>CM038143.1:436332199-437813558 GCA_021437245.1 Aegilops speltoides
GCGATGGGCGAACCGATCTTGTCCCTGCGAAACTTCGTGATTCCGGTGCGGACTCCTCCTGGACTCGAACCTCCGTGCCCTACCAATCGATCCGGATTGGCGCTGGTTATGGAATTCACCGCGCGGACATCTTTCAATACTCGCCTTTGGCTATATCCGAATTCACTAAAGCACCTCTTGTTATCGGAGAGTCTGGCGGACTATGGCGGGATGGTTGGTGAGGAGTCTGGACTAGGGGTGTCCTGGACAGCGGACTATCAATATCCGCCGGACTCCCGGACTACAAGGTAGAAGATTGAAGACTACGGCTGCGTGTCCGGAAGGTACTTTCCTTGGCGTGGAAGGCAAGCTTGGCAATCTGGATATGTAGATCTCCTACCATTATGGCTGACTCTGTGTAACCCTAGCCTCTCCTCCGTGTCTATATAAACGGAGGGCCTTAGTCCATAGGGCGAAAATTACATCTCAACAATCATACCATAGGCTAGCTTCTAGGGTTTAGCCTCCTTGATCTCATGGTAGATCTACTCTTGTACTACCTATATCATCAATATTAATCAAGCGGGGCGTGGGTTTTACCTCCATCGAGAGGGCCGAACACAGGTAAAAACTCTTGTGTCCCTCGTCCTTGTTACCATCGCCTAGAAGCTGCGAGTTCGGGACCCCCTACCGAGATCCGCCGGTTTGACACCGACATTGGTGCTTTCATTGAGAGTTCCTCGTATAGCGTCACCGATAGGCTCGATGGCATCTTCAACCATCAACGCTGTCGGGTGAGACTTTTCTCCCGGACAGATCTTCGTATTCGGCAGCTTTGCCTGCGGGCAATTCTCTTGGCCATCCGGAGCAGATCGAAAGCTTCGCCCGGCGTCGGTCGATTCGGAAGCTTGAACTTCCGCGGCCGATGACCACGGAGACTTGATCTTGACGGACTCGAGCCATAGCCAAAGCGCGCCAGCTTTGTGGACGATGGGCATGATCTAGCTCTGCCGCGGACGGTGCTTTGGAGGCCCACTTTCGAACCGCTCCGGCTACTGGCGGAGCCGATTGCCATGGCGAGGGCGGTGGATAGACACGCCCTAGGGGCTTCAACATCTGGCGATGGAGCCAAATACCAATCTTGTCCCACAAAACTTCGTGATCGGCGCGGACTCCTCACGGACTCCGAACCTCCAGCGCCCTGCCAATTAAACCAGTTAGGCGCGGTTATGGAATTCACCGCCGCGGACATCTTCCAAAGACTTCGCCTTTGGCGATATCCTGAATTCTCTGAAGCATCTCTACGCTCTCGGAGAATCTGGCGGACTATGGCCAAGGCGGTTGGAATGCAGACGGCGAAGAAATTCAGAGCCCACCACCACCCACTTTGTAGCCATTTAGCCGAGTTTAACCGACATGCTGAACTACGACTCCGATGACATCGGCGCTATGGGCGGCGATGCGGAGGGAAACAGAACCAGCGCCCATAGGGCCTTTGGAAGGCCACCTCATCGTGCGATGTCTACATAGTGGATACCCCAAAAAAGGGGATGGCGAAAAAGCGGCGGAGGAAGATTCTCTAAAGAAGCAACCCAAATGCGGCGTCGGCGCGCCCTCTAAATCCGCCACAACAAGAATGGAGATTCGGCACGGAAATAACAATACCCCGAGAGAGTGCGAAGACAAACCCCTCCAGCAAGACTCGGCAGCGGAGGATCACGAAGCAAGCCCTCACGAAAGGCGGCAGAAGAAAAGGTCGAGGATCACAACTATATACCTCCCTCCGAAGGCAGAAACAAGCCCCAATGACGAGCGAACTCGAGGAGCCCGTCGAACAATAGCTTTTCAAGCAGGGCTCATCGCTTCTGACGGCGAAGCTTGAAGAAAAAGAAAGCGGAAGCTCAACACGGTGGAAGCGCTCCGAATAAGATGGAGCAAAGTACTCAAAACCCATGAGATAAACACAGCGGCCACCAATCGAAGAAACTACCCAAAGCGCAAGCTGCTCCCAGAGTCGACGAGGCCATAAAGCCCCACCGTCCAATGACCCAGCCAGGTCCATCTCGGACCCTAAAGACAGCCCCAATAAGCAAAGGAACACGTCAAGTGTCCGACGATAGCAACGCGATACAAATGCAGTAGCCGCACCCACTATGCTTCACCGGCGAGGTCTTTGGATCACAATTCCCAGCGGGTTTAAACCCATAAACATAGAAGCCTACGATGGAACAACGACCACAGGTGCGTATAGAAGACTATATCTGCATATACATATGGCGGAGGAGATGATCTCACGCCATAAAATATCTACCCCTCAAGCTCAAAGGGCCAGCCCGTCATTGGCTCAAAAGCCTCCCGGAAAATCTTGTTGGAAGTTGGGAAGAGCTCGAGGAAGCATTTAGAGCAAATTTTCAAGGGACTTATGTCCGGCCTCCGAATCAGATGACCTAAGTCACATAACTCAACAAGCCGGAGAGTCGGTAGCGGAAATTCAGGAGCAGGTTCCTTACCAAAAGAACCAAATAGTCATTGTCCGGACGGCGAAGCCTTAGCAGCTTTTAAGCACAATGTCAAGAGACGAATGGCTCACGGACACCTCGGTCAAGAAAACCGAGGACAATGACCGCATTAACAAGCCTCATGACCCGCTTACATGCGGAGAGGATAGCTGGCTGGCAAGATGCGGCACCACCGACCAAGTACATCGAGATAAGAGATGGAAATGGAAAATCACGGTAGCTTGAAAAAGCGGCGCGGAATAAAGAAAAAGCCCAAAACGGCAGCGGTCAGCGCGGATTTAAAGCTCACGGCCAAATAATAAAGCTCGACCCTCAAGGATGACAGCGATGAACTGTCTAACCTACACAAAATTCAGGGTTGGATATGTCAAATCCACAGTACCCCGAAGGCCATAAATCACACCCACGAGTTGTTGGGTTTTCAAACGATCCGGCCGACTAAGCGCCCGAACACAAAGGGGCTCGGCGCGTCAGCGAAGAAGATAAACCCGCCGGCGAGGGCACGGAAAACAAAGACTTTCCCACAAGGGGTCAAAGCGATAAACTCACTTCATGTGAGGGCAAGGGAAAAAGAGTGCGGCACTTTCTAAAAAGAGCTTAGCGCGGTCCAGCCAACAAACCATAGAGATTGGATATCAAAACCAATCACTTTCGACCACAGATTATTCGAAGTGTTAAAGCAGCGGATGAACTCCCGATATTGAATCCGGTAATAGAGCGGACTACAATTCACAAGCGTCCTAATGGGCCGGAGGCGGTGACTTAAACCTGCTATACTCAAACACAATCCGTCGGATGGGGATAGACCCTACCAAAATTCGACACGGCCGCACTTCCTTCAAAGGAATTCGCGCCGAGGCCCTTACGCCAAGTGCACATGCTCAATATTACTAGAAGTCGTGTTGGGTTGCGAACAATTTTCGACGCGAAAAGTTAATTTTCCATATCGTCCCATTTAAAAGTGAATATCAAGCACTATTGGGGCGAAAGGCTTTTATCGCTTCAACGCCATACCGCATTACGCGTCTCTTACATAAGATGCCGGTCCACATGGCGCCATTTCAGTCGAGGTCACTTAAAGACCCCGGACTCGGATAAACAGTCCGGACTCAGCGAGCTAGGGGCTCCCTAGCCGCATACCCTTCTCACGGGGCTGCGCGCTTTGAACCAACCGTGGTTTCATATTAACCTTGATTCAATTATTTATGTTCATTCTTTTGTAAATTTTTTGCACGAGCTGTTTCTACAACTAAACGTTCCTCTTTTTCTACAGATGAACAACGTGCTTACCCATCCAGGATAATGGCGCGAGCGGAACACGGTTGCGAGGCGTGCGGTGAGGGACCCGTTGCAAGGATTCTTTTCGATTAAGACCCTGCGTGACCTTTTTATCACTTGTCTCTTGTTGTTACTCTCCCTTGGCTTCCTTCTATAGCCAAAGCGAACTGGCGCCTTGGCATCGGCGCGTTAGAAGACCATGCCCATACACTGGACACTAGGGGCTCGGGGCATAATTCTGCCGTTATCATAAAGTCCGAACACCTTGAGTGTTCGGCGTCTCAAGTTAGGCATTATATGCATCAGCTCGAATCATGTCTTTGGTCAAATGTTGGGTTTGCCCGGCTCACGTGTTTTGCTGCCTTACGTTCCGTATCACCCGGCTAACGCGGCACCGGAGAACTCTGCGATTGTGCCCCGGTTGGCTGGCGAGCACCTCGATGAAAGCGGCCCGGATCATGATATGGCGAGTCGGTGACCCACTTGATCGATTATCGGAATGTTTAGAATTCCGCTTTGTGAAGGACCGCTTCGGTCGAGCACATCGCACCCGAATCCGGAGATGTGCGGTGTCACTAGGGGTTATCTCGTAGCCCCACCCTCGAGCTCCAGGCTAAGTGAAAGAAATAAAGCATTATAGTCCGGATTGCCTCGTTAGCTCGCTACCACCTCCTTATAACAGGACCGTCGTCGGATTAAAGCGTGAAAACGCGCCATTTTGCGAACACCCAGCACCTTGTGCGAGGGGCTGAAGCCGAACTGCATCTTCGGGTTATACACAAGTATACTTAAGCGGCGAAGGAGAAGTTTTACAACTTGGAAGCACAAGTATAAAAAGCATTCATACTATAATCATTGATTTACAAGGTACTACGTTCATTTGAGCGTTACATTCTTTGAACCTTTGCGCCTCAACTTCTGAGCACCGCGCATGACTTCTCAGTAGTGCTCGGCGAGGCGGCTTTATCCGGACCACAGGCGGCAGCAGCGGTGGCATCCATCTCCGGATAATGCACCTTCACACGAGCAAGGGCCATCCGCGCCCTCGTCAGCGCCGACCGCTTCATCTCCCTTATATGCGGCACCGCGCAAGGAATTGCTGCAATAAGCCAAAGTAGCTTATCGCCTTGGACCTTCTGGCGGACATGGGCCACGATGTCGATCATAGCCAATCCGGACAGTCTATTCAGTTCGGCCCATTCGGCCAACCTGTCCGTCGAGGAAGAAGCGCGATCCGGCTGTGGAATTGAGACCAATACAACTCTTCCGCCTCGTGATCCCTTGGCTCGAAAGTGCTTAGCGGCATCGGCGCTTTTCGCAGCCAAGTCCATTCTGGATCCTCCGAACTCCTGACCGCTCAAATTGGCGTACTTGGCATCCATAAACGGCGGCGCGCAAAAAGGCTTGCCGGCCACGATTTCTCGGCTTGGCAGCTCCTCCTTCATAGCCCGCATTGCGAGCGGGCATCCTTAACCGGCGGTGGCCTTCTTCAGGTCTTCCCGCTCCGATAGGCGCTCCTTTTCAAAAGCCTCGCTTCGGATCGATAGCATCCTTTAATTTCTTGGCCAATTCGTACCTCCGCCTCTTAGGCGATGCGCGCCTTTTCGGCCTTCAACTCTTGGCCGCCCTCGCGGCAGCCGCATCACTCGCCGGGCTTGCTCCTTATCTTGTGCAAGCTCGGCCCGAAAACTCTCCACAGCAGCAACTGTCGTATAAACAACATATAAACTTATCGGAGGAGGCTTTAACCCACTCAATAAAGCGGTTGCGAGAGAATTTATTTACCTTGCAACTCGTCAAGTCATTGATTGACAAGTGCGATATCGGCATCTGCCATGTCGATTATCGACTCGATTAAAACAAACCGATCGATCCGCTGGCCCCGGACTATCCGTCACCTATGTCGAGCAGCGGTATTAATTACGAGATGTTTAGATTTTGATCCTCGGCATCTTTGTCGTCTTGACAACCTACCGAGTCTCGAGGCTACTATCTATCTGAGCGCATTTTTATATGCACAAACTGTTAAAACAACAAAGGGGTGCGCTATTTTTGCATACCTCAAATCCCGCCAGCAAGCTCATGGCAGCGTCACATAATCCGCTTTCGTGGGCGAAATCCTTCAATCACCATACGCATTAGCATACGGTGATCTTACGAAATGGGCGCCCTCTCAAGCAAACTCTTGATTCTCGGCGGACTACGGTGGGTGTTGAACTCTTTGGCCCCTCGGACTTGGGAGCGCCCTCCGTGGCGACACCCGGGCTTGCTGCCTCATCTGGCGGTAGCTTGGATGGGCGTATGGCTCTCCATCATCTCGGAAGAAGATCCCCGAGGATGAACTCATCGGGGCAAGCTGCAGATCCGAACTGCGATATAAATATTTCGGTTACCTCTGAAGCATAAGCGAAGGTATTCCCTTATTAATTAATTTCCTCTTTCATACTCACGGCTCGTTGGAGGCTGGCCCTTGGCGATGATTGTGTCCGGATTCTCTCCGGACGCGGACCCGATGAGATTTCTTCCCAGCTTAGGGGCTTTGACCTCCGGATCTCGGGCGGTCCTCTTCTCCCTCTGAAGGGAGGGATCCTTGGTTCCCTCCTCTTGATCGCCTTCAGGCGAGTATTAACTCCATTATCTCCCCGTTGCCCCCCCTCTGTGGGCGCAACCTCCAACATTCGACCCGGCCAGGGCTCCGGTCACGGTCTCTGCGGGAGGGGCGGACACCTTATCAGCCTTGATTGTGCCACCCATTCACTGTAAAGAATAAAGTGTCGGAGGCGATCTTTTGAAAGGCATACAAACAGAATGTCGGGACTTTGAGCTATTTACACGAGTATCCGGGGCGATCGCGGCTTAGTCCAGCATCCTCGGCGAATCCGGACCACGCCACTGCGGTCGAAGAACAGCTCGTACATCTCCGAGGTGTCGCACCCATGAAATCTTTGGAGAATCTGAGGTCCCTCGGATTGAACTTCCATAAGCGGAGAGGGCGGCGTTTGCGAGGTAGGAGGTGCGATTAGCATGACTGCGTTGCCTTGACCAGGTCGATCTCCCTTGTTTGGAGGTCTCGAATCCGGCCTGTAGTGCGGGCACGTCCTTGGGCGGCCCCAGTTGAGCCTTGGTTGACCCGACATCAGGCTGCCGTGGAGGTCCGGGTGGAAAGAGGCGGCGGCTTTGCTTGCTGCCCACAGGAGCGGTGATGTAAAACCACTCCTGCTGCCACAATCCTGTTCCTCTTGGAAGGAACCTTGAGCCACGGGCATCGACCTTCCCTTATAGTCGCCCGCCGCCTCCGCTTAGCGCCCCGATCATCTTGGCTCCACCTTAAATGTTTTTCAGCCACAGGCGAAGTGGGGATGGCGGAGGAAGGCCGAGACAATGATGAATCTTGCGGAGATATGGAGGATGGACTCGGAGCCAAGTCGTGGAAGTCCAGCCCGTGGTAGAATAGAGCCCCCCTCACGAAAGGATCCGTCGGAAGCCTAATCCCGGCGGAGGTGAGATCTGGCAGCGTGTATCGCCGGGCTCGAGGGCGGCACGGCCTGCCTGGGGCAGGCAACCTGTCTGAAACCGTGGGCAGTGCTTGGCCTCGCGCCTTCAATATGTCCTCCTCCATAGCGGAGGAGGGCATCCACCGACCACGGAGGTCGGGCGGACATTGTTGTGGATCCGGGTGCTCGAATCTGAAGCTCTAGGTGTTGGGCGGGAGCGGAGGAAGATTCGATGCAAGGTTGAAAGACAAGGACAGGCCTTGGTCCTCTTATAAAGGGAAATAATACTAAGGGCCGTCTCCGTGACCGTTTGAGATTCCCCGCCGGTAGATAGAGGCGTGGCGGCAGGAGCGGTTGGGTTACCCACGCGTATTGATGAGGATCCCGAATAAAGGGAACACGATCTACGCTTGACGGGGCGTGCCAAGAAACGCTTAAGCTAAGCGTCTTTGGCGGAATAATAAAAGCGATCAAACAAGGGCTTGGCTGCGGTGTGATGTCACGCCCGCATAATACGTCGGCAGATTGAGTTAAGTGTATATTTTATTCTCTCTCGTTGGAATGTGGAATTTATTTTGCGAGCGGACACTATCCTGGTGTTCATTATCTTCTCCGAATTATTCAAGGAGGAACCCGCCTTGCAATGCCGAACATTATACCGCGGACTTATCATCATTGAAGGCTGGTTGAGGGACTCTTGAGGAGTCTGGACTAGGGGTGTCAGGACAGCGGACTATCAATATCCGCGGACTCCCGGACTACGAAGATAGAAGATTGAAGACTCGGCTCGTGTCCGAAAGGTACTTTCCTTGGCGTGGAAGGCAAGCAGCATACTGGGATATGTAGATCTCCTACCATTGTAACCGACTACTGTGTAACCCTAGCCTCTCTGGTGTCTATATAAACCGGAGGGCCTTAGTCCATAGGGCGAACATTACATCTCAACAATCATACCATAGGCTAGCTTCTAGGGTTTAGCCTCCTTGATCTCGTGGTAGATCTACTCTTGTACTACCCATATCATCAATATTAATCAAGCGGGGCGTGAGGTTTTACCTCCGTCGAGAGGGCCGAACACAGGTAAAACATTGTGTCCCTCGTCTCTTGTTACCATCCGCCTAGACGCACATTCGGGACCCCCTAACCCGAGATCTGCGGTTTGACACCGGCAGTTGGGGAATGCAGACGGAGGAGAATCTGAGCCCACCCACCACCCACTTTGCCAGCCATCCGGCGATCTAACCGACATGCTGAACTACGACTCCGGCGACATCGGCGCTATGGGCGGCGATGCGGGAGCGAACAAACCAGCGCCTCACGAGACGCATGGAAGACCACCTAGATCATCACGACATATATGGTGGACACCCAAAAGAGAGGGATGGCGAAGAAGCGGCGGAGGCAGATTCTCTAAAGAAGCAGCCCAAGCGCCCGGCGTCAGTGGCTGCTCTAAATCCCGCCGCAGCCAGAATGGAGATTCCGCCGCGAGGAGATAATAATACTCGAGAGAGTGCAAGACAATCCCCTCAGGCAAGACTCAATAGCGAGGAGGATCACGAAAGCAAGCCCTCATGAGAGGCGGCGAACGAAGAGGTTGAGGATCATAACTATATGCCTCCCTCGAGAGGATTTAGCAAGCCTCAACGATGATGAATTAAATCGTGCACTGAGGATCCCGTCGAACAAGGCGCTTCTAAGCGGGCTTATCGCCATGACAAATAGCCTAAAGAAAAAGCAGCAACAGCTCCAAGCTGATCAAGACCTGCTGGCGGTCGATGGACCGAGGTCTCGCGACGAAGAGTATAAACTTCGACGCCCCTCAAAAGTTACCCAAGGCGCCAAGCTGCTCCCTCGATTAGAGGAGTAAGTATACATACCTCCATCACCGTTGCGCGATATGGTGACCGACCACCCATGTGGTCGTGGCGAAGAGGCATCGAGCCCCCACCAAGACCGTACCCGGCGTCGCTCCAAAGTCTGAAGCCAAGAGGAAGCGCGGACTTGCGAGACATATTGGAGGATAAAGCAAGGCAATCGGATCCATCTATGGTTGTGCGTGGTTCTAAGTCGTGACAGAGAGTGGGGGTAGGTAAGGAGAGGCAAGGTCCTAGGCTAGTGGAGGTTGTGAACACAAGTGATGTCTGAGTTCGAGGCCCTTCTCGGAAGTAAAAGCCCTCGTCTCGGGCCACGAGGCGGTCAGTGGATTATGTGTATTGTTGTTACAAAGTGCCAACCCCTATATACGTGGAGGGGGTGGCTTATATAAGTCTTGAGGACCCCAGCCAGCCCACATAATGGAGAGGTTAAAAGTACATTAAGCACAGGCGTTCTTGGTAACGCCCTCATAAAAGTGCCTTAACTATCATTAAGTCTATTCAATTACAAGCCGTTCGTTCTGAGAGTGCCTTGACCTTACGGTGGTCGAGTGTGTCTTCATGGTCGAAAGTGAGTCTTCCATAGTCGAGTCCTTCCGGTCGGTCAGTGGGTTCCTCTTTGGTCATTCGGAAGATGATCTCTTCTAAGAGTGTCCTGGGTAGGACATTTAGGTCGGGGCCTATGACCCTACCCTAGGTACATGAATCCATCATTAGCCCCCGAATGGATTGAGGCTTGAGTGAGGAAGGAGTTGTATTTGTTTCGATTGTCTTTTGCTTCACGGCTATGTGTTGTTACGGATCAAGATCTTCTCTGTGATAACAAGCAACTTTTCTTGATCGACTCGATCCATTCTTGTTCTCTAGTCGGTGATCTTTTATACCCGTTGTTCCCGAGCGATGGATCATAAGAAACTTAGCACTTGGCAAGTCGATCCGCAGCTTGCGGATTCTGCGGATCTGAAATTTGGGGAAGCCTTGTGAGCCAGAGCGGACCTTGGCGCTTCGGATGGGACATAGCGGGGCGCCTCGATCTCAGCGCCGCTTTTCCGCCACGTATCTAATGCGGTGCAACTGTTTGGGATATGATTGGATTGCTCGGGTCCACATGTCATCCACTCGGAAGGGATGTTATAAATGCAACTTGTGAGGTTTTACGCATAGTACCACTGTTCTTCCTCCTCTTGCTCTCTCCATCTCCGCCCACCGCAACTCTTTGCCAGCTCTTACTCTACTCTCTCTCGCGCCTCCGCTTGGCGACTATGGGCAAAGAGCAGCGGTATTTGGAACCTTGAAGAAGCGTCGGCGGAGAAGGCGTCGGCGGCGAGAAGGCGAAGGGAGATCCACCAGCCACAGCGGTTCCTCGTCGAGATCCCGTTTGCGAAGGGCTGGGTCGAGGAGATTGGATCGATCGACCATCGAGGAGAAGGATCTCCTCGATATAGCCAACGACGGGCTGATCCCCGCAGTGCCGCAAGGCTTCCGGCAAGAGTGGCAACCCAATGGGAGGAGGGTGAGTGTGTGCTCTGGCCACCCATGTTGATCGAGGATTTTCCTGCCGCCTTGAGTGTTTTCTTTCATGGCTTTCGAATTTCTTTGGGGCCCACCTCCACCATTTTACTCCAAACTCCATTCGTATCTTGCTGCATTTGTGTCTATGTGCGAAAACTTCTGGGCTGTCGACCGCCTTTGGGGTTTGTTCAAGTATATCTTCACATGTCGCTCTCGGGTGTGAAGAAAGCAAATCTGAGTGATGAGAAGACCCAAGTAGTTCGGATGTGCGGGGCCTAGGAATCAATTGAGGAATAAGAGCACCTTCCAGCTATGTCTTTTCCCGAGTCGGTCGAGGGCTGGCGATCGACCTGGTTCTCTTTGCGCAGAATGAGTCGGCAGCCGGAGACGATCAGTGGTCTTCCTCCATTCACCATGAGTCGAGTGAGCAGACCCTCCTCCACGAAGGTGGTTCGGAGGAGAGAGCTGATGTGAAGATGTTGATGGATCGCGTGGTACGGCTGGTTGGGGCGGTGTGGCTGGCATGGACCTCTTGGAGGTTTTTCTTGGAGGCGAATCCAGCCTCTTGAGGTTCGGAGCCCTTGCATGTGGCTGTCTTCGCGGAACGAAGGCGAGACTCGCGTCAACCGGGAGGCGGTCGGCAGCGCCATAGTGGAAAGATGGATGGCTGCGATCACTGGGAACAAGGACAACCCTCGCGGATCCCGGAG
Source organism: Aegilops speltoides (assembly GCA_021437245.1). Taxonomy (NCBI): domain Eukaryota; kingdom Viridiplantae; phylum Streptophyta; class Magnoliopsida; order Poales; family Poaceae; genus Aegilops; species Aegilops speltoides. Next base: position 436,343,566 of record CM038143.1, read on the forward strand.
GATTTCTCCACTTGACCATAATAGCGTTCCAGACAAGGTACATTTGCTCTGCTTTCCATTGTATATCTGCCGAATGTGTTTCTGCGATTTGGTCGATTGAGCTCTGCTTTGACGTTTCCAGGCCCTTACCGAGCTATACTCAATGCCCAATGGCGCTCAGGCTCCGACTGAGGAGGGGGAAGCCAGCGGGGGCGAGAGCCAGGAAGAGTGGGATTCAGACGCTGCGAGGATGATGGCGGCAGCGATGATGATGGCGAGGATGAAGAAGAGGAGGAAGAGGAGGAGGTTGCACCACCGCGCTCGGAAAGCGGTCAAAACTTGTGCACGACCCTTGATTGAGCAGTAAGGGGAGTTCTGTTGCCTCCTTGATCGACCAAAACGCTCCCTCGGACCGCTTCTCGGTGCCGGCGAGAAAGGCGCGAAGCGATCGAAGGTAGCTCCGTCGAGGCCAACCAAGCCTTTGCCAAAAATGAAGGTGTCCATCCCCACCATATCGGGGTAAACAAATCACTTAAGTCTTCTTGTTACGTACAAATTCATCTCTCTGGTTGATACTTGAATCGGTCAGTGATTCTTTGGAAGTTGATCTCTGCGACTTCGAAACCTCGAGCAAGGCCGAGGACCATGAGATGGAGGGCCGGCGACCTCAAACCCGTCTGCATCTTTAATTCTGTTCTTAGTCGGTGACTCATAGTTTCGACTTTGACTCTTTTGAAGCTCAACCAATGACATTATCACCCTTCAAGCGGCGATGATGAGGATGAGGAACCATTGAGGTATAGGAGGAGCAGGAAGGCATCTCAGCAAAAGCAGCCCAAGATGACGGCGGCGCCCGAGGCTGTTGCGGCGGAAGGGAGGCCGGCTTTCGACATACCGTGTCGCTGCGGTGCCGTTGGCGAGTGCTCGACCCCCTTCGTCGAGTCTGGAGCAGCCTCCGCTCGCCGCCCGCACCACGTCGAGGAGGACCAAGCTAGTGCTGCTAAGGAGGCGATCCGTCAGCGAGGATCATGATGGAGCGGTGAAGATCGTTCGGGATGCGAGCCAAGCAACTACGACGCCAGCTCCACCCTTCAAAGCAACGTTGGTCGATCGACCACCGCTTTATTCTGTTAGGATATGCTATCAAAACTTTTCTTTCTGGAATTCATAGCAGTCACCCGGTGGGTGTGTTGATAAAAACTCCGTGTTAGCGAGACACGTGAGTGCACCGGCTGGTGTAATCCCCAAGGCTAAGGTCATTGCTGGCGATCGGCCTTAGGCTTTATAAGTAAATATTGATCATCACTCGATTGAAGCGAATGGGTTTTACGAAACCGGTGAGAACACTGCCCCAGTGCACCCAGGTGTAATCCCCTAGGCGTGGTCATTGCTTTGGCGATTGATTACGATCTGAAGAGTTAGGTCGTGGTCGACTCTCCTTTTTTTTTTGGTCGGTGAGTCGTCTTTGTGTGAATAAGACCCGGTGGGGACGCTGTGAGTGCACCCAGGTGTAATCCCGAGACTACGATTGAATGCTTGCATTATTGTAATCTTAAAGCGTATCATTTTCTCTATTCACTCGGAGTGAATCATCTTTGACATTTTGTCGATTGATTCTTCGTAAAAATCCTGTGATCTTCTTGGCGCGTTATCTTGGCTGGAGCGAAGCATATTCAGCTCGAGTTGGACTTGAAGCTAGTGCAGGAGAATCAGCGAAGGCAAAGGAGGAGACCAAAGGTATGTTTGGTGGGACTTGACGACTCTTTTCTCCCCTCATTTGCTTCAAACTGACTTTCTTTGTAATTTACGAGGCAAGGTGAAGGAGGCCCGAAGGAAGAAGGAGCTTGAGCTATGCGAGAAGATCAAGCTTGCCGGCAAAAAGCTAGCCTCGGTCCTAGCTTCGAGCGGAGACAACACCAATCTGAAGGCTGCTCGGCCATTGCCACCAAGGATGTTGACCATTGAAAGTGACAAGACCACTCGATTGAGAAGATCAACCGGTTATTGGGAAGAAGAAGATGACTGGAAGGCTTCTGGGTGGTCTTGCTAAAAAAGTGTTCCTTATGCTCGAAGGTAGTCTTTTTCACTCGACCAATTCTTCCAAGCTGTTATGTTCCCATTCGACTATTTTCTTGATTCGGGGTTTGGTCTTTGCGAGTTATCATGCCATAACTTTGAAGAAGAAACCAGCCAGTTGAGCGAACCTTGACCTGTCAATTCTCCGGTGATTGATGAAGTTGCCATGAACATCTTTATTTGGAGTCCGTGTTGCGCTATCGTGGATTACCTCGCAAGGCTGAAGGTTACTCGTCCGCATCGACTCGGCCTCGGCCGGGCGACACTCCAAAATGACCTTGAGTCGTTGATGGCTCGGTGACGCCGTCCTGACCGAGTGCGAGGAGTGGAAGAAATCTTCGGCTCGGTGTGGCGCAGATGTCGCCTGCTGTAATGCAGCGAGTCCATTGCAGAGATGCGCGAGAAGATAAGGTGGCGGCTCTCCGGTGGCCAACACCAAAAACACGACTTGGTCCTTCATGGAGACTTTCATCGGCTGCTGCTACGGATCGCGAGATGGGATTGACCTCGGCGAGTTCGTTGCTCCTTCGACCCTCCACGGGAGGGTAAATAACTTTCCTTGAGTCTTACACTTTAAATTAGCCTCGGTATGCGAGTGGAATTATAACGATAAAACCTTAATAGGCTTAGTGCTGAGCACTCTCGGTTCCTTTAGGTATCCACCTAAATTTGGATTGGATGTTTGGATATGATTGCTTTTGGCTCGAATTGCCCTTTGCGGGTTCACGACAAGATGCCTCGGCGATCGACTTATTCCTTAGGCGAGCAGGGCTGCAGCTAAGCCTCCAGTGAGAGGTTTGCTTTTCACTCGGTAGGATTTCTTATACCTTAGGCGAGCACTGGCTGCAGCTAAGCCCCAGTGAGAGGTTTCTCTTCACTCGGTGGATTCTTATACCTTAGGCGGCCTGGGCTGCGGCTAAGCCCCGTGAGAGGTTTGCTCTTCACTCGGTGGGATTCTTATACCTTAGGCGTATTGGGCTGCAGCTAAGCCCCAGTGAGTGGTTTGCTCTTCACTCAATAGGATTTCTCATATCTTAGGCGAGCAGGGCTGCGACTAAGCCTCCGGTGAGAGGTTTGCTCTTCACTCGGTAGGTTTTCCGTTGTATTTGTGGCGAAGCTCGGAGGAGAGGTCGCGATCGACCTGCACCTCGTCTTCCTTGCGGCGCACATCATACTTGATGCAGCTCGGGAGGAGAGGTCATGATCGACACACCTCGTCCTTCTTGAGACACATCATACTTATGGTGTAGCTCGGAGGAGAGGTCGCGATCAACCTGCACCTCGTCCTCCTTGCGAAACACACATGTTACTTATGGTGTAGCTCGGAGGAGAGGGTGCGATCGACCTGCACCTCGTCCTCCTTCGATCGTACATTACTTATGGCGTAGCTCGGAGGAGAGGTCGCAGGTGATCCTGCACCTCGTCCTCCTTCTTGACACACATTGTACTTAGGCGAGTACTTGGACTGCAGCTAAGCCCTCGAGTGGAAGTCGGCTTGCCACTTGGTAGGATTTTTAGTTACTTAGGCGAGCAGCAGGCTGCAGCTAAGCCTCCAGTGGAACTCACGTTTTACCACTCGGTAGGATTTTTATAACAGGCGAGCAGGGCTGCAGGCTAAGCCTCCAGTGGGAGTTTGGCTTACCACTCGGTAGGATTTTTATAACTTAGGCGAACCTTGGGCTGCAGCTAAGCCTCAGTGGAAGTCGGCTTACCACTCGGTAGGATTTTTTATAACTTAGGCGACGGATTGGCGGCTAAGCCTCCGGTGGAAGTCGACTTACCACTCGGTAGGATTCTACAAACTTAAGTGAAAGCGGATTCGCGACTAAGCCACCCACTGGGGGAAAATTTTACTGGACAAAAATAAAGAGTGACAAAAACTATGAAGGAATTATGACACTATTATTTCGAAGCCCATGAACTACAGAAGTATTTTATTACAACTCATCCGAGTGAAAAACTTTAAGTGTAAAAGCAGGCGAGCAGATCCGCATTCAAGCTCGGGGCTCTTGATATTGTGTTCGGCGTTGTAGAGGCGATATGCCCGTTGTGGAGAACCTTTGTGACGATGAAGGGCCCTTCCCGGGAGGAAGGCGAGCTTATGTTGTTTCTGCTGATCCACTCGAAGGACCAGATCCCTTCTGGAAGGCTCGACCTCTCACATTTAAGGCGTAAAGGCGGCGCAAGTCTTCTTGGTAGATGGTCGGCGGATCGAGCCATCTCTCTTTCCTCTTCGAGGAGGTCATTGCATCTTGGCGCTTGCTCAGACACGCTTCATTGTAAAGTTCAATTAGGGGAGCATTGTGAAGGAGATCACTTTCGGTAGGACTGCTTGCTCCATAGACCAAGAAGAATGGAGTCCTTCGGTCGACCCGATTAGGCATGGTCCGCAAACCCCAAAGCAGAAGGGGAGTTCGTCAACCCAAGCTCCAGCCGCATGCTTGAGATCTCGCATCGATCGGGGCTTCGGACCCTTGAGGATTAATCCGTTGGCTCGTTACGCTGTCCATTCATTGTGGATGGGCGGAAGCGTAGTCGACTCGCGTGCCTTGGCGTTGCGAAATCTTTGAATTCTTCGAGTCAAAATTAGACCCATTATCCGTGATAATCTTTGTGCGGGACCCATATCGAGCGTCGGCTCTACGATGAAGGAAGCAGCGATACCGGCGTCAAGATTCTTGATTGGTTTAGCTTCAATCCACTTGGTGAACTTGTCATTGCTACCCGTACATGCGTGAAACGCTCCGACCTGTTCGCAAGGGACCGACCATGTCAACCCCATCTGCGAAAGGCGAGACGGCGGAATAGTCTTGAGGCTGGCGGAGCTTGTGTGACATATTGGAATACAAGCGACATCGCCGCACTTGTCCACTATTTCTTCGCCATCTCATTACGCCTTGGCGATAAAATCCAGCTCGGTATGCTTTGGCTACGATGGTCAGAAGGGCGCATGGTGACCACAGGTCCCCAGTGGGCGTCATTAGTATGACTCGACCTTCTTGAGCGTTATGCATTTTGACCAACTCGATCGGACTTTCTCTATCTGACTGCCCTTTGATAGCGGTAAAGGCTTTGGATCGACGGACGATCTGTCGAGCCTCTTCCTCATCTTCACAGGAGCTCTTTTCTCGGAATGTATCACGATGTATGGAATTGTCAATCTGGGTGATCACTAAAACTTCCATGACCAAGTCGACCCTTCTTTGGGACCTCAACCTCGGTCAGATCTGTGGCACTCTTGGGCTGTGGAGTTTCCTCTGTGAAGGATCTTCTTTAGCGGCGGAGTGTGTATATGCTCCAAAATACACCACTCGGAATGGCTTCTCTTTTGGAACCTATCTTTGCGGATCATCTGCTTGCTTGATTTTTTAGTCGGGGATGTGATGGAGCTCAAACCCTCGAACTTCTTTTCCAGCTTCCTCCTTTGCATTGCATTATCCGATCATAGCTTGGGCTTCTTATCCCTCCTTCATCACAGTTGACCACTAAATCTGAGTCGCCATAGACCATCGAGTGACAGACGCCCGAGTGAGATGGCCATCGTAATTCATATAAGAGGGCCTCGTACTCTGCCTCATTGTTGGAGGAATCAAAGTGAATCGGAGCACATACCTAAGCTTATCTCCTCTGGAAAACCAGAATTACCCAGCACGGAACCATTCAGCATCTTAGAGCCATCGAAGAACATGGTCCAATGCTCGAGTGAACTTCGTCGGCTGCTGTTATTCAATCCACTTTCGGCGAGAAATCCGCTATAGCACAGGACTTAATGGCTTTCTTTGCCTCAAATTTGATATCAAGGGAAGAAGTTCAATCGCCCATTTAGCCACTCGACCGGTCGTCTACTGTTGTGCGAGAATCTACGATAAAGGGCGTCGCTAACAGCGGTGATAGAATGATCGGAGAAATAGTGAGCAACCTTCTTCGTGGTCATGTATATGCCATACACAAGCTTCTGATAATGCGGGTATCGCTGCTTGGATGGAGTCAAGACTTCAGACAAATAATACACCGGGCGCTCCTTCCTCTTCCCGCTCGACCGTAAGTACCGTCTTGACGACACATCTGTGGCTGCGATATAGAACAGCGAGAGGCTCTTTGCTGATTGGAGCAGCAAGCACCGGCTGGGTGGAAGCAAAGCTTTTAGCTCGACAAGCGCTGCATCGACTTACAGAGTCCACTCGAACTTGTCGGCCTTCTTCATCGATCGGTAAGAGGCAATGCCTTTTCACCGAGTCGGAGATGAATCGACTTAATGCGACCAAGCATCGATAAGCTTCTGGATGTCGTGCACTTTCGCCGAGGCGTTTCATTAGGAGAATAGTGCCGATCTTCTGGATTAGCGTCGATTCCTCGTTGGAAGCGAAAGCGGAGTAACTTGCCACGAGGAACTCGAATGTGCACTTTGGCGGATTGAGCTTGATATCGTACCTTACGAGGTTGGCAAATGTTTGGCGAGGTCAGCAAGTAGGTCGGAACCTTTTAGCGACTTAACGGCGATATCATCCATATCGCTTCCACATTCCGACTGATTTGGTGAAGACACTTCGAATCATTAGCATAAATGTGGCTCCGGCATTCTTGAGGCGAATGGCATGGTGATATAGCGAAGCACCGAATGGAGTGATGAAAGCTGTTTTATTTCATCGGGTCCATCTGAGCGGATCTGATGATACGGAATATCGTCTAGAAAAGACAATCTCTCATCCCGCGGTCGAGTCAACAATTTGATCTATGCGGGGAGAGGAAAATGATCCTTGGGCGGGCCCGATTGATGTGTAAAGTCAATGCGCATCGAAGTGAGTTGTCCTTCTTGGGAACCATGGCGGCGTTAGCGAGCCACTGGAGTGGTATATCTCTCGGATAAATCCGCCATGTGATCGAGCCACTTCTTCACCAATAGCTTTTCTCTTACGGGCGGCGGACCGCCGAAGATGCTCTTTAACGGTTTAGCTGACTTGTCGACTCGGGCGATGCTCAGCGATCCCAGGAACACGGCATGTCGGTGGCTTCCATGCGAAAATGTCCGATTCTCACGGAGGAACTGGATGGCGCTTCTTCCTATTTCGGGTCGAGTGTCATGGAGATGTGGGTCGGGGCTGCATTGGGATCGGTCGGGTGAATATGGACTGGCTTCGTCTCACCAGACGACTTAAATGCAAATTCTGTGGCCGACTTCTTTGATCGCAACAAATCACTCGGATCTGCGTTTTGCTTCTATTCTTCGAATTCGACCGCTGTCACTTGGGAGTCGGCAATCTTCGAGCCCTTCTGAAAGCACTCTTCAGCCTTCTTCCGATCGCGGTGGCGGTGATCACTCCCTTGGGGCTGGCATTTTCAGTTTGAGGTACCGTAACATGGTCGAGCCATGAATGCGTGCGTGGGCTAGCTTCCCAAAATGGCGTGGTATGCACTCTGAAAATCCACGACCTCAAAGGTCGACTTTTCCTTGCGAAAGTGCTTGGAATCACCAAAAACCACGTCGAGCTATTTGGGCCGAGTGAGTTAACCTTCTTCCTGGTATGACTCCGTGAAACTGATGTTCTTGGCGCTCGATCGGGACATCGGAATGCCCATCCTTTCAATGTATCGCATATAACAAGTTCAGCCCACTACCACCATCCATCAGCACTTTACGTCGGGGCGAGTGCCTTCGACAATGGATCGACCACCAGCGCTTGCCGCCCGGGGGTAGCTCGTGGTCGGATGGTCAGATTGGTCGAATGTGATGGGTGTTGGGACCACTTCACATAACTTGGCTTCTTTGGGGCAACCATGTTCACCTCACGGTTAATGACTTTCGATCGACTTTTGCTTTCCACATCCGCGAAGATCATCAGTGGAGTTGACATCTGGATATTCTTCCTCACTTGTCCTCTTTGTCTCGGCCTTGTCGGCTCCTTCTCCTTGTCCTTAGACTGTTTTCCCTGGCTGCTTTGGATCGAGTCGAAACCTTTGGCGAGTGGTGTGTTTTGGGTAAATGATGTTGCCCTCTTCATCTTTCTTCGTGTGAATATGGCATGGCATATCCATCATGTCATTGCCTTCTTTATCTTTTACTTTCTTAGGATTCGAGGATCCTTCGGCTTCCTTGAACTTCCCACGAGTCACGGCGGGGCCTCTCCTGAGCTCTTTGGCTCGGCTTTCCTTCTGTTTCATTGGAATTTCCTTCTCCGTGACTTGGCTTGTACTTGCCACTTGAGTCGGTCTTCTTCCTCGCCATTAGGCGTGCTGGTAGCAATCTCCATCATTCGACTCAAGGTCATGTCGCGGTTCGACCAAACTTGAGACTCAATTCTCGGTTCTTAGCGCCATCTTTGAAGGCATAAACTGCTGATGGTCCGACACATTTTCCACGGTATGGTGCGAGTGATCCACCTCTGAATGTACTCTCGGAGAGTCTCATTGGTCTTACGCACATAGACTTGCAGCTCATCAAGCCAGCCGATTCGTTTGCGGGTTCCTTCAAAAGTCTGACGAACACTCGGGACAAATCTTCCCAAGTATATATCTTGCTAGGAGGTGGCGGATTCAGCCATGCTCTGGCGAGAACCTTCCAACATGAGGGCAAGTGTTTCATGGCCACATCATCATTCCCATCGCCAATCTGTCACAGCCACTCGGTAATCTTCAAGCCAAGTTTGAGGCTTGGATTCCCCGATGAACTTGTCGACTCCTGTTGCCAATCTGAAATTGGGGGATTCTGCGGCTCTGATAGCCTGCTAAAACACTCCGGACCCGAGACATGCACTCATTGCTGGTGGGTGCATCTCTCTGGTCCGCCTCGATGGAGCTCTATTCGATCGACCAAGCCTTGCGATAATGGATCGCGCATCAAAGCACAGTTCCACAGGGTCGACTGGAACTCTTAGCCTATCTTGAAGCGGCGTCATCATCTTGCCGCCGAGGAAGCGTCGACCCTTCCCTCGGAGGAAAGGGCACTCGGCGCTGTCATCCCGGTCTCCATCTTGATCTCGCGGTTGTCGCGCCCTTCTACGCCCGGAGGTGATCGGGGGGCTGTGAGCCGATTGGGCGGTATCGCAGCGACGGATCGACTCGAATTACATTGCGTGACGCGACACGGCTGAGTTCTGGTCTCCTGCTGCTCGGAGTAAATCTCGATCGCATCAAGCCTCTCCCGGCTTCGATTGGGGCGGCTGGATAGACTACGCTATCTGGGTTGCGGCGGCTAAATTCTGAATTGGCGTCGGTATACGAGTCGGTGGGAAGAGTCGGCGTCGGCTGGCCGGGGACTCGTTGCCTTGCAGCGTCGAGTGCTTGCTGAAGATTCTCCAAGCGGCGCGTTCAGCGACGTTAATGGCGTGCTTCCTCAAAGCGCGAGCCTCAGGGGTTTCTCCGGCGATGGGAGTATCACGCGGGGCATCCATGTTCTCTTGTGAGCTCTTCTCTCTGCGAGATAGTCGAGTGTCTCGGGCTGGTACTCCTCGTGCTCTTATCACGGTCTCCTCCTCCAGCTGCTCCGCCGCCATGGTAAGGCGGGAGGACTGCGGGGCCGTCGACCATGAGGATTTCCGCCATTGGATCACTGCTATGACACTTTCGGATCGATCTCTCTGAGCCGGTCGGCGGATCGAGCAGGCCATAGAGGACTCGTCGGGCTCAATGGCGCGACACAGGTGATGGCTGTCGGCGAGCCACCGCGTGCTTCACCCACATGGAGTCTCGTCGACCGAGGCGCTTCTTGTTGGGAAAGCTGGGTAGGCGACCGGCGGAGGAGTCGACCGATCTGAAGTCGACGGTTGCCCTGACGAGCGCCCTTGAACACATCTTGCGAAAGTCGTCGCCCAGCAGGACGGGGCGCCTCGATGTCAAGTGGAGCCTCCTGGAGCCATCTTGGTCGTCGGCGACAAAGGTGAGAACACCGAGACGGATCTCGCGCCCTCAACCAAAAGTCCAGCGATCATCATGATGAAGGTACTCGAAATCTGCAACTCCTCCACAAATCGCTAAAACACACCCCCACGGTGGGCGCCAACCATCATGGTTCTAAGTCGGCGGTAGAGTGGGGAGTAGGTAAGGAGAGGCAAGGTCCTAGCTATGGAGGTTGTGAACACAAGCGATGTCGAGTTCAGGCCCTTCTCGGAGGAAGTAAAAGCCCTATGTCTCGGAGCCTGAGGCGGTCGAGTGGATTATGTGTATTGTTGTTACAAGAGTGCCAACCCCTATCTGTGGAGGGGTGGCTTATATAAGTCTTGGGACCCCGGCCAGCCCACATAATGGAGAGGTTAAAATCGTTAAGCACAGGCGTTCTTGGTAACACCCTCATAAAGTGCCTTAACTATCATTAAGTCTATTCAATTACAAGCCGTTCGTTGCGAGTGCCTTGACCTTACGGTGGTCGAGTGTGTCTTCATGGTCGAGTGAGTCTTCCATGGTCGAGTCCTTCGGTCGGTCAGTGGGTTCCTCTTTGGTCGTTGGAAGATGATCTCTTCTAAGAGTGTCCTGGGTAGGGCGTTTAGGTCAGGCCTATGACCCTACCCTAGGTACATGAATCCATCATGGATCACGTGGGCGCCCTACGACCCACGACGAATACCGTCGTGCGGATACAATAACCCGGCCGGGCCAAACACAGCGAGCAGCTCTCTCGAGCTGCGTCGCGATATCGCTCAATCTGAGTGCGCCGCACCCTCTATGCTTCATTGACTAAGTAATGGATCATCGGATCCCGAAGGGTTTAAACCCGTAAACGCCGAATCTTACGATGGCTGTGAGACCCAGCGGTTTGGGTGAAGACTATCTTCTCCACATCCATATGGCCCTTGGTGATGATCTCCATGCCATCAAGTACCTCCCACTCAAGCTTAAGGACCAGCTCGGCATTGGCTAAACAGCTTGCCCGCGAGTCAATTGGGTCTTTGGGAGGACACAGGAAGCCGCATTCCTCGACAACTTCCGAGACGCGTGTATGCGACCACGAACGCCGATGACCTAAGCCACATTATTCAGCAGCCAGACGAATCGGCGGAACAATTACAGACCACGGTTCTTGACAAAGAAAAACCAAATCGTCATTGTCCGGATCACGAGGCCCTTGCAGCCTTCAAACATAACATCCGGGACGAATGGCTAGCCCGGCACAGGGGTAGGAAAAGCGAAATCCATGGCAGCCCTCACGCCGTTAATGACCGCTTTTGCGGGAGAGGACAAGCTGGCTAGCCCGTAGCAACAACCTCCGTAAAAATTATGGCAGTCCGGATACCAAGGACAACAACGGCGGAGTCACGTCGAAACAAAACAAGCACCGCGTGCTTGGCGGCGATAAGGAGGATCTGACGGTCAATGCGGATTCGAGGCTCTAAGTCCGGTCGTGGAAGAAGCCATTCAAAGAACCACTCGGGTCCGTCCAATCTGGACCGAATACTCAACCGCTTATGCGGATACATGGCACCTCTGAAAAGCCAGCTAACCACACCAATAGAGATTGCTGGGTGTTCAAGCAGGCGGCAAGTTAATTGCGAAAACAATGACAAGGGCTACGGCAACAACGAGGAAGAGACCCGACCGCCAAACAATAGAGGACGAAGGGTTTCCCCCATAAGTCAGGACGGTAAATATGATATCTGCGACCCACATACCCAAGAGGAGAGGAAATGCGCACTAAGGGGCGTCTATGCGATGGAGCGATCGCCCAAGTTCAATCCATGGTCTTCTGTCCGATCACTTTCGATCGAAGAGACCATCCGACCAGCATCGCCATGGCGGATTCGCGCGTGGTTTTAGACCCAATCGTCGATGGATTTCACCTCACGAGAGTCTGATGGGCGGCGGTAACTGAACCTGCTTTATCGGGATACGGTCGCAAAATGGGCATAGACCCATCAAGGATTAAACCTACAAATACAACCTTTAAAGGTGTCATCCGAGTGGAAGCCAGCTATGCGAGGCTCGATCCTGCTGAAGTGGTCTTGGATCCCGGATAATTTCGGGCGAAGAGTTAATCTTGACATAGTCCCGTTCGTGGCGGCTATCACGCTCTGCTTTCGGACGAACGCGTTTACAAAATTCAGCGCGTGCCGCATTCGCGCATACCTAAAGCTCAAGATGCGGGCCCTCGTGGAGTCATGACGGTCAATGGGAATCTGAGGCGCTCCCTCGAGCGGAGGAACATCTGGCGGCTCATGGCGAAGTCTGAGTAGCCTCTTAAGGCAATTCTCGAGCCCGGCCGTTAAAGGCGGATCTGACAGCGCGCCCAAATAATGCCAATCAAGACCACTGGCGCGATCGAGCATGCGTAGCAATCTGACCCCAACCCTCGCCAGCGCATGGTTGCGCAGAATAACCCTCGCGTACATCATTACGCTTTGGAGATACCATGGCGCGAGGAAAGGGCACGATCACAATGGACCCGAGTGCGGCTCGACCACACGAGGGCTGCAAGTGTGCCCCCTTCTTTTCTTTTTCACTTTACTACTTTGTGTACACAGGACTCCGTTAGCGAAGCCTGTCGGTGGCGAACCCGCCAAACTCATGATGCAACGATCGGGGACTAAAGAAGGCGCGGCGAACATTGGTGGTCTCAATTCGAGCATTAAATTCGATTATATACACCAAATCTGCAGCTCATCCACGGAGGGACATGTTTATTTAGTCCAAATCCCTTGCTTACCGCACTATTTGTATCGATCCGCTTTATTAGCGAGACCCTCTTTCATAAATAATGCAGCACCTTTTTATTGCAATTGCATTATCTTTTATATATATGTTCATTACATGACATCTTGCACCGTATATTTTAGTGCGGCCGAATAAGCCGGGGCTTACATTCCCCAAATTATGGTGTGATAAAGTCGAACACTTTCACAGTGCGGCACCCGAACTTATAGCATTATAAGAATCGGCTCGAATCATGTCTTGGGTCAATAGTTGGGTTTGCCCGGCTCCCACGTTTTGGTGCCATACGTTCCGTTACATCGGCTAAGGTGGCCTTTGGGAGAACCACTGCAATTGCGCCCGGTTGAGCCAGGCGAGCACCTCGATGGAAAGCTAAAACCGGCGGCATGATAAGGCGAGAGACTGATCGCTGTTGAGAGGTTTTCGGGTCCTAAAGGCTCACGCCGCTTGACGAAGTTCGGACAATGTCCGAAGAAGGCGTGGATAAGCGCCCGGTTGGTCTTCGAATACGAGGACTTTGCGAAATTTAAAATTATAGAATTCTATGGCTAAGTGAGAGTGTTCAAGCATTATAAGTCTGGTTGCCTTGTTAGTTGTGTTGGCGCCTCCTCGATGTACCCAACAATGGGAACAAGAGTGCTCAAGTTTATCCGAACACCCGGCACTTTCGTGGCTTGAAATGAAACCAACGACTTGCCATCTCTCAGATTTTATAAGCGGCCGCCTGAAGGTAATATTTTAAATTAAAAAGCGTTGCTTAACGCGCACATGAACAAAGTTTCAGCGTGCAGGATAATACATAGCAAATTCACTCAAAGATTACATTTCGAGAGCACTCATTTGCAATATCGCAGGCTCCCTTGAGACAATTTTATAATACTTCTCCGCGTGCGATACTCCTGCCGATGGCGGTGGGTCGTGAAGCTTCTCCACATCAAACTTGCCCCATTGCACCTTTATGCGGGCAAGGGCCCGACAGCGCCTTCAATATAGGCGGGCGCTTGATTACATCCAGCCAGGGCATGCATCCACCAGCCGCCGCCGAGGCCAAAGTAGCTCCCGAGGCATGGCTGTCGAGCCACACGGGACTATAAGACCCTTCATGGCCTCTTGACTACATTGTGGAGTTCGACCAGTTGCTTAATTTGGTCGCTTAAAAGAACAGTGTCCGGCCTCGACATCTTGAGACCGAAGACTTTTCGTCGAGCTCCCTCCTCGCCATGATAGAATCTGGCGGCATCGGACGCCTCTGGCGGCAGATCTGCAAGCATACTGAGAGCTCGAGCAGCGGGTAAGTGTCGGTATTTTACATTAACATGCTTGCTCTGCATGAAAAATGCCTTACCGCCGCTATTTTCTTTATATCTTCAACCTCTGAAGGGCCTTATGGGCCTCGGCCTTGGCGGACTTGGCACTTTCGAGGCCGAGGCAAGCTCGGGCTCTCGAGTCTTAGAGTCATGCTCCAAACTCTCATGCTTTTCCATGAGCACAGGAGCTCTTGCCGAACTTCCGCCACCCATGCCTCTTGCTTTTCTCGCTCAGCCCGTTCAAGGCGCCTTTGCGTTGACGCGGACAAAGGCATCCTTGAGGGCTGCCACCTCGTTAGTGGCCCCTGCAATACACATATTATCCTTGTTAATTTTATTTGCAACCAAAATCCTTTTCTGTAAGGTATTTATTCAAAGAGGTGTTACTCACCGTCTTTTTCCTCGAGCTGCTTCTTTGCATGGCCGAGCTCTTGCTCGGACCGCTCGAGATCCTTCTTCAGCACATCGACCTCCGCCATTAAGCGCGGCAGTCGTCGGCGCGCCTTTGCAAACCCATATGGACATATTTTAGGCAACCTGCGTATATCTTGTTAGATCCTCGGTCCGGCTTTTCTTTCCGAACACCGAACTAAGCATCGAGAGACTCTTGTCTATGCGGTATTACATTACATAATTTTAACTTCTTACCTCAAAGCACATTAGAAGGCTGCTGCGAGCTTCAGTCAGCCCACTCTTAGCGAGTGAACCTTCTCAATCACCGCACTCATGATAGTGCGGTGTTCTTCCTCGATGGGCGCCTTTAAGTGCCTCCAACAGGTTATCCGGCGCCTCGGTTGGGCGGAGGCCGCCGGTGTCCGATCTGCCCTTCTTTGAAGGGTGCGCTTGCGGACTCTGGAACCACTGCGGGTTCGATGTAAGTCGGCACAAAGTCGGAGGCTGCTGGCGGCGCCTCCGGAGCCTCCTCTGATGGGTCCCTCTCAGGGATCCCACCTTGGCGTCCTCGTCGGCGGCGTGGGGTGAAAGCGATCGGCATGGAATTCACATCCGGCGAGGCCAGCGACCCTTTCGATGAGTCGGGAGATCGTCATTGGCGGACTACGGGCGAGAATCGGCGTTAGAAGGATACTACGTGACATAAAGATATTGCGTATAAATGATCCGGATACTTACGATCTTGCGGGCCTTTGGCCCTTGGAGGCCACTCATCCTCATGCTGCGTGGTGTTGGCGAAACTATCCGAGGTAGTTCTCCCCTCTTGGACCCTTGGCCTCCCGATTGGGGAAGCCTCCTCTTCTTCTCTCCCTCCTCGGGAGAGAATACTTCTCCTCCTCGTCTTGGGGAGGAGTCCGCGTCATCATCGGGCGCTTTGATTGCGAGAACTCTTTGAGTCCCGCGCCACCTTCTTGGCCTTCTTCTCGGCACCACGTGCGGTGCGAAACCAGCAGCCATTAGCGGGCGTCCACTGGTCTTCGGCATGGGGCCGGGCTGATAAGCGACTTGGCCTTCTCCATCGATTCTGTCAAAGGAAGAGGCATAATGAAACCCCACTAAAGTTAATTTAATTATCACAAGTGTCCCGTGATGGGGTTGAATCACTTACCTCGTCGGTTGGATCTGCGAGCTGAATCCGCGATCTTCCGTTGCGGATCACGGGGGCCGGCGCCCTTGAACAGCACCCTCGAGCGCCTTCGTATGTTGTATCGAAGAGCCGCGCTTAGCGCTGGTGCTGTTCGATTGAACTCCATAAATTGAATGCCCGTTCTTGGCATGGGAGAATCCGCGGATGAGCATGACTTGGACCACGTCGAAAAGCACGAGCTTATTGCTCACCATCTTCTTGATCAGGGCTCGAGTCCGTCACCTCCACGGATTGCCCCATTGCAAGCCCTTCTCTTTCAGGAGGTGAGCTGCGTGGGGGTGCGGATCTAAACTTCGGGGCCGCCGCCCATGTGGGCTTCGCGGCTCGGTGATGTAGAACCACCCGATTGCCACCCCTTGGCGGAGTCCACAAAGGGCCCTTGAGCCATGGGGCGTTGGGCAATTTGCCCAACATGGCACCTCCGCATTCGCTTGCGTGCCCTTCACAACCTTGACAGCGTTGAAGGTCTTGAGCCACGGGGCGAAGTGGGGCGGATGCGAGAGGAAGGCCTCACACCTGACGATAAGCGCCGAGATGTTGAGGATGAAGTTGGCGCGGATCGTGGAAATCAGGGCCGTAGTAAAACATGAGCCCCGGACAAATGGATGGAGTGGAAAGCCTAGTCCATGGGAGGAAGTGGGGAGGAAGATGACCCTCTCATGAGGCCCGGGGTAGGGATGAGCTGCCCCTTGTCGAGGCGACCGATCTGTGATATCGCTTGGAAAGGTATCGTGCTGCGCAACTTGGTGATGTCCTCCTCCTAAGCGATGGAGGCTAACCATTTACCTCCGCTCGGACATATTCGGAGAAAGTCGGCGAGATCATAAGCTTAGGCGTTGGAGCTTGAGTCTTGTGGAGATAGATAAGCAAAGGAGGAAGAAGGCGTGGGTGAGAAGGTGAATCCTTATCCCTTATATATAGGCGGGACGAAAACTATCGTCCCCACCGGCTGGTAAAACTAAGCTTATCTCCCAAGCGCCACCATCAATGGCGCGGTTGGGTTACCCACGTCCGTATTGATGAGAATCCGGAATAGGGAACACGATCTACTGCTCGACAAGGCGTGCCAAGAAGCTGCCGCTAAGCGTCTTTGAGGTGGTATAGTAAAAAACGATTCAAACAAAGGCTTGGTTGCGGTGTGATGTCACGCCGCATAATACGTCGGCCATTGAGCTAGTGTATATTTTATTCTCTCTACGGTGGAATGTGGAAATTATTTTTGCGAGCTGGACACTATCACGGTGTTCATGATCTTCTCTGGATTATTCAAGGGAGGAACCCGCCTTGCAATGCCGAACATTATCTTGCGCCGGACTTATCGTCATTGAAGGCTGGTTGAGGGCTACTTAGGAGTCCTAGACTAGGGGTGTCCGGACAGCGGACTATCATTATCCGCGGACTCCAAGACTACGAAGATACAAGATTGAAGACTCGGCTCGTGTCCGGATGGGACTTTCCTGCGTGGAAGGCAAGCTTGCAATCTGGATATGTAGATTTCCTACCATTGTAACCCGACTCCGTGTAACCCTAGCCCTCTCCGGTGTCTATATAAACCGGGGGGCTTTAGTCCGTAGGACAACATACATTACAACAATCATACCATAGGCTAGCTTCTAGGGTTTAGCCTCCTTGATCTCGTGGTAGATCCACTCTTGTACTACCCATATCATCAATATTAATCAAGCAGGACGTAGGGTTTTACCTCCATCGAGAGGGCCCGAACCTGGGTAAAACATCGTGTCCCTTGTCTCCTGTTACCATCCGCCTAGACACACAGTTCGGGACCCCCTACCCGAGATCCGCCAGTTTTGACACCGACACCGCTGCTCATGCCAACCAATGCAAGTAGGATGTTGACCAATCAATGGAGAAGCGCCAGCAAGAGACGATGAAACTGCCGCTGTACTCTAAAACAAAGGGGAGGAAAAAAATTTCTGCAGCGAAGAAAAGTGGCAAGGGAGCTCAAATAAAGGCACCACATGCAGGAAGAGTCGTCGTGCTTTCGTCGAGCAGTGCCACTTGGACCAGAAATGTAGTGTGTGCAACAGGTTCTGAGGACACAACAAGCTCACTGTCCAACACTCTTGGCAAGAAACGATGCAGAGGAGGTCAAGCAACCCAAAGTTCAGAAACAGCAGCCCAAAGTTATAGAACAAAAGAAGGGACCACACCCACAGAAAGCAAGCAGCAAGCTTTGTAGCATATGCAAGCAGTATGAACCACATAATGCAAGAGCATGCCCACAGTGCACATGCTGCAAAGACAAGCAAAAAGCCAAAGAAGAAACAGAAAGCAAAACTTAGAGCCAGCAACAAGAAAGTGGTGGAAGATGAAGAGGAAGAAGAAGATGAAGATGCAATCGAAGAAGAGGAAGACGAAGAGGAAGAGGACGATGAAGAGGAAGAGGAATAGGATGATGAAGAGGAAGAGGACGATGAAGAGGAATAGGTACATGTCAAGCAAAAACCACCACAACCAAAGCCTAGGAGGAGCGCAAGGCTGATGAACAGTTAGACTAGGTCAATTAAATGAAGCGAACTTATGTCATGTGCAGAATATTATTCCACTTTTGAAACAGTAGTTTAGAAGGAAGCTTACTTGAAATTTTATTGCTGAAGTTTCAAAATAAATTATACAGTAGAAGTTCAAGTAAGCTTTCTGCAAAAGTACTAGTATAGTATAAGAGGAAGTCTTTGGTGATGTATTGCGAGAGAGCAAGCGATAATAAAATGAAAAAATATACCTTTGTGAAGTTCAAGTAATATTACAATGAAGTCACGATATATTATGGCGGGAAGTGTTGTCTTTGGTGATGCATTACATGCGAGTGCAAGCAAGAATAAAAATTAAAATATACAATATGAAGTTCAAGCAACATTACGATGGAAGTTACGGTATACTATGGCGGGAGGAGGTCTTGGTCTGTATTCCATAAAAGAGAAACCAGCAAATAATTATATAGTCTGAAGTTCAGGTTACCTTGCAGAAGAAGTTCTGGTATATAAAATCATATAAAATCGATGTAGGAAAAAATATACTTAAAAAAATTAAAGTTTTGCCGTATGAACTAAGGTTAGCAAGCCTAAGAGAACACGCTCAGATATGAAGTTCTGTTTGGATACATGCAGGAGTTCATGTACAATGCCGACAAAAGACAAAAAGAAAAGTTAAGGAGTGTATGAGAATATTTTTACATAAAGTTATAGTTGAAATCCGTTGGCAGTTGAAAAATCACAAAAAAACAAATATAGATTCTATGCAAAAGGCTACGTATTGGTTGGGTTAAAAAATAACAATAGATTACACAACACAGAAAATCCTATCCATCTGAAACCAGTAGCCCAGCCAGATCTGAAGCAGAAGTTCAAGTCAAAGATCATTTGTTGGGGCCCAAAATTGAACTACACAGAAAATAAAAAAACGAGCAGTTCAGCCATAGCCCAGGGAGAAGTTCAGGTACATCTATTGCTGAAAAACATACTACACATTGATACTGAAAACGATGCATTATATTGAAATTCACAAGCCAAATCATTAGTCACACCAAATACATTTGTCCTGAAATATCATAAGTAATAGTCTTTGCAGACTATAGATACACAAATCACTAAACAATTCTTAAAACCAAATCTTTACCGAATCGTTCCAATCACTATCAAACATAAATCTTTACAAGATCAAATCTGCACTATAAACTAATGCTTCGACTTCACGGGCCAAAGGACTGAATCTCTTTAGGCAGCTCTGCACGCACGACTTCATTCTTCTCGCTAAAGATTAGAGTGTGCATGAACTCGGCCTTCCAGTCATTTGCAACAGCCTACCAACAGGAAATGAAACGATAGTTTAGTAAAGGATAACTAGGACCACAGCAGGAGCGTCTCAGCAAAAACAAACAACAAAAATGAAATGATGATCAGACAAGAACAAGGACAAAACATACCTCCACATCACCAATATCATCAACAAGCTCATCGCCATCATATATAGAGCAGAACTTCACGGCAAAGAAACCATAATCATTATTCACTTGCTTTGGAACATCGATAAAAGTCGGCCTCTTTGCAATAGTCACCCAGTTAGGCTGCTTGCTTGCTCTGTACGCAGCCTTGCCGTACACCTTCTCGAGCAACCCAACAAATCTCTTGAACTGCAGGAAACGCCAAAATAAGATGAAGTCAAAAACATGTTAACCAAAATAGTTAGGTTTCAGGTACATAAAAGGGACACTTGCATACGATCCAGCTAAACACATAGGAGAAGTTCAACTATCAAATGATAGTCAGTTCAAGCAGTATTACCAAAACAAAGACAGAAAACATATTTCCTCAACACAAGCTACAGATATGAAAGGAGGTTCAGGCTAAGAAACACTCACGATATTTTAGCAGTCTCCATGGAAACTTGTTCGCAACGTTCCCTTATAGCTGTAAGGTAGTGAATCAAGGATGTCAATGCTCCCACGATATCTATTCAGCACATAGACACCGTAGTGCGCCATTGTGTCAAATGGCTTGAATAGTACCAAAAAAACCTACCAAGAATGAAAGAAACGGTGAACACAAACTATAAAGCATAGATATTGAACAACCGGGATGAACACAAGCTTCTTTACAAACTCAGCAAAAGTATGTACATAAAATTTTAAAAAGCAAGAGTTATGAAAACCTAACCAGCTTTGCATTAAGAAGGTCTTCTCCCTTGCGAACAAACATTGGGATGAGTTTAGCCGAATTTTTTGCATCGAACTTTGGAACTGTTGCAGTGAAGAAATCATACTCCAGGCAGTACTGTGCATTCACAAAAACACAATTCAAACACCTCCCAAATGCCACTACAACAAGACTAGAGCAAAAAAGGGAGATAGGGATGCAAAGAATTAAAACCTGTATGAAGTAGGGGCTAAGTACACCCCTGTCGGCACTAGTGAATATCTCTAGGTCTCCAGCTGATCCTTCCACAAATTTATGCGATAATCCATTATGTCTCCTTCCATCTGCTGCCCTTCACCAAAAACGGTATAAAGGAAACGTCCCGTGAGGTCAATCACATTCCCAGGGATGGTAAACATGCAGTAGCTTGTCCTGTAGATTTAAAAGGATGGAAAAAATTATTAGAAGTTCAGACACAATAGCAAACAGAAGTTCAGATACTATAACTCAAAAAGACAAGGGGAGATAAATAGAAGTTCAGATACTACAACGACAAAAGTTCAGATACTACAACAACAGAAGGTCAGACACTATAACTCAAAAGACAAGGGGAGATAAACAGAAGTTCAAATACTAAAACAACAGAAGTTCAGACACTATAACTCCAAGGCAAGGGAGAAATGAACAAAAGTTCAGATACTACAACAACAGAAGTTCAGACACAAAGTAGCATCTCTGGCAGCAACAAAGTTAAGAAGAAGAAAACTCACTCAGAATACTTCTGCAGACCCTCTTCACTAAGCACATACTGTCTCAACTTCCGGGCCTCGGATAGATGAGGGTAACTGTATTTTTTTAGGGGAGCGACAGCAGAACGCCACTTCAAAGGCAATCTTGATGCTCGCTTGGAGGTAGTTATGTTGCCATACTCAACTGCCGGTTTCCTCCTGGTGATGACAGCATTCTTCCCACCTATCCCAGCAACAGTACCAACAGCAGATTTACCATTCTTCGGGTAAGCAATCTTTTCAAAATCATCATCAGACGAAATCACTTCAGCTTCGGCTGCTTCGACTGCACCAACCTTCCTGGACGAAGGGGTTCTTGGAGTACCACAAATACCACCAGCCTGCTTCCCCAACTCGGAAGGAATAAGGGTTCGAGGTCTATCATCTTCTATCGGAGTTGTGCTCATCGATTCCTCCCTAGGCTGGTAGTCCTGTGACCCGAGGAATGAGTAGTGGTAATAGGTCAAGTCCAACGGTTCCACTGTCAAAGAAAAGGAGGACAAAAACACCATTAAATAATACTGAAGTTCAGGCATAGCACAAATGTGCAGTCCAACTAAAATATAGATGACATGTTTACTACTAAAGCTAATCTAAAAAATTAGTTGCATTTAAAAACTAAAAGAAGTTCAGGCACAACCAAAGGCACAATTCAAGATAAACTGATGAACTGGAAAACATTCAACTACAGCTAACAAAAGCATAGAAAGGCATCATCTCTGAAGGTCAAGTAGAACAAATGCTCGTGCCCGAGTAAGCAATGGAAGGGAAAAAATACTGAAATAAAACACACAAGGAAAATAAAAAAGATATAAAATGGAGTTCATGTACAAGGAATGCTCCTCTCCATCTGAAACCAGAAGCCAGCAAGATCTCAAGCAGAAGTTCAAGTTCAACAAATAATGAAGTTCACATAGACTAAAAGATGCAGTACAAGTAAGCAGTCCAAGTTACAAGACTTACATGTGTAGAAGCCAAACAAAGCTTGGAAGTCTGTCTCAAATAGGTTGGAAGAAGCGACTGAGTACAGCCACGTCTTCCTGATATCCGAGATATTTTCATGGGAGTAGTTTGCAAGAACCCCATCACAAAACGAATTAACATTCATAAGCATGAAGAATCCATGATCGATCGCCATCAAACACAAAAAAGAACAGTGTTAGAACAAAAAATAAAGCCAACGAATAAAACAAGTCGCACCTTACGTTACAACTACTGAGCTAAGCGAAGCGATAGAAACAAAAGTGAAACTCATACTTGTTATTCTGTTGGGAACATCAATCAATCAATTGGAAATGGTCGATAATGGCGGGTTGAAGGGTGTCTCCCTGTCGTTGCTGGCATTGTTCCAAAGCTTCTTGATGTTATCGGTCATCCGCCGAAACAGGCATACCGCACAGTCATCTTCTTGTCCATAGTGGGAGTCGAAAAGATGGAACCTTGAATTCTTTAGGTCAAGGAATATCGACACCCAGTGACCGACACCACCCATGGAAGCAGGAATCTCAGGCAGGTCAAAAGTGGGGAAAACAACCTAGAGCAACATAAACACATGTGTCGGGGATATACCCCGCGGTATAAACCGCCGAATGTATGACCCGGCTAGAGTTTGGCGATTTACCGGCGACCCACTTGGACCTGGCGGTTTAAGATTCATTGGTAATCCATCAGACGGGTCAGAGGAGCGACAAGACCCGGTGGCTACAAGAAGAGGACTTGCCACAAATGCAAGAAACCTGATCACTACATGTCTGATTGTCCTCAGTGGGAGAAGGAATCAAAGAAGAAGAAGTACAAGGATGATGATTCTGATGACTCAAAGAAGAAGAAGAAATTTTCAAAGTCCTCATCGTCAAAATCTTCAAAGTATTCATCTCACAAGAAGAGCAGTTCCAAGAAGTCTCGGGCATTTATTGGCAAGGAAATGGACTCTGAAGCTGAATCTGATGAAAATGTGGAAGAGGAGGATTCTAAGGAGTCAGACTCTGGTGTGGCGAGCCTAGCCCTCGCTACTGCTTACATCAGCAAGTCCATCTTCAATACTGATGAAAATGACCTCCCCAACACTGCTGACAAGAGCGTCGATGACTATGCTCCCACCTATTGCTTCATGGCAAAAAGTGCCAAGGTACTCAAACATTCCCCCTCTGAATCTAGTGAGGATGAATCTGATGACAATCTCAAACCTAGCTATTCCAAACTTGCTAAGACTGCTGTCAAACAACAAAAGGCTTTGGAAAAGGTTCAAAATCTGCTAGACAAAAGCGATGACCTATTTGGTGAGGAATTGAATCGAACTCAAACTTTGACTGGTAATCTTTAGAGACTTCAGTTTAAATTTGATAATCTTCAGGGTCATCATAACTCTCTCTTAACCGATCACGATAAGCTTTCTTATGAATTTCTTCAGAGAAAGCAAGATCTTGAGAAGTTAAAAGTGAGTTATGAAGATCTTCAGAAGGAAAACGATTCATTGCTTGCTCAACAAATCAGTTGCGCTCAGGAAGAATTTGTTCCACCATGTTTGAAATGCATTGAGTGTGAATATGCTAATACTTCACCTGAATGTTCAAATGCTTCTATTGCTGCAAATTCTTCAACTGTCTCTATGGTCACAAATTCCTCATCTGAGGATACCACAAGTATCACTGACGATAATGCAGGGTTGAAGGAATTGTATGTGACAGGCATATACAAAAGCCTCAAAGGGCATTAAACTCTTTGCTATGTGCTCAAAAAGCAGATCTTGAACAGGAACCCTAGTAAAGAGGGTATTGCCTTTGAGAGGAAACTCAATCTGATGGGACCTCTTCGAAACTGGCGGTATCCCAAAACCTCATGGGTTGCTGCGAAACGACCTCCTATAGATCCATCCACTTTATCTGGCTTTACTTGTGAATCTTCATATTCCTCTGATGAGTCATTTGACTCCAACTATAAAATGGTCAAGAACCAGAATGGTGAAGTATTTGCTCGATATGTTGGAACTAACTGCTGGAACGGTCCCCATATGAAGAAAATCTGGGTTCCCAAAAGGTACCTTGAAATTCTTCAGGTGAATGTCATCATGACACCACCTGTGAAGAATAGGAACTCGAGATCAAATTCTTCATATGGATCCAAGTCCTCGTATGGACCAAATTCTTCATCTGGATCAAATTCCTCACGTGGATCCAAATCCTCATATGAACATCATCGTGCTAACACTTCTGTTTCACAGGGAAAGTCTAAAGGCTGTGAATATGTGCATTATTCTTCAAATCATTATGTTCATAAGTCCTCAAAGAATTTCTCTGCTTATTCATATGCTTACTCTAGCCCCTCTCTATGAAACAAAGTGCACTAGCTTCAATGCCATCTCTCTTACGGAGCTCACAGAATGATGAACTCTTTGCCACCCCTCTTGATGTGGGTGGTGAAGAAAAAGAACTAATCTATTATACACGGTCAGGTCTCCAGATGAACTTAATTGTTTGAAGAATTTGCTGGAGACCTGGATATGCTTGAATGGACGGAAGCTAATCATGAAGAAATGAATTGCTCATTTCTCATGTCCTCATATTGCTATATCTGTTATATTGTTGATGAAATTCAATCTGATGAAATTGATGTCATATTCTTCACCGATGAATTATATGGGTTCGTAAGTTGCACTAATTCATCTGCATGATGAACAACCCAAAGCTATTGAGTGGGTCCTCGACAAGTGGATGT
Organism: Aegilops speltoides; assembly: GCA_021437245.1. Classification (NCBI taxonomy): domain Eukaryota; kingdom Viridiplantae; phylum Streptophyta; class Magnoliopsida; order Poales; family Poaceae; genus Aegilops; species Aegilops speltoides. The sequence continues at coordinate 436,368,317 of CM038143.1, forward strand.
ACATATCACATGACCGGTGACAGGAACTTATTGATGGACACTAATTTATCTCCATCTCATTTGAAGCATATCACCTACGCTGACAAAGGCAAAAGAAAGGTATTGGGTCTAGGTAGGGTTGCAATCTCAAAGGATAGACAATGGAAAAGTCATGCTTGTCGAGTCCTTAGGATTCAACCTCATGTCTGTCTCAATGCTTTGTGATCTTGATATGGTTGTCGTCTTTGGCAAATATCATTGCATCGTGCTAATAGAACTGACAATGCCAAAGTCTTCGAAGGCTTTAGGAGAGGAGGCTTGTATATTGTTAATTTCTCTGCAGGACCACAGCCTGCCATATGTCTACTTGCAAAAGCTTCAGAAGGCACGACGAACTTGCATACACTCACGAAGAAGAAGCATGTCATTGGCATCGAGGGTGTCAAATTCCTCAAAGATCATCTTTGTGGAGCTTGTGAGGTTGGAAAGATCACCAGAGCCAAGCATCCCTCGAAGACTATCATGACTACCTCTCGTCCCTTTGAATTACTTCACGTGGATCTCTTTGGCCCTACTCATTATGCCACATTCACTAATGCTGCATCTTTATATGGCTTTGTCGTTGTTGATGATTATTCTCATTACACATGGGTGCATATCATCTCTTACAAAACTGAAGTGCAGGAAGTCTTCCAACGATTTTCCTCAAGAGCATCAACGAACTTCGGTGTGAAGATCAAGCATATCAGGAGTGGTAACGGGACTGAATTCAAGAATACTGGTCTTGATGACTATCTTGATGAACTTGGTATTACTCATGAGTTATCTGCCCCTTATACTCCTCAGCAAAATGGCGTCGTGGAGCACAAGAACCAAACTCTTGTTGAGATGGCTTGCACTATGCTTGATGAATATAAGACACCTCCTCGTTTCTGGCATGATGCTATTGATACTGCGTGCCACATCATCAACAGGGTATATCTTCATAAATTCTTCAAAAAGACCTCATACGAACTCCTCACTGACAAGAAACCCAATGTAAGTTATTTCAAAGCCTTGATTGCTAAATCTTTGGATTAGAGATCCTCATCACAATTCAAAATTTGCACCAAAAGCACATGAGGGTTTTATGCTTGGTTATGGAAAGGACTCGCACAGCTACAGACTATTCAACACCTATCATCACAAGGTTGTTGAAACTATAGATGTGCGGTTCGATGAAACTAACAGCTCGCAAAGAGAGCATATACCTCCTGTGCTAGATGAAATGTCACCTGAGGAATCCATCAAGTTCAAGGCTACTGAGGATGTTATTCCCACTGAAGACTCTGTGGAAGAAGTCATTCCAAAATGTGAAGAAAATCATGCTGGTGCTACTGAAGAAAATGGCCCTGAAGAAAATGTTGTGCCAAATCAAAGTCGTCAACCTGCTCATCCTCCCATTGCAAATAAAGTGCAGATTGAGTGAATCATCGATGACTTTTGTCTAACTTTTGTGGGCATTTTGCGTTGTCTCTATCATAGAGCCCACCAAAGTTGATGAAGCATTTCTGGAGCTTGAGTGGATTCAAGCTATGCAAGAGGAATTACATCAATTCAAGCTCAATAATGTGTGGGAGCTTGTCAAGCGACCAGACCCATGATGCATCTCCGTCGTATCTACTTTTCCAAACACTTTTGCCCTTGTTTTGGACTCTAACTTGCATGATTTGAATGGAACTAACCCGGACTGACGCTGTTTTCAGCAGAACTGCCATGGTGTTATTTTTGTGCAGAAATAAAAGTTCTCGGAATGACCTGAAAATCCACGGAGCAACTTTTCAGAATTATTAAAAAATACTCGCGAAAGAATTAGCACCAGGGTCCCACACCCTATCCACGAGGGTGGGGGCACCCCCCTAGGGCGCGCCCCTGCCTCGTGGGCCCCCTGGACCTCCACCGACCTCAACTCCAACTCCATATATTTGCTTTCACGGAGAAAAAAAATCAGAGAGAAAGATTCACCGCGTTTTACGATACGGAGCCGCCGCCAAGTCCTAATCTCTCTCGGGAGGGCTGATCTGGAGTCCGTTCGGGGCTCCGGAGAGGGGGATTCGTCGTCGTCATCATCAACCATCCTCCATGACCAATTTGATGATGCTCACTGCCGTGCGTGAGTAATTCCATCATAGGCTTGCTGGATGGTGATGGGTTGGATGAGATTTACCATGTAATCAAGTTAGTTTTGTTAGGGTTTGATCCCTAGTATCCACTATGTTCTGAGATTGATGTTGCTATGACTTTGTTATGTTTAATGCTTGTCAGTAGGGCCCGAGTGCCATGATTTCAGATCTGAACCTATTATGTTTTCACGAATATATGTGAGTTTTTGATCCTATCTTGCAAGTCTATAGTCGCCTATTATGTGTTATGATTCGACAACCCCGAAGTGACAATAATCGGGATACTTATCGGTGATGACCGTAGTTTGTGGAGTTCATGTATTCACTAAGTGCTAATGCTTTGGTCCGGTACTCTATTAAAAGGAGGCCTTAATATCCCTTAGTTTCCATTAGGACCCTGCTGCCATGGGAGGGTAGGACAAAAGATGTCATGCGAGTTCTTTTCCATAAGCACGTATAACTATATTTGGAATACATGCCTACATTACATTGATGAACTGGAGCTAGTTCTGTGTCACCCTATGTTATAACTGTTACATGATGAACCGCATCCGACATAATTATCCATCACTGATCTAATGCCTACAAGCTTTTCACATATTGTGCTTTGCTTATTTACTTTACCACCGCTACTGTTACTTTTGCTACCGTTACCATTACTTCCATACTACTTTGCTACTAAATACTTTGCTGCAGATACTAAGTTATCAAGGTGTGGTTGAATTGACAACTCAACTGCTAATACTTAAGAATATTCTTTGGCTCCCCTTGTGTCGAATCAATAATTTTGGGTTGAATACTCTACCCTCGAAAACTGTTGCGATCCCCTATACTTGTGGGTTATCAACCCACGCAAGCACAACATCATCGGCACCAAATGGATCTACCGCAACAAGCAGGATGAAAATGGCCTTCTGGTGGGGAATAAGGCTTGTCTTGTAGCTCAAGGCTACACACAAGTTGCAGGAATTGATTTTGATGAAACTTCTACACCTGTTGCTAGACTTTAGGCTATTCGCATATTGCTTGCTTATGCTAACCATCATAATATCATCTTACATCAAATAGATGTGAAAAGTGCATTCCTCAATGGTAAGCTTGAGGAAGAAGTATATGTTGCTCAACCACCAGGTTTTGAGGATCCAAAACTTCCAGACCATGTCTTCAGACTCAACAAGGCCCTCTATGGCCTTAAGGAAGCTCCTCGGGCGTGGTATGATACATTGAAGGAATTCCACATGAAGAAAGGATTCAAACCCAGTTCACTTGACCCAACTCTTTTCACCAAAACATATGATGATGAATTATTCGTGTGCCAAATATATGTTGATGATATTATCTTTGGTTGCACTAACCAACATTACAGTGACGAATTTGCCTATATGATGAGTGAGGAATATCAAATGTCTATGATGGGAGAGTTGAAATTCTTCTTAGGTCTTCAAATTCGTCAACACCACAAAGGCATATTCATATCCCAGGAGAAATACCTCAAGGATGTGTTGAGGAAATTCGGCATGCAAGATTGCAAAGGAGTCAAATTCCCTATGCTCACAAATGGCCATCTGTGCACCGATGAAAATGGTAAAGACTTCGATCAAAATGTATATCGCTCCATGATTGGCTCTTTATTGTATCTATGTGCATCTAGGATGGATATTATGCTTGGTGTTTGCATGTGTGCCCGATTTCAAGCTACACCGAAGGAATCACACCATAAGGCTGTGAAGCATATTCTTCGATATCTAGCTCACACTCCAACACTTGGATTATGGTATCCCAAGGGCTCGGCTTTTGATCGCATTGGATATTCTGACTCTGACTATGCTGGTGATTAGGTGGATCGCAAGTCAACATCAGGCACATGTCATTTCCTCGGACGATCCTTGGTATGTTGGTCCTCGAAGAAGCAGAACTGCGTATCACTCTCTACTGCTGAAGCTGAGTACACTGATGCTAGTTCTTGCTGTGCTCAATTTCTACGGATGAAGCAAACCCTCAAGGACTATGGCATCAATGTGAAGAATGTGCCACTCTACTAGGACAATGATAGTGCTATCAAGATTGCTCACAACCCAGTTCAACACTCAAAGACAAAGCGTATCCAGATTCTTCATCATTTTCTTCGTGATTATGTGTTGAAGGGTGACATCTCCATCAGCCACATGAATACTGAAGATCAGTTGGAAGATATCTTCACAAAGCCCTCGGATGAGAAGAGATTTAACAAGTTGTAGTGTGAGCTAAATATCTTAGAATCTTCAAATGTTCTTTGAAAAGGACACACGTCCTAACACTTATGCAAAATTGACGACTTTGATGTGCAACACACGAAGTAGCATCTTTCTTCAATCAATGAAGACTAACCCTTTAAGTGTGAAGAAATTAATGAAGAATTTGATTCTCAGAACCCTACGACAATTATACGCGGTGTCTGAAATCATCATTCTTATACAGTGGGTTACACCACCAATCAAAGTTGAAAATCTTCAGTTTGAGTTTTTGCAATTTCTTCAATCTTCAAATTCTTCAACTTTGCAATTTCCTCAGTCCTTCCGATTATGTTCTTCATTGCTATATATATATATGGCGAAGTATCCAGTGAAAATGTCTTTTCAATGAAAATCTGAAAATTCGTATGTGAGCCATCAGATCTATAATGGACGGCATGGATCAAAGGTGGGATACCTGAGCATCCACTTAAAAGCGATTAACAAATAACCCCCTATTCTCGTAATGATTAGCCAAAATAGTTGAGGATTGCCTTACCCAACTCCGACCTAACTCTCCCACGTCCACGGATCTCGCCACGGAACGCCACGGCGGCTCGAGACTTCTCGCGGCGAGACCCAAAACACGCGACCACAACCGACGGAGACACGAGTACGCACCACGTCAGAGCTCCGTCTCATTGTTGGTAGGACTCCCGAGGAGCCGAGGTGAGAACGCCGCCGCGAGGAAGATGAGGATATCCGCGGCGTCCGAACAGGCAGCTTCGCCGACGATGCAGACCGTGTGAGGCGACGGGAACTGCGTAGGTGACGCGTATGCCAGCCACACCGGCCATGGGGATGAAGTAGAGCAGCGCCGTGCTACCAGGGCCACCAATGCGCCGGGTGATGGTGGGTGTGACCTGCAGGTAGCCGCGTCCATCACAGTGGCATCCGCATGCGTCGACCTCCAGCGCAACACACGGCGGACGCTGGCTGCCCCATGCTATTTAGTTCTCTCAAGAATTGTACCTCAATGATCCAATTTCTCCGACGAAATATTAGTGCGTCTCTGTTCTCAAGAATTGTACCTCGGTGATCCAATTTCTTTCACGAAATGTTCAACGCAGCCTCTGTTCTCTCAATAATTGTACATGCAAATCTGAAGCTTGTGCAATCGATATTTGCTAATCTGTTAGTCTTTGTGCAACTCCCCTATAGTTTTTGAGGATTACTGTTCGTGGTGATGAAAAAATTGAAAAATCTGAATACACAACTTCAATTCCATGCACAGTTTCAGCTTCATAAAATGTTGGCACAAAACCCTAAATTAACATCTTTGTAAAGTTTTGCGAGCTACTGAATGCCCATTCGAAATCATGTAACACACGAACTTGTAGTTCCAAATAAGCAACAAGCCATGTCAATTGATTAATGTGGTGGTCGTAAACTCGGAGCTAGTGTTAGGTTAATCTCTACACTACATGGCGAGGGACATAAGGTTCGCACGGACGAGAATGGCGCCGACGTTGAGTAATTTGAAGGTTGAGGCGTAATTGGACGAAAGCGCAGAGCATAATGATGCCATCCACACCGATTTAAGGGAAGGGCATGGCTCGAGTCGCCACCGAGGAAGGGCCCGTTGTTGCGGTGGAGGGAACGACATGGCTCGAGTCGCCACCGGAGGAGATGCCGACGGAGGGCCTGTTGCTGCCGGCGGCAGAGGGCAAGGACTAGTGGCACGAACACGATTCTCCATCGTGGCGTAGATTGGAACGTGAACCGATCCAAGGGATACTCACAAAGAATTTTTACTGCTTGATGATGGATAAGTTAGGGAGTTATCTGCTAATTGTGTTTAAGTGGACGCTTAGGAATCCCACCTTTAATCTATTGCGTCCATTATAGATCTGATGGCTCACATAGAAATTTTCAGATTTTCACTGAAAAGCCATTTTCATTGGATATATATAGGACATCACTATTCTAATCCCAGGATTAGAATAGTTATTTGGATCACAGCAGCCCCTATATAGGTCCCGACAGGGCCCTCCCAAACTTCTGAACTGCCGCCGGCCCAACAGGATCCACTGGATCCCGAGGCCCCGACAGGATCCACCTGACCCCGATCCCGAGCCGCCCCAGCCCCCCTCCTCCCCTCGATCCCGACCTCCCCGTGGTCGCCGCCGATCTTCGCCGGATCCGCCGCCTCCCCACCCCGTCTCCACCTCCTGGCGGTCGGATCCGCTGCATCCCCTCCGTCTCCAGAGCCTGGTCGACCGGATCCGCAGCCACCCCTCCGTCCCACCTTCGGGCCGACCACCGGCGTGGGCGAGCGAGCAATGGCGGACGTCGGCGCGAGGGAGCCCGCGTCGCCTGGACACGGCGAAGCCTCCATGGAGTCCCGGAAGCCGCATCCTCCTTCCATCTTCACCGCCCGACGCATTGGTAGAGTAGATGAAGGCCCCGACGGAAACAACGGCGAACGGCACGGCCAACGGGTCAACTCCGCGGCGAAGGCGGCATCGGCGGCGCCTTCAAATCCAGCAGTGGTACATGAACTTCCTCCCACTTGCCGCATTCTTCTTCAATCTTCCCTTGCCTGACCGTCTTGCTTCGTGCAGATGAACTTCGCGCCCTATGCAAGACATGGATTGCCATGCGGTTCCTCTCCTAGCTCTCCGACAAATTGCTCACAAGGTGGCCTATCAGTTGCTAGAAAAAGGTTGGCCGAACTTCTAGCCAGGGTATGGTTGAACTTCTTTCCTCTGCTTGTTATTTTCTTACTGCCATGTGAAGTTCAGGTGGTGTGTAGCATCAGTCCAGGCTACAAAGGCTTTTTCAAAATCTGCCTGCTCACATCCATGTGAAGTTCAGTAGTCTGTGAGCATCAGTCCAGGCTGCCAAATAGTAGTAAATCTACCTGCTCACATGCATGTGAAGTTCAGGTGGTGTGTAGCATCAGTCCAGGCTACAAAGACTTTTTCAAAATCTGCCTGCTCACATCCATGTGAAGTTTAGGTAGTCTGTGAGCATCAGTACAGGCTACCAAATAGTAGTAAATCTGCCTGCTCACATGCATGTGAAGTTCAGGTGGTGTGTAGCATCAGTCCAGGCTGCCAAAGATAGTAGTAAATCTGCCTGCTCACATCCATGTGAAGTTCAGGTGGTGTGTAGCATCAGCCCAGGCTGCCAAAGATAGTAGTAAATCTGCCTGCTCACATCCATGTGAAGTTCAGGTGGTGTGTAGCATCAGTCCAGGCTGCCAAAGATAGTAGTAAATCTGCCTGAACTTCACATGTGAAAAAGCCATGTGAAGTTCAGGCTGTGAATAATGCTAAGTTCAGTTAGAAAGGTATAGGCAGATGTAACTTGTGTGCTAATATTTTTTCTTTTATGACAGGAAGACGAGAGACGCATGAAAAAGCTCAGAAGTTCCCAGCAGCAAGTACTCAATCCCAAGCCCGTACGCGTTGCACCACCGCCTCAATGGGTCACCCCTCAAACGCACCAACAACGCATTGCCAACCTGCTCCAGACCAAAAGTGGATGACACCCGAAGCACATGGAGACTTCCAAGATGCTGGGTCACAGCCCTGTCCGCACAACTTTGCGGCTCCACCTAATTGGGTGATGCCGGAAATCCCACACGGATTCTTTGTATCCACGAGCAGACTCCCAAGCACGCTGATGGAGGAGGGTGTTAGCTCAAGTCCTGCGTGTAACTTTGGAGGTTATCATGGTGTGCCTCGTCAACGCCAAACGGAAGCAACAAAACAAGATCCCAGGACAAATCAAACAGGAACACACACACGGAGGAGAGTACTCTCCACACTACCACCGTTGGATCCTTCTGCTGCTGCTGCTACAAGTCAGAATTGTACGGGACATAAGGTAGATGGATTTCTTCACAAAACAAGTATCGCAAAACCTCCACAACCACCTCAAGGAAAAAGGACGCAAACGAGAGAGAGGCCATCTTCAGCCCTCCTTCCTCCTCGTGATCCACTCCTGCATCCTGCTATGATAACTCCACCGTGCCCCATCTCAGAGGGCCAGCAGCAGACTCCAATGGAATTGCGATCATACACGCACGTAAGTGAAACAAAAAATATTTATATACGCATCTTGTATTATCTGCAAATTTTCTGCTCCCTCTAGGATAACAAGTTCATAAACTGCATTTTAACGTGCCGTTTGGATTATTTTCTCTCTTTCTGCAGATGCCGAATCTCCCGGATTATCTAATACCAAGACTAAAGATGCGATTCAACGATGTAGAGAAAGCAAGGGAATTTTATAACAGATACGCCATACACGCTGGTTTTGGAATCAGGAAGACGGGAGGGAATGACAATCACAAGTATTTTGTTTGCGTGTTCCAAGGGAAACACACCACTTGCTTTGAGAGGTGACAGCAAAAAACAAAACATCGCAGAGTACAGGCTACAGTTCAAGAATGAGGGTGAAGGTGCAGGAGGATAACACATGTGTGGCAGTGGACATTGAGTACAATCATAATCACCACCTCATGCAAACTGATGACATGCTGGTTTTCTTGCACTCACACAAGAATTATGACCCCACTATTTTGGAGTACGTAAAACTCCTGCAGTACCATGATGTCAAGCACACAACAATCATGTCCATGCTATCTGAAAATGAAGATGGAAGCTACTTCCTAAGCATGACCGGACGAGACTTACTAAACCAGTGAGTATTCAAACATCCACATACTGCAATGCACATAGCATCCTAAGTCACAACCCTTTGCTAGCAAAAATAACAAAATGAATGTTTGGATCTAATTTGCGGAAAGCCATGAATGCAAGGAAGATGATTTGGATGATGTGTTGAAACTCGTTTCATTCTTCAAGGACATGAAGGCAATCAATGATGAGTTTTTCTATGACATACAAGTAGACAAGGACAAGTCAATCAAAAACATTTTCTAGTCCAATGCAAGTTGTCGAGGAGCGTATCAAGACTTTGGCGGTTGCGTAACCTTTGACACAACTTACAAAACCAACAAATTTCATATGCCTCTGGGAGTGTTTGTTGGAACAAACCATCACTTGCAGTCAACAATATTTGCTGTTGCCCTTATCAGAGACGAAGATGCAAAGTCATTCAAGTGGCTGTTTGATACATTTGGACGGTGCACGAACAACAAGCACTCAACTTGCATTCTAACAGGTGAGTTCAAATAAAAACTGTACAAGTTTCATCATCTTTTCAGTCTATGGGTCAGTATTGGGTATATTTGGTTTTATCTGAAAATAATATACAGCAAATAGTTCAACCACTATTAGCGAGAAGTCCAACTAACAGTAGATGAAAGCAAAATTATCTGTCACATGTTTAGAAAAAACTAGTCATGAATGTGAAGTTCAAGTACAGGAATCATAGAAGTTCGAGGAAAAAAGATGTAAAGGAAAAAACATGTAACATGTTCAGAAAAAATAGTTATTTATGTGAAGTTCAAGCATTGGAAGTTCAAGAACACTACTGCAAGAAAAATTTGAGTGCGACACTACTAGGTAGTCCTACTGCTACCTGTTAAGTTCAAGAACTGGTACCACAGAAGTTCAAGAACACTGCTGTAAGAAAAAATACATGTGCCATTTTAGATAGTCATATTGCTTCATGTGAAGTTCAAGTACTTGTACAACATAAGTTCACCATCACTGCCAAAAAGGAGCAAGTTACGTTTTTTTAATTCATGCAGACTAGTGCCCGTCGATGGTGAAAGCTATACCACAATCATTCCCAAACACCATCCACAAGCTATGTCGTTGGCACATCCTGAAGAAGTACAAGGAATACCTTGCGTTGCTGTACAAAAAGTACAAAACATTCAAAGAGGAGTTCACAGCTATATTAAACTGGCCGCTGATGCCAACGGAGTTTGAAACTGCCTGGGCTGAACTCGTGCACAGGTACAACCTGGAGAACGACCAGATGATGATGCAGCTCTGGAATGATAGGAAAATGTAGATTTCAGCATATTACAAGAACATTTTCTGTGCCAAAATGACTTCCACACAACGAAGCGAGAGCATGAACCACGTGCTCAAGAGAGGGTTTGTCAGGGGGACCCAGAACCTACACAAGTTTGGTAGGCGGGTAAATGCTTGCATACAAACTCGGATACAGAAGGAGAACGAGCAAACAATGACCAACATGGTATGAACACACAAAAAAAGAACCCCATCATATTGTGTTTTCCTTGAAACATGTGCACTTTGAATTTTAAAAAATGAAACCCATGACTCTGCTTCTACTAATATCTTATTTTTTGAAATGTGCAGACCAATCCTACGACAAAAACAACATATGGCTACGAGGAAGACATGTCTATCAAGTACACGAGAGCCGTGTACACCGAGATGAGGACTAGGATGAGAAAAGCCACGCTATTTCACGCAAAGCCTACAGTAGAGCCCACTAATTACCTTGTGTACTACCACAACAAGGCTGGCCATGATGATGAAGAAAGATTTTCCTGGTCAAAGCATGAATTCCAGGTTGTAGCTGACCCTGATAATGAAATATACGAGTGTGAATGCAAGCTATGGACACACACTGGTGAGCAGAAAAACAAACTCACTAAATAGCTAAACTAGCAGTATCATATCAAAATATGTGAAGCTCATTGCTGGCTCACAAACTATGTATTCTGCATTCATCACAAAAATGCAGGCCTCTTCTGCCTTCACATCATGAACATACTGGATCACCTGAAGCCTGACAAATTTCCAAACAAGTATATCCTCAAATGGTACACAAAGACTGCAAAATCACAACCAACCTTTGATACAAGGGACTACAACACAACCACATCAGATGGCAGCTCAAGACTATCGAAGCAAGACATCTTGCTGCAACTAAATTTGATGGTTAACAAGAAAGCGATGAGATGTGACCTGCAATATGACAGAGCCTACTATGTTCTCAAGAGGCTCGTGGAAGAGGTTGATGCAATACGTTCAGCAAATCGAGCGGATGCTGACGAAAGGATGGCTCAAGAGGATGCTAAAATTGAAGATGACCTTCATTATTATGAAGCTGAAATGCTAAACGTCGCTGCTCATGCCAACCAATGCAAGCAGGATGTTGACCAATCAATGGAGCAGCTCCAGCAAGAGACGATGAAACTGCCGCTGTACTCTGAAACAAAGGGTAGGAAGAAAATTTCTGCAGCGAAGAAAAGTGGCAAGGGAGCTCAAATAAAGGCACCACATGCAGGAAGAGTCGTCGTGCTCGATCAGAATGGAGTGCCACTTGGACACAGGAAATGTAGTGTGTGCAACCAGGTTACGGGACACAACAAGCTCACCTATCCAACACTCTTGGCAAGAAACGATGCAGAGGAGGTCAAGCAACCCAAAGTTCAGAAACTGCAGCCCAAAGTTAGAGAACAAAAGAAGGGACCACACCGACAGAAAGCAAGCAGCAGGCTTTGTAGCATATGCAAGCAGTATGAACCACATAATGCAAGAACATGCCCGCAATGCACCTGCTGCAAAGACAAGAAAAAAGCCAGAGAAGAAACAGAAAGCAAAACTTATAGCCAGCAACAAGAAAGTGGTGGAAGATGAAGAGGAAGAAGAAGATGAAGATGCAATCGAAGAAGAGGAAGACGAAGAGGAAGAGGACGATGAAGAGGAAGAGGAATATGATGATGAAGAGGAAGAGGACGATGAAGAGGAAGAGGAAGAGGTACATGTCAAGCAAAAACCACCACAACCAAAGCCTAGGAGGTGCGCAAGGCTGATGAACAGTTAGACTAGGTTAATTAAATGAAGCGAACTTAAGTCATGCCAATGTGCAGAATATTATTCCACTTTTGAAACAGTAGTTTAGAAGAAAGCTTACTTGAAATTTTATTGCTGAAGTTTCAAAATAAATTATATAGTAGAAGTTCAAGTAAGCTTTCTGCAAAAGTACTAGTATAGTATAAGAGGAGGTGCTGGTGATGAATTGCATGAGAGAGCAAGCAGTAATAAAATGAAAAAATATGCACTGTGAAGTTCAAGTAATATTACAGCAGAAGTCCTGATATATTATGGCAGGAAGTGTTGTGCTGGTGATGCATTACATGCAGAGTGCAAGCAAGAATAAAAATTAAAAATATACAATATGAAGTTCAAGCAACATTACAGTGGAAGTTCTGGTATACTATGGCAGGAGGAGGTGCTGGTGTTGTATTCCATAAAAGAGAAACCAGCAAATAATTATACAGTCTGAAGTTCAGGTTACCTTGTAGAAGAAGTTCTGGTATATAAAATCATATAAAATCGATGTAGGAAAAAAATATACTTAATTTTTTTTAAAGTTTTGCCGTATGAACTAAGGTTAGTAGGCCTAAGACAACGCGCTCAGATATGAAGTTCTGTTTGGATACATGCAGAAGTTCATGTACAATGCCGACAAAAGACAAAAAGAAAAGTTAAGGAGTGTATGAGAATATTTTTACATAAAGTTATAGTTGAAATCCGTTGGCAGTTGAAAAATCACAAAAAAACAAATATATGTTCTATGCAAAAGGCTACGTATTGGTTGGGTTGAAAAATAACAATACATTACACAACACAGAAAATCCTATCCATTTGAAACCAGTGGCCCAGCCAGATCTCAAGCAGAAGTTCAAGTCAAAGATCATTTGTTGGGGCCCAAAATTAAACAACACGGAAAATAAAAAACGAGCGATTCAGCCATAGCCGAGGGAGAAGTTCAGGTACATCTATGGCTGAAAAACATACTACACATTGATACCAAAACGATGCATTATATGGAAATTCACAAGCCAAATCATTATTCACACCAAATACATTTGTCCTCAAATATCATAAGTAATAGTGCTGCAGCTATAGATACACAAATCACTAAACAATTCTTAAAACCAAATATTTACAGAATTGTTCCAATCACTATCAAACATAAATCTTTACAAGATTAAATCTGCACTATAAACTAATGCTTCGACTTCACGGGCCAAAGGACTGAATCTCTTTAGGCAGCTCTGCAAGCATGACTTCATTCTTCTCGCTAAAGATTAAAGTGTGCATGAACTCGGCCTTCCAGTCATTTGCAGCAGCCTACCAATAGGAAATGAAACGATAGTTTAGTAAAGGATAACTAAGACCACAGCAGGAGCGTCTTAGCAAAAACAAACAACAAAAATGAAATGATGATCAGACAAGAACAAGGACAAAACATACCTCCAAATCACCAATATCATCAACAAGCTCATCGCCAGCATATATAGGGCAGAACTTCACGGCAAAGAAACCATAATCATTATTCACTTTCTTTGGAACATCGATAAAAGTCGGCCTCTTTGCAATAGTCACCCAGTTAGGCTGCTTGCTTGCTTTGTACGCAGCCTTGCCGTACACCTCCTCGAGCAACCCAACAAATCTCTTGATCTGCAGGAAACGCCAAAATAAGATGAAGTCAAAAACATGTTAACCAAAATAGTTAGGTTTCAGGTACATAAAAGGGACACTTGCATACGATCCAGCTAAACACAGAGGAGAAGTTCAACTATCAAATGATAGTCAGTTCAAGCAGTATTACCAAAACAAAGACAAAACATATTTTCTCAACACAAGCTACAGATATGAAAGGAGGTTTAGGCTAAGAAACACTCACGATATTTTGCCAGTCTCCATGGAAACTTGTTCGCGACGTTCCCTTATAGCTGTAAGGTAGTGAATCAAGGATGTCAATGCTCCCATGATATCTATTGATATCTATTCATCACATAGACACCGTAGTGCGCCATTGTGTCAAATGGCTTGAATAGTACCAAAAAAAGCTGCCAAGAATGAAAGAAACGGTGAACACAAACTATAAAGCATAGATATTGAACAACCGGGATGAACACAAGCTTCTTTACAAACTCAGCAAAAGGATGTACATAAAATTTTAAAAAGCAAGAGTTATGAAAACCTAACCAGCTTTGCATTAAGAAGGTCTTCTCCCTTGCGAACAAACATTGGGACGAGTTTAGCCAAATTTTCTGCATCGAACTTTGGAACTATTGCAGTGAAGAAATCATACTCCAGGCAGTACTGTGCATTCACCAAAACACAATTAAAACACCTCTCAAATGCCACTACAACAAGACTAGAGCAAAAAAGGGAGATAGGGATGCAAAGAATTAAAACCTGTATGAAGTAGGGGCTAAGTACACCCCTGTCAACACTAGTGAATATCTCTAGGTCTCCAGCTGATCCTTCCACAAATTTATGAGATAATCCATTATGTCTCCTTCCATCTGCTGCCCTTCACTGAAAACGGTATAAAGGAAACATCCCGTGAGGTTAATCAAATTCCCTGGGATGGTAAACATGCAGTAGCTTGTCCTGTAGATTTGAAAGGATGGGAAAAATTATTAGAAGTTCAGACACAATAGCAAACAAAAGTTCAGATACTATAACTCAAAAAGACAAGGGGAGATAAACAGAAGTTCAGATACTACAACGACAAAAGTTCAGATACTACAACAACAGAAGGTCAGACACTATAACTCAAAAGACAAGGGGAGATAAACAGAAGTTCAGATACTACAACAATAGAAGTTCAGACACTATAACTCCAAGGCAAGGGAGAAATGAACAAAAGTTTAGATACTACAGCAACAGAAGTTTAGACACAAAGTAGCATCTCTGGCAGCAACAAAGTTAAGAAGAAGAAAACTCACTCAGAATACTTCTGCAGACCCTCTTCACTAAGGACATACTGTCTCAACTTCTGAGCCTCGGATAGATGAGGGTAACTGTATTTTTTTAGGGGAGCGACATCAGAACGCCACTTCAAAGGCAATCTTGATGCTCGCTTGGAGGTAGTTATGTTGCCAGACTCAACTGCGGTTTCCTCCGGTGATGACAAAGATCTTCCCACCTCTCCCAAAGAATAGATGCAAAGAGCATATTTACCATTCTTCGGGTAAGCAATCTTTTCAAAATCATCATCAGACGAAATCACTTCAGCTTCGGCTGCTTCGACTGCACCAACCTTCCTGGAGGAAGGGGTTCTTGGAGTACCACAAATACCACCAGCATGCTTCCCCAACTCGGAAGGAATAAGGGTTCGAGGTCTATCTGTTGGGGAACGTAGTAATTTCAAAAAATTTCCTACGCACATGCAAGATCATGGTGATGCATAGCAACGAGAGGGGAGAGTGTTGTCTACATACCCTTGTAGACCGAAGCGGAAGTGATCACAACGTAGAGGAAGTAGTCGTACGTTCTCCTCGCGATCCAACCGATCCCAGCGCCGTTACTCCGGCGCCTCCGAGTTCTTGACACACGTACAGCTCGGTGACGCTCCTCGGGCTCCAATCCAAAGAAAGCTCCGGGAGAGAGTTACACAAGACGACGGCGTGGTGACGATCTTGATGTTCTACCAACGCAGGGCTTCGCCTAAGCACTGCTACGATATGACCGAGGTGGAATATGGTGGAGGGGGGCACCGCACACGGCTAAGGAACGATTTCAAGGATCGACTTGTGTGTCCTAGGGTGCCCCCCTCCCCCCGTATATAAAGGAGGGAGGGAGGAGGTGGCCGGCCAAGGGGGGCGCGCCATAGGGGAGGGGGAAACCTACTCCAAGTAGGTTTCCCCCCTTTTTCCTTATCTTATTTGGAGGGGGAAGGAAAGAGTACTAGTATTAGGAAGTAGTACTAGTAGTAGTATTAGGAAGAGGGGGAAGGAGAAAGGAAAGGGGCCGCCCCCTCCCCAATTCGGTTTGGGCTTGGGGCGCCCCTCCCTTGTTCCTTCTCCCTTCCACCTACATGGGCCCAATAAGGCCCATATACCTCCGGGGTTCCGTAACCTCCGGAGCTCCAAACTTCTCCGGAACCTTTCCGTGTCCAAATATATCCGTCCAATATATCAATCTTTATGTCTCGACCATTTCGAGACTCCTCGTCATGTCCGTGATCATATCCGGACTCGAACTCCTTGGTACATCAAAATATACAAACTCATAATATAACCGTCATCAAACCTTAAGCGTGCGGACCCTACGGTTCGAGAACAATGTAGACATGACCGAGACACGTCTCCGATCAATAACCAATAGCGGGACCTGGATGCCCATATTGGCTCCTACATATTCTACGAAGATCTTTATCGGTCGACCGCATAACAACATCGTTTGTTCCTTTGTCATCGGTATGTTACTTGCCCGAGATTCGATTGTCGGTATCCAATACCTAGTTCAATCTCGTTACGGCAAGTCTCTTTACTCGTTCCGTAATACATCATCTCGCAACTAACTCATTAGTTGTAATGCTTGCAAGGCTTAAGTGATGTGCATTACCGAGAGGGCCCGAGATACCTCTCCGACAATCGGAGTGACAAATTCTAATCTCAAAATCGCCAACCCAACATCTGCCTTTGGAGACACCTGTAGTACTCCTTTATAATCACCCAGTTACGTTGTGACGTTTGGTAGTACCCAAAGTGTTGCTCCGGT
This sequence comes from Aegilops speltoides, assembly GCA_021437245.1. Taxonomy (NCBI): domain Eukaryota; kingdom Viridiplantae; phylum Streptophyta; class Magnoliopsida; order Poales; family Poaceae; genus Aegilops; species Aegilops speltoides. The sequence goes on from CM038143.1 coordinate 436,385,156, forward strand.
AAACGGGAGTTGCATAATCTCATAGTCATAGGAACATGTATAAGTCATGGAAAAAGCAATAGCAACATACTAAACGATCGGGTGCTAAGCTAACGGAATGGGTCATGTCAATCAGATCATTCAACTAATGATGTGACCCCGTTAATCAAATAACAACTCTTTGTCCATGGTCAGGAAACATAACCATCTTTGATTAACAAGCTAGTCAAGTAGAGGCATACTAGTGACACTGTTTGTCTATATATTCACACATGTATTATGTTTCGGTTAATACAATTCTAGCATGAATAATAAACATTTATCATGATATAAGGAAATAAATAATAACTTTATTATTGCCTCTAGGGCATATTTCCTTGATCTCCCACTTGCACTAGAGTCAATAATCTAGATCACATCACCATGTGATTAACATTGATAGTTCACATCATCATGTGATTAACACGCATAGTTCACATCGCCATGTGACCAACACCCAAAGGGTTTACTAGATTCAGTAATCTAGTTCACATCGCTATGTGATTAACACCCAAAGAGTACTAAGGTGTGATCATGTTTTGCTTGTGAGACAATCTTAGTCAACGGGTCTTTCACATTCAGATCCGTTATGTATTTTGCAATTTTCTATGTCTACAATGCTCTGCACGGAGCTACTCTAGCTAATTGCTCCCACTTTCAATCTAGATCGAGACTTAGAGTCATCCAGATCGGTGTCAAAACTTGCATCGACGTAACACTTTACGACGAACCTTTTGTCACTTCCATAATCGAGAAACATATCCTTATTCCACTAAGGATAATTTTGACCATTGTCCAGTGATCTACTCCTAGATCACTATTGTACTCCTTGCCAAACTCAAAGGTAGGGTATACAATAGATCTGGTACACAGCATGGCATACTTTATAGAACCTATGGCCAAGGCATAGGGAATGACTTTCATTCTCTTTCTATCTTCTACCGTGGTCGGGTTTTGAGTCTTACTCAATTTCACACCTTGCTACAGTGCAAGAACTCTTTCTTTGATTTGCTCCATTTTGAACTACTTCAAAATCTTGTCAAGGTATGTACTCATTGAAAAACTTATCAAGCGCCTTGATCTATCTCTATAGATCTTGATGCTCAATATGTAAGTAGCTTTACCGAGGTATTTATTTTAAAGAACTCCTTTCAAACACTCCTTTATGCTTTGCGAATAATTCTACATCATTTCCGATTAGTAATATGTCATCTACATATAATATCGTAAATGCTACTGAGCTCCCACTCACTTTCTTGTAAATACAAAGCTTCTCCAAAAGTCTCAGATAAACCCAAATGCTTTGATCACACTATCAAAACGTTTATTCCAACTTCGAGATGCTTGCACCAGTCCATAAATGGATCATTGGAGCTTGCACACTTTGTTAGCTCCTTTGGATCGATAAAACATTCTGGTTGCATCATATACAACTCTTCTTCCGTAAATCCATTCAGAATGCGGTTTTACATCCATTTGCCAAATTTCATAATCATAAAATGCGGCAATTGCTAACATGATTCAGACAGACTTAAGCATCGCTACGGGTGAGAAGGTCTCATCCTAGTCAATCCCTTGAACTTGTCGAAAACCCTTTGCGACAAGTTGAGCTTTGTAAATAGTAACATTACCGTCGGCGTCAGTCTTCTTCTTGAAGATCCACTTGTTTTCTATTGCTTGCCGACCCTCGGGCAAGTCAACCAAAGTCCACACTTTGTTTTCATACATGGATCCCATCTCAGATTTCATGGCCTCAAGCCATTTTGTGGAATCTGGGCTCACCATCGCTTCTTCATAGTTTGTAGGTTCATCATGATCTAGTAGCATGACTTCCGAACAGGATTACCGTACCACTCTAGTGCGGATCTTACTCGGTTGATCTACGAGGTTACAGTAGTAACTTGATCTCAAGTTTCATGATCAACATCATCAACTTCCTCACTATTTGGTGTAGATGTCGCAGAAACCGGTTTCTGTGATAAACTACTTTCCAATAAGGGAGAAGGTACAGTTACCTCATCAAGTTCTACTTTCCTCCCTCTCACTTCTTTCGAGAGAAACTCCTTCTCTAGAAAGGATCCATTTATTAGCAACGAATGTTTTTGCCTTCGGATCTGTGATAGAAGGTGTACCCAACAATTTCCTTTGGGTATTCTATGAAGACGCACTTCTCCGATTTGGGTTTGAGCTTATCAGGATGAAACTTTTTCACATAAGCATCGCAGCCCCAAACTTTAAGAAACGACAACTTTGGTTTCTTGCTAAACCACAGTTCATATAGTGTCGTCTCAACGGATTTAGATGGTGCCCTATTTAACGTGAATGTAGCTGTCTCTAATGCATGATCCCAAAACGATATTGGTAAATCGGTAAGAAACATCATAGATTGTACTATATCCAATAAAGTACAGTTCTGACGTTCGGACACACCATTATGATGTGGTGTTCGGTGGCATGAATTTGTGAAACTATTCCACATTGTTTTAATTGAAGACCAAACTCGTAACTCAAATATTTGTCTCCGCGATCGGATCGTAGAAACCTTATTTTCTTGTCACGATGATTTTCCACTTCACTCAAAATTCTTTGAACCTTTCAACTATTTCAGGACTTATGTTTCATCAAGTAGATATATCCATATCTGCTCAAATCATCTTGTGAAGGTCGAAAATAACGATACTTGACACGAGCCTCAACACTCATTGGATCGCATACATCAAGATGTATTATTTCCAATAAGTCAAGAGCTTGTTCCATTGTTCGGAGAACGGAGTTTTAGTCATCTTGCCCAAAAAGCACGGTTCGCAAGCATCAAGTGATTCATAATCAAGTGATTCCAAAATCCCATCAAGATGGAGTTTCTTCATGCGCTTTACACCAATATGACCTAAACGGCGATTGCCACAAATAAGTTGCACTATCATTATTAACTTTGCATCTTTTGGCTTCAATATTATGAATATGTGTATCACTACGATCGAGATCCAATGAACCATTTTCATTGGGTGTGTAACCATATAAGGTTTTATTCATGTAAATGAACAACAGTTTATTCTCTTACTTAAATGAATAACCATATTGCAATAAACACGATCAAATCATATTCATGCTCAATGCAAACACCAAATAACATTTATTTAGGTTCAACACTAATCCCGAAAGTATAGGAGTGTGCGATGATGATCATATCAATCTTGAAACTACTTTCAACGCACATTGTCACTTCACCCTTAACTAGTTTCATTTATTCTCAACTCCGTTTGAGTTACTACTCTTAGTAATCGAACCAGTACCAAATACCGAGGGGTTGCTATAAACACTAGTAAAGTACACATCAATAACATGTATATCAAATATACCTTTGTTCACTTTGCCATCCTTCTTATCCGCCAAATACTTGGGGTAGTTCTTCTTCCAAGAACAGTCCCTTTGCGGTAGAAGCACTTAGTCTCGTGCTTAGGTCCAGACTTGGGTTTCTTCACTTGAGAAGCAACTTGCTTGCCGTTCTTCTTGAAGTTCCCTTCTATCCCTTTGCCCTTTTCTTGAAACTAGTGGTCTTGTTAACCATCAACACTTGATGTTCTTTCTTGATTTCTACCTTCATTGATTTCATCATCATGAAAAACTCGGGAATCATTTTCATCATCCCTTGCATACTATAGTTCATCACGGTTATACTAACTTGGTGATGGTGACTAGAGAATTCATCAATCACTATCTTATCTGGAAGATTAACTCCCACTTGATTCAAGCGATTGTAGTACCTGCATAATCGAGCACATGCTCACTAGTTGAGCGATTCTCCTCCATCTTTTAGCTATAGAACTTGTTGGAGACTTCATATCTCTCAACTTGGGTATTTGCTTGAAATATTAACTTCAACTGCTGGAACATCTCATATGGTCCATGATGTTCAAAACATCTCTGAAGTCCCGATTCTAAGCCATAAAGCATGGTGCACAAAACTATCAAGTAGTCATCATATTGAGCTAGACAAACGTTCATAACGTCTGCATCTGCTCCTGCAATAGGTCTGTCACCTAGCGGTGCATTAAGGACATAATTCTTACAGGCAAAGATTGAGGATAAACCTCAGATCGCGGATCCAATCCGCATCATTGCTACTAACATTTTCAACACAATTTTCTCTAGGAACATTTGAAAATAAACATATGAAAGCAACAACACGAGCTATTGATCTACAACATAATTTGCAAAATACTACCAGGACTAAGTTCATGATAAATTTAAGTTCAATTAATCATATTACTTAAGAACTCCCACTTAGACAGACATCTCTCTAGTCATCTAAGTGATCACATGATCCAAATGAACTAAACCATAACCGATCATCACGTGAGATGGAGTAGTTTTCAATGGTGAACATCTTATGTTGATCATATCTACTATATGATTCACGCTCGACCTTTCGGTCTCCGTGTTCCGAGGCCATATCTGCATATGCTAGGCTCGTCAAGTTTAACTCGAGTATTCGCGTGTGCAAAACTGGCTTGCACCCGTTGTAGATGGACGTAGAGCTTATCACACCCGATCATCACGTGGTGTCTGGGCACGACGAACTTTGGCAACGGTGCATACTCAGGGAGAACACTTCTTGATAATTTTAGTGAGAGATCATCTTAAAATGCTACCGTCAATCAAAGCAAGAATAAGATGTATAATAGATAAACATCACATGCAATCAATATAAGTGATATGATATGGCCATCATCATCTTGTGCTTGTGATCTCCATCTTCGAAGCACCGTCGTGATCACCATCGTCACCGGCACGACACCTTGATCTCCATCGTAGCATCGTTGTCGTTTACGCCATCTATTGCATCTACGACTATCGCTACCACTTAGTGATAAAGTAAAGCAATTACAGGGCGTTTGCATTTCATACAATAAAGCGACAACCATATGGCTCTCGCCATTGCCGATAACTTCGGTTATAAAACATGATCATCTCATACAATAAAATATAGCATCATGTCTTGGCCATATCACATCACAACATGCCCTGCAAAAACAAGTTAGACGTCCTCTACTTTGTTGTTGCAAATTTTACGTGGCTGCTACGGGCTGAAGCAAGAACCAATCTCACCTACGCATCAAAACCACAACGATACTTCGTCAAATAGACTCCGTTTAACCTTCTCAAGGACCGGGCGTGGCAGGTACTCGGTTCAACTAAAGTTGGAGAAACTGACACCCGCTAGCCACCTTTGTGCAAAGCACGGCGGTAGAACCAGTCTCGCGTAAGCGTACGCGTAATGTCGGTCCGGGCCGCTTCATCCAACAATACCGCTGAAACAAAGTATGACATGCTGGTAGGCAGTATGACTTGTATCGTCTACAACTCACTTGTGTTCTACTCGTGCAAAACATCAAACCATAAAAACTTGGCTCGGTTGCCACTGTTGGGGAACGTAGTAATTTCAAAAAATTTCCTACGCACACGCAAAATCATGGTGATGCATAGCAACGAGAGGGGAGAGTGTTGTCTACATACCCTTGTAGACCGAAGCGGAAGCGATCACAATGTAGAGGAAGTAGTCGTACGTTCTCCTCGCGATCCAACCGATCCCAGCGCCGTTACTCCGGCGCCTCCGAGTTCTTGACACATGTACAGCTCGGTGACGCTCCTCGGGCTCCGATCCAGCAAAGCTCTGGGGAGAGAGTTCCGTCAGCACGACGGCGTGGTGACAATATTGATGTTCTACTGACGCAGGGCTTCGCCTAAGCACTACTACGATATGACCGAGGTGGAATATGGTGGAGGGGGGCACCGCACACGGCTAAGGAACGATCCCAAGGATCGACTTGTGTGTCCTAGGGTGCCCCCCTCCCCCCGTATATAAAGGAGGGAGGGAGGAGGTGGCCGCCAAGGGGGCGCCATGATAGGGAGGGGGAACCTACTCCAAGTAGGTTTCCCCCCTTTTTCCTTATCTTATTTGGAGGGGGAAGGAAATAGTACTAGTATTAGGAAGTAGTACTAGTAGTAGTATTAGGAAGAGGGGGAAGGAGAAAGGAAAGGGGGGGCCGGCCCCCTCCCCAATTCGGTTTGGGCTTGGGGGGGCGCGCCCCCCTCCCTTGTTCCTTCTCCCTTCCACCTACATGGGCCCAATAAGGCCCATATACCTCCCGGGGGGTTCCGGTAACCTCCCGGAGCTCCAAACTTCTCCGGAACCTTTCCGGTGTCCAAATATATCCGTCCAATATATCAATCTTTATGTCTCGACCATTTCGAGATTCCTCGTCATGTCCGTGATCATATCCGGGACTCCGAACTCCTTCGGTACATCAAAATATACAAACTCATAATATAACCGTCATCGAAACCTTAAGCGTGCGGACCCTACGGTTCGAGAACAATCTAGACATGACCGAGACACGTCTCCGATCAATAACCAATAGCGGGACCTGGATGCCCATATTGGCTCCTACATATTCTACGAAGATCTTTATCGGTCAGACCGCATAACAACATACGTTTGTTCCCTTTGTCATCGGTATGTTACTTGCCCGATATTCGATCGTCGGTATCCAATACCTAGTTCAATCTCGTTACCGGCAAGTCTCTTTACTCGTTCCGTAATACATCATCTCGCAACTAACTCATTAGTTGTAATGCTTGCAAGGCTTAAGTGATGTGCATTACCGAGAGGGCCCAGAGATACCTCTTCGACAATCGGAGTGACAAATCCTAATCTCGAAATACGCCAACCCAACATCTGCCTTTGGAGACACCTGTAGTACTCCTTTATAATCACCCAGTTACGTTGTGACGTTTGGTAGTACCCAAAGTGTTCCTCCGGTATCTCATAGTCATAGGAACATGTATAAGTCATGGAAAAATCAATAGCAACATACTAAACGATCGGGTGCTAAGCTAACGGAATGGGTCATGTCAATCAGATCATTCAACTAATGATGTGATCCCGTTAATCAAATAACAACTCTTTGTCCATGGTCAGGAAACATAACCATCTTTGATTAACAAGCTAGTCAAGTAGAGTCATACTAGTGACACTCTGTTTGTCTATATATTCACACATGTATTATGTTTCCGGTTAATACAATTCTAGCATGAATAATAAACATTTATCATGATATAAGGAAATAAATAATAACTTTATTATTGCCTCTAGGGCATATTTCCTTCACTATCATCTTCTATCAGAGTTGTGCTCATCGATTCCTCAGTAGGCTGGTATTCCTGTGACCCGAGGAATGAGTAGTGGTAATAGGTCAAGTCCAACGGTTCCACTGTCAAAGAAAAGCAGGATAAAAAACACCATTAAATAATATTGAAGTTCAGGCACAACACAAATGTGCAGTCCAACTAAAATATAGATGACATGTTTACTACTAAAGCTAATCTAAAAAACTTAGTTGCATTTAAAAATTGAAAGAAGTTCAGGCACAACCAAAGGCACAGTTCAAGATAAACTGACGAACTGGAAACATTCAACTACAGCTAACAAAAGCATAGAAAGGCATCATCTCTGAAGTTCAAGTAGAACAAATGCTCGTGCCCGAGTAAGCAATGGAAGGGAAAAAATACTGAAATAAAACACACAAGCAAAATAAAAAAGATAAAAAATGAAGTTCATGTACAAGGAATGCTCCTCTCCATCTGAAACTAGAAGCCAGCAAGATCTCAAGCAGAAGTTCAAGTTCAACAAATAATGAAGTTCACGTAGACTAAAAGATGCAGTACAGGTAAGCAGTCCAAGTTACAAGACTTACATGTGTAGAAGCCAAATAAAGCTTGGAAGTCTATCTCAAATAGGTTGGAAGAAGCGATTGAGTACAACCACGTCTTCCTGATATCCGAGATATTTTCACAGGAGTAGTTTGCAAGAACCCCATCACGAAACGAATTAACATTCATAAGCATGAAGAATCCGCAGTCGATACTGCCATCAAACACAAAAAAGAACAGTGTTAGAACAAAAGATAAAGCCAACGAATAAAACAAGTCGCACATTACGTACAACTACAGTTAAACATAGGCGATAGAGACAAAAGTGAAACTCATACTTGTAATCCTGCTGGGGGACATCAATCAAATCCAATTGGAAATGGTCAATAGTAACTGGGTTGAAGGGTGTCTCCCTGTTGTTGCTGGTATCCTTCCAAAGCTTCTTGATGTTATCAGTCATCCGCCGAAACAAGCGTACCGCACAGTCATCTTCTTGTCCATAGTGGGAGTCGAGAAGCTGGAACCTTGAATTCTTTAGGTCAAGGAATATCGACACCCAATGACCGACACCACCCATGGAAGCAGGAATCTCAGGCGGGTCAAAAGTGGGGAAAACAACCTGGAGCAACATAAACACATGTGTCGGGGATATACCCCGCGGTTAAACCGCCGGATGTATGACCCGACTAGAGTTTGGCGATTCACCGGCGACCCACTTGGACCTGGCGGTTTAAGATTCATTGGTAATCCGTCAGGCGGGTCAGAGGAGGGACAAGACCCGGTGGCCCAACAGGCGGTTTATGGAAGGCCGGATCACGCTATGGTGGGCCAGTTTATGAGGAAAGCACAAGGAATATTTTTCTACAAAGGAAGCAAGACTAGGACTCCACTTGTAATAGAGTAATCCTAATCCTGCTAGGACTAGTCATGTAACCCGCCCCTTCAACATATATAAGGAGGGGCAGGGCTCCCCAAAGAGGGAAAGAAAGAAAACAACAATCTCTAGGGCTAGACACAACTAGAGGAGAGCCGGTTTACGACGACTCCCTCGTGATGATAATGAGATCTGGCCTCAAACAGCATGTAGGGTTGTTACCGGATGATGTTTCCCGGGGCCCGAAGCTGTCTAAACCCTTGTCTTGTGTTGTGTCTCTCGATTCTGCTCAACCCCTCTCAAGCTACCACATAGATGCGTTGGCCTCACGACTAAGTCCTCACACTAAGGACATTTGACGTGTTAATTGCACGACAGTTAGCGCCCGCCATGGGGCAAGCCCACGGTGGTGTTGAGTTCTTGGAGGGATTTCTCTCAGGGATCAAGAAGCTCGTGATTGATCAAATGAAAAGAAGCCAGCATGGAACGATCGCGTGAGCTGCAGGACAACCATGGACAGAGCCGGCAAATTTATCGTTGGGAAATCAATACTATGATTAAACCTTGGAGCGACAGGTACGAGATCGTGATTAAGAATTTTTTTGGGTTACACGCTATGCGATCGCCGCACGCACCATGGAGATCCGTCGAGTCCGAGTCGAAAGAAACTTGTACTGCACCGGTACAAGTCCCATGGAAATTCCCCAGCGGCGAGGGCAGGCAAAATCGAAAGCGTTTTCATCGCTGTTACTTTTTATGGGAAGACGAGGTTGAACCATTAGACCAAAAGGAAGTACGAGTCCAAGCTGAGTCCATCTCAAACCAATCGGCCACGGGCTGTGCTGCCCTTCCAAGCTTCCACGCCACGTGACCTGCTGAGGCACCATCTCACTACTATTAGTACTCGAGAAGAAAAATCTCACCACGGGAGTCCAAGCATTTTCAAGACCAAGTTCCCGAGAAGAAAAATCCCTTTGTTGTGGCCGTTGTTCTACATGGGAAGAGCAACCATCGAAAAGTCAAATCACCGCTCACACACGGCTACGACCTAGAAGACGCGGATAGTTAAAACGACAATGATGGAGACGACGGATAGATTCGGACTCCGCCATGGCCGGGCCCAAGCCGCAGTCTCCGCCATGACTCCCGCGCCGGCCCCTGCCGGTTTGCGTCACTGCCGCAGCACACCTCCGCCGGGTCGCCTTACTACCCCCATAGCCTTCCTGAGTCGCCGGCCCTGTTTCTGTTGCGAGCTGCTCGTCGCAATAGTTGCGCCAAGCTGGCCTCGACCTGTGCCTCGGCCGCAAGTCTGCTCACGAGCCACCACCGCCGGTGTGTGACCTCACCCGCTGCTGCTACCCCTCATCTTGAGCCTGCCAGTGCTCAGCCGCCCTGCGTCATGCTACCTCTTGAGCACTATGTTGGATTTCCCCGAAGAGGAGAGGATGATGCAGCAAATTAGCGTAAGTATTTCCCTCAGTTTTTGAGAACCAAGGTATCAATCTAGTAGGAGACCACGCACAAGTCCCTCGTACCTACACAAAGCGATAGCTACTACAACCAACGCGATTAGGGGTTGTCAATCCTTCACGGTCACTTACGAGTGAGATCGATAGAGATGATAAATAATATTTTTGGTATTTTTGATAGATAGATGCAAAGTAAAAAGTAAAAGGCAAAGTAAAAGCAAAGCAAGTAAATAAAGTGATAGAGATTGATATGATGAGAATAGACCCGGGGGCCATAGGTTTCACTAGTGGCTTCTCTCAAGAGCATAGATATTCTACGGTGGGTGAACAAATTATTGTTGAGCAATTGATAGAATTGAGCATAGTTATTAGTATATCTAGGCAATGATCATGTATATAGGCATCACGTCCAAGACAAGTAGATCGAAACGATTCTGCATCTACTACTATTACTCCACTCATCGACCGCTATCCAGCATGCATCTAGAGTATTAAGTTAAAAACAGAGTAACGCCTTAAGCAAGATGACATGATGTAGAGGGATAAATTCATGCAATATGATAATAACCCCATCTTGTTATCCTCGATGGCAACAATACAATACGTACCTTGCAACCCTTTCTGTCACTGGGTAAGGACACCGCAAGATTGAACCCAAAGCTAAGCACTTATCCCATTGCAAGAACTACCAATCTAGTTGGCCAAACCAAAAAGGATAATTCGAAGAGACTTGCAAAGATAACTCAATCATACATAAAAGAATTCAGAGAAGAATCAAATATTTTCCATAGATAATACTGGATCATAAACGCACAATTCATCGGTCTCAACAAACACACTGCAAAAAGAAGATTACATCGAATAGATCTCCACAAGAGAGGGGGAGAACATTGTATTGAGATCCAAAAAGAGAGAAGAAGCCATCTAGCTACTAGCTATGGACCCGAAGATCTGAAGTAAACTACTCACACTTCATTGGAGGGGCTATGGTGTTTATGTAGAAGCCCTCCGTGGGGGATGCCCCCTCCGGCGGAGCTCCAGAACAGGCCCCAAGATGGGATCTCGTGGATACAGAAGGTTGCGGCGTTGGAATTAGGTTTTTGGCTCCTGTTCTAATCGTTCGGGGATACGTATGTATATATAGGAGGAAGGAGTACGTCGGTGGAGCAACAGGGGGCCCACGAGGTAGGGGGGCGCACCCAGGGGGCGCGCCCTCCACCCTCGTGACCGCCTCTGGCACTTCTTGGAGTAGGGTCCAAGTCTCCTGGATCACGTTCGGTGAGAAAATCACGTTCCCGAAGGTTTCATTCCGTTTGGACTCCGTTTGATATTCCGTTTCTTCGAAACACTGAAATAGGCAAAAAACAACAATTCTGGGTCGGGCCTCCGGTTAATAGGTTAGTCCCAAAAATAATATAAAAGTGGAAATAAAGCCCAATATAGTCCAAAACAGTAGATAAAGTAGCATGGAGCTATAAAAAATTATAGATACGTTGGAGACGTATCAGGCATCCCCAGGCTTAATTCCTGCTCGTCCTCGAGTTGGTAAATGATAAAAAAAGAATTTTTGATGCGGAGTAATACTTTGGCATAATTTCAATATAAATCTTCTTACTTGTGATATGAATATTCAGATCCGAAAGATTCAAAAAAAAGTTCATATTGACACAAAAATAATAATACTTCAAGCATACTAATCAAAGCAATCATGTCTTCTCAAAATAACATGGCAAAAGAAAGTTCATCCCTACAAAATCATATAGTTTGGCTATGCTTCATTTTCATCACACAAAGATGTTCCCAACTTCTATACCCCCGATGACAAGCCAAGCAATTGTTTCATACTCAAATAATCTCAAACTATTTCAACCTTCATGCAATACATGAGCGCGAGCCATGGATATAACACTATGGGTGGAATAGAATATGATGATGGGGATTGTGTGGAGAAGACAAAAAGGAGAAAGTCTTACATTGACGAGGCTAATCAATGGGCTATAGAGATGCCCATCAATTGATGTCAACATGAGGAGTAGGGATTGCCATGCAACGGATGCACTAGAGCTATAAGTATATGAAAGCTCTACAAAAGAAAACTAAGTGGGTGTGCATCCAACTTGCTTGCTCACGAAGACCTAGGGCATTTTGAGGAAGCCCATCATTGGAATATACAAGCCAAGTTCTATAATGAAAAATTCCCACTAGTATATGAAAGTGACAAAATGAGAGACTCTCTATCATGAAGATCTTGGTGCTACTTTGAAGCACAAGTGAGGTAAAAGGATAGTAGCATTGTCCCTTCTCTCTTTTTCTCTCATTTTTTTGTTTGGGCCTTTCTCTTCTCTTTTTTTGGCCCTTTTTTTATTTTCCGTCCGGAGTCTCATCCCGACTTATGGGGGAATCATAGTCTCCATCATCCTTTCCTCACTTGGGACAATGCTCTAATAATGATGATCATCACACTTTTATTTTTCTTACAACTCAACAATTACAACTCGATACTTAGAACAAAGTATGACTCTATATGAATGCCTCCGGCGGTGTACCAGGATATGCAATGAATCATGAGTGACATATATGGAAGAATTATGAACGGTGGCCTTGCCACAAATACGATGTCAACTACATGATCATGCTAGCAACATGACAATGATGGAGCGTGTCATAATAAACGGAATGGTAGAAAGTTGCATGGCAATATATCTCAGAATGGCTATGGAAATGCCATGATAGGTAGGTATGGCGGCTGTTTTGAGGAAGATATAAGGAGGTTTACGTGTGATAGAGCATATCGTATCACGGGGTTTGGATGCACCGGCAAAGTGTGCACCAACTCTCAAGGTGAGAAAGGGCAATGCACGGTACCGAAGAGGCTAGCAAAGGCGGAAAGGTGAGAGTGCGTATAATCCATGGACTCAACATTAGTCAAAAGAACTCATATACTTATTGCAAAAATTTAGAAGCCATCAAAATCAAGTACTACGCGATGCTCCTAGGGGATAGATTGGTAGGAAAAGACCATCGCTCGTCCCCGACCGCCACTCATAAGGATGCACAAGCGAGGTACACTTCATGTTTCAAATTTGTTACACAACTTTAACCATACGTGCATGCTATGGGACTTTCAAACTTCAACACAAGCATTTCTCAAATTCACAATTACCCAACTAGCAGGACTTTGATATTATCACCTCCATATCTCAAAACAATTATCAAGCATCAAACTTATCTTAGTATTCAATTCACTCAAAAGAAAGTTTCATATATCTTGAACACTAAGTATATTAACATTAAGCAAACTACCAAGCTATTAATGACTCTCAAAATAATCTAAGTGAAGCATGAGAGATCAATAGTTTCTTTAAAACAAATCCACCACCGTGCTCTAAAAGATATAAGTGAAGTACTAGAGCAAAATATATCACGCTCAAAAGATATAAGTGTAGTACTATGAGCAAAACTATCAAGCTCAAAAGATATAAGTGAAGCACATAGGGTATTCTAACAAATTCCAATTCATGTATGGCTCTCTCAAAAGGTGTGTACAGCAAGGATCATTGTGGTAAAAGACACAAATAATACAAGATGCTCCAAGCAAAACACATATCATGTGGTGAATAAAAATATAGCTCCAAGTAAATTACCGATGGAAGTGGACGAAAGAGGGGATGCCTTCCGGGGCATCCCCAAGCTTTGACTTTTTGATTTCCTTGGATTATCTTGGGGGTGACATGGGCATCCCCAAGCTTAGGCTCTTGCCACTCCTTGTTCCATAATCCATCAAAAGAATTCACCCAAAACTTGAAAACTTCACAACACAAAACTCAACAGAAATCTCGTGAGCTCCGTTAGAGAAAGAAAACAAAGAACTACTTAAGGTACTGTAATGAACTCATTCTTTATTTATATTGGTGTTAAACCTAATTTATTCCAACTTCTCTATGGATTATAAACTATTTTACTAGCCATAGATTCATCAAAATAAGCAAACAACACACGTAAAACAGAATCTGTCAAAAACAGAACAGTCTGTAGCAATCTGTAACTAACGCAAACTTCTGGAAATCTAAAAAATGTACCAAAATAGGAAGTCCTGGACAATTTGTTTATTTAACAGCAGAAAAAATAATAAACGCAAAATCACGTTCCTGTGATTTAACAAAACTATATTCGTGCACGAAAAGTTTCTGTTTTTCAGCAGAATCAAATCAACTATCATCGTAGGTTATCCTATAGGTTCTACTTGGCACAAACACAAATTAAAAGACAAAACCACATCCAAACATAGGCTAGATGGATTATTTATTCCTAAACAGAAGCAAAAACAAAAAGCACAAAATAAAATTGGGTTGCCTCCCAACAAGCGCTATCGTTTAACGCCCCTAGCTAGGCATAAAAGCAAGGATAGATCTAGGTATTGCCATCTTTGGTAGGCAATTCTTCAATGAGGCATCTACCTCCTTTAGAATTTTCTTTCTTTCTAGTAATTGACAAATTTTCAGGCAAAAGATCGAAAAATTCATTCATAGCAAAAGGTTCCTTAATGATGGTAAAAAGATTGGGATGAACACTTATAGATTTAAGATCCGCAGTTTCCTTACTAGATGATTCACCCTTATTCTTAGGAACATAAATAAGCTTAGTATTCTAGTAGACGAACTTGGAGTGTTTTGTACGGAAGAAAAAGCGGATCCCAAGTTGGTGATGATACCCTCAAGTTGATCGATTATTGTGGAATCTAGATTTATTTTCTCATTAACTATGGGTTCCTTTTCTTTAATATTTTTCAAAGTCATTCCTACCTTAGATCCATATTGGGTAATTTTATTGTAGATCTTTTTATCAAGATTTTCTATTGATTCAATGTTAGCAACTTTATTCTCAATAATTTCAAGTCTTTGCATAACATGCTCCAAAGTTAACGTAGTTCCATTAACCAAAAGAGGTGGTGAGCCAAATAAATCTATTAAAGCATTATAAGAATCAAAAGTATGGCTACCCAAGAAATTCCCTCTGGTAATGGTATCAAGGATATATCTATACCAAGTATTAGCACCTACGTAAAAATTACGAAGAAGAACTGAAGTAGATTGCTTCCTGGTAGATCTATTTTGAGCATTGCAAATTCTATACCAAGCGTCTTTCAGATTTTCTCCCTCCCTTTGCTTAAAATTTAGAACTTCATTCTCGGGAGATAACGGAGAAGATATGAGACTAGTCATGACGACAAGCAAGCAAACTAACACACGAGCAAACAGAAAGGCAACGGGAAAAAGGTAAATGGGAAAGAGAGAAGGAGATTGGGAAAGAGAGGGCGAATAAAACGGCAAGGGTGAAGTGGGGGAGAGGAAAACGAGAGGCAAATGGCAAATAATGTAATGCGAGAGATAGGGATTGCGATGGGTACTTGGTATTGTTGACTTGCTTGCGTGAGCCTCCCCGGCAACGGCGCCAAAAAATCTTCTTGCTACCTCTTGAGCACTGCGTTGGATTTCCCCGAAGAGGAGAGGATGATGCAGCAAAGTAGCATAAGTATTTCCCTCAGTTTTTGAGAACCAAGGTATCAATCCAGTAGGAGACCGCACAAGTCCCTCGTACCTACACAAAACAATAGCTACTCGCAACCAACGCGATTAGGGGTTGTCAATCCCTTCACAGTCACTTACAAGAGTGAGATCTGATAGAGATGATAAATAATATTTTTAGTATTTTTGATAGATAGATGCAAAGTAAAAAAGTAAATGGCAAAGTAAAAGCAAAGCAAGTAAATAAAGCGATAGAGATTGATATGATGAGAATAGACCCGGGGGCCATAGATTTCACTAGTGGCTTCTCTCAAGAGCATAGATATTCTATGGTGGGTGAACAAATTCTCGTTGAGCAATTGATGAATTGAGCATAGTTATGAGTATATCTAGGCAATGATCATGTATATAGGCATCACGTCCAAGACAAGTAGATCAAACGATTATGCATCTACTACTATTACTCCACTCATCGACCGCTATCCAAAGATGCATCTAGAGTATTAAGTTAAAAAGCAGTAACGCCTTAAGCAAGATAACATGATGTACAGGGATAAATTCATGCAATATGATAAAACCCCATCTTGTTATCCTCGATGGCAACAATACAATACGTGCCTTGCAACCCTTTACATCCTTTGGTAAGGACACCGCAAGATTGAACCCAAAGCTAAGCACTTCTCCCATTGCAAGAACTACCAATCTAGTTGGCCAAACCAAAAAGGATAATTCGAAGAGACTTGCAAAGATAACTCAATCATACATAAAAGAATTCAGAGAAGAATCAAATATTTTCCATAGATAAGACTGGATCATAAACCCACAATTCATCAGTCTCAACAAACACACCGCAAAAAGAAGATTACATCGAATAGATCTCCACAAGAGAGGGGGAGAACATTGTATTGAGATCCAGAAAGAGAGAAGAAGCCATCTAGCTACTAGATATGGACCCGAAGGTCTGAAGTAAACTACTCACACTTCATCAGAGGGGCTATGGTGTTGATGTAGAAGCCCTTCGTGGTGGATGCCCCCTCCGGCGGAGCTCCAAAACAGGCCCCAAGATGGGATCTCGTGGATCTGTAAGGTTGCGGCGGTGGAATTAGGTTTTGGCTCCTGCGATCGTTCGGGATACGAGGTATATATAGGAGGAAGGAGTACGTCGGTGGAGCAACAGGGGGCCCACGAGGTAGGGGGCGCGCCTAGGGGGTGTGCCCTCCACCCTCGTGACCGCCTCTGGCACTTCTTGGAGTAGGGTCCAAGTCTCCTGGATCACGTTCAGTGAGAAAATCACGTTCCCGAAGGTTTCATTCCTTTTGGACTCCGTTTGATATTCCATTTCTTCGAAACACTGAAATAGGCAAAAACAACAATTTTGGGTTGGGCCTACGGTTAATAGGTTAGTCCCAAAAATAATATAAAAGTGGAAAATAAAGCCCAATATAGTCCAAAACAGTAGATAAAGTAGCATGGAGCAATCAAAAATTATAGATACGTTGGAGACGTATCACGTCACACCGGCCCTACTGCCTCGAGTTACATGTCCGCCTCCGCGAGCCGCCTTCGCCTCGCCTCTGTTGTGAGCCGCCGGGCCCCTCTGCAGCGGTGCCTCGTTGAGCTGCTGGTCGCCTCAGCTCTCCTCCGTCACGGACCTGCTTCAGTTGCCTCTGAGCTGTCTCTTTGCGCCAATAGGAGAGGAAAAGAACCCGAGCTAGGCGCACAGCGGAGGTGACTCTCAAACGATGGATGAGGAGGCTAGAGAAGGAAAAGAAAGTGAAGAAGTACTGGTTAATGCAGCGGCCTCGTACCGTACTTGTGTAGTACCCGAGGCTGACAGAAGAGAAAAGCAGTACTAGCACATGCATATCATCTGTGATCAGTATGATTGCAGATTGATTCTGCTAAAAAAAATTATGTTTCTGTTGTAGCTGCACATCGTTAGGACAAAGTAGGAAATTTCCACAGCAACTGCTCAGTCTGATCCGCCGAAGTTGCGGCCGGAGTCATACGCTTGGAGAATAAATCCTGTTTTGTATGTATTGGTTCCACGTACTGCCCAATGGCACAAGGACCAAGGGTTTTTCTCTTATCACACGTAAAGGAAGCCCGTGGTATTGCTACCTGGCATTATTCCGCACTGAAGCTAACTGATGGACAGGATGCACAACCCATTACTCGTCAGACCGGTCTTCTTCAACTGGTTGGAGTTTGCATTAGCTTATACGCCAGTCGTTGCCTTGACTCGCCGTTGTCAACGATCAGATATCCCAAGTCGCCGGCGCCATTCCAAGCCACCGTCGATGCTGTTCCGTCACGGCCCCGAAAGCCGCTGGCGTTATCGCCGTGAGCCGCTCAGGCAGTATCGCCCTACTTTTTCGACCACGTGTCAAGGGCGCATTGGCCGTAACCCGCCCTTTCTTGCATGCGGTGCTCGCTCGCTGCTATTTGACGGCTGGTGTCCACCAATGCGCCGCCGCTGTTGACCCGCCAGCGGGGCCCTGAGCTGTCCCATGCTGTGGTAAGAACCGCTGCCTGTTTCTGCCGTCGTTAAATCGGCTTGAATGCTTGTGTTAGGGAGTTCTTGCCCGGTCTGGATCAAGATTAAAAAAAAATTGATGAGGAGGAGTTTGACCCGGTGGATAAAGAGATAGCCCTCCGTGTCACCGAAACCCGAAAGATCCATTCGGAGTCATCCGGCTCCGGTTCTGCTGCGGTCGAGCTTCAAACCACCACTTCTGCCATCATCACTATGATCTCGTGCTGAGCCACCACAGTCGGCCTTATTCCGAGCTGCCGCGGTCTCGGGAGTTGCTAAATCGGCATTGAAATTACTGGAGGTGCAGACAGAATGTATGACTCCGTCTGTCATCCAGACGAATCAGGTGATATCCGTTCAAGTTTGTTTTATTAGCATATATTGTTTTTGTCAAAAACCAGTTTATCTTTGTCTTGGTCTGCAATATTGTTGATGCAGGACAATTATTCATCACAAAAGCTATGGTCGTGTCATGGATGTATAGCTCGCGCCACCATTATAATGCGCTAGCATCTGGCCACACCATCAAGCTCGGTGAATATATCTGCAAGCCGCCATTCTGCAGACCAGTTTACATCAACATGATGTGGTTAACTCTCCCGTCCGCACCGGTTTACAACGCTGTGGCCGTCTCATCTGTCTGTGCCGCCTCTGATGCTGTGATTGTATTTTCCGTCCGTCTCACGCGGCCTGGTCTACATCAACATGCCAGGCCGCACCTGTCTGCATGAGTTGTTCATTGAGTATGAGCAAGTCACAACTTGGGTAGCCCGGTTTTCTTTCAACAAATTGGAGGCAAATTATCATCAACCACCGTCTGCGCTGGATGGCTCAATGGGCATGCGCACAAGTCACCACCACTACAGTTTGGTTAAATTCAAATAGCCTTGGAAGGAGCCATTGGCCGAGTTGCTGACACGGCTCATACGGGATCATTTATAACCCGCCACAGTCACCTCAACCTTCTATGGATTCACATCGTGCTATCAACACCAATGACATACAAGTTATGCCGGTTTATATGACAGTCAAATATGAGAGTTTCAAGCCAAGTCCTTGAGTCACCTTTGAGACTCGGGGGTTACGATGACATGACTCAGCAAATCTTGCCAGTTTTAGCAAATTTAAGAACCTCAGGACGATGGAGGAAAGGATAACCCAGTCCCGGAGTCTACTGTTATATTCATGAAAATTTAAAGGCCGTCAGAAAACTTCCGACTTAGAAAGTATATGGCGGTTACAAAATCCAGGCTCAATGAAGAAGTTCTGGGTCATCAGAAAGGATTCCGGTTTACAATCTGGCTCAAGGGAAGTCAGTCTCATTGAAGCTCTCAAATATCCGGTTTACAATCCGGTTCAAGAAAAATCTATTCTCACACAAAGCTCTGAAGCTCTCAAATCCGGTTTAAAAATGTCCGGTTCAAAAAGGAATTAACTTCTCGCAAGTTCGAGTTTAAAGGCCGTTAGAAAATTTCCGGCTGAAAATGAAGATTCCGGTTTAAAATCCGGTTCAAGGGAAATATGTCTCCCACAAAGCTTTGAAGCTCCCAATATTCGGTTCAAAATGCCGGTTCAAGAAGAATTTATCTCTTGCAAAAAGTTAAAGGTTGTCGAAGAGGACCTGCTGCCATGATGCGCGGTTCAAACATGGGTATCCTGCCTTATTGGCTTATCGTATTATTTATCATGTGGGGGCTTCTGCTTACAAAGCGACGTCCTGTTTTGTCCATTAAACCGGCTGTCATGCCACAATACAGCTTGGGAGCTTCACACCTAAGGGGCCAAGAGAGTATTGTTGCTAAAAGCACAACTCAAACATAGGCACCCATTGAGCACGGCTCACAAAGTTACTTGGGGGCTCTTTGTGTAAAGTAACAAAGAGTTTGTAAGGACCCTTGTAATTGGGTATCGACACATGGCTTGGAAGCCTGGTGTATTCACCTAAAACCCCGGGTTAACCTGCCTACATCAAGTAAGCCACTCCTATCCAGGTAATCCTGGCATGACCCGCCGAACGTTTGACAAGTTACTCTTATACAGACCCTGAACTTGACAAAGTTAAAATGACGATTGGTTAGTTGGAGGCCCATCTTAAAAGGCTTTGTCAAATGGTTTAACTTAGCAGCCTGGCAGCCCACGAAAAGCCTTGAATTTGGGCCTGGCAGCCCTTGAAAAGCCTCGACTACAAGTTTTTTATTTGCTTTTTGTCAAAGTTTGTTCTCCTTTGATAAGGTTTTAAGGTAAACCGGCGTCCATTGACCTGGCCTGACTATAAGTCATTTCATCAGTCCGGTGTTTCTTAACCTGACACAAGCTTTCAACTATCAGTTGTTAGTACAAACTCAATTGTAAACCGAAGTTTTCTTAGCCCGGTCTGGAGTTGACTGTAAGTCACCAGGATGATTATCTGGTGTTTATTACAACCCGGCACAGTTTTATTACAAACCAGCAAAATATGAGGGGAGCTATCATACTCAAGATTTGGGTTATCACCTTTACTATAAGAAAATTGGTAAACCAACTATGTGATTCAATGTCACAGGTATGATATATTTCATATTTGATTATTCTTAAGTGCAGCCTTGGTTATAAACCCGGGTTATATATTGTGCATTATGACCCGTCCGGTGGTAAACCGCCAGGACGCTTTAAACTTATTGTATGCAGAAACAGGTTGAATAAAGCATAATTATAAATCACCGGCGTTTATTAACCCGGTCTGGCTTTTAGACGTTAAGTCACCAGTGTATGATGAGAAATTATCCGGTGTTTGTTAACCCGGCCTGGCTTTGGACTATAAGTCGCCAGTATACATTTGTATTACGCCATTGGAATCATGTGCTTATAAATCATTGGGTATATTATTCAAATCTTTAATAGCCAACATGGCTAGATTTTCATTATGGTTATCAATAACCAATATTACGATTGAGGTTTTCAAAGTCGCTTCAGCGCAATGGCTATTATTTTATCAATGTATATGATTTATTCTACAATGGAGGGAATAGTCCCGAGTCGCTACGGGCTTACGACCCGACCTTGGGGGCTACATTATTTAAGTTGAGATTACAGCAAATACACAAGTATCATGTCGCTGCAAGCATGCACTATGACACTTGGGGGCTAATGCAAAGTCATTGTTTGCGCACCTTATTGAAGACCCGACTCATCACATCGTAATGAGCCAGCCCTTGGGGGCTACCAATTGCTCCTGTCAACAATTCAAGGTACAAAGCTTTTCATTCATTATATTGAAGGATCCACTGCTCAGTTGGTAAAGCACAAGGCTCTTAACCTTGCGGACATGGATTCAAGTCCCATGATGGGGGTTACATCATATGATGTTATTTTCATTGAAGTATATATCAAGTCCCAGCTCAATATTATCTTACTGAGCCGGCCCTTGGTGGCTACATATAATTGCTCAAATCTACATGATTATACCTACAAAGTCCATGTTCATTATTGCATAATGACCCGGCCCTTGGGGGCTACACATCATTTCTCAAATCTACATGATTATACCTACAAAGTCCCTGCTCATTATTGCATAATGACCTGACCCTTGGGGGCTACACTGGTTGAGGTTTTTATGAGTATAAGACAATTATAAGTCCCAGGTTGCTGCAAGCATGACAACCCGGCACTTGGGGGCTACATAATATGGAGTATTCAGTTTTTACTAAGTGATTGGGATGAACAACATGAATTTCTTCTTAAGTGGTAGTATTTATATTGAAGCAAGTCTTAAGCCATCACTTTGTTCTGCTCAAGACTTGGGGGCTACAGGTAATATATTATTATCGAAGAACTATTTTCAAATTCTCTGTTTTGAGCAAACCGGATTGACCCGGCATCACCAATCATTACGACCCTGTGTCTGCAACCCGGCGTCATCAATAATCATGAACCGGCGTTGGCAATAATCATGAACCGGCGTTGGCAACAATCATGACCCGGAATTATCAGTTTTTATAACCCAACAATGGTGGTAATCATAAACCTGCAAGTTTTACATCTTCAAGCCGGCTGGATATCAGTTGAATATTCCAGAGACTAATATTTTTGTCAAGTCAGAGCATTGAAGGGCAATTCAAATGGATTCTTTATTTACAAAATATCTTCTGCAAGCAAATCAATTATGAAACTGGTCTATTGACTCGGATTTTTTAGAAGGAAGAAATGACAAGGATTTAAGGATGGTCAAGTGCTGGTTTACAAGAATATTTAAACCGGAGCACAACCCGACAAATTTGTTCTTGTGTTTATGTTGCAGATCAGTTTAACATGGATGGATCCAAATTAAAATGGGGGCTAATGTCGGGGATATACCCCACGGTATAAACCGCCAGATGTATGACCCGGCTAGAGTTTGGCGATTCACCGGCGACCCACTTGGACCTGGCGGTTTAAGATTCATTGGTAATCCGACAGGCGGGCCAGAGGAGCGACAAGACCCGATGGCCCAACGAGCGGTTTATGGAAGGCGGGATCACGCTATGGTGGGCCGGTTTATGAGGAAAGCACAAGCAATATTTTTCTACAAAGGAAGCAAGACTAGGAATCCACTTGTAATAGAGTAATCCTAATCCTACTAGGACTAGTCATGTAACCCACCCCTTCAACATATATAAGGAGGGACAGGGCTCCCCAAAGAGGGACAAGAAAGAAAACAACAATCTCTAGGGCTAGACACAACTAGAGGAGAGCCGGTTTATGGCGACTCCCTCGTGATGATAATGAGATCTAGCCTCAAACATCATGTAGGGTTGTTACCGGATGATGTTTCCCGGGGCCCGAAGCTGTCTAAACCCTTGTCTTGTGTTGCGTCTCTCGATTCCGCTCAACCCCTCTCAAGCTACCACATAGATGCGTTGGCCTCACGACTAAGTCCTCACACTAAGGACATCTAACATGTTAATTCCACGACAACATGTATCATTGAAAACGAAAACTGAAAATTAATATCAAACGGTACAAAGAAAAATAAAACAATACAAACACAGTGGATCGCAATGCAAAACTAATAGAGAGGCAAAGAACAATATATTGCATACCGAATCATGTGCATCCATGCTATCTGGACCAGTCGCCAGGAAGTACTTCCTCACACGGGAATCAAATTGACCTCTGAAAATCTTGTCCTAAAATAATGCAGACAACACCAACATATGAAAATACAAAAATGAGACAAACAAGTTTTAACTAAAAAATGGTAAGGAACAAAACAAAAAGAAATCACTATATGGTTGACTTAAACAAACCCAATACGGCAGGATGAGTTTGACTGATCCCTGGTACTTCGCACGTAGACAGTAGAGTGCAACCTCAGCCACATTAGACCGAAGCATTCCGCGAGGAGCAAAAGATATTGCGACATCTTCAACAAAAGCTTCACATTCATTGTTTTGGAACATAATCATTGATCTAAAACAAGCAAACAGAAAGTAAAAGAAGTTCAGCATCAGGAAACTTAGGAAGTTCATGACACATGTAAGCCCAGAAGTTCAGCTACATCACAACAGGCAGTACAAAAAGGCCAGAAGTTCAGCACCAGAGAAGTAAAAAAATAGAAGTTCAACAACATAAGGTAAAGAAGTTCAGGTATGAAACCAAAGGCAGTTAACAGGGGGTATATGGATGTAAAAATTGAATAGCTGCACTCACCTCTTGGAACAAACATTCTTAAGCCTAGTTACACTAAAATAAAAGTCATCAACCTTCTTTCGAACGACAGCAAGGTCACTATCTGCTCAGCAAAAACAAATAGCAATGAAGAAGAACATCTCAAACACATAGATTCACGACAGTTCAATTCATAGCAACATTCAAGCACAACATTCAAACACAGGCACATCTCAGCATTACAAACACCCCCCACACACATACAAAATAGGTTCACTAAACTTTATTTTACAACCCACACGACAAAGCACTAAACGAGAAGTTCAACTTGCACCACACAGGCAGTTCACAGGGATATCATGGAAAAAAATAAACAACAAAGGGACGGGGATGGGGAAAGAAGAGAGGAGCATGCTCCTCTCTTTATAGATTCTTGCCTGGACTAGTGGCAGCACTGGAATGATCAACCTCCTCTCCATAGCTATCGCTTTCAGTCTCTTCATCATCATCATCTCCAGTTGACATTGCAGCGTCATCGGGAAGAACACCAGCAACAGCTGGAGAATCTGAAATAACAAAAACCGTTGGCTCTGCAGCAGTAGGAAGAGCTGGAGAACCAGCATCAACAACAATTGATGGCTCTGCTGCAGGAGACTTCTCCTGGCCTGCAGCAGCACTACCACTAGTCTCAACAGCAGCCTCGACAGGATCTTCCTCCAAAATGATATCTCCAGCTGCCTTGCCCTCGCCAAAGATCGTAAACATCACCGCCTTGCCCTCGCCAAAGATCGTAAACCTCACCGCCTTTCCTCGCTTAGCATCAGAAACCTCAGCTACCTTTCCTTGATCAGCATCAGAAACCTCAGCACCAATGGATGACTGAGGTTCAGTCGGGTCCACCCCGTCGGAGCACCCGGTGCCTGACACAGACTTGTCTGCAACCTTCTATAGAGGAACACTAGCATCATCATTCTGCGCCAAGTACAGAAAGTCATTGCAAAGGGCCACATAATGATAATAATGCACCACAAACAAGTAAAAATAAAAAAATGAGACAAATGGACAAGAGAAATGATACCTTATTTTCACAGCCATGAACCTCATCGACTAATACATCACTAGAGGGGCAAGGATCATGCACAGGGGCTGCTTCATGCACATAATCATCTTCATGCACAGGTAAAACATCCTCCCTAACCCCAGCACCATCATCAATAGCCTAGAAAATAATCATGTAGAAAACAAATACCTAATCAACAAAAGTTCACGTTACATAATCAGAGAAGGTCAGGTATCACAACTGGCACATAATGGAAGTCCAAATACAGTAAACATAGCACACCATATATCAAACTGCCATTAAGATACAAAAGAAGACAAAAAGGGACAGTCATCAAAGTCATAGAAGTTCAAGTGTTGAAGCACTTGAAGTTCAGGTCCTATAAACAGAGAGGGTCACCTAGGAAACACTAGTACCAAAAAGAAAAAAGACTAGAAAATAATCATGTAGAAAACAAATACCTAATCAACAGAAGTTCATGTTACATAATCAGAGAAGGTCAGCTATCACAACTAACACATCATGGAAGTCCAAATACAGTAAACATAGTAGATAACATACCAAACTACCATAAGATACAAAAAGGAACAAAAAGGGCCAGTCATCCAAGTCATAGAAGTTCAGGTGCTAAAGCACTTGAAGTTCAGGTCCTATAAATAGAGAAGGTCACCCTATAACTGTATAACAGTAATAACTGAAAGGTAACAATGAACACTAGTGCAAAAGAAATATCAAAAGACAACATAAACAAACCTCTTTGGTACGCTCCACATGGCCTCCTTCACGACCCAAACGAACGGGATCCTGCCTCTGAATCTCTCTCACAACAACACTCGCCTCATCTTCAAAAGGCTTGCAACGGGCATCCTGCATTTCCTTGAACAGCACAAAGCTAGCCCGAAGGTGGGAAGTGCTCTCACGAAGCTCAGCAAGATACTTAGCTTCAATCGACAAAAGCTCCTTTGAAGACTCAGCATCAAAACCATGGCCAGGAGGAAGAATCCCATCCACGCGACTAAGACGCTCAACCGTTGTCGGAACACGAGCCATCTCTCCACAAACAGTTTCCAGAAGTCCATCAATCCTAGAAAGGGAAATATTTGCATCATCGAACAAACTCTCGGAAGAAACGCCACCTGCAGCACTCACATGGGCAGAAGAACCTCCTGGATCTACAGGAGGGGCACCAGTGTTAACATCCCGTGAGAATTCAAATCTCGGAGAAGTTCCACTACCTAGGTCGGCGGCACGAGGCATAGTAAGAACATGACGTTCAATACGCATAAAGAACACAACCTCATCCTGTGTCTACCACTACATATACAAAAACAAAAGTCAACACGTCGCGAAACAAATGAAAGAACATGGAAGCAGAAATACAGAAGACAGTAGCAGAAGTTCAACTTAGTACCACAAGCTGATACTGAAAAAATAGACAATGACAAAGAAAAAAGGCAGAACAATTAGATACACAAACTACACCAAAAATTCCACTAATTCCTACACATGCAGTACATTTCAGAAGTCCAACAATGTCTACATAGGCAGTACAACCATGTATGACCACAAGTTAACATGCTTTCAAAAATGTTGGAAATTTACATAGCAGAAGTTCAACCATGCATGCGCAACAACAAAGTTGAGCTTATTTCATATGAAATATATCCAGAAGTTCACCTATGTACACAAAGGCAGTAATACCATATAAGCCAAGCAGTTCAGCTAATTTACTCATCTATATGAACTAGAAGGTCATCTATGTACATAGCAGAAGTTCAACCATGCACACAAAGGTAGCACTAACTACACAGGAAAGAAGAAACGCTCACAGGTAGTCTCCCAAGCACCCAGTTGGCTGGGTCATCATCACCTTTCCTGACCAAGTCAGCCGCAGCGAGCTCAAGAAGCTTGGCATGATCCATGTAATTGATGCGAGGCATCCTCAAGTCAACATTAGGCGTCTTGCCAATGATAAGGCATTCCAGGTACATAAGAAGCGGCGCGATGGCACAACCTGACAGCTTTTCCTCTGCTAGTACCTTGCTGATACCTAACAACAGCACTTCGAAGGTCATCAACAACCAACTGGCAATAGTCCATATCTACCATATCCTCAAACACAAGATTCTCAGCCATTGCTGCCTCCCTGGACATTCTTGTAGACGTTCCAGGGATAACAACCTTCATGAAAACAATCAGGTAAAACACCTGCAGAGCAAGATAATCCTTCATCTCATCCTTTACAAGTTCCGCGAGGATATTCCGCAGATCCGTTGTCTTGATGTCGTCACTCCTAGCCTACCCAAGCTTGCCCTTCAACCTCATAACAGTATCATCAAACCCATCACTCGAGGGCCTAGGAGGGGTACGATTACCTTGAGGGAATCCAAACAGATGGTGAATAGCATCACTTGTAATACGCAGAACCTTGTTCACCTCACCCATGTTCAGAATCATGGTTGCAGGGTCAATCCTCGTGTAGATGTTGCCCATCAAAGGACGAGAAATGTTGGAATCAACCTTCAAGTCAAACACACAACCAAAACCAGCCTTGATAACCCTCGTCTTGTGCCTAAGCTGTAGCATTTTCGCACACGTCTTCTGAAGGAAATATGCCCTAGAGGCAATAGTAAAGTTATTATTTATTTCCTCATATCATGATAAATGTTTATTATTCATGCTATAATTGTATTAACCGGAAACATGATACATGTGTGAATACATAGACAAACTTAATGTCACTAGTATGCCTCTACTTGACATGCTCATTAATCAAAGATGGTTATGTTTCCTAACCATAGACATGTGTTGTCATTTGATTAACGGGATCACATCATTAGGAGAATGATGTGATTGACTTGACCCATTCCGATAGCTTAGCACTTGATCGTTTAGTATGTTGCTATTGCTTTCTTCATGACTTATACAAGTTCCTATAACTATGAGATTATGCAACTCCCGTTTACCGAAGGAACACTTGTGTGCTACCAAACGTCCTACAACGCTCGGGTGATTATAAAGGAGCTCTACAGTGTCTCCAAAGGTACATGTTGAGTTGGCGTATTTCGAGATTAGGTTTTGTCACTCCGATTGTCGGAGAGGTATCTCTGGGCCCTCTCGGTAATGCACATCACTATAAGCCTTGCAAGCAATGTAGCTAATGAGTTAGTTATGGAATGATGCATTACGTAACGAGTAAAGAGACATGCCGGTAATGAGATTGAACTAGGTATTGGATACCGACTATCGAATCTCGAGCAAGTAACATATCGATGACAAAGGGAACAACATATGTTGTTATGCGGTTTGACAAATAAAGATTTTCGTAGTATATGTAGGAGCCAATATGAGCATCCAGGTTCCACTATGTGTTATTGACCGTAAACAGTTCTAGGTCATGTCTACATAGTTCTCGAACCCATAGGGTCCGCACGCTTAAGGTTTCATTGACAATTTTATTATGAGTTTATGAGTTTTGATGTACCGAAGGTTGTTCGGAGTCCTGGATGTGATCACGGACATGACGAGGAGTCTCAAAATGGTCGATACATAAAGATCGATATATTGGATGACTATATTTGGACACTGGAAAGGTTCCGGGTGAGATTGGGACTATACCGGAGCTTCTGGAGGTTATCGGAACCCCTCGGTAGGTATATGGGCCTTATTGGGCCTTAGTGGAAAGGAGGGAGAAGGAGCAAAGGAGGGGGTGCGCCCCCCAAGCCCAATCCGAATTAGGAGGGGGGCCGGCCCCCCTTTCCTTCTTCCCTCCCCCCTCTTCCTTCCCTCTCCTACTCCTAATAGGAAAGGGGGGAGTCCTACTCCCGGTTGGGGTTGGACTCCCCCCCTAGGGCACGCCACCTCCTTGGTTGGCCCCCTCTCCTCCACTCCTTTATAT
Organism: Aegilops speltoides; assembly: GCA_021437245.1. Taxonomy (NCBI): domain Eukaryota; kingdom Viridiplantae; phylum Streptophyta; class Magnoliopsida; order Poales; family Poaceae; genus Aegilops; species Aegilops speltoides. Next base: position 436,413,874 of record CM038143.1, read on the forward strand.
ACGGGGGAGGGGGGCACCCCATAGACACAACAATTGAACTCTTGATCTCTTAGCCGTGTGCGGTGCCCTCCTCCACCATAGTCCTCGATAATATTGTAGCGGTGCTTAGGCGAAGCCCTGCGACGGTAGAACATCAAGATCTTCACCACGCCGTCGTGCCGACGAAACTCTTCCACGACATTCTGCTGGATCGGAGTCCGGGGATTCTCATCAAGCTGAACGTGTGCTAGAACTCAGAGGTGCCATAGTTTCGGTGCTTGATCAGTCGGGCCGTAAAGACGTACGACTACATCAACCACGTTGTTCTAACGCTTCCGCTTTCGGTCTACGAGGGTACGTAGACAACACCCTCCCCTTTCGTTGCTATGCATCACCATGATCTTGCGTGTGCGTAGGAATTTTTTTGAAATTACTACATTCCCCAACAGTGGCATCCGAGCCTAGTTTTATGCGTAGATGTCATATGCACGAGTAGAACACAAGTGAGTTGTGGGCGATATAAGTCATACTGCTTACCAGCATGTTATACTTTGGTTCAGCGGTGTTGTGAGATGAAGCGGCCCGGACCGACATTACGCGTACGCTTACGCGAGACTGGTTTCACCATTATGAGCACTCATTGCTTAAAGGTGACTGGCGGGTGTCTGTCTCTCTCACTTTAGTTGAGCCGAGTGGGGCTACGCCCGGTCCTTGCGAAGGTTAAAACAACAATAACTTGACGAACTATCATTGTGGTTTTGATGCGTAGGTAAGAACGGTTCTTGCTCGGCCCGTAGCAGCCACGTAAAATTTGCAACAACAAAGTAGAGGATGTCTAACTTGTTTTTGCAAGGCATGTTGTGATGTGATATGGTCAAGACGTGATGCTATATTTTATTGTATGAGATGATCATGTTTTGTAACCGAGTTATCGGCAACTGGCAGGAGCCATATGGTTGTTGCTTTATTGTATGAAATGCAATCGCCCTATAATTGCTTTACTTTATCACTAAGCGGTAGCGATAGTCGTAGAAGCAATAGATGGCGTAACGACAATGATGCTACGATGGAGATCAAGGTGTCGCGCCGGTGACGATGGTGATCACGACGGTCCTTCGGAGATGGAGATCACAAGCACAAGATGATGATGGCCATATCATATCACTTATATTGATTGCATGTGATGTTTATCCTTTATGCATCTTATCTTGCTTTGATTGACGGTAGCATTTTAAGATGATTTCTCACTAATTATCAAGAAGTGTTCTCCCTGAGTATGCACCGTTGCGAAAGTTCTTCGTGCTGAGACACCACGTGATGATCGGGCGTGATAGGCTCTACGTTCAAATACAACGGGTGCAAAACAGTTGCACACGCGGAATACTCAGGTTAAACTTGATGAGCCTATCATATACATATATGGCCTCGGAACATGGAGACCGAAAGGTCGAACGTGAATCATATAGTAGATATGATCAACATAGTGATGTTCACCATTGAAACTACTCCATCTCACATGATGATTGGACATGGTTTAGTTGATTTGGATCACGTGATCACTTAGATGACTAGAGAGATGTCTGTCTAAGTGGGAGTTCTTAAGTAATATGATTAACTGAACTTAAATTTATCATGAACTTAGTACCTGATAGTATTTTGCTTGTCTATGTTTGTTGTAGATAGATGGCTCATGCTGTTGTTCCGTTGAATTTTAATGCGTTCCTTGAGAAAGCTAAGTTGAAAGATGATGGTAGCAATTACATGGATCGGGTCCGTAACGAGGATTATCCTCATTGCTGCCTGAAAGAATTACGTCCGGAAGCACCGCTGGGTGCGAACTCTTCTGCAGATGCTGGCCGACGGCGTTAAGAACGTCTGGCGAGCAAAGCTGTTGACTACTCGATAGTTCAGTGTGCCATGCTTTACGGCTTGGAACCAGGTCTTCAATGACGTTTTGAAAGTCATGGACCATATGAGATGTTCCAGGAGTTGAAGTTAATATTTCAAGCAAATGCCGGATTGAGAGATATGAAGTCTCCAATAAGTTCTATAGCTGTAAGATGGAGGAGAATAGTTACATCGGTGAACATATACTCAAAATGTCGGGTATAATAATCACTTGATTCAACTGGGAGTTAATCTTCACGATGATAGTGTCATTAACAAATTCTTCAATCATCGCCACCAAGCTACAAGAGCTTCATGATGAACTATAATATGCAAGGGATGGACAAGACTATTCCGAGCTCTTCGCAATGCTAAAAGTTGCGGAGGTAGAAATCAAGAAGGAGCATCAAGTGTTGATGGTCAATAAGACCACCGATTTCAAGAAAAGGGCAAAGGGAAGAAGAAGGGAACTTCAAGAAGAACAGCAAACAAGTTTACGCTCAAGAGAAGAAACCCAAGTCTGGACCTAAGCTCGAGATCGAGTGCTTCTCCGCAAGCATACCGACATTTGGAGCGGAACGGCCCAAGTATTTGGCGGATAAGAAAGATGGCGAAGTGAACAAAGGTATATGTGATCTACATGTTATTGATGTGTACCTTACTAATGCTCGCAGTAGCACCTGGGTATTTGATACTGGTTCTATTGCTAATATTTGCAACTCGAAATAGGGACTACGGATTAAGCGAAGATTGGCTAAGGACGAGGTGACGATGCGTGTGGGAAATGGTTCCAAAGTCAATGTGATCGCGGTCGGCACGCTACCTCTACATCTACCATCGAGATTAGTTTTAGACCTGAATAATTGTTATTTTGTGCCAGCGTTAAGCATTAACATTATATCTAGATCTTGTTTGATGCGAGACGGTTATTCATTTAAATTAGAGAATATGGTTGTTCTTTTTATATGAGTAATATCTTTTATGGGCATGCACCCTTGAAGAGTGGTCTATTTTTATTAAATCTCGATAGTAGTCATACACATATTCATAATGTTGAAGCCAAAAGATGCAGAGTTGATAATGATAGTGCAACTTATTTGTGGCACTGCCGTTTGGGTCATATTGGTGTAAAGCGCATGAAGAAACTCCATACTGATGGACTTCTCGAATCACTTGATTATGAATCACTTGGTACTTGTGAACCGTGCCTCATGGACAAGATGACTAAAACGCCATTCTCCGAAACTATGGAGCGAGCAAGTGATTTGTTGGAAATCATACATACTGATGTATGTGGTCCAATGAATATTGAGGCTCGCGGCGGGTATCGTTATTTTCTCACCTTCACAGATGATTTGAGCAGATATGGGTATATCTACCTGATGAAACACAAGTCTTAAACATTTGAAAAGTTCAAAGAATTTCAGAGTGAAGTGGAAAATCATCGTAACAAGAAAATAAAATTTCTACGATCTGATCGTGGAGGAGAATATTTGAGTTACGAGTTTGGTTTACATTTGAAGCAATGCGGAATAGTTTTGCAACTCACGCCACCCGGAACACCACAATGAAATGGTGTGTCCGAACACCGTAATCGTACTTTACTAGATATGGTGCGATCTATGATGTATCTTACTGATTTACCGCTATTGTTTTGGGGTTATGCTTTAGAGACGGCCGCATTCACATTAAATAGGGCACCATCAAAATCCGTTGAGATGACGCCTTATGAACTGTGGTTTGGCAAGAAACCAAAGTTGTCGTTTCTTAAAGTTTGGGGCTGCGATGCTTATGTGAAGAAACTTCAACCAGATAAGCTCGAACCCAAATCGGAGAAATGTGTCTTCATAGGATACCCAAAAGTGACTATTGGGTACACCTTCTATCACAGATCTGAGGGCAAGATTTTTGATGCTAAATTCGGATCCTTTCTAGAGAAGGAGTTTCTCTCGAAAGAAGTGAGTGGGAGGAAAGAAGAACTTGATGAGGTAATCAGACTGCTCCCTTATTGGAAAGTAGTTCATCACAAGAGCGGTTCTGTGAAAACTACACCAATCGGTGAGGAAGCTAATGATATTGATCATGAAACTTGAGATCAAGTTACTACCGAACCTCGTGGGTCTACGAGTAAGATCCGCACAGAGTGGTACGGTAATCCTATTCGGAAGTCATGTTACTTGACCATGGCGAACCTACGAACTATGAGGAAGCGATGATGAGCCCAGATTCCACAAAATGGCTTGAGGCCATGAAATCTGAGATGGGATCCATGTATGAGAACAAAGTATGAACTTTGGTTGACTTGCCCGATGATCGGCAAGCCATCAAGAATAAATGGATCTTCAAGAAGAAGACTGGCGCTGATGGTAATATAACTGTCTACAAAGCTCGACTTGTTGCGAAAGGTTTTTGACAAGTTCAAGGGGTTGACTACGATGAGACTTTCTCACCCGTAGTGATGCTTAAGTCTGTCCGAATCATGCTAGCAATTGCCGCATTTTATGATTATGAAATTTGGCAAATGGATGTCAAATATGCATTCCTGAATGGATTTCTGGAAGAAGATTTGTATATGATGTAGCCGGAAGGTTTTGTCGATCCAAAAGGTGCTAACAAAGTGTGCAAGCTCCAGCGATCCATTTATGGACTGGTGCAAGCATCTCGGAGTTGGAATAAACGCTTTGATAGTGTGATCAAAGCATATGGTTTTATACAGACTTTTGGAGAAGCCTGTATTTACAAGAAAGTGAGTGGGAGCTCTGTAGCATTTCTGTTATTATATGTAGATGACATATTGTTAATTGGAAATGATATAGAATTTCTGTATAGCATAAAGGGATACTTTTATAAAAGTTTTTTGATGAAAGACCTCGGTGAAGCTGCTTACATATTGGGCATCAAGATCTATAGAGATAGATCAAGACGCTTGATTGGACTTTCAGAAAGCACATACCTTGATAAAGTTTTGAAAAAGTTCAAAATGAATCAGGCAAAGAAAGGATTCTTTCCTGTATTACAAGGTGTGAAGTTGAGTCAGACTCAATGCCCAACCACAGCAGAAGATAGAGAGAAAATGAAAGATGTTCCCTATGCTTCAGCCATAGGCTCTATCATGTATGCAATGCTGTGTACCAGACCTGATGTATGCTTAGCAGTAAGTTTGGCAGGGAGGTACCAAAGTAATCCAGGAGTGGATCACTGGACAGCGGTCAAGAATATCCTGAAATACCTGAAAAGGACTAAGGATATGTTTCTTGTTTATGGAGGTAACAAAGAGCTAGTCGTAAATGGTTACGTTGATGCAAGCTTTGACACTGATCCGGACGATTCTAAATCGCAAACGGGATACGTGTTTATATTGAACGGTGGAGCTGTCAGTTGGTGCAGTTCTAAACAAAGCGTCGTGGCGGGAGCTACATGCGAAGTGGAGTACATAGCTGCTTCGGAAGCAGCAAATGAAGGAGTCTGGATGAAAGAGTTCATTTCCGATCGAGGTGTCATACCTAGTGCATCGGGACCAATGAAGATCTTCTGTGACAATACTGGTGCAATTGCCTTGGCAAAGGAATCTAGATTTCACAAGAGGACCAAGCACATCAAGAGACGCGTCAATTCCATCTGAGACCAAGTCCAGGTGGGAGACATAGAAATTTGCAAGATACATACGGATCTGAATGTTGCAGACCCGTTGACTAAGCATCTTCCACGAGCAAAACATGATGAGCACCAAGACTCCATGGGTGTTAGAATCATTACTATGTAATCTAGATTATTGACTCTAGTGCAAGTGGGAGACTGAAGGAAATATGCCCTAGAGGCAATAATAAAGTTATTATTTATTTCCTCATATCATGATAAATGTTTATTATTCATGCTACAATTGTATTAACCGGAAACATGATACATGTGTGAATACATAGACAAACTTAATGTCACTAGTATGCCTCTACTTGACTAGCCCATTAATCAAAGATGGTTATGTTTCCTGACCATAGACATGTGTTGTCATTTGATTAACGAGATCACATCATTAGGAGAATGATGTGATTGACTTGACCCATTCCGTTAGGTTAGCACTTGATCGTTTAGTATGTTGTTATTGCTCTCTTCATGACTTATACAAGTTCCTATAACTATGAGATTATGCAACTCCCGTTTATCGGAGGAACACTTTGTGTGCTACCAAACATCACAACGTAACTGGGTGATTATAAAGGAGCTCTACAGGTGTCTCCAAAGGTACATGTTGAGTTGGCGTATTTCGAGATTAGGTTTTGTCACTCCAATTGTGAGAGAGGTATCTCTGGGCCCTCTCGGTAATGCACATCACTATAAGCCTGGCAAGCAATGTAGCTAATGAGTTAGTTACAGGATGATGCATTATGTAATGAGTAAAGAGACATGCCGGTAACAAGATTGAACGAGGTATTGGATACCGACGATCGAATCTCGGGCAAGTAACATACCGATGACAAAGGGAACAACGTATGTTGTTATGCGGTTTGACAGATAAAGATCTTCGTAGAATATGTAGGAGCCAATATGAGCATCCAGGTTCCGCTATTGGTTATTAACCGGAAACAGTTCTAGGTCATGTCTACATAGTTCTCGAACCCGTAGGGTCTGCACGCTTAAGGTTTCGTTGGCAGTTTTATTATGAGTTTATGAGTTTTGATGTATCGAAGGTTGTTCGGAGTCCCGGATGTGATCACGGACATGACGAGGAGTCTCGAAATTGTCGAGACATAAAGATCGATATATTGGACGACTATATTTGGACACCGGAAAGGTTCCGGGTGAGATTGGGACTATACCGGAGCTCCGGGAGGTTATCGGAACCCCCCGGTAGGTATATGGGCCTTATTGGGCCTTAGTGGAAAGGAGGGAGAAGGAGCAAAGGAGGGGGTGTGCTCCCCCAAGCCCAATCCAAATTGGGAGGGGGGTCGACCCCTCCTTTCCTTCTTCCCTCCCCCCTCTTCCTTCCCTCTCCTACTCCTAATAGGAAAGGGGGGAGTCCTACTCCCGGTTGGGGTTGGACTCCCCCCTAGGGCACGCCACCCCCTTGGCCGGCCTCCTCTCCTCCACTCCTTTATATACGGGGGAGGGGGCACCCCATAGACACAACAATTGATCTCTTGATCTCTTAACCATGTGCAGTGCCCTCCTCCACCATAGTCCTTGATAATATTGTAGCGGTGCTTAGGCAAAGCCGTGCGACGGTAGAACATCCGGATCGTCACCACGCCGTCGTGCTGACGGAACACTTCCCCGACATTCTACTGGATCGGAGTCCGAGGATCGTCATCGAGCTGAACGTGTGCTAGAACTCGGAGGTGCGACAGTTTCAGTGCTTGATCGGTCGGGCCGTGAAGACGTACGACTACATCAACCCCGTTGTTCTAACGCTTCCGCTTTCGGTGTACGAGGGTACGTAGACAACACTCTCCCCTCCCGTTGCTATGCATCACCATTATCTTGTGTGTGCGTAGGAATTTTTTTGAAATTACTACGTTCCCCAACATCTTCACCTCTCATAGTGAGCAACGAACCATCTTGTTAAAATGTTTCGCCTCACCTCCTACTTGGCCACCTTCTTCGGGCGCTTTGCATCCTCTCTTCCTCCTCTCAGGACGCTCCACAAGCTGATACTGAAAAAAATTGAGATACACAATGAGATATACAAGCTACACCAAAATTCCACTAATGCCTACAAAATTACACACTCAGTACATTTCAGAAGTCCAACTATGTCTACATAGGCAGTACAACCATGTATGACCACAAGTTAACATGCTTTTAAAATGTTGGAAATTTACATAGCAGAAGTTCAACCATGTACAACAACACTACAAGAAATATGTCAACTTATGACCTTTTGTCAGTGACCCTGGAAGAATTGGTCATAGATTTATGACCATTTGAGACCAATTGGTCAAAAGCTGTTCGAGGGCTCCAAACCCTAAACCATTATGCGACCATTTTGGTCGAAGGTCATAATTTCCTTACATGAAATGGTCATAAAGCTAACAGCGCTAGTCCGCTGCCTTATTTCTAGTTGTTAACGACCAATATAGATGGTCATAGCCTTGTAAATTGTGGTGGGTTGCTATGACTAGGCGCCACCTCATCGGGCTTTTGCCTATGTGTCATGTCCATGTGGCGTTTTGCCCTAGGTTGTGAAGCAACCTATATTTCTATCATTCCCAAAATTCCCAAAAAATCTCATAAATTATTTGGGTCATATCTTCGTCAAATATATAAAACCTTCCTTGCCTAGTTCAAAAATAATTCAAAAATATTCATTTTCCTATTCTGCTCGAGTAATAGTTTGTGAAGGAAGTACCACTTTGGCATGTCCAAATAGTATCCATTTTCTACAATGCTTTCCTATGCCCAAATAACCATCCTCCACCAAATGCCAGCTCAATCCATTCATTATTTTGAGCCGAGCTTCAACATTCAGATTTATGTCCAAAGTGGTGGTTTGCAAAGCAAGTACCACCTAGGCTCCTCCTTTTGAGCTTAAAATTTGTGAAAACGGTCTTCTTAGTAACTGATCATCCTCAGCCAAAACTCACGCCCATTAGCCATGTACATTTCCCGTACCGCTAATCAAACACTTGGTTGCTAATTCATGTTTGAGCATCGATTGGTCTCCTCGTGAGAATCTTATGTTGTAATTTTCTTCCTAGCACCAACCTGGGGAGTGCCCAACCCACTACACATGCCTAGGCCGCCTAGAACACATGGCAACACCACGGTCACGCGGTGACCACGGCACGGCATGCGAAGTTCTGGCGCTCTAGAGTTGGGGCCCTCGGCCACCGCCCAAACCTCGACGTATCACCACCAAACCATGTATTTATGATTAAATAGGTCCTTATGTAACTAGAAATGATTTTTGGAAAAAATAAATAGCAAACTATGAGGCAGCTATAGTTCAAATTTGACCCGCTTCAAATTAATCGATGAAATTTGTCTTTTTCACGAGAGGTGGATCAAAAAATTTACACTGACCATTTTGTCAATTGTGCATTAAATATGGCCTAGTATTTTATAAAAATGATTTGGTCCAATTTTGCAACAATTATTTGGTAGTTCCTTCACAAAAAACCTCCTTTCGCACTCGAAAAATGGAAAATGGTTTTTTCGTCCAACGAAAATGAAAACTTCCTTAGGCAACATTGTTTGCTATTCCAATATGCACGCTTGTGCACAATATGAGATCATTTTAATAAACTATGCCATGAATGTGGCCATAAGATTGATCATTTGGCTTGAAAGCCATGAATCTTCACACTTGATAGCTCATTTCTGAGAACACTTTTTTAAAATAATTATCGTATTACAAGTTTATTATTTTTCCTGGAAACTTGGTCACATATAATGACACAATGCGAAGGTTTTCCAATTTTTGATTTTTTGAATTTTTATGTCCGTTTCAAAATGCGGTCAAAACGGCGGCTTGACCGCTCCTAGCTAGTGGTTGAATCTTGGAATTTTTTTTGGTGTTTCTATGATTAAATAGATACTTATGTACCTAGAAATGATTTTTGGAAAAAATAAATACCAAACTACTCCCTCCGTTCCAAATTACTCGTCGCTGAAATGGATGTATCTAGAACTAAAATACATCTAGATACATCCATACGTGCGACAAGTAATACAGAACGGAGGGAGTATGAGGCAGCTGCAGTTCAAATTTGACCCGCTTCAAACTGAATCAGCGGAAATTTGTCTTTTTCACGAGAGGTGGATCAAAACTTTTTACACCCAACCATTTGGTCAATTGTGCATTAAATATGGCCTAGTATTTTATAAAATTGATTTGGTACAATTTTGCAACAATTATTTAGGAGGTCCTTCACAAAAAAACCTCCTTTTGGGCACTTGGAAAATGAAAAATGGTTTTTTCGTCCAAAGAAAATGAAAACTTCCTTAGGCAACATTGTTTGCCATTCCAATATTCACCCTTGTGCACAATATGAGATCATTTGAACAAACTATGCCATGAATGTGGCCATAAGATTGATCATTTGGCTTGAAAGCCGTGAATCTTCACACTTGATAGCTCATTTTGGAGAACACTTTTTTAAAATAATTATAGTATTACAAGTTTATTATTTTTCCTGGAAACTTGGTCACATATAATGACACAATGCGAAGGTTTTCCAATTTTTTGATTTTTTTTGAATTTTTTATGCCCGTTTCAAAATGCGGTCAAAACGGCGGGCTTGACCGTTCCTAGCTAGTGGTTGAATCTTGGAATTTTTTTGGTGTTTATATGATTAAATAGATACTTATGTACCTAGAAATGATTTTTGGAAAAAATAAATAGCAAACTATGAGGCAGCTGCAGTTCAAATTTGACCCGCTTCCAACTGAATCGACGGAAATTTGTCTTTTTCACGAGAGGTGGATCAAAACTTTTTACACCAAACCATTTGGTCAATTGTGCTTTAAATATGGCTTAGTATTTTAGAAAAATGATTTGGTCCAATTTTGCAATAATTATTTGGTAGTTCCTTCACAAAAAAACCTCCTTTCAGGCACTCGGAAAATGAAAAATGGTTTTTTCGTCCAAAGAAAATGAAAACTTCCTTAGGCAACATTGTTTTCCATTCCAATATGCACCCTTGTGCACAATATGATATCATTTGAACAAACTATGCCACGAATGTGGCCATAATATTGATCATTTGGCTTGAAAGCCGTGAATCTTCACAGATGATAGCTCATTTCTGAGAACACTTTTTAAAAAAAATAATTGCCATATTACAAGTTTGTTATTTTTCATGGGAACTTGGCCACATATAATGACACAATGCGAAGGTTTCCCAATTTTTTGAAATTTTTATGCCTGTTTCAAAATGCGGTCAAAACAGCGGGCTTGACCGTTCCTAGCTAGTTGTTGAATCTTGGAAAACTTTTGGTGTTTCTCTGATTAAATAGATACTTATGTACCTAGAAATGATTTTTATAAAAAATAAATAGCAAACTATGAGGCAGCTGCAGTTCAAATTTGACCCGCTTCCACCTGAATCGGCGGGAATTTGTCTTTTTCACGAGAGGTGGATAAAAACTTTTTACACCCAACCATTTTGTCAATTGTGCGTTACATATGTCCTAGTATTTTAGAAAAATGATTTGGTCCAATTTTGCAACAATTATTTGGGAGGTGCTTCACAAAAAACCCTCCTTTTGGGCACTCAAAAAATGGAAAATGGTTTTTCCGTGCAAAGAAAATGAAAACTCCCTTAGGCAACATTGTTTGTAATTCCAATATGCACCCTTGTGCACAATATGAGATCATTTGAACAAACTATGCCATGAATGTGGCAATAAGATTGATCATTTGGCTTGAAAGCCATTGATCTCCACACGTGATAGCTCGTTTTTGAGAACATTTTTTAAAATAATTGCCGTATTACAAGTTTATTGTTTTTCCTCGGAACTTGGCCACATATAATGACACAACACGAAGGTTTCCCAATTTTTTGATTTTTTTAAATTTTTTATGCCCATTTCAAAATGCGGTCAAAACGGCGGGAATGACCATTCCTAGCTAGTGGTTGAATCTTGTATTTTTTTGGTGTTTCTCTAATTAAATAGATACTTATGTACCTAGAAATGATTTTTGTAAAAAATGAAGAGCAAACTACGAGGTAGCTACAGTTCAAATTTGACCCGCTTCAAATTAATCAGTGAAATTTGTCTTTTTCACCAGAGGTGGATCAAAACTTTTTACACCCAACCATTTTGTCAATTGTGCATTAAATATGGCCTAGTATTTTAGAAAAATCATTTGGTCCAATTTTGCAACAATTATTTGGGAGGTCCTTCACAAAAAAACCTCCTTTTGGGCACTTGAAAAATGGAAAATGGTTTTTTCGTCCAAAGAAAATGAAAACTTCCTTAGGCAACATTGTTTGCCATTCCAATATGCACCCTTGCGCACAATATGAGATCATTTTATAAAATTGATGTGGCCCAAATTTGCAACAAATATTTGCTAGGTTCTTCCTAAAAAAATCATTTTGGGCATTCGAAAAATAATTCTCTTACAGAAAACTTGTTTCTAAGAACACTTTTTTATGATATTTGCATTATTCAAAGTTTGTTATTCTTACTGAAAAGTAGATCACACTTGGTGACACAATGCAAAGTTTTTTGATTTCTACTTGTTTTTATAAATTTTCTAGGCTGTCAAATAGCACACATGTTTTAACATCTTATTTTCAATCGATTATGACCAATTTAAATGGTCTTAAAATCATCAAAGGGGTACTGCGTTTTGATTGGTCCAAAACCGTCTCACGCGGATCATGGATTAGCACCGTCGGATCGCCTCGATCCAATGGCAGCCCACACACCCCCTCGTCGCTCTCCTCCTCCCTCGATCCTCATCCACCCACGAAAACCCTAGCTCACTTATCCCGTCGCCGCTGCCGCCGCGCTCCCTTTTCCCCCGCCGCCTCTCCTCCCTCATCCTCGCCTCGTCGCCGCCACCTCCTTCCCCGTCCCGGCCTCCTTTCCTCCCCGTCCCGGCCTCCTTTCCTCCCGTCCCGGCCTCCTCCCACGGCCTTGCGATCCCTCTCCCCTCCCTCCCGATCCCACCCACCGAACCGATCCCGATCCACCCAGATGGAGAGAGAGCGAGCCCCTCCCGCGATTCCCACCGCCACCCCCACCCACCACCGCCGACCTTGTCTCCGCCACGGACCCTCTCCCCTATCCTTCACCCCCCAGATCCACCAGTCCAAGCATGACCATGGCGTCGGGGTCGGCTTTCTTGCCGGCGCGTGCGTGCGTGCTTCACGCCGGCCACAGGGCTTCGGCAATCTGGACGGCGACGACGTCAACGGGATCATCGGGTCTCCGGTGGCTCGTTCCCCTCGCGCAACTGCTCCCCTCCTCCCCGCCCTCCCTGCGCTCTAGATCCGGCCCCGACAAAGCCATGGTGAGTCCCGTCGTGGCGTTTGGCCACCCAGCGACGGCGGGGATCCGCTGCTGCAGCGCCTCCGTGCGTGGACTTGCAAGGCCGCGCCGTGGCTGCGGTACGCCTCCAGGAACTCGGCCCACGACCTGCTCGCCTGGACCAAGCAGGGCAGCGGCCTCCGTGCCATCCTCGTCATCTCGGTGAGCCCCCTGGATCATGCTTTGCTTGTCTTGTAAGGAGATGTGTGTTTTCAGCTGGTAGCCCTGTCGACTGTCCAAGTTAATCATGATGCAATTCATAAATCCTACTAGTAATTGCTATAAATTAACTATGTCTACGAACACTGATGTTGTGTGGCTGGAAAGGCTAAGTAGGCTTGATGCTAAGCTCTTTGCCAGGGTAAAGGTGTTATATTTTTGGTTGCTTGATACTACAAACTCTTGGCTTTCAGTTAACTGCGTACTATCCCGATTAGTGTGATTAGTTGAACTATACTCTGGATTAAAGTATGTCTCTATTATATCCTGTTGGTAATCATTATGTTGTTGCATACAGGTTGACAAGATGGGGTTCAGACGCCCCAGCAAGATCCAGGCTGTCACGCTTCCCATGATCCTCACGTCACCCTACAAGAACCTCGTAGCCCAGGCGCACAACGGCTCCAGCAAGACCACCTGCTTCATCCTCGGCTTGCTCAGCCGCGTTGACCCCAGCCGCAGGACTCCCCAGGCCTTCTGCATCTGCCCTACCAGGGAGCTTGCGCAGCAAGTCCCTCTCTCATCTCATCTAGTTACTGATTACTCCTCTGACTGCTATTTTTCACTTGTAATCTGATTATTAATGTACCCAAATGTTAATTGGACCTCCTGTCTAGTATAGGACAAGTCAGTGAATGCTAGTATGTGTTCTACTAAATTCATCAGATAGTTAACTCACTGTGAGATGTCCACTCTTGTTTTGTTAATTCACCAGATAGCAGGAAATTCTGCCCTGCTTTGTCGAACTGTTTCTGACCATGTTTGCCCGCATTGCATGTTCTATGCAGGTGTTGATGCAGGCAGATCTGTTCCTAAACAAGCTGACCAGCATGTGCGAGAGGAGCACGGAGAAGGGCTCTATGTGGGTCACCATGAAGCGATGTGAGAGACCCCCTACCCTTACAACTGGTTCATGTGGTGTGGGTTGTAGATTTGATGGGTTCAACAACTCTGATGTGACGAGTTGTTTGATGTGCGCAGCATCGATGAAGTGTCAGGCTAGGTTGAAGAAGATGGCGAGTGAGGGGGAGCCTGTTGAGTACCGGTGCCTGGTCTGCGCAACCGATGGCAAGAGGAACATCTCCACCTCGGTATTATTCACTTGCTCTCTGCTGCTGGTTCGACCTTATGTCTGCTGGATGTGTTTTGCCTTGATTCTGTGCCTGATGGTAATCAGGTTGCTGTTATTTAGCCCCCTTGTGTGCTATGATTGTGAATTATAGATCGACATTTGCATATTTCCTTCGTATCTGCTGTATGAACTGAAACAACTCCAGTTTGCACACATGCTAAATAGAATTTTTGTTGGTTGTTACTTCCAATTGAGGACTGTTTGTTTGTGTTGAGAAATCGATAGGTAGGTCGGTAAATATAATGGAAGAACTTACATTAGATTTTCGTTGGTTTCAGAATGTCTGTTTCATGGTCTTTTCTGATAATGGAAGAACTTATATTAATCTGCTGGTTGTTGGTTTCTATGTACTCCCTCCTTAATTCAAAGCTGAGACACTTATTTTTGATTGGAGGGAGTACATGCTTGTAACAGCCTTGAACCTCGCCGTTCCCTGTTCTTTTCCCCCCTTACTATTGTATGATATATGACTATGTGTTAGATTCAACTACTGAAGATGCTTGCACTTCATATCAGGACTAGCAGTTTGTGTCTTGCCTGGTAGTATACAGTTTAATTTGCTATTATTAGCTAGGGTTGTTGATAGACTTAATTTTCTGCTGGAAGTCAAATCTCCTAAACACTAGAATGCCTAAAATGTCAGGGTAGCAAGTACTAGCCATGTGCTTCATTCTATGTACCATTCTGGTGTCTGTGCATGTATGGGCTAGCTTTTTGTGTAGAATAGTGAGTTGATGCTTCTTTCTACAGAAATACGGCATGTTAGCTCTATGGATGTTTATCTACCTGCAGCTTCTGCTAGCTCAAACTTGGTTGTATAACAGTTCAATTCAGTCAAATCTTTGTGGTGTTGATACACTACTTTGCAAGTTCTATGGTATGTGAGTTCCTTCTATTGCTGCAATCATTGACACAATATGTCATGTGCAGGGAGCTCCGCATCCGAGTCTCGTCCATCCTCGGCAAGAAGGAACTGGGCCAAGGGAGCAAGCAATACTGCTGGTTACTTGGGGCGGATCGAGTAAGATGGTGCACCATGGCGTGTGGCGGCCTATTTTGCTTCCAAGAGCAAGATCGCTTTTATTTGAAATGAGATTTACTCGCTCTTGCCTAGTAAATGATCGCTTAGTAATCTTTTATTTTGCTTCCAAGAACAAGATCTTGCTTATTTTGCTTCCATGGCGTGTGGCGTCCTATTTTGCATGATTGTCATGTACTATGATGTAGTGAGCTGTATGAGTGAAATGAAGTTTAATCAAGAGAATTATTGAGTGTTTGTTGTTCAAATGTGTAAACTGGAGATCAGTGAATAAAAGACCAAATATTCTATTGGACCAAATAATATATGGGCTCTAAAAGGCTATGGCCCAAATAATTGTGGATCGAACATTGTTTATTTCTCGAAAACATGAACAAAAAGGCTTAACGAAATGAATCGCAAAAGGGCCATGGCCCGAAAATTAAAATCCCAATTGTTGGGCTTGGCCCATGTAGCTGACAAAAATTCATAGGAAAAAAAATCATAAATAGGCTGAATTAATGGGCTCGGCCCATGTAAAACGCCGAATCGGACCGGGCTGAAACTTGTGCCACATCAGCTTGCCACACTGGATGCCTACGTGGCCTGGGGAGGTTGCTAGTGACCAAAATGCCACAGTAGGAATATTTTGGTCATAAACGTCCACGACCTTCTCACAGAGAAGGTCGCTATAGTCAGTTTACGACGGCCAGCTTTTGACCTTCTGTTTTTGGTCACAAAAAGGTCATAAATGGAAATTTGTGACCTTTCAGTGACCAATAGTGGTGGTCATAAGTTAACATATTTCTTGTAGTGCAAGGCAGTAATAAAACATGAATACCAGAAGTCCAACTATGTCTACATAGGCAGCACAACCATGTATGACCACAAGTTAACAAGCTTTCAAAATGTTGGAAATTTACATAGCAGAAGTTCAACCATGTACAACAAGGCAGTAATAAAACATGTATACCAACAAGTTAAGTTGATTTCTTCATGTATATACCCAGAAGTCTAACTATGTACACAAAGGCAGTAATACCATATAAGCCAAGCAGTTCATCTCATTTACTCGTCTATATGAAGGTCAACTATGTAAGCCAAGGCAGTGCTAAAAACAAAAAAACTACAACAATAGCGACAAATTCTATAAAAAGCGGTAAACATGAGACATTCATACCTGATTAGCGGCAGCATCATCATCATCGCCATCCTCGTCATTAGCGTTGAAATCAGCATCATCCTTGTCCTCTGGATTAGCACGAGAACGCTTCTTCTCACCCTTGTTGACCTTTGCAGGCGCAACCTTGCTCCTGACGCCGCATTTCTTCCCATTACCAGATGCACCAGCACCAAGCGGAGAAGGTCTAGGCGCGGCAGTGGCAAGCACACAAGGACTACGGCATGGCATACTACCGAGTCCTAGCCCTTCATCTTCAGCAACTTCTGCAGGCCTTGAAACACATGGGCTCCTCCGAGGAGTAACATCACCGATTATATGCTTCCTCGCAGCTGTCTTCTTGAATTTCTTCTTAACAGGGACAACCGTGCCATCAGTGCCACCTGGCACGTCTTCCTCAACCATGAGCTCAGCCACATGGACAGATCCAGGAACATCACAACCTTTCTGAAGGCGGGTCGCCCTATTCTTCTCAAAATCTTCTTGCTTCTTCCTCTTACGTTGGTCCTCTAGAAGAAGCTGAAGAGGCACATCCTCAGGTTGCGTAACAGGTTCAGTGCCATCAACAGACTGTGACTGCGTCTCTGACATCTGAAGAGAGCACAAAGGATCCGGAACGAAATCAAAACCTTTGACTGACGGAGCCCCCTCCTCAGCAGCAGCAGGGGTTTTTGATAAATCCAACTCAGATAAAACTTCATTGATGGTGTTCACAGCTTCCTCCTCTGTGTCCACATCTGCAAAGAACACAAAAAATCAAAGCAAAAAATAAAAGAAGTCAGGAACAAAAACAAAAAAAGCTGACATGAACCTGCTAAAAAACACGCCTCAAGAATTTAAAATGAAAAGAAAAGGGGTTTCACATACTAGGTGAAGTAAGAGCCGTAGATGCAAGATCCTCGAGGCTTGAAAAATTCTCAAGGCCCGAAGCAACCTCAACAATCACAGTCAAAGGAAAAATGGGTGATTTAGCTGTATCAGATATTGGAGCATCAGTATTAACTTCTGAAGCTCCATCTTGATCACAGGCATTTTTTCAGAACTATTCAACTCATCACCAACTACAAAAAAATGCAAGTAAAAAGGCAGCTGAGTTCTAATCCACAATCCTACACCAAAAGGGACTTCTACTTTTACATCAATGTCCGATACCCTGAAGTTCAACAATACTTAACAAAGCCGTAAACACAACAAAACAATCTAAAAATTACATACTAAATATAAAAACAATCTACACCAGAGGTGCTACTACATACAAGATTAATCTCCAGAAGTTCAACAATATATAACAAAGCAGCAAAACAAAAGGTGCATAACAGAACTTCAACCAAATTTCATTATAAACAAACAATAACTAAAACCAGAAGTTCAACTACGTGTCCAAAGATAGTAGCACATAAAAAAGATGTAGCATGACCACAAATAGTATTTCACAGGCAAACTAAATATCAACATCATGAACATGATAACAAAAAAAAACAAAGATATACACTTTAAATATGAAATGGCATACACATAAACTATGTGTAAAATGCATACACACAAACCTTGTTAGAAGTTCACACTACTAAGACTGGTAGTCCAACAAGAAAACCTAATGAAGATATGGGCATACATATATAACAATACTACTATTTAAAATACAAGATACAACTACATTAAGATACCTGGAGAAGATTTTGAAGCCATGACAACACAACCGCCTCGATGAATGCAACTCCAAACACTAGAACAACATGTAAAAACAGAAGATTGATTCCATATAGTTAGCAAGTAGAAAAACATACAACAAAATGCAAAAAAGGAAACTGAATCAAACCCTAGAACCAACTACAAACAAGTAGAACCAACAAGTATGAATAGATGACAGTAGCACAAATAGGCAAGCACAACAAAAAATGTATACATAAACTAACTACAATGTCACAAACATAATCTAGACCTCCAAATCCACAGCACTAATGCAATTAGATACAACAGATCTAGCATCAACAATCATAGCACACCCTCTCTGACATGCATCTGACTGCTAAAATCAACAAAGGGGAAATGAAAATCCACACACAAGCATATCACAAACAAATCTGGCCACGGGGGGAATGCATTCCAACCACCACACGCACAAGAACCCTACCTAACACTACAAAAAAAACACTTCTGTGATGATACGTGTTTGTCACAGTAGGTCGCGTTTTGTGTCATGCATGTACATCCATGAAAAATTTATGACAGAATCAAGATAGTCATACCTGTGCTATCGTAGAAGTGTTCCATGACATTACCAAAATTATCATCATGGAAGTGTCCACTTCCATGATGATAAATCGCACGTCATAGAAGTGCTTTCGTAAAGGGTGACCGACACGTGGCATCCACCGTAACGGAACGCCGTTAAGCTATCGGGTCGGGTTTTGGATCTGATAACCCGTTAACAGCCCCGACCAATGGGGATTTTCCACGTGTAAAATCATCATTGGCTGGAGGAAACACGTGTCGGCTCATCGCTGGGACGGATGTCATCCACTCATTGCACGAAGGCGCCTATGATACGTCGACAGTGGCACGCCCAACAGAGGCCCATTCTTTGTGAAAAGGCCGCCCATTTGACTTGGTCAAAGGTGGCGGGCTGGCCCATGGAAAGCCCGTTAACGACTGTCAAGATATAGCCCATTTACGTGCCGCTAACCCAAGCCCGTTCGCCCTATTCGACTTAGGCCCAATGAGCGCTATCCGGGCCATCCAATATGATAGCAGCCCGTTTTCGCCGGCCCATGTATGGCCCATGACATCTTTCGGCCCATATGAGGCCCTATGTAACTCTTGGCCTATTAACGACCCGTGGTGAAACTGGCCCGTAATGAACAGTGTATCACTTTACACCCATTAACGGCCCATGGTGAAAATGGCCCGTAGAGAACAATGTATCACTTTATACCCATTAATGGCCCGTTATTCCGTTGGCCGTTTCCAGCTCATGTTATCTTTCGGCCTTATCAGAGCCCATTTATTCTTGGGCTCATTTCAAAGATTCGCTTACTTACGGCCCGTTCATCGCTATTTTACGCTTGTGGGCCAAATTCAGCCTGTGGTTACAGTCGACCCGTTTGTGGTCCGTTAAACGTTGGGCCGTTTTCATAGCGTCATCAAATACGGCCTATTAACGATGGCCCGTTATGGTTGGCCCATGAACGGACGATTCCAACTCTAGATCGTTTACGGCCAGAATGCGGTCTGTTTGGCCCATGTTTGGCCAATCGATCATACGGCCCATATAAGGCCAATTGATCATACGGCCCGTAGAAGGCCCATTGTTTCTACGGCCCGTAGAAGGCCCACTGTTTCTACAGCCCGTAGGTCCAGTGTCACTACAGTAAATATTAGCCCATGGTTATTATGGCCTAGTTTTAAAAAATAGGTTATTGCAGCCACTAGCAAACCGCAGAAAAAGAACTGCACTGACTACAAGCAAACAAATAAACAAGACAACAAGGAAATAAATAAGCAAGCAACTTACACTAGGCTATCACGGCTATTACACATATTACATCCACTGGGCATCAAAGTTCGCCACCGGTGCAAATATAGGGAACACAAAGACATATAAACACCGCACAAAACAAGTCTAGAACTGAAACCACTTCAAGAGCTCAAGAAACAATATCCTCGGTACCCATAATGTTTGGCAAGATGCTTAGCAAGCTTATTAACTTTCTCTTGTTTGGCGCTTAAGTCCTCCAGCACTTGCTGTTGCACCACAAAGTATGCATCTGAATTCAGCAGGGACTTCCTCAGTCCTTCGGCTTCCTATCGCATAACATCTGATCGATGTATTTCAACTTGAAGTTGACACTCAAGAAGCCGAACTGATTCAGGCAACGAGTTCGAAGAGCTGGTGCCAGCAGTGGTAGCCAGTAACTCGAACACTATATCAAGACAGGACTTTGGGGTTGTCTCAGTGTCCTCAGTATAGTTTTTATCAGCTTTCTTGGAGACCAACAGGGATGTCTCACTATCTTGAACCTTATTTGCATTACTTCCTTTACCATTGCATAACAGGGTACTCTTCTCCAATATTTTATCCGCGTTCTAAAAGAGAAACAAACAAACACATCTCAGGTTTACAATGTAGTATATGAAACTCATTTTGGTAAACCAGTTCAGTAGTAAGGTGGACAGGATAACAGCATGAAACAAACATATATCTATGTAGTATGGTCACTGTATGGTCTATATCATTCTAGTTTATGTTGCCAAATCAAGATAGATACAGTTCGAATCACATCTATTTAAGACAAAGCAGCATAGATAGAATATAAGTGTGGGAAACTACAACACTTGTAATGTGCATGGCATGAGAACATAACTGTTTATTCAATTGAAACTGAAATCAACATAGAGCAAGTTACAACAACAAACAGCCAAACACATTAAAGAAACAGGTTTAAAACATACCTGATGCGCAATTGGAGTTTCAATTGCATCCTTCAAATTTGAAATTGGCTGGTGTCAGTAAATACAGTGATGCAAGAGCAAAGTAGTATGAACCATAGCTACGGAATCTGACCTGAGAACAATTCTTCTTCTGCTTTAAGCGTTGACTTCGGGTTCGGAGTGGTGGTCCTCGTGATTTGGGCACTGCAGTTGCCTTACTAACTGCTCGTGTTTGGTTGCTCTGTGGTGGAGACGGTGCTATGTCAACGGGAACTGGGTGTCTATCTGCTAGGGTTGGGGTTAGAAGGGGTGTAGCTGGTTCTTTGTCCAACTGAGTAGGGGTACAATCTGCATGAGTGTGGGTTATTTGTGGTGGGATGGTTCTTGGGCAAGTACAACCGTGGTTCTATCTGCATTGACAGGTAGCACGATCTTTTCTGAAGACCGTGGGTTTACTCCCACAGATACTGCCATCAGTCCCTCCAATTCAAATGGCTGATAAACAAGAAAAGTAATTGAATGTACACACAGTGTAAGATAGACAGGTGCAATGGATAGTAGGGAAGAAAACAGGGCATGAAATAATTCACATTTATGTTGTCTAAGCAAACAGAATAGCAGGACATAATTTCACATATATGATGGCTAATTAAACAGGATAGCATGACACAATTTCACATGTATGATGGCTCACTAAATAGGATAGAATGACATACTTCAAAATATGATGACTATGTAAACAGGATGACATGATATAACTATACGATGTGTCTATTAAAGTGGTTGGCATGCCATAAATCACAAACATGCCGTCGATGGAAACATGATGGCATGATATAATTCACGGATAGAATGACATAATTTAAAATATGATGACTATGTAAACAGGATGAGATGATATAACTATATTACGTCTTTAGAAAATGGGTTGGAATGCCATAATTCAGATACATGTTGTCTATCTAAACATCATGGCATGACATAATTCAAATATATGATTTATATACTAAGGAAGTGAGCAGAGGGCAATCGCATATATGATGTGTCAACTAAGGAGATGGCATTCAATATTAGGAATATGATGTAAAAACTAAGCATTGCAATACAACATATGCATTATATGAGTAATATAACCCTGCCAAGTTTTAGCATACACCTCAGGGGGATAATAGGACTGGTCATCTGCCTCTAAATCCTCCTCTGAAGAGCTATCTGTAACCAGCAAGATAGCTGCTTCAGCGGGTAGCATTGTCTGCTCTGAAGACCTTATTTTCACTCCAGATTTCTCCATCACCAATTCAAATGGCTGATGCACAGGAAGACCAGTTGAATATACAAACATTGTCGACAAAAGCAATGAGAAATACAAAAAAAGGATGGCATGATATAATTCACATATATGACGCTTGCATAAACAACATGTCATTGCATAATTCACATACATAATGCCTTGCAACAAGATAACATTGCATAATTCACATATATAATGTCTTGCAACAAGATGGCATTGCATAATTCACATATATGGTAATTAGACACTAAACAGGTGGCATTCACACAAAGCATGTCTAAACTAAGCAAATGACATAGCAATGCAAGATACCATACGCACGCTATGAGTAACATAACCCTGCCAAGTTAGGGCATGCACCTCGGGGGGGAAATATGATTGGTCATCTGTCTCTGAATCATCCTCTGAGGAGCTATCGGTAACCAGCAAGACATGCGCTTTGTCAGATAGCATTGTCTTCTCTGAAGACCTTGTTTCCACTCCAGATTTTTCCATGACCATGCCGAATGGCTGATGCACTGGAAGAGTAACTGAATCTACTAAAATTGTTGACAAATTTAACACATAATAAAAAATGATGGCATGATATAATTCACATATAAGATGACTGGCTAACTAGGGTGGCATTGCAAAATTCACATATATGATGCCTGGCTAGACAAGATGGCATTGCATGATTCACATATACGATAAAGAAACTAAACAGATGGCATTGACACAAAGCATGTCTAAACTAAGCAGATGACATCTTTAATGTATACAGTAAGCAATGCAAGGCACCATATGCATGATATTACCAACATCAGCATGCCAAGTTAGAGCGAAGACCTCATGGGGTAAATAGGAGTGGTCTTCTCCTTCTGAATCCCCCTCAGAACAGTTATCTTCCTCTTGATTATGATCCAAAATGGGTGGAGGGGGGCTGCCTTTGCGCCCACCATGGAACGACGTCTGCATGAAATTTTATTGCCACGCAAGGCTTGTCTCGTTTGCTCTAAATGATCAGTTCCATTGTGTACAATAACTGGCATGCATAGGAATAAAACATAGTGAGATTATGTAAGAAGTGCATGCATAAATCCAGAGTGATGGTAGCAAACTGTGGATAGACCCAAAACCAATGATAGTAGGCAGATAATAGCTTTAGTTAAAAAATACAAATAATGGCTCCTTTAATGTTTGTTTGCACCCAACATGAAACTCATAGTAGACACCAGAGATTAACCAGATAGTAGACAGATAGTACTGATTGCTTCCCCAATATGTACCCCACAACCATTTAAAAACTCAAGTTTCGGCATTAGTTTGGACCTGACTCGGAGTCTAATAGGTGAACACGACGATAATGTAGCATGTCATCATATTAAGCGACGCATAACGTAAGCAGACACGGAAGAGTGCGACCTCTCTTGCAGACCCGTGTGTCCTCAAGGTCATCTGCTCAGTTGATGATGGTAATGCAATTGTCGTGGCTGCCGGAGGCGGGGAAGAAGATCTGAGGCGGCGAAAGACGGTCTGGAGAGCGGATCCCTACTGTGGTGAACCCTTCCATCGTTGGAGCAGCTGAGCTGGGCTGGAACACAGCGCCACAGGAGCAGGACAAACCACACAAGGTTTTCTTTGACACAAATCTGTAACAGAAGTAATTGAGTAAGGGCTTGTTTGAATTTGAGGATTCTAACAATGCAGGGATAGGAAATAGACAGGAATAGGATAGGAATGCACATGCAAAACAGAGAATTTAAAAACACATGATTTCTGCCAATCTGGGTGTTTGATTCACAACAATTGGAAGATCATTGGATGCAAAAAAGCGTGGTGAGATTAAGTCAAACCACAAGAAAATGTATGGTTATAATGCTATTATTCTACTATCTCTTAGTCTTGTGCTTGATGAATAGGAATATGAAAAGGAGGAGAAGTGGAAATTAGAATTCCTACGGTTTTTCTTTCAAGGAGACACTAAAGGAAAAAAATCCTACAGCTTTCCTTTGCTCCATTCCTTTGCACCAAATTCATGAAAAGTAGTACCATAGGAAACTTTCCAATTCCTATGTTTTTCATTCACTTTTCCTTTCAAGCGCTGGCAGTTCTAGTAGGCAGGCTTGAGCAAGGAAAATCCTACACTAATGCACCCAGGCCACTGACATACTAGCTCAACTCCCAGGCCCATCGACGAATGCACAGCTCAAACGCGCAGAGATAAATAATGATGGCGTTCAAGAGAGTCCATCACGGATAGCTAAGTTGCCTGGTACCTCACTGCTTTTCATATAGTAGGATAAAATAATTGTATTTCCCGTTACAACGAGTGCTCAGTGGACAATATATATAACATGTAGAGTAAAAAAGAGATGCAACAAGTGCACAACCTCGTTGGCGAAGCCAAGTCGATCTCAGCATGATTGGGTTGGCCGGTGAGGATACTCCGACTGACTTTGCGTTCGGAGGAGGGGTAGAAGATCTTAGGCGTCCGGAGATGGAGCCCGAGGTACTGCTCCGCTGTGATGGAGGGTTTCGTCGTTGGAGCAGCTCCGGTGAGTTGTACGACGCCGAGGCTAAAGTAGGACAAGAGAGACAACGAACAATGTTAACCTGAGTGGAATTCTAATAACATCTCCAATACATGACATAAAATACATAACCACAAAGTGCTAGATGTAAAATACATCAGCCGCTCATCTTTGAACTTAACTGTCGAAACTGAACTTAATCGTCGAAACCGAACTTAATCGTCGAAATCGAACCTAACTGTCAAACTGAATTTTGCCGTCGAAACTGAATTTTGCCGTCGAAACCGAACGCACTAGCAAGGTGAGGCTACACGCCGGTCGATCGACTTTTTCATCTCTCGTCACGATTTTGCAGCCGTTGGATACGTAATCAAGGGCTGCGGTTCATCCTCAACCTCCACCCCGAGCCGCCACCACCACCGCCAAACAAAGCAGCCCCGCCGCCATGCCGGTGGTGGTGCGCCCACCCACCCCCAAAACACTCCCCACCACTGGTCCGCCCGCCTGCCATCCCTCTAGGCCCCCCGTCGAAGCGTTTTCCGACGATCCCCCATCCTAAACCCTAAGATAGATAGTGGGGTACCTCTCCGGTGATCCCCCCTCCCCACTGCGGCTGGTTCTTGCTTCACCCAGGCAAGCACACCCCTTGAAAATCGATTGACCCAAAAGTCGATTCAGTCGACTGAAGTGTAGCCAAATTGGAGCAGCATCGCAAGCACGAGCAAGAGCGAGAGCAGCAGCGCGAGCAAGAGCAATAGCAAGAGCAGACCAGGCAGGGGACCAAGAGCAAGAGTAGAGCAGCAGCGCGAGTGAGAGCTAAAGCAGCAGCAACTCCTACTGATGTGTACGTCGCCGCCGAGGGAGCGACGCCATGGAGGAAGTGGCCGGTGAGGCCGCCGTTGATGGAGCCACGCTGTGTCTGCTCGGGACCGAGTGCTGGCAGCACCATGAGATCGAATCAAGAAGAAAATGCGGCGATTAGTGTACAACCTCTTTGCTGGCGCCGATTAGGCCGCAGCTTCATCCGAGGAAAAAGTGATGATGATGCTCTTCCGGTGGTGCAGGTGAAGACAGCGGTGTGGGAATGGAGGTGGCGCGAAAGACGAGGGGAATGTTGGGGCGGCTTCTTGGAGGTGGAGGACAGGGTGGCTGAACCGGTGGGACGATGAGATCGACGACGGATCCTCATCCGGTACGGTGGATGAGGGACGTCGAGGTGTTGCTGTGGACGACGTCGTCGAGGAAGAGGCTCCGGCTGGGTGGCGGACGGAGCAGGGTGTGGGGTTTCGTCACGGGTTTTCACGGCCTCGGTGTATGAATGGGTGGGCGGATGGGATGGCAGTGGGGAACCATGGCTTAGAGACGCGCTTGTCCGAAATGTGGGGTAAGTTACGAAAGTACCCCCCACCGATTTGAGGCGGTTCTTTCGGTTAAGGGGTACCACGGGCATTTCGCGGGTCGGGATTTCACAGGAGGTGGGAGTTTTCGCGTGCGTTGTAATTTCGGAATAGCAAGGCGCGGGTTGAGAAGGAGGGAGTTGTCGGAACACAACGAGACAAAGATATATCTTAAATATTTCGGGCTAACAAGGCGCGGGTTGAAGAGGCAGGAGTTTCGCAGCACGATAGACACAGACGCTAGCTTCAATTTTCAGCATAAGAAGGCGCGGCTTGAAATTTCAGAAGAACAAGCTTAACGTGTACCCAAAAAAGAGACAATTTGCACCTCAACACGCACAACACACACACAAACACCATTTAGACTAGAGTAAGGTACACGTGCATTGCACACATGA
Organism: Aegilops speltoides; assembly: GCA_021437245.1. Classification (NCBI taxonomy): domain Eukaryota; kingdom Viridiplantae; phylum Streptophyta; class Magnoliopsida; order Poales; family Poaceae; genus Aegilops; species Aegilops speltoides. The sequence continues at coordinate 436,440,296 of CM038143.1, forward strand.
GATTTGGCAACCAAATTATGAATAAATACCACATTATAGCATGCAAGCTTTGAGTCATATATGCATGATGTAGATGTTTGTTTAATTCTTATAGTTCATTTCATTCAAATCATCTAGTTTTTATAAGAAAGCTAATCTATTTTAAGATTCAGAGAATTGTGCGTTGTAAGACATAAAGCAAAAACAAATAATGGCAAATCATGTAGAAAAACATTTGGGCAATTCTGATACGGAAGATTCTAGAACAAAGAAGAAGTGCTTGTGTTTTGATGTTTGTGTATTATGCTTAAGTTCAACCATGGAGTCTTGTATATTATACATGTGACGAAATCTGGTGGAATCTAGATGATATCTAACGGCCGATAGTGCTCAAATTTGCCATCTTTGGACCATCGGATTCGCCTCATCCAACGACCATCTTTCAAAGTTAAAGTTACCCGCACACAATATAAAAAATATATAATATAATATATATAGGGGTATAGATATAGATATGTGATGCGAAAGCCGCCCATCATCTCCAATTAGAATAGTGTGTCCATGCACGGATGCGATGTGGGCAAATGATGTCTGCCATCGGTATCTCAAATTCAAATCAGTCTAACCTTGTTCAATGTGTATACATTACAACATGCTCATTTCCAAACCACACCGCGCAGATCTCCGTTATATTCATGCTTGCATGGGTTTCAAACATCAGGATCTCTTATTCAAATATTTGAATTCAACTTTACATTGATTATGACCTCACCTATTCTTTTACACCCACACAGTAGTCTTCTCTTTATAATTGTACCACTAACTTTCTCTCGTGCATGCATGCACACACACTACCAGTCGGCATTATCCATCGCACGCATGCAATCTTTTTCTTCAGGTTGGTCTCCCATGAAGGCACACACCCAGACACATCCCCCTCTCCATCATATCGGGCATTCTTTATCTCTCACGCATGCATGCGCAACGATCGATGTTCCTCTATGTATGTGTGTATATAGCTAGGTCTTTCATAGTTTTCCACACAAACCGATCAATCGATATATCCAGTGAGGTCTCACCCTGTTTCCCACGTCCACATCGATCAATCTATACCGCTCTATATAGGATTAACATATATATAGCTAATACACCCACATTAATTATATATCCAACATCCCCCTCTCATCATCCATGCCTTCCGCTTCATCTCTCAGACGCGTGCACAATGGCGAATACAGGGGGCAGTAAGGGCCCTGCCCCCCCCTAACATCACTATATATCGAGGCTAATATGAATGTGATCATTAGACAATTGCTGCTAAAAAAGGTTTAATTTCATGAATTGACCCTCCTCATAAAGGATTAGCAATGCTTGGCCCCTAGCTCATTTATTTTTCATGGCTCCGCCACCGCGTGCAACAGCGCACGTGTTCACCCCCTCTCTCTCAATATCGATCTCGCACTTGTGCATTCCTTCATAGTGTCCCTCCACTCGGCCCCTCGCACCATCTTCTAGCCCCCCACCGGATTTTGCCACATGTAAAATCTAGCAGACTCCATGGTTGAACTTAAGCATAATGCACAAACCTCAAAACAACAGTGGTTCTCTTTTGGTCTAGAATCTTCCCTATCATAACTGCCCAAACTTTTTTTCTAGTTGAATTGCCATTATTTGTTTTTACTTTATGCTTTACAATGCACAATTCCATGAATCATAAAATAGATTAAGGGCTTCTTTGATTCAAAGGATTCTCAAAGGAATTTTGGAGGATTCTAATCATTAGGAATTTTTCCTATCTTGGTTGTTTGATTCGTAGGATTGTAAACCATAGGAATTTTTTCATATGATTCATTTGCACTAGATTTCATGGGAAACATCCCATCCACTCAAACCTCTTTGAAAGAATTCTGCGTTTTTTCTGTGCACAATCAAACACTCGTACAATCATGTAGGATTCAAGATGACATTCCACTATAATCCCATGTTTTTCCTATTCCCGCGTTCTTAGCTTTTTTATAAAAACTAATTGATTCTGAATGAGATGAACTATAAGAATTAAACGAAGGGCTACATCACGCATATATGACTCAGAGCTTACATGCTATAGTGTGGTATTTATTCATAATTTGGTTGCAAAATCTGATGCTTGCAATGCACGTGTACCTTACTAGTACTTCGAGTATGTGCAAAACACGTAAACTAGAATACCAATGGCACGCTACACAGTGTCTCTCTTACAGTTCATGAAGACACGGGGCACATGTGGAGGCGTCGTCGCGACCTCCTTGCGTGGATTGATCACAGTGACGTGTCTGCTGGTTCCGAAGAATGTACTGCCCTCCCCGAGCCATACCGGCGGTACATGCACGGTTAAGATGTGCACGCACGCCACGCACGCACTCATTCCCCTCACACGCACACGCGGGTACACGGGCGGACGCAATTTTGTACCAAGATCCACTCCATGTGATAATTTGACGCATGTAAAGTCGTTCACTTCATTGATGGTCAATTAATACAGCGCATGCAAATTGAGTGGACGTGAGTGCGGAAGAAAGACATTATTACTCCACTGTGCGCATGCGAGTAGTTAAATCATGGGTTGCTAGTAGTACTTCCATTGGTCTCCTTCGTATTTTGTGTCAATTTTTGATAGTAACATAATATTTACACATGTGAGTAGTGTAGTACTTGAAATTTATGTTCCGCTAAACTCATCAGGAGCCGGTTCGGGCCTCGAAACCAAAACCATCAATTAATCTTTACCTTGTTCCCATCACATTCGAAAGCCTGCTCACACCTACTAGTATGTACCAAACCTGAACGTGTTCCCACTATGCAGGTATTAGTACTAGTGCTAGTACTTAGGTTATAAAAAGGGAACTACCTAACCAAAAATTACTCTACCTTTCCTCCTCATAAGTGCTTCTTCCTCGTCCGTCGTTGCCATGGCCGGTGAGCAGAGCTCTAGGTCAAGAACTACTCGTAACAAGGGAGCGGCAACCAAGGCTGCGGAAAAAGAGAGAGGGCTCGCCGCCACGCAGAGACCTCAAAAGATCTCTCACAGGTAGGCGATGGCTCCTAGGAGCGCCCTAGTCGCGGAGGCGAACATGCCGAGCCGGCGGAGTTGGAGTCGTTAGCCCTCGACGGCATGCCTGATCAGCTCAATAAGCACCTCAATAAGCAGAAGGAGTTCATCCAAGGATTGATGGAGTTGCTGAAGGAGAACCTCGATGACATGCCCGCTAAGCTCAATTAGCAGGGGGAGTTGACCGCCGGTTTGGTGATGCTGCTGAAGAAGAGCATTGCCTCGGAGAAGAAGGCGACCGGCGAAATCCTGCGACTTCAGGAGGACAAGGCGAAGCTCTGCCACGAGATTGACCTGTTGAAGGAGAAGAACGCCGACTGGAAGAAGATGCATGAGAATAAGATGCTGCAGGCCCTTGTCATGGAACAGAAGGAGGAGTTGGCGAAGCTCCGCATCGAGCACCCGACTGCTGTCAAGGTACATAATGCGGCCGTGGAATAGATGATGAAGGCTCGCGTCAAGAAATCCCGCGTCATGGACAGAATGAAGATGGCAGAGGAGACGTGCAAGGAGATGGAGGTCGTGGAGGCGATGAAGAAGCAGTTCCGACTCCGCGGTGAATTAGATCATTTGGGGTGATAATCTTCCTTCTTCTTTTGCTGCTGTGCTTCATCTTTTGCTTCGGGTGTTTCACCGCATGTGTCACGTTCTCTGCGAGGCATGAATGGAACAGTGGTTTTTGTTTTTTGAGGGAATGAATAGAACAATGCTAACAATGAGATGACTAGCAAATTAGATCATTTTTTATTGCCATATGGCACTAGGCTGCCGTGTTTCATGCTCCTCTGTCGCAGTACTACTCCAGTGGAAAACTTGAGTATACCGCACGGTTCTTTGCTCCACCTCGATCAGGTCGTCGGCGCATTTATACGAGAATTCAAATCACAAGGCCCCGCCTTCCAGCAGTAATGAGCCTTCAAATCACAAAGGCCCTCGCCTCTCGTGAAACCGACCAAGCTAGACTGCCCCGCCCTCTAGCCTTTTAAAACATGTATACTTTTGTACAGCAGTAGTATCGATGGATTGCGCCATGGAGCAAAACTTGAAATTAAAAAAACGGTGGTACATATAGAGAGCGCTCGTCACCAAATTATGCATAAAAAGGCTAGTCACAATAATGGTGTCCAGCACAACCCACCCCTCAAATAAAACTAAGCACCCTGGAATTCTTTGACAAAACTAAGCACCCTGGAATTCTTTGACAACTAAACTTCTGGCTATATGATGTTAGCCATATATATTGTACGTATATAATGTGAAGAAACAAGTGGTAGTACTATACCAACTAAAAGATGGAATGTAAGAAATACTAGTATGTACATACTGAAGAGTTAAAGTAACAAGAAGAAACATAACATAGTTCTCATTGGGGCTCAAAGACAACACACCCCTCAAATTAAATTAAGCACACCTGAAATTAAACATTGCAACTATTCCGGTAGACACTGCATTAGAACCACCATGAGCAACGACACTGCCACCTTACTCGGAGTCCTCATCCACGTCCTCGACTTCGTCCTTGTCCCTCTTCCTCTTAGACGATACTTCTTTGCTTGAACCGCCAACTTGGCTGTTGCTCTTCATCCAACCCTTGTAGATATTGAAACAAAGGTAGCCATCCATTGCAGCGTAGTGGATGTGGTCTATATCTAGTACATTCCGCTTCCATGCATGACGATGAAACGTGTATGGAGGTTTCTCCAGTTTACCGTATGAAGGATGAACCATGGCTCTGCCAGGTCAAGATTGAAGGTCAAGCGAGAGGACACCACCGATTCTTTTGGAGGTCAAGGTGTTTCCTACAACAAGGCCTATCCGACGCAGGACTTCTTTGTTGTTACCGAAGTCTACAGTAATGAATTTGACTAGGTTGCTCTCAAGGAAGTCCTTAAAATCCTGGCACTCAATGTCGGCATGGCATATGTGGTAGACCAAGCATAAGTCATGCATGCAAGCCTGGATCACGGTGGGCTTCTTCCTCTCTTCGTCCTTTAGATCCTTCTCTCGTCCCACGACTGTGGTGTACTCAACATCTAGCTTAGCGACCCACTCATCATCTGAGTCTTCGATCATGCGTCTGAAGCGAGAAAGGCATCCTTTCACTGTCGCGGAAGAACCGGTGTAGATGACATTGAACTCATCGCCGGTGATGGTTCTAACCTTGTACTCACCACCGATCGGGGAGATTTGGGATGCCATGGATTTGGGAGGAGGGTTAGGATTAGTGGAACTGTCGTAATGTGAATGGACGGGACGACTAGGAGCGAACCGTCGTAGTATTAAAGGACGTGCGGGGACGAGTAGGAGCGAACTGCTAGTGTGCGAACGGCAGGGTAGTGGCTTTCCATTCTCCCATGATACGGGCATCCGAGAGCCCTTGGATCTGAGATCGAACAGTTGCATGGCGTGATTCTAGACCTATGGGTGAATATCCTATACTGGAGGGTTATTCTGCAAATTTTTAGCAACTTAGCATGCGACCGTTTGATCTCAGATCCAAGGGCTGCCAGCACCCCGTATCATGGTCGCACCTACCACGATCGTCGCGTCGCACGCGCGGTCGCGCCCTTGGAGATTTAACATGGTGCGTTAGGCTATCTGATGTTGGCATGTCATACATAGTCATCACTTTGTCACTCATACTACAACAAGGTTAGCTATAAGGTTAGTCATCACTTAGGAGAAAATTTTACTACTCCCTCCGTTTACTCCTCGTCCCTACTATGTACATACTTTGGTTAGTACTCCCTCCATTTACTTATACAAGGCCACTATAAAAAAATACATTTTGCATCTATATAAGGCCACAAATAGTAATCGAGACAAAAGTTACTACTCCCTCCTTTCCAGTTTATGGCTCAATTTCAAAATCTCTCCAACCAAGGTAGACGGTGAGTGGTCAAATTAATTTCGTAGTTTGCACAGTACGCTCGTTTTTCTCAAGAAGTTATGTTTACCGAGGCATTAATTAGAATGAATGCATAAATGACCACTAAGTTTCCATGAACTTGTACATGCATTGGTTAGATTCCTCTTGACACTGCTTGCGTCGGGTGATCTAACGCACCTCAAAATCTAACATGTAATGGTACTACTACTAGTATAGTAGAATTGAGACTTATCAAATGGAAAAACGAATGTTCTTTAGATGAGCCCTATAAACCCTAGTAGGTACGTACTCCGTAAAAACAGATTTTTCCAAAACTAAGTCGCTCCCTTTCATGAATTCTGTAGTATACTCCTCCGTCGATGCTCCCTTTCATGAATTTTCTACTTCCTATCGCCGACATGTGGGACATATAGCAACCGGGTCGACGTGTCAAGCACCAAATAACAGTGCAGAACAGCAGGGGGACGCACCCCACTCATACCGGCCCAGTAGTAGTAATGAGCAATGAGACGTCAAATCACAATGCCGCACCTTCCCAGACGGACGAAGCAACCATTATTTCACACTTCGGTTCGACATCATCTCAAACCACGTACTACTATTGCTTCTGCCTCAAGAGGGACACACGCACCGCCTTGGTACATCATGACACATGGGACCGCATGACAGGCCATGCTCCCTCGCCGATCGCTCGGTAAATCTCCTCATTTTTACTATACTTCCTCCGTATCGGTTTACTACATGGCATGCACGTCGTTCTAGGTTGAGAATTTAACTGGCTATATATATGTGATGAACAGTACTCTAGCCTTTTAAAAAATGTATACTTTTGTACAGTAGTACTATCGATGGATTGTGCCATGGAGCAAAAATTGAAATTTTAAAAAAAGGTGGTAGATATAGAGAGCGCTCATTGCCAAATTATGCATATAGTACTATTCAAAAAGCTAGTACGTGCTTAATTGGGGTGCTAAATTCTATTAATGAAATACTAGTAGTATGTACATACTGAAGAGTTAAAGTAACGAGAAGAAACAAAACATAGTTCTGCTGGGGCTCAAAGACAACACACCCTCAAATTAAACTAAGCACACCTGAAATTAAACTATGCAACTAATCCGGTAGACACTGCATTAGAAGTTTAGAACCACCATGAGCAACGACACTGCCACCTTACTCGGAGTCCTCGTCCACGTCCTCGACTTCGTCCTTGTCCCTCTTCCTCTTGGCCGATACTTCTTTGCTTGAACCGCCAACTTGGCTGTTGCTCTTCATCCAACCCTTGTAGATATTGAAACAAAGGTAGCCATCCATTGCAGCGTAGTGGATGTTGTCTATATCTAGTACATTCCACTGCCATGCATGATGGTGAAACGTGTAATGAGGTTTCTCCAGTTTACGGTACGAAGGATGAACCATGGCTCCTGCTAGGGTCAGCATTGAGGGCTGACGAGAGGGCACCAGACGATTCTTCTGGAGGTCGAAGGGGTTGCCTACAACGAGGCCTATCCGACCCGGGACTTCTTTGTCGTTCTTAAAGTCTACAGTAACAAATTTCACTATTTTGTCCTCGAGGAAGTTCTTAAATTCCTGGCACTCAACGTCGGCATGGCATATGTGGTAGACCAAGCAAACGTTATGTACGCAAACCTGGATCACGGCGGGCTTCTTCCTATCTTCATCCTTTAGATCCTTCTCTCGTCCCACGACTGTGGTGTACTCAACATCTAGCCCAGCAACCCACTCATCATGTGAGTTTTCGAACATGTGTCTGAAGCGAGAAAGGCATCCTTTCACTGTCACGGAAGTACGGGTGTAGATGACGTCGAACTCATCGCCGGTGATGGTTCTAACCTAGTACTCACCGCCGATCGGGGAGATTTGGGACGCCATGGATTTGGGAGGAGGGTTAGGATTAGTGGAAGTGCCGTAATGTGAATGGACGGGAAGACTAGGAGCAAACCGCCGTAGTATTAAAGGGCGTGCGGGGACGAGTAGGAGCGAACTGCCAGCGTGCGAACGGCAGGCTGGTGGCTTTCCATTCTCCCATGATACGGGCTTCTGAGAGCCCTTCGATCTGAGATCGAACGGTTGCATGGCGTGATTCTTGACCTATGGGTGAATATCCTATAATGGAGGGTTATTCTGCAAATTTTCAGCAACTTAGCATGCGACAGTTTGATCTCAGATCCAAGGGCTGCCAGCAGCCCGTATCATGGTCACGCCTACCACGACCATCACGTCGCTCGCGCGGTCGCGCCCTTGGAGATTTAACATGGTGCGTTAGGCTATCTGATGTTGGCATGTCATACATAGTCATCACTTAGTCACTCATACTACAACAAGGTTGGCTATAAGTGTATTTTTTTACTCCTCTCTATCTCTTTCTTCATATTTCATCGTCTCCATAATATAAGAACGCTTTTGACACTAGTGTAGTGTCAAAAACATTCTTATATTATGGGACACAGGGAGTACTAGTATTTATTGCATTTGCCAAGGAGTGACCTCTTCCAATGAAATGGTGTTGCTAAGTTTGCTTCATTTAATTAGCTATAGACTCAAAAATTGTCTTTTCACCTAGGTACACGCACTTAGCACCGTTTCTTACTTGGGTCACCAAACTAGTCTTTCTCTTCTTGATTAACTTGCCACATCAGACTTTATGCCTATGTGGCAAGCTTAAGCACCTGTAGGAGCAAGTAAGTACAATAGTGCGCTTTACATGGCATTTTTGCATATGTGGAGGAAAGAGAGGCAAGGAAAAAGTGGAGAAGTGGGCTCTCATGCAAGAGCCAGCCTCTACTACATGGTGGAGCATTGGGAGAGGCACATGTATGGAGGTGGTCAGGAATCGGGAGACTCACGCCGGTCGTAGCGGCGCAGTTAAAATGATAATGGCAAGTAAAATCACGAGGCCCCACCTGTCCAGCAGTAACTCGCTGTCAAATCACACAGCCCTACATTTGCAGCAGCCTACTCCCTCGTCTTCTCGCGTCTTTGTCGAACCGACTAGGCGGAACTGCCCCGCCGCCTACCGCGTAGGAAAAGCCCCGCCGTCGACTTTTAAATAGTATAGAGTATACTAATTTTGTATCCATGGATTGCACCCACGCCATGGAGCAAAGCGTCTAGAAAACGGCGGTACACATGTACGGAGTTACAGCATGCCCGTCGTGTTCGCGTCACACCCCAGACGGTCGATCGGTCTGGCACGCTGCTCTCCGAATGGAACGTGCATCATATTGCGTTCGCACACACATGTGGGACGACAATTGAGTACTGACCATAGGCACACTCCCTGGCCCCGCAAGTCGGGTGACTTAATAGAAGAGGGAGGCAAGCGATTGTACTAGAGAAGTGGTGTACTATGTTGGTGCCTGGACGATCCCTACAAGACACGGAAGATCAGTTCGTCCATGCATGTGACCAGACTCCAGCAGACACGCCTGGATTGGCTATCATCTACATATCGTGCAGGTTGTGTTGTACATGGTTGTAGTTGTGGTGAGAAATCTAAAAAAAGTTTTCTTGTCATCTCGCAAAATTAGGTGTCATGTGCGTCGGATCACTGCAAGGGTTAAACAGCGACAACTGAGTTGGGCTAGTCATTGGGGGCACATGCATGAACAGTGACTACTCAGCTGCCATCTAGGTCATGCCGGCTATGTTAATTAGGACATCTATCGACGGACCCCTTTTCTACGAAGTTTATCTTTAATTTGAGCTTTGTTCCTCGCCCGGTTTGTCCGTCGATTCATGTTGTCTCCTTTGGGCAAGTGAGGTTATGATTTCTTGTCATGTGGCATTTTTTCGTGTTATATGTTATAATCCGACGCTTCAGATCAAAATGACGACAACTGCACCTCCGGGCCACGTGCATGAAGACTTCTCGACAGCCATTGACAAGGTCAAGCCGGCTCCGGTAGACAAAGGAAATTAAGTACTACTCCACTATATAGGCAGGAGCCTCCGCGCTTGCTTGCTAGTGTTGCTCTCTTCACACTGTCTCGGCCTCTCCAGATCTAAACACGACAGCGGTGGCCACACTCCCTCTCTCTCTGCTCACCGCAGGTCACAGATCCAGCCGGATCCTCTCCGTCGGGGAAGGTGAGAAGGTGCAATGTTCACGCGCTCGTCCTCGGCGATGGCTCTTACCCACTGCTGGGCGCGTCGCGATCAGCCTGCCATGCCGTTCTCTCCCAACCACCGCTGGTGAGGGAGGGCCTCCAACCCCTTCTTCCTCGCTGCCATAGTGTGGGCAGATCTGGCCTCCCGCCGCCCACCTAGCGACATCCCGGCGACCATCAGGTATAACTTCCTTCGAAACCGGCCTTGCTCTACTTCCCAAGCTCCTGACGTCACTGCATTTGTATCTTTTACTATTTCTCAGGCCCCCTCGTAGATAGGATCGATCGGCTGTTTGAAAACCACCTAATTCTTTACGTTTAAGAGGTAAAACTAGTTCATGCACTCGAATCTAGTACTACTTGGTTCAAACAAGGAAGAAAGGGTGTGGGGGTGGGGGAGGATTTGTTACCTGAAAATCTAGGACTTGGTCGAAAGAGGAAATAATGGGGCGAAAAGTAGCGAGACCTGCTATCCAACCGGTCTCTAGGTCTAATAGGGAAATAAAGGAAACACAAGACAAACTCAATATAAACCCGATCTATTGGTTGAAAAAGGGGACCGGGGACAAGTCAACAGAGTAAGTCCAGACTAGATTTGCTAGCCTCACACAAGATAAGGTGGCTATATCGAAAAAAATGGGACCAACCCGATATCCTGCTCGATGTTTGTTGCCCTAGCCACTCTTATGTAATGCCACCGTAAAATGTAGCAACAGACCGTTAAAAGTAAGGACACGTTAAACCAATGTTGTTTTCAATGTAATGCCTCCAGTAATATGAATCAATGGCACTTCTTTACATGTCCTGCTAAAATTTCCCATTAAGATAAGTTGGTTCTTTTTGTTCGAAATGCAACTGTCCTGGTCTGCCTACTCTCCCGTGCCCATAATGTCATCTTTAACGGTTGTCATAGTTAATCCTAATGCCCACACTAATATCTATCAATGCCACTGCTTTAGAAATTGCTACTGTCCTTGTAGGATTGCCATTCAGATAAGGAACATGCTTCTTTTCATTTGATGCATGTTTCATCACTTGTTAGTCACCCTCCTTTCCACCTTTTTTGTGCAAACAGAGATATACATTTCACGCTCGATCTTAGTTGAACTACACAATGATATCCAAATTATAGTTGAGCATTCCAGGAGCTTCACAACCAACCTTGATGTTGCTCAATTTTATTCCAACTAATGAAGAAGAAGCTCTGTGGGTTTCGTTTGTTGATGGAAATGGAACCGGGGCTGGAGCCCTTTTCTTAAAAAAAATTGAAGAAGAAGTTGCTAGCTCACGGGACATTGCTTCATTTTAGGTGAACTGCACCAAAAGGTCCCATGAATTGAATCATCCATGTTGGTGACTGAAAGAGCCAGCTTCAGCATCCCAGTATAAGCACCCCCGGCCTCCATCCTTGCGACGCACGGTATACCTCGTTTGCCACCTACTCGACCCTAGTGTCACTGATAAAATGAAGTAATAATACAGTTAAAATAGAGAGAGTGTCATCTCTATCATTTCATTTCCAATGTAGATAAAGAAAGTGCTTCTCTTTGTTAAAGTATGTTTTATCAACTAGTCCCATTGTTAAGGTTTAAGCGTTTCTGCGAACTGGGGTGCTTAATTTTAGTTGATATGTACAAAAATAGAGATTTGAATGTCTCAAGGTGCCTCCTTGTACTACCGCTATACACTTATGTTCATCACTGGCAGAAGGTGTATCTGGAGACTTGGGACGATGTCCAAGATGAGGCGCATCAGATGAGGCGTCAAGGCCCATCTCGCCTCGCAAAGATGGCATACTATGATACTATCGTAATATTTTCTTCTATTTATTTTGTGTGTTTCATCAACTAGTGCCACTATAATGTAATCACGCTTTTTCTTTATCTGTGCAAACAGGGTTATTCAGCTGCATTTCGGTGGAACTGCACAAATGTACGTATGGAACCGGCATATATGCAGAGTGCGAGGTGTGCCAAGTAAAAATTACCGACACCAACCATGTTGCATGCACGCATTGGAATCCACCACCACCAGTGGGATGTGTGGCACTCTTTGTGGATGGATCTTTCTCGGCAGCAAATCTTCTAACCAAATACTAGTAGCTTATATTGGCAGTTTTCTAGGGAGTACTCTTTTCCGAAAGAAGCACCAATCTATTTTTCATTATTTGTACACTGTGTCACAACTTTGACCCAAAGGTCCAGAGCTATTTTAGGGTGATTGGCGTAGTACTCGGAGACTGATTGTAAGCATGATTTTCATTAGTTGTCACACTGATTGTAAGCATGAGGAGGTGGAAGATTAGGTTAGTGCGAAGCTTACCTTAAACCCTACCGCCGCCATTGAAATGAGGCGAGTGTTGAGGGAACCGTGGAGAACAGCGGGGAAGCGACGTCACGCCATCCGTCCTCCTCTTGCGGTGGGAGAACGAATACTCCTGTGGCTCCGGCTGACTCTGCACCCTCACGAACGGCACACCATACTCGATCAATTCATTATCCTCTGGGTGCTCGACCTTCGACCTGTACACCCACCACCTCTACCTGACTATTGCCTTGGGCGAAATGTCTACTCCATCGCCCATAGGAGATACTCGATGAACTCGGAGGACTGCGGCGTGACTGCCGCCGAGGAGTACATGTACATCGCCGCCCTCATTGCCGCCATCACGCTCTTTCGCATACATTGCCACATGGCCCGCACCGTCCTCAAAATCTCCCACTCATTGTCAAACCAACTAAGGATCTCCTTCAACCTGACTAACTTTGCCTGGTCGCCGCCGGCGATCTACCTGATTCGCTGCTGCATCCTCTCCATAGATGTCCTTTTGAGTGGTCCGGTGCTAGCTTTGGAAGATGGGAGGAGAGACGGTGGTCTTGCAATAGAGAAGAGGGAGAGGCGAGACGGTGGTTTTGGAATGGAGATGATGGAGAGGAGAGGTGGTGGTTTTGCAACGGAGAAGATCAGAAGACGGAGAGGCGAGACGGTGGTTTTGGTATGGAGAAGATGGAGAGGAGAGGAGGTGGTTTTGGAATGGAGATGATGGAGAGGAGAGGAGGTGGTTTTGCAATGGAGAAGATCAGAAGAGGGCGAGGCGAGACGATGGTTTTGTAATGGAGATGATGGCGAGGAGAGGAGGTGGTTTTGCAATGGAGAAGAGGGAGAGGAGCGTGCGGCAGCAATTTAGGATTGGGCGAGAGGGTCAAGGCCACAGGATCGGATCAAAATCAAAATCAATTTACCCTTCAATTAAGAAAGCGACCCCACATTAACTAGTCTCCCTTTTATTCTGGGTCATAATTGACCATGATTTTCGCACATAAAATATATGTTATACGTTGCAAAAATAATATAATCTGAAAGTACATTCAGATACGAACCAAATGATACAATTTTTGGTGACATGCATTCACATTTTGCTTGTTAAATACAGTACGTGGTCAAACTTTGACCCAAAATACGCAAAATAACAAAAAAATACTTCCAAGACCAGCGCCGCTCTTCCACTCTTCTCCTCTTAAACCACCGTTGCTCCTCTCCTGTTCCAATCTAAATCCAGCGCCGCTCCTCTCCTCTTCCATTTCAAAACCACCGCCCTCCTCTCTCTCTGCTCCAGCCCAAAACCAGCGCGCCCCTCTCCCTTTCTAATCCAAAACCAGCGCTGCTCCTCTCCTCTTCCATTCAAAACCACCACCAAGCAGTGAAGGTGCGGTGGAGAAGTAGATCGATGGAGGAGTACAACCGATACGTGAGGATCGCAGACGGCGACCCTCTGAAGCTAGCTAGGATGTTGGAGATACAGTCTTTGTTTGACAACATGGACCAACTAGCAGCGACGGTGACATCCATGGCCAAATATCTGCAACAGAGCGAAAAGGCGGCGATACTCCCGGAGGGAGTCGCGCCGGAGTACATAGAGCTGCTCCTCTGGGCCATGGAGCAAACAGATTCACCGAATCCGATTGTGAGGGAGCGGTGGTGGGAGTATCGATCCCAGATGGAGCATCCACCAGAGATTGAAGGATCGAGCATCTACAGGGTGCCGTTTGTGAGAGTGTCCTGCCAGAGCGAGCCGGTGGAGTCTTAGTCGACCGAACCAAACTGCAAGAGGACAAAAGCAATTGGCCCGACGACGCTTCCCCGCCATCGTCTCCCTCGCCGTTCACATCGTCTCACGGGGCGGCTGTCTGCTGCCGAGGAATAGGAGGGGGCTGCCCCCTCTAGCCCAATAGTCGGGCAGGTTGTGAATTGTCAGGAGGAGCTTAGGGTTGCCAGTATTTGCAGGTTGTGAATTGTGTTTTGTGTTGTGTATTTTGAGAGTGCTTTCAGATATAAATGTCGTTTGAATTTCAGATTTGCAGTATTGAGCATATGAAGAATTTTATGAATTCTAGAGATCTATTTTTAGCACTTAAAAAGTAGTTTCATAGGACTATAAAAGTGCAGACGAGAAGAAACTGCAAGTTTCAGTTTTAGATAAGAAACTGCAAGTTCAATTTCAGATAAGAAACTGCAACTTTCAGAGGCACAGCATTTATACTAACACGGCCTTTTCAAACAGGGTTAACATCATGTTGGAAGTTTTATTCATGGTCGAGAATGGAACTACCAGCCAGTTAACATCATGCTGATCAACATTCATGCATAGCACATCTTCATATGATGCACACCAAAATGCCCACACAATGTCGAAAAGCGAAACACGAGAAAATGAGGGACGAAGTTTTGGCAAGTGTTGGACGTGGTTTTGGGCTGCCCTGTCTAGGCTTTCATTTTTAACATGCGCAGCCCACGACGTCGGATGGGAGGGCCTGCTTGTATTTTCTTAGGGCCGTCATGTATCGACCGGCCTATGGACCTCCCATCCGAGGTTTTATTTTTGGCAGCCCAATTTATGTATTTTTTTGAAGAAAACACAGAGGTTTGTTCTATTTTTCTATATAAGAATAGGAACGCCAGGTACAACTTGTGTTTCCCTTCTAACTATATTATATATATTTAAATTATTTGATATGTTATTATATATTATTTTTATTGTCATCATATATTTAACAGATACTTACATGTGTAACAAAACAATATCCCACATCTTATTAACTTATAAAAATAATTTCTTAACAAATAAAATCCTGGATTGTTTTGGCACGAAAATCCTAGTGATTGTGTACAAAAGCTTGGTAAGATTTAAGGATGAATGTAATAATATCACTTATTATTTAAATATATTTATAACAAAAAGCTCAACCCCTTTTAATTTTTTGATAACATTGCTGGCCCAACCCAACATTATAATTAGAATCAGCCCAGCAAAATCGTGTATTTCGAGAAAGTGCAAATTGCCTGTAATTTTTTAGGAAATAAAATAAATGGGCTGCATGGACGCTAAATTAATTGTTCACCCAGCCCAGCTAATGGCTGTAATTCAAAAAAAAGATCAAATTGATCAGAATTCTACCGCAAAAAAAAAGATCAGAATTTTAAAAAATGGGTTGAATACGTGCCACATTTTTGGAGGCTGAAATGTGGGCCAATAGGTCGAAGCCAACGCAAGTAATTGTCAATTTAGTCAACAAATTATTTTGACATGTTAGCCGTTGGATTTACATCCAACGACCGGCATCCATCTTCAATCTCTCGTCTTCTTCCTCCAGCGCCGCTGGGACCAGCTTCCGCCTCCTACTGCTAGCAGCTCTGCTTAGCACGCTTCGCTATGAAGCGCTACTCCACCTTTGGCCAGGCCATCCCTCCACCCCTCCACACCACCTGTTCTTCTCCACCGACTACCGAACCACACCGCACTAGAACCAGTTAACCTCAGACACCTCTCCGCTTATGCGACTTACTCCCGCCTTCCCATCTCCGGCTCGTTGTTGTCCGGCCCTCGCCGCCGCCCACCACCTTGGATGCGCTCGGCGCGGCGTGGTCAATGTGGTCAATGAACGACATCATCGGAAGTATATCAGGCGTGGAGAGGCCGATACCGGGTCCACACCGCACACAAGGAAATGCCTCCTTATTACGCACAAAATAATGATTCCTCCACCGACATCTAGGACCCACCGAAGGGCCTCTCAGATTTCGCAAAAAGACGTGCCCCCAGCTGACTTGTCGGACCCACCAGCTATCTTCGCACGCAAGGAAGTGCCTCCTTATTATGCACAAAAAAATGAATACTCCCCAAGAAGCTAGAACCCAAAGATACCGAGGTCGACTTAGGACCTACCATGTTGACAGGGACGGAGGGCTTTGTCAACTTAGTCAATATGAACGATTCTAGCTCTTGTTACCATACGATGTTCATCCAATGGTTGTAGTGCTTCTTCAACCTCTCGGTCTTCTTGCTCCACCCGCCAAACAAGCGCCGGTCGTGCGCTGGTTCTCGCCTCCCGTGGTCGGCTCAGATGCCGCTGAGGCCTCACCGCCCCTAATACTCCTACCGCTGGCAGGCTATCCTCTACTCACCCACACCCCATGTTATTCTACTACGACAAAGAACCTCACACCGTAGTCGAACCAGTGAACCTCGACTCTCTTCGTGGGGCATCCACTGCTGCGCTTTCCCCGCCCGAAGTCGCCCCTTCCTAGGCCTCGCCGCCGTCCACCGACGTTGTCCTCTCGGCGGCGCGTGGTCAACGTGGTCAAGGAACGACTTCCATCGGACGTGGATCAGACGTGGAGAGGCCGATACCGGGTCCACGGCCGCAGAAGGAAGTGCCTCCTTATTACGCACAAAATAATGATTCTCCACCGACAAATGGGGACCCACCGGACGGGCCACCGATTTCGCGAAAAAAGTTTCCCCACCGCTAGGACCCACTAGCTACATCTTCGCACGCAAGGAAGTGCGTCCCGCAAAAAACGATTCGCCCTAATCGCTGGGACCCACCAGCTACATCTTCGCATGCAACGGCGCGCGTCCGGGCAAAAAAGATTCGCCCCTAACCGCCGGGACCCACCAGCTACATCTTCGCACGCAAAGGAAGTGCGTCCCGCAAAAAACACCGCTTCTCCGATCGCTGGGACCCACCAGCTACATTTTCGCATCCAAGGAAGTGCCCGATACCGACCCACCGGCCAAGCGTATGTAGCGTTGTCATTCTGGTCGCGAACGTGTACGTACATACTGGTCGTTGTAGAGGCGCGCACATAGCATGTACATGTACATACAGCAGCTAGGGTGCAAGAAAGAAAATACGGCCACGTATGTGTACATACAGGCGGGGTCTCGAACGCCTACTCGCGAATACGTACGGCGAGGGCTCGTGTACATGGCTGGGTCGAAACGGAGAAACAGCGTCGTCGTCGTGTTCATGAGGAGGCAACGGAATGCGTCGTGTTCATCAGGAGGCAACGGAATGCATCGTGTTCATGGGGAGGCAACGGAATGCGTCGTGTTCATCG
The DNA here is from genome assembly GCA_021437245.1 of Aegilops speltoides. Taxonomy (NCBI): domain Eukaryota; kingdom Viridiplantae; phylum Streptophyta; class Magnoliopsida; order Poales; family Poaceae; genus Aegilops; species Aegilops speltoides. The sequence goes on from CM038143.1 coordinate 436,457,784, forward strand.
GGAGGCAACGGAATGCGTCGTGTTCATTGAGAGGCAACAGAACGCGTGGGAGCCAACCGGTTTGGACGGAACAGGCGATGGAAACGAGGCCTGGTGTACCGCACAACGGAGGAAATGGACCTCCTACGTTCGGAACGGGGTCCTGTTGATCGGGAGGGGTGTGGCGTACCGCAAAACAGAGGAAACAGACCTCCTACGGTCGAAATGGGGGTCCCGTTGATCGGAAGGGGTGTGGCATACCACAAAATAGACGAAACAGACCTCCTACGGTCAAAACGGCGGTCCTTTTGATCATGAGGGGTGTGGCGTACCGCAAAACGGATGAAACGGACTTGTCTTGGAGCGCTACGGTCGAAACGGGGGTCCTGTTCATCGGGAGGGGTGTGGCGTACCGCAAAACGGGACTCCACGGGATACTGTTCATCTCCACCATCGACCTCCTCCACCGCCACTGGCTACCGCCGACCTCCTCTAGCCTCCACGGGCTCTCGCTCATCCAGCCTCCACCGCGTGCTACTCCATCGGCCATCGCTCAACACCCTCCACGGGCACCCATCCACCGCTCACTGCTCATCCAGCCTCCACACCACGGGTCCTGCTCAACCACCCTTCCACGGCCACCCTCCACCGTAATCGCTCACCCATCCCTCCACACCACGGGTCCCGTTTCATCCAGAGGGAACGCCACCGCCATCGCTCATCCAACCCCCCCACAACGCCACTACTCACCAATCGATCGGCTTCGCTTAGCAGCAGAGAGTAAAGGAATCGCCGATCGGGTTCGCTTAACAACCATCGATCGATCGCCGGGTTCAAGAATGCATAGCTCGCAGTGCAATCGCCGGGTTCGCGAGCCCAATGCCTCGCCGGGTTCGCGAGCCAACGCCTCGCACGTGTATGAGAGAAACGCGCATCGCTCAGCCCCCGACCTCCCACCGTAACCGGTAACTCCCCGAAATTTTCCTCCCCCTCGCTTCTACCACGGGTTTTTCCGTCATGGACGACCCAAAGAATGTCATGCAGCTGCGTCTCCGGCCCGCCCAAGACGAAAACCCCATTTTCTGTCATGATTTTTTGTCATAGAAGTAGGAGCCCACCACATCTATGATGATACCGTGTTTTGTCACAATTATCATCATAGAAGTGTCATATGTATGATAGAAAAAAATTTCGTTCGGCCCAAAATGTAACGGATGTGTCTTTTTTTTGTACTGTAATGTCCCACCAAACCATTAGAAAAAGGGGGTAGGAGGCAGACGCGAGAGCAAACAGGCAGGCCTCCACAGATCTGGCGAAAGTGAATACAAGCATTAGGGGAGGGGCGGGGCAGCGCTTGTACTCTCCAAATGACCACAAGACGCACGAATCCGCGGCAGTTCTTCACTCCCCACGACGCCACGCGCAAGCAGTTGCCGCCCTCGCTTCAGAGCAGAGGAGAGCAGGCTGGGCGAGGGAGAGCGCGGCGCGGGGGAGAAATAGGAGCGGGGGCGTGCGTCGGTTACTTCACTCGCGAGGGCAGCGGACATGGGCGGAGAAATCTAGGGGAGTTGCAGTTGAAGAAGGCAGCAGAGCGACAGAGGGGGGAGAGAGTGAGCGACAGAGGGAGAGAGGTTTTCTGACAGGTGGTGGCAAGGGAGATGGTCAGTTAATGTCTATCTGTCATGGTGGGAGTTGCAGCTCAGGTGAAATTGTAGTTTTACCCCCCAACAGCTATAAATTGAATACATCTATAGATAAATGAATGCACCATTTGAATGCATCTATTATAATGAGATAAGATCATACAACAGCACTGCTGATATACTTAAAACCAAAAATAGATGGCAAATACACTACCAAGGGAAGAAAAATACAAACAAAAAATATGCACCTAAAAAAACAAGAGAAAAGAAGTTCAGAAAATAAATAACAGAAGTTCAAGTACACTAATTAAAGAAGTAAAGGCACATGAATAAATAAACACTAAGTAACAAAGAGAAGAAGTTCAAGTACAAAAAGAGATGAAGTTCATACCTAACTAAAATACACAACATAGACCCTAAGCTAGATAGTGGGGTCACGGATGTGATGGACTCGCCTCCGCATGCGACGACATGGCACGCCGCCGTCGCCGCTCTCTCTGCTTTCTTCTGCCTTGGCCACGCAGGGGAGGGGGGGTCCCACCCCTCCCCGCCGGCCTCGCTACTACCGCATTGCTGCGCTAGGTTTTGACAGGACGCAATGCGGTTATACTGTTTCCTCCCCCACTGCACACACCCTAACCCTAAACCCTAAGATAGATAGTGGGGTCACGGATGTGACGGACTCACCTCCGCATGCGATGACGCAGCACGCCGCGTCATCGCCTGCTCCGCCTCGCTCTGCCTCGACCAGACGGGGGGAGGGAGGTGGGTCCCGACCCCCCCCCCTGCCACCTCGCCACAACCGCATTGCTGCACTAGGTTTTGACAGGACGCAATGCGGTTATTCTGTTTCCACCCCCACCGCACACACCCTAAACCTTAAACCCTAAGATAGATAGTGGGGTCACGGATGTGACGGACTCGCCTCAAGATGCGGCGACGCCAGACGCCACGCCGCCGCCGCTTTGCTCCGCTCATTCTGTCTCGGCCTCGTGGGGAGGGAGGGGTCCCACCCTCCCCTGCCGCCTCAGCTACATCAAGATTGCTGCGCTAGGTTTTGGTAGGACGCAATGTGGTTATTCTGTTTCCACCCCCACCGCACACACCCTAAACCCTAAACCCTAAGATAGATTGCGGGGTCACAGATGTGACGGACTCGCCTCCGCATGCGATGACGTGGCATGCCGCGTCGTCGCCTGCTCCGGCTCGTTCCTTTCTCAGCCTCATAGGGGGAGGGGATGGGGTCCCTCCCCCCGTCGCCCCCCTGCTCGGCCTCGCGCTACCGCATTTTTCAATAGGCCCAATGCCTATTTCAATGTCTACAAATATTTAAATCCTAAAATAACAAACATAATTAAAATTAAAGAATTTCAAATATAAAAGATAGAGAAGTTTGGGGTTTTTGTCAAAACCTCAAATTAACATTTTAAAAATGATTAGCATGCAGAAGTTTAGGATAGTTATTCACTGAAGGCCGAACAACTACCATAAGTACGAAAATATACCAGAAAAAAATAAGAAATATGCGCATATCCGTAGGCCAATTACATGGTTGCTCATGGGACTATCAAAAAAATCCAAAGCAATGCAAAATAATGAAAAATAACTTAAAAACAGAAAGAAATACATAGGGCTTGCTCCATTACCTTGCAAAGAAGGAAAACAGAAGTTCAGGTATGAACAGTACAGAAGTCCAGCTTGTACAACGACCCTTCGATGATTTGGAAAAAGTGCATGCATACTTGGACTAATCCCATGATTGCCCACAAGACAAACTCTAAAAAATAACATCTCAAGAACTAAAATTATAAAAAAACGAAAAAAAAGAAAATATATAGCACCATGCACCTTCGCCTTGCAAAATATGGAATGCAATGTGGAAAACCAGAAGTTCAACCATTAATTAGAAAGAAGTCCAGCATCTACTAAAGATAGTGGATGATCAAAAATAACAACCATCGACTGAAGTCCAGCATCTACTTAGAGCACACAAGTTCAGGTGCGAAAGTTCTAGCAGTCGAGTTTGTATAATAGAACGAAAATTGATTGAAACAACAACCCCGATTAATTTTAGTTCCCAGATTTAATCGTTTGGGTCAATTCCGACACGTCAACAGCCATTTCGAACGTTTTCATACTCTAGATAAAACATCCAAAAAAGATCTGCCATCAATCAGTGCGCTCGAACAACGAACCACGGCGGGAGGCAGAAGATCCAATCGCCGGATTTCGATTTGTATGAGTCCGCATAATCAAATTAACAACATGGGCAACATTCTGTCTCACTAATGCACGCAAATCCACACCCAATTTGAACAGAAAACCTACAACAGCGGCCGAAACCAATCCCGCAGATGAAGAACAGAGGTGGCGGAACACCAAATCGACATGAAGTAAACTAGTACCAAAACCCAATTCTCATCCTCTTAGAGATCCTAGAACATCCAGTACATGCAAAACACTTGTGACAGACCCATGTTCATCACCGCCCGAGAGCAAATCCGCCAACGAGCTAGATTCCTAATCAAAACAAGCATTTAGATTCTAAAAACCGTGTAAACATTACACTTACATCCCGAACAACACGAACGATCAGAAAAACTCGCGGTACAAGCCACGGTTGAGAAGATAGCCCGAAGGTCGGGTTCCTACAGAGGGAAGTTCACGCGTGTTACTCCAGCAGTTCAGGTCGTGATCAGAATATTATTCTGATCCCGCGATCAGAATAGTGTTTATATATATATATATATGAGTTTTTCATGTCCTCTACAGCATTCACTTATTGCTAATTCTTCAAGTTGCTTTTTCATCTAAGTGAATGTGATCGGACCCGTTCCCCCTCTATGCTAAACTCGACCCAGTCTGTTCACAAATTCTTCATGTGCGTTCTATTTGAATCCCGTTCAAAATCTTCACTGTGTCCTTGACAACTAAAGAATTTGCGAACGAAACATTAAACCTTCCATATTTAATTTTTCGGCTTTTGCCGCTCAAATCCTTCTGCATCCCACGACAGGATTAATCTATTCACCCACGATCTAACATGATCTCCACTTCTCAGTACGTGGGTGACACACATTGCTAGGATAGCAAGGGTCAGGGGCACGTTCATCCAATTTCCTCGGACGAGCAGTTTTTCACTTCGGCTATAAATACCCCTCGCCCTCCTCTGAGCTCATTTACTCCGCTCGATCTCTCACCCTCAACCTAGCGCCGCTGCTACATTCCATCGTCGCCGGTGAGGAAGAGCTTCACTGCCTCAACCTCGTCGCCGTCGTACTCGCGCCGACCGTGGAAATCTTCACCTCCGCCGCCGCCATAGCTGTCTTCCTCCGCCAAGTTAGGGTGTGGAAGATCTGAATGGAAGAACTTCTACAGTTCACCTCTCAGTTCGTCGTGTTCTTCGTCAAGGGTAAATAATATTTACTTTTACTGCCCTTGTTGATTTCGATGATTTCCGCAAAATCTTCAAAAGGTGTTCTTCAACCTCAATATCCTTAAACACCAAAGTTGCTTCTGTTCTTGATTTGTTTCTCTAAGATGTGTTTTTCTTCAAGATTTCTCAATTGTGTGGATTTTCAATCTATACAACTCTGGAACCTAAGACAAGAACTCTTAGTGAAATTCCTCAAGACTCCCCTGGTCAAATTCCTCAAACTTGATTCCTTTTAAAACAAAATTCTAAGAACGCATATGACCTCTCCAAATTCTTACCACCTATACTCTATTCATAGGTACACATGTCTGCTGCCGAATCACTAGGTTCTTATCAACTTAACTCATGTGCAGCGCTCCTCAAAGAAAAATTGCATACCTCCTCAGAGACTTCAATTGTTCAAAAACCCCAGGTGAAGAAAATGGCTGATGGTAAGCGTCCCCAGAAGGGAGGAAAGATGCCTGAGACAAACACTGCATTCAAAATCCCTAATGATATATATGAAGAATATTGCACTCCTGATGAAGCCAAGCATGTCAAGGAGAACAAAAATCAGCGCAAGGTGCGCATTGAGTGGATTGAATGCACATGGGCAAGAGAATGGAGGGAATATCGTTATGTCACTCCCAAGTACATGAAGAAATTCACTGTCAATCCTCCATGCCCAAGACCTCCATTAGCTCCAGGCCAAGAAGCTGATCCCTCTAGCATCAAAAGAGGTGAGGAATTTCCCAAGGAATGGGCAAAGCGCCAAAGAAAATTGGCCAAAGTAGCAAAAGAAGCAGTGAAGAAATTCAATGAGGATTCTGTTGTTGTTGCTGCTGCTGATGCCTCTGCTAGCAAGCCCAAGAAGGCTATGCCAAATAAGTCTGCTGTGAAACCTTCTTCCTCAGCTGCAATGCCCTCACAGCCAAGCTCTTCTAAGCCCTCACGGCCATCTGCTCAAGCAACATCATCAAGTGCAGCTCCTACTCCTGCTCCTGCAAAATCCTCAGTTGCACCTGCAAAGTCCTCAACACCTGTGCATCTTTCCACGTGCCAAGGGACGACTGGAATCTCAATTGCTTCAGGAGCCTCTACAAGTTCTTCTGCTCAGCCTCAGTCCTCAACAACTCCAATTTTGCTGAAGAAAAAGGTTGTTGTTGGACGCGACACAAGGCTAAGTCCTCACAAGAAGCATGTCACCTTTGAAATTCCGTCAAGTCGCGATGAAGCTGGTGATGATGAACTTGCAGAGATCATCAGAGACCGCGAACACAGGGCCGCTAGTGCCAAAGGCAGTGCTGTGCCACTTTTGTTGGATCCGAAGAATATCCTGGACTTCATATATCTATGGCACAAATGCCGGGGGAATCTGCCCGCCGCGGACACCTATGGGGCCGGGGCCCCTTGTCTGTGCGGTACGAGGGCGGAGGGAGCACAGAGAGCAGATCGAGGCGAGCACGCGGGCAGTTTTACCTGTGTTCGGACGCGACGGACGCCAGAAACCCTACTCCTGCCTTGGTTTGTATTGAGCTCGGGGCTTGAAGAGCTACATGTAGCTACACCGAGCGAGAGAGTGGCCAAGGTTTCGAATCAACCCCCCACGCTGCACATGGGCCTCCTTTATAGTGCAAGGGTCACCGACAGTGTCAACGAGGAGAAAGGGGTAAAATGTAAAAGAGGTGGTAGTTGGAACAAGGCGGAACAAAGAAGCTACATTGCATGAACAAGTGGTTGCTACCTACTTTGACAAGGGGACAAGGGCATTTAATGCCCGCCGCCGACCCCAAAAGCTCCCGCCTCTTGCGCTCCGTCGCCATGGCGATGGATCCACCACCGTGAAGTGCCACCGTGTCCCCAGTCGCACAGCCATCCGCCACGCGCCCCTCGAAAGGCCCTGTATGCGACGCGGGGGCGATGAGTCGAGCGCGGGCACACACCTGGCGCTACCCTCCCGGCAAGCACCTTGCCGGGTCTTGATTTTGCCGCCCGGAGCTTGCTGGCTCAGAATTTGTCGCTCCCGGGCCCTCGCCGGGACGCATATAGCGCCGAGGCGTATCTTCTATGATGTAATCTTCTAGTCTTCCTGGCGAGCTCCTCTTGCCAGGGTCTTGCGTGAGTGATGTAACCTTGAGCCTGGAACGGCCTTCCCGGCAAGCTCCGCTTGCCGGGGTCTCGATCTTCTGTCTTGTATACTTTGTCTCTGAATGGTTTGACATGGAGTAGGAAGGTCCCCGGCAAGCACGTGGTAAACCTGCCGCTGAAGTTGCAATCGCCGCGGCACGTTGGGGTACCGAGGTACCCCTACCTTAGTACACCGGCAGAGCCCCGGCTGGGCTATACACGGTGCCGAGCGCTGTTGGGCCAGGCCCAAAACAGGCACGGCACACGCGCCCACGGTCGCGTCGAATCCACTTCGCATCCGCCGCATCCCTCAGAACGCACGCGTCGAATGCGGCATCGTGGGAGACGTGGGCGGCGCGTCGGCGTCTTTAGGGCATCCACCCCGTGATCGTGGTGCGGGCGAGGTCACTTCACCCGCCGCCCGCCCGCTTTTTATCCACGCTGCCCTCATGCACGGGGTCGGGGCGGCGAAGTGGGAGACCGAGCCGCCACGGGCGGAGATGGCGAGTCGGCCCGCCCTCTCCCCTCCTCGCTTCTGATTGGCGGGCAGGCGGTTGAGTTTCACCTCGCCCTTTAAAAAGGGCGGAAGGGGAGCACAATGGTCTCACACTTCATCTTCTCCCTTCGCCTTCAGCTTCCGCTTCTTCTTTCTCGCCATGGAAGGAGGAAATCCTAGTTCTTCAACGGTGGCAGCGAGGGTCGCCCAGTAGCGACTTCTCCCTATCTCGACCTGCAGGCGGAGCCGCCACGAGGGGAGAGGGAGGGGCGAGGCCACTGACGAGGCCGAGGGCGTGGTCGAGGCGGTCGGGGAGAGGCGGTCGTGGCGATGTGCCTCCCCGCCTCCTCCGGGCGGCTCCTGTCCTCGAGGCGGTCCATACTGAGACGATCCACTCGAGTTCTTCATCAAGCTGCGCCGAGCACTCGACGCCGCCTCGGCTGCCGGCCCTGCTCATGGCGCGATGGAACCGGATCCGCCGAGGTGATGGAGTTATGCATGAGGGGTGTGGGATCAGCGGCACTCGAGTGAGTGTCGTGTCCCCAGCCCCGGCGTGATGTACTTCGACCGAGGGTGGAAGACGTTCGCCAAGATCCACAGCTTGACGGCGGGGTTTACCTCCATTTCAAGTTAATGGAGGGCGACCTTCTCGCCGTCAAGGTCTTCGTGGATTCCGGATCCGGCGAGATGTCTGTGTGGACAGCTCCTCCGATAGCGAAGGTCCCTCCTTGAGCGAGAGGACGAGGAGGGGAGCGACAGCGGCGACGACGGGATGGCGGGTCCGACTAGGCGTTGGGCGCTGCCCAGCGCCACCGGCGACCCCATCATCCGGGTTGCCGCCTTCAACTCCCCGGGCCGCCTCCTTGGGGGGGCGTGGGGAGGCTGTGGAAGAGGAAGAGGGGTGGCGGCAAGGCCACAAATCGAGTACGAGGGCGAGGAGCCCGACGGCAGGCCGACGCCCCACCACCCCTCTTCAAGCTCTCGCCTCCGCGCCTGCCTCCGCCAAGCTCTGGCGGCCGCCCCGGAAGTTCTCTTGGTGTCTTCGCGCCTGTAGCTCTCCTAGGCGCCTTTTTCCCTTCCCGGCAAGCTTCTCTTGCCGGGCCTCCTTGACCTACCTCCCAACTCCCCGAACAGAGAAACAGGAGGGGGATTACGGCATCTTATCTTTCAATTTGTAAGCCCTCGGCCTTAGTTGTATTTAAAATATGCAATCCTCTCTATCATGTTTTTCATCCTCTATGGACTTGTGCTAAACTAGGATGTTTTTAATGAAAAGAGGGGAACGCTTGCGCATCGAAGTCTTTTACTTGACTTCGTGCCTTGTATGTTCCCATCCCACGCTCTCGGGAGCTTGCCGGCGCGAACACGCTTGCTCGAGTCGCGGACATCAGAGTTCCCGCCGGCGGTGTTGCTTCCGCAAGCAACCTTGCGGGCGATTCAAAGACTTGTGTTTGTTGAGCGGGCTCGGAAACGAAACAAGGGCGCGACACTTGTCGCAGCTCACTTAAATCGTTGAGCGTGCTCGAAAACAAACCAAGGGCGCGACACTTGTCGCAGCTCACTTAGATCGTTGAGCGTGCTCGAAAACAAACCAAGGGTGCAACTGGACCACGACCTGGTTCCTCCGCGCACGGGTTCTACAAGACACGCTGCTCAAGGACGCGCCCCGCTTTCCCGGTCCATGAGAGGATGCATGACGAGGATGAAAACTTATCGATTTCGCAGCCCCGGCAACTATGGCTTGCCAGGGGATGAATCTCGTTATTCGCAGCCCCAAAGAACACCGCTCGCGGGACCTGTGCCGGCGCTCCTTTCTTCGTTCTTGCCGCTGGCATCGCAGCCCCCGGCGACCCTGGCTTGCCGCGAAGGGATCTTGGTACTCGCAGCCCCCGGCAACTCTGGCTCTGCCAAAATCCAGGTGCTGGTGTGCTCTTCTGGTTTCTCCTTGTTGCTGTAATTTCAGCCATGAAAATAGCTGAAATATGTCTGCAATAGTTTCATTACTTACATGTATACGTATATAAATCCTTTCTGTGCAACTTTGCAATGCGATGCCGTGCCTTGTCCTTCGTATGTTTATACTCTACGCTCTCGGGAGCTTGCCGCGCGAACACGCTTGTTGAGTGCGGGACATCAGCCAGTTACCGGCGGTGCTGCTTCCGCAAGCAACCTTGTTGCCCAGCGATTCAAGACTTGTGTTTGTTGAGCGGACTCGAAAACGAAACAAGGGCGCGACACTTGTCGCAGCTCACTTAAATCGTTGAGCGTGCTCGAAAACAAATCAAGGGCGCAACTGGGCCACGACCTGGCTCCTCCACGCACAAGTTTCTCGTACGAAGGGCATTTTACGGCAGGGCTTGCTACGTTACACCCTCTACTTTACACCCTTTGTGCGCTTCAACCCTACGCTTCTAGGGAACTTGCCGGCAGGGGCCCTTGCCGCGAGCGCTGAGTGCTGAACTCGGAGCAGCCTGCTGGCTAAGGCCTTACCGGCAAGCAACCTTGCCGCGGCTAGTCGCAACGCACTTAGCTTGCTGAGCGGACTCGGAAACGAAACAAGGGCGCGACACTTGTCGCAGCTCACTTAAATCGTTGAGCGTGCTCGAAAACAAGGGAAAGGTGCGGCTATCCACGGGTAGGTTCCTCCGCGCACAGGTATCGTGTACAAAGGACGAACGCACGAGGAACATAACGTAAAAAAGCATGGAACTAAGGAGTGCTCTGCACAAAAGCTCGGACAACTTAGCTTTTCCGTCTTCTGCGATCCGGCAAGGCCGCACTTCTCCCTTGATTTCCTCCCTTGTACGCTTTCACCCTCACGCTTCGTGGAACCTGCCGGCAAAACACACTTGCCGAGTCACGGAACATCGCAGCCATTGGCGGTGTTGCCTCGGCAGAAGAACTTGTCGGGCTAGTTGCGGTAGCGCCTTCATTGTTGAGCGGACTCAAACAGATCAGGGCGAACTTAGCCACGATTCGACCCCTATGCGCACAGGTTCTCCATACAAGGTACGAATTTTCAGGGAATACAACTCAAAAGTTTGAAACTGGCTGCTTTCTTCGGCCTACTGGCCGGTGGAGCTCGATGGCACGTCCTCGACGGCGGCGCAGCACTCCGGAGAGGTGCGCTTGCCGGAGTAGGCACCAGAGCCCTACTGGCCGGTGGAGCTCGATGGCACGTCCTCGACAGCGGCGCAGCACTCCGGAGAGGTGCGCTTGCCGGAGTAGGCACCAGAGCTGTTCTTGCCGGGCTTAGTTTTTGGCTGGTCTGTCTTTGTTTCCTCGCACTTGCCGGTGGAGCTCGATGGTGCGTCCTCGACGGCAGCGCAGCACTCCGAAGAGGTGCGGTTGCCGGAGTGGGCCCCAGAGCACTTGCCGGACTTGGTCTTCGTCTTCTTCCCCCCGGGAGCTTCAGCGGCAAGTGTATTCCTGTCGGCCGCGGCTGCCGCATCCCGGTAGATCTTGTCGGTGCAGATAAGCGCATCCTTCTTGTCGCCGTGGACAGTGATGACGCTTATCGCCCCGCATCTTGAGTACGCTAAGCATAGTGGAAGCTGCCATGAACTTGGCGAGGCAGGACGGCCGAGTATTCCATTGTATGGCAACGGAATATCGGCGACGCCGAAAGTGATGCGCTCGATCCGAAATTGAGCTCCCGCCAAAGGTCACCGGCAGAGTGATCTTTCCTTGGGCTTGCTCCGTCCCGGTTGATTCCTTGAAAGAACCGGTCTCTTCGAGCTCGCCATCTGAATTTGGAGTTTCTTGATCACAGCGAGAGGAGATCAAGTTCAGCCCGGCCCCGCCGTCAACCAACATTTTGGTGACCTTGAGGTTGCGGATGGTGGGCGAGACCAGCATCGGTAAGCACCCGACCGCGGTGGTGCGGTCAGGGTGATCCTCAAGATCAAAAATGATGGGCGTGCTGGACCATTTGAGGAGCTCATGGCGACTCCGCGGCTCTCACTGCATTCACCTCACGCACCCACTGCTTTAGCTGGCGGTGGGAGGTGTGCAGAGAGGCGCCACCGTCGACGCACAGGACTTCCGTAGCCTTCTGGAACTCCTGCTCACTGTCATCCTCATCCTCCATGTCTTCATCGTCGTCTTCTTCATCTTTGTCGCGGCCCCGGGGAGGTCGATCACCTTGCCGCTGCTTGGCTTTGCCGCGGCGTCCTCCCCGGCCATTGAACGGCCGCTTCTTGCTCGGTTCTCCTCCGCCACCTTGGGCCCTCTCCTTGTCGCGCCTCTCGTACTCAGCTTTTTGCTGCTCGACGAGATACTCGACGCGCTTGCAGTTGGAGAGATCGTGGCCCTTGGTGCGGTGGATTTTGCAGTATTGCTTGTCGGAGCCGTCCTGCTTGTCGGCTGCCGCTACAGGGGCAGGCTCTTTGCCGGAGAAGCAAGCCTGCGTTTGCTTGGCGGGAGCCTCCTTGCCGGACTTCTCGACGGCAAGCACCTCTTTCTTGTTCTTCCTTCGGTTGTTCCGCCGCCGGCTCTGCTTTGCCGGGCGGCGTAAATCCTTGTCGCTTTCTCTGCGCCAAGATCCTCCCCGGGAGTCTCCTCTTCCGCGTCTTGCGCACTTATCAGCCAGAGCGTAGAGCTCGTGACATCCCGAATCTTGGTCATCGCCATCTCTTCACGCATGCGGCGGTTACGCGACGTTCGTGGAACGCGCCGATAACCGCGCAGGTGGAAATCGAGGATGTTGTCTTTGCACGGTGAAGCGTTGGATATACTTGCGCAGGATTCTCCTTCCTTCGGGCCAAAATGTGGAGATCGCTCTCTGGCGTGGGGTTTGTGGCCGCCAGTGAAGGCGCCAACAAACTGATGGCAAAGATCTGCCCAAGAAGAAATGGAGCCTTCCGGCAAGTGCATAAGCCAAGAACGAACGTTCGGCTTAAGCACGAGCGGGAAGTAGTTCGCCAGAATCTTCTCGCGCGCCCCGCAGCCTCGCACCGCGATGGTGTAGACACCGAGAAACTCCGAGGGTGCGTCTTGCCGTCGTATTTCTCCGGTACGTCAGGCTTGAAATTCTTCATGCTGGGCCACTGGACGCGCCGCAGCTCGCGGGTGAACGCAGGGCAACCTGCCGCGTACGGCAAGTCGCCTGGTTCACCGGGCGCGCGCACGTCGACAGCGTTCCCAGCTCTGGTTCGATTGTCGCCGAGCTTCTGGCGGCGCCGATTGTGGTCCGGCGTCTTCTTGTCGCGGTCGTCGAGGACTGGCGTTGATCCCGACGAGTCCGCGGATCCGACGATGCCGTGGAGCCGTCTTCGCGCTGTTCGGCGAGGGCGTCTTTTTGCTTCGGGCGGGAGTGCATCGTGGCTGCACCTCGGCGGCCTTTGTCGCCGCCGGCCTTCGTCTTCTCAGCTTGCGCGCGCCGCGAGGTCGCCGGCTGCTGTGAAGAGTCGTTGTTGGCGGCGACCAGGCTCTTGATGGTAGCCCTCCGCCTTGGCCTTGTCCGCCGCCGAGGGAAGTCGAGGAGCGATTGCGCCCTTGCGGCGCTTCGCCGGAGTGGAGGGGAGCGGAGCGAAGCGGTGCGAGGAGCGGGTATGCCGGACTCCTAACAGTGTTAGAAGGAGCAGGTCTCTGCCGGCGCCTTCGCTTTGCTTGTGTCCGGACGTTGGTCCGGAGCATCCCGCGAGCCTCCGGCGTGTCCTTGCCCCAAAGAAAGCGGATACCACCTCCCGTGGTATGGCGCTGCTGGGTTGTCGTCTTGCTGAGATGGACGTGGATCCACGGAGACCGAGGCGCGGTCATCCGTCCTGTCCTTGGATCTGGTGGCGCCGCGAGTGTCCTCGCCGGCGGCCACCCTTCCGACGGCGTCTCCTCCGCCCACCGTTGGCTCCGATGGCGGCGGATGAGACGCGGACGGGCCTCCAACCTCCGAAGCCTTCTTCTTCGGGGCCATGGCGCGATTGTTGACGAAGTTGCTGATGAAACTGGAGAGGTTGATGAAGAGCGCGCGCTGCGACGCCGGATCAGGTCCGCACAACCTCGACGCCCTACCGGGCGCGCCAAAGATGCTGGGGAATCTGCCCGCCATGGACACCTATGGGGCAGGCCCTTGTCTGTCTTGTACGAGGGCGGAGGGAGCACAGAGAGCGATCGAGGCGAGCACGCGGGCAGTTTTACCTGTGTTCGGACGCGACGGACGCGTAAACCCTACTCCTGCCTTGGTTTGTATTGAGCTCGGAGCTTGAAGAGCTACATGAGCGGCTACACCGAGCGAGAGTGGCCAAGGTTTCGAATCAACCCCCCCACGCTGCACATGGGCCTCCTTTATAGTGCAAGGGGTCACCGGCAGTGTCAACGCATGAAAAGGGGTAAAATGTAAAAGAGGTGGTAGTTGGAACAGTCTTGGGAACAAAGAAGCTACAATTGCATGAACAATGGTTGCTACCTACTTTGTGATGGGGGGGACAAGGGCATTTAATGCCCGTCGCCGTCGACCCCAAAAGCTCCCGCCTTTGCGTCTCCGTCGCCACGGCGATGGATCCACCACCGTGAAGTGCCACTGTGTCCCCAGTCTGCACAGACCATCCGCCACGCGTCCTCGAAAGGCCCTGTGGCACGCGTGGGCTGATGAGCCGGAGCGCGCGCACACACAGCACCCTCCCGGCAAGCACCTTGCCGGGTCTTGACCTTGCGGGCCCGGAGCTTGCCGGGCTCAGAACTTGTCGCCCCCGGGCCCTCGCCGACGCATATAGCGCCGAGGCGTATCTTCTATGATGTAATCTTCTAGTCTTCCCGGCGAGCTCCTCTTGCCGTGGTCTTGCGTGAGTGATGTAACCTTGAGCACAGAGCGGCCTTCGGCAAGCTCCGCTTGCCGGGTCTCGATCTTCTGTCTTGTATACTTTGTCTCCGAATGGTTTGACATGGAGTAGGAAGGTCCCCGCAAGCACGTGGTAAACCCCGCCGCTGAAGTCAAGAATCGCCGTGCACAAGTTGGGGTACTGAGGTACCCCTACCTTAGTACACCGACAACAAAGATCCCAACACACCTTTGTCTGATTTAGATCTATTGCCTAGTGAAAGTCATATGCTGACTGCCTTTATCACTGAAGAAAAATGGAAATTTGATAAGGCCAGGCAAGTGAAGAAATCTCAGTACAAGAAGGAGCAATTTCTGAAGAAGAATGTTGTAAACATGTCTCTTGAAGAACTTGTGACTCTTAAAACTGAGATCAAAGCTCTCAGTGATGAATTTGACGCATAGCATGCAGATTGGCTAGGCGCCAAGTTCAGATTCGTCAGACTGGCAAAAGGCTTCAAGACCAATGTTGCTGCTGAATCGCAACAAGAAATTCCTCAGGGTGAGACATCTGCTCAGCCACTGAAGAACATGCCAGCACAGTTGATGAAAATCAGACTGTCGAAGATACTAAGAGTGCTAGGGGTGGTGAAGAAATTATAGCTCCTGATTAAACTGCCAGGGTAACCATCAATGTTGCGCCTGAAGATCAACCCGGGCCAGCTGAAGAATCTGCTGCTGCACCTGAAGAAACTGAACCTGCTAGGGCAACTACATCAGTTGTGCCTGAAGAAATTGTGCCTCTTTCATATGCTCATCCTGCAAAGTCATCACAGATGAAAAGCATCAACCTTCCTTCTGCATCATAAGCAAAGAAAACAAAGGCTGCGGAGAGGGTAGCCATGAAGAAAAGGAAAGCATCTGCAACCTCAGAGTCTTCAGCTCCCAAGAAAGTGAAGACTTTGACAAGCTCATTCGCCAACCCGATTGATGTTGTTCCTCTCTCAAGCATGCCATCGAAGGAGATTGTTCCCTTTGGTGAGGAATATGTCATCCCAGATGACAGTGATGCAGAGAATCCCTCTGCTGCTACGTCAGAGCAGCTGGATGAAGAAATTGAAGTGGATGCGATCCCTTCACCTTTGCTGGTATCATCGCCCGTGCCTCAGTTCACTGCTGAAGAGACAGGCGTTGAAGAAATAGATGATGAAGATGAGGATGTGGACATCGGATCTATGACTCCAGTTCTGAATGAGGATTGTTGGGAAAGACATCATCCCAATTCTCCTCTGACCACACCTCTGCAGCAAATTCCTCAATCCCCTGCTCAAACTGAAGAAATTCATACAGGCTCTGAAGGATGACAAGCTTCTCTTCATTCCATTCCTGGAGAAGCTCTAGCTGCTAACATTGAAGAAATGGAGGCCAAGACTACTGAAGAAACTGTTGTTGATATTCCTCAGTCTGTGGCTCCAGAAATTGTGCATCAAGAGGTTGTGAAGATTTCAGCTGAAAATCTTCATCCCAAACAACAGAATCCTCATTCCAAGAAGCAGAGATTCAAAGCTAATGATTTCTTTGCTGAGCATCATTTCTTCATGGATTTCAATCCTTATGACTTTGCAAGACTTCACCGCAAGCGCTTCTGGACAACAAGTCAGATGAATTACTACTCAACAGTTCTATTTGACAAGGACAAGGTTTTTGAACATCAGCAAATTCCTCATGTGGACATGGAATCATTGTCCCGCTTTCAACCTGTCCTTAGTGTTCTTCATGGCGCTATCCTGTTGAACTTCTGTTATGAAATCTGCGACTAGAATGAAGAACTTATTGTTCAATTCTATGCTACTTTGCACCTCACAGGAAATGTAGAAGATGTGAATTCATGGGTGCTGGACTGGATGATAGAAAACACTCACTACAAAGCTCTGGCCTCTGAATTTCTTCACGCGTCCCAGTCAGTCATCCCACTGAACGTGCACTGAAACTTTATGAGGAACCTGAACTTTCAAATCATTTGATGCAAGTACTGATGAAGCCTTTGAAGGCCGGCCAAGTTCCAGGGACCACATTCCTTGTGAAGGAATAATTGTATGTGCCAAGGACTGTTTATCGCATATTTACCAAAACCCTCGGTCGAATTAAGGGCCATAACTCAGATGAAGAAGAAGTTGTTGGCATCATGAAGAATCTTCTTTTCAATATCATGCATGGTATTCCTATCAACTACCATGATTTTTTCATGAGGACTTTGGCAAATGCTGTTGTGTCACCTTTTGAGTTGAAGCCTTACGCTCCCTGGATCATGAAATTCATCCGATCAAGGTCTTCAATTCATTATAAGGCTGACTTTCAAAATCATCTCAGCTATTTGCCCCCAATTGAAGTCCTCAAACGGACTATTTCCTCAACTGATGAGAAGGGCAAAGCAGCTGTCATTGATGAAGGCACTCGTCCTTTGGATGGTCAATTTCGCGAGGCTGCTTCATATTCGACCTATGATGACTCTGCAATGCAAGATTCTGCCGCCAAAGCTACAAAGCAAAATCCTCAAGCCACTGCTCCGCGTGTTATGACTGATCGTGAGCTTCTCCTCAGTCTTCATCAGAAAATGAATAGAAATCACAAGTGGGTCAAGCGTCAGTTAGGAGCTATTCTTCAGAACATGACCATGACTCAGAACACTGTGAAGAAGAATCACCATTATCTGCATCAAGTCTTCGACCGCACCTGGGCTATTCTTTCACATCTATACACTGCTGAAGAACTCAAGGAGATGGACTTCCAGTAGGACACTGACTGGTCTCAGCCACCATCAAAGAAATTCAAGAAGGTCAAAGTTCCTCAACTGGTCTCCAGTTCATATTCTTCATCGCGCGAGACAGACGAAGCTGAAGATTTGAATGACATTGCGGCAGGCCCTACACCAACGGACGACCCCAACAATGCTGGCGCTCCTCCATCGACATCATGAAGATATTCTTCATTTTTAGTCCCTTTTGGTCATTTAATGACAAAGGAGGAGAAATTTGAGTTAGTCTTCAAGCGGGTCTATTATATGGGTGTTTCTTTGTGTTAAGTTACAACTCTTGCTCTTTTAAAGTGTTTGCTCTACCGAGTTGTAAACTTAAGTCCATGGTGGTTTGATACTTTTGACTGCTTTCTGCATGCTTATTTCCTCAAGTACTTTACTGCACGCATGCTGAATTTCGTCAGACACCATATTTCATCATGCATTTCAAATTCTTCATATTATATGTGAAATGCGTGTATAAATTACAATATATAGGGGGAGATCTCCATGATATTTTATACGTCTCCGTCGTATCTATAATTTTTGATTGTTTCATGCCAACATTTTACAACTTTCACAAACTTTTGGAAACTTATTATATGATTTATTGGACTAACCTATTGATCCAGTGCCCAGTGCCAGTTCCTGTTTTTTGCATGTTTTTTGTATTGCAGAAAATCCATATCAAACAAAGTCCAAATGCGATAACAATTTCGGAATATATGTGAGTTTTAGGAGGTGGAATCAACGCAAATGGGGGCCCACAGAGTCCACAACCCACCAGGGCGCGCCATAGGCCCCAGGCGCACCCTCGTGTCTTGTGCCCTCCTCGAACGTTGGTTGGATCCCTTCTTCTGGCGTAAGAAAGATAATTTATGGAAAAAATCTTGTAAAAATTTCAGCGCAATCGGAGTTGTGGATCCCCAAGAATTTAAGAAACCATGAAAGTCCAGATCTAGGAGCGCGAAACAGAAGGGAACAGAGAGACAAATCCAACCTCGGAGGAGCTCCCGCCCCTCCGCCATGATGGAGGCCATGGACCAGAGGGGGAACCCTCCTCCCATCTAGGCGGAGGCCAAGGAAGAAGAAGGAGGAGGAAGGGGATCTCTCCCCCTCTCCCTCGGTGGCGCCGGAGTGCCGCCGGGGCAAGGATCATGACGGCGATCTACATCAACAATCTTGCTACCGTCAACACCAACTCTCTCCCCCTCTATGTAGTGGTGTAACACCCCTTCTCCATGTTGTAATCTCTACTTAAACATGGTGCCCAACTCCATGTATTATTTCCCAATGATATTTGGCTATCCTATGATGTTTAACTAGATCCGTTTTTTCCTATGGGTTAATCGTGATCTTGGTTGGTATGATTGTATATTTTATTTATGGTGTTGTCCTACGGTGCCCTCCATCTCGCGCAAACATGAGGGGCCTCTGTTGTAGGGTGTTGCATTATGTTCATGGTTTTCTTATTGTCGGTGTTGCAGGGGTGACAGCAGCCTAAACGCGGATATGTGGGTTATGGCGTATGGGAGTAAAGAGGACCTGATACTTAATGCTATGGTTGGGTTTCATGACCTTAATGAGCTTTAGTAGTTGCAGATGCTTGCTAGAGCTCCAATCATAAGTGCATATGATCCAAGTAGAGGAAGTATGTTAGCTCATGCCTCTCCCTCATATAGAATTACAAGAACGATTACCGGTACTTGTTACCGATTTCCTAGGGACAAATAACTTTCTTATTGACAAAAGCTATCTACTTTTACTACCTGCATTTTATTCGTAGTTTTATTCTCGCAAAGTACTCGTAGTTTTATTCTTGCCAAATAGTTTCATACTTGTTTTAGGTAAAGCAAACGTCAAGTGTGCGTAGAGTTGTATCGGAGGTTGATAGAACTTGAGGGAATATTTGTTCTACCTTTAGCTCCTCGTTGGGTTCGACACTCTTATTTACCGAATAAGGCTACAAACAATCCCCTATACTTGTGGGTTATCAAGACCTTTTTCTGGCGCCGTTGCCCGGGAGCAATAGTGTGGGGTGAATATTCTCGTGTGTGGTTGTTTGCTTTATCACTAAGTAGTTTTTATTTTCAGTTCTAAGTTGTTCTTTATCTTTAATTATGGATATGGAACACGAAACAACAACAAAATTAGTGGTACTTGCTACTCATGGAGATGGGGAACCTCCTAAAACCCTCGATGCTCGTTATGTGAAAAATATTATGCGATACTTTGATAATCCTGAGAAAACCCCATTCAACTTGATAATGGGAGACACGTTGGATCAACGTGAATACTTTAGGGATTATCGCTTGACACAAAAAAGGGAAACTGTTATGGGATCAAATTCATATGTTGAAATGGTATGCTTAGAATCTATGCTCTAGATATGATTATACTTTTTGCTCTAGGATGAATGCTACACATCTTCCCTTTTCATGCAGAGTTAATGATAATGAAACCTTAGCTTCTTATGCTAATGGTATATATGATTACTATGATGTGGAATGAATAGAAGAATTTGTTGCTTTTAAGGGTGCTTATGAAATTGAATCTTTGTTTTTAAAGGATGAAGCTTTTGATGATGATGTTTATAGACCTGAAAATTTTGACATCCTTAAATATTGCTATGATAATTATAAATACAATTACGATATTGATGTGTTTATTGAGAAAGTCTCTGCTGTCCAAGAAGAGATTAATATTTTGCAGGAGTCTATGGAAGAAGGAATTGATGAAACTGTGAGCTCATTGGATGAAAAAGATGATGAGGAGAGCGAAGAACAAAAGGAGGAAGAGCGGATTGATCACCCTTGCCCACTTCTAATGAGAGTAACTCTCCAACTCATACATTGTTTAACATCCCATCGTTCTTACCGAAGGATGAATTCTATGATAATTGCTATGATCACGTTGATTCTTTTGAAATATCCCTTTTTGATGAACTTGATGCTTGTGGACAAGATGCCAATATGAATGATGCTTATGGAGATGAACTTGCTATAGTTCCTTATGTTAAGAATGAAATTGCTTCTATTACACACACATATGATAATCCTATTATCTTTTTGAATTCTCCAAACTACACTATATCGGAGAAATTTGTTCTTATTAAGGATTATATTGATGGGTTGCCTTTTACCGTTGCACATGATGATTTTGATGAATGTAATATGCATGTGCTTGCTGCTCCTACTTGCAATTATTATGAGAGAGGAACTACATCTCCACCTCTCTATGTTTCCAACACGATAAAATTGCAAGAAACTACTTATGCTTTGTATTGGCCTTTACTTGATGTGCATGAATTGTTCTTGTATGACATGCCGATGCATAGGAAGAGAGTTATACTTCGTCATTGCATGATGTATGTTGCTTTGTGCTCACTACTAAATGTCAAATCATTGTTAATTCAAATTGGCTTTGATATACCTTGGGCCGGGTGGATCCATTACTTGAGCACTTTATGCCTAGCTTAATGGCTTTAAAGAAAGCGCTACCAGGGAGACAATCCAGAAGTTTTAGAGAGTCATTTTATTTTATTGAGTGCTTTTATAAAGTTTAAAACAAAAAAATATAGAGGGGAACTTAAAACTTTTCGACAAAAGTGAAGCGATTGGAAGTTATACATTGGAGAAGTGAGGGTCGACCTTGAACACTAGTGTTCATGCTCATGGAAACAATGTAGAATTTTTCATGAAGATTCTCACAAAAATAATTATCCCCTTGTACAAATACATTGTATTATAAAAATAATATGCCAAGATTTTCCTTTAGGATGATTAGATTGCTTGTTGGTATGTGCGGTGCAGAAACAGAAACTTTGGCTGTAGCGCGTGAATTTTCATGTTTTACTGGAACGCCAAACGTTTTTGAAACTTTTTTCATAGTACTTCTATACAAATTTTTTATTTTGTCCTGATTTTTCATAATTTTTGGAGTATCAGAAGTATGGTAGATGTTTAGATTGCTACAGACAGCCCTGTTCAAGACAGATTCTATTTTTTGATGCATTGTTTTGCTTGTTTTGATGAAACTATTGATTCTATCGGTAGTATAAGCCATGGAAAAGTTATATTACAGTAGCTACAATGCAAAAACAAAATATGAATTGGTTTGCAACAGTACTTAGAGTAGTGATTTGCTTTATTATACTAACGGATCTTACCGAGCTTTCTGTTAAGTTTTGTGTGGATGAAGTGATCAAAGATCGAAGAGGTCTCGATATGAGGAGAAGGAGGAGAGGCAAGAGCTCAAGCTTGGGGATGCCCAAGGCACCCCAAGTAAATATTCAAGGAGACTCAAGCGTCTAAGCTTGGGGATGTGCCGGAAGGCATCCCATCTTTCTTCAACAAGTATCAGTATGTTTTCGTCTTTGTTTCGTCCATGTGATATGTGCAAATCTTGGAGCATCTTTTGCATTTAGTTTTCACTTTTCTTTTATGCACCATGCTGGTGTGAGATATTCCATGGTTGATTTATAGAATGCTCATTGCATTTCACTTAATTCTTTTCAGTATGGCTTTATAGAATGCTTCATGTGCTTCACTTATAACATTTGAAGTTTGGATTACCTGTTTCTCTTCACATAGAAAACCGTTATTTATAGAATGCTCTTTAGCTTCACCATACTTGTTAGAGCATGGTATTTTGTAAAAAGAACTAAACTCTCATGCTTCATTATATCCATTTAGAGAGTCAACATTAATTGGTCAATTGCATGGTCAGTCATGAATTCCTACATAAAACTTATGGACCACTGAATATGGTATGTTTGATTCCTTGCAATTGTTTTGCTATACAGAGATGATAATATGTGGGAGGTACTAGTAAATGGTTGTGGTTAGTAAGAATATTGGTGTTAAGGTTTGCGATTCCCAAAGCATGCACGTATAGTCTCTCATTATGCTATGAAGTTGGAGCATGATTTATTATTGATTGTCTTCCTTATGAGTGGTGGTCGAGGATGAGCGATGGTCTTTTCCTACCAATATATCCCCCTAGGGGCATGCGTAGTAGTACTTTGCTTCGAGGGCTAATAAACTTTTGCAATAAGTATACGAGTTCTTTATGACAGAGCCCATGGATTATATGCACTCTTACCTTTTCGCAATTTGCTAGCCTCTACGGTACCGTGCATTGCCCTTTCTCACCTCGAGAGTCGGTGCAAACTTCGCAAGTACATCCAAACCCCGTGATATGATGCGCTCTATCACACATAAGCCTTATTATATCTTCCTCAAAACAGCCACCATACCTACCTATTATGGCCTTTCCATAGCCATTCCGAGGTATATTGCCATGCAACTTCCACCGCTTCCGTTTTGATGACTTGAGCATTCATTGTCATCTTGCTTTGAATGATCATATATCTGACATAGTAGTTGTGGCTCAGCCACCATGCATCATTTTTATACATGTTACGCTAGATCATTGCACATCCTGGTACACATCCAGAGGCATTCATATAGAATCATACTTTGTTATAGGTATCGAGTTGTAATTATTATTTCTTTTGAGTTATGAGTAAATAGAAGTGTGATGATCATCATTACTCATTATTAGAGCATGTACCAGTGAGGTAAGGATGATGGAGACTATGATTCCCCCACAAGTCGGGATGAGACTCCGGACAATGAGAGAAAAAAAGAGAAAAAAGAAAGAAAAAGAAGAAGAAAAAAATAAATAAAAAGGAAAAAAGATAGAAGGGGCATTGTTAGTATCCTTTAACACACTTGTGCTTCAAAATAGCACCATGTTTTTCATATGGAGAGTCCCCTATTGTAACATCCCAAATTTTTAATTTGAAATGTTATACATTAGATCATCATTCCATATCATATTTTATTGCATTTTTCATTGATCCTAGAAATTCTACGCAACTCAAGGACCCACAGAGAGAGTTGGGGATTTCGTTATTTTCATATTTGAGATTTCTCAAATTTTGAAAAAAGAGGATCGTTTGGTTTTAATTATTTTTCTCTCCGAATATTTCATTATAAAAAAATAAAGAGAGGGGATAAAATGACTTCCCCAAAATAAAGAAATATTGAAGGGAAAATATTAAAATCCAATAAGTATTTTATTTGGAGTTTTATTGCTATTTTATTTGAATTAGGAAAAAATGTGTTTTTGAAAACTGCAATAGAGGCCAAAATAAATGTTCACTTTGCCCGCTATATTTCTAGAGGACGGGGAAAATTTATTTCAGGATTTTTCGAGTCCATTTAGTATTTCTTTTATTTGTTTTACTATGCGTCGAAATTATTTTTAAAAAACGAACCGACCTAACCGGGCCGTATCCGACCTGGACACTAGCCCGGCCGGCCTTTATAAGCCGAGGGGCCGGACCCGGCCGAAACCCTAGCCAGCCGCCATGCCCGCCTCAACTCCCGTGTCGCGCTGCCGGCGTTAGCCGCCGCCTCGTCGCGCCGCCTCCTAGCCGTCAGCCACCCCGCCGCCCGCCGCCTGGCGCCACCGCCGCCCGTTCTGCCGCCCCGCCGCCAGATCCGCTCGCCGCCGCTGGCCCCGCCGAACCTTGCCGAGGTAGCCACCCGCCGCTGTCGGTTTTCGTTAGAAAACCGTTTGGTTTTTTCGAAAACCCTAGGTTTTTTTATTTAGATCGGTTTTATTTTTTCCGGTTTAGTTAAATAGCGGAAGTTCGTCCATACGTTCGTTTTAACGAACGGTGTTCACCCGTTAGCCGCAGACAGCGAACGTTCGTTCATTAGCCTGTTCGTCAGTTTTTCTTTTTCCAGGGTTTTCCCGCGATTATTTTCGATCGCGATTTCTGCCCTAATCTTCGTTTTAGTTTATCTTTTTGCTCGTTTATCGGAATCAGGCGATTCAAGCGCCTAGATCTTCGTCTCGAAGACCTCTTTCTGTTTAATCAACTTGAACAAGATTTTGGTATTGTAAATTTTGACTTTAGTCCAGATTAGTAAATGGATCTTGTTTCTTTTGCAGTTTGAGTTTCCATGCTTTGTCTGATTTGATTCTTTTTACAAACCGGAGTTCTTCAGTTGAACTTTTTGGTTAGATCTCTTATTTGAGTTTTACTGTGCTTCTAGTTTGAGTGCTTATGTATGTTATTGTTTATTTGCGATAGAGTACCCGGAGTGCGAAGCGTGCTACTACGACTCTCTAGGTTTTGCGGATCATCAGCAAGGCAAGTAACACTTATATCATACCTCTTTACTACCCAGTTTTATTGCATTAGATCAACCCTCAAACATTGCATGGTTAGGATCTGATTTAACATGTGGGTTTTGGGAAGTAGATTGAGGTAGTACCTATTGCCTATTTATTATCAAACCATTGGGAGTTACTTTTACGTGATGCTTATATTACTATGCTATGCTTGTAGACGTGGTTTGGGTGAGTATATTCATGACAGATGTGAGTATTTCTTACTTAATGGTTAACTTAAGGTGGCTACTTAAATACACATCTGGGTGGATTGCTTGAGGCACCATGGAGTACCCAGTGGTTGTCAGGGCACCTGGAGAATCCAGTGTTGTCGTAGGATATCCCGGAGTACCCATGTGATCATCCTACGGTCCGCCACCCAGGCTCAAAGGGATCATAAGATTATTCATGCTAGAAACTTCCGTGTGCAGCCACAAGCTATTATGGGCTCTAGCATAGTTGAGTATGTTGCATGACCTCTTTCAGTGGTGGGCTATCAGATGTAGGGGAAAGTAGGTGTAACTGTCCACCCAGAGTAAAGAGTTATTGTTTCAGAAAGACTGTGTCTCGAATCTCCGACCATGGATGTGTTCGAGTCTTGTTGGGAAAAGTGCGCAAACCTCTGCAGAGTGTACAAACTAATCATGGTTAGCCGTGTCCCCGGTTATGGACATTTTGAGTATCTGGTTCTTGGATTATCATGTTGATATCATCACTCTAAATTTAATTTGATTGGGTTTAATGATGATGTTTAATTGGGATTGAGTTGGAGGAACCTTCTCAATGTTTAACAACCACCATGATAGTTAAATAAAACTTATTCCTTTGTTGTAGGGAAAAATTGGCTTTATGCAAAACTGTAACCATAGAGCTTTCCACCAGCCATATATGCATGTAGTGATAGCATTCATTCTGTTCATTACTCTGTGTGTTACATTGCCAGCATATTCCATGTGTTGACCCGTTCCGCGCTGCAATGTTTCATGTTGCAGACTTTTCAGACGACGAGTAAGGTGCCATAGGTCATTTTCTTTCACTCAGCTATGCCGTTGGAGTTGATGGACTCACGTT
Source organism: Aegilops speltoides (assembly GCA_021437245.1). NCBI lineage: Eukaryota > Viridiplantae > Streptophyta > Magnoliopsida > Poales > Poaceae > Aegilops > Aegilops speltoides. Next base: position 436,483,251 of record CM038143.1, read on the forward strand.
ATCTTCCAAGCCTTTCGTTGTTATCGATTTTTAGATGGCCTTAAGCCATATTTATTGTAATAAGTTCTCTTTTGAGACATTTGATGTAATAAGTGTGATTGAAACTCTATTATAAATCCTCAAGTACTGTGCATGTCAGCACTACCGATCCAGGGATGACACTGATGCACAGAGACTAGACTGTTTGAGGTCTGGTCGCTACAAGATGGTATCAAAGCACACGCTGACTGTAGGACACGACCACTAAGCTAAAACCCTAGATCACTACTCTCTTCTCATTTCTGACTCCTCTCCTTTTTCTACTATATAGGATGGCGGATGCAAGGAACAAGTTCACACAACCAGGTGAAGATACACCTTTTGGACGACACATGAAGGAAGTTACTAGATACCTGAACACCGGAATACCAAGCTTCACTGGGACCTGCATCGCCACTTTACCAGAAGAGGAGTGTTGGATGATTCGAGTTCAAGTTCCAGGGTGTACATTCATGCCAGTCACTGAGCCCATAGAGTTTTCCTCTGATGCACCAACCTAGAGTCTAGGAAAGAGCATGGCACCCACATCACCATGGGACGGATTGGAGAAGTTTACCACAAGGATCTCAAGGATACTATCTACCATATTTGTGGGCACCGAGATGAGCAATGGGAGATGATCAGCACCAGGAGGGATAGGTCCATTGCAGCTTTCATCCAGGAGTTAAACCAGCACATTCATCGCCAGGAGAACCAGATGTGTGCAGGCATGATAGATCTGAAGAAGGAAATGACCAGGATCACGGAGTTGGAGGAAGAAGTCAAGTCTACATGCGATGGGTATGAGGAGGAAATAACAATACTCGTGGAGAAGAATGACAATTTGACGAGGAAGCTAGGAGTATTCATGGGAGACCCCGCGCCAAGAGGAGAAGACGACGATTCCACTTGCCCGGAGAACTACATCATCATCGATGACACCGACTCAGACCCTGATGATAGCGATGATGACTATGTCGATGAAGCTGGAGCAGATATCATGGAGTCTTCCACCGAATAAAACTTCTAGTCGACCACCATATCACTAGTAGTATTCCCCATGTATATAGTATAGTCCGAGCACTTTTGTAATGATAGTTAGATCGATGTATGCCCTTGTTTGAATTGATTGAAGTGATATGTTTGTGTTTGTCTCATGTGCATATGGGTAGTGTTTTTCCCTCTAGAACTCATTCTATTCTATTTTCTCATATTTTCTAAACCCATCAGATGCCTCCTAGACGCGACAATGGATTTGCTTTCCCGCCGGAGCTCACTCAGTTGATACAGCAGCAGAATACCCTGATGCAGTTACTAGTCCAGAATCAGAACCAGGGGAACAACAACAACAACAACCCACCACCATCACCACCACCTGTTGATCACTTAGCCCATTTTCTAAGGCTGAATCCGCCGGTGTTCTCTAGTAGCACCGAGCCGATTATTGCAGATAATTGGCTCCGCAAGATTGGAAGGTAGTTGACCACTGCAGGATGCATAGATGCGGAGAGAGTGCATTTTGCCGCACACCAGCTTGATGGACCCGCAACATCATGGTGGGAAAATTTCACAGCCACTTACCCCATCGACACTGTCACATGGGACCAGTTTCAGCAGGATTTTCGCACTGCCCATGTTTCAGCAGGAGCTATGACCATGAAGAAGCACGAGTTTCGCAACTTGCGCCAAGGAGGACGCACAGTGGGCCAGTATGTGGATGATTTTAGTAAGTTGGCGAGTTATGCCCCAGATGATGTTGCTACAGACGCCGCTAAGCAGGAGAAGTTTCTGGAAGGACTGAATGATGAGCTGAGCATGCAGTTGATGGTGGCAACCTACAACAACTACCAGGAGTTGGTAGATAGAGCTCTCATGATTGAAGGGAAGCAGCAGCAGATAGACAATCGCAAGAGAAAGTATGGACAAGGGAAGTACAATTCAGGAGCTCAGCAAAGACCCCGTTTTACCCCGAACTCAGGAGGACACCTTCACCATAACCATGGAGGTCATAATTCAAATGGAGGGAGTTCGCACAACCATAGTGGCCCCAAGAATGGGAATGGGAATGGAGGAAGCAACGGCCAGAACCGTTCCAACCCAGCAACGTCCGCCAAGAAGGATCTAAGTCACATTACTTGTTTCAAGTGTGGGAAGAATGGACATTACGCCACGGAGTGTTCTAAAGCAAAGAATGGAAATGGCAATGGAAGCTCTAGGAAGAAGCCCAACCCTTTCAACAAGGGACAAGTGAACCACGTTAACGTGGAGGAGATTGAAGCGCAACCACATGCAGTAATAGGTAAGTTTTTGGTTAAGTCATTTATTGCAATCATTCTTTTTGATACTGGTGCATCGCATTCATACATATCAAAGGGATTTGTGGATAAGTATAAGTTGCCCACCAAAGTTCTTAGAACACTGATGTTAGTAAGTTCGCCAGGAGCAGAACATATGGCAAGCCAAGGATGTTTTCAGATGCCATTGACCATAGGTAGGCATGTTTTCCCCTCAGACCTGATAATTCCGGAGTCGCAAGGTTTGGATGTGATTTTGGGTATGGATTGTCTTTCGATGTATGGAGGTAACATCGATTGCGCCAGTAAGTCGATTATGCTCACCACCCCAGAAGGAAGGAGGATTAAGTATGTATCCCAACATGTGCCGAAGATGACTCAAGTAAATTCCTTATCAGGAGTTGTACAGGAGGAAGTACCAGTGGTGAAGGATTTCCCTGATGTGTTTCCAGAGGAGTTGCCAGGCATGCCACCGGATAGAGACATTGAGTTTTTGATTGAGCTTTTGCCAGGCACAGGGCGAATATCTAAGAGACCATACAGGATGCCCGAAAAGGATTTGGATGAAATTAAGAAGCAGATTAAGGAGTTACTGGATAAAGGCTATATTCGCCCCAAGTTCGTCACCTTGGGGATCACCAGTGCTTCTAGTGGAGAAGAAGGATGGATCGTTGAGGATGGTTGTTGATTATCGTGGATTGAATGAAGTGACGATCAAGAACAAGTACCCACTGCCGATGATCAATGATTTGTTTGACCAGCTGCAAGGAGCTAAATTATTTTCCAAGATCGATCTGCGATCAGGATACCACCAGCTGAAGATTCGAGAGCAGGATATACCCAAGACATCTTTTACCACAAGGTACGGGCTATATGATTATACCGTTATGTCTTTTGGTCTGATTAACGCGCCTGCATATTTCATGAACATGATGAATAAGGTGTTTATGGAGTTTTTGGATAAGTTCGTCGTGGTGTTCATTGATGACATATTGATCTACTCGAAGAATGAAGAGGAGAATAAGGAGCATTTGCATTTGGTACTTGGGAAGCTCAGAGAACACCAATTGTATGCCAAGTTCAGCAAGTGTGAGTTTTGGTTGAAGGAAGTGGATTCCTCGGACATGTTATATCCGGAGAAGGGATAGCAGTAGACCCCACAAAGGTTTTCACAGTGACAAATTGGGAAGCACCCACGTCAGTTGGAGAGATCCGGAGTTTTCTTGGACTCGCAGGATACTATCGGAGGTTCATTGAGAATTTCTCTAAGATTGCAAAGCCCATGATGGAGTTGTTGAAGGATACCAAGTTCAAAAGGACTAAGGAATGTGAGGCCAGTTTTCAGGAGTTGAAGAAACATTTGGTTACAGCCCCAGTGTTGATTCTTCCAGATCAACGCAAGGATTATCAAGTGTATTGTGACGCTTCTCATCAAGGACTTGGAGCAGTGCTTATGCAGGAAGGGAGAGTTGTTTCTTATGCCTCACGACAGCTTAAACCCCATGAGTTGAATTATGCTACACACGATTTGGAGTTAGCAGCCGTAGTGCATGCATTGAAGACATGGAGACATTTTCTCATCGGAAACCCTTGTGAGGTGTACACGGATCACAAGAGTTTGAAGTCTATCTTCATGCAGAAGGAGTTGAATCTCAGGCAAAGGAGATGGTTGGAGCTCATCAAGGACTATGATACGAGGTTACACTATCATCCCGGAAAAGCTAACGTAGTAGCCGATGCGTTGAGTCGCAAGAGTCATGTCAATACCCTCATGACCGGAGAATTACCCAAGGAGTTATCGGAGGATCTTTGTGAGCTATGTCTGGAAATAGTTCCGAGAGGCTATGTAGCAGCATTAGAAATCCAGTCTACTTTGATGGATAAAATCAGAGAAGGAAAGGATGAGAAAAGGAAAGGCCAAAGGATTTCGTGAGGGTGAGCACGATACCTTATGGTTTGAGGACCGCGTATATGTGCCTAATGACCCCGAGATCAGGAACTTGATTCTGCAGGAGGCCCATGATTCGATGTATTCTATTCACCCAGGAAATACCAAGATGTATCTAGATTTGAAGGACAGTTTCTGGTGGACCGGAATGAAGAAGGATATTGCTGAGTATGTAGCAGTTTGTGATGTATGTCGAGAGTAAAGGCGAGCATCGAAGCGGCGAGATTGCTACAGCCATTGCCGATACCCGAATGGAAGTGGGACAAGCTAGGCATGGATTTTATCACGGGTTTGCCCAGGACTCGTTCAGGCTATGACTCGATATGGGTTGTAGTCGATCGGTTAAGGTAAGTAGCTCATTTCATCCCAGTGAAGACCACTTACACCAATGCTAAGTTGGCAAAGATATACATGACCAGGATCGTATCTGATAGTGGAACGCAGTTTACCTCAAAGTTCTGGAATCAGTTGCATGAGACTTTGGGTACCAGGCTAGAGTTTAGTACAACCTTTCAACCACAGACATATGGACAGACTGAGAGAGTCAATCAGATTTTGGAGGACATGTTGAGAGCTTATGTGCAAGATTATGGATCTAGTTGGGACGACAATTTGCCGTATGCAGAGTTCTCTTACAATAACAGTTATCAAGCCAGTTTGAAGATGGCCCCTTTCAAGGCTTTGTACGGAAGAAGGTGCAGGACACCGTTGTTATGGGATGAAGTTGGAGACCACCAGTTGTTTGGACCAGATTTGATTAAGGAGTATGAAGAGAAGGTTAAGTTGATTCTCGATAGACTCAAGGTAGCCCAGTCTAGGCAGAAGAGCTATGCGGATTCTAAACGCAAGGAGACAATTTACGAAGTCGGAGAAAGAGTTTATCTTTGCGTGTCCCAACTTCGAGGAGTTAAGCGTTCTGGAGTTAAGGGAAAGTTAGCACCACGTTTTGTGGGACCATGCAAAGTTTTGGAGCGCATGGGAGAAGTTGCTTACAAGTTGGAATTGTCAGAAGGATTGTCAGGAGTTCATGATGTGTTCCAGGTTTCCCAGTTGAAGAAGGGCCACGCAGAGATGGCTGATATTCCTCTGAGGGATACGATGCCACTGGAAGCGATTCAGTTGGATAGCGATTTGACCTACGAGGAGAAACCAGTGAAGATTCTCGAGTTTGCTAGCCGAGTCACATGCAGCAAGGTTATCAAGTTCTGCAAAGTTCAGTGGAGCCACCATAAAGAGGATGAAGCCACGTGGGAACAAGAGGAAGACCTACAGAAGGATCACCCGCACCTATTTTCTAGCCAACCCGAATCTCGAGGGCGAGATTCATCTTAAGGGGGGTAGGTTTGTAACATCCCAAATTTTTAATTTGGAATATTATACATTAGATCATCATTGCATATCATATTTTATTGCATTTTTGGTTGATCCTAGAAATTCTACGCAACTCAAGGACCCACGGAGAGAGTTGGGGATTTCGTTATTTTCATATTTGAGTTTTCTCAAATTTTGAAAAAAGAGGATCATTTGGTTTTAATTATTTTTCTCTCCGAATATTTCATTATGAAAAATAAAGAGAGGGGATAAAATGACTTCCCCAAAATAAAGAAATATTGATGGGAAAGTATTAAAATCCAATAAGTATTTTATTCGGAGTTTTATTGCTATTTTATTTGAATTAGGAAAAAAAATCATTTTTCAAAATTGCATTAGAGTCCCAAATAAATGTTCACTTTGTCCGCTATATTTTTAGAGGACGGGAAAAATTTATTTCAGGATTTTTGGAGTCCGTTTAGTATTTCTTTTATTTGTTTTTTCTGCATGTCGGAATTATTTTAAAAAAACGAACCGACCAAACTGGGCCGTGTCCGACCTGGACACTAGCCCGGCCGGCCTTTATAAGCCGAGGGGCCCGACTCGGCCGAAACTCTAGCGAGCCGCCGTGCCCCGCCTTGACAACCCATGTCGCGTCGCCGCTGCCAGCCGCCGCCTCGTCGTCGTCGCCTCAGCACCGCCGCCGCCGCCGCCCGTTCCGCCGCCCGCCGGATCCGATCCGCTTCGCCGCCGCCGCCGCCCGCCGAGCCGCGCCGACCCGGCCGACCTCGCCGAGGTAGCCACCCGCCGCTGCCAGTTTTTGTTAGAAAACCGTTTGTTTTTTTGAAATCCCTAGGTTTTTTTATTTAGATCGGTTTTATTTTTTTCCGGTTTAGTTAAATAGCGACGTTTGTCCGTACGTTCGTTTTAACAAACAGTATTCACCCATTAGCCGCACACAGCGAATGTTCATTCGTTAGCCTGTTCGTCATTTTTTCTTTTTCCAGGGTTTTTTCGCGATTATTTTCGATCGCGATTTCTGCCCTGATCTTCGTTTTAGTTTATCTTTTCGCTCGTTTATCGGCATCAGGCAATTCAAGCGCCTAGTTCTTCGTCTCGAAGACCTCTTTATATTTAACCAACTTGAACAAGATTTTGGTACTGTAAAATTTGACTTTAGTCCAGATTAGTAAACGGATCATGTTTCTTTCGCAGTTTGAGTTTCGTTGCTTCGTTTGATTTGATTCTTTTTGCAAACCGGAGTTCTTCAATTGAACTTTTTGTTAGATCTATTATTTGAGTTTTACCCGTGCTTCTAGTTTGATTGCTTATGTATGTTATTGTTTGTTTGCGATAGAGTACCCGGAGTGTGAAGCGTGCTACTATGAGTCTCTAGGTTTTGTGGATCATCAGCAAGGCAAGTAACACTTTGATCATACCTCTTTACTATCCAGTTTTATTGCATTAGATCAACCCTCAAACATTGCATGGTTAGGATCTGATTTAACATGTGGGTTTTGGGAAGTAGATTGAGGTAGTACCTATTGTCTGTTTATTATCAAACCATTGGGAGTTACTTTTACGTGATGCTTATATTACTATGCTATGCTTGTAGACGTGGTCTAGGTGAGTATATTCATGACAGATGTGAGTATTTGTTACTTAATGGTTAACTTAAGGTGGCTACTTAATACACATCTGGGTGGATTGCTTGAGGCACCCTGGAGTACCCAGTGGTTGTCAGGGCACCTAGAGAATCCAGTGTTGTCCTAGGATATCCCGAAGTACCCGTGTGATCATCCTACGGTCCCCCACCCAGGCTCAAAGGGATCATAAGATTATTCATGCTAGAAACTTCTGTTTGCAGCCACAAGCTATTATTGGCTCTAGCATAGTTGAGTATGTTGCATGAACTCTTTCAGTGATGGGCTAGTACTTCCTCTTGAGCACTGCGTTGGATTTCCCCGAAGAGGAGAGGATGATGCAGCAAAGTAGCATAAGTATTTCCCTCAGTTTTTGAGAACCAAGGTATCAATCTAGTAGGAGACCACGCACAAGTCCCTCATACCTACAAAAAACGATAGCAATTCGCAACCAATGCGATTAGGGGTTGTCAATCCCTTCTCAGTCACTTACGAAAGTGAGATCTGATAGAGATGATAAATAATATTTTTGGTATTTTTGATAGATAGATGCAAAGTAAAAAGTAAAAGGCAAAGTAAAAAAACAAAGCAAGTAAATAAAGCGATAGAGATTGATATGATGAGAATAGACCCGGGGGCCATAGGTTTCACTAGTGGCTTCTCTCAAGAGCATAAGTATTCTACGGTGGGGAACAAATTAATGTTGAGCAATTGACAGAATTGAGCATAGTTATGAGTATATCTAGGCATGATCATGTATATAGGCATCACGTCCAAGACAAGTAGATCAAAACGATTCTGCATCTACTACTATTACTCCACTCATCGACCGCTATCCAGCATGCATCTAGAGTATTAAGTAAAAACAGAGTAACGCCTTAAGCAAGATGACATGATGTAGAGGATAAATTCATGCAATCGATAAAAAACCATCTTGTTATCCTCGATGGCAACAATACAATACGTGCCTTGCTGCCCTTCTTCATCATTTGGAAAGGACACCGCAAGATTGAACCCAAAGCTAAGCACTTCTCCCATTGCAAGAACTACCAATCTAGTTGGCCAAACCAAAAGGATAATTCAAGAGACTTGCAAAGATAACTCAATCATACATAAAAGAATTCAGAGAAGAATCAAATATTTTCCATAGATAATACTGGATCATAAACCCACAATTCATCGGTCTCAACAAACACACCGCAAAAAGAAGATTACATCGAATAGATCTCCACGAGAGAGGGAGATCATTGTATTGAGATCCAAAAGAGAGAAGAAGCCATCTAGCTACTAGCTACTGAGACCGAAGGTCTCAAGTAAACTACTCACACTTCATCGAAGGGATATGGTGTTGATGTAGAAGCCCTCCATGGTGGATGCCCCTCCGACGGAGCTCGAACAGCCCCAAGATGGGATCTTGTGGATCTGAGAAGGTTGCGGCGGTGGAATTAGGTTTTGGCTCTGTTTTGATCGTGCGGGATACGTGAGGTATATATAGGAGGAAGGAGTGCGTCGGTGGAGCATTAGGGGCCCACGAGGGGGGCGCGCCAGGGCGCGCCTCCACCTCGTGACCGCCTCTGGCACTTCTTGGAGTAGGGTCCAAGTCTCCTGGATCACGTTCGGTTGGGAAATCACGTTCCCGAAGGTTTCATTCCGTTTGGACTCCGTTTGATATTCTGTTTCTTCGAAACACTGAAATAGGCGAAAACCAGCAATTCTGGGCTGGGCCTCTGGTTCATAGGTTAGTCCCAAAAATAATATAAATGTGGAAAATAAAGCCCAATATAGTCCAAAACAGTAGATAAAGTAGCATGGAGCAATCAAAAAGGGACATTTACATCTATGCCCCTAATTTGCGCCCACTCTCAGATTTACCCCTAATTTCAAAGCCTGCTCAAATTTGCCCCTCCGCCGTTAGGCGCACTTACAGAAATGCCCTTCTGTGTCGTTACCGTCCGGTCAAAGCAGGTCAAAGCTGGCCAAAGGGCATTGACCGTCCTGAAAAAAATAGCAAAAAAGTTCTAACAAATCTGAAAATTTGTGAGATCAAAGATACTCAGGTTCACAAGGTGCGTGCAAATTTTCGTGCTGTTTGGGCATTCCAGGAGCTCGTGTCAAAGGAAAAACAATAAATATGTACGCCTGTGAACAATAAATTCAAAAAAAATAGCAAGGAAATTAAAAGAATATGAATTTTTTGGCATCAAAGAGGCTATAGTCTACAAGTTGCGTGCAAATTTTTGTTGTGTTTGGACATTGGAGGGGCTTGTGGAGAAAAAAACAAAATTTGGCTCGAGAAAAAACTTGGGAAAAAATGACTATTTTGTTTTTTCTTGCTAGAGCTCCTCGCATGTCATTTGATCACAAAAACTTGCGAGCACCTTGTGCACCCAAGCCTCTTTGATGGCAAATTTTTTCATATTTTTTTGAATTTTCTTGCTATTTTATTTCAAATTTACTGTTCACAAGTGTGCATGTCAAATGTTTTTCCTCGCCACGAGCTCCTGGAGTGTCCAAATAGCACAAAAATTTGCACGCACCTTGCGCACATGAGTATCTTCAAACTCACAAAATTTTAGATTTTTAAAAAAAATTGCTATTTTTTTCAGGGCGGTCAAAGTTGTTTGACCGGACGGTAACGGTGCAGAAGGGCATTTCTGTAAGGGCACCTAACAACGGAGGGGCAAATTTGAGCAAGCTTTCGAATTAGGGGTATATATGATTAGGTGGTTCGAGTTAGGGATAGAAATGCAAATGGCCCAATCAAAAATTATAGATACGTTGGAGACGTATCAGGCATCCCCAAGCTTAATTCCTGCTCGTCCTCGAGTAGGTAAATGATAAAAAAGAATTTTTGATGCGGAGTGAATACTTTGGTATAATTTCAATATAAATCTTCTTAATTGTGATATGAATATTCAGATCCGAAAGATTCAACACAAAAGTTCATATTGACACAAAAATAATAATACTTCAAGCATACTAATCAAAGCAATCATGTCTTCTCAAAATAGCATGGCAAAAGAAAGTTCATCCCTACAAAATCATATGGTTAGGCTATGCTTCATTTTCGTCACACAAGGATGTTCCCAACTTCTATACCCCCGATGACAAGCCAAGCAATTGTTTCATACTCAAATAATCTCAAACTTTTTCAACCTTCACGCAATACATGAGCGCGAGCCATGGACATAACACTATGGGTGGAATAGAATATGATGATGGGGATTGTGTGGAGAAGACAAAAAGGAGAAAGTCTCACATCGACGAGGCTAATCAACAGGCTATGGAGATTCCCATCAAATGATGTCAACATGAGGAGTAGGGATTGCCATACAACGGATGCACTAGAGCTATGAATGCTCAACAAAAGAAAATTAGTGGGTGTGCATCCAACTCACTTGCTAACAAAGACCTAAGGCATTTTGAGGATGCCCATCATTGGAATATACAATCCAAGTTCTATAATGAAAAATTCCCACTAGTATAAAAAGACAACTTATGAGACTCACTATCATGAAGATCTTGGTGCTACTTTGAAGCACAATATATGAGACTCACTACATGAAGGACAAGGTGCTACTTTGAAGCGCAAGTGTGGTAAAAGGATAGTAGCATTGTCCCTTCTCTCTTTTTCTCTCATTTTTTATTTGGGCCTTTCTCTTTTTTTTATGGCCTCTTTTTTTCATGCGGAGTCTCATCCCGACTTGTGGGGGAATCATAGTCTCCATCATCCTTTCCTCACTTTGGGGCAATGCTCTAATAATGATGGTCATCACACTTTTATTTTTCTTACAACTCAACAATTACAACTCGATACTTAGAACAAAGTATGACTCTATATGAATGCCTCCGGCGGTGTACCGGGATGGTGCAATGAATCAAGAGTGACACGTATGAAAAATAATGCATGGTGGCTTTGCCACAAATACGATGTCAACTACATGATCATGAGATGGCAATATGACAAAAGTAATGTATGTCATGATGATGATGATGGAAGTTGCATGGAAATATATCTTGGAATGGCTATGGAAATGCCATGATAGGTAGGTATGGTGGCTGTTTTGAGGAAGATATAAGGAGGTTTATGTGTGATAGAGTGTATCGTATCACGGGATTTGGATGCACCGACGAAGTTTGCACCAACTCTCAAGGTGAGAAAGGGCAATGCACGGTACCGAAGAGGCTAGCAAAGGTGGAAAGGTGAGAGTGTGTATAATCCATGGACTCAACATTAGTCAAAAGAACTCATATACTTATTGCAAAAATTTAGAAGCCATCAAAAAATTCAAGTACTACGCGCATGCTCCTAGGGGGATAGATTGGTAGGAAAAGACGAACGCTCATCCCCGACCGCCACTCATAAGGATGCACAAGCCAGGTACACTCCATGTTTCAAATTTGTTACACAACTTTACCCATACGTGCATGCTACGGGACTTGCAAACTTCAACACAAGCCTTTCTCAAATTCACAATTATCCAACTAGCATGACTTTGATATTATCACCTTCATATCTCAAAACAATTATCAAGCATCAAACTTATCTTAGTATTCAATTTACTCAAAAGAAAGTTTCACATGTCTTGAACACTAAGTATATTAACATTAAGCAAACTACCATGCTATTAATGACTCTCAAAATAATCTAAGTGAAGCATGAGAGATCAATAGTTTCTTGAAAACAAATCCACCACCGTGCTCTAAAAGATATAAGTGAAGCACTAGAGCAAAAATTATCACGCTCAAAAGATACAAGTGAAGCACTATGAGCAAAACTATCGAGCTCAAAAGATATAAGTGAAGCACATAGAGTATTCTAACAAATTCCAATTCATATATGGATCTCTCAAAAGGTGTGTACAGCAAGGATGATTGTGGTAAACTAACAAGCAAAGACACAAATAATACAGGACGCTCCAAGCAAAACACATATCATGTGGTGAATAAAAATATAGCTCCAAGTAAATTACCGATGGAAGTGGACGAAAGAGGGGATGCCTTCCGGGACATCCCCAAGCTTTGACTTTTTGGTGTCCTTGGATTATCTTGGGGGTGCCATGGGTATCCCCAAGCTTAGGCTCTTGCCACTCCTTGTTCCATAATCCATCAAAAGAATTCACCCAAAACTTGAAAACTTCACAACACAAAACTCAACAGAAATCTCGTGAGCTCCGTTAGAGAAAGAAAACAAAAGACTACTTCAAGGTACTGTAATGAACTCATTCTTTATTTATATTGGTGTTAAACCTACTGTAATCCAACTTCTCTCTGGATGATAAACTATTTTACTAGCCATAGATTCATCAAAATAAGCAAACAACACACGTAAAACAGAATCTGTCAAAAACAGAATAGTCTGTAGCAATCTGTAACTAACACAAACTTCTGGAACTCTAAAAGTTCTACCAAAATAGGAAGTCGTGGACAATTTGTTTATTGAACAGCAGCAAAACGAATCAACACAAAATCACGTTCCTGCGATTTAACAAAATTATATTCGTGTGTGCAAAGTTTCTGTTTTTCAGCAGAATCAAATCAACTATCATAGTTGGTTATCGTATAGGTTCTACTTGGCACAAACACTAATTAAAAGATAAAACCACATCCAAACAGAAGCTAGATGGATTATTTATTCCTAAACATAAGAAAAAACAAAAAAACAAAAAACACAAAATAAAATTGGGTTGCCTCCCAACAAGCGCTATCGTTTAACGCCCCTAGCTAGGCATAAAAGCAAGGATAGATCTAGGTATTGCCATATTTGGCAGGCAATCCATAAGTGGCTCTCATGATAGATTCATATGGTAATTTTATTTTGTTTCTAGGGAAGTGTTCCATACCCTTCTTTAAGGGAAATTGGAATTGAATATTCCCTACCTTCATATCAATAATTGCACCAATCGTTCTAAGGAAAGGTCTACCAAGAATAATACTCCCTCCGTTCCTTGATATAAGGTGTATAGATTTTTGAGAAAAAATCCAAAATATAAGGTGTATTTCATTGCAGCACTCATTTGGATAATTATTTTGGGGATTTAATTACATCTCCTTATATGAGGCAAGCTCCTCTATTTTCTCATGTAAATTAGTCAGGCGTAATCTCGCCCAAAATTTGTGAAATTTTCCCTCCACGTGCATTCTTTAATTTCCGTGCCAAAAACTATACACCCTATATTTAGGAATGGAGGGAGTAGGACATGAAGGATTGCAATCTATATCAAGAACGATAAAATCTACGGGCACATAATTCCTATTTGCAACAATAAGAACATCATTAATTCTTCCCATAGGTTTTTTAATAGTGGAATCCGCAAGATGCAAGTTTACAGAGCAATCATCAAAATCACGGAAATCTAGCAAATCACATAAAGTTTTGGAATAGTAGAGACACTAGCACCCAAATCACACAAAGCATGAAACTCATAATCTTTAATTTCAATTTTAATAGTAGGTTCCCACTTATCATAGAGTTTTCTAGGGATAGAAACTTTCAACTCAAGTTTTTCTTCATAAGATTGCATCAAGGCATCAACAATGTGTCCGGTAAAGGCCTTATTTTGACTATAAGATGAGGAGAATCTAGCACGGATTGCAACAAGGAAATGCAACCAATCAAAGAGCAATTTTCATAATTAAATTCCTTGAGATCCAAAATAGTGGGTTTAGCAACATCTTGGTTTTTATTTATTTCAATCCCACTTTCATCAAATTCATCATCAAGATCTAGAAACTCTAAATTCTTAAAACGCCTTCTAGGTAAAGGAGGATAATCTTCAGTTCCATCAAGATTCGTATTGCAAAACAAAGATTTAATGGGGGACACATCAATAACTTTTATATCTTCATCTTGATTTTCATAGGAATTGGAAGAACACGCTTTAATAAAGGCATCTTTGGAAGCACGCATCCTAGCGGTTCTTTCCTTGCACTCATCAATGGAAATTCTCATGGCTTTGAGAGACTCGTTGATATCATGCTTAGGAGGAATAGATCTAAGCTTTAAAGAATCAATTTCAAGAGAAATTCTATCAACGTTCCTAGCCAAATCATCAACTTTAAGCAATTTCTCTTCAAGCAAAGCATTAAAATTCTTTTGTGAATTCATAAACTCTTTAACACTACTCTCAAATTCAGAGGGCATCTTATTAAAATTTCCATAAGAGTTGTTGTAGGAATTTCCATAATTATTAGAAGGATTACTAGGATAAGGCCTAGGATTAAAATTCCCTCTATACGCATTGTTTCCAAAACTATTCCTACCAAAAAAATTCACATCCATAGATTCATTATTATTCTCAAGCAAGGTAGATAAAGGCATATCATTGGGATCAAGAGGAGTATTTTTAGGAGCAAACATCTTCATAAGTTCATCCATCTTTTCACTCAAAACATTGATTTCTTCTATAGCATGCACTTTTTTACTAGAAGATCTTTCGGTGTGCCATTGAGAATAATTAGCCATAATATTATCAAGCAATTTTGTAGCATCTCCTAACGTAATTTCCATAAACGTGCCTCCCGCGGCCGAATCTAAAAGATTTCTAGAAGCAAAATTCAATCCGGCATAAAAATTTTGTATGATCATCCATAAATTCAAACCATGAGTAGGGCAATTGCGAAGCATTAATTTAATTCTTTCCCAAGATTGGGCAACATGCTCATGATCAAGTTGTTTAAAATTCATGATAGCGTTACTAAGAGTGATGATCTTAGCGGGAGGAAAATACTTAGAGATAAAAGCATCTTTGCACTTGTTCCAAGAATCAATACTATTTTTAGGCAAAGACGAAAACTAAACTTTAGCACGATCTCTAAGTGAAAACGGAAATAACTTCAAGTTGACAATATTGTTATCCGTATCTTTCTTCTTTTGCATATCACACAAATCAACAAAATTGTTTAGATGAGTGGCGGCATCTTCAGTAGGAAGGCCGGCGAATTGATCTTTCATAACAAGATTCAGCAAAGCGGTATTGATTTCACAAGACTCAGCATTATTAAGAGGAGCAATCGGAGTACTAAGGAAATCATTATTATTGGTATTCGAGAAATCACACAACTTGGTATTATCTTGCGCCATGGCAAAAAGTAATCCAACACACAAGCAAACAGAAAGGCAACGGGAAAGAGAGGAGGAGATTGGGAAAGAGAGGGCGAATAAAACGGCAAGGGTGAAGTGGGGCAGAGGAAAACGAGAGGCAAATGGCAAATAATGTAATGCGAGAGATAGGGATTGCGATGGGTACTTGGTATAGTTGACTTGCTTGCGTGAGCCTCCCCGGCAACGGCGCCAGAAATTCTTCTTGCTACCTCTTGAGCACGGCGATGGATTTCCCCGAAGAGGAGAGGATGATGCAGCAAAGTAGCGTAAGTATTTCCCTCAGTTTTTGAGAACCAAGGTATCAATCCAGTAGGAGACCATGCACAAGTCCCTCGTACCTACACAAAACGATAGCAACTCGCAACCAACGTGATTAGGGGTTGTTAATCCCTTCTTGGTCACTTACGAAAGTGAGATCTGATAGAGATGATAAATAATATTTTTGGTATTTTTGATAGATAGATGAAAAGTAAAAAGTAAAAGGCAAAGTAAAAACAAAGCAAGTAAATAAAGCGATAGAGATTGATATGATGAGAATAGACCCGGGGGCCATAGGTTTCACTAGTGGCTTCTCTCAAGAGCATAAGTATTCTACGGTGGGTGAAAAAATTACTGTTGAGCAATTGACAGAATTGAGCATAGTTATGAGTATATCTAGGCAATGATAATGTATATAGGCATCACGTCCAAGACAAGTAGATCCAACCGATTCTGCATCTACTACTATTACTCCACTCATCGACCGCTATCCAGCATGCATCTAAAGTATTAAGTAAAAATAGAGTAACGCATTAAGCAAGATGACATGATGTAGAGGGATAAATTAATGCAATATGATAAAAAAACCATCTTGTTATCCTCGATGGCAACAATACAATATGTGCCTTGCTGCCCCTTCTGTCACTGGGAAAGGACACCGCAAGAATGAACCCAAAGCTAAGCACTTCTCCCATTGCAAGAACTACCAATCTAGTTGGCCAAACCAAAAAGGATAATTCGAAGAGACTTGCAAAGATAACTCAATCATACATAAAAGAATTCAGAGAAGAATCAAATATTTTCCATAGATAATACTGGATCGTAAACCCACAATTCATCAGTCTCAACAAACACACCGCAAAAAGAAGATTACATCAAATAGATCTCCACGAGAGAGGGGGAGATCATTGTATTGAGATCCAAAAAGAGAGAAAAAGTCATCTAGCTACTAGCTACGGACCCGAAGGTCTGAAGTAAACTACTCACACATCATCAGAGGGGCTATGGTGTTGATGTAGAAGCCCTTCGTGGTGGCTGCCCCCTCCGGTGGAGCTCCGGAACTGGCCCCAAGATGGGATCTCGTGGATACAGAAGGTTGCGGCAGTGGAATTAGGTTTTTGGCTCCTGTTCTGATCGTACGGGGATACGTAGGTATATATAGGAGGAAGGAGTACGTCGGTGGAGCGTCAGGGGGCCCACGAGGTAGGGGCGCGCCCAGGGGGCGCCCTCCACCCTCGTGACCGCCTCTGGCACTTCTTGGAGTAGGGTCCAAGTCTCCTGGATCACGTTCGGTTGGAAAATCACGTTCCCGAAGGTTTCATTCCATTTGGACTCCGTTTGATATTCTGTTTCTTTGAAACACTGAAATAGGCAAAAAAACAGCAATTCTAGGTTGGGCCTCCGGTTAATAGGTTAGTCCCAAAAATAATTTAAAAGTGGAAAATAAAGCCTAATATAGTCCAAAACAGTAGATAAAGTAGTGTGGAGCAATCAAAAATTATAGATACGTTGGAGACGTATCGGCTAGCAGATGTAGGGGAAAGTAGGTGTAACTGTCCACCCAGAGTAAAGAGTTATTGTTTCAGAAAGACTGTGTCTTGAATCTCCGACCATGGATGTGTTCGAGTCTTGTGGGGAAAAGTGCGCAAACCCCTGTAGAGTGTACAAACTAATCATGGTTAGCCGTGTCCCCGGTTATGGACGTTTTGAGTATCTGATTCTTGGATTATCGTGTTGATCTCATCACTCTAAATTTAATTTGATTGGGTTTAATGATGATGATTAATTGGGATTGAGTTCGAGGAACCTTCTCAATGTTTAACAACCACCATGATAGTTAAATAAAACTTATTCCTTTGTTGTAGGAAAAAATTGGCTTTATGCAAAACTATAACCATAGAGCTTTCCACCAGCCATATGTGCATGTAGTGATAGCATTCATTCTGTTCATTACCCTGTGTGTTACATTGCCAGCATATTCCATGTGCTGACCCGTTCCGGGCTGCAATATTTCATGTTGCAGACTTTTCAGACAATGAGTAAGGTGCCATAGGTCGTTGTCTTTCACTTAGCTATGCCGTTGGAGTTGATGGACCCACTTTATCTTCCAAGCCTTCCGCTGTTATCAATTTTTAGATGGCCTTAAGCCATATTTATTGTAATAGGTTCTCTTTTGAGACATTCGATGTAATAAGTGTGTGATTTAAACTCTGTTATAAATCCTCAAGTACTGTGCATGTCAGCATTACCGATCCAGGGATGACACCGATGCACAGAGACTAGACTGTTTGAGGTCTGGTCGCTACACCTATGTTGTCACTTTCATATTCTAGTGGGAATTTTTCATTATAGGATTAGATGCACACCCACTTAGTTTTCATATTGAGCTTTCATACACTTATAACTCTTAGTGCATTCGTTGCATGGCAATCCCTACTCCTCGCATTGATATCGATTGACGGGCATCTCCATAGCCCGTTGGTTAGCCGCGTCGATGTGAGACTCTCTTACTTTTCGTCTTCTCTATATTTATCCTCATCATCATACTCTATTCCCCCCATAGTGCTATATCCATGGCTTGCACTCATGTATTGCGTGAGGGTTGAAAAAGCTGAAGCGCATTAAAAAGTATGAACCAATTGCTCGGCTTGTCATCGGGGTTGTGCATGATAAATACTTTGTGTTAAGAAGATAGAGCATGACAAGATTATTTGACTTTGTAGGGATAGCTTTCTTTAGCATTGATATTTTGAAAGACATGATTGTTTATTGGGATGCCTGAGTATTGATGTCTGCTACGTCTTGAGCTTGCGTTGGTTTTCCTTGAAGAGGAAAGGGTGATGCATCAAAGTAGCGTAAGTATTTCCCTCATTTTTTGAGAACCAAGGTATCAATCCAGTAGGAGGCTCCTCAGAAGTCCCACGCACCTACACAAACAAACAAGAACCTCGCAACCAACGCAATAAAGGGGTTGTCAATCCCTTCACGACCACTTGCGAAAGTGAGATCTGATAGAGATAATATGATAAGATAAATATTTTTGGTATTTTTATGATATAGATTGGAAAAGTAAAGATGCAAATAAAAGTAGATTGTAAACTTATATGATAAAAGATAGACCCGGGGGCCATAGGTTTCACTAGTGGCTTCTCTCAAGATAGCATAAGTATTACGGTGGGTGAACAAATTACTGTCGAGCAATTGATAGAAAAGCGAATAATTATGAGATTAGCTAGGCATGATCATGTCATGTATATACGCATCACGTCTGTGACAAGTAGACCGACTCCTGCCTGCATCTACTACTATTACTCCACACATCGACCACTATCCAGCATGCATCTAGAGTATTAAGTTCATAACAATAGAGTAACGCATTAAGAAAGATGACATGATGTAGAGGGATAAACTCATGCAATATGATATAAACCCCATCTTTTTATCCTCGATGGCAACAATACAATCGTGCCTTGCTGCCCTATTGCATCCTTTGGGAAAGGACACCGCAAGATTGAACCCAAAGCTAAGAACTTCTCCCATTGCAAGAAAGATCAATCTAGTAGGCCAAACCAAACTGATAATTCGAAGAGACTTGCAAAGATAACTTAATCACACATAAAAGAATTCAGAGGAGATTCAAATATTTCTCATAGATAAACTTGATCATAAACCCACAATTCATCGGATCTCGACAAACACACCGAAAAAAGGGTTACATCGAATAGATCTCCAAGAAGATCGAGGAGAACTTTGTATTGAGATTCAAAGAGAGAGAAGAAGCCATCTAGCTAATAACTATGGACCCGAAAGTCTGTGGTAAACTACTCACAACTCCTGCCTGCATCTAGTACTATTGCTCCACACATTGACCGCTATCCATCATGCATCTAGAGTATTAAGTTCATAAGAACAGAGTAACGCATTAAGAAAGATGACATGATGTAGAGGGATAAATTCATGCAATATGATAAAAAAACCATCTTGTTATCCTCGATGGCAACAATACAATATGTGCCTTGCTGCCCCTTCTGTCACTAGGAAAGGACACCGCAAGATTGAACCCAAAGCTAAGCACTTCTCCCATTGCAAGAACTACCAATCTAGTTGGCCAAACCAAAAAGGATAATTCGAAGAGACTTGCAAAGCTAACTTAATCACACGTAAAAGAATTCAGAGGAGATTCAAATAATTCTCATAGATAAACTTGATCATAAACTAACAATTCATCGGATCTCGACAAACACACCACAAAAAGAGTTACATCGAATAGATCTCCAAGAAGATTGAGGAGAACTTTGTATTGAGATTCAAAGAGAGAGAAGAAGCCATCTAGCTAATAACTATGGACCCGAAAGTCTGTGGTAAACTACTCACAACTCATAGGAGAGGCCTTGGAGATGATGTAGAGGCCCTCCGTGGTTGATTTCCCCTCCGGCGGAGCATCGACGAAGGCTCCAAGATGGGATCTCGCGGATCCAGAAGGTTACAGCGGTGGAAATAGTTTTTCGTGGTGATCCTCGATGGTTTCAGGGTACGTGGGTATATATAGGAGGAAGAAGTAGGTCGGTGGACGCTCGAGGGGCCCACGAGGGTGGGGGGCGCGCCCACCTATAGGGGGCGCACCAGGCACCCTCGTGGCCGCCTCCTTTGTTGCTTGAGGTCCACTCCAAGTCCCCTGGATCACGTTTGTTCCAAAAAGATCGCTCCCGAAGGTTTCATTTCGTTTGGACTCTGTTTGATATTCCTTTTCTTCGAAACACTGAAATAGGCAAAAAAAACAGCAATTCGGGTTGGGCCTCCGGTTAGTAGGTTAGTCCCAAAAATGATATAAAATTGTAAAGTAAAGCCCATAAACATCCAAAACGGGTAATATAATAGCATGGAACAATCAAAAATTATAGATACGTTGGAGACGTATCAGGCATCCCCAAGCTTAATTCCTGCTCGTCCTCGAGTAGGTAAATGATAAAAAAGAATTTTTGATGTGGAATGCTACCTAGCATAATTCTCAATGTAATTTTCTTTATTGTGGCATGAATGTTCAAATCCAAGTGATTCAAGATAAAAGTTCATATTAACATAAGAAATAAGAATACTTCAAGCATACTAACTAAGCAATCATGTCTTCTCAAAATAACATGGCTAAAGAAAGTTATCCCTACAAAATCATATAGTCTGGCTGTTGCTCTATCTTCATCACACAAAGTATTTAATCATGCACAACCCTGATGACAAGCCAAGCAATTGTTTCATACTTTAGTAACTCTCAAACCTTTTCAACTTTCACGCAATACATGAGCGTGAGCCATGGACATAGCACTATATGTGGAATAGAATGGTGGTTGTGGAGAAGACAAAAAAAGGAGAAGATAGTCTCACATCAACTAGGCGCATCAACGGGCTATGGAGATGCCCATTAATAGATATCAATGTGAGTGAGTAGGGATTGCCATGCAACGGATGCACTAGAGCTATAAATGTATGAAAGCTCAACAAAAGAAACTAAGTGGGGGTGCATCCAACTCGCTTGCTCACGAGGACCTAGGGAAATTTGAGGAAGCCCATCAATGGAATATACAAGCCAAGTTCTATAATGAAAAATTCCCACTAGTATATGAGAATGATAACATAGGAGACTCTTTATCATGAAGATCATAGTGCTAGTTTGAAGCACAAGTGTGGTAAAAAGGATAGTAGCATTGTCCCCTCTCTCTTTTTCTCTCATTTTTTATTTGGCCTTTCTTTTTTTATTTGTCCTTTTTTTGGTGGGCTCTTTGGCCTTTTTTAAAAAAAAGTCTGAAGTCTCATCCCGACTTGTGGGGGAATCATAGTCTCCATCATCCTTTCCTCACTGGGACAATGCTCTAATAATGAAGATCATCACACTTTTATTTACTTACAATTCAAGATTACAACTCGATACTTAGAACAAGATATGACTCTATATGAATGCCTCCGGTGGTGTACCGGGATATGCAATGAATCAAGAGTGACATGTATGAAAATTATGAAAGTAGGCCTTGCCACAAATACGATGTCAACTACATGATCATGCAAAGAGCAATATGACAATGATGATGTGTGTCATATAAACGGAGCGGTGGAAAGTTGCATGGCAATATATCTCGGAATGGCTATTGAAATGCCATAATAGGTAGGTATGGTGGCCGTTTTGAGGAAGGTATAAGGTGGGTGTATGGTACCGGCGAAAGTTGCGCGGTACAAGAGAGGCTAGCAATGGTGGAAGGGTGAGAGTGCGTATAATCCATGGACTCAACATTAGTCATAAAGAACTCATATACTTATTACAAAAATCTACAAGTCATTGAAAACAAAGTACTACGCACATGCTCCTAGGGGGATAGATTGGTAGGAAAATACCATCGCTTGTCCCCGACCGCCACTCATAAGGAAGACAATCAATAAATAAAATTATGCTCCAACTTCATCACAAAGCGGTTCACCATACGTGCATGCTACGGGAATCACAAACTTCAGCACAAGTATTATTTAAATTCATAATCACCCAACTAGCATGACTCTAATATCACCATCCTCATATATCAAAACAATTATCAAGTATCAAATTGATCATAGCATCCAATTCACTTCATATGATAGTTTTTATTATACCCAACTTGGATGCCCATCATTCTAGGACCAATTTTATAACCATAGAAAATACCATGCTGTTCTAAGAGACTCTCAAAATAATATAAGTGAAGCATGAGAGATCAACAATTTCTTCAAAATTAAGTCACCGCCGTGCTCTAAAAGATATAAGTGAAGCGCTAGAGCAAAACTATCTAGCTGAAAAGATATAAGTGAAGCACATAGAGTATTCTAATAAACTCTAATCAAGTGGGTTTCTCCCAAAAGGTGTGTACAGCAAGGATGATTGTGGTAATCTAAAAAGCAAAGACTAATATCATACAAGACGCTCCAAGCAAAACACATATCATGTGGTGAATAAAAATATAGCTCCAAGTAAAGTTACCGATAGACGAAGACGAAAGAGGGGATGCCTTCCGGGGCATCCCCAAGCTTAGGATTTTGGTTATCCTTGAATATCTTGGGGTTCCATGGGCATCCCCAAGCTTAGGCTCTTGCCACTCCGTATTCCATAGTCCATCAAATCTTTACCCAAAACTTGATAACTTCACAACACAAAACTCAACAGGAAATCTCATAAGTTTCGTTAGTGCAAGAAAGAAAAACCACCACATAAGGTACTGTAATTAACTCATTATTTACTTATATTGGTGTTAAACCTACTGTATTCCAACTTCTCTATGGTTCATACCCCTACATACTAGCCATAGATGCATCAAAATAAGCAAGCAACACACGAAAAACAGAATCTGTCAAAAACAGAACAGTCTGTAGAAATCTGTAACTCTCGAATACTTCTGGATCTCTAAAAATCCTACCAAAATAGGAAGTCCTAGGAAATTTTTCTATTGATCTACAGCAAAACGAATCAATGCAAAAGCACGTTTCTGTGAATTACTAAAATTATTTTCATGCGTGCAAAGGTTCTGTTTTTCAGCAGAATCAAATTAACTATCACCATAGGTTATCCTATAGGTTCTACTTGGCACAAAAACTAATTAAAACATGAAAACACATTTAAACAGAATCTAGATGAAAAATTTATTACTAAACAGAAGCAAAAAAACAAAAAAAATAAAATAAAATTGGGTTGCCTCCCAACTAGCGCTATTGTTTAACGGCCCTAGCTAGGCATAAAAGCGAGGATACATCTAAGTAGTGCCATAATAATAAGATAGATCACGAAAACTCATCTCATATTCTCTATGTTCAGCAGAAAGTTTTCTTTGAGGCAAGCAAAAGTAATCAAAAGGGCTAAATTCAATGGGATAAAAGTCCCCGAGATCAAACTCGGGAGGTATGGGTTCCTCCCTTGGCCCTTCATATTGCACAACCAATTCATCATTATAAATATTCTTTTGACAGAACCTCTTGAGTCTGTAGTCAAGAGAGTATCCTAGCTCATTATTTCGAATAGCAAAATCATTATTGAGTTCAGAAATTTTATCAACTAGAAAAGTGGTAGGAACCTTTTTTCTAAGGTTTTCATTAAAGGCAATATAGTCCAAAGATTGGGAACTCATAATTTCCTCTTGATCGAAGAGGATCGCCTCTATGGGAGGACGGGCGGCGTCCACCCTATAGTGCGCAAAAATTTCTTTGGCTTCTTTTATTATAAATCTAAACTCATGTGCCAAAAAGATAGTAGTTGCGCGCTTAACAGAAGAATGCTCAATATTAGAAAATACTAGGAAAATCCTTTGTATGCAAGGATGCATGTGCATAAACTGTCTTTCAAGTTCAACTATAAGCATGGCGATAGCATCCGCAAGGCTACTAGTTCTATGCAAGATAGAACTACCCATAGAAGGTAAAGCACCGGCACAAGTAAAGAAATCTTGAATAACCCCTTTTCCAATAATATTACCGCTACCGATTCGAAACTTTTTAGTATGCAAGATAGGGGGTTGTTCAGCAGGAGCATCAGAATTTCCCATGTTATCATTATTGTCCATATCGACAATAATTTCCCCAATTTCAGACATAACGGCAAACAAAAGCGAGGAGGAAGAAGAGGGCAAGCGGAAAAGAGAAGGTGAATAAAACGGCAAGAGTGAAGTGGGGGAGAGGAAAACAAGAGGCAAATGGCAAATAATGTAATGCGAGGGAGATGAGTTTGTGATGGGTACTTGGTATGTCTTGACTTGAGTGAAGACCTCCCCGGCAACGGCGCCAAAAATCCTTTTTGCTACATCTTGAGCTTGTGTTGGTTTTCCTTGAAGAGGAAAGGGTGGTGCAACAAAGTAGCGTAAGTATTTCCCTCAGTTTTTGAGAACCAAGGTATCAATCCATTAGGAGGCTCCTCAGAAGTCCCACGCACCTACAAACAAACAAGAACCTCGCAACCAACGCAATAAAGGGGTTGTCAATCCCTTCACGGCCACTTGCGTAAGTGAGATCTGATAGAGATAATATGATAAGATAAATATTTTTGGTATTTTTATGATATAGATTGGAAAAGTAAAGATGCAAATAAAAGTAGATTGTAAACTTATATGATAAAAGATAGACCCGGGGGCCATAGGTTTCACTAGTGGCTTCTCTCAAGATAGCATAAGTATTACGGTGGGTGAAAAAATTGCTGTCAAGCAATTGATAGAAAAGCGAATAATTATGAGATTATCTAGGCATGATCATGTATATAGGCATCACGCCCGTGACAAGTAGACCGACTCCTGCCTGCATCTAGTACTATTGCTCCACACATTGACCGCTATCCATCATGCATCTAGAGTATTAAGTTCATAAGAACAGAGTAACGCATTAAGAAAGATGACATGATGTAGAGGGATAAATTCATGCAATATGATAAAAAAACCATCTTGTTATCCTCGATGGCAACAATACAATATGTGCCTTGCTGCCCCTTCTGTCACTAGGAAAGGACACCGCAAGATTGAACCCAAAGCTAAGCACTTCTCCCATTGCAAGAACTACCAATCTAGTTGGCCAAACCAAAAAGGATAATTCGAAGAGACTTGCAAAGCTAACTTAATCACACGTAAAAGAATTCAGAGGAGATTCAAATAATTCTCATAGATAAACTTGATCATAAACTAACAATTCATCGGATCTCGACAAACACACCACAAAAAGAGTTACATCGAATAGATCTCCAAGAAGATTGAGGAGAACTTTGTATTGAGATTCAAAGAGAGAGAAGAAGCCATCTAGCTAATAACTATGGACCCGAAGGTCTGTGGTAAACTACTCACAACTCATAGGAGAGGCCTTGGAGATGATGTAGAGGCCCTCCGTGGTTGATTCCCCCTCCGACGGAGCGCCGACGAAGGCTCCAAGATGGGATCTCGCGGATACAGAAGGTTACGGCGGTGGAAATAGTTTTTCGTGGTGCTCCTCGATGGTTTCAGGGTACATGGATATATAGAGGAGGAAGAAGTAGGTCGGTGGACGCTCGAGGGGCCCACGAGGGTGGGGGGCGCACCCACCTGTAGGGGGCATGCCGGGCACCCTCGTGGACGCCTCCTCTGTTGCTTGACATCCACTCCAAGTCCCCTGGATCATGTTTGTTCCAAAAAGATCGCTCCCGAAGGTTTCATTCCGTTTGGACTCCGTTTGATATTCCTTTTCTTCGAAACACTGAAATAGGCAAAAAAAACAGCAATTCGGGCTGGGCCTCTGGTTAGTAGGTTAGTCCCAAAAATGATATAAAAGTATAAAGTAAAGCCCATAAGCATCCAAAACGGGTAATATAATAGCATGGAACAATAAAAAATTATAGATACATTGGAGACGTATCAATGTCTTTATGTCAAATTATAGACTATTGCTTTGAATCACTTATGTCTTAATATACATGCCATGACTAGATATACGATCTAGTTTATGCTAGGTAGCATTCCACATCAAAAATTATCTTTTTTATCATTTACCTACTCGAGGACGAGCAGGAATTAAGCTTGGGGATGCTGATACATCTCCGTTGTATCTATAATTTTTTATTGTTTCATGCCAATATTATACAACTTTCACATACTTTTGGCAACTTTTTATATGATTTATTGGACTAACCTATTGATCCAGTGCCCAGTGGCAGGTCCTGTTTTTTGCATGTTTTTTGTATAGCAGAAAATCCATATCAAACAAAGTCCAAATGAGATAAAAATTTATGGAGAATTATTTTGGAATATATGTGATTTTTAGGAGGTGGAATCAACGCAAACGGGGGCCCATAGAGCCCACAACCCACCAGGGCGCGCCACAAGCCCCAGGCGCGCCCTGGTGTCTTGTGCCCTCCTCGAATGTTCCCTTCTTCTGGCAATTTATGGAGAAAAACGTGTAAGAATATCAGCGCAATCAGAGTTACGCATCCCCGGGAATTTAAGAAACCGTGAAGGGCTAGATCTGGAGAGCGCGAAACAAATGGGGACAGAGAGACAGACCCAATCTAGGAGGGCCCCCGCCCCTCCGCCGCCATGGAGGCTATGGACCAGAGGAGGAACCCTCCTCCCATCTAGGGGGAGGCCAATGAAGAAGAAGAAGGAGGGGCTCTCTCCCCCCCTCTCCCGGTGCCGCCGGAGTGCCACCGGGGCAAGGATCATCATGGCGATATACATCAACAATCTTGCTACCGTCAACACCAACTCTCTCCCCCTCTATGCAGCATTGTAACACCCCTTCTCCCCGTTTAATCTCTACTTAAACATGGTGCTCAACTCCATATATTATTTCCCAATGATATTTGGCTATCCTATGATGTTGAGTAGATCCGTTCTATCCTATGGGTTAATCGTGATCTTTGTTGGTATGATTGTATATTTTATTTATGGTGCTGTCCTACGGTGCCCTCTGTCTTGCGCAAACGCGAGGGGCCTCCGTTGTAGGGTGTTGCAATATGTTCATGGTTTGCTTATTGTTGGTGTTGCGGGGGTGACAACAGCCTAAACGCAGATAAGTGGGTTATGGCGTATGGGAGTAAAGAGGACTTGATACTTAATGCTATGGTTGGGTTTCACGACCTTAATGATCTTTTGTAGTTGCGGATGCTTGCTAGAGTTCCAATCATAAGTGCATATGATCCAAGTAGAGAAAGTATGTTAGCTCATGCCTCTCCCTCATATAGAATTACAAGAATGATTACCGATACTTGTTATCGATTGCCTAGGGACAAATGACTTTCTTATTGACAAAAGCTTCTACTTTTACTACCTTGCATTTTATTCATAGTTTTATTCTTGCAAAGTACTCGTTGTTTTATTATTACCAAATAGTTTCATACCTGTTCTAGGTAAAGCAAATGTCAAGTGTGCGTAGAGTTGTATCAATGGTCGATAGAACTTGAGGGAATATTTGTTCTACCTTTAGCTCCTCGTTGGGCTCGACACTCTTATTTATCGAAGAAGGCTAGAAATGATCCCCTATACTTGCGGCTTATCAATAGTACTCTACAATGTGCATTTGCTATCCAAAGAAAATTCCTCAAATATGCACATCTTCAGCGGGGAGTTCTTCTATATCTTGCAATCAAATTCCTCAATATTAGCATTTACACTTCTTATGTTTATCCCGTTGAAAACTTAACCTATTTGTCATCAATCACCAAAAAGAGGGAGATTGTAAGTGCATCTAGTGCTCCTTAGTGATTTTGGTGTATTGAAGACTTATAGGTTAAGGGACTGATATGTTTGTGAGAGTACACAGGCTCTATAAGTCGATGAGGAATTTGATATTTACGATGAAAGTTGACCCCTAAAAATGTATGTCTTCAGTTGAAGACTCTGGTTCTCCTGAAGACTTTGAAAGTGAAGAAATTGGTGTGACCTTGAGGACTTGGATATTCATGCGAGGATTATGAAGCGTGAAGACTTTTGTTTTCGTAGTTCCATTTTCTCTTTCTTGAGTCATAGGAAACACCGTACTATTAAAAGGGGGTCAAGGTAATACTAAGGAAACACTTTCCAAGTGATGCTCAACTCAATATCCTACACCTACCCAATCCTTTCGAGTGAAGCCATTGGAAATCTCATACAGTTCAGTCAATTTCTTTAGTGACAGAGACGAAGATCTTCTGTTCTCTGAGGAATTTATTCTGACTGAGGAGTTAGGAATTCGCGAGTGTGGATTGCCTACACACTGAGGAAAATGATAGCCCTGAGGATTTTGATACTCAAATATCCGACCATTGTTGTGCTACACGCCAGCTATCCCAAAATATCTACCCACCTAACGGTCATATCATTGAAGGGCATTTATGTCTTATCATGTCGGGCTACTCCCTAGGTTATAAATAGCATCCCCCTACAGCCACTAGCTGGTTGGCTACTCTGAGAGAAACTAACACTTGTCATTGAGAGCTTCCCGTCCTCTGAGGACTTTGGGAAAAAATCATCAAGTGACGAAAAACCCAAAACCCAAACACCTACAACCCAAAGTGATTGAGCATCACTGAAGAGATTGTTCCTGTGTGGAACCGACACTTGTTAACTTTGAGGACTGTGCATCCTCCAGACGGTTAGGCGTCATTGTTTGAGCATCCGAGAGGAATTGTGGATCACCGAATGACCAAGTCTGTGAAAGTTTGGAAGTCTCCTGAAGGCTTACCATGAGTGATTGGGTGAGGTCTGTGTGACTTTAGCTCAAGGAGAATAAGGTGAGGACTGTGTGTCCTCAGGTTTAAATACCCAGCCGCTCCAACCAGACGTACAACTGTCACAACACTGGTCTACCAAATCATTGTCTTCACCAAGCCATCTGGTTCTATTTCCTCAACCCTTTCATTTCCTCATTCATGTGTTGATGAACCTGATCATTACTGTTTGAAGACTTTGACTGAAGACTTTCTCTATTTCCTCAATCCTATTTCTTCAGTCACATTGTCTTCAGCCTGCTTATCCTGTTTCACGCTACCTGTACTCTGTGCTTGTCTTTCATTTCATTTTGATGACTATGCTTTTGCTCTGTTATGCTTTTACCAGAGTACTTATTCCGCTGCTAGTGTGTCATTGCTTAGGAATTTCTTCACCTAGAAATTCCTCTGTGATGAATTTGTAAAATCGCCTATTCACCCCCCCCCCCTCTAGTCAATATAATGCACTTTCAGTTCTCATCACCAAATTTGACTCCCTTAATTTTTCCCTTTGTTTCTAATAGATTTTCTGATTGTTCAATACTATCAACAGGTATTCTTTGAGCACTGTTCTACATGTCCATTCATATTGACTTAGGCTTCTATATTCTTCAATGAGATCCCAAAAAAAGATGCAATGGCCCAAATTTTAAGAGCTCTCCTCAAGGTTTTGAATTTAGCATTGATCTTTTTGGCAAAATCAATGTGTCCGACTGGGATATTCCATGCATTTTGTACAATTTCTTTGAAGTTAGTATGTTGCAGCCAATAATTTTCAAGTCTAAATATCTTTGATTTGGTATAGAAGCACCCACTTTAATCATACAAGGGAGATGATCAGAAACTGGTTTGGCCATAGGGAGGGCCATAGTGTGAGGGTATGTGATCACCCAAGAAGTTGAGGTAAAGAACCAATCAAGTTTCTCAAGCAATGGATTTTCTTGCATATTGCTCCAACTAAGTTGTCTCTCTTTAAGCGGTAACTCAGTTAGACCCAAATTACTGATTGCCTTAGTGAATAGTAGCATTTGATTAACATCACCCCTTGGTTTATTCCTATCATTGGGAGATCTGATGAAGTTAAAATCACCCATGACAATCCAATCTACATAATTAGTGAAGGAAATATGCCTCAATAATAAAGTTTGTCGCGCGCGATGGCGGGGCGCGGCACCTATGGGGCCGGGGACGGCCCCTTCGTGAGTTCGGTACGAGGGCGGAGGCTGCGCGGAGAGCAGATCGAGGCGATCTTGTGAGGATTTTACCCAGCCGGGCGCGATGGTCGCGTAAACCCCTCTGCTGCTTTGTGTTGTATTGTGCTTGGGAGCTTGAAGAACTACAAGATGGCGGCCGCCGGCGTGAGAGTTGCAAATGGGTCGAACCTCCTCTCGTTGTGCATGGGCCTCCTTTTATAGGGCAAGGGTCACCGACAGTGTCAGCGTAGGGTAGAGGGGTAAAACGTAAAAGAGGTGGTAGTTGTAACAGTCGGGAACAAAGGTGCGACTCTGATTGCTTGAACAATGGATTCTACCTACTTTTGACAGAGGGGACAAGAGCATTAAATGCCGTCGCCGTCGCCCCAAAAGCTCCCGCCTTGCGTCTCCGTTTGCCACGGCGATGGAGCCACCACCGTGGAGTGCCACCGCACCCTCATGCAGCCAGACCACCGCCACGCATCTCGGAGAAGGTGAAGGTGGCGTGGGCGATGAGCTGGAGTCGGGCACGAGTAGCATAGCTCGCCCGGCAAGCACCTTGCCGATCTGATCTTGCGGGCCCGGAGCTTGTCGGGCTTGTAACTTGCCGCTTCGGGCCCTCGCCGGACGCGTATAGCGTCGGCGTGTCTTCGGTCTCCCGGCGAGCTCCTCTCGCGGGAGCTTGCATGAGTGATGTAATCTTGAGCACAGGCGGCCTTCCGGCAAGCTCCTCTTGCCGGGCCTTGATCTTCTATCTTGTACACTTTGTTCTTGAATGGCTTGGTATGGAGCAGGAATGGTCTCCGGCAAGCATTTGGTGGACCTAGTCGTGGGGAGCTGCGGCTGCCCGTGCACAAGTTGGGGTACTGAGGTACCCCCTACCTTAGTACACCGACAGGAGCCCCCGGGCCTGGGCCATACACGGTGCCGAGCGCTGTTGGGCCAGGCCCAAGACAGTGCACGGGCACACGAAGCCCACGGCGTGCCGAATCTACTTTTGCATCTGCCGCCTCCCCTCCCGTAACGCCACGCGTCGATTGCGGCGTCGCGGGAGACGTGGGCGGCGTATGCAGTCTTTAAAGCATCCACCCCGTGATCGTGGCGCAGAGCAGGGGCGCCTCACCCGTCGCTCCGGCTCCGCTTTTTCGCCACGCGGCCCTCATGCAAGGGGGTCGTGGGCGGCGAAGGTGGGAGACTGGGCCGTCACGGGCGGAGAAGGCGAGTCGGCCCCGCTCCTCTGGCCTCCTCGTTTCCTGATTGGTCGAGTGGGGCGGTTGAGCCCCCACCTCGCCCCTTTAAAAAGGGGCGGAAGGGGAGTACAATGGCCGCACTCATCCTCTTCTCCCTTCGTCTTCATCTTCTGTTCTTCTTGCCGCCATGGAAGGAGGGAACCCCGGTTCCTCGACGGTGGCAGCGAGGGTCGCGTCTAGGCAGTGCACCACTCCCCATCCCGCTCCCGTGGTGGCGGAACCGGCCACGAGAGGGAGAGGGAGGGGGCGTGGCCGCGGACGAGGCCGAGGGCGTGGCCGAGGCGGTCGGGGGAGAGGCGGTCGTGGTGACGTGCCCCCGTCTCCCGGCATCTCGACCACGGTGCGGTCCACACCGGAGATGACCCCGGAGTTCTTCATCAAGCTTCGCGGGCGCCTCGTCGTCGCCTCGGCTGCCGGCCCGTTCTTATGGCGCTATGGGGCGGACCCACCCGACGTGATGGAGTTGCGCATGAGGGGCTGCGGGATCAGCGGCACTTTCGGGTGAGTGTCGTGTCCCCAGCCCGGCGTGATGTTCTTCGACCGAGGGTGGAAGGCGTTCGCCGGATCCATAGCTTGACGGCGGGTTCACCTCCATTTCAAATTCTCGATGGTGACCTCCTCGCCGTCAAGGTCTTCGGCGACTACGGGACCCGGCACGCTGCTGTGTGGACAGCTCCTCGGATAGCGAAGGCTCCTCCCGGCGAGTGGACGAGGAGGAGAGCGACAGCGGCGACGAGGGGATGGCGGGCCCGACTAGGCGCCGGACACCGCTGCCTCGCGCGCCACCGGCGACCTCATCTTCTGGGTCGCCGGCCTTCTGAACTCCCCGGGGCCGTCTTCTTGGCGGTTGGCGTAGGGAGGCTGCGGAAGAGGAAGAGGGGGAGTGGCGGCAAAGCCGTCACGTCGCAGCACGAGGGCGAGTAGCCCTCGATAGCGTGCTGATGTCCCACTACCCCGTCTTCAAGCTCTGCCTCCTACGCCTCCGACTCCGCCAAACTCCTGGCCGGCCCCCGGGGTGTTCTCTTGGTGTCTTCTGGCGCCCGTGGCTCTCCGTGGGCTTCAGGGACTTGTCGCTGGCTCCGTCGACGCTTCCCCATGCCCGTCACCTTGCGCTGCTCTGGGCACGGGCGGCGTCACCGCCACGCCTCCTAGGCGCTCCTTCGCCCTTCCCGACAAGCTCCTCTCGCGGGGGCCTCCTTCCCGGCAAGCTTATCTTCTTGGGGCTCCTTGACCTACCTCTGAACTCTGAGCAGAGAAACAGGAGAGGGTCACGGGCACCTTATCTTTTTAAATTGTAAGCCCTCGGGCATTAGCTGCATTTAAGAACTTGTAATCCTCTCTATCATGTTTTCATCCCCATGGACTTGTACTATGCTAGGATGTTTTTAATGAAAAGAGGGAAAGCTTGCGGACTGAGTCTTTTACTTGATGCGTGCCTTGTGTGTTCTTACGCTATCGGGAGCTTGCCGGGCGAACACGCTTGCCGAGTCTTGGGATAGCCCACTGGCGGTGTTGCTTCCGCAAGCAACCTTGCCGGGCGATTCTATGACGCTTACCTTGCTTTGAGCGGGCTCGAAAGCAAGATAAGGGTGCAGCAGACACTTGTGTTTGTTGAGCGGACTCGAAACAAACCAAATGCATAACCGGACCGCGACTCGGTTCCTCCACGTCTGAGTTTTACAAGACACGCTTCGTTTAAAGACGCAGCCCGCATCTCCGGCCCATGAGAGGATGCATGACGAGGATGAAAAACTTATCTATCTGCAGCCCCAAAGATCTCTGTCTTGCGGAGATGAATCTTGAATCTTACAGCCCCCAGCGAGGCTGGCTTGCCGAGGAAGAACCCTGGCCCCCGCAGCCCCCGGCGACCCTGGCTTGCCGGGCCCCAGACGCTGGTGTGATCTTTCGGTTCCTCCTTGTTGCTGCAATTCCAGTCATGAAAACAGCTGAGGTAGACACGCAACTGCTTCACGCATATGCATGTATATATAAATCTTGACTATGCAATACGATGCCGTGGCTTGTCCCCTGTATGTTCGTACTCTACGTTTTTGGGGAGCTTGCCGGGGCGAACACGCTTGCCGAGTGCGGGACAGCCCGCTGGCGGTGTCGCTTCCGGCAAGCAACCTTGTCGGGCCAGTTGCGACGCTTAACTTGCTGAGCAGGCTCGAAAGCAAGATAAGGGTGCAGCAGCACACTTGTGTTTGTTGAGCGGACTCGGAAACAAAACAAATGCATAATCGACCACGACTCGGCTCCTCTCGCGCCAAGTCTCTCATCTGAAGGACATCCCACGGCGAGGCTCGCCACGTTATACCCTCGCCCTATATCCTTTGTGCGCTCTCACCCTCGCTTCTAGGTAACTTGCGGTGCTTGACACGCAGCGTCTTGAGTGCGGAACATCGGCAGCCCGCTTGGCTGGTGTTGCTTCCGCAAGCAACCTTGCAGCGTCTGTCGCGACAGCTTAACTTGTCGAACAGGCTCGAAACGAACGAGGCGCGAAGCTGGTCGCGCTCACTCTTAACTCGCCGGCGTGTTGAAGCGAGTAAGGGTGCGACCATTCACAGCGAGCTCCTCCGCGCCTGGTTTCGCATACAAAGGACGAATCGCGAGGGATATAACATAAAAAGGCATGGAATTAAAAAGTGCTCTGCACGAAGGCTCGAGCAACTTAGCTTTTCTTTTTCTCGTTTCTTTGCACTCGCTGGTGGAGCCCAATGGCGTGTCCCGAACGGCAGCGCAGCGCCCCGGAGAGGTGCGTTAGCCGGAATGGGCACTTGAGCTATCTCCGCCGGGCTTAGAGCGTTCCGAGGAGCTGCGCTTGTCGGAGTAAGCACCAGAGCCGTCCTCACCGGACTTAGAGCTCGATGGCGCGTCCTCGGCGACAGCATAGCGCTCCAAGGAGATCGCTTGCGGAGCATAGGGGAGCGGAGCGGCGGCGGCGAGGTACGTAACATGCTCGGACCCCTAGTAGCGATAGGAGGAGCAAAGTTCTCCTCGGCGCTTCGCTTTGCCCATGCATGGACAGCGGTCCGGAGCATCCCGAGCCCCGGCATGTTCTTGCCCCAGCGTCGCGAGTACCACGTCTTATGGTACAGGCGCTGCTGGGTCGTCGTCGTTGAGACGGACGGGGATCTACGGATGCTTGGCGCGGTCATCCGCCTGCCCCAGATCTGGTGGCACCGCGAGTGCCCTCGCCGGTGTCCACCCTTCCGCCGCGTCTCCTCCGCCTACCGCTGCTCCGTGAGCGGCGGGTGAGACGCAGACGGTCTGCAACCTCGAGGCCCTCGTCTTGGGCCATGGCGCGATTGTCGATGAAGCCGCCGACGGCCGGAGAGGTTGATGAAGAGCGCTTGATCGCCTGAACGCCGGATCAGGTCCGCACAACCTCGACGCCCCCCTACCTGGCGCGCCAAAGATGTCGCGCGCGATGGCGGGGCGCGGCACCTATGGGGCGGGGACGGCCCTTCGTGAGTTCGATGCGAGGCGGAGGCTGCGGAGAGCGGTCGAGGCGATCTTGCTGAGATTTTTACCCGGCCGGGCGCGATGGTCGCGTAAACCCTCTGCTGCTTTGTGTTGTATTGTGCCGGGGAGCTTGAAGAACTACAGTAGCGGCTGCCCGAGCGTGAGAGTTGCAAATGGGTCGAACCTCCTCTACGTTGTGCATGGGCCTCCTTTTATAGGGCAAGGGGTCACCGACAGGTGTCAACGTAGGGTAGAGGGGTAAAAACGTAAAAGAGGTGGTAGTTGTAACAGTGCGGGAACAAAGTGCAGCTCACATTAGCTTGAACAGTGGATTCTACCTACTTTTGACAGAGGGGGACAAGAGCATTAAATGCCCGTCGCCGTCGCCCCAAAAGCTCCCGCCCTTGCGTCTCCGTTTGCCACGGCGATGGAGCCACCACCGTGGAGTGCCACCGCACCCCTCATGCAGCACAGCCACCCGCCACGCATCTCTGGAGAAGGCTGAAGGTGACGCGTGGGCAGATGAGCTGGAGTGCGGGCACGTAGCATAGCTCGCCCGGCAAGCACCTTGCCGGGATCCTGATCTTGCCGGGCCCGGGAGCTTGTCGGGCTTGTAACTTGCCGCTTCCCGGGCCCTCGCCGGGATGCGTATAGCGTCGAGGCGTGTCTTCTGGTCTCCCCGGCGAGCTCCTCTCGCCGGGAGCTTGCATGAGTGATGTAATCTTGAGCCTGGAACGGCCTTCCCGGCAAGCTCCTCTTGCCGGGGCCTTGATCTTCTATCTTGTACACTTTGTTCTTGAATGGCTTGGTATGGAGCAGGAATGGTCTCCGGCAAGCATTTGGTGGACCTAGTCGTGGGGAGCTGCGGCTGCCCGTGCACAAGTTGGGGTACTGAGGTACCCCCTACCTTAGTACACCGACAAAGTTGTTATTTTATATTTCCTTATTCATGATAAAGGTTTATTATTCATGCTAGAATTGTATTGATTGGAAACTTAAATACATGTGTGAATACATAAACAAACACCGTGTTCCTAGTAAGCCTCTACTAGACTAGCTCGTTGATCAAAGATGGTAAAGGTTTCCTAACCATGTACATGTGTTGTCATTTGATAACGGGATCACATCATTAGGAGAATGATGCGATGGACAAGACCCGTCCGTTAGCTTAGCATAATGATCGTTCAGTTTTATTGCTATTGCTTTCTTCACGTCAAATACATATTCCTTCAACTATGAGATTATGCAACTCTCGGATACCGGAGGAATACCTTGTGTGCTATAATACATCACAACGTAATTGGGTGATCATAAAGATGCTCTACAGGTATCTCCGAAGGTGTTTGTTGAGTTGGCATAGATCGAGATTAGGATTTGTCACTCTGAGTATCGGAGAGGTATCTCTGGGCCCTCTCGGTAATACACATCATAAGCTTGCAAGCAAACGACTAAGGAGTTAGTCACGAGGTGATGTATTACAGAACGAGTAAAGAGACTTGCCGGTAACAAGACTGAACTAGGTATGAAGATACCGATGATCGAATCTTAGGCAAGTAACATACCGATGGACAAAGGGAATTATGTATGTTGTCATAATGGTTCGACCGATAACGATCTTCGTAGGAGACAATATGGGCATCCAGGTTCCGCTATTGGTTATTGACTAGAGAGGTGTCTCGGTCATGTCTACATGGTTCTCGAACCCGTAGGGTCCGCACGCTTAACGTTCGTTGACGATATAGTATTATATGAGTTATATGAGTTATGTGATTTGGTTACCAAATGGTGTTCGGAGTCCCGGATGAGATCCCGGACATGATGAGGAGTCTCGAAATGGTCGAGAGGTAAAGATTGATGTATAGGACGATGGTATTCGGACCCCGAAAGTGTTTCGGAGGGTACCGAGTACTTATCGGGTCACCGGAAAGGAGTTTCAGGCACCCCCGACAATGATATGGGCCTTATGGGCCAAGAGAGGGAACACACCAGCCACAAGGGGCTGGTGCACCCCCCATAGCAGGCCAGACTAGGAGGAGAAGGAAAGAGCAGAAGGGAAAGGAAAGTGTGGAGTAGGACTCCCCCTTCCTTCCCTCTCCCCCCTCTTTCCTTCCCCCTCGGTTATATATGGTAGGGGGTGCGTCTTGGGAGGGACTCCAAGTAGGATTCCTCCTACTTGGGTGCGTCCTATGGCTGCTCCTCCCTCCCTTCCACCTATATATATGTGGGAGGGGGCACCGAGCACACCGGAGATCAATTGTTAGCCGTGTGCGACGCCCCCTCGCCACCATTTACACCCTCGGTCATATTTTCGTAGTGCTTAGGCGAAGCCCTATGAAGATCACTTCACCATCACCGTCACCACGCCGTCGTGCTGACGGAACTCATCTACTACCTCGACGTCTTGCTGTATCAAGCAAGCGAGGGACGCCACTGAGCTGAACATGTGCAGAACACGGAGGTGTCGTGCGTTCGGTACTTGATCGGTTGAAACGCGAAGAAGTCCGACTGCGTTGTGAAACGCTTCCCCCTCGTTTCTATGCGTCACCATGGATAGATCATCGCGTGTGCGTAGAATTTTTTTGTTTTCCATGCAACGTTGCCTGACAGTGGTATCAGAGCCAGGTCTATGCATAGATGATATGCACTAGTAGAACACAAAGAGTTGTGGGCGGTGAGAGCCATGCTGCTTACCATCAATGTCTTATTTTGATTCGGCGGTATTGTGGGATGAAGCGGCCCGAACCAACCTTACATGTCCACGCACATGAGACCGGTTCCACCGACTGACATGCAACTAATTTTGCATAAAGGTGGCTAGCGGGTGTCTGTTTCTCCTACTTTAGTTGAATCGAATTTGACTATGACCGATCCTTGAAGAATGTTAAAACAGCAAAATTGACGAATCACCGTTGTGGTTTTTGCCGTAGGTAAGAACGGTTCTTGCTAGAAACCCGTAGCAGCCACGTAAAACTTGCAACAACAAATTATAGGATGTCTACTAGTTTTTGCAGGGTTTGTTGTGATGTGATTTGGTCAAGACATGATGTGATATACGTTATTCTATGAGATGATCATGTTTTGTAAGATATCAGGCAACCGGTAGGAGCCTTATGGTTGTCTCTTTATTGTATGAAATGCAAACGCCATGTAATTGCTTTACTTTATTGCTATGAGTTAGCAATAGTTGTAGAAGCAATAGTTGGCGAGATGACCATGACACAACGATGGAGATCAAGGTGTTGAGCCGGTGACGATGGAGATCATGACGATGCTTTAGAGATGGAGATCAAAAGCACACGATGATGATGGCCATATAAAGTCACATATTTTGATTGTATGTGATGTTTATCTTATATGCATCTTATTTTGCTTAGAATGATGGTAGCATTATAAGATGATCCCCTTGTAGGACCTTGAGAAGAGGTGTTTAGAGGGGGGTGATTAGACACTAAGTATCAAAGTTGCAGTTTTTAACTTCTTTAAGTTTAAGTGGAGTTTAGGCACAAGTTTAACATTCACAATACATAACAAGCAAGCATGCAAAGAGTATATGAGCAGCGGAAAGTAAAGCATGCAACTTGCAAGAATGTAAAGGGAAGGGTTTTGGAGGATTCAAATGCAATTGGAGACACGGATGTTTTTTTCGTGGTTTCGGTAGGTGGTGCTATCGTACATCCACGTTGATGGAGACTTCAACCCACAAAGGGTAGCAGTTCTTGAGTCCATGGAGGGCTCCACCCACGAAGGGTCCACGAAGAAGCAACCTTGTCTATCCCACCATGGTCGTCGCCCACGAAGGACTTGCCTCACTAGCGGTAGATCTTCACAAAGTAGGCGATCTCCTTGCCCTTACAAACTCCTTGGTTCAACTCCACAATCTTGTCGGAGGCTCCCAAGTGACACCTAGCCAATCTAGGAGACACCACTCTCCAAGAAGTAACAAACGGTGTGTTGGTGATGAACTCCTTGCTCTTGTGCTTCAAATGATAGTCTCCCCAACACTCAACTTTCTCTCATAGGATTTGGATCTGGTGGAAAGAAGATTTGAGTGGAAAGCAACTTGGGGAAGGCTAGAGATCAAGATTCATATGGTAGGAATGGAATATCTTGGCCTCAACACATGAGTAGGTAGTTCTCTCTCAGAACTGGTAAGTTGGAAGTCTAGGTTTGTTCTGATGGCTCTCTCCACGAATGAAGAGGAGGTGGAGGGGTATATATAGCCTCCACACAAAATCTAACCGTTACACACAATTTACCAAACTCGGTGGGACCAAATCAACAAACTCGGTCGGACCGATTTAGTAAATCTAGTGACCGTTAGGGTTTTCGATGGGACCGACATGCAACTCGGTAGGACCGATATGGTTAGGGTTAGGGCATAACGTAATCTCGGTGAGACCGATTACACAAACTCGGTGAGACCGATTTTGGTAATTAGCTAACCAGAGAGTTGGTCAGGCAAACTCAGTGGGACCTATTTTGGTAATAAGTTAAGCAGAGAGTTTGCATTGTAATCTCGGTAGTACCGATTGCTCAAACTCGGTGAAACTGATTTTGGTAATGGACATACACAGAGAGATTACAATCCCATCTCGGTGAGACCGAGATCCCTATCGGTGAGACCGATTTGTCTAGGGTCTGTGGCAGTGGCTAAGACATCTGAACTCGGTGGCGCCGAATAGAAAGAATCAGTGGGGCTGAGTTTGACTTTAGGTTTAGGTCATATGTGTGGAAGTGGGAAAGTAGTTGAGGGTTTTGGAGCATATCACTAAGCACTATGGAGCAAGAAACTCATTAAGCAACACCTCATCCCTTCTTGATAGTATTGGCTTTTCCTATAGACTCAATGTGATCTTGGATCACTAAATGAAGAGTCTTGAGCTTGAAGCTTGAGCCAATCCTTTGTCCTTAGCATCTTGAAGGAGTTCCCACATATATCAAAGCTTTAGATAAAGATATAAAGAATAGCAACTAAAGCTTTGGAAAGATATATAACAAGCGTAGGCTCCCCCTACATGTATGCAATCATGTGAATATGGAATATAGGAGCATGTGAGAGCATAACCATGATAGAGCAGACAATGTGTTACATGTATCTTGGCCATATGCATCAGAGCAAAGAATATTAAAGAAAATACCTTCATGCCCATGAGTCCTTGCAAACAGTATGTACATCAGCAAGAATTCCTCATCACATGATTGTGATGCATATACTTAGCTTGTAGTCTTGAGTTGGCTTAGGATGGAATGAACCTGCGTAAACAAGGTTAGATAACACAGGTACATCTACTAGCCAGAGCAAACAGAAGAAACCACAAGAATACCAAGACTGAGATGACATGTAGAGAGTGAGTACGAAGTACCACATTGGATTAGACATGTGAAAGTGCGTTATATCGACTAGAGGGGGGGTGAATAGGCGATTTTTATGAAATTCTTCACTGAGGAATTTGCCGGTGAGGAAATTCCTTAGCGAAGAACTACTTGCAGCGGAATATGTACTCAGAAGTAAACATAACAGGATGTGCACACAGTCAGCATGATGAAATGAAAACAAGAACAGAGTACGGGAAGCGTAAACACAGGATAACAAGATGAAGACAAATGATGAAGAAATTGAACGAGGAATTTGTGGAAGTCTTGGTCAAAGTCTTCAAGCACGATATGAACAACATGCAACATGAGAATGAGGAAATATATGAGTTGAGGAAATAGAACCACCGTCAGTTGGTGAAGACAATGATTTGGTAAACCAGTTCCAACTGCTGTCTCGGTTATGCGTCTGGTTGGAGCGGCCGAGTAATTAAACTCGAGGACACACATCCGGACACCCGATCTCGAGCCGCAACTCGGGACACCCGATCCTCACCGTATTCTCCTTGAACTAATACCACGCAGGCCTCGTCCAATCACTCGTGGCAAGTCTTGGTGACTTCCAAACCTTCACAGACTTGGTCACTCGGCGATCCACAATTCCTCTTGGATGCTCTAGACCTTGACGCCTAACCGTCTGGAAGAAGCACAGTCTTCAAAGGTAACAAGCGTCGGATCCACGCAGGATCAATTTCTTCAGTGATGCTCAATCACTTGGGGTTTTGTGGGTTTGGTTTTGGGATTTTCCTCACTTGATGATTTTCGCTCAAAGTCCTCGGAGGATGGGTTTCTCTCAAATGACAAGTGTCAAGTTCTCTCGGAGCAGCCAACCAACTAGTGGTTGTAGGGGGTGGCTATTTATAGCCTAGGGACCAGCCCGACATGATAAGACATAAATGCCCTTCAATGATATGACCGTTAGGTGGATAAGATATTTTAGTCCGCCGGCGCGCAGCACAGCAACGGTCGGAAATTTGACTCTCAAAGTCCTCAGGGCTATCATGTTCCTCACTGTAGGCAATTCGCCTTTGGTGAATTCCTAACTCCTCGGTCGAGAAAAGTCCTCGGTGAATGTAAGAACTGCGTCTCACATTGATGAATTTGATCAATCGATGAGATTTCCTATGGCTTCACTCAAGGGATTGGTAGGTGTAGGATTTTGAGTTGAGCATCACATGGAAATTTTTCCTTAGTATTTCCTCGACCCCTTTAACAAGACGGTGTTTCCTATGACTCAAGAAAGAGAAAATGAAACTACGAAAACAAAAGTCTTCACGCTTCATATTCCTCGAATGAATATCAAGTCTTCATGGTCACACCAATTTCTTCACTTTCAAAGTCTTGAGAAAGTCTTGAAATATCAAAGTCTTCATTGAAGAACTTCATTTTTAGGGTCGACTTTCCTTTGTAAATATCAAACTCCTCATAGACTTATAGACCTGTGTACACTCACAAACGCATCAGTTACTTAACCTATAAGTCTTCAATACACCAAAATCACTAAGGGGCACTAGATGCACTTACAACATGTCCCCAAGAGTAAAGATATGCAATGAATTTAAATGATTTCTTTCCTTAGATGTCTTGCTCCCCTTGAATCTAGCATGGGATCTTTGGGAGAAGATAGGAATGTAAGATCGAGCTAAAAGATATAATTGAACAGAGCTAATGCAAATAAGCACATATGAACATGTCTTTCCCCTCAAGAAGACATGTGGCATCTCTCCTCTTGAACACCAAGCACCGGGATCCTTGAGAAATACTTTCTACTTGAGTATTCTCTCCCCGGAGGTCTCTTTTCTCCCCACAATGGAAGTAATGCTCTCTCCCTTTTGGAAGTGATAAGCTTTGATGTGATCTCTCTCTCCCCCTTTGACATCAATTTCCAAGAAGGGTTTGATCCCTGAGTCACAGCACAAAGCATTTATATAAATGTGATACTTGTAGAGGACAAGAATCATTGAGTGGAGCTGGATCGGAAGAAACACAGAATAAGTGGCAAACTATTTTTCCTGTTGTGAAATCGGTGGCACTGAGTGGTATGCTTTGGTTGTACCGACAGGATTCGGTTGGACGGAAAACAACAAATCGGTGAAACCGAGTTCATCGCAGAGAAAACACTTGTCACCTCAGCTCACTAGACTAGTAAGATCTCACAAAGATTTGCAAGGAATTTACTGAATGATATGCAATGAATTGGATGCAGAAAATGCAGAGCAAACAGAAAGAAATCTAGATGAAGTTTTTGTTTTTTTTTTTTGAAAAAAAGGGAAACAAATATGCATGAGACAAATGCAAAAGCACAGAAAAGAACACAAGAGAACTTCATCTAGAGATGGTCGGCGACAAAGTCACCTATGTTAGAGTATATTGACTTAGGAGTCAAGTGAGATCACTTGATCATAGGTCATACTCATCGTTTAAGCTCAAAATGGGGTTGCCATTTTTCATTTAAGCATCTTGATGTATTCACATCTTGTCGAGTTGCTTTAGATCATGACTTGGAGTAAAGCTTCTCTAAGATGGAATAACATACCTTGGTTGGTGGTGTTGTCCATGAAGAACACATGCTCAGAAAAGAAGTCTTCAGCCTTGAATTTTTGCTTGCTTGAGAACGGATTCTTTGGCTTGGCCAAAGGAATATCTGTGATTTGCAGCACAACCTCAGGAATCGCGATCTCAGGTTCTTCAGGCTGAGGAATTTCTGGTTGCTCTCCTTGTGCAGTTTGAGGATCAGCAATGGGTTCTTCAGCGCTAGTGGCTGGAATTTCTTCATTGGCAGATGAAGTGGGATGAGTTTCTTCAGAGCCCATTTGAACAGTTGTAGCCGGGGACAGAGGAACTTGTTGAAGGGGAGTGAAGAGAGGAGTATTGGGATGCTGACTTTCCCAAAAGTCATCGTTCATCACTGGTGTAGTGCACCCAATATCCACGTCTTCGTCTTCTTTTTCAATTTCCTCAACACCTGCCTCTTCAGCTGTGAACTGAGGCACGGGTGAGGAACCAACTGGGGTTGAAGGGAAAGCTTCCACTTCAATTTCTTCATCAAGCTGTTCTGAGGTAGCAACAGATTGATTTTCTTCATCAGATCCGCTTGGGATCTTGTAATCTTCTCCATAAGGAACAATCTCCTTGGACGACATGGACGAAATGGGAATGGCATCAATAGCATTTTCAATCGAGCTGGTCATTGGCTTCATTTTCTTCGTAGCCGAAGAATTTGACGCAGCTGATGCCTTCCTCTTCTTCACTGCAGCTCGTTCTGCAGCCTTTGTCTTCTTCACTTCATATGCAGAAGGAAGAATTGGAGATGGTGTTGGTGCAGGAGGAGCTGAGGATTGTGGTACAGTTTCTTGGTAGCGGCCAGTGCAGATTGCCTGCTTCCTTCAGATTCTTCAGACGCACCACTAGTGGATGCCCAGGAATTTCTTGGCGAATGGAATGGAGTCATCAGCCTGAAACTTGTGTTCTCATCGATCTGCTGAAAGTCATCGGCAGTCTTGGCATGTTCTTCAGCTGAGCAGAGTCTTCACTGAGGATTTTCTTGTTGCGATGGGGCTGCAACAGTTGTCATTTTCTTCGTCAGTTGATTTAATCTCACCTTGGCTCCTTGCCAATCAGCATTGTAAGCTTCAAATCCTTCTTTGAGGGCTTGGATTTCAGATTGAGCTTTGAGAAGTTCTTCAGGAGTCAAGTTGACTAAGTTCTTCCTCAGAAGCTTCTCCTTTCTGGCTTTTGCTCTCTTCAATTCACGACCCTTTTCAAATTTCCATTTCTCTTCAGTGATGAAATGGTTAAGCATATGACTTTGACCAGGAGCCAGTGGCAGATCCGGAATGGGAGTGTTTGGATCCTGATGCCATAGGTCAATGAAGTCAAGGATCTTCTTCGGATCCAAAAGAAGAGGCACACTTGTTCTTTTGGCTCTAGCGGCCTTGGTCAGTCTGTCTCTGATGATTTCTTCAAGTTCTTCATTAGAGGCTTCATCATCAGAAGGCACATTGAATGCAACCTGTTTCTTCTTTGGACTTGGACGAGGACCGCGTCCAGCTGTTGCCTTTGTCTTTAGCAGAGTGGGGCCTGTTGAGGACATTGGTACAGCTGAGGAACTTGCTAAGACACCAGAAGCAATTGAGAAACCCTGAGTCCTTTGACAAGTAGCTAGATGCACAGGTGTTGAGGACTTGGAGGGAGCTGCTGAGGATTTTGCATGAGCAGCAGCAGTCTGAGGAATTTGCCGTGAGGGCGCGGCTGAGGAACTGGGCCGTGAGGGCGCTGACGGTGAAGCACTTGGCTTGCGAGCAGGCTTCTTAGGCATTGATTTCCTCGGCTTGACGGAGGGCTCAGCAGCAGTAACAGCAGCAGAATCCTCATTGAATTTCCTCACTGCCTCCTTGGCCTGTCTTGCCAATTTGGCTTGACGCCTGGACCATTCTTCAGGAAAGTCTTCACCACT
Organism: Aegilops speltoides; assembly: GCA_021437245.1. Lineage (NCBI taxonomy): Eukaryota > Viridiplantae > Streptophyta > Magnoliopsida > Poales > Poaceae > Aegilops > Aegilops speltoides. The sequence goes on from CM038143.1 coordinate 436,527,762, forward strand.
CTTGATGCTAGTGGGATCAGCGACTTGGCTAGGTGCCAGTGGAGCTCTTGGGCATGGAGGGTGAGGGAGTCCTGGACTAGGGGGTGTCCGGATAGCCGGACTATCAATATCCGCCGGACTCCCAGACTACGAAGATAGAAGATTGAAGACTCCGGCTCGTGTCCCGAAGGTACTTTACTTGGCGTGGAAGGCAAGCTTGGCAATCTGGATATGTAGATCTCCTACCATTGTAACCGACTCTGTGTAACCCTAGCCTCTCCGGTGTCTATATAAACCGGAGGGCTTTAGTCCGTAGGACACAACATTACATCTCAACAATCATACCATAGGCTAGCTTCTAGGGTTTAGCCTCATTGATCTCGTGGTAGATCTACTCTTGTACTACCCATATCAGCAATATTAATCAAGCAGGGCGTGGGTATTACCTCCATCGAGAGGGCTGAACACAGGTAAAAACATTGTGTCCTCGTCTCCTGTTACCATCCGCCTAGGCGCACAGTTCGGGACCCCCTACCCGAGATCCGCGGTTTGACACCGACATTGGTGCTTTCATTGAGAGTTCCTCGTATCGTCACCAATAGGCTCGATGGCATCTTCAACCTTCAACGCTGTCGGTGAGACTTTTCTCCCCGGACAGATCTTCGTATTCGGCGGATTTCCTCTGCGGGCCAACTCTCTTGGCCATCTGGAGCAGATCGAAGCTTCGCCCGGCCGTCGAGTCGATTTGAAGTTTAAACTTCACGGCCGATGACGCGGAGACTTGATCTTGACGGACTCGAGCCACAGACCAAGCGCCGCGACCTGCGACGATGGGCATGATCTAGCTCTGCCGCCGGACGGTGCTTTGGTGGCGCGCTTGAATCCGCCCGGCTACTTACGGGCGATTGCCCATGACGAGGTCGGTGGATAGAGCGCCGCCCGGGCTTCAACATCTGGCGATGGAGCGAATACCGATTTGTCCCTTGCAAAACTCATGATCCCGGGCGCGGACTCCTCGCGGACTCCGAGCCTCCAGCGCCCCGCCAATTAAGCAGATTAGGCGCGGTTATGGAATTCACCGCCATGACATCTTTCAACACTCGCCTTTTGGAGATATCCCGAATTCCTGAAGCTTCTCTCGCTATCGGAGAATCTGGCGGACTATGGCGGGGCGGTTGGAGATTCGGACGACGAAGAAATTCGAGCCCACCCACCAACCACTTTGTAGCCACCGCCGAGGATCTAACCGACATGCGAGACTACGACTCGAGGACATCGGCGCTATGGACGATGATGCCGGAGACAATCGAGACCCAGCGCCACGGGACCTTTGGAAGGCCACCTCGTCATTCGGCGTCTACATGGTGGATACCCCAAAGGAAGGGGATGGCGAAAAAACAGTGGAGGAAGATTCTTTGAAGAAGCAGCCTAAACACCGGCGTCAGCGGCGCCGCTCTAAATCCCGCCACAACAAGAATGGAGAATCCGCACGGAGATAATAACACTCGGAGAGTGCGAAGACAAACCCTCCAAAGAAGACTCAGTGAAGGAGGATGTAGAAGCAAGCCCTCACGAAAGGGCGGCGAAGAAAAGGTCGAGATCACAACTATGTACCTCCCTCCAGGGCCGAATCAAGCCCGATGACGCATTTAACTCGAAGAGCCCGTCGAACAAGATCTTTGCAAGCGCAAGCTCATCGCTACAAAGAAGAAGCTTTGAAGAAGGAAAAGCGGAAGCTCAACACAGCGGAAGACGCGCTCCGGATAAGATGGAGCAAAGTGCTCAAAACCGCAGACAAACAAGGCAACAGCCACCAATCGAAGAGCTACCCGAAGCGCAAGCTGCTCCCGAGACCGACGAAGAGGCCATAAAGCCTCCACCGTCAAATGGCCCAGCCAGTCCATCTACGGACCCAAAAGGAAAGCCCCAATAAGCAAAGGAACACGTCAAGTGTCCGACGATAGCGGCACGGTACAAGTACAAGGGCGCCGCACACCCACTATGCTTCACAGACGAGGTCTTTGGAACATGAATTCCCAGCAGGTTTAAACCCATCAACATAGAAGCCTACGATGGAACAACAGACCACAGAGTGCGGACGAAGACTATATCTGCATATACATATGGCGGATGAGACGATCTCCACGCCATAAAATATCTACCCTCAAGCTCAAAGGGCCAGCTCGTCATTGGCTCAAAAGCCTCCCGAGAAAACACATTGGAAGTTGGGAAGAGATCGAGGAAGCGTTTAGAGCAAATTTTCAAGGGACTTATGTCCGGCCTCCGGATCTGAGATGACCTAAGTCACATAACTCAACAGCCCGGAGAGTCAGCTCGAAATTGCAGAACAGGTTCCTTACCAAAAGAACCAAATAGTCATCGTCCGGACGCCAAGCCTTAGCAGCTTTTAAGCACAATGTCCGAGACGAATGGCTCGCCGTGACACCTCGGTCAAGAGAAACCGAGGACAATGACCGCATTAACAAGCCTCATGACCCGCTTTTGCTAGAGAGGACAGCTGGTTGGCAAGAAGCAGCACCAGCGACCCAAGTACATCGAGATAAGAGATGGAAGCGGAAAATCACGGTAGCGAAAAAAACAAATACGGAATAAAGAGAAAAGCCCAAAAAGCACGGCAGTCAATGCCGGATTTAAAAGCTCACGGCGAATAATAAAGCTCAACCCATCAAGGACGACAACGACGAACTGTCTAACCTACACAAAATCTCAGGTCGGATCTGTCAAATCCACAAGTACCCGGAAGGCTCAAATCACACCCACGAGGATTGTTGGGTTTTCAAACAGTCCGGCCGACTAAACACCGAACGCAAAGGGGCTCGACGCGTCAAGCGAAGAAGATAAACCCCGCCAAAGGGTGCCGAAAACAAAAGACTTTCCCACAAGGGGTCAAAGCGATAAACTCACTTCATGTGAGGACACGGAAAAACAGTGTGGCACTTTCTAAAAAGAGCTTCGCACGGTCTGGCCCCGCAAACCATAGAGATTGGATATCAAAACCAATCACTTTTGACCACCGGATTATTCCAAAAGTGTTGAACCGCGGGGCGAACTCCCGATATTGAATCCGATAATAGACGGACTACAATTCACAAACGTCCTAATGGACGGAGGCAGTGACTTAAACCTGCTATATTCAAACACAATCCGTCGGATGAGGATAGACCCTACCAAAATTCGACACAGCCGCACTTCCTTCAAAGGAGTTCGCGCCAGCCCTTACGCCAAGTGCACAGGCTCGATATTACTCGAAGTCGTGTTCGGATCACCGAACAATTTTCGACGAGAAAAGTTAATTTTCCATATCGTCCCATTTAAAAGTGAACATCAAGCACTATTAGGACGAAAGGCTTTTGTCCGCTTCAACGCCATACCGCATTACGCGTCTCTTACACTTAAGATGCCCGGTCCACATGGCACCATTTCAAAGTCGAGGTCACTAAAGACCCCGGATTCGGATAGACGAATCCGGACTCAGCAGGCTAGGGGCTCCCTAGCCGCATACCCTTTCACAAGGGGCTGCGCGCACAACTAACATCGGTTTCATATAAACCTAGCTTTCATTATTTACGCTTATTCTTTTGCATTATTTTCGCACGAACTATTTTGAAATGTTCCTCTCTTTCCTACAGATGAACAACATGCGTACCCGTCCAGGATAACGGCACAACGGAGACACAGGCGCAGCCGTGCAGTAGGGACCCGTCGCAAGGATTCTTTTCAGATTAAGACCCTACGTAGACCTTTTTATTACTGTCTCTTGTTGCTAAATCGCCCTCGGCTTCTTCCTATAGCCAAGGCGGAGCATGACGCTTTGGCATTGGCCGCGTCAGAAGACAATGCCCGTACCTGGACACAAGGGGCTTAGGGCATAATTCTGCCCGTTATCATAAAGTCCGAACACCTTAGGGAGTGTTCGGCGTCTCAAGTTGGGCACTATATGCATCAGCTCCGTATCATGTCTTTGGTCAAATGTTGGGTTTGCCCGGCTCCTGTGTTTTGCTGCCTTATGTTCCGTATCACCCGGCTAACGCGGCACCGGAGAACTCTCGCGATTGTGCCCAGTTCGGCGGGCGAAAGCACCTCGAGAGAAAGCCAAAACCGATCATGATATAGCGAGTGTCAGTCACCACTTGATCGACTACGGAATGTTTAGAATTCCGCTTTGGCAAAGGGCGCTTCGGTCAGGCACATACGCACTCGAATCCGGAGATGTGCGGTGCCATTAGGGGCTATATCGTAGCCTCACCTCGAGCTCCATTGGCTAAGTGAAAGAGATAAAGCATTATAGTCCGGATTGCCTCGTTAACTCGCTACCACCTCCTTATAACAAGACCGAGGCGTCGGATTAAAGTGTGAAAAGCGCTATTTTGCGAACACCCCACACCTTGTGCAAGGGGCTAAAGCCAAGATCGCATCTTCGGGTTATACACAAGTATACTTAAGCGGCCGCAAGGAGAAGTATTACTACTTGGAAGCACAAGTATAAAAAGCATTCATACTATAATCATTCATAAACAAGTTAATGCGTTCAATTGAATGTTACATTCTTCGCGCTCGCGACTCTATTATCTGAAGCGCCAAGCATAACTTCCCGAAATAATGTTCGGCGGAAGCGGTTCCCATCGAACCTCGGGCAGCAACAGCGGTGGCATCCATCTCCGGACATCTGCGCCTTTACACGGGCGAGCCATCCGCGCGCCCTTGATGCAGGCCGACCGCTTCATCTCCTTGATATGCGGCACCGCCCCAAGGAACTGCTGCTGCGATGAGCCAAAATAGCTCGTCGCCTTGGACCTCTCGGCCACACATGGGCCACGATGTCGATCATAGCCAGCCCGACAGTCTATTTAGTTCGCCCATTCGCCAACCTGTCCGACAATGAAGAGGGCGATCCGGACTGTGGAATTGAGTCAATATAACTCTTCCACCTCGTGATCCCCTTGGCTCTGGAAGTGCTTCACGGCGTCAGCCGCACTCGTAGCCAAGTCCATGTAAGGATCCTCCGAACTCCACTGCTTTTCAAATTTGGCATACTTGGCATCCATAAACCGGCGACGCATAAGAAACGGCTTGCCGGCCGTGATTTCTCGACTTAGCGCAGCTCCTCCTTCATAGCCCGCATTGCAGAGCGGGCATCCTTGGTCTCGGCGGTGGCCTTCTTCAGGTCTTCCCGTTCCAATAGGCGCTCCTTTTCAAGAGCCTCGCTACGGTTGGTAGCATCCTTTAAATTCTTGGCCAATCCGGCCACCTCCGCCCTGCTTAGGCAGTGCGCAGCCTTTTCGGCCTTCAACTCCTCGGCCGCCCTCGCGGCAGCCGCATCACTCCTTCGGGCTTGCTCCTTGGCTTGTGCAAGCTCGGCCCGAAGTCTCTCCACAGCAGCACTGTCTGTATAAACAGCATATAACTTATCAGAGGAGGGCTTTAACCCACTTAATAAAGCAGCTACGGAGAATTTATTTACCTTGCGACTCGTCAAGTCGCTGATTGACAAGTGCTATGTCAGTATCAGCCATGTCCAGTTGCCGACTCAATTCGACAATCCCGATCGATCGGTGGCCCCGGACTATCCGCCACCGTGTCGAACGGCGATATTCATTACCTGAGATATTTAGATTTTCGATCCTCGGCACGCTGTCGTCTTCGACAACCTACCGAGTCTCAGGGGCTACTATCTATACAGGGCGCATTTTTTATATGCAAAACTGTTAAAAAACAAAGGGGTACGCTATTTTCGCATACCTCAAATCCCGCCAAAAGCTCATGGCAGCATCACGCAATCCGCTTTCGGTGGGCGAAATCCTTCAATCACCATACGCATTAACGCACGGTGATCTTACGAAATGGACGCCCTCTCAAGCAAATTCTTCGCCTCTCGGCCGGCCTCTGGTGGGTGTTGAACTCTCTGGCCCCTCGGACTCGGGATGCCCTCCGTGGCGACACTTGGGCTCGCTTTGCCTCATCCGGCAGCAAGGCAGACGGAGGCGTGTCGCTCTCCATCATCTCCGGAAGGAGATCCCCGAGATGAACTCACGAGATGGCTGCAGATCTGAACTGCGATATAAATACTTGATTACCCATGAAGCATAAACGAAGGTACTATCCGATTAAAGTTTCTTCTTTCATACTCACGGCTCGTTGGAGGCTGGTCCTTGGCGATGATTGCGCGTCCGGATTCTCCCGGACGCGGACCCCCATGGGGATTTCTTCCCACGCTTAGGGGTTGGGACCTCCGGATCTTGGGCGGTCCTCTTCTCCCCTGAAGGAGGGATCCTTGGTTCCCTCCTCTTGATCGCCCTTGGACGGCGTATTAGCTCCTTTATCTCCCCGTCGCCCCCCTCTGGGCGCAACCTCCAACATTCTCGACCAGCCGGGCTCCAAAGGCGGTCTCTCGGAGGGCGGACACCTTATCAGCCTTGATCGCGCCACCCATTCCTGTAAAAGAACAAAGGGTCGAGGCGATCTCTTGAAAGGCATACAAAACCGGATGTCGGGCTTTGAGCTATTTACACGAGTATCCGGACGATCGCGGCTTAGTCCAAAGATCCTCGGCGAATCGAGACACGCCACTTGCGGTCCAAGAACAGCTCGTACATCTCCAAGGGTGTCGCACCCATGAAATCTTTGGAGGATACGAGGTCCCTCCATATTGAACTCCCATAAGCGGAGAGGCGGCGTTTGCGGTAGTAGGAGGTGCCTAGTTAGCATGACCTGCATCACCTTGACCAGATCAATCTCCCTTGTTTGGAGGTCCCGAATCCGGCCTGCGGCGCGGCACGTCCTCGGGCGGCCCCAGTTGAGCCCTTGGTTGACCCACATCGATTCTTTGTGGAGGTCCCGGCGAAAGGAGGGCAGCGGCTTCGCTTTGCCCCTTGGAGCGGTGATGTAGAACCACTCCTGCTGCCACAATCCATGTTCCTCTTGGAAGGAACCTTGAGCCACGGGCATCGACCTTCTTGCTTATGGTCGCCCGCCACACTCTCCTTCAGCGCCCCGATCATCTTGGCTCCACCTTGAATGTTTTCAGCCACAGGCGAAGTGGGGGATGACGCGGAGGAAGGCTTGAACAATAATGAATGCGGAGATATGGAGGATGGACTCGGAGCCAAGTCGTGGAAGTCCAGCCCGTAGAAGAACAGAGCCCCCTCACGAAAGGATCCGTCGGGAAGCCTAATCCCGACGGAGGTGAGATCTGAAACGACATATTCACCGGGCTTGGGGGTGGCACGGCCTGCCAGGGGCAGGCAACTGTCTTGACTTCGTGGGCTGTGCTTGGCCTCACGCAACTTCAATATGTCCTCCTCCGTGATGAGGAGGGCACCCACCGCCCTGGAGGTCGGAGCGACATTCTTGTGGATCCGAAGCGCTCGAGTCTGAAGCTCTTGGTGTTGGGCCGGGAGCGGAGGAAAGATTCGATCACGAGGTTGAAAGACAAGGACAGGCCTTGGTCCTCTTATAAAGGGAAGTAATACCAAGGGCCGTCTCGTGACCGTTTGAGATTCCCCTCGATAGAGGAGGCGTGGCGGCGGGACGGTTGGGTTACCCACACACGTATTGATGAGGATCACGGAATAAAGGGAACACGATCTACGCTTGACGGGGCGTGCCAAGGAAGCCGCTTCGCTAAGCGTCTTTGGCGGAATAATAAAAACGATTCAAGCGAGGGCTTGGCTGTGGTGTGACATCACGCTGCGTAATCGTCGCAGATTGAATTAAGTGTGTATTTTATTCTCTCTACGTTGGAGCGTGGAAATTATTTTGCGAGCCGACACTATCCGGTGTTCATTATCTTCTCCGGATTATTCAAGGGAGGAACCCGCCTTGCAATGCCGAACATTATGCACGCCGGACTTATTGTCATTGAAGACTGGTTCGAGGGCTCTTGAGGAGTCTGGACTAGGGGTGTCCGTATAGCGGACTATCAATATCCGCCGGACTCCTGGACTACGAAGATAGAAGATTGAAGACTCGGCTCGTGTCCGGAAGGTACTTTACTTGGCGTGGAAGGCAAGCTTGGCAATGGGATATGTAGATCTCCTACCATTGTAACCGACTCGTGTAACCCTAGCCTCTTCTGTCTATATAAACCGGAGGGCTTTAGTCCGTAGGACACAACATTACATCTCAACAATCATACCATAGGCTAGCTTCTAGGGTTTAGCCTCATTGATCTCGTGGTAGATCTACTCTTGTACTACCCATATCAGCAATATTAATCAAGAAGGACGTAGGGTATTACCTCCATCGAGAGGGCCTGAACCTGGGTAAAAACATTGTGTCCCTCGTCTCCTGTTACCATCCGCCTAGACGCACAGTTCGGGACCCCCTACCCGAGATCCGCCGGTTTTGACACCGACAGAGGGTTTAAAGCGAATTTCCTCATGTACTTGGGAGTGACATAGCGTTATTCCCTCCATTCTCGTGCCCATCTTCTTTCTATCCTCTGTATGCGCACTTTGCGCTGATTTTTGGTCTCCTTGCCAAACTTGGATTCATCGGTGTCAGATAGTCTTTGTATATTTCCTCGGGAATCTCAAAGGCGGTCATGACTTCGGTTTCTTTCCTCCCTTCGTGGTCTCTTGCCTTCGCCATTTTCTTGGTGAGAATTTGAACAATAGAGCACTCAAGAAGTATGCAGTTTTTCTTCGAGAACGCTGCAAATGAGTGAAGTTGATGAGAACCTAGTGATTCATGGCGGACATGAGTACCGTGAACAGAGTGTAGGTGCGAGGAATTTGGAGAGGTCATATCGTTCTCGTAAGATTTTCCAAAAGGAACAAGTTTTGAGGAATTTGACCAGTTGAGCCTTGAGGAATTTCACTAAGCGTTTAGTCTTAGGTTCGAGTTGTACAGATTGAAAATCCGCTGGCCGAGGAATCTTGAAGAAATGAATGCTTAGAGAGATAAGTCAAGAGCATATAGTGTGTGAGGTGTTCATATGTGAAGATTTGAAGAGCAAAAACGCCTTTGAAGATTTTCAGAAAGATTAGAGAATCAACGCGAGTAATAAAAGTGACTTTTAATTACCCGAACTGAAGAACACGACGAACCGGAATGAACTGTAGTGAAGTTCATCACGTTAGATCTCCCACGCCCTAACTTGGCGAGAGGAGGACGGCTCTGGCGGCGGCTGCGGAGTGAAGATTTCGCGACCGCACGCGAATCTGACGGCGATGAGGTCGAGGCAGTGAAGCTTTTCCTCACCGGCGGCGATGGAGTAGCGGCGGCACTAGGGTTTGAGGAGAGCTCGAGCGAGAGACAGCGATCGAGCTGAGTAAATGAAGTGAGGAGGGTAGAGGGGTATTTATAGCCACGGTGAAAAACTGTTCGCCCGAAGATTTTGGGACGAACGTGCCCCTGCCCTTTCTCCTTCACGCGACATGTGTCACCCACGTACTATGCAGATGAGATCGTGTAAGATCGTGGGTGATTAAACTAATACATCATGGGATGCGGAACGGTTTGAGCGGCAAAACCGAAAACTTGGATAAGATTTGTTTAAAAGTTTCGTTCGCAATTTCTTCAGCTGTCAAGGACCAGTGAAGACTTTGAACGAGTTTCAATCAGAACGCACATGAAGAATTTGTGAATAGATTGGATTGAGTATAGCATAGAGGGGGAAGGGTCCGATCACATTCACTTAGCAGAAATCGCAACTTGAAGAAATAGCAATAAGTGAATGTTGTAGAGGACATAAACTCATATATATATATAGACAATGAAGAAAAACGACGGAAACATTGAAGATTTTGCAAAGTTGAAGAATTTGAAAAAGCGAGGAATTTCAAAATGAGGAAAACTCAAATTGAAGATTTTCAACTTTTGTGGTGGCGTAGCTCACAGATAAGAATGATGATTTCAGACACCACGTACAATTATCGTAGGGTTCTGAAAATCAAATTCTTCATTAATTTCTTCACACTTAGAGTGTTATTCTTCATTGATTGAAGAAAAACGTTTCTTCATGTGTTGCACATCTAAGTCATCAATTATGCATAAGGGTTAGGATGTGTGTCCTTTTCAAAGAACATTCAAGATTCTAAGATATTTAGCTCACACCGCAACTTGCTAAATCTCTTCTCATCCAAGGGCTTGGTGAAGATATCAGCTAGCTGTTCTTCATCTTCACATGCTCGATGGAGATATCGCCCTCAACACATGATCACGAAGAAAATGATGACGAATCTGGATGTGCTTAGTCTTGAGTGCTGAACTGGGTTGTGAGCAATCTTGATGGAACTCTCATTGTCGCAGAGGAGAGGCACATTCTTCACGCTGACGCCATAGTCCTTGAGGGTTTGCTTCATCCAAAGCAGTTGAGCACAAGATGAGCCAGCAGCAATGTATTCACTTCAGATGAGACGGTGATACGCAGATTCTGTTTCTTCGAGGACCAAGAGACCAAAGATCGTCCGAGGAAATGACAAGTGCCGATGTTGACTTGCGGTCCACACGATCACCAAAGATAGTCGAGTCGTAATATCCAATGAGATCAAAAAGAGCCCTTGGGGTACCATAGTCCTAGTGTTGGTGTGTGAGCTAGATATCGAAGAATATGCTTCACAGCCTTATGGTGTGATTCCTTCGTGCAGCTTGAAATCGGGCACACATGCAAACACTAAGCATTATATCCGCCTAGATGCACATAAGTACAATAAAGAACCAATCATGGAGCGGTATACCTTGTGATCGAAATCAATACCATTTTCATCAGTGCATAGATGGCCATTTGTGGGTATAGGAATTTTGACGCCTTTGCAATCTTGCATGCCGAATTTCCTCAGTACATCTTTGAGGTATTTCTCCTGAGATATAAATATGACATTGCGCTGCTGACGAATTTGAAGACCTAAGAAGAATTTCAACTCTCCCATCACAGACATTTGATATTATTCACTCATCATATAGGCAAATTCATCACTATATCGTTGGTTAGTACAGCCAAAGATAATATCATCAACGTATATTTGGCACACAAACAGTTCACCATCATATGATTTAGTAAATAGAGTAGGGTCAAGTGAACCGGGTGTGAAGCCATTCTTCACAAAGAATTCCTTCAGTGTGTCATACCACGCCCGAGGGGCTTGCTTGAGGCCATAGAGGGCCTTATTAAGTCTGAAGACTTTGTCAGGATTCTTGGGATCTTCAAAACCTGGGGGTTGAGCAACATATACTTCTTCCTCAAGCTTACCATTGAGGAATGCACTTTTCACATCCATTTGATATAAGATGATATCATGATGGTTAGCATAGGCAAGTAAAATGCGAATAGCCTCAAGTCTAGCAATAGGTGCAAAAGTTTCATCGAAATCAATTCCTTCAACCTGTGTGTAGCCTTGAGCTACTAGTCGTGCCTTATTCCTCACCACAAGGCCACTTTCATCTTGCTTGTTGTGGTAGATCCACTTTGTGCCAATGATATTATGCTTGCAAGGATCTGGGCGATTGACCAATTCCCAAACATTGTTCAACTCGAACTGATGTAATTCTTCTTGCATAGCTTGAATCCACTCCGGCTCCAGAAATGCTTCATCTACCTTAGTGGGTTCTGAGATAGAGACAAAAGCATAGTGCCCACAAAAGTTAGATAAGTGTGAGGCTTTTGAGCGGGTGAGAGGACCTGGTGCGCTAATGTCATCGATGATCTTCTCCACTTGCACTTCTTTTGCAATGCGTGGATGAGTTGGTTGACGCTGAGGATTTTGATCAGCATTTTCTTCACCATTTTCCTCTTCATGTTCTTCAGTGCATCACCGGCGTTCTTCATGAACAGAATGAATTCTTCAAAGAGATTCTTCAAGAGGAATGACATCCTCGGTCGCCTTGAGCTTGATAGCATCCTCAAAAGTGCTGGTTCATCTAACACGAAGGTAGGTGCTCTATTGGGTTTCTTGTCGTGAGGAGTTCATAGGCGGTCTTCTTGAAGAATTTGTGAAGATATACTCGGTTGATGATGTGGCGCAAGATCAATTGCATCAATCCGTAAGCGCCGAGGCGTTTTGTATTCATCAAGCATAGTGCGAGCCATCTCAACAAGAGTTCTGTTCTTGCGCTCCACGACGCCATTATGCTGAGGAGTATAGGGAGTAGATAATTCATGAGTAATACCAAGTTCATCAAGATAGGCATCAAGACCAGAATTCTTGAACTCAGTTCCATTGTCACTTCTGATATGCTTGATCTTTACACCAAAGTTGGTTGAAGCCCTCGAAGAAAATCGTTTGAAGACTTCCTGCACTTCATGTTTGTAAGTAACAATGTGTACCCATGTGTATCGAGAATAATCATCAACAATGACAAAACCATATAGAGATGCATCATTAGTGGCTACTGAATAATGATTCGGTCCGAAGAGGTCCATGTGAAGCAATTCGAATGGACGGGTAGTGGTCATGATAGTCTTCGTTGGGTGCTTGGCCTTGGTCATTTTTCCGGCTTCACATGCTCCGCATAAGTGATCCTTGAGGAATTTGACATTCTCAATGCCAATGACATGCTTCTTCTTCGCAAGCGTGTTCAAATTCCTCATGCCTGCATGACCAAGTCGTCGATGCCATAGCCAGCCTTCCAAGCTTTTGCAAGTAGACACAAGGCTGGTTGTGGTCCCAGAGAGAAATCAACAATATCTGGTCTCCTCTCCTAAAGCCTTCAAGACTTTGGAATTGTCGACTTCCATAATCACAACACAATGATATTTGCCAAAGACAACAACCATATCAAGATCACAAAGCATTGAGATCGACATGAGATTCTATCCTAAGGACTCAACAAGCATGACTTTGTCCATGTGCTTATCCTTAGAGATAGCAACCTTACCAAGACCCAATACCGACTTTTGCCTTTGTCAAGAAATATGATATGCTTCAGAGGTGACGGTGATAAAGGAGCATCCATCAATAGATTCTTGTCACCACCATGTGATTTGTACATCCACTATCGAGGACCCATTCGGTGGTTTTGGGTTGATCATCCTGCAGATGAATTAGTATAACTTACAATCTCATATGCTTCATCGATGAAGAATATGATATCAAGTTCATCGGATGAATTTCATCAAGCGATAATGATATAGCGATATGAGGACGTGTGAAATGAAAGTTCATTTCATCATGATTCGCTGCGTCCTTTCGAGCAATTTGTCGTCCCAAGAAATTCTTGAGACGTTAGAGCACGTCCGGAGACCTGACCATGCAGAAGGGATTAGTTCTTTTTCTTCACCACCCACATCTGGAGGGGTGGCAAAGAGTTCATCATCCTGCGAGCACCATGTGAGAAAGGTGGCAAAGATGCCAAACCATTTCGCTTAGCATGAGAGAGGTTAGGGTATGCATATGAATAAGCGCAGAGTAATTCTTTGAGGACTTGTGAACATAATGGTTTGAAGAATAATGCTCATATTCATAGCCCTTAGCTTTGCCCTCTGAGATGATTTGTTAGCACAATGATAATCATATGAGGACTTTGATCCGGTTGAGGAATTTGATCCTCGTGAAGAATTTGGTCCATATGAGGATTTGGATCCATATGAAGAGTTTGGTCCATATGAAGAATTTGATCTGGGGTTCTGTTCTTCACGGTGGTGTCATGAGGACATTCACCAAGACTTTCAACACAACTTTTGGGAACCCAGATTTTCTTCATAGGGGAACCGTTCTGCGCTTAGTGCCAACATATGTAGCAAATACTTCACCATTCTGATTTTTGAACAGTTTATAGTTGAGTCAAATGACTCATCGGAAGAATGAGGAGATTCACATGTAAAGCCAGATAAGTTAGATGGATCACCGGAGGTCCCTTTGCAAAACCCATGAGGTTTTGGGATCTTGCTCGGGCTTCCAATATGTTCCATCGGCATTGAGTTTCCTCTCAAAGGCAATACCCTCTTTCCTAGGGTTTCGTTGAGGATCTGCTTTTGAGCACATCACAAAGTGTCGATGCCCTTTGAGGCTTTTGTACATGCTGTCATGTACAATTCCTTCACCCTGCATTGTCGAGGATACTAGCAATGTCCTCGATGAGGAATTAGTGATAGCGAGGCGGATGAAGAATTTGTAACATTTGAAGCATTTGAACATTGGTGAAGAATTAGCGATTCACGTTCAATGCACTTTAAGCATGGAGGAACAAATTCTTCCTGAGAAGCGCTGATTTGTTGAGCTAGTAATGAATCACGCTCCTTCTGAAGATCTTCATAACACACTCTTAGCTTTTCAAAATCTTCCTTTCTTTGAAGAGCTTCAAGAGAATGCTTCTCATTATCTTGCTTCTCTTGAAGAAATTCATATGAAAGTTTCTCATGATCGACAAGAGAGAGTTATGATGACCTTGAAGATTATCATACCTAGACCAAGTCTCTAAAGATTTTCATCAAGGCTTTAGTCGATCCATTTCTTCACCCAACATATCATCACTTTTATCTAGCATGTTTTGAACCTTCTCAAGAGCCCGTTGTTGTTTCACAGCAATTTTAGCAAGTTTAGAGTAGCTAGGTTTGAGATCCTCATCGATTCATTTTCACTAGAATCGAGGAGTTGTATTTGAGTACCTTAGCTCCTTTTGCCATGAAGCAATAGGTGGGGCGTAGCCATCATTATCTTCATCGGGCTTGTTGGTGGAGTCGGTTTCTTCAGTGTTGAAGATGGACTTGCTGATGAAAGTAGTAGCAACGGCCAGACTAGCCACACCAGACTCAGATTCTTCAGACTCCTCCTCTTGATCATTTTCCTCAGATTCAGCTTCAGAGTCCATTTCCTTGCCAATGAATGCCCGAGCTTTCTTGGAGCTGCCCTTCTTGTGAGATGAAGACTTTGATGGTTTTGAAGACGAAGATTTTGATGATTTCTTCTTCTTCTTCATATCATCAGAACTGTAGTCCTTGTATTTTTTCTTCTTCATTTCCTTTTCCCACGAGGACAATCTTGAATATAGTGACCAGGCTTCTTGCATTTGTGGCAAAGTCTTCTCTTGTAGTCCTTTGGATGAAGAATCATTTCCTCTTGAGGATTTTCCAAAACGACCACGTCTTGTGAACTTCGGAATTTCTTGACAAGGAGAGCTAGATCTGGCTCGATTCTTGAGATCACCAAGGCTACTACCGAATCCTCACATTCGAGTCGACACAACCTTAGCCTTGAGGGCACGTGGTTTGCCATAGTTTGAGCCATAGAGATCTCTCTTTTCAGCAAAATTTGGAACTCGTGGGTGTTAAGCCTTTCGAGGATATCGGCGAGGATCAAGCGATTTGTAGTCGGACGTTCTTGTATCATCAGGTCCCAGAGTATCAAATGAGGAATCAAGTGATCTCGATGGTTTCTTCACAACTTCATGATCGGTGATGTCGGTGGCACCGAGGGCTTGAAGCTCATTTGAGATGTCGATGAGGCGATCAAAGGTTTGTTGGACATTTTCATTGTCGAGTCTTTTGAAGCGGTTGAAGAGATTCCAAGAACATCAACTCGAGAGTCACGCTGAGTTGAAACTCCTTCATTTACTTTGGACAGCCTATCCCGATAAGCTTAGCGGTTTCCAAAGCACTCACTCTCCCATCTTGTCCTTTGCTCGATGGCCACGGATGATATTCTTCGCTTGAGAGTCGAGTTGTTTGAATCTCTTCACATCGGTAGCGGTCGGTGTTTGAAAGGACAGGGGACACCATTTTCCACAACATACCGTAGATCATTATCAATTGCCTCAAGATGCATTCGCATCTTGTTCTTCCAGTAGGGGTAGTCCGTTCCATCAAAGGTAGGAGACCCAGCCGAGACCTTGATCATACTGCGGTCGACATAACTAGAACTCCGGTGGTTAAACCAAAATCACACGTAACAAGGAGTACCTTGCTCGATACCAATTGAAAGTGTGTTATATCGACTAGAGGGGGGGTGAATAGGCGATTTTTATGAAATTCTTCACTGAGGAATTTGCCGGTGAGGAAATTCCTTAGCGAAGAACTACTTGCAGCGGAATATGTACTCAGAAGTAAACATAACAGGATGCGCACACAATCAGCATGATGAAATGAAAACAAGAACAGAGTATGGGAAGCGTAAACACAGGATAACAAGATGAAGACAAACGGTGAAGAAATTGAACGAGGAATTTGTGAAAGTCTTGATCAAAGTCTTCAAGCACGAGATATGAACAACATGCAACATGTAATGAGGAAATATATGAGTTGAGGAAATAGAACCACCGGTTGGTGAAGACAATGATTTGGTAAACCAGTTCAACTGCTTTGTCTCGGTTATACGTCTGGTTGGAGCGGCCGAGTATTTAAACTCGAGGACACACATCCGGACACCCGATCTCGAGCCGCAACTCAGGACACCCAGTCCTCACCGTATTCTCCTTGAACTAAGACCACGCAGCCTCGTCCAATCACTCGTGGTAAGTCTTGGTGACTTCAAACCTTCACAGACTTGTTCACTCGGCGATCCACAATTCCTCTTGGATGCTCTAGACCTTGACGCCTAACCGTCTGGAAGAAGCACAGATCTTCAAAGGTAACAAGCGTCGGATCCACGCAGATCAATTTCTTGATGATGCTCAATCACTTGGGGTTTTGTGGGTTTGGTTTTGGGATTTTCCTCACTTGATGATTTTCGCTCAAAGTCCTCGGAGGATGGGTTGCTCTCAAATGACAAGTGTCAAGTTCTCTCGAGCAGCCAACCAACTAGTGGTTGTAGGGGCGGCTATTTATAGCCTAGGGACCAGCCCGACATGATAAGACATAAATGCCCTTCAATGATATGACCGTTAGGTGGATAAGATATTTTAGTCCGCCGACGCGCAGCACAGCAACGGTCGGAAATTTGACTCTCAAAGTCCTCGGGGCTATCATGTTCCTCATCGTGTAGGCAATTCGCCGGCGAATTCCTAACTCCTCGATCGAGCAAAGTCCTCGGTGAATGCAAGAATCTGCGTCTCACATCGATGAATTTGATTGAATCTGTATGAGATTTCAATGGCTTCACTCGAAGGGATTGGTAGGTGTAGGATTTTGAGTTGAGCATCACATGGAAATTTTTCCTTAGTATTTCCTCGACCCCTTTAACAAAGATGCGGTGTTTCCTATGACTCAAGAAAGAGAAAATGAAACTACGAAAACAAAAGTCTTCACGCTTCATATTCCTCGAATGAATATCAAGTCTTCATGGTCACACCAATTTCTTCACTTTCAAAGTCTTGAAAAGTCTTCGAATATCAAAGTCTTCATTGAAGAACTTCATTTTAGGGTCGACTTTCCTTTGTAAATATCGAACTCCTCATAGACTTATAGACCTGTGTACACTCACAAACGCATCAGTTACTTAACCTATAAGTCTTCAATACACCAAAATCACTAAGGGGCACTAGATGCACTTACAACATGTCCCCAAGAGTAAAGATATGCAATGAATTTAAATGATTTCTTTCCCTTAGATGTCTTGCTCCCCTTGAATCTAGCATGGGATACTAGGAGAAGATAGGGAACAAGAAGATCAGAGCTAAAAGATATAATTGAACAGAGCTAATGCAAATAAGCACATATGAACATGTCTTTCCCCTCAAGAAGACATGTGGCATCTCTCCTCTTGAACACCAAGCACCGGGGATCCTTGAGAAATACTTTCTACTTGAGTATTCTCTCCCCCTGGAGGTCTCTTTCTCCCCCTGTGGAAGTAATGATCTCTCCCTTTTGGAAGTGACAAGCTTTGATGTGATCTCTCTCTCCCCCTTTGACATCAATTTCCAAGAAGGGTTTGATCCCTGAGTCACAGCACAAAGCATTTATATAAATGTGATGCTTGTCGAGGACAAGAATCATTGAGTGGAGCTGGATCAGAAGAAACACAGAATAAGTGGCAAACTATTTTTCCTGTTGTGAAATCGGTGGCACTGAGTGGTATGCTTTGGTTGTACCGACAGGATTCGGTTGGACCGAAAACAACAAATCGGTGAAACCGAGTTCATCGCAGAGAAAACACTTGTCACCTCAGCTCACTAGACTAGTAAGATCTCACAAAGATTTGCAAGGAATTTACTGAATGATATGCAATGAATTGGATGCAGAAAATGCAGAGCAAACAGAAAGAAATCTAGATGAAGTTTTTGTTTTTTTTTTTGAAAAAAGGGAAACAAATATGCATGAGACAAATGCAAAAGCACAGAAAAGAACACAAGAGAACTTCATCTAGAGATGGTCGGCGACAAAGTCACCTATGTTAGAGTATATTGACTTAGGAGTCAAGTGAGATCACTTGATCATAGGTCATACTCATCGTTTAAGCTCAAAATGGGGTTGCCATTTTTCATTTAAGCATCTTGATGTATTCACATCTTGTCGAGTTGCTTTAGCTCATGACTTGGAGTAAAGCTTCTCTAAGATGGAATAACATACCTTGGTTGGTGGTGTTGTCCATGTAGTTGAACTTGTGTGGGTTGCTCAAGGTTGATGTAGCTCATCAAGAGTTGGGAGCACCACTTGGAATTTGAGTCCATCTACCTACATGGGTTAGTTCTTGCAAGGAAGAGCACTTGTGTATCAAAAAATGACAATCATGAAGCTCAACATAGAATTTGTCAAAGGATATGTTTGAATGGTTTCGTGCTTCCTTGTCTTCAACCACCATAGTGTAGAGACTTGGTGATGTAGAGATTGCTCAAGATGTGAGTAGATTACAATCTCATGGAATTTGATCCAACCAAGTACCTACGTGGGTTATATAACATGCAAGATGCAAATATATCCAAGACATAAGATTTTCATCATAAGAGAAATATCAAGGATTAGTCATAAGCTCATGTCTTGCATGTATCCAATGGAGTTTCTACTCCAAGTTTGAAGCATCTATGATGTTCAATTCTCCTCTCAACATGCAAAACACTTTCTCATCAAGAGGTTTAGTGAATATATCCGCTAATTGTTTTTCGGTGCGAACATGCTTAAGATTAATGTCACCCTTAGCAACATGATCTCGAATGAAATGATGACGAACTTCAATATGCTTAGTTCGAGAATGTTGTACAGGATTATGACCAATTTTGATAGCACTTTCATTGTCACAAAGCAACGGAACATGTTTCACATATGTCCCATAATCTTTAAGAGTTTGGGTCATCCAAAGTAATTTTAGCACAACATGAACCAGCGACAATGTATTCCGCTTCGGCGGTGGATAAGGATACCGAGTTTTGTTTCTTGGAAGACCAAGACACAAGAGATCTACCAAGAAATTGACAAGTACCCGAAGTGGACTTTCTATCAACCTTGTCTCCGGCATAGTCCGAGTCGGAGTAGCCAACAAGATCGAAAGAGGCCCTCTTAGGATACCAAATGCCAAAATTTGGTGTATGGATTAAGTATCTCACTATCCTTTTCACAGCCTTAAGATGACATTGCTTAGGAGCAGCTTGATATCGTGCACACATGCACACACTTAGCATGATATCGGGACGTGAAGCACATAGATATAACAATGAACCAATCATAGAGCGATAAACCTTTTGATCAACCGGTTCACCATCTTTGGTCAAATCAAGATGTCCACTAGGGCATGGGTGTAGACATACCTTTGCACTCTTGCATATTGAACTTCTTGAATAAGTCCTTGGTGTACTTTGTTTGAGAAACAAAAGTACCTTCCTTAGTTTGCTTGATTTGCAACCCAAGAAAGAATTTGAGTTCACTCATCATAGACATCTCAAACTTCTCCAACATTAGCTTCCCAAACTTTTCACTAAAATGAGGGTTAGTGGAACCAAATATAATATCGTCAACATAGATTTGGCACACAAATAGTTCTCCATTGACCCTTTTAGTAAAAAGAGTAGAATCTATTTTTCCAATTTCAAAACCTTTTTCAATAAGGAACTTGGTCAAGCATTTATACCACGCTCTAGGAGCTTGTTTAAGACCATAAAGGGCTTTGTGAAGTTTGTAAACATGATTTGGTTTCTTAGGATTGACAAAGCCGGGAGGTTGCTTAACATAAACTTCCTCCTCTATTTCACCATTTAGAAAAGCACTTTTAATGTCCATTTGGTACAAGGTGATATCATGGTGATTAGCATAGGCAAGTAAGATGCGAATGGACTCAAGTCTAGCAATGGGAGAGTAAGTCTCACCATAGTCCATACCTTCGACTTGTGTGTAGCCTTGGGAGACGAGACGTGCTTTGTTGCGAACTACTTGTCCATCTTCATCTTGCTTGTTGCGAAACACCCATTTGGTACCGATGATGTTGTGGTTATTGTCGGGCTTCTCAACCAATGTCCAAACTTGGTTCCTCTCAAAGTTGTGTAGCTCTTCATGCATAGCATTTATACAATCCGGATCTTCCAATGCTTCTTTGACCTTCATAGGTTCAATGCTAGAGATGAAAGAATAGTTTTCACAAAAGTTAGCTAAACGAGTTTTAGAGCGAGAGATTCTCCCAGTTTGAATATCATTGTAGATTTGCTCGACAGGATGGTCTTTAGCAATTCTTGCTCGAACTTGTGAAAGCTTTTGCTTGGTTCTTGGTTGAACTTCTTCTTCATCTTGTTATTCTTCTTGGCCTTCTTCATTGTTGGCGTTGTCGTTATCTTGTCGTGGTGGAGAAGGAGGTTGTTGACGTTCATCTTGATGCACTTCCTCGTTTTCTTCATCTTGGTGTGTTCCACTTGTGGATGCTTCCGTATCAACTCTTGGTTCACCTTGTCGTGAAGTAGAAGCTTCCACTTGGATAGACGAGGTACTCTCCTTCACCTCCGTTGGACGGACCTTGACAATAGACAAGTCTTGTATTGCTTCCGAAGGATCTTTGTCTCCTACATCAATTGGAAATTGCTTTACTTGCGAGCCGTTAGATTCATCAAACTTCACATCTACCATCTCTTCAACCTTTCGGATGAAATTGTTGTAGACATGGTAAGTGTGAGAGTTTGAGCCATAACCTAGTAGGAAACCTTCATGAGACTTAGGAGCAAATTTAGAACGACAATGCTTATCAAGAATGTAGCACTTTGAGCCAAATACTCGAAAGTATCCAACTTGGGGTTTGTTACCGGTGAGGAGCTCGTATGCCGTCTTGCCGAGTAGCTTGTGAAGATACAAGCGATTTGTTGCATGACAAGCTGTCTCAACCGCTTCTGCCCAAAAGTGCTTCGGTGTCTTGTACTCATCAAGCATCGTTCTCACCATTTCGATGAGCGTCCGGTTCTTCCTCTCAACAACTCCATTTTTTGAGGTGTGTACGTAGCCGAGAACTCGTGTGAAATTGCTTCTTCGTCAAGAAAGGTGTCCATGTTTGCGTTCTTGAACTCCATTCCATTGTCGCTGCGAACCTTCTTGATCTTCACTTCAAACTGATTTTGAGCCTTCTTGGCGAAGTTTTTGAAGATCTTTTGGACCTGCGATTTATCATCGAGAAAGAACACCCATGTAAACCTTGAAAAATCATCAACTATAACTAGACCAAAAGAATTTCCACCGAGACTCTTGTAAGCGTTGGGACCAAAAAGATCCATGTGAAGTAGCTCAAGTGGCCTCCTTGTGGTCATGATGTTTTTCACGGGATGCCTTCCTCCAACCTGTTTACCTGCTTGACAAGCACTGCAAAGTCTATCCTTATCAAATATGACATTGTTAACTCCAAGGATATGATTCCCTTTAATAAGCTTGTCAAGGTTTCTCATGCCAACGTGACCTAGTCGTCTATGCCATAACCAACCTTTTGAGGATTTAGCAATGAAGCAAGTTTTAGGTTGAGCCTTTTTACAGAAATCAACAATGTAAAGATCACCTCTACGTATACTGGTAAATACCATTTTATGATTGTCTCGACGAAACACTTGGCAATCTACTTCAGTAAATAGGACATTGAAACCGAAATCAGCAAGTCTAGATACTGAAAGTAAGTTGTAGCCAAGGGATTCAACGACCATAACATTCTGAATGGAGCTATCATGTGATATGGCCACCTTACTGAGGCCAACCACCTTACCCTTTGAGATGTCACCGAAAGTGACATACTTTTGAGGACCATCGTTTTCAGCAAGCTCACGAAACATGTCTTTATCTCCGGTCATATGATCGGTACATCCACTGTCAAGAACCCATTCCTTTCCTCCTGACATATATCCCCGAAGATTTGCCATAAGACCAAAGTGTCTCATTGCATCGTCAAGATCGAAGTCACTATCATCACCCTCATCATAGTATCCATGTTCAACATCGTCATGTGGTGGATCAAGTCCTAGAGAGGGTAATTCGTTAGAGTGAGTTTGACAATGATCTTGCTTATGAATTCTTATAGCTTCGGAAATAATATCACCAATAATTCCAACATCTCCTTTGGTACGCATAAGGTTTGTAAGTTCAAATAGACGACCACCAAACATAGGATCACTAGTATTCATCTTACTCAAGGCAATAGACTTATGGAGAATTTCATCTAGATTTTTCAAGGAATAATTTGGAAAGCGTTCCTCGAGAAATTTCCATATAGTGTAGGCACACTCAAGAGTAGGCAAGTTTCTAATTAAGTTTCTAGGCAAGCCTCTAGTGATAATATTAACAGTTCTAAGATTCCTAATCATGTCAATCGACTCATCAAGAGTAGGATGCATAGGATCAACATGAGGTGCACAAGGGCTAGCAATGTACTTGTTCAAATGATATTGATTGAAAATTACAAGCATCTCATTTTTTCACTCATGAAAATACTCTCCATCAAGAATAGGCACTCTATGTCTAAGAATCCCCAAAGTAGACTCATCCATCTTCCTCCAATGGTGATTAAACCGAGGCAATGGAGACCAATGCTCTGATACCACTTGTAGGACCTTGAGAAGAGGTGTCTAGGGGGGTGATTAGACACTAAGTACCAAAGTTGCAGTTTTTAAGATCTTTAAGTTTAAGTGGAGTCTAGACACAAGTTTAGCATTCACAATACATGGCAAGCAAGCATGCAAAGAGTATATGAGCAGCGGAAAGTAAAGCATGCAACTTGCAAGAATGTAAAGGGAAGGGTTTTGGAGGATTCAAACGCAATTGGAGACACGGATGTTTTTGGCGTGGTTCCGATAGGTGGTGCTTTCGTACATCCACGTTGATGGAGACTTCAACCATGAAGGGTAACGGTTGTGCGAGTCCACGGAGGGCTCCACCCATGAAGGGTCCACGAAGAAGCAACCTTGTCTATCCCACCATGGTCGTCGCCCACGAAGGACTTGCCTCACTAGCAGTAGATCTTCACGAAGTAGGTGATCTCCTTGCCCTTACAAACTCCTTGGTTCAACTCCACAATCTTGTCGGAGGCTCCCAAGTGACACCTATCCAATCTAGGAGACACCACTCTCCAAGAAGTAACAAACGGTGTGTTGGTGATGAACTCCTTGCTCTTGTGCTTCAAATGATAGTCTCCCCAACACTCAACTCTCTCTCATAGGATTTGGATCTGGTGGAAAGAAGATTTGAGTGGAAAGCAACTTGGGGAAGACTAGACATCAATATTCATATGGTAGGAATGGGATATCTTGGCCTCAACACATGAGTAGGTAGTTCTCTCTCAGAACTGGTAAGTTGGAAGTGTAGGTTTGTTCTAATGGCTCTCTCCACGAATGAAGAGGAGGTGGAGGGGTATATATAGCCTCCACACAAAATCTAACCGTTACACACAATTTACCAAACTCGGTGGGACCGAATAAACAAACTCGGTCGGACCGATTTAGTAAATCTAGTGACCGTTAGGGTTTTCGATGTGACCGACATGCAACTCGGTAGGACCAATATGGTTAGGGTTAGGGCATAATGTAATCTCGGTGAGACCGATTACACGGTGAGACCGATTTTGGTAATTAGCTAACCAGAGAGTTGGTCAGGCAAACTCGATGGGACCGATTACTCAAACTCGGTGGGACCGATTTTGGTAATAAGTTAACCAGAGAGTTTGCATTGTAATCTCGGCAGTACCGATTGCTCAAACTCGGTGAAACCGATTTTGGTAATGGACATACACAGAGAGATTACAATCCCATCTCGGTGAGACCGAGATCCCTATCGGTGAGACCGATTTGTCTAGGGTTTGTGGCAGTGGCTAATACATCTGAACTCGGTGGCGCCGGATAGAAAGAATCGGTGGGGCCGAGTTTGACTTTAGGTTTAGGTCATATGTGTGGAAGTGGGAAAGTTGTTGAGGGTTTTGGAGCATATCACTAAGCACTGTGGAGCAAGAAACTCATTAAGCAACACCTCATCCCTTATTGATACTGTTGGCTTTTCCTATAGACTCAATGTGATCTTGGATCACTAAATGAAGAGTCTTGAGCTTGAAGCTTGAGCCAATCCTTTGTCCTTAGCATCTTGAAGGAGTTCCCACGTCCTTTAGTCCATGCCACTCCATTGTTGAACTTATCTAAAACATACTAGATAAAAGTGTTAGTCCAACAAGAGATATGTTGACATTAATTACCAAAACCACCTAGGGAGCACTTGTGCTTTCACCCTTCACTAAATTTCAAGGTAAAGTTGTTCTCCCTGAGTATGCAACGTTGCTACAGTTTGTCATTTCGAGACACCATGTGATGATCGGGTGTGATAGACTATACGTTCACATACAACAGGTGTAAGACAGTTTTGCACATGTAGAATACTTGGGTTAAACTTGACGAGTCTAGCATGTACAGACATGGCCTCGAAACACTGAAGACCGAAGGTCGAACATGAATCATATAGTAGATATGATCAACGTAGAGATGTTCACCATTGATGACTACCCCATCTCATGTGATGATCGGACATGGTTTAGTTGATTTGGATCACATAAAATTTGGATGACTTGAGGGATGTCTATTTAAGTGGGATTTCTTAAGTAATTTCATTAATTGAACTTAATTTATCATGAACTTAGTCTTATAGTTTTGAATATCTATGTTGTAGATCAATGGCCCGAGGTACCGTTCCCCAAAATTTTAATGCATTCCTAGAGAAAGCTAAGTTGAAAGATGATGGTAGAAACTACACGGACTGGGTCCGTAACTTGAGGATTATCCTCATTGCTGCACAGAAGAATTATGTCCTTGATGCACCACTAGGTGAAAGGCTTGCTGCAGGAGCAGAAGCTAATGTTTTGAACATCTGGCAAGCTCGATGTGATGACTACTCTGTAGTTCAGTGTGCCATGCTTTACGGCTTAGAACCGGGACTTCAAAGATGTTTTGAATGTTATGGACCATATGAGATGTTCCAAGAGTTGAAGTTAATGTTTCAAGCAAATGGTCGGGTTGAGAGGTATGAAGTATCCAACAAGTTCTATAGCTGCAAGATGGAGGAGAACAGTTCTGTCAGTGAACACATACTAAAAAAGTCTGGGTATTATAATCACTTCACTCAGCTGGGAGTTGGTCTTTTCCAGTTGATTATGTCACTGACAGAGTTCTTCAATCACTGCCACCAAGCTACAAAGACTTTGTGATAAACTATAATATGCATAGGATGAACAAAACAATTCCCGAGCTCTTCGCAATGCTTAAAGCTGCGGAGGTAGAAATCAAGAAGGAGCATCAAGTGTTGATGCTTAACAAGACCACTAGTTTCAAGAAAAAGGGCAACGGAAAGAAAGGGAACTTCAAGAACAATGGCAAGCAAGTTTTCGCTCCCAGGAGGAAGCCCAAACCTGGAGCGAAACCTGAAACTGAGTGCTTCTACTGCAAAGGGACTGGTCACTGGAAGCGGAACTGCCCCAAGTATTTGGCGGATAAGAAGGATGGCAAAGTGAACAAAGGTATATTTTATATACATGTTATTGATGTGTACCTTACTAATGCTCGTAGTAGCGTTTGGGTATTTGATACTGGTTCGGTTGCTCATATTTGTAACTCGAAACAGGAGCTACGGATTAAACGAAGATTGGTTAAGGACGACGTGACGATGCGCGTCGGGAATGGTTCCAAGGTCGATGTAATCGCCGTCGGCATGCTACCTCTACATCTACCTTCGAGATTAGTTTTAGACCTGAATAATTGTTATTTGGTGCCTGCGTTAAGAATGAACATTATATCTGGATCTTGTTTATTACGAGATGATTATTCATTTTAAGTCAGAGGATAATGGTTGTTCTATTTACATGAATAACATCTTTTATGGTCATGCACCCCTTTTGAATGGTTTATTCTTGTTGAATATCGATCGTTGTGATACACATGTTCATAATATTGACGCCAAAAGATGCAAAGTCAATGATGATAGTACCACATACTTGTGGCACTGCCGCTTAGGTCATATTGGTGTAAAGCGCATGAAGGAACTCCATGCTGATGGACTTTTGCAATCACTTGATTATGAATCATTTGAAACATGTGAACCATGCCTTATGGGTAAGATGACTAAAACCCCCTTTTTTCCGGTACAATGGAGCGAGCAAGTGACTTATTGGAAATAATACATACTGATGTATGCGGTTCGGTGAGTGTTGAAGCACGCGGTGGATATCATTATTTTCTTACCTTCATGAATGATTTGAGTAGATATGGGCATATTTACTTCTTTTGAAAAGTTCAAGGAATTTCAGAATAAAGTGAAGAATCATTGTAACAAGAAATAAAGTTTCTACGATCTGATCGTGGATGTGAATATTTGAGTTATGAGTTTGGCACACATTTAAGACAGCGTGGAATTGTTTCACAACTCACGCCACCTGGAACACCATAGAGTAATGGTGTGTCTGAATGTCGTAATCGTACATTATAGGATATGGTGCGTTCTATGATGTATGTTACCGATTTGCCACTATTGTTTTGGGGTTATGCATTAGAGACAGCTGCATTCACTTCAAATAGGGCACCATCTAAATCCGTTGAAACGACACCATATGAACCCACGTCGGTACAGTGCCTTACATCGTCGATGTTAACACGGTGCCGCTCTTCTTCGAGTATTCTTCGCGACAGCTCGTCCGGGCACAACCGGCAGCCGGGGAGCAGATGGGTGCCCGCACACTGTTTGCTGCAATGCCCGAAGTGGGGGAGCCGGCGTACGATGCGGACAACAAGATACTCGACATCATCCACGAAGGAGGAAGGGACTATGAGGACGGGCAGGTGGAAGACTCAGATCCCACCCTGTCTAGCAACTACCAGCAGCAGGAGTCCTACACCTAGACGGCCACACAATAGTCCTACACCCAGACCAGCGACAGCACACAACAACAGCAGTATTGGGCTGCCAGCAAGCAGCATTCGAAGAAGGAGGAATAGGAGGATGCCGACGCCGATGATCCGGATCATACAACCCGCGATCTGAAGACGAAGGGTAGAGGAGAAAGCTTCAACATACGAGAGGACAAGTTGTTCTGCGATGCATGGTTGGCCACTAGCCTTGATCCTCTCCACATCACAGAGCAAAAGGGCACAACCTTTTCGAGGAACGTCCACATATGGTTCCATGAACACAAGCATTTTCGTGCCCTACTCCGACGCGGTCATCCGCAACCGTGAGTGGAAGTCCCTCAACCATCGATGGTAAACCATCCAAGAGGTCATGTCCAAGTATTGCGGGCACTTGAAGCATCTCATCGCACGGTGGCGTAGAAGTGCACAAATCAGCAAGCAAGTAAGTTGATCACTAGTCGGATATGCTTTAGTTTTGTTGATCACTAGTCGACATGTATTTCTTTGTTGCTCACTAAACGGATATGCATTGTTTCATTTTGTAGCCTACTCGTTCTTTTGTGGTGTACAAGAAGTTGGAGAAGAAGTCCTTCACCGTCATGCGTTGTTGGTTGAAGTTGAATGGGCAACCGAAGTGGAACCTTTTCATTGCCAAGACCGTCGCCCAAGTCAACGAGGAAGAAACCGATGACCCTACCAACCAAACCCAAGAATCGTCGAAGAAGGTTAGGAGAAATTTATGGGGCAAGAAGTGGGAGGAGGAGAGGGCAAAGCGAGAAGGTGCGGAGGCCAAGCTAACGGAGAGGTTCAAGGACATCTTGGCGAAGGAGGAGGAGGCATGTGTGAGGTGCTCGGATATCAAGAAGGAGAGGAAGGCGGAGAGGTTCAAACATTTGATAGAATCGACGGAGAAGAATACCAGGGTCGAAGAGAGAAGGACCATGATTGAAGGGAGGAAGGCCGTGCTCAAGGCAAAGAGGGTGAAGATCGTCGCCAGTGCGAAGGACGCCAATATGCTGACCTTGAATGTCGACTCTTTGGATGTCAGCGCTAGAATGATCGTGTAATCCGTCTGCTACCAGATGTTGTAGTGGCACAAAGATGAGTTGGCGGCGGCGAAAGATGAGGACGCGGCGGAGGCGGACTCGGACGCGGAGGCTTCCTACGCGATGGCAACGACACCTCCTTGATTGGGGAGCAACTTGCTGGGATTGCCGGTCCCGTAGGGTAGAAATGCACGGACTACCAGACTGATATTTTTTGGGCATGTAAAACTACGGTTTTGCTATTTAACGATCATTGTTTTCAATTATTTGTGACTCGAATTTGTGTCCGTCGATCACTGTACCGAGAGTTGTTGTTTCGCAGATTTCTTTTGTCGAGCCTTGATCGGTGCGGTTTTCTTTTATCGGGCTTGGTTTTATTTTGGGTCTGCCCGTTATCATCTCCCCTGTGTCTGTCGTTTCCTTTTCCTTTTCTCCCTTCTGAATTTTTCCTCATTTCATTTGGTTGGTACTGTTTTGAAAGGGTAGAGGGGGAGCAATAGGAGGAGGCACTCGAGCAGCAAAGGAGTCGAGGCGATTTCGTCGGGTTCATGGCGTTTCCGAGATCCCTCTCTGCCGAAGCTTGATTCTCCTCTCCGATTCCCTACTTCCCTGGTAAGTTCTTCTTGTCTCTCTCCCTCCTGCGTGCTACCCTGGATCGTCCCCTGCAGTTGCAGTTTCAACCATCTGGTAGGGTCAGGTTTTTGGTAGCATTGCTTATTTAGGGTTGGTTTTCTTTTGTATACGAGTTTTTTTAGAGTTTGCAGTGCTATTTTCCTGGTAGTTCATGTTTTTTCTCTCTCATTTCCCTGCGTTCTAGCACTGCAACTAGGTCTGCTGGTGTGTGTCAAATTCCTTTCTATATGTTTTCCTTGAATTTCCATGTAATGTAGTCACCTAGTTTTGCACTGTATTGTTCTCTAGTATTTGTTTGTAATTCCCGTCTGAATTGTTTGCTGTAATTCCCCAGTTTAGACCTATGTTTGCACTGTAATTGTGTATCTTTGCTTTGTAATTCATGTGCTTTCTGACTGTAGTAGCGTACTCTAGTTTTCAACAGTTTTGCACTGTACTCTGCAGCAACCATGGCAATTACACTGCACTTTGCATTGTAATTTCACTGAATGTAGTCTGTAAGTAATTACACTGTAATTTTCCTCTATGTACACTGTAATATCTATGGTAATTACACTGTAATTTCCCTCAATATACACTGTAATATTCGTGGTAATTACATTGTATTTCCCTAAATGTACACTGTAATTTCCATATAGTACTTACACTATAATTTCCCTCAATGTACACTGTAATTTCTGTATAGTTTTTACACTGTAATTTCCCTCAATGCACACTGTAATATGCATGGTATTTACACTATAATTTCCCTCAGATTTCTCTTTAATTTTCCTATAGTATTTACACTATAATTCCCCTCAATGTACATTGTAATATGCATGATATTTTCACCGTAATTTCCCTCAGATTTTTGCCAGTGTAATTTCCCTGAAGTAAACTAAATAATTGCCCTGTAATTACTATGTAATTCGTCTGATTTTGGCACTGTAATCTCCCATTTCTGATTTTCACTGTAAGTCATGTGCTTTCTTGGTTGTATGCCTTTGATTACTCTGTAACTTGTGTCAGGTTTACACTGTAATTTCTGCGGTTCTTCAGTGTCATTTTCATTAGTCTACGCTGTAATTGGTGTCTCCTGGTTGTGTTATGCGCTGGGGTTGTGTATTAGCTGGGATTTGTGGATGGGAGGGGTAGTACGAGGTGAGATCTGGGATGTGTGTTTGGGCCTTTTCCTCTTCTTTTAGTTGTCAGGTGCTGTGATACAGGGTATGTGCGCACGGGGTGGGGGTGGGGGTCCTTTTTAGCCGCGTCTTTGAGTTTCTGTTTCGATTAATTGAGAACTGGGTCACGATGTTAGCCCGACCCGTTGGTAATTGGACATACATGTGTCAACTGGAAATTTGAATGTTATCCAATTAGAAATCAGTCAAATGGTAGATAGACACTCCCAAAAACTAAGCATATTTGTCTTTTTTTTTTTGGTTGTGACCAGGGATGCAATCCGGCGCCGGTGTGATCCGTCGCGTTGTGTGGATCAGCGTACATTTGGATCTAAATTTATTGGCGAGCATAAACCACGGACTGATCCCCTGTCCATAAACGGATGCAGAAAGAACTAAAACGCAAATTTTGTAAATTATGCCCACGCGTTTCGAACTTTTTTCTTATGAAAAAAAATCTCCGTGGCCTTGCCAGAGGGTAAAGAAAGACTTGAATCACACCTTATTAGAGGCACGTAGAGGGGTCCGTAACGCGTTCTGGACATGGTGCAGTGCATCGCGACAAACCTGGACCTGTGTCAGTGACCAGCTGGCATCAAGCACGACTAGGCACCCGACCCCCTACCGGCCGTACTCGCGCGTCCTTTAATATCGCCATGTCAGCCGCGCATGATAGATCTCCGTATAGAATAAGAGAAAACGCAAGACAAAACATACGTACTGTAATACGTAGCCTCCGTATAGAAAACGCCAACATACGTATAAGTTCTTTTTTGACCACTCCACCTCATCAGTCGTGGTGTTAGGTTGCTGCTTCAGAGTTGACCCGGTCAAGCCTGCAAAGCCTTCTGAGTTCTCACCTTTGTGCCGTGGCATTGACCGGGGTTGACTCCTCCGCCTCCGGCTTCCGACCTTGGTCGACGGGCAGGCGGCCGTCGTGTCTCTCGCCGGCACCGTCGCGGAACCTCGCGTAGATGTCCCCCTTGTAGAAGCTCCACGTCCTCCACACCAGCACCAGCGACACCAGCGCGCCGAACGCGGTGGCCGCCGTGATGATCAGGAACGACCGCTTGAAGCACTCCACCCCCAGGCACACCTTGTCGCGCCCGCCTCCCGCGCTGAACCCGCCGCCGGGCTGCTTGTCGGCCTCGGCGTCGTAGAGCCTCCCGGCGACCAGCACGTTCAGGATGTAGGACCCGACGGGGCTGGCCATGCCGCCGAAGTTGTACAGCGTGGAGTAGTACTTGAGCCCGAACACCTCGGAGATGATGGCGAACACGAGCGGCCACTGCGCGCCGAAGCAGAACCCGATGATCACGGACGCCACGTAGAGCGACTGCGGCACCCCGAGCGCGATCAGGACGTGCCCGGCGCAGGCGAGCAGGAGCACGCCCGTGAGCATCAGCGTGCGGGGGAACTTGTACCGCTCCAGCAAGACCTCCGAGGCGAAGCCGGACGTGACGCGGCCGGCGTAGTTCCAGATGCTGATGAGGGACACGAAGGTGTTGATGCTCTTGGCCGGGTACCCCAGCGACTGCCCGATCTGGCCCATGTTGTCGATCGCCGTCAGCGTGCCGCCGACGCCGCAGATGGTCGCCACGAACAGCACCAGCATGTCCACGCTCACCAGCGCCTGCAGGATCGTGTAGTCCTCCCCCCTCGCCGGAGGCCGGAACATGTTCTTCACGCACCCGCCGAAAGAGCACGAAGAGGGCGGCGGCGGCTCCGACGATGCCTGTTGCTCTGCTTTGGCGCCGGTGGACATTTCGACCTGTGCTGGGTCGCCAGCCACCGTGATGGTTGGCGGCGGGTCGTTGGCGAGGAGGGCGGCGTCCAGTTCGCGCTCGCGGTAAATCTTGTACTCCTGCTTGATGACCACGCAGAGCGGGAGGAAGAGGACGATGAGGAGCGCTGCGGCCGCGATGGAGTAGGCTCCGTGGGAGAAGGTAAACTGCTTCTGCACGACGATCATGACGAGCAGGTAGCAGGCGAGCGCGATGGAGATGTAGAGGAAGCAGAAGAAGGGGTCGCCGCTGGTCTCCTGCCCGCCGCGGCGGCGCGGGTACGGCATGATCCGTATGGTGTGCACGAACACGACGGAGATCGCCGCCGGCAGCCACGCGATGAGGAGGATGAGCGACTTGGTGTCGTCGCCGTAGAAGGCGAGGTAGAGCTGCGTGTAGACGGCGCCGCTGAGGCCGACGAAGCCCTTGAGTATCCCGAGCACGATGCCGCGGCTCTCCGGGAAGTTCTTGACGCAGGTGACGAGCGCGCCGGTATTGGCGAAGGACTGCGAGTTGGCGCCGATGAAGATGTAGAGGCAGACGAGCCAGACGGGCGGGCGGGAGGTGCGGCCGTCGACGGCGAGGTAGACCATGAGGTAGCCGACAAGGTTCATGCCGGCGCCAATGGCGAGCACGACCCACGGCGGCGTGACCTCGTTGATGAGCCCCGAGAAGACGCCGAGGTTGGCGCCGAGGTCCTTGAAGAAGGAGATGGTGTTGAGCGTCTGCTGGTTGTACCCCAGCGACGACTTGAGCGTCTTGGAGTAGATGCTGAAGATGTAGGTCGCCCCCGACGCCGTGAGGATGGCGAAGCTGGCGAACACCGTGAACCACCTCCCCACGGCCACCTGCCGCGCGAACCACGGCGTGAAGATGACGCGGAGCGGGCCCTTCGGCGCCGCCGCCGGCGACCCGCCGCCGCTGCCGGCGACCGCGTCGAACACCATGGCGCCCGGCGTGGAAGGCTGCCTTTTCCTTTTCTGTTGCTGCTTGTTTCAGCCTTTCGGGGGTTGGTTGGTGTTTGGTGCTGTACTAGTACTACTACTATCTTGGTCGTAAGTTTGTAAAAGTGGTATGTTCCTGTGCGTGGTCGTTGGGGTTAATCTGTTCTTCTGCGCTTTGAGTGAAAAAGATCCTTTCACATTGCTTTTGTTGAGTGGGCTGATTGGGGTTTCACACACGTTTAGTACCGGCAGAGACTTAGAGAGAGAATGTGGCTTGACAAATGTGCACTCATTTTTTCGATACAGGGAAATCACGCCAGACATGCGCCAAGAAGTCGTACTACTCCTACCATAAAGATTCGCGAGGAAAATAAGTCATCACTGCCCCACTGGCCATCACTACTCCGAATTGTACCTCTATCCCATGGTCTTCACCTTTTCCATTGATAATTCAGTAATTTCGGTGCATACTGAAATATTAGCCTTTCTGTCAAAATATTTCAGTAATTTTGGTAGTACACACAAATTCAAATAATTTTCAAATTACTTCTGCATTTTTAAAACATTTTGTGTTTGATCTCAATCCAATTGAGAATTTTGGTCCTTTGGCCAAAATGAAAACAAAAGCACCGACAATCAGTAATTTCAGATGCCGTTGAAATATTTCCAAAACTGAAATTTAGAACCATGGTACTACTACTTTCTGAGAATGGCCTCAACCCTAAATATCTACTCCGTATAATTTAATTTTTTGCGGTGGATCGAGCGTGCAAGTAAGAGGCGTGTCCATGATTGACAGCAACAAGCACGAGCTAATAGATGAGAGAGAAAGAGAGCAATGTGTGATTGGAAAGAAGTGGTGCGGCACTAGTGTATAGGAGGAACGCGACGCGCGCGTATCATCGTCTCGATCGGCACGCACGCCGTGGCGCATGTGTGGACCGGGAGACTCGCCGGCACGCTGAGGTTGATTAGTCTAGACGACTCACTTGATTAAGCCAGCGAGTAATGTGAGCGCCGCGAAAGCTTGATGTACGACATGACTGGTAGTGCTCCTTCATTTTTGGAGCAGTTCCGTTCATCTCACAGTTGAAATATCTCTTCACTGATTCTTGCTGTGCTTAGTTATGTTTGCTGGACGCCTTACCCACCAAACAGCAAGGTTTGCATCATCATTTAAACTGTAGCACATGGCTTGTCGGCTTTAAATAGCAAGGTTAGTTACATTCGAGCCCCTAGTTGTGTGCTACCCGTTTGATATATGCCCCTAATTTCTGAAAAAAAATTGGTCCTGCCCAAGCCACTTATTATTTGCTCCTCTTATGATAGTACCGGCCAATCGGTGCCGTCGTGAAAAAACAGAGTCGGTGAGACTCTTTGTAACAATTTTGGCTTTAACCTTTTGTGATGGAAATTCAGGTGGGGAATCTCTCCTCCCTCCTTCGCCCTTTTTTCGGGGGAAAAGCAATTCATTAATTGGGTGATAACAGTTTTACGATAATCCGATGTAATAATACTCATATCTTCTCATACGTTTGCAAGCCAACACGTTGTTCGGTGTTGTCCACGCAAGTGTTGGCATGGCATGCCCGGCATTGTTCTGCGTACGACTGATCTTCCGGACTTCAGCCTTCCATTCCTTGACCAGGTCAGCAATGTTAGGGTCTGTTTGATTTCAAATAAGTCATCAACTCATAAGTCAAAAAATAAAAAAATGACTTATTTTGCCAAACATACCGAACTTATAAGTCACCCCAACTTATAAGTCATAAGTTGTTCCACCCCAACTTAAAACTTATAAGTCATCCCTTTTGCGTGGGTCCCACCACCTGCATGATGTGGATTGGTGTGGGAAAGTATGGTGAGGTGACTTATAAGTCAGGCGACAACCAAATAAGCGTGACTTATAAGTCACTGGTTTTAAGTCACCTGACTTATAAGTCAGGTGACTTATTGAAACCAAACAGGCCCTTAGCAACGTGATACATGTTTCTGGCCAATATGCTGCTCTAGCATTGAACAATGAGATGATCTCCGCTAGTCGGTTTCCACGTCTGCGGTGTTTCGAACCAGTGCAAGGCCAGTAGCCCCTCCTCACAGGCTGCTAGCTCACCCTCGAGAGGTCCAGGACAATTGAAGAGCCATTTTTGTTTTGAGGGAAGCAACAAAAATCATTTGCCATATATGGCCAAAAGCATGCCTGCACCCGTATCCCCATCTGCTGCAACATAAGAGCATCTACAGCCGGGTGGCTCAAACCGTCTCAAACGTCCGGGTGGACGGCCTGGCCACTGACCGGTCACAAAAAAAAAACGACTCAGACATGCGCCTTAAACGGGTCTCAAATGGCCGGGCTGACCAGCACAACTCATATCCAGCCCAAATATGGGACAGATATGGGGCACCCGGGCGTGTCCACCACGTCGGACCCGACAGCCCTACCCCACATCAAATTGCACCAAATCCACCCCCTCGACCTACCAGATCCATTTAATCTCTCCGCTCTTCTTCCTCCTCCGCTACGTCCGTCTCGCAGCTCCACCGCCGCGCATGCTCCGCAGCCGTTCCAAGCCTCTGTGTCGCCAGCACCAGCACAACACTTCTCTCTCTCGTCCTCGCCACCAGGGACGTCGTCACCGGCCCGGATGCCACTGCGATACGTCCGGCAACTCCTCCCTCCCTTGGACTCTATGTGTTCGACGCATTGTCCGACCTGGTTTTTTGTGATTTTTTTAAAGGAAAACAATGAATTCCGATGCTTCGTCGGACAAGGAGTATGACCGACGGAGCTTGATCAAATGATTCATGATGAGTTCTTTGATTCCTCGGATTTAGACAAAAATTTGGACATGATCATGCTCATGAGTATGCAAGAGGAAATGGACCGGCAACTGGAGCATATTCTGAA
The DNA here is from genome assembly GCA_021437245.1 of Aegilops speltoides. NCBI lineage: Eukaryota > Viridiplantae > Streptophyta > Magnoliopsida > Poales > Poaceae > Aegilops > Aegilops speltoides. The sequence continues at coordinate 436,563,366 of CM038143.1, forward strand.
CTTCAAGGGCTCAATCAAAGGGTGAGGAGTGATCAATCGAGATCGGGTGTTCGGAGCATGGCTACTGCAGAAGGACTACTTTGCTCCCAACCCAACTTCCTTGGATGATCCATGGTTTCGTCGTCGTTTTCGCATGCGGGAACCATTGTTTTTGTGCATTGTGGAGGCTCACGATGACTACTTCAAGATCACAAGGGATTCTGTGGCCAACTTTCTTTCTCTGCTAAGTAGAAGTGCACGGCTGCTCTGAGGATGCTTGCACTTGGTACTGCCGCAGATGTCGTTGGTGAGATGGTCGGGATGGGGGAGAGCACATGCCTAAAGACCTCTGTTGGAAAATTCAGTGCCTAGGAGGCGCTTAGGCATGCCTCGGCGCTAGGCAATGGCCAAACGCCTCGCCTAGGGCATAAATGGAGGTCTAGGCAGGGTAAGCAAGGAATTGCCTACCCAAGCAAGAAATCATGCCACATGCTACATTGATATGCCAAACGGGTTATATTCCAATGGAAATAGATGGTAATTAAATTATTTATATGCCCTAAACTAATATCAACATCCATATAATAATCACAAATACACTACGAGTAAAAACTATATTATCGCCTAGCCTGCGCCTAGGGCGCTTAGGCACTGCCTAGGCATTAGGCGAAGGCCAACCGCCTCGCTTCTGCCTACCGCCTTTTACAACCTTGCTAAAGACTATTGTCAAGTTTTCCCGCACCATGGTGCAGGTGTTTGGAGCAGATTATCCGAGAGAACCAAATGTGCAGGACACAGAGAAGTTGTTGACTATTGGAGAGGCCAAAGGGTTTCCAGGAATGTTTGGATCAATTGATTGCATGCATTGACAATGGAAGAATTTCCCTAAAGTTTGCGGGGAATGTATCAAGGTCACATAAAATAGGCCACCATCATACTAGAAGGAGTGGCGTCATATGACTTATGGATTTGGCATGCTTTTTTTTTGGAATTCTGGGTTCTCACAACGATGACAATGTGCTTCAACGATATCCGGTGTTTGGAGGCTTTGTAATGGGGAATCACCACCGTGCAACTACACTGTTAATGGTCGTGACTACATGGGATACTATCTTGCTGATGGCATCTATCCTTAGTGGGTGCTGTTTATGAAGACCATATCTGACCCACAGGGCAGCAAACAAAGCCACTTCGCAACAATATAGGAAGCATCTAGGAAGGTTGTGGAGAGGGCATCCGGATTGCTTCAAGCTCGTTGGGGAATTGTTCATGGAGCTGAAATGATGTGAGAATCGGAAACTTTGTGGGAGCTAATGACATGTTGTGTTTTTAGCACAACATGATTGTCGAGGATGAGGGTGATGATGTTACTCAAACCAATGATTTTGAAGTTCCTCGAGAACGAGTTCAATTCCTGGAAGATCAAGATGCACCTCGGTTTATGAACTTTCTGCAGATGCATCAGAATCTTTGAGATCATCATGTGCACGCGCAGCTACTCAATGATCTTGTGGAGAATATGTGGACCCACAACTGAAACCAAAGAGTTGATGTTTCAGTTGTGCACTTAAAATAAATGTTATGTAAGAACTATGTATTTTCGGTACCAATATTTGTTATTAACGTGCGACATTGGCGTGTATGATCGACGTGCATGGATTTGCATGGATTTGAGTGTCCGGAATTGAGATATGTGGATGCCGGGGACGAGATATGAGGGCACTTCCAGATGCGTTTGCGGGCGTGCCCAGGCGCGTTCGTGTTAGATAAAACGAGAATAAACGAGACATGAGAGACACATATTTTTATGTGGAAACCCTTGCAGGAAAAAACCACGGGCGTACAAAGGCGCAATCACTATGATGGAGGAGTATTACAAGCACGAGATAACATACTGTCTATAGGTGCGACTACATGGGTATATATGAGGCAATACATAAGAGTCCTTGTAGGACAAGTAAACGAGTTGTACTCGTACGCATCGACGTCAATGCAACGCCCCACACCGATTGTACTACGTCTAGTCCAACACGGTAGAATTTGGACCACAATTTAACAATCTCCACCTTGAGCCAAATTCCTTCCAATAGTCGAAGAAAGTAAATAACTCCATCCAAATAAGTATAAACACCTTGTGTGTCAAAGTCCATAGGACTAGTGAGAAATACCAACTAAGCCTGAGCAAAGCCCAAACTTATTGGTAGGAACTGGCTTTGTCATCATATCGGCAGGATCATCATGAGTACTTAACTTGCATACCTTCAAATCACCTTCAGCAATAACATCTCGAATATAGTGAAATCTGACATCAATGTGCATTGTTCTCTCATGATACATTGGATTCTTTGAAGATATATAACACTTTGACTATCAGTAAATACGGTAGGGTGATACATCTTCGTCGTATCTATAATTTTTGATTGTTTCATGCCAATATTATACAACTTTCATATACTTTTGGCAACATTTTATATGATTTATTGGACTAACCTATTGATCCAATGCCAAGTGCCAGTTCTTGTTTGTTGCACGTTTTTGGTTTCGTAGAAAATCCCTATCAAACGAAGTCCAAATGTGATAAAAATTTACGGAGACTTATTTTGGAATATTTATGATTTTTGGGAGGTGGAATCAACGCTAACAGAGGCCCACGGCCTCCACAACCCACCAGGGCGCGTCGGGCATCCCCCGGCACACCCAGGTGTCTTGTGCCCTCCCCATAAGTTGGTTAGGGACCTTCTTCGGTTGCATTAAAGATAATTTATGGAAAAAATCGTGTAAAAATTTCAGCGCAATCGGAGTTAAAGATCTCTGATAATTTAAGAAATGGTGAAGGGCCAGAAAATAGGAACGCAAAACAGAAGAGAACAGAGAGGGAGATCCAATCTCAGAGGGGCTCCCGCCCCTCCGCTGCCATGGAGGCCATGGACCAGAGGGGGACTATCCTCCCATCTAGGGGGAGTCCAAGGAAGAAGAATAAGGAGGGGTCTCTCTCCCCATCTCTCCCAGTGGCGTCCGAGCACCGCTGGGGCAATCATCGTGACGGCAATCTACACCAACAATCTCGCCGCCGTCAAAACCAACTCTCTACCCCTCTATGCAGCGGTGTAGCATCCCTTCTCCCCGCTGTAATCTCTACTTAAACATGGTCCTCAACTCCATATATTATTTCCCAATGATCTATGGTTATCCTATGATGTTTGAGTAGATCCGTTTTGTCCTATGCGTTGATAGATGATCATGATTGGTTTGAGTTATATAGTTTATTTTGGTGCTGTCCTATGGTACCCTCCGTCTCGCGTAAACGTGAGGGCTCCCCGCTGTAGGGTGTTGCAATACGTTCATGATTCGCTTATAGTGGGTTGCGTGAGAGACAGAAGCACAAACCCGAGTTTGGGGGTCATTGCGTATGGGAGTAAAGAGGACTTGATACTTAATGCTATGGTGGGTTTTTACGACCTTAATGGTCTTTAGTAGTTGCGGATGCTTGCTAGAGTTCCAATCATAAGTGCATATGATCCAAGTAGAAAAAGTATGTTAGCTCATGCATCTCCCTCATATAAAATTGCAAGAATGATTACCGGTCTAGTTATTAATTGCCTAGGGGCAAATGACTTTCTTGTTGACAAAAGCTATCTGCTTTTATTACCTTGCAATTTATTTGTAGTTTTCTTCTCGCAAAGTACTAGTACGTAGTTTTATTCCAGCAAAATAGTTTCATACTTGTTTTAGATAAAGCAAACGTCAAGTGTGCGTAGAGTTGTATCGGTGGTCGATAGAACTTGAGGGAATATTTGTTCTACCTTTAGCTCCTCGTTGGGTTCGATACTCTTATTTATCGAAGAAGGCTACAAACGATCCCCTATACTTGTGGGTTATCAAGACCTATTTCTGGCGCTGTTGCCAGTGAGCAATAGCGTGGGGTGAATATTCTCATGTGTGCTTGTTTGCTTTATCACTAAGTTGTTTTTATTTTCTGTTCTAAGTTTTTCTCTATCTTTAGTTATGGATATGGAACACGAAACACCAACAAAATTAGTGGTACTTGCTACTCATGGAGATGGGGAACCTCCTAAAACCCTCTATGCTCATTATGTGGAAAAATATTATGCACTACTTTGATAATCCTTAGAAAACCCCATTCAACATGATAATGGGAGACATGTTGGATCAACATGAATACTTTAGGGATTATCACTTGACACAAAAAGGGAAACTTTTATGGGATCAAATTGCTATGTTGCATTGGTATGCTTGGAATTTATGCCACAGATATGATTTTACTTGTTGCTCTAGGATGAATGATCCACACCTTCCCTTTTCATGCAAATTTAATGATAATGAAACCTTAGCTTCTTGTGCTAATGGTAGATATGATTACTATGATGTGGAATGAATAGAAGAATTTGTCGCTTTTAAGGGTGCTTATGAAACTGAATCTTTGTTTGAAAAGTATGAAGCTTTTGATGATGATGTTTATAGACCTGGAAATTTTGCTATGAGAATTATAAATACAATGCCGATATTGGTGCGTTTATTCTGAAGGTCTCTGCTGTCCAAGAAGAGACTAATATTTTGCAGGAGTCTATGGAAGAAGGAATTGATGAAACTATGAGCTCATTGGATGAAAAAGATGATGAAGAGAGTGAAGAACAAAAGGAGGAAGAGGGGATTAGCTACCCGTGCCCACCTTCTAATGGGAGTAACTCTTCAACTCATACATTGTTTAATATCCCTTTGTTCTCACCGAAGGATGAATGCTATGATAATTGTTATGATCCCGTTGATTCTTTTGAAATATCCCTTTTTGATGAACCTTATGCTTGCTATGCTTGTGGCGAAGATGCCAATATGAGTTATGCTTATGGAGATGAAATTGCTATAGTGCCATATGTTAAAAATGAAATTGTTGATATTGCACCCGCACATGATAGTCCTATTATCTTTTTGAATTCTCGAAACTGCACTATATCGGAGAAGTTTGCACTTATTAAGGATTATATTTATGGGTTGCCTTTTACCATTACACACGATGATTTTGATGAATATAATATGCATGTGCTTGCTTCTCCTAGTTGCAAGTATTATGAGAGAGGAACTACATCTCCACTTCTTTATGTTTCCAATAGTATAAAATTGCAAGAAACTGCTTATGCTATGTATTGGCCTTTACTTGATGTGCATGAATTGTTCTTTTATGACATGCCTATGCATAGGAAAAGAGTTAGACGTCATCATTGCATGATATATGTTGCTTTGTGCTCACTACTAAATGTCAAGTCATTGTTAATTAAAATTGGCTTTGATATACCATGGGATCTAGGTGGATCCATTACTTGAGCACTTTATGCCTAGCTTAATGGCTTTAGAGAAAGCGCTGCCAGGGAGACAACCCGAAAGTTTTAGAGAGTCATTTTATTCTGTTGAGTGCTTTTATAAAGTTTAAAAACAAAAAATATAGAGGGAAACTTAAAAACTTTTCAACAAAAGATAAGCGGTTGGAAGTTATGCATTGGAGAAGTAAGGGTCGACCTTGAACACTTGTGTTCATGCCCATGGAAACAATGTAGAATTTTTCATGAAGATTCTCACAAAAATAATTATCCCCTTGTACAAATCCATTTTATTATAAAAATAATGTGCCAAGATTTGCCTTTAGGATGATTAGATTACTTGTTGGTATGTGCGGTGTAAAAACAGAAACTTTGGCTGTAGGCGTGAATTTTCAAAAAAATTTACCGGAACGTCATAAGCTTATGAATTTTTTTGCACAATTTTTTTATACAAATTGTTTATTTTTTCCTAATCGTTAAGAATTTTTTGGAGTTACATAGGTATGGTGAATGTTCAGATTACTACAGACTATCCTGTTTAAGACAGATTCTGTTTTTGATGCATTACTTTGCTTGTTTTGATTAAACTATCGATTCTGTCAGTGCTATAAGCCATGAAGAAGTTATAATATGGTAGGTACAATGCAAAAAACAAAATATGAATTGGTTTGCAATAGTACTTAAAGTAGTGATTTGCATTTTTATACTAATAGATCTCATGAGGTTTCTGTTGAGTTTTGTGTGGATGAAGTGATCAAAGATCGAGGAGGTCTCGATATGGGGAGAAGGAGGAGAGGAAAGAGCTCAATAATTGGATGCCCAAGGTAGCCCAAGTAAATATTCAAATAGACTCAAGCGTCTAAGCTTGGATATGCCCCGGAAGGCATCCCATCTTTCTTCAACAAGTATCGGTATATTTTCATCTTCGTTTTGTTCATGTGATATGTGCAAATCTTGGAGCGTATTTTGTGTTTAGTTTTCATTTTTCTTTTATGCACCATGCTGGTATGAGATAGTCCATTGTTGATTTATAGAATGCTTCATGTGCTTCACTTACATCATTTGAAGTTTGGATTGCCTGTTTCTCTTCACATGGAAACCCGTTATTTGTAGAATGATCTTTTGCTTCACTTGTATTTATTAGAGCATGATCTTTTATAGAAAGAATTAAACTCTCATGCTTCACTTATATCTATTTAGAGAGTCAATAGGAATTGGTCAATTGCATGGTTAGTCATAAAATCCTACATAAAACTTATGGATCACTGAATATGATATGTTTGATTCCTCGCAATAGTTTTGCGACATAGAGATGGTAAAATGTGGGAGGTACTAGTAAATGGTTGTGGTTAGTAAGAATTGGTGTTAAGGTTTGTGATTTCCGAAGCATGCATGTATAGTCTCTCGTTATGCTATGAAGTTGGAGCATGATTTATTATCGATTGTCTTCCTTATGAGTGGCGGTCGGGGACGAGCGATGGTCTTTACCTACTAATCTATCCCCCTAGGGGCATGCGTAGTAGTACTTTGTTTCAAGGGCTAATAAACTTCTGCAATAAGTATATGAGTTCTTTATGACTAATGTGAGTCCATGGATTATACGCACTCTTACCTTTTCGCAATTTGCTAGCCTCTACGGTACCGTGCAGTGCCCTTTCTCACCTCGAGACATGGTGAAAACTTCGCCGGTGCATCCAAACTCCGTGATATGATATGCTCTATCACACATAAGCCTTATTATATCTTCCTCAAAATAGCCACTATACCTACCTATCATGGCCTTTCCATAGACATTTCGAGATATATTGCCATGCAACTTCCACCGCTTCCGTGTTGATGACTTGAGCATTCATTGTCATATTGCTTTGCATGATCGTAAAATAGCTAGCATGATATTTCCATGGCTTGTCCGTTTTTTTATATCGTTGTTATGCTAGATCATTGCACATCCTGGTACATTGCCAGAGGCATTCATATAGTCATATTTTGTTATAGGTATCGAGTTGTAATATTGAGTTGTAAGTAAACAGAAGTGTGATGATCATCAATTTTCATTATTAGGGCACTGCCACGGTGAGGAAAGGATGATGGAGACTATGATTCCCCCACAAGTCGGGATGAGACTCCGGACAATGAGAGAAAAAAAAAGAAAAAAAGGGAAAAGGGAAAAAAAGAAAAAAGAAAAAGAAAAAGAAAAGAAGAAAAGAAAAAGAGAGAAGGGGATGCTAGTTCCACACTTGTGCTTCAAAATAGCACCATGTTTTTCATATAGAGAGTCTCCTGTGTTGTCACTTTCATATACTAGTGGAAAATTTTCATTATAGAGTTAGATGCACATCCACTTAGTTTTCATATTGAGCTTTCATACACTTATAGCTCTTAGTGCATTCGTTGCATGGCAATCCCTACTTCTTGCATTGATATCAATTGCTTCAATCCATAAAGAGATTTCTTTTAACTTACAGACAAGCTTTTCTTTTCCAGGAATAACAAAACCTTTAGGTTGCTCCCTATAAATATCCTATTCTTATTTTGCATGTAAGAATGCAGTTTTAACATCCATTTTTCAAGCTCAAAATAATTCATGGCAACAATACTGAGTAAAGTGCGAATAGAGTTATGCTTCATAACAGGAGAAAAGACTTCATTATAGTCAATACCTGGAATCTGGCCATAACCTTTAGCAACTAACCTTGCTTTATATGTTACCTCGTCATTAGGAGAAACACCTTCTTTTGTTTTGAAAACCCACTTGCAACGAATAGGTTTCTTCTCTCTAGGTAATTTTACTAAATCCCAAGTGCCATTCTTTTCAAGTGATTCCATGTCATCATGCATAGCGGTTATCCACTTATTACTATCACCAGAAATAATAGCCTCGGAATATGAAGAAGGCTCAACATTACCTTCAATTTCTTCTGCAACATATAAAGCAAAATTACCCTTTTAGGTTTATCAATACCCCGCCTAACTTTATCACGTGCAAGATTCCAACCGGGTGGAACAATAGGATGATTTGTAGTGGGAGTGACTTGTTCATCATCAACGACGGGTTCATCATGTGCATCAACATTTTTCTTATCAGATGTATCAGTGGAATCAATAACATGCTCCACCTAGATAGTAGGTTGCTGAACAATAGACTGTTGTTCACTCTCAATAGGAACATTACTAGATGGAGCATCATGTAACATAGCAGATTCATTAAAGATAACATTTATGCTAATAACAATCTTCTGTGTTTCAGGATTCCACAGTTTAAACCTTTAACACCAGATTTATAACCAAGAAAGATGCACTTAACAGCCATAGGCTCCAACTTTCCATTATCAACATGAGCATAAGTAGTGCGACCAAAAAATCTCAACTACGAATAATCTGCAGGAGAACCAGACCATACCTCAATTGGAGTTTTCTTATTAAAAGTAATAGATGGTGATTGATTAATGAGATAACATGCAGTGGAAGCGGCTTCAGCCCAAAAATTCCTATGCAAACCTGTGTTGGACAAGATGCAAAGAGCTCTGGAAATAATGGTCATGTTCATATGCTTAGCAACACCATTTTTTGAGGAGTATAAGGAATGGTGTAATGTCTGACAATGCCTTCAGACTTCCAATAATTCTCAAATTTCTTATAACGGAGTTCCATATCATTATCAGTGCGAAGTATTTTTACCTTCTTTTCAGTTTGTCTCTCAATCATAATCTTGCACTCCTTAAATGCTAAGAATGCTTGATATTTATGCTTCAAGAAATAAGGTCAAACTTTTCTCGAGTAATCATCAATAATAGTCAACACGTGACAAGCACCGCCTAGTGAATTTTTCCGAGATGGTACCTGTCGGTGTCAAAACCGGCGGATCTCGGGTAGGGGGTCCCGAACTGTGCGTCTAGGCGGATGGTAACAGGAGACAAGGGACACAATGTTTTTACCCAGGTTCGGGCCCTCTCGATGGAGGTAAAACCCTACGTCCTGCTTGATTAATATTGATGATATGGGTAGTACAAGAGTAGATCTACCGCGAGATCAAAGAGGCTAAACCGTAGAAGCTAGCCTATGGTATGATTGTTGAGATGTATGTTGTCCTACGGACTAAAGCCCTCCGGTTTATATAGACACCGGAGAGGGCTAGGGTTACACAGAGTCGGTTACAATGGTAGGAGATCTACATATCCGTATTGCCAAGCTTGCCTTCCACGCCAAGGAAAGTACCATCCGGACACGAGCCGGAGTCTTCAATCTTGTATCTTCGTAGTCTTGGAGTCCGGCGGATATTGATAGTCCGGCTATCCGGACACCCCTAGTCGAGACTCCTCGGTAGCCCCTGAACCAATCTTCAATGACGATAAGTCCGGTAGCAAGATAATGTTCGGCATTGCAAGGCGGGTTTCTCCCTTGAATAATCCAGAGAAGATTATGAACCCCAGGATAGTGTCCGGCTCTGCAAAATAAATTCCACATTCCACCGTAGAGAGAATAAAATGTACACTTAGTTCAATCTGCTGACGCATTACGCGGCGTGTCAAAACACCCTACCAAGCCTCTGTTTGAATTACTATACCACCTCAGCACGTTTAGTGAAGCGGTTTCCTTGGCACATCCTGTCGAAGCAGAGATCGTGCTCCCCTTATTCCGGGATTCTCACCAATACTTGCGTGGGTAACCCAACCGCGCCATCGATGGTGGCGCTTGGGAGATAAGCGAGCTTTACTAGGCTGGTGGGGGACGCATAGTTTTGTCCGCCTATATATAAGGGATAAGGATTCACCTTTTCACCTATGCCTTCTTCCTCCTTTGCTTATCCATCCCTGCGAACCCAAGCTCCAACGCCCGAGCTCGCGCATCTCGCCTCGACCTTCTCCGAATATGTCCGGAGCGGGAGGTAAATGGTTGGCCTCCACCGCTAAGGAGGAGGACATCACCAAGCTGCGCAGCGCCGGATACCTTTCCGGTGACATCGCGCATCGGCTGCCCGACAAGGGGCAGCTCATGCCTACCCCAGGGCCTCATGAGAGGGTCGTTTTCCTCCCCCACTTCCTCCGCGGACTGGGCTTTCCGCTCCATCCATTTGTCCGGGGGCTCATGTTTTACTACGGCCTGGATTTCCATGATCTGGCGCTGAACTTCATCCTCAACATCTCGGCGTTTATCGTCGTGTGCGAGGCCTTCCTCTGCATCCAGCCCCACTTCGGCCTGTGGCTCAAGACCTTCAATGTCAAGCCGAAGGTTGTGAAGGGCACGCAAGCGGAATGCGGAGGCGCCATGTTGGGCAAATTGCCCAACGTCCCTTGGCTGGAAGGGACCTTCGTGGACTCCGTCAAGGGGTGGCAATCGGGGTGGTTCTACATCACCGAGTCGCGCAAGCCCACATGGGCGGCGGCCCCCGAGTTCAGATCTGGAATCCCCACGCAGCTCATCTCCTGGAAAGAGAAGGGCTTGCAGTGGGGCAATCCGGTGGAGGTGACGGGACTCCGAGCCTGCATCAAGAAGATGGTGAGCAATAGGCTCCGGCTTGTCGACGTGGTCCCAGTCATGCTCCTTCGGCGGATTCTCCCATGCCAAGAACGGGCATTTAATTTGTGGGAGTTCAATCCGGAACAGCACCAGGCGCTAAGCGGGCTCTTCGATACAACTTACGAAGGCGCTGGAGGTGCTGTTCAAGGCGCCAACCCGCATCCGCGATCAAGACCATGATTCAGCTCGCGATCTCCGACCGACGAGGTAAGTGATTCAACCCCATTATGGGACACTTGTGATAATTAGATTGACTCTAGTGAGGTTTTAATCTGCCTCTTCTTTTGACGAGAATGGATGGAGAAGGCCAAGCTGCTTATCAGCCCGGCTCCCATGCCGAAGACCAGTGGGCGCCCGCCATCAGGGCTGCTGGTTCGGCACCGCACGTGGTGCCGAGAAGAAGGCCAAGAAGGTGGCCGGGGGACTCGAAGTGTTCCAAGAATCAAAGCGTCGACGACGACGAGGACTCCTCCCCGAAGACGAGGAGGAGGAGTACTCTCTCCGGAGGAGGAGAGAAGAAGAGGAAGGCTTCCCCAATCGGGAGGCGAAGGGTCAAGAGGGGAGAACTATCCCCGGACAGTTCGCCAACATCAGCGTTGGCGAGGATGGAAGTGGCCTCAAGGGCGAGCGTCCGGCGAGATCGTAAGTATCCGGATCCTTGATGTGTAATTTCCTTTATGTCATGTAATATCCTTCTAACGCCGCATTCTGTCCGTAGTCCGGCCAAGGATGATCTCCCGACTCATCGGCGGGTCATTAGCCTCGTCGGATGTGAATTCCATCCGATCGCCTCTACCCCACGCCAGCGAGGACGGCGAGGTGGGATCCCAAAGAGGACCCATCGGAGGAGGCTCGGGAGGCGCCGTCGAGCGACCTCCGGACTTCGTGCGGACTCTACGCCGAACTCGCGGTGGTTCCAGAGTCCGCAAGCGGCCCTTCAAAGAAGGGCAGGATCTGCGACGCCGAGGCCTCCGTCCAACCGGAGGTGCGGATAACCTGTTGGGGCGCTTAAAGGCGCTTCCATCGAGGAAGAACACCGCACTATTATCGGTCACGGTGATTGAGAAGATTCAGCTCGCTAAGAGCGGGCTGACCGAAGCTCGCAGCAGCCTTCTAACGAGCTTTGAGGTAAGAAGTTAAAATTATGTAATGTAATACCGAATAGACGGTAGCCCGATGCTCGGTTTGGTGTTGGAAAGAAAAGCGGACCGAGTATCTAACAAGATATCTTGTGGTTGCTAAAAATATGTCAATATGGGTTTGCGAGGCTGCTTATGCTGGCCTCTGCTTGCTTTAACGACGGAGGTCGATGTCTGAAGAAGGACCTCGGCGGTCCGAGCAAGAGCTCGACCATGCGAAGAAGCAGCTCGAGGAAAAAGAAGGTGAGTAACACCTCTTTGAATAAGTACCTTCTGAAAAAGGATTTTGGTTGCAAATAAAATTAACGAGGATAATATGTGTATTACAGGGCCACTAACGAGGTGGCAGCCACGAAGGATGCCGTGTCCGTGGCGAACGCAATCTGCCCCACGAAGCGGGCTGAGCGAGAAAAGCAAGAGGCACCGTGGCGGAAGTTCGGCAAGAGCTCCGGTTCTCATGGAAAAGCATGAGAGTTTGGAGCATGACTCCAAGACTCGAGTCCGAGCTTGCCTCGGCCTCGAAAGTGCCAAGTCCGCCAAGGCCGAGGCCCGTAAGGCCCTTCAGAGGTTGAGGACATAAAGAAGATAGCGGCGGGTAAGGCATTTTTCATGCAAAGCGGGCATGTTAGTGTGAACTACCTGACACTTACCCGAATTCGGAGCTCCCAAGGGGCGTTTGCAGATCTGCTGCATAGTGCTTCTGATGCCGCCGCATTCTATCGTGGCGAGGAGGGAGCTCGACGGAGAAGGTCTTCGGTCTCGATCGCCGAGGCCGCCATCCGTGCCCCCAAGCGACCAGTGAAGCAGTGGCGAACTCCACAAGGTAGCTGAGGAGGCCATGAAGGGCCTCATAGTCCGGCTGTGGCCTGGACAGGCCATGCCTGGGAGCTACTTTGGCCTAGTGCGGCGGCTGGTGGATGCATGCCCAGGCTGGATGTAGTCAAGCGCTCCGCCTGTATTGAAGGCGCTCGTCGTGCCCTTGCCCGCATAAAGGTGCAATGGGGCAAATTGGATGCGGAGAAGCTTCTCACAGACCCACCGCCGCCGGGCAAGGAGTATCGCACGCCGGAGAAGTATTATAAAATTGTCCTAAAGGGAGCCTGCGATATTGCAGATGAGTGCTCCCGAAATGTAATTTTTGAGTGAACTCGCTGTATATTTATCCTGTGCGCTGAAAACTTCGTTCATATGCGCCATGAGCAACGCTTGTTTAATTTAAAATATTACCTTCTGTGCGGCCGTTTATACAATCTGAGAGATGGCAAGTCGTTGGCTTCAGCCCCCAAGCCGCGAGTGCTGGGGTGTTTGGGATAAACATGAGCACTCTTGTTCCCATTGTTGGGTCCATCGAGGGAGGCGCTCAACACAACGAACGAGGCAACCGGACTTATAATGCTTGAACACTCTCACTTAGCCATAGAATTCTATAATTTTAAATTTGGTGAAGCCCTGGTATTCGGAAGACCGAATCCGGGCGCTATCCACGCCTTCGTCGGACATTATCCAAACTTCGCTCGAGCGGCGTGAGTCTTTAGGACCCGAAAAAACCTCTCGAACAGCGACCGGTCTCTCGCCTTATCATGACAATCGGTTTAGCTTTCTCCTCGAGGCGTTAACCTGCTCAACCGGGCGCAATCGCGTGGTTCTCCCATGCTACCTTAGCCGACGGAACGGGCGTAAGGCACCAAAACATGGGGCCGCAAACCCAACTATTGACCCAAGACATGATTCGGAGCCGATTCATATAATGCTATAAGTTCGGGGTGCCGCACTTGTGAAAGTGTTCGGACTTAATCACACCATAATGTGGGGAACAGAAGCCCCTGGCGTATTCGGCCGTACCAAAATATACGGGTGCAAGATGTCATGTGATCAACGTATATAAAAGATAATGCAATTGCAATAAAGAGGTGCTGCATTATTTATGAAAGAAAGTCTGCTAGTAGAGCGATGATACAAATAGTGCGATAAGCAAGGGATTTGGACTAAATAAACGTGTCCCCCTCCGGGGTGAGCTGCGAACTTGGTGTATATAATTGAATTTAATGCTCGTAATTGAGACCACACGGTGTTAAATCGCGCCTTCTTTAGTCCCCGATTGTTGCATCATGAGTTCGCAAGTTCGCCACGGACAGGCTTCAGTTAACGAGTCTGTGTACATAAAAGAAGAAGAAAAATAAAGAATAAAAAGAAGGGGGCACTCGTGTGAGCCCTTGGTGTGGTCGAGCCGCACTCTAGGTCCATTGTGATCGTGCCCCTTTCCCTGCGCCCATGGTATCTCCAAAGCGTAATGATGTATGCGGAGTGTTATTCTTGCGATCATGCGCGGGGCGAGGTTGGGGCCGCATTACTCTGCGATGCTCGATCGCGCCAGTGGTCTTGGTTGGCATTGCTCGGGCGGCGCTTTGATGTGTCCGCCTTTAACCGCGGACTTGAGAATTGCCTTAGAAGGCTACTTTGTACTTCCGCGAGAGAGTAGATGTTCCTCCATTCGGAGGGCGTTCCGTATTCCCATTGACCGTGATGACTCCACAAGGGCCTGGCATCTTGAGCTTTAGGTATGCATAATGCGGCACCGCGTTGAATTTTACAAACGCGGTTCGTCAAAGCGAGCATGATAGCCGCTGCGGAACAGGATCGTCGAAGATTAACTCTCGCTCCGAAATTATCCGGGATCCAAGACCACTTCGGTGTGGTGAGCTGTCTGATTAGCTTCCACTCTGGTATGACACCTTTAAAGGTTGTCTTTGTAGGTTTAATCCTTGATGGGTCTATGCCCATTTTGCGCCTTGTATCCTCGATAAAGCAGGTTCAGGCTGCTACCGCCGTCCATCAGGACTCTTGTGAGGTGGAACCCATCGACGATCGGGTCTAAAACCAATGCGCGAATCCGCCATGGCGTATGCTGGTCGATGGTCTCTTCGATCGAAAATGATCGGACAAGAGGACCATGGATTGAACTTTAGGGGCGATGGCTCCATCGCATAGACGCGTCCTTAGCGCGCTTCCTCTCCCTCTTGGGTATGTGGGTCGCGTATATCATATTCACCGTCCGCACTTGTGGGGAAAACCTTCATCCTCTGTTGTTCGTGGCGGGTCTCTTCCTCGTCGTCATTGTTTAGCCCCTTGTCATTGTTTTCGGCAATGAACTTGCCGCCTGCTTGAACACCCAACAATCTCTATTGGTGTGGTTAGCTGGCTTTTCGAAGTGCCATGTATCCGCATAAGCGGTCGAGCATTCGGTCTAGATTGGACGGACCAAGTGGTTCTTTTAAATGGCTTCCTCCGGCGGGGGTTTGGAGCCTCGGAATCCGGCATTGATCGCCGTATCCTCCTTATCGCCGCCGTTAATCTGGCGCTTGTTTTGTTTCGACGTGACTTGCCGTTGTTGTCCTTAGTATCCGGACTGCCGAAATTTTACGGAGATTGTTGCTGCGGGCTAGCCACTGTCCTCTCCCGCACAAAAGCGGGTCATTAACGATGTGAGGGCTGCCATGGATTTGGCTTTTCTTGCCCAGTGCGGGCTAGCCATTCGTCCCGGATGTTATGTTTGAAGGCTGCAAGGGCCTCTGCATCCGGACAATCGACGATTTGATTTTTCTTCGTTAAGAACCGTGTCCAGAATTGTCTGGCCGATTCATCTGGCTGCTGAATAATGTGGCTTAGGTCATCGGCGTCTGGCGGTCGCACATATGTGCCTTGGAAGTTATCAAGGAATGCGGCCTCCAGGTCTTCCCAACACCCAATTGACTCTGCGGGCAAGCTGTTAAGCCAATGCCGAGCTGGTCCTTTAAGCTTGAGTGGGAGGTACTTGATGGCGTGGAGATCGTCGCCGCGGGCCATATGGATGTGGAGAAGATAGTCTTCGATCCACACCGCGGGGTCTGTTGTGCCATCGTAAGATTCGATGTTTACGGTTTAAACCCTTCGGGATCGATGATCCATTACTTCGTCGATGAAGCATAACGGGTGTCTGGCGCCTCAGATTGAGCGATATCGCGGCGCGCAGCTCGAGAGAGCCGTCTGCTGTGTTCGCCTGGCCGGGTTATTGTATCCGCATGACGGTATTCGTCGCGGGTCGAGGGCGCCCACGTGATCCATAAATGGATCTGGATTGCCTTGCTTTGTCCTCCAATATGTCTCGCAAGTCCGTAGCGTTCCCTCTTGGCCGTACTCTTGGAGCGATGCCGGGTATAGTCTTGGTGGGGGCTGGATGCCTCTGTCACGCACCACGTGGTGGTCGGTCGCCATATTGTGCGCTGGTGATGAAGGTATGTATGCTTCCTCCTCTAATCGGGGAGCAGCTTGCGTCTTAGGTAACTTTTGGAGGCGTTCGAGTTTATACTCTTGACGCGAGGACCTCGGTCCATCGATCGACCAGCAGGTCTTGGTCGACTTGAAGCTGTTGCTGCTTTTTCTTTAGGCTGTTTGTTTGTGGCAATAAGCCCGCGCTTAAGCACTCTGTTCGACGGGATCCTCGAGTACATTTAATTCATCATCGTTGAGGCTTGCTTCGTCTTGGAGGGAGGCATATAGTTATCATCCTCAACCCTTCGCCCCGCCCTCTCGTGGGGGCTTGCTTCGCATCCTCCTGCTACCGAGTCTTCTTTGGAGGGATTGTCTTCGGCGCTTTCGAGTATTATTATCTCCGTGCGGAATCTCCATTCTTCTTGTGGCGGGATTTAGAGCGGCGCCACGACGTTAGCGTTTGGGCTGCTTCTTTAGAGAATCGCCTCCGCCGCTTCTTCGCCATCCCGTCTTTTGGGGTGTCCACCATGTATATGTCGTATGACGAGGTGGTTTTCGAAAGCCTGTCAGTAGCTGGCTCTGATCGCCTCCGGCATCGCCGTCCATAGCGTCGATGTCGTCGGAGTCGAAGTCTAGCATGTCGGTTAAATCCTCGATAGTGGCTACAAAGTGGGTGGTGGGTGGGCTCTGAATTTCTTTGTCGTCCGTACCCCAACCATCCTGGCCATAGTCCGGCCAGGACTCTCCTGATAGCGAGAGATGCTTTAGTGAATTCAGGATATCGCCAAAAGGTGAGTGTTGGAAGATGTCCGCGGCGGTGAATTCCATGACCGGTGCCCAATCCGGATCGATTGGTAGGGGCGCGGGAGGTTCGGAGTCCGGCGAGGAGTCCGGTACCTCGGAATCACGAGTTTCGCGGGGGACAAGATTGGTGTTCGGCTCCATCGCCGTGGATGTTGAAGCCCCTAGGGCGGCGTCTATCCACCGGCCCTCGATCTGGGTGATCGGCTCCGGGCTAATGGCCGAAGCTGATCCGTGTCGCGACAACAAGGCAATCGTTCGCGGCAGAGCTAGATCATGCCCATCGCCACAAGTCTTGGCGCGCTTGGCGTGGCTCGAGTCCGTCGAAGATCGAGTCTCCGCGACATCGGCCGTGAAGTTTAAGCTTCAAATCGACTGACGGCCAGGGCGTAGCTTCGATCTGCTCCAGATGGCCAAGTGAATTGCCCGCAGCGGGCCGCCGAATACAAAGATCTGTCCGGGAGAAAAGTCTCACCACAGACAGCGTTGTTTGTTGAAGATGCCATCAAGCCTATCGGTGGCGACACGAGGAACTCTCAATGAAAGCACCAATGTCGGTGTCAAAACCGGCGGATCTCGGTAGGGGTCCCGAATCTGTGCGTCTAGGCGGATGGTAACAGGAGACAAGGGACACAATGTTTTTACCTGTGTTCGGGCCCTCTCGATGGAGGTAAAACCCTCGTCTGCTTGATTAATATTGATGATATGGGTAGTACAAGAGTAGATCTACCATGAGATCAAGGAGGCTAAACCCTAGAAGCTAGCCTATGGTATGATTGTTGAGATGTATGTTGTCCTACGGACTAAAGCCCTCCGATTTATATAGACACCGGAGAGGGCTAGGGTTACACAGAGTTGGTTACAATGGTAGGAGATCTACATATCCGTATTGCCAAGCTTGCCTTCCACGCCAAGGAAAGTACCATCCGGACACGAGCCGGAGTCTTCAATCTTGTATCTTCGTAGTCTTGGAGTCCGGCGGATATTGATAGTCCGGCTATCCGGACACCCCCTAGTCCAGGACTCCCTCAGTACCCGTAAATCAGAATAATACCTTCAGTTGTTTTGAACCAAAGTGTTGAACTTCACCCTATCTTGCGCTTGCCTAAGGTACGATGCTCACCAAATTTCAATTTACTAGTTTCGTATCCATCAAGAAGTCCTCTCTTATTTAACTCTACCATACCAAGCTCACTCATATGTCCAAGACGCATATGCCAAAGGTTAGTAGCATCATTATCTGAATTCTTTAAAATAACTGGAGTAGCGTTACCTGAAACTGTAGAACCTCGAGGTAAGAAAGACCATTGTTCGAACTTAAATAACCTTTCATGGCCAATAAGAGAACCTTTGGTGACTTTCAAAACACTATCTCCACCTGAATACTTGTACCCCTTTCCATCAAGGGCACTCAAAGATATAAGGTTTCTCTTCATCTTTGAAATATACCGAGCATTTGTCAAAGTTCTGACCATGCCATCAAACATCTTGATTTGAACGGAACCTATCCCTTCAATCTTGCATGTTGAATTATCAAAACCCAAAATGGAACCAACAGAAGTAGGAGAATCAAAAGTAGAAAACCAATCTCTATGTGGACACACATGAAAAGTACATGCAACGTCAAGTACCCACTCATCATTGGTCTCAGCACATCCAGCAATAACAACAAGAGCATCATCGAAACTTTCATCACGAGCAACATTAGCAGAATTTTCACCTTGTTTGGTACCTTTCGGTTTATATGTGCCATTCCTCTTTTCCTTGTTTTGCAACTTGAAAAATTATGAGATGTCATGCCCGTCTCTCTTGTAATATCTTCAATATTGTTTCTTTTCTCTGGATTGCGATCGGCCCCTGTAGCCATTCTTACTTTTGCCTCTATTTCCATTATGTGAGTTCTTCTCCTTTGTCCTGCCACAAACAGATAATCCCTCGACTTTGGATGAACTTGAACCATCATGAGACACCATTAGTTTCATCTTCTCCTTAGATTTCAAAGCTTCATAAACTTCATTAAGCGCGAGAGTATCACGACTATATAATATGGTGTCTCTAAAATTGATATAAGAACTTGGTAGTGAACAGAGTAACATTAAAGCAATAACTTCCTCGTAATACTTAACATCCATTGCAGCTAGATCGGATATGATCTCTTTAAATTCTTAAATATGATTAAAAACATTACCTCCCTTGGGTTGCATGTGCAGGAATAATTTTTGCTTCAGATGCATCTTACAGGTCAGATCTTTTGTCATGCAACTGCCTGCAGCTTTAACCATCCCTACAAAAAAAAGACACATCCGTGACATTTTGGGCCGAACGAATCTTTTTTCTGTCATACTTATGACACTTCTATGACGATAATCATGACAAAACCCAGTATCATCATAGATGTGGTGGTCTCCTACTTCTATGACAAAAAATCATGACAGAAAATGGGCTTTTCTTCCTGGGTGGGCCGGAGACGCAGCTGCATGACATTCTTTGGGCCGTCCATGACGGAAAAAACCATGGTAGAAGCGAGGGCGAGGAAAATTTCGGGGAGTTCCCAGTTACGGTGGGTGGTCGGGGGCCGAGCGATGCGCGTTTCTCTTGTACACATACACGTGTGTGTGCGAGGCATTTGCTCTAACTGAACCCGAGCAAGGCGTTGGGCTCTAACTGAACCCGAGTGATTGCACTGCAGGCTACGCGTTACTGAACCCGAGCGATCGATCGCTGGCTGTTAATTGAAACCAATCGGCGATTCGCCGCTCTCGCCGCTAATCAAGCCGATCGATCTTGCCTCTGGATGAACAATGAGTGTTGCGGGAGGGGGGTTTGGATGAACCGTGAGCGGTGGGGGTGGATGAACAGGACCCCATGGCGTTGCCTCTGGATGAACAGGACCCCGATCGATCGAGCCGGTTGGGGCTGGATGAACAGGGCCCTGTGGAGGGCTGGATGAACAGGACGGCCCCGTGGAGGGCTAGATGAATAGTAGACGGTGGAGGGGTGGATGAACAGGAGCCCGTGGAGGGGTGGTTGAACAGGAGCCCGTGGAGAGGGGTGGTTGAACAATAGCCAGTGGAGTAGCGTGCGGTGGAGGCTGGATGAACAGGAGCCCGTGGATGAATAGTCGCAGGTGGAGGCTGGAGGAGGTCGACGGTGGATGAACAGTAGCCTATGGAGGCCGGAGGAGGTCGAGGTGGAGATGGACAGTATCCCGTGGAGTCCTGCTTTAAGGTACGCCACACCCCTCCCGATGAACAGGACCCCCGTTTAGACCGTAGCGCTCCAACACAAGTCCTTTTCCTCTGTTTTGTGGTACGCCACACCCCTCTCGATCAATAGGACCCCCGTTTTGACCGTAGAGGTCCGTTTCCTCCATTTTGCGGTACGCCAGACCCCTCCCGATGAATAGGATCCCGTTTCGAACGTGGCCGGTCGAACACAAGGCCCTTTCCTCCATTCTGCGCTACGCCAGGTCTCGTTTCCATCGCCTGTTCCGTCCAAGCCGGTTGGCTCCCACGCGTTCTGTTGCCTCCCGATGAACACGATGCATTCCGTTGCCTCCCAATGAACACGACGCATTCCGTTGCCTCAACATGAACACGATGCCGACGCAGTTTCTTTGTTCCGACCCAGCCATGTACACGAGCCCTGGCCGTACATATGCGCGAGTAGGCATTTGAGACCCCGCCCATATGTACGTTCGTGGCCGTAATTACTTTCTTGCACCCTGGTCGTCATACGTACGTGTACATGCTACGTGCGCGCCTCTACTACGACACGAGCGCGCCTCTACTAAGACACGTGTGCTCCTCTACATCGACCAGTATGTACATACACGTTCGCGACCAGAATGACAACGCTACGTACGCTTTGACCAGGTGGGTCCCTGTTGGGTTATGTAGTAATTTCAAAATTTTCCTACGCACATGCAAGATCATGGTGATGCATAGCAACAAGAGGGGAGAGTGTTGTCTATGTACCCTTGTAGACCGAAAGCGGAAGCGTTAGAACAACGTGGTTGATTTAGTCATACGTCTTCATGATCCGACCGATCCAAGTACCGAACGTACGACACCTCCGAGTTCAGCACACATTCAGCTCGATGACGATCCCCGGACTCCGATCCAGCAGGGTGTCGGGGATGAGTTCCGTCAGCACGACGGCGTGGTGATGGTGATGATGTTCTACTAACGCAGGGCTTCGCCTAAGCACCGCTACGATATGACCGAGGTGGAATATGGTGGAGGGGGGCACCGCACACGGCTAAGGAACGATCACGAAGAACAACTTGTCTATGGGGTGCCCCCTCCTTCGTATATAAAGGGGGAAGAGGAGAGGGCTGACCAAGGGGGTGGCGCACCCTAGGAGGGGGAAACCTACTCCAAGTAGGTTTGCCCCTCCCTTTCCTAGTCCAAGAAGGAGGGGAAAGGAAGGAGTGGGAGAGAGGAAAGTCAAGGGGGGCGCCGCCCCCCCTTCCTTGTCCTATTCGGACTCAAGGGGAGGGGCGCGCCTCTTGCCCTGGCCGGCCCCTCTCTCTCTCCACTAGGGCCCAACAAGGCCCATTAGTTTCCGGGAGGGGTTCCGGTAACCCCCGATACTCCAATATATATCCGATAACCGCCGGAACTTTTCCGGTGTCCGAATATAGTCGTCCAATATATCGATCTTTATGTCTCGACCATTTCGAGACTCCTCGTTATGTCCGTGATCATATCCGGGACTCCGAACAACCTTCGGTATATCAAAACTCATAAACTCATAATATAACTGTCATCATAACGTTAAGCATGCGGACCCTACGGGTTCGAGAACTATGTAGACATGACCTAGAACTGTTTCTGGTCAATAACCAATAACGGAACCTGGATGCTCATATTGGCTCCTACATATTCTACGAAGATCTTTATCGGTCAAACCGCATAACAACACACGTTGTTCCCTTTGTCATCGGTATATTACTTGCCCGAGATTTGATCGTCGGTATCCAATACCTAGTTCAATCTCGTTACCGGCAAGTCTCTTTACTCGTTACGTAATGCATCATTCCGTAACTAACTAATTAGCTACATTGCTTGCAAGGCTTATAGTGATGTGCATTACCGAGAGGGCCCAGAGATACCTTTCCGACAATCGGAGTGACAAATCCTAATCTCGAAATACGTCAACTCAACAAGTACCTTTGGAGACACCTGTAGAGCACCTTTATAATCACCCAGTTACGTTGTGACGTTTGGTAGCACACAAAGTGTTCCTCCGGTAAACGGGAGTTACATAATCTCATAGTCATAGGAACATGTATAAGTCATGAAGAAAGCAATAGCAACATACTAAACGATCAAGTGCTAAGCTAACTGAATGGGTCAGGTCAATCATATCATTCTCCTAATGATGTGGTCCCGTTAATCAAATGACAACACATGTCTATGGTTAGGAAACATAACCATATTTGATTAACGAGCTAGTCAAGTAGAGGCATACTAGTGACACTATGTTTGTCTATGTATTCACACATGTATTATGTTTCCGTTAATACAATTCTAGCATGAATAATAAACATTTATCATGAAATAAGGAAATAAATAATAACTTTATTATTGCATTTAGGGCATATTTCCTTCAATCCCGACTGTCAGGCACTTCCTTGCATGCGAAGATGTAGATGGTGGGTCTCAGCAGTCAGGGGGCCATTTTCTTCCCGGACGCACTTCTTTGCGTGCGAAGATGAGCTGGTGGGTCCCAGCAGTCAGGGGGCGAATCATTTTTTTTCACGAAATACGGTGGCCCGTCTGGTGGGTCCCCGCTGTCAGGTGGAGGAATAATTATTTTGTGCGTAATAAGGAGGCACTTCCTTGCTGCTGTCGTGGACCCAGCTGTCAGCCTCTCCACGTATAGTACTCTTCCGATGGAAGTCGGTTCATTGACCACATTGACCACACCGCGCCGAGAGCACCACGGCGGTGGACGACGGCGAGACCTAGGAAGGGGATGACGTGGAGCCGGGGAAGACACAGCAGTGGATGCCCACGCGAAGAGGAGTATGAGGGTTCACGGGTTCGGCTGCGTTGTGAGGCTGCCGTCGCCGCAAAATAACAGGGGGTGTGGGTGAGTAGAGGGATGGCCTGGCCAGCGGTGGGAGTAGTAGGGGGCGGTGAGGCCTCCGCGGCATCACAGTCGGTCACGGGAGGCAGGAGCACGTGACACGACCGGCGCTGGTTTGGGCGGCTGGAGCAAGAAGACCAGAGGTTGAAGAAGCACTACGGCCGTTGGATGGACATCGTACGGTAACAGGAGCTAGAATCGTTCATATTGACTAAGTTGACAAAGCCCTCCGTCCCTGTCAACTTCGTAGGCCCACAAGTCAGCCTCCCACTATGCTGGGTTCCAGCTGGCAGGGGGAGTGTTCATTTTTTGTGCGTAATAAGGAGGCACTTCCTTGCGTGCGAAGATAGCTGGTGGGTCTGACCTATCAGCGGGGGCACATTTTTTCACGAAATACTGAGGCCCTTCTGGTGGGTCCCAGATGTCAGGTGGAGGAATCATTATTTTGCGCATAATATGGAGGCATTTCCTTGTGTGCGGTTGTGGACCCAGCTGTCAGCCCCTCCACGCACAGTCTACTTCTGATGGTGTCGTTCGTTGACCATGTTGACCACACCGTGCCGAGCGCATCCAAGGTGGTGGACGATGGCGAGGCCCCGGACAACAACGAGCCGGAGATGGGAAGACGCGGGAGTAGAGTCGCAGACGGAGAGGTGTACGAGGGTTAACTGGTTCTAGTGCGGTGTGGTTCGGCGATCGGTGGAGAAGAACAGGAGGTGTGGAGGGTGGAGGGATGGCACGCCAGCGGTGGTGTAGTGCTTCATAGCGAAGCGTGCTAAGAGCTGCTAGCGGCGAGGCGGAGGTGGTCCGGTGGTCTTTGGAGGAAGAAGACGAGAGATTGAAGATGGATGCCGGTCGTTGGATGTAAATCCAATGGCTAACATGTCAGAATCATTTGTAGACTAAATTGACAACGACTTGCGTTGGCTTCGACCTATTGGCCAACATTCCAGCCTCCAAAAATGTGGCACGTATTCAACCCATTTTTTCAGAATTTACAGTCTTTTTTTTGCGCGGTAGAATTTACAGTCAATTTGATCTTCTTTTTTTGAATTATAGTCCATTAGCTGGGCTGGGTGAACAAATAATGTAGCGTCCATGCGACCCATTTATTTTATTTCCTAAAAAATTAGAGGCCATTTGCACTTTCTCGAAATACACGATTTTGTTGGGCTGATTCTAATTATAATGTTGGGTTGGGCCAGCAATGTTATCAAAAAATAAAAAGGGGCTGAGCATTTTGTTATAAATATATTTAAATAATAAGTGATATTATTACATCCGTCCTTAAATCTTACCAAGGTTTTGTACACAATCACTAGGATTTTCGTGCCAAAACAATCCAGGATTTTATTGTTAAGAAATTATTTTTATAAGTTAATAAGATGTGGGATATTGTTTTCTTACATATGTAAGTATCTGTTAAATATATGATGACAATAAAAATAATATATAATAACATATAAAATAATTTAAATATATATAATATAGTTAGAAGGGAAACATAAGTTGGACCTGGCGTTCCTATTCTTATATAGAAAAATAGAACAGACCCCTGCGTTTTCTTCAAAAAAATACATAAATTGGGCTACCGATATTCAGGAAAAATAAAACCTCGGATGGGAGGTCCATAGGCCTGTCGATACATGACGGCCCTGAAGAAAGTACAAACAGGCCTATGGACCCCCCATCCGAGGTCGTGGGCTGCGCATGTTAAAAATGAAAGCCTAGACGGGGCAGCCCAAAACCCAGGTGATACTTGCTACCCCAATGATAATAAATGATACCTGCCAGCTCCCCGGCTTCATTGTGAATTTATCTCCTATAGTAACTACATTGAAGCACCTAAAAAAATGTAACTATGTTGACAAACCCGTGGGCCCCAATGTCAGTATAACATTAGGAGGAAGTATTTTTCGATGAGGCACTTGCTTGCGTACGACCATAGACCTGGTGGGTCCCGACTGTCCGCCTCTGCACGTACTGTCCTCTCCAGATTCCTCTCGTTTTTTCAGCATGTTCACAACGGCAGACAGCGGCGTCGCGGCGAGCGCACAAAGGCGCAAGAGGGGATCCGAACACCTGAGGAAGTGCCTTATTATTAACGAAACTATTGAACTAGCCTAGTGGCCAAGTGACACTACCTGACAGCTGTTCCGCCCGGGTTCGATTCCACCTATGCAGGGAAAATATCTCCAAATTTTTTGCCTCTGCCTTTATTGACATGTGGGTCCCCATTGTCCACACCACGTCCAACACTTGCCAAAACTTCGTCCCTCATTTTCTCTGTGTTTCGCACACTCGACATTGTGTGGGCATTTTGACTGTGCATCATATGAAGATGTGCTATGCATGAATGTTGATCAGCATGACGTTAACTGGCTGGTAGTTCCATTTTCGACGATGAATAAAGCTTCCAACATGATGTTAACCCTGTTTGAAAAGGCTGTGTTAAGATAAATGCTCTTCCTGTGAAAGTTGCAGTTTCTTATCTGAAATTGAACTTGCAGTTTCTTATCTGAAACTGAAACTTGCAGTTTCTTCTCTGAGAATCACATTGTCTGCACTTTTATACTCCTATGAAACTACATTTTTAAGTGCTAAAAATAGATCTCTAGAATTCATAAAATATTTCATATGCTCAATACTGCAAATCTGAAATTCAAAAGACATTCATATCTGAAAGTACTCTCAAAATACACAACACAAAACACAATTCACAACCTGCAAATACTGACAACCCTAAGCTCCTCTTGACAATTCACAACCTGCCCGACTATTGGGCTGGGGGAGTAGTCCCTCCTATTCCTCGGCGGAGCAGCCGCCCGTGAAGACGATGTGAGCGGCGAGGAGAGAGATGGCAAGGAAGCGTCGTCAGACAACTGCTTTTCCTCTTGCAGTTGGGTTCGCTTCGACGAAGACTCCACCGGCTCGCTCTGGCAGGACACCCTCACAAACGGCACCCTGTAGATGCTCGATCCTTCAATCTCTGGTGGATGCTCCATCTGGGATCGATACTCCCACCACCGCTCCCTCATGATCGGATTCGATGAATCTGTTTACTCCATGGCCCAGAGGAGCAGCTCTATGTACTCCCGCGCGACTCCCTCCGGGTGTATCGCCGCCTTTTCGCTCTGTTGCAGATATTTGGCCATGGATGTCGCTGTTGCCACTAGTTGGTCCTTGTTGGCAAACCAAGACTGTATCTCCAACATCCTAGCTAGCTTCACAGGGTCGCCGTCTGCGATCCTCACATATCGGTTGTACTCCTCCATCGATCTACTTCTCCACAGCACCTTCACTCGCCGGCGGTGGTTTTTAAATGGAAGAGGAGAGGAGCAGCGCTGGTTTTGGATTAGAACGGGAGAGGAGTGACGCTGGTTTTGGACTGGAATAGGAGAGGAGGGGCGGTGGTTTTGAAATGGAAGAGGAGAGGAGCGGAGCTGGATTTAGATTGGAACAGGAGAGGAGCGGCGGTGGTTTAAGAGGAGAAGAGTGGAAGAGCGGCACTGGTCTTGGAAGTATTTTTTTGTTATTTTGCGTATTTTGGGTCAAAGTTTGGCCACGTACTGTATTTGACAAGCAAAATGTGAATGCATGTCACCAGAAATTGTATTGTTTGGTTCGTATCTGAATGTACTTTTAAATTATATTATTTTTGCAATGTATAACATATATTTTATGTGCGAAAATCATGGTCAATTATGACTTAGAATAAAAGGAAGACTAGTTAATGTGGGGTCGCTTTCTTAATTGAAGGGTAAATTGATTTTGATTTTGATCTAGTCACAGCGCGTCGGCCCTCTCGTCCAATCCTAAATCGCTGCCGCACGCTCCTCTCCCTCTTCTCCATTGCAAAACCACCTCCTCTCCATCATCTCCATTCCAAAACCACCGTCTCGCCTCTCCCTCTTCTGATCTTCTCCATTGCAAAACCACCTCCTCTCCTCTCCATCATCTCCATTCCAAAACCACCGTCTCGCCTCTCCCTCTCCTTTATTGCAAGACCACCGTCTCTCCTCCCATCTTCCAAAGCTAGCACCGGACCACTCAGAAGGACATCTATGGAGAGGATGCAAGAATGAATCAGGCGGATGCGGCGGTGACCAGCAAAG
The DNA here is from genome assembly GCA_021437245.1 of Aegilops speltoides. Classification (NCBI taxonomy): domain Eukaryota; kingdom Viridiplantae; phylum Streptophyta; class Magnoliopsida; order Poales; family Poaceae; genus Aegilops; species Aegilops speltoides. Next base: position 436,590,594 of record CM038143.1, read on the forward strand.
GTAAGCTTCAGACTAACCTAATCTTCCACCTGCTCATGCTTACAATCAGTGTGATAGCTAATGAAAATCATGCTTACAATCAGTCTCCGAGTACTACGCCAATCACCCTAAAATATCTCTGGACCTTTGGGTCAAAGTTGTGACACAGTGTACAAATAAAGAAAAATAGATTGGCTTTCAGAAAAGAGTACTCCCTAGAAAACTGCCAATATAAGCTACTAGTATTTGGTTAGAGGATTTGCAGCCGAGAAAGATCCGTCCACAGAGAGCGCCACACATCCCACTGGTGGTGGTGGATGCCAATGCGTGCATGCAGCATGGTTGGTGTCGGTAATTTTTTACTTGGCACACCTATCACTCTGCATATATGCCGGTTCCATACTTACATTTGTGCAGTTCCACCAAAATGCAGCTGAATAACCCTGTTTGCAAAGATAATGAAAAATCATGACTATATTATAGTGGCACTAGTTGATGAAACACACAAAATAAATAGAAGAAAATATTGCAATAGTATCATAGTATGCCATGCTGCGAGGGCGAGATGGGCCCTGCGATGCCTCATATGGTACGCCTCATACTGGAAATCGTCCCAAGTCTCCCAGATACACCTTCTGCCAGTGATGAACATCAGTGTACAGCGGTAGTACAAGGAGGCGCCTTGAGACATTCAAATATCTATTTTTGTACAGATCAACTAAAATTAAGCACCCTAGTTTGCAGAAACGCTTAAACATTAACAATGGGACTAGTTGATGAAACATACATTAACAAAGAAGCACTTTCTTTATCTACATTGGAAATGAAATGATAGAGAGGAGAGGACACTCGCTCTATTTTAACTGTATTATTACTTCATTTTATCAGTGACACTTGGCTCGAGCAGGTGGCAAATGAGGTGTACCATGCGTCGCAAGGATGGAGGCCGGGGGTGCTTAGACTAGGATACTGGAGCTGGCTCTTATAGTCACCAACATGGATGATTCAATTCATGGGACCTTTTGGTGCAGTTCACCTAAAATGAAGCAATGTCCCGTGAGCTACTAGCTTCTTCTTCAATTTTTTTAAGAAAAGGGCTCCAGCCCCGGTTCCATTTCCATCAGAAAATGAAACCCACAGAGCTTCTTCTTCATTAGTTGCAATAAAATTGAGCAACATCAAGATTGGTTGTGAAGCTCCTAGAATGTTCAACTATAATTTGAATATCATTTGTGCAGTTCAACTAAGATCGAGCGTGAAATGTATATCTCTCTTTGCACAAAAAAGGTGGAAAGGAGGGTGACTAACAAGTGATGAAACATGCATCAAATGAAAAGAAGCATGTTCCTTATATGAATGGCAATCCTACAAGGACAGTAGCAATTTCTAAAGCAGTGGCATTGCTAGATATTAGTGTGGGCATTAGGATTAACTATGACAACCGTTAAATACAACATTACTTTGGGCACAAGAGAGTAGGTGGACCAGGACAGCTGCATTTCTAACGAAAAGAACCAACTTATCTTAATGGGAAATTTAGCAGGACATGTAAAAAAGTGCCATTGATTCATATTACTGGAGGCATTACATTGAAAACAACATTGGTTTAACGTGTCCTTACTTTTAACGGTCGATCGCTACATTTTACCAAAGGCATTACATAAGAGTGGCTCGGGGCAACAAACATCGAGCAGGATATCCGGGTTGGTCCCATTTTTATTCGGTATAGCCACCTTATCTTGTGTGAGGCTAGCAAATCTAGTCTTGGACTTACTCGCTGACTTGTCCCCGATCCCCACTTTCTTTCCTTTTTCAACCAATAGATCGGGTTTATATTGAGTTTGTCTGCGTTTCCTTTATTTCCTATTAGACCTAGAGACCACTTGGATAGCCAGTCTCTGCTACTTTTCGCCCCCATTATTTCCTCTTTCGACCAAGTCCTAGATTCAGGTAACAAATCCTCCCCCACCCGCACCCCCTTTATTCCTTGTTTGAACCAAGTAGTACTAGATTCAAGTGCATGAACTAGTTTTACCTATTAAACGTAAAAAAAAATTAGGTGGTTTTTGAACAGCAAATCGATCCTATCTATGAGGGGGCCTGAGAAATAGTAAAAGATACAAATGCAGCGACGTCAGGAGCTTGGGAAGTAGAGCAAGGCCGGTTTTGAAGGAAGTTATACCTGATGGTCGTCGGGATGTCGCTAGGTGGGAGGCGGGAGGCCGGATCTGCCCACACTATGGCAGCGAGGAAGAAGGGGTCGGAGGCCCACCCTTGCTAGTGGTGCTTGGGAGAGAACGGTGATAACCCACAAGTATAGGGGATCGCAACAGCTTTTGAGGGTAGAGTATTCAACCCAAATTTATTGATTCGACACAAGGGGAGCCAAAGAATATTCTTGAGTATTAGTAGTTGAGTTGTCAATTCAACCACACCTGGATAACTTAGTATCTGCAGCAAAGTGTTTTAGTAGCAAAAGTGGTATGATAATAAAGGTAACAGTAGCAAAAGTAAAGATAAATGTTTTTGGGTTTTTGTAGTAGTTGTAACAGTAGCAACGGAAAAGTAAATAAGCAAAGAAAAATATGTGAAAAGCTCGTAGGCAATGGATCAGTGATGGATAATTATGCCGGATGCGATTCCTCATGCAATAGTTATAACATAGGGTGATATAGAACTAGCTCCAATTCATCAATGTAATGTAGGCATGTATTCCGTAAATAATCATACTTGCTTATGGAAAAGAACTTGTATGGCGTCTTTTGTCCTACCCTCCCATTGCAGCGGGGTCCTTACGGAAACTAAGGGATATTAAGGCCTCCTTTTAATAGAGAACCGGAACAAAGCATTAGCACATAGTGAATACATGAACTCCTCAAACTACGGTCATCACCGAGAAGTATCCCGATTATTGTCACTTCGGGGTTGTCGGATCATAACACATAATAGGTGACTATAGACTTGCAAGATAGGATCAAGAACACACATATATTCATGAAAACATAATAGGTTCAGATCTGAAATCATGGCACTCGGGCCCTAGTGACAAGCATTAAGCATAGCAAAGTCATAACAACATCTATCTCAAAACACAGTGGATACTAGGGATCAAACCCTAACAAAACTAACTTGATTACATGGTAAATCTCATCCAACCCATCACCGTCCAGCAAGCCTACGATGGAATTACTCACGCACGGCGGTGAGCATCATGAAATTGGTGATGGAGGATGGTTGATGATGACGACGGCAACGAATCCCCCTCTCCGGAGCCCCGAACGGACTCCAGATCAGCCCTCCCAAGAGAGATTGGGGCTTGGCGGCGGCTCCGTGTCGTAAAACGTGATGAAACTTTTTCTCTGATTTTTTTCTCCCCAAACGTGAATATATGGAGTTGGAGTTGACGTCGGTGGAGGTCCAGGGGGCCCACGAGATAGGAGGCCGCGCCCTAGGGGGGGCCTGTCTCGTGGACATGTTGTGGGCCCCCTGGCATTAATTCTTTCGCCAAGAATTCTTATTAATTCCAAAAAGTGCCTCCGTGGATTTCCAGGACATTCCGAGAACTTTTCTTTTCTACACATAAAACAACATCATGGCATTTCTGCTGAAAACAGCGTCAGCCCGGGTTAGTTTCATTCAAATCATGCAAGTTAGAGTCCAAAACAAGGGCAAAAGTGTTTGGAAAAGTAGATACGTTGGAGACGTATCAACTCCCCCAAGCTTAAACCTTTGCTTGTCCTCAAGCAATTCAGTTGATAAACTGAAAGTGATAAAGAAAACTTTTACAAACTCTGTTTGCTCTTGTTGTTGTAACATGAAAAGCCAACATTCAAGTTTCAGCAAATATTATGAACTAACCATACTCACAATAACACATAGGTCTCACAATTACTCATATCAATAACACAATCAGCTAGCAAGCCATAATAATAAAACTCGGATAACAACACTTTCTCAAAATAATCATAACATGATATAACAAAATGGTATCTCGCTAGCCCTTTATGAGACCGCAAAACATAAATGCAGAGCACCTTTAAAGATCAAGGACTGACTAAACATTGTAATTCATGGTAAAAGTGATCCAGTCAAGTCATACCCAATATAAGCCAATAATAATGAATGCAAATGACAGTGTGCTCTCAGTAGTGCTTTTTAATAAGAAGGGTGATGACTCAACATAAAAGTAAATAGACAGGCCCTTCGCAGAGGGAAGCATGGATTTGTAGAGGTGCGAGAGCTCGATTTTAAAATAGAGATTGAATAACATTTTGAGCGGTATACTTTTGCTGTCAACGCAACAACTAAGAGATGGATGTATCTTCCATACTACATGCATTATAGGCAGTTCCCAAACAGAATGGTAAAGGTTTATACTCCCCCAACCACCAACAAGCATCAATCCATGGCTTGCTCGAAACAACGAGTGCCTCCAACATACAACAGCCCTGGGGGAGTTTTGTTTAATTATTTTGATTTGCTTTGATCGTTTTGGATCATGGGACTGGGCATCCTGGTTACCGGCCATTTCTCGTGAATGAGGAGCGGAGTCCACTCCTCTTGAGAATAACCCACCTAGCATGGAAGATATAGGCAGCCCTAGTTGAAACATGAGCTGCTCGAGCATACAAAACATAATTTCATTTGAAGGTTTGGAGTTTGGCACATACAAATTTACTTGAAACGGCAGGTAAATACCGCATATAGGAAGGTATAGTGGACTCATATGGAACAACTTTGGGGTTTAAGGAGTTTGGATGGACAAGCGATTCTGCTTAAATGCAGTGAAGGCTAGCAAAAGACCGGGAGCGACCAAGCGAGAGAGCGACAACAGTCGTAAACATGCATTAAAATTAATTCACACCGAGTACAAGCATGAGTAGGATATAATCCACCATGAACATAAATATCGTGAAGGCTATGTTGATTTGATTCAACTACATGCGTGAACATGTGCCAAGTCGAGTCACTCAATTCATTCAAAGGAGGATACCATCCCACCATACCACATCATAATCATTCTAATAGCATGTTGGCACGCAAGGTAAACCATTATAACTCATAGCTAATCAAGCATGACACAAGCAACTATAATCTCTAAATGTCATTGCAAACTTCATAATAGCTGACTCAGGAATGATGAACTCATCATATTTACAAAAACAAGAGAGGTCGAGTTCATACCAGCTTTTCTCATCCCAATAAGTCCATCATATATCGTCATTATTGCCTTTCACTTGCACGACTGAACGAAGTGTATAATAATAAGAGTGTACGTGCATTGGACTAAGCTGGAATCTGCAAGCATTCAACTCAAGAGAGAAGACAAGTAATATGGGCTCTAAATTAAATAAACAATCATGCATATAAGAGCCACTAAGCATTTTCAATATGGTCTTCTCGACCCCCAAAATAAAGAAAAGAAAAGAAAACTATTTACATGGGAAAGCTCCCAACAAGTAAAAGAAGAATGAGAAATCTTTTTGGGTCTTCATTTTAATTTCTACTACAAGCATGGAAGTTAAACTAACTAATTTTTTGGTTTTTCTCAAGGTTTATCAAACACACAAAAAGAAAACTAGAAAAAGAAATTTAAACTAGCATGGATAATACAATGAAAGAGTATGAGCACCGACGACTAGTGTGTGAACATGAATGTAAATTTGGTGAGAAATACGTACTCCCCCAAGCTTAGGCTTTTGGCCCAAGTTGGTTTAATACCAATGACCGCCTGGCTGATATCCATAAGTGAAACTGGGGTAGTACTGAGATGCAGAGGCGACCGCCTCCTGAGGAGCAGCGTGTTGGCGAGCTGCCTCCATTCCCCTCTCATATTCAGTTGCTTCCTCCCTAGTGACGACATATCTTCCTTTTGCCTGATAATCAAAAAGGTAGGGGGCAGGAAGGGTAATAGGGACGACTTTGCGCCTGTCATAGATTAGTTGATAATGGAGGAATTGTTCATTCCTCTCAAGAAAATGATGATCAAACATAGCTTCTTTATCCAAATAAACAGGAGGTACAATCATATCCCCCTCTCGTGGAGCTATATTAAGAAAATTAGCCACACGGGTTGCATAAATTCCTCCAAAGAAATCACCCCTTCTACTATTATTCTGCAACCTACGTGCAACTATTGCCCCCAAGTTATAACCTTTATAACCTCAGCACTCTTGAGGACACAAAGATCAGGGGCACACATGTGACATACCTCGTCCTTACCGTTAATGCATCTACCAATAAAGAGAGCAAAGTAATGTATAGCAGGAAAATGAATGCTCCCTATGGTAGCTTGTGCTACGGCCCTAGATTCTCCCACAGTAATACTAGCAAGAAAATCTCTAAATTCAGATTTGGGAGGATCATTAATATTACCCCACTTCGGAAGTTTGCAAGAAGTTGTGAAATCCTCTAAATCCATGGTATAAGATGTATCATAAATATCAAACATGACACTAGGAGAATTACGCGCAGAAATATATTCGAACCTCCGCACAAAGGAATCGGTCAATTGATAATATTGAGGACACTTATCTTGTAAGAAGTCCTCCAGCTCGGCATTACGCACATATGCGTCAAATTCCTCCTTGAAGCCTTCTTCAACCATAAAATCATTGGATGGCCACTCACAAGCCCGTATATTCGTGTCCCTTGGCAAATTAACATCTTGTTCACGTATAGCAATCCTTGGCCCTTTCTTTGCCGAGGAACCTCCTTGGTACATTCTTCTAAGCATATTTCTTTTTCTGAAAATTTCTGAAATTTTAGTAACTTCAAAATAAAAGTGAATAAAACTAAACAAGATTGATAGCAACTACTCCTACAAGTGCCTAGAGCCTATATCATGCATTGGAATTGCTTGGGACCTCAAAAATTTAACAAGCAAGCTCAAGAATATGGTCACCTATGCAGCAAAAATTTGCAATGAATAAAGCACTAGAACAAAAACTAATTGGACCAATGGAGGAGTCACATACCAAACAACAATCTCCCAAAGCAGTTTTGTGAATGGAGCTTTCAGCTAAGAAATCGAAAATCGCAGCAAAACGAGCTAGAACTCGTGCTTGAGCTGGATGGGGATTTTTTGGGTAGAAGATGAAGTGTGTGGGTGCTGGCATAAGTGGAGGGGCCACGAGGCCCACGAGACAAGGCGCGCCTCCTCTCTCGTGGCCTGGTGCTTGCCCCTCCTGTAGTGTTTTCAGTGCCTAAAATCCTCAAATATTCCAGAAAAAATCATACTAAATTTGCAGGGCATTTGGAGCACTTATATTTTCGGACTATTTTTTAATGCACGGCTAATTCAGAAAATAGACGGATAATACTATTTTTTCTTTATTTATTCTAAACAACAGAAAGTAAAAGGAGGGTACAGAAGTTTGTGCCTTCTAGTTTCATCCATCTCGTGATCATCACAATGAATCCACTAACAAGGTTGATCAAGTCTTGTTAACAAACTCATTCCGAATAACATGGAACTGGAGAAATTTCGAATAACACTAAGTTACCTTAACGGGGATATGAAAATCTCCAACAATAAGAATATCATACTTTTTCTTGACAGTAGGGAGAGGAAATTCAAAACCTCCAAAAATGATAGTTGAAACTTTTTCAATAGAATTGATGCTATGAACTTGAGATTGTTTCCTCGGAAAGTGTACCGTATGCTCATTACCATTAACATGAAAAGTGACATTGCCTTTGTTGCAATCAATAACAGCCCTGCAGATTAAGAAAAGGTCTACCAAGGATAATAGACATACTATCGTCCTCGGGAATATCAAGAATAACAAAGTCCGTTAAGATAGTGACATTTGCAACCACAACAGGCACATCCTCACAAATACCGGCAATTATAGCAGTTGATTTATCGGCCATTTGCAAAGATATTTCAGTAGGTGTTAACTTATTCAATTCAAGTCTACGATATAAAGAGAGGCATAACACTAACACGGCTCCAAGATCACATAAAGCAGTTCTAACATAATTTCTTTTAATAGAGCATTGTATAGTTGGTACACCCGGATCTCCAAGTTTCTTTGGTATTCCACCCTTAAAGGTGTAATTAGCAAGCATGGTGGAAATTTCAGCTTCCGGTATCTTTCTTTTATTTGTGATGATATCCTTCATATACTTAGCATAAGGATTTACTTTAAGCATATCAGTTAAGCGCATATGTAAGAAAATAGGTCTAATCATTTCAGCAAAGCGCTCAAAATCCTCATCATCCTTTGACTTGGATGGTTTAGGAGAAAAGGGCATGGGTTTCTGAACCCATGGTTCTCTTTCTTTACCGTGCTTCCTAGCAAAAAAATCTCTCTTATCATAATGTTGATTCTTTGATTGTGGGTTATCAAGATCAACAGCAGGTTCAATCTCTACATCATTGTCTTTGCTAGTTTGAGCATCAACATGAACATTATCATTAACATTATCGCTAGGTTCATGTTCATCACCTGATTGTGTTTCAGCATCAGAAATAGAAATATCATTGGGATTCTCAGGTGTGTCTACAGTAGGTTCACTAGAAGCATGCAAAGTTCTATCCTTTTTATTCTTCTTATTTTTAGAAGAACTAGGTGCCTCTAAATTATTTCTCTGAGAATCTTGCTCGATTCTCTTAGGGTGGCCTTCAGGATACAAAGGTTCTTGAGTCATTCTACCAGTTCTAGTAGCCACTCTAACAGCAAAGTCATTTTTATTATTTAATTCATCAAGCAAATCATTTTGAGCTTTAAGTACTTGCTCAGCTTGAGTAGCAACCATAGAAGCATATTTGCTAACGCGGTGAAGTTCATCTTTAACTCTAGCCAGATTATCACCTACGCGTCCTATCTCGAAAGAATTATTCTTTAACTCTCTACCAACATAAGCATTAAAACTTTCTTGTCTAGCCATAAAGTCGTCAAATTCATGTAAGCACGGTCTATGAAATTTAGTACATGGTATTTCAACTTTATCATATCTATAGAGAGAATTTACCTTTACTACCTGTGTCGGGTTATCAAGACAATGTGGTTCTTCAGGCGGTATATTAAGACCACATATTTCTTCAATAGGAGGTAAATTCTTAACATCTTCAGCTTTAATACCTTTTTCTTTCATTGATTTCTTTGACTCTTGCTTATCTTCAGGACTGAGAAATAAAACACCTCTCTTCTTCGGAGTGGGTTTAGGAATAGGCTTAGGAGTTGGCTCAGTTGGTTCAGGAATTACTTCAGGAACTGGCTTGGGAAGAGTCCAATTATTTTCATTAGTCAACATATTATTCAATAATATTTCAACTTCCTCGACTCTTCTTTCCCTGAAAACACAACCAGCACAACAATCCAAATAGTCCTTGGAAGCATCGGTTAGTCCATTATAAAAGATATCAAGTATTTCATTTTTCTTGAGAGGATGATCAGGCAAAGCATTAAGTAACCGGAGAAGCCTCACCCAAGCTTGTGGGAGACTCTCTTCTTTGATTTGCACAAAATTATATATTTCCCGCAAGGCAGCTTGTTTCTTATGAGCAGGGAAATATTTAGCAGAGAAGTAATAGATCATATCCTGGGGACTATGCACACAACCAGGAGCAAGAGAATTATACCAAGTCTTAGCATCACCCTTTAATGAGAACGGAAATATCTTAAGGATATATAAATTGCGAGACTTCTCAGCATTAGTGAACAGGGTGGCTATATCATTCAACTTGGTAAGATGTGCCACAACAGTTCCAGATTCAAGGCCATAAAAATGATCAGATTCAACTAAAGTAATAATATCAGGATCAACAGAGAATTCATAATCCTTATCAGTAACACAGATAGGTGAAGTAGCAAAAGCAGGATCGGGTTTCATTCTAGCATTAAGAGACTGCTGCTTCCATTTAGCTAATAATTTCTTAAGATCATTTCTATCATTGCAAGCAAGGATTTCCATAGCAGCTTGTTCATTCATAACATAACCCTTAGGAACAACAGGTAATACATAATCATTGGGGGAACCTTCATCATCACTATCATCAGTAATAGGATCTTCAGTAATTTCATTCCCCCTAACTCTAGCAAGTTGTTCATCAAGAAATTCACCTAATGGCAAAGTAGTATCACGCACAGAAGTAGTTTCATCATGCATAGCAGAAGTTGCATCATCAATAACATGCGACATATCAGAATTCATAGCAGTAGTAGGTTTAGGTGTCGCAAGCCTACTAATAACGGAAGGAGGATCTAGTGCAGAGCTAGATGGCAGTTCCTTACCTCCCCTCGTAGTTGAGGGCAAAATAGTAGTTCGATCGTCTTTCAAGTTCTTCATAGTGATCAACAGATATAAATCCCAAGTGACTCAGAGAATAGAGCTATGCTCCCCGGCAACAGCGCCAGAAATTAGTCTTGATAACCCACAAGTATAGGGGATCGCAACAACTTTCGAGGGTAGAGCATTCAACCCAAATTTATTGATTCGACACAAGGGGAGCCAAAGAATACTATTGAGTATTAGCAGTTGATTTGTCAATTCAACCACACCTGGATAACTTAGTATCTGCAGCAAAGTGTTTTAGTAGCAAAAGTGGTATGATAATAAAGGTAACGGTAGCAAAAGTAAAGATGAATGTTTTTGGGTTTTTGTAGTAGTTGTAACAGTAGCAACGGAAAAGTAAATAAGCGAAGAACAATATGTGAAAAGCTCGTAGGCAATGGATCAGTGATGGATAATTATGCCGGATGCGATTCCTCATGCAATAGTTATAACATAGGGTGATATAGAACTAGCTCCAATTCATCAATGTAATGTAGGCATGTATTCCGTAAATAATCATACTTGCTTATGTAAAAGAACTTGTATGACGTCTTTTGTCCTACCCTCCCGTTGCAGCGGGGTCCTTACGGAAACTAAGGGATATTAAGGCCTCCTTTTAATAGAGAACCGGAACAAAGCATTAGCACATAGTGAATACATGAACTCCTCAAACTACGGTCATCCCCGAGAAGTATCCCGATTATTGTCACTTCGGGGTTGTCGGATCATAACACATAATAGGTGACTATGGACTTGCAAGATAGGATCAACAACACACATATATTCATGAAAACATAATAGGTTTAGATCTAAAATCATGGCACTCGGGCCCTAGTGACAACCATTAAGCATAGCAAAGTCATATCAACATCAATCTCAGAACATAGTGGATACTAGGGATCAAACCCTAACAAAACTAACTTGATTACATGGTAAATCTCATCCAACCCATCACCGTCCAGCAAGCCTACGATGGAATTACTCACGCACAATGGTGAGAATCATGAAATTGGTGATGGAGGATGGTTGATGATGACAACGGCGACGAATCCCCCTCTCCGGAGCCCCGACGGACTCCAGATCAGCCCTCACGAGAGAGATTAGGGCTTGGCGGCGGCTCCGTGTCGTAAAATGCGATGAAACTTTTTCTCTGATTTTTTTCTCCCCAAACGTGAATATATGGAGTTGGAGTTGACGTCGGTGGAGGTCCAGGGGGCCCACGAGATAGGAGGCCACGCCCTAGGGTGGGGGGCGCGCCCCCCTGTCTCGTGGACAAGCTATGGGCCCCTTGGCATTAATTCTTTCGCCAAAAATTCTTATTAGTTCCAAAAAGTGCCTCCGTGGATATCCAGGACATTCCGAGAAGTTTTCTTTTCTACACATAAAACAACATCATGGCAGTTCTGCTGAAAATAGCGTCAGTCCGGGTTAGTTTCATTCAAATCATGCAAGTTAGAGTCCAAAACAAGGGCAAAAGTGTTTGGAAAAGTAGATATGTTGGAGACGTATCAAACGGCAAGGCATGCTGATTGGGACGCGCTAGCAGTGGGTAAGAGCCATCGCCGAGGACGACTGCATGGACGTTGCACCTTCTCACCTTCCCCGGCGGAGAGGATCCGGTTGGATATGTGACCAGCGGAGAGAGAGAGAGAGAGAGAGAGAGAGAGAGAGAGAGAGAGAGAGAGAGAGAGAGAGAGAGAGAGAGAGAGAGAGAGAGAGAGAGAGAGAGAGAGAGAGAGAGAGAGAGAGAGAGAGAGAGAGAGAGAGAGAGAGAGAGAGAGAGAGAGAGAGAGAGAGAGAGAGAGAGTGGCCACTGTCGGTGTCAAAACCGGCGGATCTCGGGTAGGGGGTCCCGAACTGTGCGTCTAGGCGGATGGTAACAGGAGACGAGGGACACGATGTTTTACCCAGTTGGGCCCTCTCAATGGAGGTAAAACCCTCGTCCCGCTTGATTAATATTGATGATATGGGTAGTACAAGAGTGGATCTACCACGAGATCAAGGAGGCTAAACCTAGAAGCTAGCCTATGGTATGATTGTTGTAATGTATGTTGTCCTCGGACTAAAGCCCTCCGGTTTATATAGACACCGGAGGAGGCTAGGGTTACACAGTCGGTTACAATGGTAGGAGATCTACATATCCGTATCGCCAAGCTTGCCTTCCACGCCAAGGAAAGTCCCATCCGGACACGGGGCGGAGTCTTCAATCTTGTATCTTCATAGTCTTGGAGTCCGCGGATAATGATAGTCCGGCTGTCCGGACATCCCTAGTCGAGACTCCTCGGTAGCCCACGAACCAGGCTTCAATGACGATAAGTCCGGTAGCGCATAATGTTCGGCATTGCAAGGCGGGTTCCTCCTTGAATAATCCAGAGAAGATCATGAACACGTAATAGTGTCCGGCTCGCAAAATAAATTCCACATTCCACCGTAGAGAGAATAAAATGTACACCAGTTCAATCTGCTGACGTATTATGCGGCGTGACATCACACCGCTACCAAGCCACTTTTGAATTATTTTTTACAATACCACCTCAGCACGTTTAGCGAAGCGGTTTCCTTGGCACGTCTTGTTGAAGCAGAGATCGTGTTCCCCTTATTCCGGGATTCTCATCAATATGGACGTGGGTAACCCAACCGCGCCATTGATGGTGGCGCTTGGGAGATAAGCGAGTTTTACCAGGGCGGTGGGGGCCTTGCAGTTTAATCGCCTATATATAAGGGATAAGGATTTACCTTCTCACCTACGCCTTCTTCCTCCTTTGCTTATACATCTCCGCGCACTCAAGCTCCAACGCCCAAGCTCGTGCATCTCGCCTCGACCTTCTCCGAATATGTTCGGAGGGGGAGGCAAGTGGTTGGCCTCCACCGTTAAGGAGGAGCACATCACCAAGCTGCGCAGCGCCGGATACCTCTCCGGCGATATCGCGCATCGGCTGCCCGACGGGGGCAGCTCATCCCCACCCCTGGGCCTCACGAGAGGGTCGTCTTCCTTCCCCACTTCCTCCGCGGACTGGGCTTTCCGCTCCATCCATTCGTCCAGGGGCTCATGTTCTATTACGGCCTGGATTTCCACGATTTGGCGCCGAACTTCATCCTCAACATCTCGGCGTTCATCGTGCGTGTGCGAGCCTTCCTCGCATCCGCCCCACTTCGGCTGTGGCTCAAGACCTTCAATGTCAAGCGAAGGTTGTGAAGGGCACATAAGCGGAATGTGGGCGCCATGTTGGGTAAATTACCCAACGTCCTTTAGCTCGAAGGGCCTTCGTGGACTCCGTCAAGGGGTGGCAATCGGGGTGGTTCTACATCACCGAGCCGCGCAAGCCTACATGGGCGGCGGTCCCGAAGTTTAGATCTGGCGTCCCCGCAGCTCACCTCTGGAAAGAGAAGGGCTTCTTTGTGGGGCGATCCGAAGAGGTGGCTGGACTCGAGCACAGATCCGAAGCTGGTGAGCAATAAGCTCGGGCTCGTCGGCGTGGTCCAAGTCATGCTCATCCGCGGATTCTCTCATGCCAAACGGGCATTCAATCTGTGGGAGTTCAATCCGAACAGCACCAGCGCTGAGCGGGCTCTTCGATCGACATACAAAGGCGCTGGAGGGTGCTGTTTAAGCGCCGAAGCCCGTATCCGCTGACGGAAGATCGCGGATTCAGCTCACACATCAAGCCGACGAGGTAAGTGATTCAACCCCATTACGGGACACTTTGTAGTAATCGAATTGATTATAAGAGGGTTTCATCCCTTCCTTTCCTTTGACAGGAATGGATGGAGAAGGCCAGGCAGCTTATCAGCCCGTCTCCCATGCGAGAAGACCCAGTGGACGCCCGTTTAGCAGGGCTGCTGGTTCCGCACCGCGTGGTGCGGGAGAAAACCAAGAAGGTGGCCGCGGGGTCTCGAAAGAGTTCCCGCAATCAGGTGTCTGACGACGACGCGGACTCCTCCCCCGAAGACGAGGAGGAGGAGGAGTACTCTCTCCCGGAGGGGGGAGAGAAGAAGAGGAAAGCTTCCCCAATAGGGAAGGCCGAAGGGTCCAAGAGGGGGAGGACTATCCCCCCGGACAGTTTCGCCAACACCTCGTTGGCGAGGACGAGTGGCCTCCAAGGGCCAAGCGTCCGGCAAGATCGTAAGTATCCGGATCCTTGATATGCAATTTCTTTCGTGTCGCGTAGTGTCCTTCTAACGCTGCATTCTGTCCGTAGTCCGGCCGATGATGATCTCCCCGCTTCATCAAGCGGGTCATTAGCCCGTCGGATGTGGATTCACTTCCATTGCCTCTACCCCACGCCACAAGACGGGGGCGCCGAGTGGGATCGAAGAGGACCCATCGGAGGAGGCTCGAGGCGCCGTCAAGCCGCCTCCGGACTTTGCGCCGGACTCTACATCGGAACCCGCGATGGTTCGAGTCCGCAAGTGGCCCCTTTGAAAGAAGGGCAAGACCGTGACACCGCGGCCTCCGCCCAACCAAGGCGCCGGATAACTTGTTGGAGGTGCTTAAAGGCGCTTCCATCGAGGAAGAGCACCACACTATCATGAGTGCGGTGATTGAAAGGTTCACTTCGCCAAGGCGGGCTGACCGAAGCTCTGCACAGCCTTCTAACGAGCTTTGAGGTAAGTTAAAATAATGTAATGTAATACCGCATAGACAAGAGCCCTCGATGCTCGATTCGGTGTTGGAAAGAAAAAGCGGTGAGGGTCTAACAAGATATCTGCAGGTTGCTTAAAATATGTCAATATGGGTTTGCGAGGCTGCGCTTGACCTCTGCCGCACTAACGGCGGAGGTCGATGTCTTAAAGGATCTCGGCGGTCGGCGAGAGCTCGCCATGAAGAAGCAGCTCGAGGACAAAGAAGGTGAGTAACACCGCTTTGAGTGAGTTACCTTATAAAAAGGATTTTGGTTGCAATAAAGTTAATAAGGATAATATGTGTATTGCAGGGCCACTAACGAGGTGGCAGCCACGAAGGAGGCTGTGTCATGACGAGCATAATCTGCCATGAACAGGCAGAGCGAGAAAAGCAAGAGGCACGGGTGGCGGAAGTTCGGCAAGAGCTCCAGGCTCTCATGGAAAAGCATGAGGGTTTGGAGCGTGACTCCAAGACTCGAGAGTCTGAGCTTGCCTCGGCTCTCGAAAGTGCCAAATCCGCCAAGGCCAAGGCCCATAAAGCCCTTCAGGAGGTTGAGGATATAAAGAAGATAGCGGCGGGTAAGGCATTTTTCAAGCAAAGCCGGCATGTTAATGTAAACTACCTGACACTTACCCGCATTCGGAGCTCTCCAGGGGCGTTTGCAGCTTTGCCGCGTAGTGCGTCTGATGCCGCCGCATTCTATCGTGGCGAGGAGGGGAGCTCGACGGAGAAGGTCTTCGGTCTCGATCTGCCGAGGCCGCCATCCAGTGCCCCAAGCGACCAGCTGAAGCAGTTGGTCGAACTCCACAAAGTAGCTGAGGAGGCCATGAAGGGCCTTATAGTCCGGCTGTGGCCTGAACAGGTCATGCCAGGGAGCTACTTTGGCCTCGTGCGGAGGCTGGTGGATGCATGCCCCTGGGTGGATGTCATCAAGCGCTCTGCCTGTATTGAAGGTGCTCGCCGGGCCCTTGCCCGCACAAAGGTGCACTGGGGCAGGTTGGATGCGGAGAAGCTTCTCACGGACCCACCGCCGCCGGGCAAGGAGTATCGCACGCCCAAAATGTATTATAAAACTGTACTGAAGGGAGCCTGCGATATTGCGGATGAGTGCCCCAGAAATGTAATCTTTGAGTAAACTCTTATGTATTATCCTGCGCGCTGAAACTTTGTTCATGTGCGCGTTAAGCAACGCTTGTTTAATTTAAAATATTACCTTCTGTGCGGCCGTTTATAAAATCTGAGAGATGGCAAGTCGTTGGCTTCAGCCCCCAAGCCACGAGTGTTGGGGTGTTCGGGATAAACTTGAGCACTCTTGTTCCCATCTTTGGGTCCATCTAGGGAGGCGCTCAACAAAACGAACAAGGCAACCGGACTTATAATGCTTGAACACTCTCACTTAGCCATAGAATTCTATAATTTTAAATTTCGGCGAAGCCCCTGGTATTCGGAAGACCGAATCCGGGGCGCTAGCCACGCCTTCGTCGGACATTGTCCGAAACTTCGCTCGAAGCGGCGTGAGTCTTTAAGGACCCGAAAAAACCTCTCGAACGGCGACCAGTCTCTCGCCTTATCATGCCAGTCAGTTTTAGCTTTCTCCACTGAGGTGCTCGCCCGGCTCAACCGGGGCGCAATCGCAGTGGTTCTCCCAGTGCCACCTTAGCCGACAGAATGGAACGTAAGGCACCAAAATGTGGGAGCCGGGCAAACCCAACTATTGACCCAAGACATGATTCGGAGCCGATTCATATAATGCTATAAGTTCGGGGTGCCGCACTTATGAAAGTGTTCGGACTTTATCACACCATAATTTGGGGAACAGAAGCCCCTGGCGTATTCGGCCGTACCAAAATATACGGGTGCAAGATGTCATGTAATGAACATATAAATAAAAAGGTGATGTAATTGCAGTCGAAAAGTGCTGCATTATTTATTAAAGGAAATCTGCTATGAGTGCGGACTGATACAAATAGTGCGGTAAGCAAGGGATTTGGACTAAGTAAACATGTCCCCCTTGAGGGGTGAGCTGCGGACTTGGTGTATATAATCGAATTTAATGCTCGTAATTGAGACCACCGAGAGTTAAATGCAGCCTTCTTTAAATCCTTGACTGTTGCATCATGAGTTCGGCAGGTTCATCGCCGGACAGGGCCTCTGGTTAACGGAGTCCTGTGTACACAAAGAAGGGGAAATAAAAAATAATAAAAAAAATAAGGGGGGCACACTTGCGAGCCCCCGGTGTGGTCGAACCGCACTCTGGGTCCGTTGCAATCGTGCCCCTTCCCCTGTGCCCATGGTATCTCCAAAGCGTAATGATGTACGCGGAGTGTTATTCTTGCGATCATGTGCGGGCGAGGGTTGGGGCTGCATTGCTATGCGTGCTCTGATCGCGCCGGGTGGTCTTGGTTGGCATTGCTCCGGGCGCGTTTTGCTGTATCCGGCCTTTTAACGGCCGGACTCGAGAATTGCCTTAGAAGGCTGCTCAGTACTTATGCGCGAGCGCCAGATGTTCCTCCGTTCGGAGGGCGTTCCGTATTCCCATTGACCGTGATGACTCGCGAGGGCTGGCATATTGAGCTTTAGGTATGCATAATCGGCACGCGTTGAATTTTACAAACGCGTTCGTCCAAGCGAGCGTGATAGCCGCTGTGAAGCGGGACTATGTCGAAGATTAACTCTTCGCTCCGAAATTATCCGGGATCCGAAGACCACTTCGGTGTGGTGAGCTGTCATAGTTGGCTTCCACTCCTGGTATGACACCTTTAAAGGTTGTCTTTGTAGGTTTGATCCTTGAGGGTCTATGCCCATTTTGCACACTGTATCTGATAAAGCAGGTTCAGGCTCTGCCGCCGTCCATCGGGACTCGTGAGTGAAATCCATCGACGATTGGGTCTAAAACCAATGCGGCAAATCCGCCATAAGCGTATGCTGGTCGGATGGTCTCTCGATCGAAAGTGATCGGACAAGAGGACCATGGATTGAACTTGAGCGGCCGCTCCATCGCATAGATGTCCCTTAGTCGCGTTTCCTCTCCCTCTTGGGTATATGGGTCGCGTAAATCATATTCACCGTCCGCACTTGTGGGGGAAAACCCTTCTGTCCTCTATTGTTCGGCGGTCGGGTCTCTTCCTCGTCGTCGCTGTTTAGCCCCTTGTCATTGTTTTCGGCAATTAACTTGCCGGCCTTCTTGAACACCCAACAATCTCTATTGGTGTGATTAGCTGGCTTTTCAGAGGTGCCATGTATCTGGCATAAGCGGTCGAGTATTCGGTCCAAATTGGACGGACCCGGAGTGGTTCTTTTGAATGGCTTCTTCCGCTGACCGGGTTTAGAGCCTCAGAATCCGGCGTTGACTGCCGTATCCTCCTTATCGTTGCCGTTAATGCGGCGTTTGTTTTTGTTTCGACGTGACCTGCCATTGTTGTCCTTAGTATCCGGACTGCCAGAATTTTTACGAAGATTGTTGCTACGAGCTAGCCAGCTGTCCTCTCCCGCGCAAAAGTGGGTCATTAGTAATGTGAGGGCTGCCACGGATTTCGGCTTTTCCTGCCCGAGGTGTCGGGCTAGCCATTCGTCCCGGATGTTATGTTTGAAGGCTGCAAGGGCCTCTGCATCCGGACAGTCGACAATTTGGTTTTCTTTGTCAAGAACCGTGTCGAAATTGTCCGGCGATTCGTCAGCTCTTGAATAATGTGGCTTAGGTCATCGGCGTCGGTGGTCGCTTTATACGTGCCACAGAAGTTGTCGAGGAATCGGCTTCGGTCTTCCCAAAGACCCAATTGACTCTTGGCAAGCTATTTAGCCAATGTCGAGCTGTTCGTTTAAGCTTGAGTGGGAGATACTTGATGGCATGGAGATCGTCGCCGGGCCATATGGATGTGGAGAAGATAATCTTGATCCAAACCGCTGGGTCTGTTGTGCCATCGTAAGATTCGATGTTCTGGTTTAAACCCTTGAGATTTGATGATCCATTACTTCGTCAGTGAAGCATAGCGGGTGTGCGGCGCCTCTGTATTGAGCAATATCGCGACGCAGCTCGAGAGAGCGCTGTCTGCTGTGTTCGGCCCGGCCGGGGTTATTGTATCCGGCGCGACGGTATTCGTCATGGGTCGTGGGGCGCCCATGTGATCCGTAGATGGATCTGGATTGCCTTGCTTTGTCCTCCAATATGTCTCGCAAGTC
The DNA here is from genome assembly GCA_021437245.1 of Aegilops speltoides. Lineage (NCBI taxonomy): Eukaryota > Viridiplantae > Streptophyta > Magnoliopsida > Poales > Poaceae > Aegilops > Aegilops speltoides. The sequence continues at coordinate 436,609,657 of CM038143.1, forward strand.
CGGCGCATTCCCTCTTGGCTTCGTACTTTTGGAGCGATGCCGGGGTACGGTCTTTGCTGGGGGCCTGGATGCCTCTCTGTCACGACCACGGGGTGGTCGGTCAGCCATATCGTGCGCTGGCGATTGAGGTATGTATGCTTCCTCCTCTAATTGGGGGAGCAGCTTGCGTCTTGGGTAACTTTTGGAGGGGCGTTCGAGTTTATACTCTTCGGCCGCGAGGACCTCGGTCCATCGATCGGCCAGCAGGTCCTGATCAGCTTGAAGCTGTTGCTGCTTTTTTCTTTAGGCTGTTTGCCATGGCGATAAGCCTGCGCTTGAAACGCTCTTGCTCGACGGGATCCTCAGGTACGACAAATTCGTCATCGTTGAGGCTTGCTTCGTCTTCGGAGGGAGGCATATAGTTATGATCCTCAACCTCTTAAATCTCCGCCCCTCTCATGAGGGCTTGCTTCGCATCCTCCTGCGCTGAGTCGTCTTTGGAGGGATTGTCTTCGGCACTCTACGGGGTATTATTATCTCTGTGCGGAATCTCCATTCTTCTTGTGGTGGGATTTAGGCGGCGCCACGACGCCGCGGCGTTTGGGCTGCTTCTTTAAAGAGTCCGCCTCCGCTGCTTCTTCGCCGTCCCCTCTTTTGGGGTGTCCACCATATATATGTCGTATGACGAGGTGGTCTTCGATGCCTGTGGCGCTGGTTCTGTTAAATCTCCGGCATCGCCGTCCATAGCGTCGATGTCGCCGGAGTCGTAGTCTAGCATGTCGGTTAGATCGTCGACGGTGGCTACAAAGTGGGTGGTGGGTGGGCTCAATTTCTTCGTTGTCCGAACCCCAACCATCACAGCCATAGTTCGCCAGACTCTCCGATAACGAGAGATACTTTAGCGAATTTAGGATGTCGCCAAAGGGCGAGTGTTGGAAGATGTCCGCGGCGGTGAATTCCATAACCGACGCCCAATCCGAATCAATTGGTAGGGGTGCGGGAGGTTCGTAGTCCGGCAAGGAGTCTAGCACCTCGGAATCACGAGTTTCGCGGGGGACAGGATTAATGTTCAGCTCCATCGCCGTGGAAGTTGAAGCCCCTGAGGTGGCGTCTATCCACCGATCCTCGATGCAGGCGTCGGCTCGGACTGATGGCGAAGCGGATTCATGTGCAGCCACCAAGGCACTTTTCGGCGGCGAGCTAGATCATGCCCATCGTCACAAAGGCGGCGCTTCGGTGTGGCTCGAGTCCGTCGAAGATCAAGTCTCCGCGGACATCGGCCGTGAAGTTTAGGTTTCGAATCTAACTCGACGGCCAGGCGTAGCTTCGATCTGCTCGGATGGCCAAGTGAATTAGCCCGCGATGCGGCCGCCGAATCTGAAGATCTGTCCGGGAGAAAAGTTTCACCACGACAGCGTTGTTGGTTGAAGATGCCATCAAGCCTATCGGTGACGACATAGAGGAACTCTCAATGAAAGCACCAATGTCGGTGTCAAAACCGGCGGATCTCGGGTAGGGGGTCCCGAACTGTGCGTCTAGGCGGATGGTAACAGGAGACGAGGGACACGATGTTTTACCCAGGTTCGGGCCCTCTCGATGGAGGTAAAACCCTACGTCTTGCTTGATTAATATTGATGATATGGGTAGTACAAGAGTGGATCTACCACGAGATCAAGGAGGTTAAACCCTAGAAGCTAGCCTATGGTATGATTGCTGTAATGTATGTTGTCCTACGGACTAAAGCCCTCCAGTTTATATAGACACTGGAGGAGGCTAGGGTTACACAGAGTCGGTTACAATGGTAGGAGATCTACATATCCGTATCGCCAAGCTTGCCTTCCACGCCAAGGAAAGTCCCATCCGGACACGGGACGGAGTCTTCAATCTTGTATCTTCGTAGTCTTGGAGTCGGCGGATAATGATAGTCCGCTATCCGGACACCCCTAGTCGAGGACTCCTCACCACCGCCGTCGTGTTTAGATCTGGAGAGGACGAGGCAGGTGTGAGCGAGCAACACTAGCAAGCAAGCGTGGAGGCTCCTGCCTATATAGTGGAGTAGTACTAGTTTTCTTTTGTCTACCGGGGCCGGCTTGACCTCGTCAATGACTGTCGAGAAGTCTTCATGCACGTGGCCGGAGGCGCAATTGTCGTCATTTTGATCTGAAGCGCCGGATTATAACATATAACATGAAAAAATTCCACATGACAAGAAATCATAACCTCACTGCCCAAAGGAGACAACATGAATCCCAACGGACAAACTAGACGAGGAACAAAGCTCAAATTAAAGATAAACTCGTAGAAAAGGGGTCCATCGATAGATGTCCTAATTAACATAGCCGGCTTGACCTAGATGGCAGCCGAGTATTCTTCGTGCATGTGCCCCCAATGACTAGTCCAACTCAGTTGTCGCTGTTTAACCCTCGCAATGATCTGAAGCACATGACACCTAATTTTGCGAGATGACAAGAAACCTTTTTTTAGATTTCTCACCACAACTACTGCCATGTACAACACAGCCTGCACGATATGTAGACGATAGCCAATCCAGGCGTGTCTGCTGGAGTCTGGTCACATGCATTGACGAACTGATCTTCCGTGTCTTGCAGGGTTCGTCCAGGCACCAACGTAGTACAACACTTCTCTAGTACTATCGCTCGTCTCCCTCTTCTATTAAGTCACCCGACTTGCGGGGCCGGGGAGTGTGCCTATGGTCGGTTCTCAATTGCGGTCCCACATGTGTGTGCAAACACAATATGACGCGCGTTCCATTCGAAGAGCAGCGTGCCAGACAGATCGACCGTCTGGGGTGTGACGTGAACGCGACGGGCGTGCTGTATACTCCGTACATGTGTACCGCCGTTTTCTAGAGGCTTTGCTCCATGGTGCAATCCATGGATACAAAATTAGTATACTATACAATTTAAAAGTCGAGGGCGGGGCTTTTCCTGCGCGGTAGGCGGGGCAGTTCCGCCTAGTCGGTTCGAAAGAGATGCGAGAAGATGAGGGAGTAGGCTTCTGCAAACGTAGGGATGTGTGATTTGACAGCGAGTTACTGCTGGATAGGTGGGGCCCCGTGATTTGACTTGCCATTATCATTTTAACTGTGGCGCTACGACCGGCGTGAGTCTCCCAATTCCTGACCACCTCTATACAGGTGCCTCTCCCAATGCTCCACCATGTAGTAGAGGCTGGCTCTTGCATGAGAGCCCACTTCTCCACTTTTTCCTTGCCTCTCTTTCCTCCACATATGCAAAAATGACATTTAAAGCGCACTATTGTACTTACTTGCTCCTACAGGTGCTAAGCTTGCCACATAGGCATAAAGTCTGATGTGGCAAGTTAATCAAGAAGAGAGAGAGACTAGTTTGGTGACCCAAGGAAGAAACGGTGCTAAGCGCGTGTACCTAGGTGAAAAGACAATTTTGAGTCTATAGCTAATTAAATGAAGCAAACTTAGCAACAAAAAACTAATTAGCACAATGATGTCTACTACATAACCTTCTTCTTGTAGACGTTGTTGGGCCTGCAAGTGCACAGGTTTGTAGGACAGTAGAAAATTTCCCTCAAGTGGATGACCTAAGGTTTATCAATCCGTGGGAGGCATAGGATGAAGATGGTCTCTCTCAAACAACCCTGCAACCAAATAACAAAGAGTCTCTTGTGTCCCCAACACACCCAATACAATGGTAAATTGTATAGGTGCACTAGTTTGGCGAAGAGATGGTGATACAAGTGCAATATGGATAGTAGATAAAGGTTTTTGTAATATGAAAATATAAAAACAGTAAGGTAACTAATGATAAAAGTGAGCATAAACGGTATTGCAATGATAGGAAACAAGGCCTAGGGTTCATACTTTCACTAGTGCAAGTTCTCTCAACAATAATAACATAGATAGATCATATAACAATCCCTCAACATGCAACAAAGAGTCACTCCTAAGCCACTAATAGTGGAGAACAAACATAGAGATTATGGTAGGGTACGAAACCACCTCAAAGTTATTCTTTCGGATCAATCTATTCAAGAGTTCATACTAGAATAACACCTTAAGACACAAATCAACTAAAACCCTAATGTCACCTAGATACTCCATTGTCACCTCAAGTATCCGTGGGCATGATTATATGATATGCATCACACAATCTCAAATTCATCCAACCAACACAAAGTACTTCAAAGAGTGCCCCAAAGTTTCTACCGGAGAGTCAAGAAAACGTGTGCCAACCCCTATGCATAGATTCATGGGCGAAACCCGCAAGTTGGTCACCAAAACATACATCAAGTGGCACGTGAAATCCCATTTTCACCACAGATAAACACGGCAAGACATACATCAAGTGTTCTCATCATAAAGACTCAATCCGATAAGAAAACTTCAAGAGGGAAACTCAATTCGTAACAAGAGAGTAGAGTGGGGAGAAACATCATAAGATCCAACTATAATAGCAAAGCTCGCGATACATCAAGATCGTGCCATAGAGAGAACACGAGAGAGAGAGAGAGATCAAACACATAGCTACTGGTACATACCCTTAGCCCCGAGGGTGAACTACTCCCTCCTCGTCATGGAGAGCGCGGGATGATGAAGATGGCCACCGGTGATGGATTCCCCCTCGTGAGTGCTTGAACGGACTCCCAAGAGGTTTTGGTGGCTCTGAGGCTTGCGGCGGTGGAACTCCCGATCTATCTTCATTTTCAATGTTTTTAGGGTACGTAGGCTTATATAGGCGAAAGAAGTCGGTCGGGAGGTGCTCGAGGGGCCCACAAGACAGGGGGCGCCCTACAAGGGGGGCGCCCTCCTATCTCGTGGCTGCCTCGAGGATCTTCTGACGTGAACTCCAAGTCTCCAGGATCATATTCTTCCAAAAAAATCACGTTGCCGAAGGTTTCTTTCCGTTTGGACTCCGTTTGATATTCCTTTTATTCAAAATACTGAAACAGGCAATAATACAGCATTATGGGCTGGGCCTTCGGTTAATAGGTTAGTCCCAAAAATGATATAAATGTGTAAAATAAAGCCCATAAACATCCAAAAGGGGTAATGTAATTGCATGGAACACTAAAAAAATTATAGATACGTTGGAGACGTATCAAGCATCCCCAAGCTTAATTCCTGCTCCTCCTCGAGTAGGTAAATGATAAAAACAGAATTTTTGATGTGGAATGCTACCTAGCATAATTCTCAATGTAATTTTCTTTATTGTGGCATGAATGTTTAGATCCAAATGATACAAAATAAAAGTTCATATTAACATGAAAATGGTGATACTTCAAGCATACTAATCAAAGTAATCATGTCTTCTCAAAATAACATGGCCAAAGAAAGTTATCCCTACAAAATCATATAGTCTGGCTATTGCTCTATCTTCATCAAACAAAGTATTTAATCATGCACAACCCCGATGACAAGCCAAGCAATTGTTTCATACTTTAATAATCTCAAACTCTTTCAACTTCCACGCAATACATGAGCGTGAGCCATGGACATAGCACTATATGTGGAATAGAATGGTGGTTGTGGATAAGACAAAAAGGACAAGATAGTCTCACATCAACTAGGCGTATCAATGGGCTATAGAGATGCCCATTAATAGATATCAAGGTGAGTGAGTAGGGATTGCCATGCAACAGATGCACTAAAGCTATAAATATATGAAAGCTCAACAAAAGAAACTAAGTGGGTGTGCATCCAACTCGCTTGCTCACAAAGACCTAGGGAACTTTTGAGCAAGCCCATCATTGGAATATACAAGCCAAGTTCTATAATGAAAAATTCCCACTAGTATATGAAAGTGACAACATATGAGACTCTCTATCATGAAGATCATGGTGCTATTTTGAAGCACAAGTGTGGAAAAAGAGATAGTAGCATTGTCCCTTCTCTCTTTTCTCTCATTTTATTTTTTTTCTTTTCTTTCTTTTTTCTTTCTTTTCTCTTTTTTTCTTTGGCCTTTCTTTTTTTCTTTTTGGCCTTTCTCTTTTTTTTCTGTTTCTTTTTCTTTTTTTTTCTTTTTGTAAAGTCCGAAGTCTCATCCCGACTTGTGGGGGAATCATAGTCTCCATCATCCTTTCCTCACTGGGACAATGCTCTAATAATGAAGATCATCACACTTTTAAGGATTTACAACTCAAAGCTAGAACAAGATATGACTCTATATGAATGACTCCGACGGTGTACCGGGATATGCAATGAATCAAGAGCGACATGTATGAAAATTATGAAGGTGGCCTTGCCACAAATACGATGTCAACTACATGATCATGCAAAGAGCAATATGACAAAAGTAATGCGTGTCATATGAACGGAACAGTGGAAAGTTGCATGGAAATATATCTCGGAATGGCTATGGAAATGCCATAATAGGTACGTATGGTGGCTGTTTTGAGGAAGGTATATGGTGGGTGTATGGTATCGGCGAAAGTTGCGCGGCACAAGAGAGGCTAGCAATAGTGGAAGGGTGAGGTGCGTATAATCCATGGACTCAACATTAATCAAAAGAACTCATGTACTTGTTGCAAAAATCTAGAAGTCATCAAAAACCAAAGCACTACGCGCATGCTCCTAGGGGGATAGATTGGTAGGAAAATACCATCGCTCGTCCCCGACCGCCACTCATAAGGAAGACAATCAATAAATAAAATTGTGCTCCAACTTCATCACAAAGCGGTTCACCATACGTGCATGCTACGGGAATCACAAACCCAACACAAGCATTTTTCATAATCACCTCAAATAGCATGCCTTTAATATCACTACCTCCATATCTCAAAACAATTATCAAGCATCATATTGATCATAGCATCCAATTCTTTTTCTATGATAGTTTTTATTATACCCAACTTGGATGCTCATCATTCTAGGACCAACTTTGTAACCATAGCAAATACCATGCTGTTCTAAAAGACTCTCAAAAAGATATAAGTGAAGCAGGAGAGACTAGCAATTTCTTCAAAATTAATACGCCACCGTGCTCTAAAAGATATAAGTGAAGCACTAGAGCAAATGACAAACTACTCCAAAAGATATAAGTGAAGATCAATGAGTAGTCGAATAATTGTGCAACTATGTGAAGACTCTCTAACATTAAGGAATTTCAGATCTTGGTATTTTAATCAAACAGCAAGCAAAGTAAAATAAAATGACATTGCAAGGATAGCACAACTCATGTGAAGAAGCAAAAACTTAGGCTCAACCGATACTAACCGATAGTTGTTGAAGAAGAAAGGTGGGATGCCTACCGGGGCATCCCCAAGCTTAGATGCTTGAGAATTCTTGGAATATTATCTTGGGGTGCCTTGGGCATCCCCAAGCTTGAACTTTTGTGTCTCCTTAATTCCCCTCATATCATGGTTTCTCTTTTTATCAAAAGCTTCATCCACAACAAACTCAACAAGAACTCGTGAGATAGGTTAGTATAAACCAATGCAAAACCTTATCATTTTCTACTGTAACAAATCAGTAAAATTATTATTCAACATTCATACTAAATGCCTCTGCATATTTAATACTCCTATCCTCAAATAGATCATTAAACAAGCAAACATATGCAAACAATGCAACCATAACAGCAATCTGCCAAAACAGTACAGTCTGTAAAGAATGCAAGAGTATCAATACTTCCCTAACTCCAAAAAATATTAAATAAAATTTCCACTGTAGTAAATTTTTCATAGCTCATTATGCAAAAAGTTTCAACATTATATCATGCTCTTACTTTTCTAGGGAATTTTTGCAACAGCGGTAAACTTTCTGTTTTCAAACAGCAACATGTATAGTAGCAAAATAAGCATGGTAAAGGCTATCATTAACATTTTTATTAAAACTAAAGATGCAAAACATTATTCTAAATATCAGAAATCAAATACTAACAAAAGAAAATGACGCTCCAAGCAAAACACATATCATGTGGTGAATAAAAATATAGCTCCAAGTAAAGTTACCGATGAACGAAGACGAAAGAGGGGATGCCTTCCGGTGCATCCCCAAGCTTAGGCTCTTGGTTGTCCTTGAATATTACCTTGGGGTGCCTTGGTAATCCCCAAGCTTATGCTCTTGCCACTCCTTATTCCATAGTCCATCAAATCTTCACCCAAAACTTGAAAACTTCACAACACAAAACTCAACAGAAAACTCGTAAGCTCCGTTAGTATAAGCAAATAAAACCACCACTTAGGTACTGTAATGAACTCATTCTAAATTCATATATGTGTAATATCTAATGTATTCCAACTTCTCTATGGTTCATACCCTTCGATACTACTCATAGATTCATCAAAATAAGCAAACAACACACAAAAAACAGAGTCTGTCAAAAACAGAACAGTCTGTAGTAATCTGTATCAAACGTATACTTCTGGAACTCCAAAATTCCTACCAAATTAGGAAGTCCTAAGCAATTCGTGTGAAAATCCATAGCAAAACGAATCAGATCAAAAGCACGTTTATGTGAATTAAAAAAACTAATTTACTGGGTGCAAAAGTTTCTGATTTTCAGCAGGATCAACACAACTATCACCAAAAGCCATCCTAAAGGTCTTACTTGGCACTTTATTGAAACAAAATATATAAAACATGATTACTACAGTAGCATAATCATGTGGACACACAAAAACAGTAAGGATAAATATTGGGTTGTCTCCCAATAAGCGCTTTCTTTAATGCCTTTCTAGCTAGGCATGATGATGACAATGATGCTCACACAAAAGATAAGAATTGAAACATAATGGAAGCATCATGAAACATATGACTAGCACATTTAAGTCTAACCCACTTCCTATGCATAGGGATTTTGTGGGTAAACAACTTATGGGAACAATAATCCACTAGCATAGGAAGGTAAAACAAGCATAGCTTCAAAATTTTCAACACATAGAGAGGAAACTTGACATTATTGCAATTCCTACAAGCATATATTCCTCCCTCATAATAATTTTAAGTAGCATCATGAATGAATTCAACAATATAACCAGAACATAAAGCATTCTTTTCATGATCTACAAGCATAGAATATTTATTACTCTCCGCATAGGCAAATTTCTTCTCATTCAGAATAGTGGGAGTATCATAAAAGACTTGAACACTAAAAATTGTTTCCACATTAAAAGAGTAATGTTCAGAAAAAAGTTAATCATAATCATGACAAGATTTGTAAATATAATCACCACTACTTTTTATAGTATAAGTTTCATCACAATAATCATCATAAATAGCAACTTCGTTCCATCATAATCGATTGAAACCTCTCCCAAGATAGTGGAATCACTAAATAAAGTTGACACTCTTCCAAATCCACTTTCATATTCATCACAATAAGATTCAACATCCTCCAAAATAGTGGGATCACTAATTCCTAAAGTTGACAATCTTCCAAACCCACTTTCATCAATATAATCATCATAGGTAGGAGGCATGCTATCATCATAACAACTTTGCATATCAAAACTTGGGATGCTAAAAATATCATCTTCATTAAACATAGCATCCCCAAGCTTGGGACAAACATTAATTTCAGCAAATATATTCTCAAATATTTCATCCTCATCAAACATAGCTTCGCCAAGCTTGGGCCTTTTCATATCATAAGCATAATCACTCTCATCATTAATAGTATGGATAGCACCAATAGTATAGCAATTATCATCATCACAATGAGTAGTAGGAGCAACATCATTTGGGAGGTATACCTTTGTACCTTTGTTGCTCCTTCTTTTCTTTTTCTTCTTCACATTATGTGTGGGTTCAACCTTCCTCTTTGAGCTCCTTATTGATGAGATTGGTTGAATAGAAAGCTCCTCCTCGTTACCTGATTCATCGTAAGAAATAATAGGAGGATATTGGGAAGTCTCTTCCCTTTCATTAGTATTCTCATCATCTTCTATTTTCTTTCTTTTCTTTAGGTAATTGGCAATATAAGGATTTTCAAAGCAATCCTCCACACAAAACATATAAATCTTCTCTAGATCAAAATCAAGAAATCTATCAAGATTAAATTTTGGAATACCCTCAGTTATACGTTTCATTTCTTCATACCCCAAAAGCAAACTAAGTTCACTATGATGCGCAAGGGAAATCAATTCATCACAATTTTTGGACATTATTCGATCATGAAACAATTTGCATTGGAGATTTAAATGACCATGTTCATTGCAAAGTCACAAGGGGCACGAAAAAAATTGAATCTTTCAGCACAATCATCAAGGCTTTCTTGCAAACCTTTAGTTTTTAAATAGTTATGCCTCTTGCAATATCTATTTTCTCTATTTGGTGTGTTCATGCAAACCCATTCTACTCCACAAAAATCAACATGCTTATAAGAGACATTTTCATCATAACTAGTGCAATCATCATTAGTACTATGGATATTCAAAGAGTTCATACTAACAACATTGCAATCATGCTCATCATTCAAAGATTTAGTACCAAGCATTTTAATGCATTCTTCATCTAGCACTTGAGCACAATTTCCTTTCCATCATACTCACGAAAGATATTAAAAAGATGAAGCGTATGAGACAAACTCAAATCCATTTTTTTGTAATTTTCTTTTATAAACTAAACTAGTGATAAAACAAGAAACAAAAAGATTCGATCGCAAGATCTAAAGATATATCTTCAAGCACTCACCTCCCCAGCAATGGCGCCAGAAAAGATCTTGATGTCTACTACACAACCTTCTTCTTGTAGACGTTGTTGGGCCTGCAAGTGCACAGGTTTGTAGGACAGTAGCAAATTTCCCTCAAGTGGATGACCTAAGGTTTATCAATCCGTGGGAGGCGTAGGATGAAGATGGTCTCTCTCAAACAACCCTGCAACCAAATAACAAAGAGTCTCTTGTGTCCCCAACACACCCGATACAATGGTAAATTGTATAGGTGCACTAGTTCGGCGAAGAGATGGTGATACAAGTGCAATATGGATAGTAGATAAAGGTTTTTGTAATCTGAAAATATAAAAACAGCAAGGTAAGTAATGATAAAAGTGAGCGTAAATGGTATTGCAATGATAGGAAACAAGGCCTAGGGTTCATACTTTCACTAGTGCAAGTTCTCTCAACAATAATAACATAGATAGATCATATAACAATCCCTCAACATGCAACAAAGAGTCACTCCAAAGCCACTAATAGAGGAGAACAAACATAGAGATTATGGTAGGGTACGAAACCACCTCAAAGTTATTCTTTCGAATCAATCTATTCAAGAGCTTGTACTAGAATAACACCTTAAGACACAAATCTACCAAAACCCTAATGTCACCTAGATACTCCATTGTCACCTCAAGTATCCGTGGGCATGATTATATGATATGCATCACACAATCTCAAATTCATCCAACCAACACAAAGTACTTCAAAGAGTGCCCCAAAGTTTCTACTGGGGAGTCAAGAAAACATGTGCCAACCCCTATGCATAGGTTCATGGGTGGAACCAGCAAGTTGGTCACCAAAACATACATCAAGTGGCATGTGAAATCCCATTGTCACCACAGATAAACACGGCAAGACATACATCAAGTGTTCTCATCATAAAGACTCAATCTGATAAGAAAACTTCAAGAGGGAAACTCAATTCATAACAAGAGAGTAGAGGGGGAGAAACATCATAAGATCCAACTATAATAGCAAAGCTCGCGATACATCAAGATCGTGCCATAGAGAGAACACGAGAGAGAGAGAGATCAAACACATAGCTACTGGTACATACCCTCAGCCCCGAGGGTGAACTACTCCCTCCTCGTCATGGAGAGCGCCGGGATGATGAAGATGGCCACCGGTGATGGATTCCCCCTCTGGCAGGGTGCCGGAACGGACTCCTGAGAGGTTTTTGGTGGCTACAGAGGCTTGCAACGGCGGAACTCCCGATTTATCTTTATTTTTGATGTTTTTAGGGTACGTAGGCTTATATAGGCGAAAGAAGTCGGTCGGGAGGTGCTCGAGGGGCCCACGAGACAGGGGGCGCGCCCTACAGGGGGGCGGCCTCCTATCTCGTGGCTGCCTCGAGGATCTTCTGACGTGAACTCCAAGTCTCCAGGATCACATTAAGGGCAGCCCGGTGCATGTAGCTCCCGCTTGCGCAGGGTCGGGGAAGGGTCCGACCACTTTGGCTCTATAGTACGCAGCCTTTCCCTACATTTCTGTAAGAGGCTGTCTCCAGGATCACATTCTTCCAAAAAAATCACGCTGCCGAAGGTTTCATTCCGTTTGGACTCCGTTTGATATTCCTTTTCTTCGAAATACTAAAACAGGCAATAAAACAGCAATATGGGTTGGGCCTCCGGTTAATAGGTTAGTCCCAAAAATGATATAAATGTGTCAAATAAAGCCCATAAACATCCAAAAGGGGTAATATAATAGCATGGAACAATCAAAAATTATAGATACGTTGGAGACGTATCACACAACATTTCATTGGAAGAGGCCACTCCTTTTCAAATGCAATAAATACTACTCCCTGTGTCCCATAATATAAGAACGTTTTTGGCACTACACTAGTGTAAAAAATGTTCTTAAATTATGGGACAGAGGGAGTACGAAGAAAGAGATAGAGAGAAGTAAAAAAATACACTTATAGCCAACCTTATAGCTAACCTTGTTTTAGTATGAGTGACTAAGTGATGACTATGTATGACATGCGAACATCAGATAGCCGACGCGACGGTCGTGGTAGGCGCGACCATGATACGGGCTGCTGGCAGCCCTTGAATCTGAGATCAAACGCTCGCATGCTAAGTTGCTGAAAATTTGCAGAATAACCCTCCAGGATAGGATATTCACCCATAGGTCTGGAATCATGCCATGCAACCGTTCGATCTCATATCCAAGGGCTCTCGGAAGCCGGTATCATGGGAGAATGGAAAGCCACTACCCTGCCGTTCGCACGCTGGCAGTTCGCTCCTACTCGTCCCCGCACGTCCTTTAATACTACGGCGGTTCGCTCCTAGTCATCCCGTCCTTTCACATTATGGCAGTTCCACTAATCCTAACCCTCCTCCCAAATCCATGGCGTCCCAAATCTCCATGATCAGCGGTGAGTACAAGGTTAGAACCACCACAGGCGATGAGTTCGACGTCATTTACACCCGTTCTTCCGCGACGGTGAAAGGATGCCTTTCTCGCTTTAGACGCATGTTCGAAAACTCAGATGATGAGTGGGTCGCTGGGCTAGATGTTGAGTACACCACAGTCCTGGGACGAGAGAAGGATCTAAAGGACGAAGAGAGGAAGAAGTCTGCCGTGATCCAGGTTTGCGTGCATGACTTATGCTTGGTCTACCACATATGCCATGCCGACGTTGACTGCCTGGATTTTAAGAACTTCCTCGAGAGCAACCTAGTCAAATTCGTTACTGTAGACTTTAGGAACGACGAAGAAGTCCTGGGTCGGATAGGCCTCGTTGTAGGCAACCCATTCGACCTCCAGAAGAATCGATTGCTGCCCTCCGGTGGCCAGCCTTCAATGTTGACCCTAGCAGGAGCCATGGTTCATCCTTCGTATAGTAAACTGGAGAAACCTCCATACACGTTTCATCGTTATGCATGGCAGCGGAATGTACTAGATATAGACCACATCCACTACGCTGCAATGGATGGCTACCTTTGTTTCAATATCTACAAGGGTTGGATGAAGAGCAAGAGCCAAGTGTGCGGTTCAAGCAAAGAAGTATCGACCAAGAGGAAGAGCGACAAGGACGAAGTCGAGGACGTGGACGAGGACTCTGAGTAAGGTGGCAGTGTCGTTGCTCATGGTTGTTTAATGCAGTGTTTACCGGAATAGTTGCAAAGTTTAATTTCAGGTGTGCTTAATTTAATTTGAGGGGTGTGTTGTGCTGAGCCCCCAGCAGAACTATGTTATGTTTCTTCTCGTTACTTTAACTCTTCGGTACGTACATACTAGTATTTCTTACATTTCATCTTTTAGTTGGTATAGTACTACCACTCGTTTCTTCACATTATATACGTACAATATATATATGGCCAACATCATATGGCCAGCAGTTTAGTCGTCAAAGAATTTCAGGGTGCTTAGTTTTCTCAAAGAATTATAGGATGCTTAGTTTTATTTGAGGGGTGGGTTGTGCTGGACACCATTATTGTGACTAGCCTTTTTAATACTACCTCCGTCCGGGTTTATTGGTCCCCATTGTATTTCTTGCCAAATTTTGACCATAGATTAAACTAACAAAATGTTCACGCATGTCACCAAACATTATCTTTTTGAAAACTATGTTCAAATACGAATCCAATGAGATAATTTTTCTTGACATGCATTAACATTTTGTTAGTTAAATCTTTAGTCAAAATTTGGCACAAACTACAAAGGGGACCTATAAACCAGGACGGAGGTAGTAGTACTATATGCATAATTTCGCAACAAAGCCTCCACATGTGCCACGTGGCTTCATGAATGTAGCATGCCATTGGAATTCTAATTTACGTGTTTTGCACATACTCAAAGTACTTGTAAGGTACACGTGCATTGCACGCATCTGATTTTGCAACCAAATTATGTATAAATACCACACTATTGCATGTAAGCTCTGAGTCATATATGCCTGATGTAGACCTTTGTCTAATTCTTATAGTTCATCTCATTCAAAATCAATTAGTTTTTATAAAAAAACCTAGGGCCTGTTGGATTCGTAGGATTTCCAAAAGGCGGGAATAGGAAAAACATGGGATTATAGTGGAATGTCGTCTTGAATCCTACAGGATTGTACGAGTGTTTGATTGTGCATAGAAAAAATGCAGAATTCTTTCAAAGAGGTTTTACTGGATGGGATGTTCCTATGAAATCTAGTGCAAATGAATCATATGGAAAAATTCCTATGGTTTACAATCCTACGAATCAAACAACCAAGATAGGAAAAATTTCTAAGGATTAGAATCCTCCAAAATTCCTTTGAGAATCCTTTGAATCAAAGAAGCCCTTAATCTATTTTATGATTCATGGAATTGTGCGTCTAAAGCTTGAAGTAAAAACAAATAATGGTAATTCAACTAGAAAAAAAGTTTGGGCAGTTATAATACGGAAGGTTCTAGAACAAAAGAGAACCACTGTTGTTTTGAGGTTTGTGCATTATGCTTAAGTTCAACCATGGAGTCTGCTAGATTGTACATGTGGCAAAATCCGGCGGGGGGATAGAAGATGGTGCAAGGGGCTGAGTGGAGGGAGACTATGGAGGAATGCACAAGTGCGAGATCGATATTTAGAGAGAGGGGGCGAGAACGTCTTGTTGTTGTTGCTGCGATGGGAGCCATGAAAAATAAATGAGCTAGGGGGGCAAGCATTGCTAATCCTTTACGAGGAGGGTCAATTCATGAACTTGAACCATTTTTAGCAGCAATTGTCTAATGATCACATTCATATTAGCCTCGATATATAGTGATGTTAGGAGGGGGGCAGGGCCCTTACGCCTCTGTCTTCGCCATTGTCTTGTGGCTCGAGAGATGAAGCGGAAGGCATGGATGATGAGAGGGGGACGTTGGATATATAATTAATGTGGGTGTATTAGATATATATGTTAATCCTATATAGAGAGGTATAGATTGATCGATGTGGACGTGGGAAAGAGGGTGAGACCTCACTGGATATATCGATTGATCGGTTTGTGTGGAAAACTATGAAAGAACTAGCTATATACACACATACATAGAGAAACATCGAGCATTGTGCATGCACGCGTGAGAGATAAAGAATGCCCGATATGATGGAGAGGGGGATGTGTGTTGGTGTGTGCCTTCATGGGAGACCAACCTGAAGAAAAAGATTGCCTGTGTGTGATGGATAATGCCGGCTGGTAGTGTGTGTGCATGCATGCACGAGAGAAAGTTAGTGGTATAATTATAAAGAGAAGACGACTGTGTGGGTGTAAAAGACTAGGTGAGGTCATAATCAATGTAAAGTTGAATTCAAATATTTGAATAAGAGATCCTGATGTTTGAAACCCATGCATGCATGAATATAACGGAGATATGCACGGTGTGGTTTGGAAACGAGCATGTTGTAATGTATACACATTGAACAAGGTCAGACTGATTTGAATTTGAGTTACCGATGACAGACATCATTTGACCATGTAGCATCCGTGCATGGACACACTATTCTAATTGGAGATGATGGGTGGCTTTCGCATCACATATCTATATTTATACCCCTATATATATTATATTTTATATTTTTTTATATTGTGTGTGGGTAACTTTAACTTTGAAAGATGTTCGTTGGATGAGGCGAATCTGATGGTCCAAAGATGGCAAATTTGAGCACTACTGGCCGTTGGATATCATCTAGATTCCACCAGATTTTGCCACATGTATAATCTAGAAGACTCCATGGTTGAACTTAAGCATAATGCACAAACATCAAAACACAAGCACTTCTTCTTTGTTCTATAATCTTCCGTATCAGAACTGCCCAAATGTTTTTCTACATGATTTGCCATTATTTGTTTTTACTTTATGTCTTACAGCGCACAATTCCATGAATCTTAAAATAGATTAGCTTTCTTATAAAAACTACATGATTTTGAATGAAATGAACTATAAGAATTAAACAAACATCTACATCATGCATATATGACTCAAAGCTTACATGCTATAATGTGGTATTTATTCATAATTTGGTTGCCAAATCTCATGCGTGCAATGCACGTGTACCTTACTCTAGTCTAAATGGTGTTTGTGTGTGTGTTGTGCGTGTTGAGGTGCAAATTGTCTTTTTTTGGTACACGTTAAGCTTGTTCTCCCGAAATTTCAAGCCGCGCCTTGTTATGCCGAAAATTCAAGCTAGCGTCTCTGTCTATCGTTCTGCGAAACTCCCGCCTCTTCAACCCGCACCTTGTTAGCCCGAAATATTTAAGATATATCTTTGTCTCATTGTGCTCCGACAACTCCCTCCATCTCAATCCGCGCCTTGCTATTCCGAAATTACAACGCGCGCGAAAACTCCCACCTCCTGTGAAATCCCGACACGCGAAATGCCCGTGGTACCCCTGAACCGAAAGAACCGCCTCAAATTGGTTGGGTTACTTTCATAACTTACCCCACATTTCGGACAAGCGCGTCCCTAAGCCATGGTTCCCCACTGCCATCCCGTCCGCCCACCCATTCTTACATCGAGGCCGCGAAAACCCGCGACGAAGCCCCACACCCTGCTCCATCCGCCACCCAGCCGGAGCCTCTTCCCCGACGACGCCGTCCACAGCAACACCACGACGTCCCTCATCCACCATACTGGATGAGGATCCGTCGTCGATCTCGTCGTCCCACCGGTTCATCCACCCCGTCCTCCACCTCCAAGGAGCTGCCCCGATGTTCCCCTCGTCTTTCGCACCACCTCCATTCCCACACCGCCGTCTTCACCTGCACCACCAGAAGAGCATCATCATCACTGTTTCCTCAGATGAAGCTGCGGCCTAATTGGTGCCACCAAAGAGGTTGTACACTAATCACCGCATTTTCTTCTTGATTTGATCTCACGGTGCTATCGGCGCTCGGTCCAGAGCCGACACGGCGCGGCTCCATCCACGGCGGCGTTGCCGCCACCTCCTCCACGATGTCGCTCCCTCGGCGGCGACATCCACATCAGTAGGAGCTGCTGCTGCTTTAGCTCTCGCTCGTGCTGCTGCTCTGCTCTTGCTCTCGGTCCCCTACCTGGTCTGCTCTTGCTATTGCTCTTGCTCACATTGTTGCTCTCGCTCTTGCTCTTGCTTGCGATGCTGCTCCAATTTAGCTACACTTCAGTCGACTGAATCGACTTTTGGGTCAGTCGATTTTCAGGGGGTGGGGGGGGCTCGCCGCGGTGAAGGAAGAACCAGCCGCAGCGGGAAGGGGGACTCGCCGGAAAGGTACCCCACTATCTATCTTAGGGTTCAGGGTGGGGGCGGTGATCGCCGGCGGTGGCGGGGCGTTGGCGTTGGGAACGCCGGAGAAAAAGCTCAGCACGGGGGGGAGGGCTAGAGGGATGTCCGGGGCGGCGGTGGACCGACGGTGGGGAGTGTTATCGGGGCGGGTGGGGCGGCGCACCACTGGGCGTGGGTGGCGGGGGGCTGCTGTTTGGCCGGTGGTTGCTGGCCCTTGATTTCGTATCCAACGGCTACAAAATTGACTGACCAGAGATGAAAAATTCAGTCGACCGACGTGTAGCCACACCTTGCTAGTGCATTCAGTTTCGACAGCAACATTCAGTTTCGACAGCAAAATTCAGTTTCGATAGTTAGGTTCGAGTTTAACGATTAAGTTCGGTTTGACGATTAAATTCAGTTTCAACAGTTAAGTTCGAGATGAGCGGCTGATGTATTTTACATCTAGCACTTTGTGGTTATGTATTTTACGTCATGTATTGGAGATGCTATTAGAATTCCACTCAGGTTAACATTGTCTCTCTTGTCCTGCTTCAGCCTCGGCGTCGTACAATTCACTGGAGCTGCTCCAACGACGAAACCCTCCATCATAGCGGAGCAGTACCTCGGGCTCCATCTCAAGACGCCTAAGATCTTCTTCCCCTGCTCCGACAGCCAAGTCAGCCGGAGCATCCTCACCGGCCAAGCCAATCACGCTGAGATCTACATGGCTTCGCCAAAGAGGTTGTACACTTGTTGCATCTCTTTTTTACTCTACATGTTATATATATTGTCCACTGAGCACTAGTGGTAACGGGAAATACGATTATTTTATCCTACTATATGACAAGCAGTGAGGTACCAGGCAACTTAGCTATCCGTGATGGACTCTCTTGAACGCCATCATTATTTATCTCTGCATGTTTGAGTTGTGCATTTGTCGATGGGCCTGGGAATTGAGCTAGTATGGCAGTGGCCTGGGTCCAAAGTAGTAGAAGTAGCACAAAAACATTTTTTAGTGTAGGATTTTCCTTGCTCAAGCCCGCCTACTAGAATCTTCGGTGCTTGAAAGGAAAAGTGAATGAAAAACATAGGAATTGGAAAGTTTCCTATGGTACTACTTTTCATGAATTTGGTGCAAAGGAATGGAGCAAAGGAAAATTGTAGGATTTGTTCCTTTAGTGTCTCCTTGAAAGAAAAACCGTAGGAATTCTAATATCCACTTGTCCTCCTTTTCATATAACTATTCATCAAGCACAAGACTAAGAGATAGTAGCATAATAGCATTATAACCGTACATTTTCTTGTGGTTTGGCTTAATCTCACCATGCTTTTTTGCATCCTGTGATCTTCCAATTGTTGTGAATCAAACAACCAGATTGGCAGAAATCTTGTGTTTTTAAATTCTCTATTTTGCACGTGCATTCCTACCCTATTCCTGTCTATTTCCTATCCCTGCATTGTTAGAATCCTCAAATTCAAACAAGCCCTTACTCAATTACTTCTGTTACAGATATGTGTCAAAGAAAACCTTGTGTTGTTTGTCCTGCTCCTGCGGCGCTGTGCTCCACCCAGCTTAGCTGCTCCAATGACGGAAGGGTTCACCACAACAGGGATCCGCTCTCCAGACTGTCTTTCGCCGCCTCAAATCTTCTTCCCTGCCACCGGCAGCCACGACAATTGCATTACCATCATCAACTAAGAAGATGACCTTGAGGACTACACGGGTCCACAAGAGAGGTCGCACTCTTCCGTGTCTGCTTACGTTATGCGTCGCTTAATATGATGACATGCTACATTATCGTCGTGTTCACCTATTAGACTCCAAGTCAGGTCCAAACTAATGCTGAAACTTGAGTTTTTAAATGGTTGTGGGGTACATATTGGGGCAGCAATCAATACTATCTATCTACTATCTGGTTAATCTCGGGTTTCTACTATGAGTTTCATGTTGGGTGCAAACAAACATTAAAGGAGCCATTATCTGTATTTTTTAACTAAAGCCATTTTCTGCCTGCTATCATTGGTTTTGGGTCTATCCACAGTTTGCTACCATCACTCTGGATTTGTGCATGCACTCCTTACATAATCTCACTATATTTTATTCCTATGCATGCCAGTTATTGTACACAATGGAACTGATCATGTAGAGCAAAAGAGACGAGCCTTGCATGGCAACAAAATTTCATGCAGACGTCGCTCCATGGTGGGCGCAAAGGCAGCCCCTCCTCCACCCATTTCGGATCGCAATCAAGAGGAAGATAACTATTCTGAGGGGGATTCAGAAGGGGAAGACTACTCCTATTTACCCCATGAGGTCTTCGCTCTAACTTGGCATGCTGATGTTGGTAATATCATGCATATGATGCCTAGCATTGCTTACTGTATACATTAAAGATGTCATCTGCTTAGTTTAGACATGCTTTGTGTCAATACCATCTGTTTAGTTTCTTTATCGTATATGTGAATCATGCAATGCCATCTTGTTTAGCCAGGCATCATATATGTGAATTTTGCAATGCCACCCTGGTTAGCCAGTCATCTTATATGTGAATTATATCATGCCATCATTTTTTTATTACGTGTTAAATTTGTCAACAATTTTAGTACATTCAATTACACTTCCTATGCATCAGCCATTCGGCACGGTCATGGAAAAATCTGGAGTGAAAACAAGGTCTTCAGAGCAGACAATGCTATCTGACGAAGCGCATGTCTTGCTGGTTAGCGATAGCTCCTCAGAGGAGGATTCAGAGACAGATGACCAATCATATCTCCCCCCCCCCGAGGTGCATGCTCTAACTTGGCAGGGTTATGTTGCTCATATCGTGCGTATGGTATCTTGCATTGCTATGTCATTTGCTTAGTTTAGACATGCTTTGTCTGAATGCCACCTGTTTAGTGTCTAATTACCATATATGTGAATTATGGAATGCCATCTTGTTGCAAGACATTATATATGTGAATTATGCAATGTTATCTTGTTGCAAGGCATTATGTATGCGAATTATGCAATGCCATGTTGTTTAGGCAAGCGTCATATATGTGAATTATATCATGCCGTTCTTTTTTTTGTATTTCTCATTGCTTTTGTCGACAATGTTTGTATATTCAACTGCTCTTCCTGTGCATCAGCCATTTGAATTGGTGATGGAGAAATGGAGCGAAAACAAGGTCTTGAGTAGAAAATGCTACTCTTTGAAGCGATATCTTCTTTGGTTACATATAGCTATTTAGAGGAGGATTCAGAGGCAGATGACCAGTCCTATTATCCCCCTGAGGTGTATGCTCAAACTTGGCAGGGTTATATTACTCATATCATGCATATGTTGTATTGCAATGCTTAGTTTTTACATCATATACACAATATTGAATGCCATCTCCTTAGTTGACACATCATATATGCGATTGCCCTCTGCTCAGCCTTAGTATATAAATCATATATTTGAATTATGTCATGCCATGATGTTTACATAGACAACATGTATCTGAATTATGGCATGCCAACCCATTTTCTAAAGACATAATATAGTTATATCATTTCATCATGTTTACATAGTCATCATATTTTAAATTATGTCATTCTATCTGTGAATTATATCATGCCATCACTATAGGAATCTGCTACTTTGCCATCTGCCACGGCGGATGGCAAAGGCATGGATGGCGGACGGCAAAGACCTTTGCCGTCAGCCGCGGACGGCAAAAGGTGACGGCAAAGTTGGGGACGGCAAAGAGCTGCGTTGTCGTCTGCTTCGGGCAGCTGACGGCAAAGGGGCCTTTCCCATCAGCAGCAGACGGCAAAGAAGACGGACGACAATAAATGCGCTGTTACTCCGTTAGGTGGTTAACGGCAGGCCTTTGCCATCCGCTGCGACGGTAAAGCCTTTGCCGTCGACCATCAGGCAAACCGACCAAATTGGTCACCTCCCAGATGCACAGATTGCACGCCACGTGGCCTCTTTGCCGTCCGCTGCGATGGCAAAGACTTCTTTGCCGTCGGTGGCGAGCGGCAAAGATCCCGCATATTGTCTCTTTTTTCGTTTTTTACT
Source organism: Aegilops speltoides (assembly GCA_021437245.1). Lineage (NCBI taxonomy): Eukaryota > Viridiplantae > Streptophyta > Magnoliopsida > Poales > Poaceae > Aegilops > Aegilops speltoides. Next base: position 436,631,532 of record CM038143.1, read on the forward strand.
CCAACAATTTTCACAGCAAATATATATCACATATCCAGCACATAAGTTTCATATAACATATCCAGCACATAAGTTTCATATCACATATCCAGCACATAAGTTTCATATCACATATCACATCAGTTTCACACATCAGTTTCATCCATACACATTGTTCATACATAAGCAAGTTCCATGATAGCAAGCTAGATACAATGCAAAGTTTCATCAAAGGAAAAGCAAGCACTCCATCATAGCAAGCTAGCTTCCATGAAGTGAATGAAATCTGCAAAATGGTAAAATAAGAAAGTTAGAAATAGGTGACTAGAACAAGAAGAAGACTAGAACAAGAAGTATATGTCATTTATGAGCTAACTTAGGTGAAATGGATCATATATGAGCTAACAAAGTTGAAATGAGTTGTTTATGAGCTAACTTAGTTGAAATGGATCATTTATGAGCTAACTTAGTTGAAATGGGTCGTTTATGAGCTAACTAACGAGACGGCAGGGTGGCGGGGACGACGACAGGGCGAGGGCTGGTGGGGCGGCAGCGCTGGCAAGCGATGGCGATGGCGAGGCGGTGGAGGAGGCGGGCGTCGGCGCCGGGCAGGCCGGGCTGGGCGGCTGGGGGCAGGGGCGGGAGCAGCGGCAGCGGTGGGGCGGTGGGGCGATGGGGCGGGGGCCGGTGGAGCGGCGGGGTGGTGGTGCGACCGAGCGGCGGCGAGTGGTGGGGGCGGCGGCGCGCGTGTGGGAGCAGGGGGAGAGAAACAGAGAGAGGGACGGGGTGTGGGGGCGCGCCGGCCGTTAGGTATGTTTAATCTTTGCCGTCCGCCTCCTTTGTCGTCCGCTAATGTGCTCTTTGCCGTCCGCTAGCCATATCTCCGTGTCTCCATATTGCGTTTGCTCTTCTCCACCTCTTATTTACTACATGTGCAATTTACTTTCCGCTGCCATTACTCTAGAATTGCATGTGTAGGGTGATACTTGACTTGGTCATCATTGTGAACTTGCTAAAAACTTGTCCTAATCAAAAGGCAAAACTTTTAAGTTGTCAAGTAGTCTAATCACCCCCCCCTCTAGACATACTTTCGATCCTACAAGTGGTATCAGAGCTTTGGTCTCCATTGGATTGGTTTCCATTGCATTGGACTCCATAAGCTTGGTTTCACAACCTAGGAGAGTATGGCGTCTAGTGAGGGTAATTTTCGTAGAGGTCCTTACTTTGATGGTTCAAATTTTGCTAGTTGGAAGCATAAAATGAAAATGCATATTCTTGGACATAACCCTGCCGCATGGGGCATTATTTGTGTTGGCTTGCATGGTGAGTTCTTGAGGAAGGAAAAGTTCGGATCGCGAAGCTACTGCGGATGAGTTGCGGATGTTACGTAACAATGCTCAAGCTTGTGACATTCTCTTCAATGCTTTGTGTCCCGAGGAGTTCAACAAGATCAGCCATCTTGAGAATGCAAAAGAGATTTGGGATACTTTGGTCGAAATGCACGAAGGTACCGAGTCCGTGAAGGAATCAAAGCTAGATGTTCTTCAAGGTCAACTTGACAAGTTCAAGATGAAGGAAGGTGAAGGAGTCGCTGAAATGTACTCTAGGCTTGCTCTCATCACCAATGAGATTGCCGGCTTAGGAAGCGAAGAAATGACCGACCGATTCATCATCAAGAAGATTCTCAGAGCTTTGGATGGAAAGTATGACACCGTGTGCACTTTGATCCAAATGATGCCAAACTACAAGAATCTCAAGCCTACCAAGTCATTGGAAGAATTGTTGCTCATGAGATGACACTTAAAGATAAGGAAGAGCTTCACAACAAGTCAAGTGGTGCTTACAAAGCTACAGTTGAAGCTCCCACAACCTCAAGTGACAAGCTGGTTTCCAATGAAGAGATAAGCCTAATGGTGAAGAACTTCAACAAATTCTACAAGAGTAGAAGCAAGGAAAGAAGCTCAAAGTCTAGATCATATGATGAAAAGAGATCTTCTAGTCGTGATCGAAACTGCTACAATTGTGGAAGACCCGGACACTACTCAAATGAGTGTTCGACTCCCCACAAGAGAAGAGAAGAATCTCCAAGAATAAGAAGCTCAAGAGAAGAGTCGCCTCGGAAAGAGAGGAGTAGAGATGATCGTTATGAACGAAGATCCTCTCGGAGAAGCAAGGATTTGGAAAGGAAAGACAAGTCATCAAGGAGCTACACAAGAAGAAAACATCAAGCTCATGTTGGTGAATGGGTCTCCGGCTCCGACTCCGACAATCACTCCGAAAGAAGCTATCACTCCAACTCGAATCTGATCAAGATGAAGGTGTTGCGGTCTTGCTCTCGTGTCCTCCAACTCCAACTCCTATGACTTGTTTGATTCACCAAATGAGGGAATTGGAAGATGCTTCATGGCAAAAGGCCCCAAGGTATCACACCCTGAATTCATTGACTTTGATAGTGATGAAGATGACTTGCTTGGTGAAGATGAGCTTTTACATGACAAATCTAGTGAGCTTAGTAATGATGAACATGCTAGTAGTCTTTATAGTCGAGAAGAGTCGAATGACAATGCTATGAAGGAGATTGAGCGTTTAACTAAAGAACTAAACACTCTTAAGTTAGCTCATGAAACAACTCAAGAAGATCATAGAGAGCTCCTAAGATCTCATGAGAAGCTACGCTCGAGAAGCTCAATCTAGAGCAAGAACATGAGTTTCTAAAAGCTATCAATGACGATCTTGAAAGAAGAGTTCTTCATATCTTGCCAAACGACTTCTCTTGTCTAATTTCTTGCCACCTATTAAAACTAAGCATGACAAGCATAAGAAAAATTCTTCATCTAGTAGTAACAATAACCATGCTAAATCAAATGTTGTTGCTTCTAGTAGTTCTCTTGATTCCACTAACAATGTTTCAAGCCAAGTTTCACTTGAGCAAGAAAATAGTCTATTGAAAGGGATTATAGAGAAAGGTGTCTACAAGAGCCTTGCGGAAGCAAGAACTTTGAGAAATTGTTCGCAAACAAGGAAGACACCGGAAGAATCAAGGAATTGGTTTTGAGCGAAAGTTCAACGCCGAGGGTGTTGAATGGGAAGAAGGTCAATATCCCACTCCAAAGTTTGTTTCTCAAAAGGAGAAGTATTATCCTACTTCTTCCAATGTGGAACAAGCTCAAGATGACCTTCCACCACAAGACCACAAGCTAAAAGGCAAGGACAAGCTTCAAGAGGAGATTGATGCATTCATTGAAGCACCCAAAGCCATGGTCAAGTGGGTTTCTAAGGAAACTTCAAGTTCTACTTCGTCAAGCTCAACTACTACCCCAAGGATTCCCATCAAGATGATGTGGATCCCGAAGAAGAAGAACTAGAGAGTTCTTGAGGGTGACTCCGCCAACATACTTCACTCACATTCATTTTGGCAAGAACTTGTGCAATCAACTTCCACATCTTGCACTAGTTCATGGAGTCACAAACCCTCATGTTGGTAAGTCAAGGGACAAGGTAATCATTGCTTTCATGGACATCATCTATTGTGTACTTCAATCTATGTCCATGGATATCGTTGTTTGTTCCTTGTGGGACTAACCCATGTAGGTATTGAAAGTGCCGAATCCAAAGGATTGCTCCCAACTCTTGATGATCTTCATCAACATTGAGCATCCACATCTTCAACATCTACATGAAGTCTTCTCGACAACCCAAGGTTAGTTTGACCCTTTAAAGGGTTCTCACATCAAGGGGAGCTTTGCTCTTGAGAATTGAGCTAAAGCATCTTCAAATGATGTGAACACATTAATGCTTTATGTAAAAGTGGTAACCCCACTTGTGCTTAAGCGATGAGTATGACCTATGATCAAATGTTCTCATTTGACTCCTAAGTCAATATACTCATATATAGATGACCTAGTCATCGCCAAATTGTGTGATAGTAGCTAGTGTTTTGTTTGTGCATGTTTGACACATATTTCATTTGCTATCTTATTGTGTGAGCATGTTGGATGCATGATTTTATCCATTCGAGGACATCCATTTGTTGCTTTGGTCTTTTGGATTTTTCTTTTGACCAAATGGATGGACAAGAATGCCTAAGTTCCTCCCTAGCTATCTATGCTTTCTTGATCAAACTCTATTCATGCTTATATCACAAACTTTGAACAAGACTTTTTGGACGAGACCGAGTGAGGAGCACTCGAGCCACCGATCCATCAAAAGCTTAAATTCCAAAACCTTCTAAGTATTTTCGGTCAAACCAATATACTCAAATCGGACGCACCGAAATCACTTGGATTGATCTAGGTTTTCACCTCGGTGAAACCAAGTTGCAGATTTCGGCGTGATCAAGTGAGTAATCGCTTGCGATTAACCATCTCGGTCCCACCGAAGTTTTCAACTTCGGTCCCACCGACACCGAAGGGTATATATACCCGAGGGCAGCGCGTTGATTATTCCTTCAAAACGTCTCGCCTCAAACCCTTATTTGCCGTCGCCGTGGTCTCCGGATCGTCTCCGCCATCGCTCAGTCGCCTCGCCATGGTCTCCATCGCCGTCAACGGTCTATCTCATCGCGCCGTTGCGCCGTAGTGAAACTCCACCTAGTTGTGTGAGTTTCGATCTCTCGTGCTTCAACCTCTGATTCAATGCACGATAGGTTTTGCCTAGCTTCTTGCCAAGTTTGAAATCTTCCTATCCAGTGATTAGTTCTTAGAACAAAATTCGAGTGAAAATTTTAGGGTTAGGTTTCCGCGAACACATCTCGGTGTGACCGATTCTACATTATCGGATGACCGATTTGGCCTCTGGCCATTGCCGCACTTTTCGGTCCAACCGAAGTTGTGCAAATCGGTAAGACCGAAATGAGGATTTAGTGAAACCCTAGTGTTCTCGGCTAGACCGAAACCCATTTCGGTCCAACCAAAAGTGGTGTGAATGGTTACATTTAGACACTTGGATTCACGAATTTTAGACTCGGTCAGACCGAAATGCATTCTGTGAAAACCTAAAACTGAAGTTTGAACTCATTCTTTTTGCAAAAACTTCTGCAGTTTGTGATAACTCTTCTATTCTGCCTATACCTATTTTATTCACAGGTTGTCAGTCATGTCTGATGCAAGTGACAGCCAGAACAGTCTGAATCACCGGTTGAGATTCGAGGCGGGCACTAGTCTGAAGCAAGCAGTTTTTCGATGATGGAGAGAGGCACCCCAAGTGGATTGCCTCCTGCTGCCACGGGCCGTGAAGAAGAGAGATTCGATGAAGAGGATTCTGACTTTGTTGCTGAGGAGGAGATTACATCCAAGCCTAAGAGGAAAGTGGTTGCCAAAGACTATCAAGGGCAACATACCAAGAAAGGCACCAGCAAAGTGAAGAAGTCCACAGTTGCAAAGAAGCTGAGCATGGAAGAAGAAACCTCCAGCAAGATAAAGAAAACTTCCAAGAGGAAGAGGTTAGTACATGATGAAGTTGATGATGATTCTGATGAGGAAGCACCCCAGCCTCCTCAGAAGCCTAAGTTGATGGGAGATGCCATCAGGGCAGGAGCACCCACTAAATCAAAGCCATCAGCTCCAGCAAAAGGCAGCCCAAGCCAAACCTGCTGCCAAGCCCAAGAAAACAGTGAGAACATTCCTGCTTCAGAGAAGAAGAAGGACAATGTGCCACCGCTAAATCGAGATGAAGAGGCACATGTATTGTCAAGCTCGAATGAAACCGCCATCCATAATGATGCTCATCCTCGAGCTGAAAATATGAAGGAAAGGAAGGACAAAGGTCTCGAGCTATGGAGGCAAGTTGATCCATATGCCACCGGAGAAGGACAGCTGTTGACTCAAGGTTCCACACCGAGAGCAACAAGATTTCTATGAGGCAGTGCTCATGGACAAGAAGCCAATTGTTGCCGACACGGATCGTTGATTGGAAATACATCGACAAAGTGAAGAGCACAGAGACTACTTCCCACATGTGCATGAGAGCTTCACCGCATGTGGAGTTGCGAGTTCGTTGGTCGAAGTTGACCGCTTGGAATGATGAGATGATCATGCGTTCTATGCCACAAAGACACTTCTATCCAGATGGCGAGAATTGTATGGATGGTGAAGGCGAAGATTCTCTTCAACAGTTGAAGAGTGGGCTGCACTCTTGAATGCTCCAAATCAAGGGATGATGATGTTGATGTTTATGGAATCCCCAAGAAAAATCACGAGTCTATGAGGAACATGTACACCGAGGTACCAGCCAAGGATGTTGAGATATGGAAGCTCGGATCGGTGTATCATCTTGAGCGAGTCTCCCAACCACTAACACTATTACGAGGCATACTTTGATGCCCAAGTCGAGACCATCGCATGATAAGAGGCTATTCAATCAACATGCTGCACATTGTAGATCGAAGACACCTTTTAAGGTGATGGACACGATAGTTGAGACTATCAAGAGGACAAAGACAAACCGTAAGAGGTCATGTGGGTTTGCCCGCACATTCAGATGCTCATCAATGCCAAGTTTGGCACGGGCACCTACTTGTTGGATAGACCCCACTTGCCACCGCAGCTGAACATGAAGATAATGAAGTTGTAATGACCGGGATGATCCCACATCTGTTGAAGGACAAGCTAAGTCTGAAGCGCCAAACAAGCCAAAGCTGAGAAGGAAGCGGCAGCAGAAGAAAGCCCAAGAGCGTTGGAGAACAACTTCTTGAAGCTACCGGAGGATTGAACTACGCTGGCAAAGATAGTGCGCCTCGGGAGAGTCTTGAGAGGATAGTTGAAGACAAGTTCCATGCTCTGGATGTCAAGTCGATCAAGTGCAGAGTCACTTGTCAACAAGCTTGAGGAGATATCGAGGAAGCCAAGAGGGAGAAGGCGAGCTCATGAAGGAGATGCAGATGACCTTGTTGAGGATGACTATGAGCAGCTGCTCCAGTGCCCACAAAGCCCAGATCATTGCTATTCGGTGGCAGACCCTGGCTATCTGATCAAGACCTCCACAGCTCCATCGGTGCAGCTCGGCTCCAGTGTCCACTCCTCCAGCTCCACAGACTTCAGCGAAGCCTTTGCAGATGCAGCTATCTCCACTCCATCGACGCAGACAGAGCCGCCAACAGAGTCCCTAGTGACGCTTAGCTCTATACCTTTTGAACTTTTGGTAACTTGTTGCCAAAGGGGAGAAATTGTATAGATCATAGGACTTCGAGAGAGAGTGCTCGTTTTTGCTCTTTCGTTTGCGGTTTTCCTTGAGATACTTTTGAGTTCTTGAGACATTTGGTGTTTGATACTACGTTTGCTCTATCTTGATGAGTGCTTGATCATACTATGCTTAATGAGTGCTTAATGCTTATCATATTCTATTCACATCTTGTATGATCATTTACTCATGTCTTGGTGATTGGGTGCATGCTATTCATTCTTATCATTTTGTGCGCTCCACCAAGATGTATGTGACATGGAAGAGTGACCCATGATCCTAATCGATTGTGCATTTGCATTCAAACGCAAATCTTAAATAATGCACAAATTTAGGGGGAGCTCTTGCTTATCACATACTTCTCAAAGCGACGATGTTATTCATTGATTATATCATTTGTCGAAGCTTTGATCTATATGTTGTCATCAATTACCAAAAGGGGAGATTGAAAGTGCAACTAATCCCGGGTGGTTTTGGTAATTAATAACAACATATATATCATTGAACTAATTGTTTCTTGAGAATATTTCGAAAGTTCAAGGATATGGGTATGGCAATGACCGATGATGTGGACCCTCAAAATGCTAAGGAAAACATTGCTAAAAGCTCAAGACTCTATTTTTGGTTTAGTGATCAAAGATCACATTGAGTCCATAGGAAAGCCAATACTATTAAAGGGGATGAGGTTATGATGATGATCTGGTTGCTCAAAGTGCTTAGTGATTTATCTCTCAAACTATCAGCAATCTTTCATTCCAACATATACTCATAAGTAATCTCGGTCCCACCGATTCCATAAACTTCACCACACCGAGATGAACCACCTCGACCATATACCCAAACCCTAGAAATTTCGGATTTTCCGATTCCAAACTCGGTCTTACGAAACTAGTGTTGCCAACCTTCGTACTCAAATCGGTGTCACCGAGATGAGAAAGTCGGTCCCACCGAGAATGGCAAACCCTAGTCTTTGGAAGAATCGGACTAACAGAGATTGTATTTTCGGTCCCACCGAAAATCCCAACGTTCTAAGATTTGAACTTTCGGTCTCACCGAGTTGTCAACTTCGTCCGACCGAGATTGGTCAAATGTGTGTAGCAGTTGGATTTTGTGTGGAGGCTATAAATACCCTCCACCTCCTCTTCATTCGTGGAGAGAGCCATCGAAAAAGAACTACCACTCCTACCTTACATTTACGAGAAGAAAACTACCTACCCTTGTGTTGAGATCAAGTTGCTCCACTCCCACCATATGAAACTTGATTTCTAGCCTTCCCAAGTTGCTTTCCACTCAATCCTTTCTTCCACCACAGCCAAATCGGTGAGGAGAGTTGAGTGTTGGGGAGATTATCATTTGAAGCACAAGAGCAAGGAGTTCATCATCACCAACACCATCTATTACCTTTTGGAGGTGGTGCCTCCTAGATTGGTTAGGTGTCGCTTGGGAGCCTCCGTCAAGATGTGGAGTTGAACCAAGAAGTTTGTAAGGACAAGGAGATCGCCTACTTCGTGAAGATCTACCCCGAGTAAGGCTAGTCCTCCGTGGGCGTGAGGCCATGATGGCATAGACAAGGTTGCTTCTTCGTGGACCCTTCGTGGGTGGAGCCCTCCGTGGACTCTCGCAGTTACCCTCCGTGGGTTGAAGTCTCCATCAACGTGGATTGACGATAGCACCACCTATCGGAACCACGAGAAAAATCTCCGTGTCTCCATATTGCGTTTGCTCTTCTCCACCTCTTATTTACTACATGTGCAATTTACTTTCCGCTGCCATTACTCTAGAATTGCATGTGTAGGGTGATACTTGACTTGGTCATCATTGTGAACTTGCTAAAAACTTGTCCTAATCAAAAGGCAAAACTTTTAAGTTGTCAAGTAGTCTAATCACCCCCCCCCTCTAGACATACTTCCGATCCTACACATATCGTGCGTATGGTATCTTGCATTGCTATGTCATTTGCTTAGTTTAGACATGCTTTGTCTGAATGCCACCTGTTTAGTGTCTAATTACCATATATGTGAATTATGCAATGCCATCTTGTTGCAAGACATTATATATGTGAATTATGCAATGTTATCTTGTTGCAAGGCATTATGTATGCGAATTATGCAATGCCATGTTGTTTAGGCAAGCGTCATATATGTGAATTATATCATGCCGTTCTTTTTTTGTATTTCTCATTGCTTTTGTCGACAATGTTTGTATATTCAACTGCTCTTCCTGTGCATCAGCCATTTGAATTGGTGATGGAGAAATCTGGAGCGAAAACAAGGTCTTCAGAGTAGAAAATACTACCTGCTGAAGCAGATATCTTGCTGGTTACATATAGCTATTCAGAGGAGGATTCAGAGGCAGATGACCAGTCCTATTATCCCCCTGAGGTGTATGCTCAAACTTGGCAGGGTTATATTACTCATATCATGCATATGTTGTATTGCAATGCTTAGTTTTTACATCATATACACAATATTGAATGCCATCTCCTTAGTTGACACATCATATATGCGATTGCCCTCTGCTCAGCCTTAGTATATAAATCATATATTTGAATTATGTCATGCCATGATGTTTACATAGACAACATGTATCTGAATTATGGCATGCCAACCCATTTTCTAAAGACATAATATAGTTATATCATTTCATCCTGTTTACATAGTCATCATATTTTAAATTATGTCATTCTATCTGTGAATTATATCATGCCATCACTATAGGAATCTGCTACTTTGCCATCTGCCACGGCGGACGGCAAAGGCATGGATGGCGGACGGCAAAGACCTTTGCCGTCGACATGAGCAACAAAAGGTGGCGGCAAAGTTGGGGACGGAAAGAGCTGCGTTGTCGCCTGCGCTTGGGCGGTGACGACAAAGGGGCCTTTCCCATCAGCAGCAGACGGCAAAGAAGACGGACGGCAATAAATGCGATGTTACTCCGTTAGGTGGTTAACGGCAGGCCTTTGCCATCCGCTGCGGACGGTAAAGCCTTTGCCGTCAGCCACTGTGGGCAAACTGACCAAATTGGTCAGCCTCCCAGGATGCACAGTTGCCTGCCACGTGGCCTCTTTGCCGTCCGCTGCTGATGGCAAAGACTTCTTTGCCGTCGGTGGCAGACGGCAAAGATCCTGCATATTGTCTCTTTTTTCTGTTTTTTTACTCCAACAATTTTCACAGCAAATATATATCACATATCCAGCACATAAGTTTCATATAACATATCCAGCACATAAGTTTCATATCACATATCCAGCACATAAGTTTATCACATCAGTTTCATCCATACACATTGTTCATACATAAGCAAGTTCCATGATAGCAAGCTAGATACAATGCAAAGTTTCATCAAAGGAAAAGCAAGCACTCCATCATAGCAAGCTAGCTTCCATGAAGTGAATGAAATCTGCAAAATGGTAAAATAAGAAAGTTAGAAATAGGTGACTAGAACAAGAAGAAGACTAGAACAAGAAGTATATGTCATTTATGAGCTAACTTAGGTGAAATGGATCATATATGAGCTAACAAAGTTGAAATGAGTTGTTTATGAGCTAACTTAGTTGAAATGGATCATTTATGAGCTAACTTAGTTGAAATGGGTCATTTATGAGCTAACTAACGAGACGGCAGGGCGGCGGGGACGACAGGCGGGGGGGTCTGTGGGCGGCAGCGCAGGCAGCGATGGCGATGGGCGGGGCGGTGGAGGAGGCGGGTCGTGCTGCCGGGGCGGCGAGGGCACCTGGGGCGGGCGGCCTGAGGGGGCTGGCGGTGGTGCAGAGCAGCCCAGGCGGTGGGGGCGGTGGGGCGATGGGGGGGGCGGTGGGCGGTGGGGTGGTGGTGCGACCGAGCGGCGGCGAGTGGTGGGGGCGGCGGCGCGCGTGTGGGAGCAGGGGGAGAGAAACAGAGAGAGGGGCGGGGTGTGGGGGCACGCCGGCCGTTAGGTATGTTTAATCTTTGCCGTCCGCCTCCTTTGCCGTCCGCTAATGTGCTCTTTGCCGTCCACTAGCGGACAGCAAAGAGGGGGGCCGTTAAGTATTTTTTAACCAGCTCCTCAGTGGGGCCCCCTTCCCTCTTTGCCGTCCACTAGCGGAAGGCAAAGATTCTTTGCCGTCTGCTAGCAGACGGCAAAGAACAGGCTGATGGCAAAGGCTTTCTTTGCCATCAGCCAGTTCTTTGTCGTCTGCTTTTGGGTAGCTGATGGCAAAGAGCTTCTTTGTCGTCTGCTAGCTGATGGCAAAGAGCTGGCAGATGGCAAAGTAGCTGATTCCAGTAGTGCATCATGTTTCCATCGATGGCATGTTTGTGATTTATGGTATGCCAACCACTTTAATAGACACATCGTATAGTTATATCATGTCATCCTGTTTACATAGTCATCATATTTTGAAGTATGTCATTCTATCCTGTTTAGTTAGCCATCATACATGTGAAATTGTGTCATGCTATCCTGTTTTGTTAGCCATCATATATGTGAAATTATGTCCTCCTATTCTGTTTGGTTAGACAACATAAATGTGAAATATTTCATGCCATGTTTTCTTCCCTACTATCCATTGCACCTGTCTACCTTACAATGTCTGTACATTCAATTACTTTTCTTGTTTATCAGCCATTTCAATTGGAGGAGTGATGGCGAGATCTGTGGGAGTAAAACACGGTCTTGAAAAGATCGTGCTACCTATCGATGCAGATAGAACCACGGTTGTACTTGCCCAAGAACCAGCCCCACCACACATAACCCACACTCATGCAGATTGTACCCCTACCCAATTGGACAGAGAACCAGCTACACCCCTTCTAACCCCAACCCCAGCACATAGTAACCCAGTTCCGTTGACACAACACCGTCTCCACCACAGAGCACCCAAACACGGCGCTTAGTAAGGCAACTGCAGTGCCCAAAGCACGAGGACCACCACTCCGAACCCCAAGTCAATGCTTAAAGCGTAAAAGAATTGTTCTCGAGTCGGGTTACGTAGCTATGGTTCATACTACTTTGCTCTTGCATCACTGTATTTACTCATACCAACTAATTTCAAGTTTGAAGGATGCAATTGAAACTCCAATGGCGCAACAGGTATGTTTTAAACCTATTTCTTTAACGTGTTTGGATGTTTGCTGTTGTAACTTGCTCTATGTTGATTTCAGTTTCAATTGAATAAACAGTTATGTTCTCATGCCATGCACATTACAAGTGTTGTTATTGCTGTGTAGTTTCCCACACTTATATTCTGTCTATGCTGCTTTGTCTTAAATAGATATGATTCGAACTGTATCTATCTTGATTTGGCAACATAAACTAGAATGATATAGACCATACAGTGACCATACTACATAGATATATGTTTGTTTCATGTTGTTATCCTGTCCACCTTACTACTGAACTGATTTACCAAAATTAGTTTCATATACTACATTGTAAACTTGTGATGTGTTTGTTTGTTTCTCTCTTAGAACGCGGATAAAATATTGGAGAAGAGTACCCCGTTATGCAATGGTAAAGGAAGTAATGCAGATAAGGTTCAAGATAGTGAAACATCCCTGTTGGTCTCCAAGAAAGCTGATAAAAACTATATTGAAGACATTGAGACAACCCCAAAGTCCTGTCTTGATGTAGTGTTCGAGTTACTGTCAAGTTGAAAGACATCGATCAGATGTTATGCGACAGGAAGTTGAAGGACTAAGGAAGTCCCTGCAAAATTCAGATGCATACTTTCTGGTGCAACAACAAGTGCTGGAGGACTTAAACGCCAAACAAGAGAAAGTTAATAAGCTTGCTAAGCATCTTGCCAGTATTATGGGTACCCAGGATATTGTTTCTTGAGCTCTTCTGAAGTGGTTTAAGTTCTGGACTTGTTTTGCTGCGGCATTTATATGCTGCTGTGTTCCCTATATTTGCACTGGTAGCGAACTTTGATGCCCAGTGGATGTAATATGTGTAATAGCCGTGATAGCCTAGCGTAAGTTGCTTGCTTATTTATTTCCTTATTGTCTTGTTTATTTCTTTGCTTGTAGTCGGTCAGTTCTTTTCCGCGGTTTGCTAGTGGCCGCAATAACCTATTTTTTAAAACTAGGCCACAATAACCATGGGCTACATATTTACTGTAGTTACCATTTCCCTCCTACGGGCCGTAGAAACAATGGGCCTTCTACGTGTCGTAGAAACAATGGGCCTTATACGGGTCGTAGACACAATGGGCCTTCTACGGGCCGTATCATCAATGGGCCTTGTATGGGTCGTATGATCATTGGCCAAACATGGGCCAATAACAGACCGCATTATGGCCATAAACGGGCTAGAGTTGGAATCGTCTGTTCATGGGCCCACCATAATGGGCCGTCGTTAATCGGCCATATTTGATGACGCTATGAAAACGGCCCAACGTATTAACGTGCCACAAAATGGGCCGACTGTAACCTCGGACTGAATTTAGCCCACAAGCAGAAAATGACAGTAACGGGCCGTAAGTAAACAAATGCTGGAAATGAGCCCAAGAGTAAATGGACTCTGAGAAGGCCGAAAGATAACATGGGCTGGAAACAGCCCAACGGAATAACGGACTGTTAATGGGTATAAAGTGATACACTGTTCATTACGGGCCTGTTTCACCACGGGCCCTTAATGGGTATAAAGTGATACACTGTTCACTGCGGGCCAGTTTCACCACGGGCCGTTAATGGGCCAAGAGTTACAAAGGGCCTCATATGGGCCGAAAGATGTCATGGGCCATACATGGGCCAGAAGTGAAAATGGGCTGGAATCATATTGGATGGCCCAGATGAGGCTACTGGGCTTAATTCGGATAGGGCGTAACGGGCCTTGGGTTAGCGGGCTATAAATGGGCTATATGCAAACAGGCCGTTAACAGGCTTTCCATGGGCCGGGCTGCCACCTTTTGACCAAGTCAAACGGGCCGGCCTTTTCACAGGAATGGGCCTCTATTGGGCCGTGCCACGTGTCGACGTATCATAGGTGCCTTCTGTCAAATGAGTGGATGACATCTGTCCCAACGATGAGCCGACACATGTTTCCTCCAGCCAATGATGATTTTACACGTGGAAAATCCCCATTGGTCCGGGCTGTTAACGGGTTATCGGATCCAAAACCCGACCCGATAGCTTAACGGCGTTCCATTATGGTGGATGCCACGTGTCGGTCACCCTTGACGAAAGCACTTCTGTGACGCGCGATTTATCGTCATGGAAGTGGACATTTCCGTGATGATAATTTTGGTAATGTCATGGAACACTTCTACGACAGCACGGGTATGACTATCTTAATTCTGTCATAAAATCGTCATGGATGTACATGCATGACAAAAAACGTGACCTACTGTGACAAACACGTATCATCACGGAAGTGTATTTTTTTGTAGTGCATAGAACGGTGGCAGTTTTCTCGCTCAAAACTTTGCAGGATCGAAAGTATGTCTAGAGGGGGTGGGTGATTAGACTACTTGACCAAATAAAACTACCTTTTCCCAATTTTAGTTGTAGGCAAGTTTTAGCAATTCTACCAAGTCAAACATACCCTACACATGCAAGTCTAGAAGTTGAGCAGCAGAAAGTAAAGACTTTGCATATGAACATAAAGGAGGCATCGGAGAAATCAAATGCAATGAAGACACGGTGATTTTTGGCATGGTTCTGATAGGTGGTGCTATTGTACGTCCATGTTGAGGGAGACTTCAACCCACTGAAGGTAACGGTTGCGTGAATCCATGGAGGTCTCCATCCATGAAGGGTCCATGAAGAAGCAACCTTGCCTATTCCACCATGGCTTACGTTCATGAAGGACTAGCCTCACTCGGGTATATCTTCACGAAGTTGGCGACCTCCTTGCCCTTAAAAACTCCTTGGTTTAACTCCACAATCTTGGAGGCTCCCAAGTGACACCTAACCAATCTAGGAGACACCACTCTCCAAAAGGTAATAGATGGTGTTGTTGATGATGAACTCATTGCTCTTGTGCTTCAAATGATAGTCTCCCCAACACTCAATTGCTATCTCACATATTTGGGTTTGGTGGAAGAGGGAATTGAATAGAAAATAACTTGGGGAAGGCTAGAAATCAAGGTTCAAATGGTAGGATTGGAATCTCTTGATCTCAACACATGAGTAGGTGGTTTTCTCTCAAAAAAATGAGTAGTAGGAGCGGTGGTTTGTTCTGATGGCTCTTGTCGGTGTCAAAACCGGCGGATCTCGGGTAGGGGGTCCCGAACTGTGGGTCTAGGAGGATGGTAACAGGAGACAAGGGACACGATGTTTTTACCCAGGTTCGGGCCCTCTCGGTGGAGGTAAAACCCTACTCCTGCTTGATTAATATTGATGATATGGGTAGTACAAGAGTAGATCTACCACGAGATCAAGGAGGCTAACCCTAGAAGCTAGCCTATGGTATGATTGTTGTTCGTCCTACGGACTAAAACCCTACGGTTTATATAGACACCGGAGAGGGCTAGGGTTACACAGAGTCGGTTACAATGGTAGGAGATCTACATATCCGTATCGCCAAGCTTGCCTTCCACGCCAAGGAAAGTCCCATCCGGACACGGGACGAAGTCTTCAATCTTGTATCTTCATAGTCTTGGAGTCCGGCCAAAGATGATAGTTCGGCTATCCGGACACCCCCTAGTCCAGGACTCCCTCAGTAGCCCCTGAACCAGGCTTCAATGATGACGAGTCCGGCGTGCATGTTGTCTTCGGCATTGCAAGGCGGGTTCCTCCTCCGAATAATTCATAGAAGATTTTGAACACCAGGATAGTGTCTGGCTCTGCAAAATAAGTTCCACATACCACCATAGAGAGAATAATATTTACACAAGTTCAATCTGCTGACGTATCTCGTGGCGTGACATCACACCGCGGCCAAGCCTTTATTCGAATCGTTTTTACTGTTCCACCTCAGCATGTTTAGCGAAGCGGTTTCCTTGGCACGTCTTGTCAAAGCAGAGATCGTGTCCCCTTATTCCGGGATTCTCATCAATACGGGCGTGGGTAACCCAACCGCGCCATTGATTACGACGCTTGGGAGATAAGCGAGATTTATCAGGCCGGTGGGGACGCATAGTTTTTGTCCGTCCATATAAGGGGATAAGGATCCACCTTTTTAACTACGCCTTCTTCCTCCTTTGCTTATCCATTTCCGCGCACTCGAGCTCCAACGCCCTAGCCCGCACATCTTGCCTCAACCTTCCCCAGCCATGTCCGGAGCGGGAGGCAAGTGGATGGCCTCCTCCGTTACGGAGGGGCACATAAAGAGGCTGCGAAAGGCTGGATACTTGTCCAGCGACATCGCGCATCGGCTCCCCAACGAGGGGCAGCTCATCCCCACCCCCGGGCCCCTTGAAAGGGTGGTATTCCTCACCCATTTCCTCCACGGACTAGGTTTTCCACTTCACCCATTTGTCCGGGGGCTCATGTTCTACTATGGCATGGATTTCCATGATCTGCCCCGAATTTCATCCTCAACATCTCGGCGTTCATCATCGTGTGCGAGGCCTTCCTCTGCATCCAGCCCCACTTCGGCTTATGGCTAAAGACCTTTAATGTCAAGCCGAAGGTAGTGGGCGGCCGCCAAGCGGAGTGCCGAGATGCCATGGTGGGCAAGATGCCCAACGTCCTATGGCTCGAGGGCTCCTTTGTGGAGACCATAAAGGGGTGGCAATTGGGGTGGTTCTATATCACCGAGCCGCGTGACCCTGAATGGGCAGCGGCCCCCGAATTCAGATCTGCACCCCACCGGCTCACCTCCGGAAAGAAAGGGCCTATCATGGAGTGATTCGGAGGAGATGACCGACTCAATCTCGCATCAAACCACGGTGAACAAGAAACTCAAGCTTGTCAGCGTAGTCCAGTCATGCTCATCCGCGGATTCTCCGTGCCAACAACGGGCTTTCAACTTGTGGGAGTTCGATCGCACAAAGACTGACCTTGAGCGGGCTGTTCGACACTATGTGCGAAGATGCAGGAAGGTCTTGTTCAAGGCGCCGAGGCTCCGCATCCGCTCATCAAGATCGCGGATCAGCTTCGCAGCGTCAAGCCGCGAGTAAGCTATTTACCCTTTACGGGCACTTGATTTTCATAGTTTGACTCTATGCGGGATCTAAACTCCTTTACCTTTAACAGCTGGCGAAAACGTCCGGCAGGTTAACCTGTCGCTCCTTGCGGAAGACCAGCGGACCCGATTAATGGGACTGCTGGCTCCGGCGCCTTACGTGATGCCGGAGAAGAAGGCCAAGAAGAAGGCCACGGCAACTCGGAGGAGTTCCCGGCGCCAGGTGTTATCGGACTCATGGTCCGATGACTCCGAGGCGGACTCCTCCCGCGAAGACGAGGAGGAGAAGAAAGAGGCCTCTCCCTCAGCGGGGGAGAGAAGAAAAGGAAGGCCTCTCCAACTGGGGAGGCCGGAGGGTCCAAGAAGGGAAGGACCCTTCCTCCGGACTGTTCCACCAACGCCGACGATGGCGAAGAGGCGTGGCCTTCGAGGGCCAAGCCCCTGGCGAGATTGTAAGTGTCCGGATTCCCGAATAACTCATGATTTTTCTTTCGTCGCATAGTGTCTTTTAACGCCGAATACAACCATATAGCCCGCCCAAGGATGATCTCCCCGCTTCGTCGAGCGGGTCCCTGGGTTCGTGGGATGTGAATAGCACTTCACTTCCGACCGCCTCCTCCCCCCGTGACGCAGACGACGCCGAGGTGGAGTCCCACAAGGGGCCCAGCCAGGAGGAGGCAGTCCTGGAGGCGCCGCAAGGCGACCTCCCGGACTCTGGGCGAAAAGAGGGCGGAAGCCCCGAGGGCTCTAAGTCCGGCCCTGTGCCGAACTCCGTACCGGAACCTACAGTGGTTCCGGAGTCCGGCGGGCGGCCCCTTCGTAAGAAGGGCGAGACTGTGACACCGTTGACCTCCGTCCATCCGGAGGCGCCGGATAATTTGTTGGAGGCGCTCAACGGCGCTTCCATCAACGAGGAGCACTGCACTGTCATGAGTGCGGTGATTGGAAGGTTCGATCCGCCAAGAGCGGGCTGGTAAAGCTACACCAGCCTTCTAACAAAGCTTTGAGGTATGTGATTAAGATATGTAGAAATAGTACCGCATAGGCGGTAGCCTCGATGCTCGGTTTGGTGTTCGGAAAGAAAAGCCGAACGAGGATCTAAAAAGATATACTCGAGTCTAACATAAGCATGTCAATATGGGAATGCAGGCTCTTGCTTGACCTCTGCCAGACCGATCGGAGGTCAATGCATTGAAGCGAGCCTCGAGCGGTCCGAGAACAAGCTCGGCCGTGCCAAGAAGCAGCTCGAGGACAAGGAAGGTAAATGGTACCTTATTAAAGTAATACCTTATAGAAAAGGATTTGGTTGCAAAAAATGACAGGAATAACGTGAGTATTGCGGGGCCCTGAGCGAGGTGGCGACCACTGAAGGAAGCGGTGTCCGAGGCCGAGCATAATCTGGCCATGAGCGCACTGCAAGCGAGAGAAGCAGGAGGCACGGGTGGCGGAGGTGCGGCAAGAGCTCCAGGCTCTCGTGGAAAAACACGGGAGTTTGGAGCGTGACTCGAAGACTCGAGAGTCCGAGCTTGCTTCGGCTCTTGAGAGTGCCAAAGCCGCTAAGGTCGAAGCCCAAAAACCTTCCAGGAAATTGAGGCGATAAAGAAGATAGCGGCGGGTAAGGCATTCTTCATGCAAAGAAAGCACGTGAAAGTGAATTAGTTGTTACTTACCCGAATCCAGAGCTCTCCAGGAGCATTCGCAGATCTGCCCCGCAGTGTGTTCGATGCTACCGCATTCTACCGGGCCGAGGAACGGAGCTCGACGGAGAAGGTATTCTGGTCTCGATATCTTTGAGGCGGACATCCGTGCCTGAGCGACCAGGTGAAGCAGCTGGTCGAGCTCCTAAGGTGGCGAACAGTCCATGAAGGGCCTCATAGTTGGTTGTGGCCCAAAGAAGCCATGCACAGGAGCTACTTGATGCAGTGCGGCGGCTGGTGGGCGCTTGTCCATGGATTGAAGTCATCAAGCACTCCGTCTGCCTTGAAGGTGCCGTCAGACCCTTGCCGTGCTAAAGTGCCTTGTGGCAAGATGGATCTTTGTCGGTGTACTAAAGTAGGGGTACCTTAGTATCCCGAACTTGTGCCGCGGGCGATCGCAGCACCAGCAAGCAAGGCTTGGCCGGACGTCCGCCAAGATCCTCCGTAGCTCTCATTGATGCCATTCAAGAACAAAGTGTTTTAACTAAGAAGACAAGGCCCCGGCAAGAGGAGCTTGTCGGGAAGGGCAAAGCCCCGGCAAGAGGAGCTTGCCGGGAAGGCCAACCGAGGCATTCCAAGAAACTTGCCGCGACGCGCCGCGCGTCCCGGCAAGACCCGGCGAGCGACAAGCTTCCGGGCGCGACAAGACAACGACCGCGGCAAGGCGCTTGCCGCGGCGGAGCCACCAATCTGTGCCTACGCTCCAGCGCATCCGTCGACGTGTCGCCGCAGGACCGTTCCAGGCGCACGTGGCGGGAGGCTGTGTAGCCAAGCGGTGCGAGGTGGCAAATGGAGATGACGAGAAGGCCATCGTGGCAAGCGGTGGCGCCCCAAACGGTTGTTTTCTACACTGTTTGGGCAACCGGACGGGCATTAAATGCCCTTGTCCCCTGCCGTCAGAGTTAGGTAGGATACGCTGTAGCAGCAGTTGTACCAACCACCCTTTTTACATTTGTACCCTTGCCTGCGTTGCCACCTGTCGGTGACCCCTTTAGCCTATAAAAGGAGGCCCATGCGCAACGTAGAAGGGGTTCGACTCTTTCGAAACTACAGAACGCTCACGCTCTTGAGCAGGAACACAATACAAACACACAACAGCAGTAGGAGTTTTATCTCTCCGGAGAGCTCCAAAGCTGGGTAAAATCCCTCACGTGCCTCGCCTCGATCTGCTCTTCGTGCGCCCTCCGCTCCCCGCCGGACCGAGAAGGGGCCCTGCCCCATAGGTGTTCGTTTCCCACGACAGACGCCGAGAAGCTTATGACGGACGCGCCACCGCCAGGCAAGGAGTATCGCACGCCCGAGATGTACTATAAGGGTGTCCTGAAGGGTGCCCGCCTTATAGTGGGTGAATGCTCCAAAGATGTAATTTTTTAGTAGACTCGCATTTTGTTATCCTATGCGCTGAAAACTTTGTTCATATGCACTAAGCAACGCTTGTTAATTTAAAATATTACCTTCTGTGCGGCCGTTTATCAAATTTGAGAGATGGCAAGTAATTGGCTTCAGCCCCCATGCCACAAGTGTTGGGGTGTTTGGGATAAACTTGAGTGCTCTTTTTCCCATTTTTGGGTCCTCTGAGGGAGGCGCTCAACACAACGAACGAGGCAACCGGACTTATAATGCTTGAACACTCCCACTTAGCCATAGAATTCTATAATTTTAAATTTCGGTGAAGCCCCTAGTGTTCGGAAGGTCGAATTGGGCGCTATCACGCTGGGCGGACAAAGCCGGCTCCTCGCTCTAAGCGGCATAAGTCTTTAGGGACTCGAAAAAACCTCTCGAACAGCGACCGGCTCTCGCCCCATCATGACGGTCAGTTTTAGCTTTCTCCACTGAGGTGCTCAACCCAGCTCAACTGGGGCACAATCGCAGTGGTTCTCCCAACGCTATCTTAGCCGATTTAACGGAACGTAAGGTACCAAAACATGGGAGCCGGGCAAACCCAACTATTGACCCAAGACATGATTCGGAGCCGATGCATATAATGCTATAAGTTCGGGGTTCCGCACTTGTGAAAGTATTCGGACTTATCACACCATACTTTGGGGAACTTAAGCCCCTGGTGTATTTGGCCGTACCAAAGCGTACGGGTGCAACATGTCATAAGTGAACATATATAGATAAAAAAGAATGCAATGATAGGCAAAAAGCGATGCATTGTTTATTCAAAAAGTACTGCAATGAAAGCAGAATGATACAAATAGTGCGATAAGCAAGGGATGGGACTATTTAACATGTTCCCCTCCAGGGGTAGGCTGCGGAATGGTATGTAAAACAGGTATACTGCTCGTAATAGAGACCACCTGGACATTCAACGTAGCTTTTCTGCTTCCCTAGCTATTGCATCGTGAATTCGGCAAGTCCACTGCCGGACAGAGCTTCTGGAAAACGGAGTCCTGAAAATAAGAAGTAAGAAAAAATGACACCATTGGGAGCCCCTAGTGTGGTTGAGCCGCACTCTGGGCATTCCGTGGTCGTGCCCTTCCCCCTGTGCCCATGGTATCTCGGGCGTAGTTATGTGCGCGTGTAATCTGGTCTCGCGATTCGCGAGGGCTGGGTTAGCCACATTACTCGCATGCTCGGAACGTGCCAGGTGGTCTTGTTGTAAGTTACTCCGGGCACGCATGACGGTGTCCGGCCGCTTAACAGCCGGACTCGAGAATTGCCTTAAGAGGCTGCTTTGTACTTCCGCCACGAGAGCCGCTGTATGCTCCTCCGTTCGGAGAGAGCGTTCGGTGTTTCCGTTGACCGTAATGACCCCTCGAGGGCCTGGCATCTTGAGCTTGAGGTATGTGTAGTGCGGCACCGCATTGAACTTTGCAAATGTGGTTCATCCGAGCAGTGCATGATAGCCGCTGCAGAACGGGACTATGTCGAAGATTAACTCTTCGCTTCAGAAGTTATCCGTGGATCCGAAGACCACTTAAAGTGTGACTGAGCCTGTACAGTTCGCCTCTACACCTGGTATGACACCTTTGAAGGTCGTCTTTGTGGGTTTAATCCTTGAGGGGTCTATGCCCATCTTGCGCACTGTATCCTGATAAAGCAGGTTCATCTTTCTTTGCCGCCGTCCATCGACTCTAGTGAGGTGAAATCCGTCGGCGATTGGGTCTAGAACCAATGCGGCGAATCCGCCATGGCGGATGCTAGTGGGGTGGTCCTTCGATCAAAAGTGATCGGGCGGGAGGACCACGGATTGAACTTTAGGGCGATCGCTCCATCGCCGTATCGTCCACGAGTGCACGCTTCCGCTCCCTTTTGGGTATGTGGGTTGCGTATATCATGTTCACCGTCCGCACTTGTGGGGGGAAACCCTTCTGTCCTCTATTGTTCAGCGGCCGGGTCTCTTCCTCGCCATCGCTATGTAGCTCCTTGTGATTGTTTCGGCAATTAACTTGCCTGCCTACTTGAACACCCAACAATCCCTGTTGGTGTGATTGGCTGGCTTTTCGGGGGTGCCGTGTATCTGGCATAAGCGATCGAGTATCCGGTCCAAATTGGACGGGCCCGGAGTAGTTCTTTTGAATGGCTTTTTCCGCTGACCGGGTTTAGAGCCTTTGAATCCGGCATTGACTACCGTATCTTCAGTATTACCGCCGTTAATGCGGCGCTTGTGCTTATTGTGACGCAACCTGCCGTTGCTCTCCTTGGTATCCAAACTACCAGGGTTTTTGGTCAGGCTGTTTACTGCGAGCTAGCCAACTGTCCTCTCCCACGTAGAAGCGGGTCATGAGTGATGTGAGGGCTGCCATGGATTTCGGCTTTTCCTGTTCTAGGTGCCGGGCAAGCCACTCGTCGCGAATGTTATGTTTGAAGGCTGCAAGGGCCTCTGCATCCGGACAGTCAACGATTTGATTTTTCTTGGTTAAGAACCGTGTCCAGAATTGTCTGGCCGATTCGTCTGGCTGCTGAATTATGTGTCTTAGGTCATCAGCGTCTGGTGGTCGCACATATGTGCCCTGGAAGTTATCAAGGAATGCGGCTTCCAGGTCTTCCCAACACCCAATTGATTCTACTGGCAAGCTGTTGAGCCAATGTCGAGCTGGTCCTTTAAGCTTGAGTGGAAGGTATTTGATGGCGTGTAGATCATCACCGCGGGCCATGTGGATGTGAAGGAGATAGTCCTCGATCCAAACCGCAGGATCTGTTGTGCCATCGTATGATTCAATGTTTACGGGTTTGAAACCCTCGGGGATTTGATGATCCATTACTTCGTCTGTGAAGCATAGTGGGTGTGCGGCGCCTCTGTATTGGGCTATATCACGACGCAGCTCAAACGAGCTTTGTCCACTGTGTTCGGACCGGCGGAATTGTTGTATCCGGCATGACGGTTGTCATCACGTATTGTGGGGTGCCCACGCGATCCGTAGATCGATCTTGTTTGTCTTGCCTTGTCCTCCAATATGTCTCGCAGGTCTGGCGCATTCCCTCATGGCTTTGTACTTTTCGAGCGACGCCGGGGTGCGGCTTTAGTAGAGGGCCTAGAGGCCTCTCTGTCGCGGCCACGAGGTGGCCGGTCCTCAGTATTATGCACTGGTGATGTAGGTTTATGTACTTCCTCCTCTAGTCGGGGTAGCAGCTTGCGTTTTGGGTAGCTCTTGGAGGGGCGTTCGAGTTTGTACTCTTGGTGCAAGGACTTGATCCATCCGTCGGCTAGCAAGTCTTGGTCACTCTAAGTCGTTGCTTTTTTTCTTGAGGCTGCTTGTCGTGGCCATAAGCCTGCGTTTGAAACGCTCTTGTTCGACGGGATCCTCGAGCACGACAAATTAAATGCGTCATCGAGGCTTGCCTCGTCTTGAGGAGGAGGCATATGATTATCGTCCTCTACCTCTCTGTCTGCCGCTCTCTCATGAGGGCTGGTTTCTCCATCCTCTGTCTTTGAATCTTCTTTGGGCGGGATTGTCTTGACCGGCTGGGGTGTTATTGTCTCCGGTGCCGGAATCTCCATTTTTGCTGTGGCGGGATTTAGAGCGGCGCCGCTGACACCGGCGCTTAGGCTGTTTCTTGGAGGGGTCATCCTTCGTTGTTCCATCGCCATTCCCATCCTTTGGGATGTCCACCATGTCACTACAAGAAATATGTCAAGTAGTGACCTTCTGTCAGTGACCCTCGAAGAATTGGTCATAGATCTATGACCATTTTAGACCAATTGGTCAAAAGCTGTTCGAGGGGCTCCAAACCCTAAACCATTGCGACCATTTTGGTCAGAAAGGTCGTAATTTCCTTACACGAAAAGGCCATAAAGCAAACAGCGCTAGTCCACTGCCTTATTTCTAGTTGTTAACGACCAATATAGATGGTCATAGCCTTGTAAATTCTGGTGGGTTGCTATGACTAGGCGCCACCTCATTAGTTTTGCCTATGTGTCATGTCCATGTGGCGTTTTGCCCTAGGTTGTGAAGCAACCTATATTTCTGTCATTCCCAAAATTCCCAAAAAAATCTCATAAATTCTTTGGGTCATATCTTCGTCAAATATGTAAAAACATTCCTTGCCTAGTTCAAAAATAATTCAAAAATATTCATTTTCCTATTCTGTTCAGAACAACAGTTTGTGAAGGAAATACCACTTTGGCATGTCCAAATAGTATCCATTTTCTACAGTGCTTTTCTATGCCCAAATAACCATCCTCCACCAAATGCCACTCAATCCATTCATTATTTTGAGTCGAGCTTCAACATTCAGATTTATGTCCAAGGTGGTAGTTTGCAAAGCAAGTACCACATAGGCTCCTCCTTTTGAGCTGAAAATTTGTGAAGACGGTCTTCTTAATGGCGATCATCCTCACCTAAACTCACGCCCATTAGCCATGTACATTTCCGTGCACGCTAATCAAACACTTGGTTGCTAATTCATGTTTGAGCATCGATCGGTCTCCTAGTGAGAATCTTATGTTGTAATTTTCTTTCTAGCACCTACCGGGAGTGCCCAACCCACTAGACATGCCTAGGCCGCCCGAGAACACATGGCAACGCCACGGTCACGCCAATGACCACGCCAGGCATCTTGAGTTCTGGCAGCTCTAGAGTTGGGGCCCTTGGCCACCGCCCAAACCTCGACGTATCGCCACCAAACCATGTATTTATGATTAAATAGGTACTTATGTAACTAGAAATGATTTTGGAAAAATAAATAGCAAACTATGAGGCATTGCAGTTCAAATTTGACCGCTTCCAAGCTGAATCGACGCAATTTGTCTTCTTCACCGAGGTGGATCAAAACCTTTTTCACCCAACCATTTTGTCAATTGTGCATTATATATGGCCTAGTATTTTATAAAATTGATTTGGTCCATTTTTGCAACAATTATTTGGTAGTTCCTTCACAGAAAAACCTCCTTTTGGGCACTCGGAAAATGAAAAATGAATTTTCCGTGCAAAGAAAATGAAAACTTCCTTAGGCAACATTGTTTGGAATTCCAATATGCACCCTTGTGCACAATATGAGATCATTTGAACAAACTATGCCATGAATGTGGCCATAAGATTGATCATTTGGCTTGAAAGCCATGAATCTTCACGCATGATAGCTCATTGCTGAGAAGACTTTTTTAAAATAATTACCGTATTACAAGTTTATTATTTTTCCTGGAAACTTGGTCACATATAATGACACAATGCGAAGGTTTTCCAATTTTTTGATTTTTTTTTTGAATTTTTTATGCCCGTTTCAAAATGCGGTCAGAACGGTGGGCTTGACCGTTCCTAGCTAGTGGTAGAATTTTGGAATTTTTTTGGTGTTTCTATGATAAAATAGATACTTATTTACCTAGAAATGATTTTTGGAAAAAATAAAGAGCAAACTATGAGGCAGCTGCAGTTCAAATTTGACCCGTTTCCACCTGAATCGACGGTAATTTGTCTTTTTCACCAGAGGTGGATCAAAACTTTTTTCACCCAACCATTTTGTCAATTGTGCATTATATATGGCCTAGTATTTTACAAAATTTATTTGGTCGATTTTTGCAACAATTATTTGGTAGTTCCTTCACAAAAAAACCTCCTTTTGGGCACTCGAAAAATGAAAAATGAAATTTCCGTGCAAAGAAAATGAAAACTTCCTTAGGCAACATTGTTTGGAATTCCAAGATGTACCCTTGTGCACAATATGAGATCATTTGAACAAACTATGCCATGAATGTGGCCATAAGATTGATCATTTGGCTTGAAAGCCATGAATCTTCACGCATGATAGCTCATTTTTTAGAACACTTTTTTAAAATAATTGTTGTATTACAAGTTTATTATTTTTCCTGGAAACTTGGTCACATATAATGACACAATGCGAAGGTTTTCCAATTTTTTGATTTTTTTTGAATTTTTTATGCCCGTTTCAAAATGCGGTCAAAACGGCGGGCATGACCGTTCCTAGCTAGTGGTTGAATCTTGAAATTTTTTTGGTGTTTCTCTGATTAAATGGATACTTATGTACCTAGAAATGATTTTTGGAAAAAATAAAGAGCAAACTACGAGGCAGCTACAGTTCAAATTTGACCCGCTTCCAATTGAATCGGTGGAAATTTGTCTTTTTCACGTGAGGTGGATCAAAACTTTTTACACCCAACCATTTGGTCAATTGTGCATTAAATATGTCCTAGTATTTTATAAAATTGATTTGGTTGATTTTTGCAACAATTATTTGGTAGTTCCTTCACAAAAAAACCTCCTTTTGGGCACTCGGAAAATGAAAAATGAAATTTCCGTGCAAAGAAAATGAAAACTTCCTTAGGCAACATTGTTTGCCATTTCCCGGTAACTTGGCCACATATAATGGCACAATGCGAAGGTTTTCCATTTTTTTGAATTTTTATGCCCTGTTTCAAAATGCGGTCAAAATGGCGGGCATGACCGCTCGTAGGTAGAAAGATCGAAAATGCAATCAAATTGGTGATCATCCATAAAATATGGTCTAACTTAATTGAAAATTTTAGTGATGGCATTTTGCAAAATATTTTAGGTAGCTGCTTCACCCCCCCTTGTTTTTAGCACTAAGAAATAGAGTAATTTTTAATGGCTCATATTTTGAACCAATCAGGACGCAGCCCACGGATCACCCCATTATAGTCGATCTAAGCCATCCACCTCCTACGGATCCAGCGCCTCTCCTCCGCCGATCCCCTTCCTTCCCGAGAAACCCTAGGTCTCTACCCCTCCTCCCCCATCCAGATCCAGGTCCCTCCTCCGCCGCCTCCCTCTTCCCCGATCCCCGATCTAGGTGCTAAAACCGTCCTGGCCACCGTGCCCGCGACCGTCCTCCCCGCCGCCCCGGACGCTGCCGTCACCTCCATCGCCTCCCCGGACCCGGCCGCCAAGCGCGCCTTCTTGGGCCGCCTCTACGACTCGGCCAAGCGCTCCCTCTCGGGAGCCCGCCCCTGGCCCGAGCTCCTGGACCGTGCCGCACTCTCGCGCCCGGACTCCCTCTTCGACGCCACCGCCCACCTTCGCAAGAACCTCACCCACTTCCGCTTCAACTACGCCGCACTTGTTGCGCTCTTCCTCCCCGCGCACCCCTTCTCCCTTGTCGCCCTCCTCGCGTTCCTCGCCGCCTGGTGCTTCCTCTACCTCCTCCGCCCCGCCGACGCCGGCCCGCTCAACACCTTCGGTCGCACCTTCTCCGACCCCACCGATGCGGCGACCCTGCCGGAGGAGGCGGCGGTGCTCCCCGCGGCGGGCGAAGCTGGAGAGGATGCAGCCTCTGGAGGGCTCCCAGGGGCGCTCTGCAAGGGCGAGCTTCGGGCGGCGACGCCAGGCGCCGGGTCCGGCTCTGCGGCTGGGTCGCCCTCCGCCGCTCCCACGCTGGCCTCACCTTCCTCACCCTCCGCGACTCCTCCATCATGGTCCAGGTGACCCACCGATGCACCGTAGCCTGCCTTCCATGGCGCGCCCCCGCCCCGAACCCATCGACCGCGAGAAGGTCAGCCAGGCCTCCGCAACCCTAACGTTTTTACTTGTTATACTAGCATGCGGGCAGATGCTAGTGTGTAGTTCAGTAAGCACTGTATTTAGGCATGTTATTCGGTTTTGCGTTTAGAGGATTACGAGGACTGATTGACTGAATTCTTCTTGTGCAGACCTGCCCCCTCCTGCTCCAGTTGTCTCTTTTCACCAAGGTAAGGCCCAGTTGTCTCTTTTCTTCTACTCTTTCGTCTTCTTTTTAGCGCACCTGCAGTCGGGAGCGCATTATGATATCCTCAATTCGCTTGGTTTGTGCAATATTTGATTGGATCTTGTGGTCCATGGATGGTCGGTAGCGAAGTAATCAGAAACGTATGGTGCTATAAGAATGATGCTACTAAAACATGGTCCATTATCACTGTGCTCACATTGTTGCATTTTCTAAGGATGTATAAGTTCTGTTCCTGATGGTGTTGTGTAGGTCGGTTCGACCGTATGGCACCTGTAGTTGAGCAGCACTTGATCAGGTGTTTAACTCTAGTTTTGGCTAA
This sequence comes from Aegilops speltoides, assembly GCA_021437245.1. NCBI lineage: Eukaryota > Viridiplantae > Streptophyta > Magnoliopsida > Poales > Poaceae > Aegilops > Aegilops speltoides. Next base: position 436,659,879 of record CM038143.1, read on the forward strand.
TAACAAGCATGACTTGGTGATACAACGGAGGATCCGAAAACTTATTTATCATAATGTTGTGTATCACGTTGAAAAAGAAAATGCACAATGACTTACCTTTGTATGTCAGGATTTATTCTTCATCTGTTACTCTTCCTTATGCTAGTGACTTCACTGTCTTGTGAGATTTTGCTTCTTTATTACAGGGTTAAGTAGTCCACTGTTTTGTCTGGTCTCTGTGTCTCTCAATGATAGCAATCTGAACTGATGTATTATGTGCCTTAAAAAGCATGGCTGCAACCATTCCTAATTTTTGTTCGGTTTGGATTTGGATGCAGCAGGTGCTCTGCTCTTGCGCATGGTGACCGGCGTGACGGCGGCTATGTATGGCAGCGACCACAAGTTCATCGGTGAGTGGCTCCCTCTCCTACCCCTAGTTCTCTTTTCTAAGATGTAGTGTTCTATGCAGAAGATCTATTTGCTAGTACTTGGGCTCACTACTGTTTATATTTGATTATTCTATTATTATGTATACTGAAAATGCTATAACGAATTTACTGCTCATATTCTTGTACAAAAGCCCTCGTGCGAATTAATGACATGCTTCATTTCGAACAAACAGGAAGTTGAAGATTTCGCTAGGAGGCTCAATTCTGCTTGGCCCGAAAGAATGCATTTGGGTCAAGAAAGAAGAATTGAGTCACAACTAATTGGTGGTAATGGTTCTCTCTGAGAGATTTTCCGTAATTTTTCCATATAGAATAGTTGAAACTGTAGTGAGTAAAGAATTTAGCCCACTCTACTGAATCTTTTGGAAGAACAGAAGGTTTTACATACTAAAGGACAGTGTTTGGTTAGTCCAATGTAAAGTAGGAATTACCTCATTCTTGCACCAGCTCATTCCATAACCGGGTCAAGTGATAATTTGTATGTGCCCGCAGGGTTCAATCACAGGTGAATGCCGTGCGGTAGTGAGTAAAGAATTTGCATTGCCCCATTAATTGAGTTTCTTTTATCTATTCAACACACTCCAACATGTTGGTTTAATCAAATCCTCTAGTAATGCCACAGCTTGTCATGGATGTCGCATTTCCTCTCTTTTTGGGGAATTTTGAGATGTACCATTCTCTGTTTTGGGAATTTCTTTGCAGTAAAATATTATAGCCAACTGCTCGTAATTGTTTTTATGGGAGCAAATCTGTATATGCAAAGTGTGTGTGTGTATCCAAAGTGAGCAAATCTGTAGTAATTATAGAGTATATTATCTTCTTTCTTTTATTGGCAATTTTACGCTCGTTCTCTTTTGACATATAGTTTGTTCTCTTTGAATGTGCGATGGTACGATGTGGTGGTTATCTTTTTTCGTTCTTTGGAACCTCGGATGTCATATGTTATGTGATTTGAGCCAAATGGCATATTGTAATCTTTTATTGCTGGTTTTATGTACCATGTCATGAAGATGTACGCTTGAAATGTTGCTTTGATAGCAAAATTGTATTCTGTGTACATGCTGCTTTGTGACAAAAAATTATGAAAATTTCTCAACAATATATATCATAAAATTGTATTCCTGTGTATCAGGCTGCAAAATGGCTACAGCCAACTGATGATGTTACTAGAACCTGACAACTGGGACCCATCTGACTAGTGGACCCTTCTTTTGGAAAAAAAAGAAAAACTAAATTACAATAAAAAAGGCTGCAATATAGGGCTTGGCCCATGAACCCAACCAAAAATTGACACAAAAAAAAACATAAATGGGCTGAATTAATGGGCTAGGCCCATGTAGAAAACAGAATTGGACCGGGCTGATTCTTGTGCCACATCAGCTTGCCACGCTGGATGCCTACGTGGCCTGGGGAGGATGTTAGTGACCAAAACGCCATAGTAGGCATATTTTGGTCGTAAACGTCTACGACCTTCTCACAGAGAAGGTCGCTATAGTAAGTTAACGACTGCCAGCTTTTGACCTTCTGTTTTTGGTCACAAAAAGGTCGCAAATGAAAAACTATGACCTTTCAGTGACCAATTGAAAGTGCATTATATCGACTAGAGGGGGGTGAATAGGTGATTTTTATGAATTCTTCACTGAGGAATTTGCTGGTGAGGAAATTCCTTAGCGAAGAACTACTTGCAATGAATAAGTACTCGAAGTAAGCATAACAGAATACAAGCATGGTCATCATGATGAAATGAAGACTAGCACAGAGTACGAAAAGCGTAATCACGAGGATAACACAAGATGAAGACAAACAGATCAAGAAATTGAACGAGGAAATTGAGAAAGTCTTGATCAAAGTCTTCAAGCACAGATATGAACAAACACTCAACACAAAATGAGGAAATGAAAGGGTTGAGGAAATAGAACCGATTAGTTGGTGAAGACAATGATTTGGTAAACCAGTTCCAACTGTTGTCTCGGTTATGCGTCTGTTGAGCGGCTGAGTATTTAAACTCGAGGACACACAGTCCGGACACCCGATCGGCGAAAGACGCAGATCGTGACACCCAGTCCTCACCGTATTCTCCTTGAACTAAGGTCACGCAGACCTCGTCCAATCACTCGTGGTAAGTCTTCAGGCGACTTCCAAACCTTCACAGACTTGGTCACTCGGCGATCCACAATTCCTCTTGGATGCTCTAGCCCATGATGCCTAACCGTCTAGAAGAAGCATAGTCTTCAAAGGTAACAAGCGTCGGATCCACGCAGGATCAATTTCTTCAGTGATGCTCAATCACTTTGGGTTTGTAGGGGTTTGGTTTTGGGTTTTCCTCACTTGATGATTTTCGCTCAAAGTCCTCGGAGGATGGGTTGCTCTCAAATGACAAGTGTCAAGTTCTCTCGAGCAGCCAACCAGCTAGTGGTTGTAGGGCGGCTATTTATAGCCTAGGGGCAGCCCGACATGATAAGACATAAATGCCCTTCAATGATATGACCGTTAGGTGGATAAGATATTTTGGGACACTGGTGAAGACAAGAACGGTCGGAAATTTGACTCTCAAATTCCTCGGGGCTATCATGTTCCTCATTGTGTAGGCAATTCGACTAGCGAATTCCTAACTCCTCGCCGAACAAATTCATCACGACTAGAAGAACTTCGTCTCATCATCAAGAAAGTGACTGAATCGTATGAGATTTCAAAGGCTTCACTCGAAGGGATTGGTAGGTGTAGGATTTTAAGTTGAGCATCACATGGAAATTTTTCCTTAGTATTTCCTCGACCCCCTTTAACAGTACGGTGTTTCCTATGACTCAAGAAAGAGAATAATGAAACTACAAAAACAAAAGTCTTCACGCTTCATGTTCCTCAAATGAATACCAAGTCTTCAAGGTCACACCAATTTCTTCACTTTCAAAGTCTTCAGAAAGTCTTCAGAATATCAAAGTCTTCAGTCGAAGAACTTCATTTTTAGGGGTCGACTTTCTCTGCAAATATCAAACTCCTCATAGACTTATAGACCTGTGTACACTCACAAACGCATTAGTCCCTTAACCTATAAGTCTTCAATACACCAAAATCACTAAGGGGCACTAGATGCACTTACACCAATAGTGGAGGTCACAAGATAGCATATTTCTTGTAGTGTGTATATGTCGTATGACGAGGTGGCCTTCCAGTGTCCTAGGCGCTGGTTCTTGGTCGTCTCCTGCATCGTCGTCCATACCGTCGATGTCTTCGGAGTCAAAGTCAACCATATCGGTTAAATCATCGACAGTGGCTACGAAGTGGGTGGTGGGTGGGCTTTGAATTTCTTCGTCGTCCGCATCCCAACCTTCCTGACCATAGTCTGGCCAGGGCTCTCCTGATAGAGAGAGAGACTTCAGTGAATTCAGGATGTCGCCAAAGGGCGAGTGCTGAAAGATGTCCGCAGCAGTGAACTCCATGATCGGCGCCCAATTGGATTCGATTGGCAGGGGCGCGGAAGGTTCGGAGTCCGGAGAGGAGTCCGGCACCTTGGAGTCACGAGCTTCACAAGGGACAGGGTCGGTATTCGACTCTATCGCCGTAGAGGTAGCAGCCCCCGAGGCGGTGTCCAGCCACCCATCCTCGATTGGCGTAGTCGGCTCCGAGCTAAGGGTCGGAGCGGACTCTTGTGCGGCCTCCAGGGCACTGTCCGGCAGCAGAGCTAAATCATGCACATCGTGATGGTCTGGCCGCTTCTGTGGCTCGAATCCGTCAAGATCAAGTCTCCGCAGATGTCAGCCGTATAGTTAAAACTTCCAAATCTGACCTGATGGCCAGTGGCGTAGCTTTCGATCTGCTCCAGATGGCCAAGTGAATTGGCCCGCAGTGCAAAGCCGTCGAATATGAAGATCTGTCTGGGGAGAAAAGTATCACCCTGGACCGCGTCGTTGTTGATGATCGAAGGAGCCATCGGGCCTAAAGGTGACGACACAGAGGAACTCTCAATGAAAGCACCAATGTCGGTGTCAAAACCGGCGGATCTCGGGTAGGGGGTCCCAAACTATGCGTCTAGGCGGATGGTAACAGGAGACAAGGGACACGGTGTTTTTACCTAGGTTCGGGCCCTCTCGGTGGAGGTAAAACCCTACTCCTGCTTATTAATATTGATGATATGGGTAGTACAAGAGTAGATCTACCACGAGATCAAGGAGGCTAACCCTAGAAGCTAGCCTATCGTATGATTGTTGTTCGTCCTACGGACTAAAACCCTCCGGTTTATATAGACACCGGAGAGGGCTAGGGTTACACAGAGTCGGTTACAATGGTAGGAGATCTACACATCCGTATCGCCAAGCTTGCCTTCCACGCCAAGGAAAGTCCCATCCGGACACGGGACGAAGTCTTCAATCTTGTATCTTCATAGTCTTGGAGTCCGGCCAAAGATGATAGTTCGGCTATCCGGACACCCCCTAGTCCAGGACTCCCTCGGCTCTCTTAGAGAGTAGGTGGTGGTGGAGGGGTATAAATAGGTAGTACCAAAAATCCAAATGTTACAAGTCTTTGACCGAACTCGATGACATCGACATGAAAATCTCGGTGAGACCAACTAGTGCAAAAGACTTGACCGCTAGGCTTTTCAGTGAGACCGAACAGAACGACTCGGTGTGACCGAAGTGCAATGGCTAGGGCAATAACGCAATGGCTAGGGCAAGAACTTGTTTCGAAAATTCTGATCGATTCATCTCGGTGATTCTAAAATGAAGTGACTTCATCATAGAAACTTGGTCAGGCCATCTCGATGAGACCAAGATCCATTTCGGCTGTACCGAAATGTTAGGGTTTGGCATGTGGCAATGTATAGGGTAATCTCGGTAGATCCGGATGGGAACATTTTGGTGGGACCGAGATAGACTTTTAGGGTTTTGGATGAAAGTGAAGTGGAGAAGTGTTTGAGGATTTTGGAGCAATACCACTAAGAATTTTGAGCAATTCAGTCATGATCAAAATCTCATCCCCTTTTAATAGTATTGACTTTCCTAGGGACTCAATGTGATCTTGGATCACTTAACCAAAAAAGTAGAGTCTTGGAGCTTTGCCAATCTTTGTCCTTAGCAGTTTGAGGGGTTCAAAATCACTAGTCCTTGCCACGCCAATCATTGATCTTCTCTGAAAACTATTATCAATAAGCACTAGATCAATGACTTATATGTTGTTATTAATTACCAAAACCATCCGGGGATTAGTTGCACTTTCAATTTCCCCCTTTTTGGTAATTGATGACAACATATGGATCAAAGCTTCGACAATTGATATAATCAATGAAATGCATTGTCGCTTTGAGAAGTATGTGATAAGCAAGAGCCCCCCTTAAATTTGTGCATTATTAAGAATTTGCATCTCAATGCAAATGCAAAATCAATTAGGATCATGGGTTACTCTTCCATGTCACATACATATTGGTGGAGCGCTCAAAATGATAAGATTGCAATGTAATAGGCGCTCATCACCAAACAAACAAGTGAATGATCATACAAAGAGCATATGAATAAATATATAACAAAGCATAACATCAAAGCACGGTATGATCAAGCACGCAATAATGCAGTCTCATACAAGCATCAAGCAAAAGTATATCAAAGTAGCAAGAATCTCTCAAAGGAACCAAATGAGAAAAAAAGCAAAAGCACTCTCTCTCAAATCCTAATGATCTATACTAATTCTCTCCCTTTGGCAACAAGTACCAAAAAGTTCGGAGAAGTATAGAGCTAATCGTCGCTCTAGGCCCTACTACTTGCGAGCTGCGTTGGGATTTTCCCCAAAAGGAGTGGATGATGCAGTACAGTAGAGATAAATATTTTCCTCAATTAATAACCAAGGTTATCAATTCAGTAGGAGAACCACCCAAGACCTCGTGAACATCACATACACACAAAAAAACAAATACGTGCACCCAACACAAATAAGGGGCTGTCAATCCCTTGGCGGTTAATTGTACGGATCAAGTCTGATAATGGTAGATAGATAAACAAAAACACAAAATAAAAATAACGGTAAAAAAATTAGCAAGGTATTTTTATATTTTAATATATGATAAAGATAGACCCGGGGGTCATAGTTTTCACTAGAGGCTTCTCTCTTGAAAATAGCATATGGTGGATAAATAAATTACTGTATATAGGCATAGTTAGGACGATATGCAAGGTAATGATCATGTATATAGGCATCACGTCCGAGAGAAGTAGACTGACTCCTTGCTGCATCTGCTACTATTACTCCATACATTGATCACTATCCAGCATGCATCTAGAGTATTAAGTTCATAAAGAACGGAGTAACGCCTTAAGCAAGATGACATGATGTAGACAAAGTAAACTCAATCAATGAATAAACCCTATTATTTTATCCTTGATGTCAACGATACTTGCGACTGATCTATCTTTGGATCACTTGGTGATTACATGTGACTGCAAACCGATTGTGGATGACATTTAAAAGGGGTAGGAGATACCCATATCATAGCCGCCAAGGAGATAAATAATAGAAGAGTGTATTTTGTTAGTCATTAATTTATGTTTGAAGGACGTGCTTCGAATCAAGAGGCTCACAATATTGTTAAATTTTCTGTCTCGCTTCCGCAAGTCACCATTTGTGACTTCTATCCCCTCATGACCCCCTTTGTATCCCTATGAACATAGTTTATAATTAATAAAGTGTGGGATCCCTAAAAAAGGGGAGCTCCTATGTGCCGCATTTTGCGGCTAATTGCCAGCTTGACGCACAGGAGCCGTGCGACTGGGCCGGCCCATTGAGAGACAACGGAGAACTGTGTTTCTGTAAAAATCGCGAAAACAAAAGGTGACGATGTGAGTTATCGATCTTGTGACTTCCATCCCCTCAGCGAGTGGCACTAGCCACTCGATCTAACTTTTATTTGTGATTAAAAGTGCATCGCGGCCTTATTTAAGCTTTACGTTGCGGGATATGCCATGTTGCATTTTATTTTCTGTATGTTTATACATTTTTGAAAATTGAACACATTTCGGAAAACACGAGACGAAGTTTTGAATAAATGTGAACAAAATTTTAAATTCAAAAAAAGTTTTTAGAAAACACAAATTTGTTTTGGGACATCAAACAGATTATAAAAAAGCTGTGAACATTTTCTAAAAACAAGACCTAATATTTGTGAACGCGACCTTTTAGTTTCGAGCAGTTTTTTAATTACCTGAATAATTTTGAAATTTTATTTTTTCACTAAAAAAATAAATATTAAAATCCTGAATGTTTTCCCAAATAACGAACCAAAATTGAAGTTCCACACATTTTTAATCATTTGGGAACAAAATTTGAAGATTTCAACATTTTTCAGAAAAGTGAAGAATTTTTTGAAATGCGAACATTTGCAAATTTGTGAACCAAATTGAGAAACTCAAATATTTTGTCGAAACATGTACAATTTTGAGGAATCTCAAACATTTGTTGTGAACAAAAATTGGAACAAAATAGAAAATGAGAACATATATTGAAATTATGAACAATTTTTCGAAAACAGGGTCAAAAATTACAATTCTCCGAATGTTGTTGAAACAATTTTCAAAATCATGAACATATTTAGAATTTTTAGACCAAATTTCGAAATCCGAAACAAAATTTTCTAATTTGAAATAGGAACACATTTTGAGTACGGGAACAAATTTTGAGTACATGGAACAAAAATTTGAAATGGGAACAAATGTTGAGTACGTGGAACAAAAAAAATGAAAAGGGAACAAATTTAAAATCCGAAACAAATTTGAAACGGGAACAAATTTTGAGTACGTTGAAGAAAAAAAATGAAAAGGAGAATATTTTTTCAAAATCACAAACATATTTTGAATACTTAGAACAAATTTAGAAATGCAGATTTTTTTTGAAAATCCCAAACAAATTTGAAACGGGAACAAATTTTGAATAAGTGAACAAAAATTTGAAAAAGAGAACAATTTTAAATGTTTGTGAACAATTTTTGGAAACAGAAACTTTTTTTGAAATCCTGATCATTATTTAAAAAGTACTAAAAAAATGAAAAGAATCATTCCGAACAGTTTTCGAAAAACAGAAATATTTTTTGAAATTTCAGAATTTTCTTTTAGAAATGTGAACATTTTTGAAATTGATGAACAATTTTCGTAAACACAAACAATTTTTTGAGCTTCCGGACAATTTTTGAAATATGAACCTTTTAAATAAAGAAATTAAACTTAAAAAATAAAAAAGAAACGAATAAAAAAAGAAACAGGAAAGAAAAAAGAAAAAACCGGTTTAGGGAACCTTCTAGAAGGTTCCCAAAACCAGAAAAAAACGGCTGGGAAACTTTAGAAGGTTCGCAAAACCGGAATCACGGGAACACGTTAAATGTGCCGGTCCGAGGTTAGCGCTCGATAGCTGGGTCTGTGCGAAGGGTCGACTCTTTGACGCAGAATGCGGTAAATAGGATATTCCTAAAAAAAGAGCTCAAGTCATGATGGCAGATCGTGATGCTCGTGATCATCAAAACATTGCGACTTCGCTGAGGCGAGCCTCCACATGGGCCGGCCCATGAGGAGTCCTGTGTTGTTAGTTCGCAGCTGCTTTCTCCGTTGTTTCCAGCTTTTTTCGTTTTTCTTCCATATTTTTTTGCTTCCGATTTTTAATGTTCTGTTCGGTTCTCAGAGGTTTTTTTGCTTCCTTTTTCCACTTTTCTCGTTATTTCCTTTTATGTTTGTTTTTTCTTCTCTTTTTTGTATGTTATATAAAAAGCTCACCACATATTATAAAAATGTTCACCCTATATTATGAAAAAGTTGTTCATTTATTAAAAAATGTTCAACGTATACTAAAAAATGTTGAATGTGTATTTAAAATTTGTTCACCATATACATGAAAAGTTCACATGATATATAACAAAAATGTTTAACGTACATTAACAATGTTCAACGTGTATTTGAAAATGCTCAAAATAAAGGCCAACTGAAAAATCGGTCTGATATAGTAAATCGAAAACTACATATTGCTGCTACATTTAACCCGAGGCTACTTGCTACAGTGCCACCCTATTATCATTTATGTTAGGAATAAAATTAATTAGGATTAATTGTAATTAGAACCGTTATTAGACGGTTGTCTGTGTCCACCGCCTTTCCTGCTCATGCGGACGATATGCCCGCATTTTACACGCCTCTTTGTAATTACCGCCTTAATTGGCGACTGTTGAGAGGGTATATATACCCCAATCATCATCAACGAAATCTAGAGATTCATTCTCAATCAGTTTACTTTAACAATTTATGTTCGTTGCGTTCAAATGGGCCTTCCCAGTCGGCATAATCTGTGCAAAGCCACCTCAACTTGACGTCTGCTGGGGAATTTCTGTTGGGGAACGTAGTAATTTCAAAAAAAATTCCTACGCACACGCAAGATCATGGTGATGTATAGCAACGAGAGGGAGAGTGTTGTCTACGCACTCGTGAGACCCGGCGAAGCGATCACAACGTAGAGGAAGTAGTCGACGTTCTCCTCGCGATCCGGCCGATCCGGCGCCGTTACTCGGCGCCCGAGTTCTTGACACACGTACAGCTCGATGACGCCCCTCAGACTCGATCCAGCCGAGTGTCGAGGGAGAGTTCCACAAGACGACGGCGTGGTGACGATCTTGATGTTTCACCGGCAGGGCTTCGCTTAAGCTTCGCGACAGATAACCGAGGTGGAATATGGTGGAGGGGGCACCGCACACGGCTAATGAACGATCCAAAGATTAAACTTGTGTGTTCATGGGTGCCCCCGCCTCAGTATATAAAGGAGGGAGGAGGAGGAGGCCGCCAAGGGTTTGGCGCGCCCAGTGTGGAGTCCTACTAGGATTCCAAGTCCTAGTAGGAGTCCATCAAGAGGAGGAAGGAGAAGGAATAGGAGGAGAAGGAAGGTGGCGGCCCCTTTCCCTAGTCCACCTGGACTAGAGGAGAGGGCGCAGCACCCTTTTCCTCTTCCCACTAAAGCCCATCAAGGCCCATTACTTCTCCGTAACTCCCCAGATACTCAAAAATACCGAATCACTCGGAACCTTTCCAACTCCGAATATAGTCGTCCAATATATCGATCTTTACGTCTCGACCATTTCGAGACTCCTCGTCATGTCCCCGATCTCATCCGGACTCGAACTCCTTCGGTACATCAAAACTCATAAACTCATAATATAACCATCATCGAAACCTTAAGCGTGCGGACCCTACGGTTCGAGAACAATGTAGACATGACCGAGACACGTCTCCGGTCAATAACCAATAGCGGACCTGGATGCCCATATTGGTTCCTACATATTCTACGAAGATCTTTATCGGTCGAGACCGCATAACAACATACGTTGTTCCTTTGTCATCGGTATGTTACTTACCCGAGATTCGATCGTCGGTATCCAATACCTAGTTTAATCTCGTTACGCAAGTCTCTTTACTCGTTCGTAATACATCATCTCGTAACTAACTCATTAGTTACAATGCTTGCAAGGCTTAAGTGATGTGCATTACCGAGAGGGCCCAGAGATACCTCTCCGACATTCGGAGTGACAAATCCTAATCTCGAAATACGCCAACCCAACATCCGCCTTTGGAGACACCTGTAGTACTCCTTTATAATCACCCGATTCGCTGTGACGCTTGGTAGTACCAAAGTGTTCCTCCGTAAACGGAGTTGCATAATCTCATAGTTATAGGAACATGTATAAGTCATGGATAAAAGCAGTAGCAACATACTAAACGATCGTGTGCTAAGCTAATGGAATGGGTCATGTCAATCGATCATTCAACTAATGATGTGACCTTGTTAATCAAATAACAACTCTTTGTTCATGGTCGGAAACATAACCATCTTTGATTAACAAGCTAGTCTAGTAGAGGCATACTAGTGACATCTTGTTTGTCTATGCATTCACACATGTATCATGTTTCCGTTAATACAATTCTAGCATGAATGATAAACATTTATCATGAAATAAGGAAATAAATAATAACTTTATTATTGCCTCTAGGGCATATTTCCTTCATCTCCCACTTGCACTAGAGTCAATAATCTAGATCACATCACTATGTGATTAACATCGATAGTTCACATCATCATGTGACCAACACCCAAAGGGTTTACTAGATTCAAGAATCTAGTTCACATCGCTATGTGATTAACACCCAAAGAGTACTAAGGTGTGATCATGTTTTGCTTGTGAGAGAGTCTTAGTCAACGGGTCTTTCACATTCAGATCCGTTATGTATTTTGCAATTTTTCTATGTCTACAATGCTCGCATTTGAAGCTACTCTAGCTAATTGCTCCCACTTTCAATATGTATCTAGATCGAGACTTAGAGTCATCCGATCGTGTCAAAACTTGCATCGACGTAACCCTTTACGACCTAACCTTTTGTCACTTCCATAATCGAGAAACATATCCTTATTCCACTAAGGATAATTTTGACCGCTGTCCAAGATCTACTCCTAGATCACTATGGTACTCCTTGCAAACTCAAAGGCAGGTATACAATAGATCCGGTACACAGATGGCATACTTTATAGAAACTATGGCCAAGGCATAGTGAATGACTTTCATTCTCTTTCTATCTTCTGCATGTGGTCGGGTTTTGAGTCTTACTCAATTTCACACCTTGTAACACAGCAAGAACTCTTTCTTTGATCGTTTCATTTTGAACTACTTCAAAATCTTGTCAAGGTATGTACTCATTGAAAAACTTATCAAGCATCTTGATCTATCTTTATAGATCTTGATGCTCAATATGTAAGTAGCTTTACCGAGGTCTTTCTTTGAAAAACTCCTTTCAAACACTTCTTTATGCTTTGCGAATAATTCTACATTATTTCCGATCTACAATATGTCATTCACATATACTTATCGTAAATGATGTAGTGCTCCCACTCACTTTTTAGTAAATACAGGCTTCACCGTAAGTCTCAGATAAAACTATATGCTTTGATCAACTCATCAAAGCGTATATTCCAACTCGAGATGCTTGCACCAGTCCACGATGGATCATTGGAGCTTGCACACTTTGTTAGCTCCTTTGGATCGATAAAACCTTCTCGTTGCATCATATACAACTCTTCCTCCTAAAACCCATTCAGAATGCAGTTTTTACATCCATTTGCCAAATTTCATAAATTGTGGCAATTGCTAACATGATTCGGACAGACTTAAGCATCGCTACAGCTTGAGAAAATCTCATTGTAGTCAACACCTTGAACTTGTCAAAACCTTTTTGCACAAGTCGAGCTTTGTAGATAGTAACACTACTATCGTCGTCCGCCTTCCTCTTGAAGATCCATTTATTTTCTATGGCTTGCCGATCATCGGCAACGCCACCAAAGTCCACACTTTGTTCTCATACATGGATCTCATCTCGATTTCATGGCCTCAAGCCATTTCGCTGAATCTGGGCTCACCATCGCTTCTTCATAGTTCGTAGGTTCGTCATGATCTAGTAGCATGATTTCCGAATAGGATTACCGTACCACTCAGTGCGGATCTTACTCGTTGATCTACGAGGTTCTGTAGTAACTTGATCTGAAGTTTCATGATCAACATCATCAACTTCCTCACTACTTGGTGTAGATGTCTCAGAAACCGGTTTCTGCGACAAACTACTTTCAAGTAAGGGAGAAGGTACAATTACCTCATCAAGTTCTACTTTCCTCCCACTCACTTCTTTCGAGAGAAACTCCTTCTCTAGAAAGGATCCATCTTAAGCAACGAATATCTTGCCTTCGGATCTGTGATAGAAGGTGTACCCAACAATTTCCTTTGGGTATTCTATGAAGACGCATTTCTCGATTTGGGTTCCAGCTTATCGGATGAAACTTTTTCACATAAGCATCGCAACTCCAAACTTTTAAGAAACGACAACTTGGGTTTCTTGCTAAACCACAGTTCATATAGTGTCGTCTCAACGGATTTAGATGGTGCCCAATTTAATGTGGATGCAGCTGTCTCTAATGCATGATCCCAAAACAATATTGGTAAATCAGTAAGAAACATCATAGATTGTACTATATCCAATAAAGTACGATTATGACGTTCGGACACACCATTATGATGTGGTGTTCCAGGTGGCATGAATTTGTGAAACTATTCCACATTGTTTTAATTGAAGACCAAACTCGTAACTCAAATATTTGTCTCCGCGATCGATCGTAGAAATCTTATTTTCTTGTCACGATGATTTTTCCACTTCACTCTGAAATTCTTTGAACCTTTCAACTATTTCAGACTTATGTTTCATAAAGTAGATATACCCATATCTGCTCAAATCATCTGTGAAGGTCGAAAATAATGATACCCACCATGAGCCTTAACACTCATTGGATCGCATACATCGGTATGTATTATTTCCAATAAGTCGGTTGCTTTCGCTCCATCGTTCCGAGAACGGAGTCTTAGTCATCTTGCCCATGAGGCATGGTTCGCAAGCATCAAGTGATTCATAATCAAGTGATTCCAAAATCCCATCAAGATGGAGTTTCTTCATGCGCTTTACACCAATATGACCTAAACGGCAAGTACACAAATAAGTTGCACTATCATTATTAACTTTGCATCTTTTGGTTTCAATATTATGAATATGTGTATCACTATGATCGAGATCCAATGAACCATTTTCATTGGGCGTAACCATATAAGGTTTTATTCATGTAAATGTAACAACAGTTTATTCTCTTACTTAAATGAATAACCGTTTTGCAATAAACACGATCAAATCATATTCATGCTCAACGCAAACACCAAATAACATTTATTTAGGTTCAACACTAATCCCGAAAGTATAGGAGTGTGCGATGATGATCATATCAATCTTGAAACTACTTTCAACACACATCGTCACTTCACCCTTAGCTAGTTTCGCTTATTCGCAACTCCGCTTGAGTTACTACTCTTAGCAACCGAACCAGACCAAATACCGAGGGGTTGCTATAAACACTAGTAAAGCACACATCAAACACCAGATATCAAATATACCCTTTTTCACTTTGCCATCCTTCTTATCCACCAAATATTTAGGGCAGTTCCGCTTCGGACCATTTCCTTTGCAAAGTAAGCACTCGGTTTGAGTGCTTTGGTTCAGCTTTGGGCTTCTTCGTGGGAGTGACAACTTGCTTGTCAATCTACTTGAAGTTCCCTTTCTTTCCTTTGCCCTTTTCTTGAAACTAGTGATCTTGTCAACCATCAACACTTGATGCTCTTTTCTTGATTTCTACCTTCGTCGATTTCAACATCACGAAGAGCTCGGGAATCATTTTCGTCATCCCTTGCATACTATAGTTCATCACGAAGTTCTACTAACTTGGTGATGGTGACTCGAGAATTCATCAATCACTATCTTATCCGGAAGATTAACTCCCACTTGATTCAAGCGATTGAAGTACCTGCATAATCTGAGCACATGCTCACTAGTTGAGCGATTCTCCTCCATCTTTTAGCTATAGAACTTGTTGGAGACTTCATATCTCTCAACTCGGTATTTGCTTGAAATATTAACTTCAATTCTGGAACATCTCATATGGTCCATGATGTTCAAAACATCTTTGAAGTCCCGATTCTAAGCCATAAAGCATGGTGCACAAAACTATCAAGTAGTCATCATATTGAGCTAGCCAAACATTCATAACGTCGCAGACCGCTTCTTGCAATAGGTCCGCTACCTAGCGGTGCATTAAGGACATAATTCTTCAGGCAAGAATGAGGATAAACCTCGATCACGGATCAAATCCGCATCATTGCTACTAACATTTTTCAACACAATTTTCTAGGAACATATCAAAATAAACATATGAAAGCAACAACGCAAGCTATTGATCTTACAACATAATTTGCAAAATACTACCAGACTAAGTTCATGATAAATTTAAGTTCAATTAATCATATTACTTAAGAACTCCCACTTAGACAGACATCTCTAGTCATCTAAGTGATCACGCGATCCAAATCAACTAAACCATAACCGATCATCACGTGAGATGGAGTAGTTTTCAATGGTGAACATCTTATGTTGATCATATCTACTATATGATTCACGCCGACCTTTCGGTCTCCGTGTTCCGAGGCCATATCTGCATATGCTAGGATCGTCAAGTATAACCCGAGTATTCTCGTGTGCAAAACTGGCTTGCACCCGTTGTAGATGGACGAGAGCTTATCACACCCGATCATCACGTGGTGTCCGGGCACGATGAACTTTGGCAACGGTGCATACTGGGAGAACACTTCTTGATAATTTAGTGAGAGATCATCTTATAATGCTACCGTCAATCAAAGCAAGATAAGATGCATAAAAGGATAAACATCACATGCAAATCAATATAAGTGATATGATATGGTCATCATCATCTTGTGCTTCATGATCTCCATCTTGCAGCACCACCATGATCACCATCGCCACCGGCGCGACACCTTGATCTCCATCGTAGCATCGTTGTCGCCTCGCCAAACTTATGCTTCTACGACTATCGCTACCGCTTAGTGATAAAGTAAAGCATTACAGTATGATTGCATTGCATACAATAAAGCGACAACCATATGGCTCCAGCCATTGCCGATAACTTCGGTTACAAAACAGATCATCTCATACAATAAAATATAGCATCACGCCTTGACCATATCACATCACAACATGCCCTGCAAAAACAAGTTAGACGCCCTCTACTTTGTTGTTGCAAATTTTACGTGGCTGCTACGGGCTTAAGCAAGAACCAGTCTCACCTACGCATCAAAACCACAACGATATTTCGTCAAATAGACTCGCTTTAACCTTCTCAAGGACCGGCGTAGCCACACTCGGTTCAACTAAAGTGAGAGAGACAGACACCCACCAGTCACCTTTAAGCAACGAGTGCTCGTGGCGGTGAAACCAGTCTCGCGAAGCGTCGCGTAATGTCGGTCCGGGCCGCTTCATCTCACAATACCGCTGAACCAAAGTATGACATGCTGGTAGGTAGTATGACTTGTATCGCCCACAACTCACTTGTGTTCTACTCGTGCAAAACATCAAACCATGGAAAAACCTAGGCTCGATACCATCGTTGGGGAACGAGTAATTTCAAAAAATTCCTACGCACACGCAAGATCATGGTGATGTATAGCAACGAGAGGGAGAGTGTTGTCTACGCCCTCGTGAGACCAAGCGAAGCGATCACAACGTAGAGGAAGTAGTCGACGTTCTCCTCGCGATCCGGCCGATCCCGCGCCATTACTCCGGCGCCCGAGTTCTTGACACACGTACAGCTCGATGACGCCCCTCGACTCCGATCCAGCCGAGTGTCGAGGGAGAGTTCCACAAGACGACGGCGTGGTGACGATCTTGATGTTTCACTCGCGCAGGCTTCGCTTAAGCTTGCGACGGTATAACCGAGGTGGAATATGGTGGAGGGGGCACCGCACACGGCTAAGGAACGATCCAAAGATCAAACTTGTGTGTTCATGGGTGCCCCCGCCTCAGATATAAAGGAGGAGGAGGAGGAGGCCGCCAAGGGTTTGGCGCCGCCAGTGTGGAGTCCTACTAGGATTCCAAGTCCTAGTAGGAGTCCATCAAGAGGGAGGAAGGAGAAGGAATAGGAGGAGAAGGAAGGTGGCCGCCCCTTTCCCTAGTCCACCGGACTAGAGGAGAGGGGCGCAGCACCCTTTTCCTCTTCCCACTAAAGCCCATCAAGGCCCATTACTTCTCCGTAACTCCCCTAGTACTCAAAAATACCGAATCACTCGGAACCTTTCCGAACTCCGAATATAGTCGTCCAATATATCGATCTTTACGTCTCGACCATTTCGAGACTCCTCATCATGTCCCCGATCTCATCCGGACTCCGAACTCCTTCGGTACATCAAAACTCATAAACTCATAATATAAGCACATCGAAATCTTAAGCGTGCGGACCCTACGGTTCGAGAACAATGTAGACATGACCGAGACACGTCTCCGGTCAATAACCAATAGCGGGACCTGGATGCCCATATTGGTTCCTACATATTCTACTGAAGATCTTTATCGGTCGACCGCATAACAACATACGTTGTTCCCTTTGTCATCGGTATGTTACTTACCCGAGATTCGATCGTCGGTATCCAATACCTAGTTTAATCTCGTTACCGGCAAGTCTCTTTACTCGTTCCGTAATACATCATCTCGTAACTAACTCATTAGTTACAATGCTTGCAAGGCTTAAGTGATGTGCATTACCGAGAGGGCCCAGAGATACCTCTCCGACATTCGGAGTGACAAATCCTAATCTCGAAATACGCCAACCCAACATCTGCCTTTGGAGACACCTGTAGTACTCCTTTATAATCACCCAGTTACGTTGTGACATTTGGTAGTACCCAAAGTGTTCCTCCGGTAAACGGGAGTTGCATAATCTCATAGTTATAGGAACATGTATAAGTCATGGATAAAAGCAGTAGCAACATACTAAACGATCGTGTGCTAAGCTAATGGAATGGGTCATGTCAATCAGATCATTCAACTAATGATGTGACCTTGTTAATCAAATAACAACTCTTTGTTCATGGTCAGGAAACATAACCATCTTTGATTAACAAGCTAGTCTAGTAGAGGCATACTAGTGACATCTTGTTTGTCTATGCATTCACACATGTATCATGTTTCCGGTTAATACAATTCTAGCATGAATGATAAACATTTATCATGAAATAAGGAAATAAATAATAACTTTATTATTGCCTCTAGGGCATATTTCCTTCAATTTCCAAACGGAGGCTCGCTGCGTCGAGTTGTCGAGGCTTCGCACAGAGAGGCGAGCAACTAGTTCGCAAGGTTTACATCACAATGTGGTTATATTTTCATAGTGAATAACCAATGTCAAACATGCAAAGTCTATACATTTTGGTAGTGATGATATGTCTCCAACGTATCTATTTTTCCAAACATTTTTGCCCTTGTTTTGGACTCTAACTTGCATGATTTGAATGAAACTAATCCGGACTGACGCTGTTTTCAGCAGAACTGCCATGATGTTGTTTTATGTGTAGAAAAGAAAAGTTATCGGAATGTCCTGAAAATCCACGGAGGCACTTTTTGGAATTAATAAGAATTATTGGGCGAAAGAAATACACCAGGTGGCCCACACCCTGTCCACGAGACAGGGTGGCGCGCCCCCCTCCCCCTGGGCGCGCCCCCTATCTTGTAGGCCCCCTGGACCTCCACCGACCTCAACTCCAACTTCATATATTCACGTTCGGGGAGGAAAAAATCAGAGAGAAAGTTTCATTGCGTTTTACGACACGGAGCCACCGCCAAGCCCTAATCTCTCTCGGGAGGGCTGATCTAGAGTCCATTCGGGGATCCCGAGAGGGGGATTCATCGCCGTCGTCATCATCAATCATCCTCCATCATCAATTTCATGATGCTCACGCCGTGCATGAGTAATTCCATCGTAGGCTTGCTGGACGGTGATGGGTTGGATGAGATTTACCATGTAATCAAGTTAGTTTTGTTAGGGTTTGATCCCTAGTATCCACTATGTTCTAAGATTGATGTTGCTATGACTTTGCTATGCTTAATGCTTGTCACTAGGGCCCGAGTGCCATGATTTCAGATCTGAACCTATTATGTTTTCATGAATATATGTGTGTTCTTGATCCTATCTTGCAAGTCTATAGTCACCTATTATGTGTTATGATCCGACAACCTCGAAGTGACAATAATCGGGATATTTCTCGGTGATGACCATAGTTTGAGGAGTTCATGTCTTCACTATGTGCTAATGCTTTGTTCCGGTTCTCTATTAAAAGGAGGCCTTAATATCCCTTAGTTTCCGCTAGGACCCCGCTACCATGGGAGGGTAGGACAAAAGATACCATGCAAGTTCGTTTCCATAAGCACGTATGACTATTTATGGAATACATGCCTGCATTACATTGATGAACTGGAGCTAGTTCTGTGTCACCCTATGTTATAGCTATTACATGAGAATCGCATCTGGCATAATTATCCATTACTGATCCATTGCCTACGAGCTTTTCACATATTGTTCTTCGCTTATTTACTTTTCCGTTGCTACTGTTACAACTACTACAAAAACCCCAAAACTATTATCTTTACTTTTACCACCGTTACTTTTATTATCATATTACTTTGCTACTAAATACTTTGCTGCAGATACTAAGTTATCCAGGTGTGGTTGAATTGACAACTCAACTGCTAATACTCAAGAATATTCTTTGGCTCCCCTTGTGTCGAATCAATAAATTTGGGTTGAATACTCTACCCTCGAAAGCTGTTGCGATCCCCTATACTTGTGGGTTATCACCGTTCTCTCCCAAGCACCACTGGCAAGGGTGGGCCTCCGACCCCTTCTTCCTTGCTGCCATAGTGTGGGTAGATCCGGGTTCAGAAACACATGCCCTTTCCTCCTAAACCATCCAAGACAAAGGATGATGAGGATTTTGAGCGCTTTGCTGAAATGATTAGACCTATTTTCTTACGTATGCGCTTAACCGATATGCTTAAAGTAAATCCTCATGCTAAGTATATGAAGGATATCATTGAAGGAAATATGCCCTAGAGGCAATAATAAAGTTATTATTTATTTCCTTATATCATGATAAATGTTTATTATTCATGCTAGAATTGTATTAACCGGAAACATAATACATGTGTGAATATATAGACAAACAGAGTGTCACTAGTATGCCTCTACTTGACTAGCTTGTTAATCAAAGATGGTTATGTTTCCTAACCATGAACAAGGAGTTGTTATTTGATTAACAAGGTCACATCATTAGTTGAATGATCTGATTGACATGACCCATTCCGTTAGCTTAGCACTCGATCGCTTAGTATGTTGCTACCGCTTCCTTCATGACTTATACATGTTCCTATGACTATGAGATTATGCAACTCCGTTTACGGAGGAACACTTTGTGTGCTACCAAACGTCACAACGAATCGGGTGATTATAAAGGTGCTCTCTGGTGTCTCCTAAGGTACTTGTTGGGTTGGCGATTTCGAGATTAGGATTTGTCACTCCGAATGTCGGAGAGGTATCTCTGGGCCTCTCGGTAATACACATCACTTAAGCCTTCCAAGCATTTCAACTAAAGAGTTAGTTGCGAGATGATGTATTACTGAACGAGTAAAGAGACTTGCCGTAAACGAGATTGAACTAGGTATTGGATACCGACGATCGAATCTCGGACAAGTAACATACCGATGACAAAGGGAACAACGATGTTGTTATGCGGTCGACCGATAAAGATCTTCGTAGAATATGTAGGAGCCAATATGGGCATCCAGGTCCCGCTATTGGTTATTGACCGAGAAGTGTCTCGGTCATGTCTACATTGTTCTCGAACCGTAGGGTCCGCACGCTTAAGGTTTCGATGGCGGTTATATTATGAGTTTGTGTATTTTGATGTACCAAGGAGTTCGAGTCCCGGATGTGATCACGGACATGACGAGGAGTCTCGAAATGGTCGAGACATAAAGATTGATATATTGACGGCTATATTCGACACGGAAAGGTTCCGAAGTTTCCGGAGAAAACCGGAGTGCCGGAGGGTTACTGGAACCCCGGGAAGTAATGCGCTTTAATGGGCCAAGAGGGAGAGAGAGGGCTGCGCCAGAGGTGGTGCGCCCCCATGGGGAGTCCGAATAGGACAAGGAGGGGGGGCGCCCCTTTCCCTCTCCCTCTCCCTCTCCTTCCTTCCCCCTTCCTCCTTCCTAGTTGGACTAGGAAAGGGGAGTCCTACTCCCACTAGGAGGAGGACTCCTCCCTTGGCGCGCCTCCTAGGGCCGGCCGCCCTCCCTTGCTCCTTTATATACAAAGGGGGGGCACCCTAGAACACACAATTTGATCCTTGAGATCGCTCCTTAGCCGTGTCGGTGCCCCCTCCACCATAATCCACCTCGGTCATATCGTAGCGGTGCTTAGGCTAAGCCCTGCGTCGGTAGAACATCAAGATCGTCACCACGCCGTCGTGCTGACGGAACTCTTTCTCCCCGGAGCTTTGCTGGATCGGAGCCCGAGGAGCGTCACCGAGCTGTACGTGTGTCAAGAACTCGGAGGCGCCGGAGTAACGGCGCTGGGATCGGTTGGATCGCGAGGAGAACGTACGACTACTTCCTCTACGTTGTGATCGCTTCCGCTTCAGTCTACGAGGGTACGTAGACAACACTCTCCCCTCTCGTTGCTATGCATCACCATGATCTTGCGTGTGCGTAGGAAAATTTTGAAATTACTACGTTCCCCAACAATCATCACAAACAAAAGAAAGATACCGGAAGCTGAAATTTCCACCATGCTTGCTAATTACACTTTTAAGGGTGGAATACCAAAGAAACTTGGAGATCTGGGTGTACCAACTATACCATCCTCCATTAAAAGAAATTATGTTAGAACTGCCTTATGTGATCTTGGAGCCGGTGTTAGTGTTATGCCTCTCTCTTTATACCGTAGACTTCAATTAAATAAGTTGACACCTACTGAAATATCTTTGCAAATGGCTGATAAATCAACCGCTATACCTGTCGGTATTTGTGAGGATGTGCCTGTTGTGGTTGCAAATGCCACTATCTTAACGGACTTTGTTATTCTTGATATTCCCGAGGACGATAGTATGTCTATTATCCTTGATAGACCTTTTCTTAACACTGCAGGGGCTGTTATTGATTGCAACAAAGGCAATGTCACTTTTCATGTAAATGGTAATGAGCATATGGTACACTTTCCGAGGAAACAATCTCAAGTTCATAGCATCAATTCTATTGGAAAAGTTCCAACTATTATTATTGGAGGTTTTGAATTTCCTCTCTCTACTGTCAAGAAAAGGTATGATATTCTTATTGTTGGGGATTTTCATATCCCCGTTGAGGTAACTTAGTGTTATTCGAAATTTCTCCGGTTCCATGTTATTCGGAATGAGTTTGTTAACAAGACTTGATCAACCTTGTTAGTGGATTCATTTTGATGATCATGAGATGGATGAAACTAGAAGACACAACCTTCTGTACCCTCTTTTTACTTTCTGTTATTTAGAATAAATAAAGCAAAAAAAGTATTATCCGTCTGTTTTCTGAATTATCCGTGCATTAAAAAATATCCCGAAAATAAAAGTGCTCCAAATGCCCTGCAAATTTAGTATAATTTTTTATGGAATATTTGAGGATTTTAGGCACTGAAAACACTGTAGGAGGGGCAAGCACCAGGCCACGAGAGTGGAGGGCGCCCCCCCTCCCCTTGGGCGCGTGCCCCTGTCTCGTGGGCCCCTGGTGGCCCCCCTCCACTTATGCCAGCACCCACACACTTCATCTTCTACCCAAAAAAATCCCCATCCAGCTCAAGCACGAGTTCTAGCTCTTTTTGGTGCGATTTTCGATCTCCTTGCTCAAAGCTCCTTTCAAAAAACTGCTTTGGGAGATTGTTGCTTGGTATGTGACTCCTCCATTGGTCCAATTAGTTTTTGTTCTAGTGCTTTATTCATTGCATATTTTTGTTGCATAGGTGACCATGTTCTTGAGCTTGCATATTAAATTTATGAGGTCCCAAGCAATTCTAATGCATGATGTAGGCCCTAGGCACTTGTAGGAGTAGTTGCTACCAATCTTGTTTAGTTTTATTCACTTTTATTTTAAAGTTACTAAAATTTCAGAAATTTTTCAGAAAAAGAATTATGTCTAGGAGAATGTACCAAGGTGGTTCCTCGGTGAAGAAAGGGCCCAGGATTGCTATACGGGAGCAAGATGTTGAATTGCCGAGGGACGCGGATGTACGAGCTTGTGAGTGGCCATCCGATGATTTTATGGTCGAAGCAGGCTTCAAGGAGGAATTTGACGCGTATGTGCGTAATGCCGAGTTGGAGGACTTTTTAAAAGATAAGTGTCCGCAGTACTATCAGTTGACTGATTCTTTTGTGCGGAGGTTCAAATATAATTGTGCGCGTAATTCTCCTAGTGTCATATTTGATATTTATGATACATCTTATACCATGGATTTAGAAGATTTCACAACTACTTGCAAACTCCCGCAGTGGGGTAATATTAATGATCCTCACAAATCTGAATTTAGAGATTTTCTTGCTAGTATTACTGTGGGGGAATCTAGGGACATAACACAAGCTACCATAGGGAGCATTCATTTTCCTGCTATACATTATTTTGCTCTCTTCATTGCTAGATGTATTAACGGCAAGGATGAAGCATGCCACATGTGTGTCCCTGATCTGTGTGTCCTCAAGAGTGTTGTGTTAGGTTATAAAGGTTATAACTTGGGGGCAATAGTTGCACGTAGGTTGCAGAATAATAGTAGAAAGGGAAATTTATTTGGAGGAATTTACGCAACCCGTGTGGCTAATTATCTTGGTATAGCCCCACGCGAGGGAGATATGATAATACCTCCTGTTTATTTGGATTGTGAAGCTATGGTCAATCATCAATTTCTTGGGAGGAATGAACAATTCCTCCAATATTGACTAACCTATGACAGACGCAACGTCGTCCCTATTACTCTTCCTGCTCCCTACCTTTTTGATTATCAGGCAAAAGGAAGATATGTTGTCACCAGGGAGGAAGCAGCTGAACACGAGAGGAGAGCGGAGGCAGCTCGCCAACACGCTGCAGCTCAGGAGGCGGTTGCCGCTGCATCTCAGTACGACCCCAGTTTCACTAATGGATATCAGCCAGGCGGTCCTTGGTACTAGACCAACTTAGGCCAAAAGCCTAAGCTTGGGGGAGTACGTATTTCTCACCGAATTTACATTCATGTTCACACATTAGTCGTCGGTGCTCATACTCTTTCATTGTATTATCCATGCTAGTTTAAATTTCTTTTTCTAGTTTTCTTCTTGTGTGTTTGATAAACCTTAAGAAAAACCAAAAAATTAGTTAGTTTAATTTCCATGCTTGTAGTAGAAATTAAAATGAAAACCCAAAAAGATTTCTAGTTCTTCTTCTTACTTGTTGGGAGCTTTCCCGTGTAAATAGTTTTATTTGATTTTCTTTCCTTTGGGGGTCGAGAAGACCATATTGAAAATGTTTAGTGGCTCTCATATGCATGATTGTTTATTTAACTTAGAGCCCATATTACTTGTCTTCTCTCTTGAGTTGAATGCTTGCAGATTCCAGCTTAGTCCAATGCACGTGCACTCTTATTATTATACACATCGTTCGGTCGTGCAAGTGAAAGATAATAATGACGATATATGATGGACTTATTGAGATGAGAAAAGCTGGTATGAACTCGACCTCTCTTGTTTTTGTAAATATGATGAGTTCATCGTTTTTGAGTCAGCTTATTATGAGGTAAACATATTTGCAATGACATTTAGAGATTATAGTTGCTTGTGCCATGCTTGATTAGCTATGAGTTATAATGGTTTACCTTGCGTGCCAACATGCTATTAGAATGGTTACGATGTGGTATGATGGGATGGTATCCTCCTTTGAATGAATTGAGTGACTCGACTTGGCACATGTTCACGCATGTAGTTGAATCAAATCAACATAGCCTTCATGATATTTATGTTCATGGTGGATTATATCCTACTCATGCTTGTATTCGGTGTGAATTAATTTTAATGCATGTTTATAACTGTTGTCACTCTCTCAGTTGGTCGCTTCCCAGTCTTTTGCTAGCCTACACGTGTACTAAGCGGGAATACTGCTTGTGCATCCAAACTCCTTAAACCCCAAAGTTGTTCCATATGAGTCCACCATACCTACCTATATGCGGTATTTACCTGCTGTTCTAGGTAAATTTGTATGTGCCAAACTCCAAACCTTCAAATGAAATTCTGTTTTGTATGCTCGAGCAGCTCATGTTACAACTAGGGCTGCCTATATCTTCCATGCTAGGTGGGTTATTCTCAAGAGGAGTGGACTCCGCTCCTCATTCACGAGAAAGGGCCGGTAACCGCGATGCCCAGTCCCATGATCCAAAAAGATCAAAGCAAATCAAAATAATTAAATAAAACTCCCCCAGGGCTGTTGTTAGTTGGAGGCACTCATTGTTTCGAGCAAGCCATGGATTGATGCTTGTTGGTGGTTGGGGAGTATAAACCTTTACCATTCTGTTTGGGAACTGCATATAATGCATGTAGTATGGAAGATACAACCATCTCATAGTTGTTGCGTTGACAACGAAAGTATGCCGCTCAAAATGTTAATGAATCTCTATTTTAAAATCGAGCTCTGGCACCTCTACAAATCCTTGCTTCCCTCTACGAAGGGCCTATCTATTTACTTTTATGTTGAGTCATCACCCTTCTTATTAAAAAGCACCCATTGAGAGCACACCGTCATTTGCATTCATTATTATTGGTTTATATTGGGTATGACTTGACTGGATCTCTTTTACCATGAATTACAATGTTTAGTCAGTCCTTGATCTTTAAAGGTGCTCTACGTTTATGTTTTGCAGTCTCAGAAAGGGCTAGCGAGATACCATTTGTTATATCATGGTGTTATTATTTTGAGAAAGTGTTGTCATCCGAGTTCTATTATTTTGGCTCGCTAGATGATTATGCTATTGATATGAGTAATTGTGAGACCTAGGTGTTATTGTTAGTATGGTTAGTGTTGGGGAACGCAGTAATTTCAAAAAAAAATTCCTACGCACACGCAAGATCATGGTGATGTATAGCAACGAGAAGGGGAGTGTATCTTCATACCCTTGAAGATCGCTAAGCGGAAGCGTTTATCAACGCGGTTGATGTAGTCGACGCCTTCACGATCCGACCGATCCAAGTACCGAACGCACGGCACCTCCGAGTTCTCGCACACGTTCAGCTCGATGACGCCCTCGCCTTCTCGATCCAAAGAAGACAGGTAGTAGTAGATGAGTTCCGCAGCACAACGGCGTGGTGGCGGTTTTGGTGAAGAACAATCTCCGCAGGCTTCGCCTAAGCACTACGGAAACTATGACGGAGGATAAACTAGAGGGGACGGGGTTGCGCACACGGCTTGGTGTTTCTTGATGTGTCTTTGGTGCTAGCCCTACCCTCTATTTATATGTTGAGCCTTGGGGTCGAAACTTGGAGTAAAGCCTCCACAAAGTCGGTTTCACCCGAAAGGCAGAGTCCTTCTCGGACTCCAGGCTGACGCCAGGTTCCGGCGTCTGACCCCACGCCGAGGACCTGGCGTCTGCCTCGGACTCATAAAACTTCCTTTTGCGCTTTCCAAAACCTTGTGGGCTTTCCTTTAGGCCCAAATAACGTGTTCTCGCACCCAAACATTTCGGGAACATCCGAACCCTTCCGGTGAATTCGGAACCCTTCCGAGATCAAACACTATTATCCCATATATCAAACTTTATCTCCCACCATTCCGAGTTCCTCGTCATGTCCATGATCTCATCCGGGACTCCGAACAACATTCGGTTACCAACATGCATAACTCATATAATACTATATCGTCAACGAAACGTTAAGCGTGCGGACCCTACGGGTTCGAGAACTATGTAGACATGACCTAAAACCATTCTCGGTCAATAACCAATAGCGGGACCTGGATGCCCATATTGGCTCCTACATATTCTACGAAGATCTTTATCGGTCAGACCGCATAACAACATACGTTGTTCCCTTTGTCATCGGTATGTTACTTGCCCGAGATTCGATCGTCGGTATCCAATACCTAGTTCAATCTCGTTACCGGCAAGTCTCTTTACTCGTTCTGTAATACATCATCTCACAACTAACTCATTAGCTGTAATGCTTGCAAGGCTTAAATGATGTGCATTACCGAGAGGGCCCAGAGATACCTCTCCGACAATCGGAGTGACAAATCCTAATCTCGAATACGCCAACCCAAAGATCCGCCTTTGGAGACACCTGTAGTACTCCTTTATAATCACCCGATTACGTTGTGACGTTTGGTAGTACCAAAGTGTTCCTCCGTAAACGGAGTTGCATAATCTCATAGTCATAGGAACATGTATAAGTCATGGATAAAAGCATTAGCAACATACTAAACGATCGGGTGCTAAGCTAATGGAATGGGTCATGTCAATCGATCATTCAACTAATGATGTGACCTTGTTAATCAAATGACAACTCCTTTGTCTATGGTTAGGAAACTTAACCATCTTTGATTAACAAGCTAGTCTAGTAGAGGCATACTAGTGACATTCTGTTTGTCTATGTATTCACACATGTATTATGTTTCCGGTTAATACAATTCTAGCATGAATAATAAACATTTATCATGAAATAAGGAAATAAATAATATCTTTATTATTGCCTCTAGGGCATATTTCCTTCAGTCTCCCACTTGCACTAGAGTCAATAATCTAGATCACATCACCATGTGATTAACATCGATAGTTCACATCATCATGTGATTAACACCCATAGTTCACATCGCCATGTGACCAACACCCAAAGGGTTTACTAGATTCAGTAATCTAGTTCACATCGCTATGTGATTAACACCCAAAGAGTACTAAGGTGTGATCATGTTTTGCTTGTGAGACAATCTTAGTCAACGGGTCTTTCACATTCAGATCTGTTATGTATTTTGCAATTTTCTATGTCTACAATGCTCTGCACTGAGCTACTCTAGCTAATTGCTCCCACTTTCAATATGTATCTAGATCGAGACTTAGAGTCATCCAGATCGGTGTCAAAACTTGCATCGACGTAACCCTTTACGACGAACCTTTTGTCACTTCCATAATCGAGAAACATATCCTTATTCCACTAAGGATAATTTTGACCGCTGTCCGGTGATCTACTCCTAGATCACTATTGTACTTCCTTGCCAAACTCGATTGTAGGGTATACAATAGATCTGGTACACAGATGGCATACTTTATAGAACCTATGGCCAAGGCATAGGGAATGACTTTCATTCTCTTTCCATCTTCTGCCGTGGTCGGGTTTTGAGTCTTACTCAATTTCACACCTTGTAACACGTGCAAGAACTCTTTCTTTGATCTGTTCTATTTTGAACTACTTCAAAATCTTGTCAAGGTATGTACTCATTGAAAAACTTATCAAGCGCCTTGATCTATCTCTATAGATCTTGATGCTCAATATGTAAGTAGCTTTACCGAGGTCTTTCTTTGAAAAACTCCTTTCAAACACTCCTTTATGCTTTGCGAATAATTCTACATTATTTCCGATCTACAATATGTCATTCACATATACTTATCGAAAATGTTGTAGTGCTCCCACTCACTTTTTAGTAAATACAGCTTCACCGTAAGTCTCAGATAAAACTATATGCTTTGATCAACTCATCAAAGCGTATATTCCAACTCCGAGATGCTTGCACCAGTCCATAGATGGATCGCCGGAGCTTGCACACTTTGTTAGCTCCTTTGGATCGATAAAACCTTCGGTTGCATCATATACAACTCTTCCTCCGTAAACCCATTCAGAATGCAGTTTTACATCCATTTGCCAAATTTCATAAATTGTGGCAATTGCTAACATGATTCGGACAGATTTTTAAGCATCGATACGAGTGAGAAAATCTCATTGTATTCAACATCTTGAACTTTGTCAAAAACCTTTTTCGACAAGTCTAGCTTTGTAGATAGTAACACTACTACCAGCGTCCGTCTTCGTCTTGAAGATCCATTTATTTTCTATGTCTTGCCGATCATCGAGCAACTCCACCAAAGTCCACACTTTGTTCTCATACATGGATCTCATCTCAGATTTCATGGCCTCAAGCCATTTCGCGGAATCTGGGCTCATCATCGCTTCCTCATGGTTCGTAGGTTCATCATGGTCTAGTTACATGACTTCCAGAACAGGATTACCGTACCACTCTGGCGCGGATCTCACTCTGGTTTACCTACGAGATTCGGTAGTAACTTGATCTGAAGTTACATGATCATCATCATTAGCTTCCTCACTAATTGGTGTAGTAGTCACAGGAACAGATTTCTGTGATGAACTACTTTCCAATAAGGGAGAAGATACAATTACCTCATCAAGTTCTACTTTCCTCCCACTCACTTCTTTCGAGAGAAACTCCTTCTCTAGAAAGGATCCATTTATTAGCAATGAATGTTTTGCCTTCGGATCTGTGATAGAAGGTGTACCCAACAATTTCCTTTGGGTATTCTATGAAGACGCACTTCTCCGATTTGGGTTTGAGCTTATCAGGATGAAACTTTTTCACATAAGCATCGCAGCCCCAAACTTTAAGAAACGATAACTTCGGTTTCTTGCTAAACCACAGTTCATATATTGTCGTCTCAACGGATTTAGATGGTGCCCTATTTAACGTGAATGCAGCTATCTCTAATGCATTATCCCAAAACGATATTGGTAAATCGGTAAAAAACATCATAGATTGTACTATATCCAATAAAGTACGGTTATGACATTCGGACACACCATTATGATGTGGTGTTCCAGGTGGCATGAATTTGTGAAACTATTCCACATTGTTTTAATTGAAGACCAAACTCATAACTCAAATATTTGTGTCTGCGATCAGATCGTAGAAACCTTATTTTCTTGTCACGATGATTTTCCACTTCACTCTAAAATTCTTTGAACTTTTCAAATGCTTCAGACTTATGTTTCATCAAGTAGATATACCCATATCTGCTCAAATCATCTTGTGAAGGTCAGAAAATAATGATACTTGCCATGAGCCCCAACACTCATTGGATCGCATACATCGGTATGTATTATTTCCAATAAGTTAGTAGCTTGTTCCATTGTTCCGGAGAACGGAGTTTTAGTCATCTTGCCCAAAAGGCACGGTTCGCAAGCATCAAATGATTCATAACCAAGTGATTCCGAAAATCCATCTTTATGGAGTTTCTTCATGCGCTTTACACTGATATGACCCAAACGGTAGTGCCACAAATAAGTTGCACTATCATTATTAACTTTGCATCTTTTGGCATCAATATTATGATTATGTGTATCACTACGATCGAGATCCAACAAACTATTTTCATTGGGTGTATAACCATCGAAGGTCTTATTCATGTAAACAGAATAACAATTATTCTTTTAACTTCAAATGAATAACCGTATCGCAAAAACATGATCAAATCATATTCATGCTCAACGCAAACGCCAAATAACATTTATTTAGGTTCAACACTAATCCCGAAAGTATAGGGAGTGTGCGATGATGATCATATCAATCTTGAAACTACTTTTAACATACATCGTCACTTCACTCTTAACTAGTTTCTGTTTATTCTGCAACTCCCGTTTCGAGTTACTACTCTTAGCAACTGAACTAGTATCAAATACTGAGGGGTTGCTATAAACACTAGTAAAGTACACATCAATAATATGTATATCAAATATACTTATGTTCACTTTGCCATCCTTCTTATCCGCCAACCAATTGGGGTAGTTCCGCTTCCAATGACCAGTCTCTTTGCAGTAGAAGCACTTAGTCTCAGGCTTAGGACCAGACTTGGGTTTCTTCACTTGAGCAGCAACTTGCTTGCCGTTCTTCTTGAAGTTCCCCTTCTTTTCCCTTTGCCCTTTTTCTTGAAACTAGTGGTCTTGTCAATCATCAACACTTGATGCTCTTGATTTCTACCTTCGTCGATTTCAACATCACGAAGAGCTCGGGAATCGTTTTCGTCATCCCTTGCATACTATAGTTCATCACGAAGTTCTAGTAACTTAGTGATGGTGACTAGAGAATTCATCAATCACTATCTTATCTGGAAGATTAACTCCCACTTGATTCAAGCGATTGTAGTACCCGCATAATCTGAGCACATGCTCACTAGTTGAGCGATTCTCCTCCATCTTTTAGCTATAGAACTTGTTGGAGACTTCATATCTCTCAACTCGGTATTTCCTTGAAATATTAACTTCAATTCTGGAACATCTCATATGGTCCATGATGTTCAAAACATCTTTGAAGTCCCGATTCTAAGCCACAAAGCATGGTGCACAAAACTATCAAGTAGTCATCATATTGAGCTAGCCAAACGCTCATAACGCCCGCATCGCTCTGCAATAGGTCTGTCACCTAGCGGTGCATCAAGGACATAATTCTTCTGCAGCAGCAATGAGGATAAACCTCGATCACGGATCCAATCCGCATCATTGCTACTAACATTTTTCAACACAATTTTCTAGGAACATATCAAAATAAACATATGAAAGCAACAAAGCAAGCTATTGATCTTACAACATAATTTGCAAAATACTACCAGGACTAAGTTCATGATAAATTTAAGTTCAATTAATCATATTACTTAAGAACTCCCACTTAGACAGACATCTCTCTAGTCATATAAGTGATCACGTGATCCAAATCAACTAAACCATAACCGATCATCACGTGAGATGGAGTAGTTTTCAATGGTGAATATCTTATGTTGATCATATCTACTATATGATTCACGCTCGACCTTTCGGTCTCCGTGTTCCGAGGCCATATCTGCATATGCTAGGCTCGTCAAGTATAACTGAGTATTCTGCGTGTGCAAAACTGGCTTGCACCCGTTGTAGATGGACGAGAGCTTATCACACCGATCATCACGTGGTGTGCGGGCACGACGAACTTTGGCAACGGTGCATACTCGGGAGAACACTACTTGATAATTTTAGTGAGAGATCATCTTAAAATGCTACCGTCAATCAAAGCAAGATAAGATGCATAAAAGATAAACATCACATGCAATCAATATAAGTGATATGATATGGCCATCATCTTCTTGTGCTTGTGATCTCCATCTCCGGCACCATCATGATCACCATCGCCACCGGCGCGACACCTTGATCTCCATCGTAGCATCGTTGTCGTTACGCCATCTATTGCTTCTCGACTATCGCTACCGCTTAGTGATAAAGTAAAGCAATTACGTATGCTTGCATTTCATACAATAAAGCGACAACCATATGGCTCTCGCCATTGCCGATAACTTCGGTTACAAAACATGATCATCTCATACAATAAAATATAGCATCACGCCTTGACCATATCACATCACAACATGCCTGCAAAAACAAGTTAGACGTCCTCTACTTTGTTGTTGCAAATTTTACGTGGCTGCTACGGGCTTAGCAAGAACCGTTCTTACCTCGCGCATCAAAACCACAACGATAGTTTGTCAAATAGACTCCGTTTTAACCTTCACAAGGACCGGGCGTAGCCACACTCGGTTCAACTAAAGTGAGAGAGACAGACACCCGCCAGCCACCTTTAAGCACGAGTGCTCGTAACGGTGAAACCAGTCTCGTGTAAGCGTACGCGTAATGTCGGCCCGGGCCGCTTCATCTCACAATACCGCTGAACCAAAGTATGACATGCTGGTAGGCAGTATGACTTATATCGTCCACAACTCACTTGTGTTCTACTCGTGCATATAACATCAACGCATAAAACCTGGCTCTGATACCACTGTTGGGGAACGCAATAATTTCAAAAAAAATTCCTACGCACACGCAAGATCATGGTGATGTATAGCAACGAGAAGGGGAGTGTATCTTCATACCCTTGAAGATTGCTAAGCGGAAGCGTTTATCAACGCGGTTGATGTAGTCGTACGTCTTCACGATCCGACCGATCCAAGTACCGAACGCACGGCACCTCCGAGTTCGCACACGCTCAGCTCGATGACGCCCTCGCCTTCTCGATCCAAAGAAGACAGCGGTAGTAGATGAGTTCCGCAGCACGACGGCGTGGTACGGTTTTGGTGAAGAACAATCTCCGCAGGCTTTGCCTAAGCACTACGGAAACTATGACGGAGGATAAACTAGAGGGGACGGGGTTGCCGCACACGGCTTGGTGTTTCTTGATGTGTCTTTGGTGCTAGCCCTACCCTCTATTTATATGTTGAGCCTTGGGGTCGAAACTTGGAGTAAAAGCCTCCACAAAGTCGGTTTCACCCGAAGGCAAGAGTCCTTCTCGGACTCGGGGCCGACGCCAGGTTCCGGCGTCTGACCCGACGCCGGACCTGGCGTCGCCCCTCGACTCATAAAACTTCCTTTGCGCTTTCCAAAACCTTGTGGGCTTTCCCTTTAGGCCCAAATAACGTGTTCTCGCACCCAAACATTTCGAAACATCCGAACCCTTCCGTGAATTCGAACCCTTCCGGAGATCAAACACTATTATCCCATATATCAAACTTTATCTCCGGACCATTCCGGAGTTCCTCGTCATGTCCATGAT
The DNA here is from genome assembly GCA_021437245.1 of Aegilops speltoides. NCBI lineage: Eukaryota > Viridiplantae > Streptophyta > Magnoliopsida > Poales > Poaceae > Aegilops > Aegilops speltoides. The sequence continues at coordinate 436,693,393 of CM038143.1, forward strand.
CTCATCCGGACTCAAACAACATTCGTTACCAACATGCATAACTCATATAATACTATATCGTCAACTAAACGTTAAGCGTCACGGACCCTACGGGTTCGAGAACTATGTAGACATGACCTAAAACCATTCTCACCAATAACCAATAGCGGGACCTGGATGCCCATATTGGCTCCTACATATTCTACGAAGATCTTTATCGGTCGAGACCGCATAACAACATACGTTGTTCCCTTTGTCATCGGTATGTTACTTGCCCGAGATTCGATCGTCGGTATCCAATACCTAGTTCAATCTCGTTACGCAAGTCTCTTTACTCGCTCAGAATACATCATCTCACAACTAACTCATTAGCTGTAATGCTTGCAAGGCTTAAATGATGTGCATTACCGAGAGGGCCCAGAGATACCTCTCCGACAATCGGAGTGACAAATCCTAATCTCGAAATACGCCAACCCAACATCGCCTTTGGAGACACCAGTAGTACTCCTTTATAATCACCCGATTACGTTGTGACGTTTGGTAGTACCAAAGTGTTCCTCCGTAAACGGAGTTGCATAATCTCATAGTCATAGGAACATGTATAAGTCATGGATAAAAGCATTAGCAACATACTAAACGATCGGGTGCTAAGCTAATGGAATGGGTCATGTCAATCAGATCATTCAACTAATGATGTGACCTTGTTAATCAAATGACAACTCCTTTGTCTATGGTTAGGAAACTTAACCATCTTTGATTAACAAGCTAGTCTAGTAGAGGCATACTAGTGACATTCTGTTTGTCTATGTATTCACACATGTATTATGTTTCCGGTTAATACAATTCTAGCATGAATAATAAACATTTATCATGAAATAAGGAAATAAATAATATCTTTATTATTGCCTCTAGGGCATATTTCCTTCAGTTAGTTCATAGTATTTGCTGAAACTTGAATGCTGGCTTTTCATGTTTACAACAACAAGAGCAAACAGAGTTTGTAAAAGTTTTTCTTTATCACTTTCAGTTTATCAACTAAATTGCTTGAGGACAAGCAAAGGTTTAAGCTTGGGGGAGTTGATACGTCTCCAACGTATCTACTTTTCCAAACACTTTTGCCCTTGTTTTGGACTCTAACTTGCATGATTTGATTGAAACTAACCCGGACTGACGTTGTTTTTAGCAGAATTGCCATGATGTTGTTTTATGTGTATGTGTAGAAAAGAAAAGTTCTCGGAATGTCCTGAAAATCCACGGAGGCACTTTTTGGAATAAATAAGAATTATTGGGCGAAAGAAATACACCAGGGGGGCCACACCCTGTCCACGAAACAGGGGGGCGCGCCCCCTCCCCCTGGGCGTACCCCCTATCTCGTGGGCCCCCTGAACCTCCACCGACCTCAACTCCAACTCCATATATTCACGTTCGGGGAGAAAAAAATCAAAGAGAAAGTTTCATTGCGTTTTACGACATGGAGCCGCCGCCAAGCCCTAATCTCTCTCGGGAGGGCTGATCTGGAGTCCGTTCAGGGCTCCGGAGAGGGGGATTCGTCGCCGTCGTCATCATCAACCATCCTCCATCACCAATTTCATGATGCTCACCGTCGTGCGTGAGTAATTCCATCGTAGGCTTGCTGGACGGTGAAGGGTTGGATGAGATTTACCATGTAATCAAGTTAAATTTGTTAGGGTTTGATCCCTAGTATCCACTATGTTCTGAGATTGATGTTGTTATGACTTTGCTATGCTTAATGCTTGTCACTAGGGCCCGAGTGCCATGATTTCAGATCTGAACCTATTATGTTTTCATGAATATATGTGTGTTCTTGATCCTATCTTGCAAGTCTATAGTCACCTATTATGTGTTATGATCCGACAACCCCGAAGTGACAATAATCGGGATACTTCTCGATGATGACCGTAGTTTGAGGAGGTCATGTATTCACTATGTGCTAATGCTGTGTTCTGGTTCTCTATTAAAAGGAGGCCTTAATATCCCTTAGTTTCCGCTAGGACCCCGCTACCACAGGAGGGTAGGACAAAAGATGTCATGCAAGTTCTTTTCCATAAGCATGTATGACTATTTACGGAATACATGCCTACATTACATTGATGAACTGGAGCTAGTTCTGTGTCACCCTATGTTATAGCTATTACATGAGAATCACATCCGGCATAATTATCCATCACTGATCCATTGCCTACGAGCTTTTCACATATTGTTCTTCGCTTATTTACTTTTCCGTTGCTACTGTTACAACTACTACAAAAACCCAAAAACTATTATCTTTACTTTTACCACCGTTACTTTTATTTTCATATTACTTTGCTACTAAATACTTTGCTGCAGATACTAAGTTATCCAGGTGAGGTTGAATTGACAACTCAACTGCTAATACTCAAGAATATTCTTTGGCTCCCCTTGTGTCGAATCAATAAATTTGGGTTGAATACTCTACCCTCGAAAGCTATTGCGATCCCCTACACTCGTGGGTTATCAAGTGACTCTAAAGTCACACACTTTCTCAAGAATGAGGTCCAAAATATTAACAACGTTTTCATCACATGCATTGTATTGAAGGATACACCTAGGTTCACCAGGGATCACCTTGGCCATGATTGTTCTCAAACAAATCATTTTCATTGCTTACATTTCCAAATGCACTAAATTCATGATCAGGTGAGAGTATTTATTTTAAGATGATTCAAGACATCATTTATTGTATCCACCTATGGCATTATTGCCACTTAACTCCACCGCCAGGATAATGTGTCATGACTATTCTCTTAATAGCTAAGTATGTCCATACGCATTTTATCTGTCACCAATTTCACTTAATTCTAAACTAGGTACATAATGGATGAATATTTATCCACCTTAAATATTTCCCTTAAGAGAAGCATGCTACCATGAGCACATCGCGAATGATCACCCATTCGTTTTTCAAGACCTTAAGTCTATCACAGCTCACAACTCTGTCACTTAATCAACTTCAAGTTGAGATACCTTGATCAAATATTTTTCATATACAGATCCGGTTGAAAAGCCCTTAGTACACTTTACGTCTCTTATGATGCTATTACCATTTCCATGGTAAATAAATATATAATTTCTTAAAATCATCGGATTCACCCAACGGGTGCTATACCATTATATGAAATATTTGCTAGTACTGAGAATACTATGCAAGTTAGTGGTCATAGAAATGAACCATGATGAATTGAAATTAAAGTGAAGGCTAATAGACAACCAAAGACATAATTATCTCTTAATAGGATCGTTTACAGATGATCAAAAGACAACTCTCAAGTTTGTCAAATGTGTGGTTATATAAATATTGTACCTATTATTACCAAACCCTCAAACATATGGTCGAACCACACAATTTTATTTATTAAAAGGCCAATAAGTTCAATGGGATAAATTTGAGAATTTGCAAATAACAACCAAATTCTGGTAACAGATTGGTCTCAGAATCTTCATCAGAAGAAGGTAAAATCTAGTGCAAAAAATGGAGGATGAACTTATTTGCAAGCAATGATATCGGAGACCTTAGGTAATCTCCTAATTATCCCAACTATACTTGTACTACTATGTGTAGTAAAGTGTCCAATATTATATCTGTTGGATAGAATATTCAATAAATTTGAATGTATGTTTCAGTTCATACTCAATATTGTTGCAGACACAATGATTTTCTAAATATTACTAAATTAAATATTAGGCTTGATAGCCTTAGCCATCCTGGTTTGGGGATGATTAGAAAATTATTGACAATTCTGTTGGTCACAACTTATCAAGTTACAATCCCAAATCATCAGATTTTATGTGCACCGCATGTGCCATAGGGGAAATCGTTTTTAAGGCACTCTCACCTTAAAAATTCTAAGCAGGCCACTTATTCTTCCTTGAACACATTCAAAAGATATATGTGGATTGTTTAACCATTATCTGGGGTAATTTAGATAACTCGTGGTACTCATATACATATTCATAAAATGTTTTTAAGTGTGTCTCTTATCACACACAACCATGATCTTACCCAATAAATTGCTTAACTTACCAAAGTAGGAGCAAATTCTCCTGAACAAAGGATAAACCCATTCGAATGGACAATGCCATTGAACTCATTTCACAAGAATTTTCTGATTGCATTCAGTACCTTATGTACATACCCAGAATGGTTTAACTAAATTTCTTATCTAAGATAGTCAAATGAATAACATGACCACTTTAAAAGAATTGTAAATTTACCAGCCTCTTGCTCGACACATACGGCCTTACACACCGTAAGTATGATCTAAATCATACGAACTGCATTTCATACTACTTTCCCCTTGTAGTAACTACGTGGAAATCAACAAAGTATTTCCCATCTGCGATAATTTGGTTACATACCTATATCACCACTCTAGCATACATCAATGGGCACTCACAGAAAATTAGGATCTTTGTGAGGAATAACAACTTATCCGTCAATCAAAATTATGCATAGCCCATATGCTGATGGCATCAGCAATAAGGATATTTTTTGGCATTAGGGGGAGATAAGTACCACAAAGAATGCCGAGAAATAAATTAGAAATGTCATTGACATTCAATCCTTATATCCACGTACTCAAAGAATCTGAACTAGAAGTTTAGAGAATCATATATTTGCAACACATTGCAAATCTGCCATATACATTTACTAATGACAAGGTGTTTTAAATTCTACATTCCTGCAATAAAATGTTAGAAAGAGTGGAGGTACCCGATAAACCACTCTTCTCCCCAAATGAGAGCAAGAGGGGGAGAAAATCTGACAGCACGAGATGTAACTTCTCATATGCTTCCGCGGAAACAGAGGAAATCAAATCCTCAACCAGTAAATGTAATTCAACATCAAGTTGAAAGACACCTCACTGGATGCTCATCATCCAAAGCCCGACATAAATGTGCAAAAATGTTTTGTTCCAGGACATCGAAACACCTTGACTCCATTTGTTGTAGGAAACCACAAGGAGTTAAAAAGGAATAAATATATTATCCACAAACTTGAATGATTCCATCAGAATCATATAAACTGAAGACTACATTTGTCGACATATATTTCTTCTCAAATTGCTATAACCTTTTGGGTCCTGAACCAAAATCCATGGTAAGAGTGCCTCTTGCACTCATATTGGTTCACATAAAAGGAAGCAAGTAATGAAGAATAGCACTCGCTCTACAAACGAGTGGTATTTACCGCAGTAATACCTACTCCTCATAAGTATCTTCCATATGGAATACTAAAAACTTCTCATTCATAGGCAAGTCAATTAGGTGGTGAGAAAGCGAGGCTTGTATCAAAAGGGTTCACGCAGAGACCCGACATCAATTATGATGTAACATACCCGCTTGGTATGAGTGGAATTTTGTTTTGATACTAAATATCATTGGCAAGAAAAATAAAAATAATATCCATGCATTTGATGGATGCAATGACTACATACTCATATGAATCACTCATTTTAGATATCTATATTGAAGTCCCTGAAGGGCTTATAATTCTGAATCCAAAAACAAATCGCAACATGTTTTGTGTAAATCTTCAAAAGTCACTCCATGACTTGAAATAGTCAAAAATCATATGGTACTACCAACTTAAATGAGTTCCTTCTTTAAAGGGACTACTCAAATAATGATGATTACCTATGTGGTTAACAAAGGAATCCGAAATTTGAATTCCTTATACCACTTAGTGTATACCGATGACCTCGTCATCAATGTCTATACAAGACATAAACATACAAAAAATCATCCTAAGACGGAAAATTTGGTTTCAACCAAATTTAGCATAAGTTTACGACCTGAGCATTCTCTCAAGAATACATATCAGTCTACATATATCCAAAACATATATGAGAAGCTCAATGTGGATATATCATATCAACAAAAGGTATATGGTCAATATAAGAAATAATAGCTTATACCTAAATATCACAATAAATCTTCAACAATTCCATGAGGAAAATCAAGATATGACCATGATATCATATAATGATATTGGCTACTTATTTGATCCCAACAATGCCATATCAATGACTGAATTTACTGGAATAGCCTTCTTATGGAAGTCACCTAAATAGACTTTAACGGTACTTCCACTTATCATTTTGACACAATTGCTTTATATAACAACATTGCAATATATGCAAGGTTCAACAGAATGATTAACCACACTCAAAGTCATGAGGTTGAGATTCATCAGAATCACATAACTTGACTTATCAAGATGTTAGCACTTGTGTTACTCAATACCTAGAGGTTATATGAACAACAATATCATAAAGCATTCCTCGAAAATTATTTATCCTCGCGAATTATAAAAAAATGAGGAAACAATTTGCAAACAAAATACTGTGAAAATCCAACAGATTTTCACAACTTCATGACCATGTCAATGGAATTGGTATGACACATCCTCTAGATTGCAAAGTTTAGGGGGAGTAATCTCCCAAACTACAACATGTTAACAATCATCAGATTGCATATATTGTACTCTTTTCCCCTTGATGAGTATTTTCCTAATGGTTTCTCATAAAAGGTTTTTAATGAGACAAAATAACACGAGTGTCCATATATGCCATTTGTTTTCTCCTTATGTTTTTCCCACTGGGTTTTAAAGGAGTTTTCAATGGCATATCATATCGCACTCTTTTCCCTTATGAGTTTTCTCTGATAGTTTCTCATACTGGTTTTTAATGAGGCAATATCTTCCCAAAGATGATATGTCATACTTCCTATTTTCCCTACCGGGGTTTTCTAAAGGAAGTACTCAAGACATATTAATTGTTCTCTAAACTCATCGATGAGTTTTATTTTTCAAAGGTTTTTCTCATATGAGTTATCAAGAGACAATAATCATTATATGTTGCATCATTTTCTCCTTATTATTTTTCCCACTGAGTTTAAAGGAGTTTTAGCAACATATCTACACTATTCTCCTCATATTTTTCCCACAGGGTTTTTGGAGGAGACTTTAAAGACTATACGATGGATTTCTCAACATGGATAATGTATATACAAGGAGCCTACAAAGATGATGCAAGGAGTAGGCATTATACAAGGGGGAGTGTTAGGAATAAAATTAATTAGGATTAATTGTCATTAGAACCGTCATTAGACGGTTGTCTGTGTCCACCGCCTTTCCTGTTCTGTGCGGATGCATGTGCCCGTACGGACACGCCTCTTTGTAATTACCGCCTTAATTGGCGACTGTTGAGAGGGTATATATACCCCAATCATCATCAATGAAATCTAGAGATTCATTCTCAATCAGTTTACTTTAACATATGTCCGTTGCGTTCAAATGGGCCTTCCCAGTTGGCATAATCTGTGCAAAGCCACCTCAACTTGACGTCTGCTGGGGAATTTCCTAACGGAGGCTCGCTGCGTCGAGTTGTCGAGGCTTCGCATAGAGAGGCGAGCGACTAGCGATCAAGATGGGCCGGCCCAATTAGGAGACAGCGCAACTTTACAGCGTCCGGTTTTGGGAACCTTCTGGAGGGTTCCTGAGCGGTTTTGGGAACCGTCCAGAAGGTTCTTGAACCGGGTTCTCACTGGTTTTTTCTGTTTGCTTTTTCTTTGTTGTTTTTTCTGTTTTTTTATTTTTCTTTCTTCGCTTTTCTGTTTCTTTATTTCATCTTTCAATTCCTTTTTCTTCTCTTTTTATTTTCTTTTTTTTCACATTTCAAATTATGTTTGGGAGTTTCAAAAAATCTTCCCATATCAAAATTTGTTCACCAAATTCAGAAAATGGTCATGTTTTCAAATTTTTCCCATTTCCAAAAATTGTTTGCATTTATCAAATTGTTGAGTTTTTTCAAATTTTATTCACAATTTCTAAAAGTATTCGCTGTTTCATACAACCTTCATGTTTTTTTAATCAAAAATAGCATTTCTTGCACAAATGTTTTAAAACAAGAACATATTTTTTTGGAACACCTGAACAAAATGAAAAAAAACAGGAACAATTTTTTAACTTCAGAACTTTTTTTGAAATTTCAAACAAATTTTGAAGTTCAGCGGACAAAATGTTTGCATATTTGAAAAAATGTTCATATTTCAAAAAATGTTAACAAATTGAAAGACAATCCTGTTTCAAAATATGTTCTTCATTTTTAGAAAATGTTCGCCTTTCAAAATATGTTCATAACTTCAAAAAATGTTCCCCTATTCAATTTCTTTTCACAAATTCCATTAATGATCATAATGTTTGCTTTTTCTAAATTTTGTTCAGAGATTTGACTTTTTTTCACAGATGCAAAAAATGTTTCCTTCTGTCAAAAATGTTTTTCTTTTTTTTCATTTTTCGAACATTTGCTGATAAATTCGAAAAAAATCTCTTTTTAAATTTAATTGCAACTTAAAAAAATGTCATGTTTGTCAAAAAAAAGAAATTGAGAAAATGTTTGATTTCCCAAAATTCGCTCACAAATTCACACATTCTTTCCAATTTGAAATTTCGTTACAAATCCAAAAAATGAAAAAAAAATCAATACTAGTGTTGATTAGCTCCGGTGGTTATGTACCGTCTGTATTCTTAGTGCTAAAAATTTCGTTATCCGTCGGTAATCTTAGTGCTAAAAATTTCGCATTGCATATTTAACCGTAGTGCTGATTAGCTCCGGTGGTTATGTACCGGCTGCGCTGGGTCGCGAGTTTGAGTCCTGGGCAAGGTCTGCCCTTTTTTCGGTGTATTTTTCCCACCACTGGCTGCTCCTGCATGGGCCGGACCAGGCGAAGCCTAACCTGTGCGATGCCCCACCAATCTGCCGCAGAATGCGGCAGATAGGAGGTCCCGTCTGCAGGCACCCTATAGTAGGTCTCTATTTCGCTATAAGCGAGACATAGGGGCGACCCTAAGAAGGTTCCCAAAACGAACATATGTCTTTCTTATTGCGAGACATACGGAAGCCTCACGTTGGTGGAGCGCCAAATGGGCCGGCCCAGGTGCACAGGATGCCACGCTGTTATTTCTTCTTTTAATTTTTTGTTTCTTTTTTCAATTTTGTGTATATTCCCAATATTCTAACTAAATATGTTAAAAATATTACATAGGTTTTTTAAATGTTAACCAAAATTTGAAAATTATTAAATATGTTTAACGAAAATGTTTCTCAAATGTATGAAAAATGTGTATACAAAATATACAATGGGTGTGAAAAAATCTGAACATTTATTAAAAAATGTTAATATAGAATTTAAAATTATTAAATATATATAGAAAAAATGTTGACCATGTATTAAAAAATTTAATCTTTTGTTGGACTGCAGGCTTGCTTTGTTGCCTGCAGGAAGAGCATTGTGGAACCAATCTCTCTTCATGGAAGTGTTCATAATTGCTGCCTGGGGGGGTATGGAAGGAAAGGAACAATCTTCATTACAGAGGGATTGCACCATCTCATGACTCATGGTTAAGGAGATTCAAAAAAAGATATGTCCATGGTGTTGCACAGAATTAGGATGCTCTCCATCCTTTCATACACTCTTTTGTGGCCTCTTTGTAAGTTATAACCTGCAGTTTACACTTTCTATAACTCCACCTCCCCCTTAGTCCCTGAATTTGTTTTAATTTTATCTGAACCCCACCACACCCCTGACCTCTTTTATTTAATCTAAAGTCAGTGGGAGCCCTACCACCATCAACGGTTTCAAAAAATAAAAGTTAAGTGTATATATAAAAAATGTTGACCATGTATTCAGAAAATGTTAATCTTGCATTTGATAAAATATTAAGCAGACATTTGAAAAATATTAAATGGGTATATAAATTTTTGACTGTGTATTAAGAAAATCTTAATATTGTATTAAAAAATGTAAATTATTCATTTGAAAATTTTTAAAATACGTATACAAAAACTGTTGACCTCATTCTAAAAATGTTAATATGGTATTTGAGAAATGTTAATAATGTGTATTAGAAAAAGTTGACCTTGTATTAAAAAAATTAAACATGTATTTAAAAAATGTTAAACATGTATTATAAAAATGGTCTTGATGTATACGAAAAAATCAGAATGAAAATCAAAAGATACATTAGACATGTGTTGAAGAAAAAGATGATTAAAACCGAGAAAGAAACATAAGGAAAACAAAGAAAATCAAGAAAAACAAAATGAAACCAAAGGATAGCGAAGAAAGAAAGAAAATCCAGTGAAGAAACAAAAAAAAAACAGAAGACAACCAAGAAAGAAACGGAAAAATGAAGAGAAAATAAGAAACCAGTAAAAAACGGGAATAAAACAAACAAAACGGTGAAAAAAACATAGGAAATAAAAACCAAAGAAACCCATGAAGAAACTTAAAAATCAGTAAGAAAATATAAAAGGTAACCAAAAAAGGAAAAAACAACAGAGAAGAATGCTAGGTACGCTGTATCATGGAACGAGCGAGCACACGCGAAATTTATGTGCTCGCGTTTTCTCGCAGCTCAAATTTGACAAAAATTGCAAAAAATTGAGAAAAGATCATGAATTTGAAGTAAATATCAAGAATATAAAAAACACAATTTCTAAATTTTCAATTGTTTAAAAAAGTTCATGCTTGATTAAAAGTTCACCGTTTTCAAAACAAAGTTCAATAACTTGAAAAAGATTCTCGAATTGCAAAAAATCTCCACAGAATTGAAAATCATTTTCGAATTTCAAACAGATTCGCCGGCTTGGAAAATACTCATGAATTTGGATAAATTCATATTCTGAAAAAATTATAATTTTTTAAAGCAAAAGTACAAATAATAAGCAACAAGTGGAGGAAAAGAAAAAAGAAACAAAACCCTCCTTAGGAAAACCGATGGAACCTATTTTTGAACTTGGAAAACCGATGGCCTATTTTTGAATTTGGAAAACCGTTAAAGAATTAACCATTTTGTCAAGCGCCAAATAGGAAAACACAAAATCGGACTCCTATTTCGCCTGTAGGGTAGTTCCGACGAATCGTAAAAGAACCCTTGAACATGCTTTAGACCAGCTCACTGAGGCCCGGAGCGCCCAGATATTTTCCTTTTTTTTCTTCTATTATTTGATTTTTTGGAAAACTTTCACTATTTCAAAAAACTGAATTTAAAAATGATCAAAAATTAAAAAAACTAATCTTTATTTAGAAGAACACAATATTTTTTCACAACTTTGGAAAATAATATGAGTTTCAAAAAATGTTCTTGAATTTCAGAAAAATATTCGCCAATTTCAATAATTATTCGTAAATTGCAAAAAATGTTTGTTGATTTTCAAAACATCACAAATTCAAAATATGCATGAATTTCTAAAATTATTCCCATTTTTTTATAAAAATCTCGTATTTTAAAACTATTCATGATTTAAAAATCTTTCAATTTTTTCACAAATATCGAAAATGTTTACGTAAATAATTATTCGCTAATTTGAAAAACTCTTCATGCTTTTCAAAAAGTTCATAAATTTAAAAATTGCTCATGATTAAAATATCTTGAATTCAGCTAGCGCACTGCACCCGGCTAGAAGAATTGCTGCTCCTCTACACCTCCATGGCTCATCCTTCGTGGGACACCTCCTCCCTCATGCCGACGTTGCCGACACCTCCTGCTCCACTCAACGCATTGCTCCTCCCCGAAGGCTCCGCGGGCTCGACCACCTCTAATGACCATTAGCAGCAGATCTTTCTTTCCCCTGCTCTTCATCTGTTCAAAATTTTTGTGCCATGCCATGTCTTAATTTGTCATGTAGCACAAAAAATAGAAGAAGGCATTCAAATTTAGCATCCACTTTGTTTTCGTAGGTCATTCCACGAGTTTGCACTATTGTTATCACACATTCACACTTGTGCTATTCATTCATGATTTTGTAGGCCTCACTCGGAATTGTCTGATCATATTATTGCATCAGTGAGTGTTCAAATGATAGGAGTCTGTGTTAGTAGTTCAAGAAAACATAGTTTTTAGTAGTTATAATATTTCGTTGAACATGCTTATATGTGTACTTTAATTTTTTGCTAACCTAAAATGTTCGCCCTGGCTAACATTAATTATTGGACAAGACACTGCTTGGACCTATTGGCAAGGATTAATATACGATCTACTTGAATATGTAGATACATTGCAAATGCAAAAAAGGATGGAAAATAGTTATGATTAGGTTTCTTGTGATGGAACCAACCCAACAGATTAAGTTTTAGACTTGGCACTGGTGTTTATATTTTTTTTGGAATTTATTAGGCTTTTCAATGATGTTCGTTTAGTAGGAGACGTTTTCGATAAATACGAGGCATTTATAGTGACTTTATCAATCTTAAAATTTTACGTCGACTTAGTATCTCAAAGGTACTCCTAGGGGTATAATCTACTCCTACATGCATCTGTTAATAGAATGAGTGTATGGCGTGGATGTAAAGCATCTACGTACTACCCTTTTTTTAGAAAAGGATCTACATACTACCTCCGTCCTGGTTTATCCACATTGTATCCCATGCCAAATCTTGATCATAAATTTAACTAAAAAATGTTCACGTATATCACCAAAAGTTATGTCATTGAAAACTATGTCAAACACGAATCCAACGACGTAATTTTTGTTGACATGCATTAATATTTTGATAGTTAATTTCTTTGATTAAAATTTGGCACAAATTATAAAGTGACCAATAGACCAGGACGAAAGTAGTACTATGCTAAAAAAAAAGTTAAAACCAGAAATGACTGCTCCTACACTGATCAAGTCATAGGCTCCTAGCCATTAACTGGCCCGATTAGAACGATCTCCTCCTTTGCCAATGGGTACGTACTAACTATACATCTCAATGTTCGAAACTTACAATTTACTGCTCGCATTTTTCATACAACACGCCATCCTTTGCCCATAGACATAGGCCAGACATAGCAGGGGTCGCATTCCATGGCACGATGTTCTAAACTTACACCTCACTGCTGCCTGTCCATATACTTTTTCCACGTTACAGTAGCATATAGCGCGACACAAACCACCCTTTTGTGACGCTCGATGCAGCTTTGCGCATTTTGTCAAATCGAATTCAAACAAGGCAGAAAGGGGACGACCGACTGTAGTTGTAAACAAATCTATCTGTATCTAATACGAGTCGAACCTTCTTGTGGTAGGCGTATTTCATAATCGCCGCGACAAACCCGTGTCGGTCCCCTTCTTTATCACCGGTGTCGGCAGGCAGCCAACGCTAGCAGCCCTCCTGAACATTCCGCTTCTGTTCCGCCATGACTGCGAAGGTGCTCGCCACTATTCCGTTTTCCCGGACCGAAAGCGTCTCCAGGTGGCACCACCGTCACGTGCCTTTCGGAGGGGACGAAACGGTACCCCAACCTGCCGTCACTGATTCTTCGTGTCTGTGCCTCCAGTCCGGCATGCGCGGCTGATGCCTGTATGAATCGTAGGTTGCATAGGTGGGAGGATAGCACATCGATCCGAGGCGACTCGACACGGCGATGTTGATGCTGCACCAGAACTTATCCAGGTCGCGAAGGACATCAAAAAAGCGCAGGGAGAGGGAGCTTCCCAACAGATAGATAGGTTCATTGCCATATTTACATGCAAATCTGTCAGCTCGATCAGTCTAACGACGGAGAAAGATGTGGCACGTACGTACTACTGCTAATTTACACCGTGGATGGTTAACGCCAAATCTCGTCAGAGCATGAGGCCGAGGCGCTCGCTGGCCACGTCGCAGCGGACGGGCGCGAGCCCGACGCGGCCGCGCTCCAGGTCGTACTCCACCCACACGTTCATCTGGTGGTGGTGCCCGATCACGTACGCCATGATGGGCACCATGTCCGCGTTGCCGAACGTCAGGCACCACACGCCGTCGCCGCCCCGCCGCTCCCCGGGGACCTTGTACAGCAGCCTGTCCCCCGCCACCGCCATCTCCGCGCCGTTGAACAGAAGCGTCACGCTCGGGAGCCTTGTCACCGGCGGAGACCGCCCCTGGGGCACGCGGAAGCAGGTGTCGAACGCCTCCTGGAACGCGAAGCTGGGGTCGTCGAGCGCGGGCAGGAGGGGCCTGGCCTGTCGCGTGAACTCGGCTTTCAGAGCCGAGTAGGCGTCGCCGAGCAGGAAGGTGAACTGCGTGCCGGAGTCCACCATGGTCTGCCCCGCCCCGGTGTGGTCCGGCGCGAGCACCGAGGCCGGGATGGGGAGGTGCTTGGCGCCGACGCGGATGCCCAGAAGCTGGACGGAGTAGGCGACGCGGTCGAAGTACGGGAGCGGCAACGCCGGCTGGTACAGGGGCGTGTAGTTGAGCGGCAGGAAGGCGGGCAGGTCGCTGTGGCCGAGGAGCAGCACGCCGGCGTCGTCTCGGTCGGAGATGCAGTACGAGAAGCGGCGGGTGCTGGCCTGCGAGACGAAGGAGAGGGCGCCCCTGTTCATGCCCAGCAGCCCGGCGCTCGCCACCCCGTCCGGGGAGGAGTCGAACGCGGAGGCCATGCAGCCGAACGCCGCGCGCAGCGGCGGCCCGCTGCCGACGGCGAAGACGTCGGTCGCGAGCGCGCCGTCGGAGGAAGACCCGTCTGCGTAGGACAGCGACACGCTGCACCTGCTCGACGCCCCGTCGCAGGCCGGCGGCGACGGCAGGTCGCGGGAGCGGCACTGCGCGGAGGCGCAGGGCACGGCGGCGAAGGTGGCCGAGGACCTGGGCCGAAAGGACGTCGCGTTGTACCTGTTCCTGCCGCCCGCCGGCGCGCAGAGCAGCCAGGACAGCTCGCTGCCGGTGTCGAGCACCATGGTGACGTTCTGCGGCGGCGTGCCGACGGTGAGCGAGACGGTGAGGCTGACGTTGTGGTGGAACCGCAGCTTGCTGGGTTGCCGCGGCAGCGCCCTGGCCGGCATCTGGCGCGCCCGCAGCGCGAAAAGCTGCGGCTTCGCCCCCGCCTCGGACGGCCACGGCGCGCCAAGCAGGACGAGGCAAGCGAAGACGAGCAGTGGGGGAGGCATGGCGGTGGTTCAGATGGGAGCAGGCGAAGCCCGGGACCTACGCGTGCATGTGAATGCTTGTGTTGTTGGATTCCGGTGTGGGGTTTTGGTGCGGGGTGGATTTTATGGGGTGGCGACGCGAGCGCGCAGTGGCGAGTGGAGTGGTGGTGACGACTGACGGACGGAAGAGCGCCGGGTCACTGTCGCAGGGAAGCAGCCGGGGTTCTTTGCACCTGTCGTCTTCTATCTTTGGAACCACGGAGCGCCAGCTGGCTGGTCAGAGATTATTTAAGTAGGAGTACGCGCCAGTGCTGAGGTTTTACTGCAGCAGTAATGCGTGCAGTATCTACGGTGTAATTGAAAAACTTTTCGTGGAAGCTCACGCGGTCGGATTCTCTGGACCGGTAGGCCTCCTCTATTTTCAGTCAAATTTAAACGGCCGATTTCTTTTGAGAAAGCTTTCGATCTATTCATGTTCGATCATGGCAGTACAACGAACACCAGAAATAATAAAAGTTACATCCAGATCCGTAGACCACCTAGCGACGACTATAAGCATCGAAGCGGCGAAGCGCGCGCCATCGTGCCCTCCTCGCGGGAGTAGGGCACAACTTATTGCGATGAGCGATCGGAAGTCGTCGTGCTAAGGCCCCATATGACTAGCGCACCAAAACAGCAACCGCCGCCGATGAAGAATAACGTAGATCGAAAGGATCCAACCCGAAGACACACGAACATAGACGAACAACAATCAGATCCGTGCAAATCCATCGAGGATAGATCCGCCGGAGACACACTTCCAGACGCCCACCAACGATGCTAAACGCACCATCGGAACGGGGGCTAGGCGGGGAGACCTTTATTCCATCTTCAGGGAGCCGCCGCTGTCTCGTCTTCCTGAGCAGAACATAAACCCTAACAAAACTCGAAGGAACAACTAACAACGAAGCCCTTCCGCCGGCCCTTTCCAAGATCCACCGCGCCCCCATGGCCTTAAGGCCACTGGAGACGAGGCAGACTTGCGGCGGCACCGACGAGAGGCACGAACCCTAGATTTGTTTTGGAGGAGGACAAGGAGGCGGCTGGGGTGCGTCCTGTCCGTCTAGCAGCGTGTTGTACTGTGATATTATGAGCTGCTCCATTCACTTTAAGACATTTCAGTATGTACTATTAAAATGAGTGAACAAACACGCTAAAATGCATCTATATACATCTGAGTCGAGAAAAGTTACTCTTTCCGATCCATATTAATTGTCGCTGATTTGCTATGGATTGGAGGGAGTAGACCTTCTTACCATTAGGAACGGATGGAATATTATGTTATGAAAAACATATATTCAATAAAAATCTAATGATATATAATTTAGATATATTTTTTATGCTCCAAAATGCTATTTTCAAAAATAATTTGGAGATTCTTTTTTGCCACAACTGTCATGCATGTCCTTCCATTGTAATTTTGTTTTTGCAAATATCCCATTTTAAAACTTTGCAAGCAATCAAAAGATTTGTCAAAGTTTGCCAGAAAAAGATCCTGTTTTGTTTGAATTTATTTTCTTTCAGTTTTCAGAGTTTACAATTCATCACGAGCTCATTTGAGCTCACGAGTAGAAGAGGACTTCCGGTGTCGTACTAGCTTTTTCGTGTAGTATCTACGGTGCACTTGAAAAAAAAGTCATGGGAACATGAGTTAAAATTTGACCACCGATTTAACCAAAAATATATAAGTTATGTTCCATAGAATGTATACCATTGAAAACATGTTTCAAATGCAAATTCCATGATCTAATGGTACAACTTTTGGGCATATGGCTCATACTTTTTAAACCTGAATTACATTGGATCTTTTTAATCTAGACCGGAGGGATATCTTTTTTTAGAGAAAAGGCATACGCCCGACTTTATAAATAAAGCCACCAGGCAGAATCACTGTGAGTGTACACGAACAGGGGTATTTGTTTCCCCCCGACTTGTGCACAGACCAGCGTGGTCGCCAGGGATAGCCAGGTCTTGCCGGGCATCCCAAGCTCTAAACCAAGTCAACAACAAAACCAACCAGAAGATTCCCAAAGAAGCCTCCCTTGTCGGCCAAACGAGGCCGTCGAGGTCGAGGCTACGTCGAGGACCGGGACTGAGCCATGCCAGCAAAGTCTACAGGGCTGCCAAGGCCAAGGCAAAGCCTCAAGACAAAGGTTCAGCAGGCTCCATGACGGCAAACATCCACCAGGACACCATGAAGGAAATATGCCCTAGAGGCAATAATAAAGTTATTATTTATTTCCTTATTTCATGATAAATGTTTATCATTCATGCTAGAATTGTATTAACCGGAAACATGATACATGTGTGAATGTATAAACAAACAAGATGTCACTAGTATGCCTCTACTAGACTAGCTTGTTAATCAAAGATGGTTATGTTTCCGACCATGAACAAAGAGTTGTTATTTGATTAACAAGGTCACATCATTAGTAGAATGATCGATTGACATGACCCATTCCATTAGCTTAGCACACGATCGTTTAGTATGTTGCTACTGCTTTTATCCATGACTTATACATGTTCCTGTAACTATGAGATTATGCAACTCCGTTTACGGAGGAACACTTTGGTGCTACCAAACGTCACAACGTGAATCGGGTGATTATAAAGGAGTACTACAGTGTCTCCAAAGGCGAGATGTTGGGTTGGCGTATTTGAGATTAGGTTTTGTCACTCCGATTGTCGGAGAGGTATCTCTGGGCCCTCTCGGTAATGCACATCATCAAGCCTTGCAAGCACTACAACTAATGAGTTAGTTGTGAGATGATGTATTACGAACGAGTAAAGAGACTTGCGCGTAGCGAGATTGAACTAGGTATTGGATACCGACGATCGAATCTCGGGCAAGTAACATACCGATGACAAAGGAACAACGTATGTTGTTATGCGGTCCGACCGATAAAGATCTTCGAGAATATGTAGGAACCAATATGGGCATCCGGTCCCGCTGTTGGTTATTGACCGTGAATAGTTCTAGGTCATCTCTACATTGTTCTCGAACCGTAGGGTCCGCACGCTTAAGGTTTCGATGACAGTTATTATGAGTTTATGTATTTTGATGTACCGAAGAAGTTCGGAATGGTCGAGACATAAATATTGATATATTGGAAGCCTATGTTTGGAGTTCGGAATGGTTCCGGGCAAAAACGGGAATTTACCGGAAAACCGGGAGGTTACCGGAACCCCCCGGGAGGTAAATGGGGCCGGCCAGAGGTGGCATGCGCCTCTCTCCCCCAGTCCGATTAGGACAAGGAGGCGGCGCCTCTCCTCTTTCCCTTTCCCCAAACCTAATCCAACTAGGAAAGGGGGAGTCCTACTCGGTGAGTAGGACTCCTCGGCAGCGCCTTCTAGCTAGGCCGGCCGGCCTCCCCCCTCCCTCCTTTATATCTGAGGGCGGGGGCACCCTAGAACACACAAGTTTGATCTTTGGATCGTTCCTTAGCCGTGTCGGTGCCCCCTCCACCATATTCCACCTCGGTTATACTGTCGCGAAGCTTAGGCGAAGCCTCGCACCGTGAAACATCAAGATCGCCACCACGCCGTCGTCTTGTGGAACTCTCCCTCGACACTCGGCTGGATCGGAGTGAGGGACGTCATCGAGCTGTCGTGTGTCAAGAACTCGGGGGCGCCGGAGTAACGGCGCCGGGATCGGTCGGATCGCGAGGAGAACGTACGACTACTTCCTCTACGTTGTGATCGCTTCCGCTTTGGGTCTACGAGGGTACATAGACAACACTCTCCCCTCTCGTTGCTATGCATCACCATGATCTTGCGTGTGCGTAGGAAATTTTTGAAATTACTACGTTCCCCTACAGTGGCATCCGAGCCTAGGTTTTTATGGTTTGATGTTTTGCACGAGTAGAACACAAGTGAGTTGTGGGCGATACAAGTCATACTACCTACCAAAGATGTCATACTTTGGTTCAGCGGTATTGTGAGATGAAGCGGCCCGGACCGACATTACGCGTGACGCTTCGCGAGACTGGTTTCACCGCCACGAGCACTCGTTGCTTAAAGGTGACCGGTGGGTGTCTGTCTCTCTCACTTTAGTTGAACTGAGTGTGGCTCGCCGGTCCTTGAGAAGGTTAAACGGAGTCTATTTGACGAAATATCGTTGTGGTTTTGATGCGTAGGTGAGACCGGTTCTTGCTTAAAGCCCGTAGCAGCCACGTAAAACTTGCAACAACAAAGTAGAGGACGTCTAACTTGTTTTTGCAGGGCATGTTGTGATGTGATATGGTCAAGACGTGATGCTATATTTTATTGTATGAGATGATCATGTTTTGTAACCGGTTATCGGCAATCGGCTGGAGCCATATGGTTGTCGCTTTATTGTATGCAATGCAATCGCTACAGTAATGCTTTACTTTATCACTAAGCGGTAGCGATAGTCGTAGAAGCATAAGTTTGGCGAGGCGACAACGATGCTACGATGGAGATCAAGGTGTCGCGCCGGTGGCGATGGTGATCATGGTGGTGCCGCAAGATGGAGATCATGAAGCACAAGATGATGATGACCATATCATATCACTTATATTGATTTGCATGTGATGTTTATCCTTTTATGCATCTTATCTTGCTTTGATTGACGGTAGCATTATAAGATGATCTCTCACTAAATTATCAAGAAGTGTTCTCCCGGTATGCACCGTTGCCAAAGTTAAATCGTGCCCGGACACCACGTGATGATCGGGTGTGATAAGCTCTCGTCCATCTACAACGGGTGCAAGCCAGTTTTGCACCGAGAATACTCGGGTTATACTTGACGAGCCTAGCATATGCGAGATATGGCCTCGGAACACGGAGACCGAAAGGTCGGCGTGAATCATATAGTAGATATGATCAACATAAGATGTTCACCATTGAAAACTACTCCATTTCACGTGATGATCGGTTATGGTTTAGTTGATTTGGATCACGTGATCACTTAGATGACTAGAGGATGTCTTTCTAAGTGGGAGTTCTTAAGTAATATGATTAATTGAACTTAAATTTATCATGAACTTAGTACTGATAGTATCTTGCTTGTTTATGTTTGATTGTAGATAGATGGCTCGTCTTTGTTGTTCCGTTGAATTTTAATGCGTTCCTTGAGAAAGCAAAGTTGAAAGATGATGGTAGCAATTACGGATTGGGTCCGTAACGAGGATCATCCTCATTGCTGCCTGTAAGAGTTACGTCTGGATGCACCGCTAGGTGCCAGCTCTTTGCTAATGCAACTGCGGATGTTATGAGCGTCTGGCGAGCAAAGCTGATGACTACTCTATAGTTCGATGTGCCATGCTTTACGGCTTAGAACCGGGACTTCAACGACGTTTTGAGCGTCATGGAGCATATGAGATGTTCCAGAGTTGAAGTTAATATTCCAACAGAATGCCCGGATTGAGAGATATGAAGTCTCCAATAAGTTCTATAGCTGCAAGATGGAGGAGAATAGTTACATTAGTGAGCATATACTCGTAATGTCCGGGTACTACAATCACTTGACACAATTGGGAGTTAATCTTCCGGATGATTGTGTCATTGATGAAATTCTTCAATCACCGCCACCAAGCTACAAAGGCTTCGTGATGAACTATAATATGCAAGGGTTAGTAAAGACTATACAGAGCTCTTACGCAATGCTAAAGGCTGCGGAGGTAGAAATCAGAAGGAGCATCAAGTGTTGATGGTCAATAAGACCACTAGTTTCAAGAAGAAAGGCAAAGGGAAGAAGAAGGAACTTCAAGAAGAACAGCAAGCAAGTTCTTTGCTCGGAGAAGAAACCCAAGTCGGCCCTAAACCTGAAAGCCAGTGTTTCTCTGCAAGCGACCGTCCTTTGAAGCGGAACTGCCCCAAGTATTTGGCGGATAAGAAGGATGGCAAGGTGAACAAAGGTATATGTGATATACATGTTATTGATGTGTACCTTACTAGAGCTCGTAGTAGCACTGGTATTTGATCTTGGTTACATTGCTAATATTTGCAACTCGAAGCAGGACTACTGGATTAGCGAACTCGCAAAGGGCGAGGTGACGATCTTGCGTGGGAAATGGTTCCAAAGTCGATGTGATCGCGGTCGACGCTACCTCTACATCTACCTTCGGGATTAGTTTTAGACCTAAATAATTGTTATTTGGTGCTGCGTTGAGCATGAACATTATATCTGGATCTTGTTTGATGCGAGGCGGTTATTCATTTAAATCGAGAGAATAATGGTTGTTCTATTTATATGAGTAATATCTTTTATGGTCATGCACCCTTGAGGAATGGTCTATTTTTGATGAATCTCGATAGTAGTGATACACATATTCATAATGTTGAAACCAAAAGATGCAGAGTTAATAACGAAAGTGCAACTTATTTGTGGCACTGCCGTTTAGGTCATATCGGTGTAAAGCGCATGAAGAAACTCCATACTGATGGGCTTTTGGAGTCACTTGATTATGAATCACTTGGCACTTGCGAACCGTGCCTCATGGGCAAGATGACTAAAACCCGTTCTCGGTACTATGGAGAGAGCAACAGATTTGTTGGAGATCATACATACAGATGTATGTGGTCCGATGAACGTTGAGGCTCGTGGCGGATATCGTTATTTTCTCACCTTCACAGATGACTTAAGCGGATATGGGTATATCTACTTAATGAAACATAAGTCCAAACATTTGAAAAGTTCAAAGAATTTCAGAGTGAAGTTGAAAATCATCGTAACAAGAAAATTAAGTTTCTACGATCGATCGTGGAGGTGAATATTTGAGTTCTGAGTTTGGTCTACATTTGAAACAATGCGGAATAGTTTAGCAACTCACGCCACCGGAACACCACAACAGAATGGTGTGTCCGAGCGTCAGAATCGTACTTTACTAGATATGGTGCGATCTATGATGTCTCTTCTGATTTACCGCTATCGTTTTGGGGTTATGCTCTAGAGGCGGCCGCATTCACCTTGAATAGAACACCGTCGAAATCCGTTGAGACGACACCTTATGAACTATGGTTTAGCAAGAAACCAAAGTTGTCGTTTCTTAAAGTTTGGGGATGCGATGCTTATGTGAAAAAGCTTCAACCCGATAAGCTCGAACCCAAATCGAATGTGTCTTCATAGGATACCCAAAGGAGACAGTTGGGTACACCTTCTATCACAGATCCGAAGGCAAGACATTTGTTGCTAAGAATGGATCCTTTCTAGAAAGGAGTTTCTCTCGAAAGAAGTGAGTGGGAGGAAAGTAGAACTTGATGAGGTAATTGTACCTTCTCCCTTACTTGAAAGTAGTTAAATCGCGAAACCGGTTTACGAGACACCTACACCAAGTAGTGAGGAAGTTGATGATGTGGATCAAGAAACTTGAGATCAAGTTGCTACGAACCTCGTAGATCAACGAGTAAGATCCGCACTGAGTGGTACGGTAATCCTGTTCGGAAATCATGCTACTAGATCATGATGAACCTCGAACTATGAAGAAGCGATGGTGAGCCCAGATTCATAAAAATGGCTTGAAGCCATGAAATCGAGATGGGATCCATGTATGAAAACAAAGTGTGGACTTTGGTTGACTTGCCGAGGGTAGGCAAGCAATAGAAAACAAGTGGATCTTCAAGAAGAAGACCGACGACGACGGTAATGTTATCGTCTATAAAGCTCGACTTGTCGCAAAGGTTTTCGGCAAGTTCAAGGGATTGACTACGATGAGACCTTCTCACCCGTGGCGATGCTTAAGTCCGTCCGAATCATGTTAGCAATTGCGCATTTTATGATTATGAAATTTGGCAAATGGATGTAAAAC
The DNA here is from genome assembly GCA_021437245.1 of Aegilops speltoides. Taxonomy (NCBI): domain Eukaryota; kingdom Viridiplantae; phylum Streptophyta; class Magnoliopsida; order Poales; family Poaceae; genus Aegilops; species Aegilops speltoides. The sequence continues at coordinate 436,716,116 of CM038143.1, forward strand.
TGCATTCTGAATGGATTTACGGAAGAAGAGTTGTATATGATGCAACGGAAGGTTTTATCGATCCAAAGGAGCTAACAAAGTGTGCAAGCTCCAATGATCCATTTATGGACTGGTGCAAGCATCTCGGAGTTGGAATAAGCGCTTTGATAGTGTGATCAAAGCATTTGGGTTTATCTGAGACTTTTGGAGAAGCTTTGTATTTACAAGAAAGTGAGTGGGAGCTCAGTAGCATTTACGATATTATATGTAGATGACATATTGCTGATCGGAAATGATATAGAATTCTGGATAGCATAAAGGGATACTTGAATAAGAGTTTTCAATGAAAGACCTCGGTGAAGCTGCTTACATATTGGGCATCAAGATCTATAGAGATAGATCAAGGCGCTTAATTGGACTTTCACAAAGCACATACCTTGACAAAATTTTGAAGAAGTTCAAAATGGATCAAGCAAAGAAAGGGTTCTTGCACGTGTTACAAGGTGTGAAGTTGAGTAAGACTCAATGCCCGACCACTGCAGAAGATAGAGAAAATGAAAGATGTTCCTATGCTTCACCATAGGCTCTATCATGTATGCAATCTTGTGTACCGACTGATGTGTGCCTTGCTATAAGTTTAGCAGGAGGTACCAAAGTAATCCAGAGTGGATCATCGGACAGCGGTCAAGAACATCTGAAATACCGAAAAGGACTAAGGATATGTTTCTCGTATATGGAGGTGACAAAGAGCTCATCGAAACAGTTACGTTGATGCAAGCTTTGACACCGATCCGACGATTCTAAATCGCAGACGGATCGTATTTACACTAAATGGAGGAGCTGTCGGTTGGTGCGCAGTTCTAAACAAAGCGTCGTGGCGGGATCTACATGTGAAGCGGAATACATAGCAGCTTCGGAAGCAGCTAATGAAGGAGTCGGATGAAGGAGTTCATATCCGATCTAGGTGTCATACCTAGTGCATCGGGTCCAATGAAAATCTTCGTGTGACAATCTTTGGAGCAATTGCCTTAGCGAAGGAATCCAGATTTCACAAGAGGACCAAGCACATCAAGAGACGCTTCAATTCCATCCGGACTTAGTCCGGTGGGAGACATAGAGATTTGCAAGATACATACGGATCTGAATGTTGCGAACCGTTGACTAAGCCTCTTCCACGAGCAAAACATGATCAGCACCAAGACTCCATGGGTGTTAGAATCATTACTATGTAATCTAGATTATTGACTCTAGTGCAAGTGGGAGATCAAGGAAATATGCCCTAGAGGCAATAATAAAATTATTATTTATTTCCTTATTTCATGATAAATGTTTATCATTCATGCTAGAATTGTATTAACCGGAAACATGATACATGTGTGAATGTATAAACAAACAAGATGTCACTAGTATGCCTCTACTAGACTAGCTTGTTAATCAAAGATGGTTATGTTTCCGACCATGAACAAAGAGTTGTTATTTGATTAACAAGGTCACATCATTAGTAGAATGATCGATTGACATGACCCATTCCATTAGCTTAGCACACGATCGTTTAGTATGTTGCTCTGCTTTTATCCATGACTTATACATGTTCCTGTAACTATGAGATTATGCAACTCCGTTTACGGAGGAACACTTTGGTGCTACCAAACGTCACAACGAATCGGGTGATTATAAAGGAGTACTACGGTGTCTCCAAAGGCGATGTTGGGTTGGCGTATTTCGAGATTAGGTTTTGTCACTCCGATTGTCGGAGAGGTATCTCTGGCCCTCTCGGTAATGCACATCATCAAGCCTTGCAAGCACTACAACTAATGAGTTAGTTGTGAGATGATGTATTACTGGACGAGTAAAGAGACTTGCGGTACGAGATTGAACTAGGTATTGGATACCGACGATCGAATCTCGGGCAAGTAACATACCGATGACAAAGGGAACAACGTATGTTGTTATGCGGTCTGACCGATAAAGATCTTCGTAGAATATGTAGGAACCAATATGGGCATCCAGGTCCGCTGTTGGTTATTGACCGTGAATAGTTCTAGGTCATGTCTACATTGTTCTCGAACCGTAGGGTCCGCACGCTTAGGTTTCGATGGCGGTTATTATGAGTTTATGTATTTTGATGTACCGAAGAAGTTGAGTCCGGATGTGATCACGGACATGACGAGGAGTCTCGGAATGGTTGAGACATAAAGATTGATATATTGGAAGCCTATGTTTGGAGTTCGAATGGTTCCGCAAAACGGAATTTACTGGAAAACCGGAGGTTACCGAACCCCCGGAGGTAAATGGGCCCGGTGGGCCTCGAGGGAGAAGAGGAGGGGCGGCCAGGAGGTGGCACGCCCTCTCCCCCCAGTCCGATTAGGACAAGGAGGGGGCGCCCTCTCCTCTTCCCTTTCCCCAAACCTAATCCAACTAGGAAGGGGGGAGTCCTACTCGGTGGGAGTAGGACTCCTCCCCCGCCTTCTAGCTAGGCCGGCCCTCCCCCTCCTCCTTTATATACGGGGGGGGGCACCCTAGAACACACAAGTTTGATCTTTGGATCGTTCCTTAGCCGTGTCGGTGCCCCCTCCACCATATTCCACCTCGGTTATACTGTCATGAAGCTTAGGCGAAGCCTCTGCGCCGTGAAACATCAAGATCGTCCTGCACGCCGTCGTCGACGGAACTCTCCTCGACACTCGGCTGGATCGAGTCTGAGGGGCGTCATCGAGCTGTCGTGTGTCAAGAACTCGGGCGCCGAATGTAACGGCGCCGGATCGGTCGGATCGCGAGGAGAACGTCGACTACTTCCTCTACGTTGTGATCGCTTCGCTTTGGGTCTACGAGGGTACGTAGACAACACTCTCCCCTCTCGTTGCTATGCATCACCATGATCTTGCGTGTGCGTAGGAAATTTTTGAAATTACTACGTTCCCCTACACACCACCACTCCACCTCACCAGACCACCAGTCACTAATCGGTGCGGTGTCAAGCCCTGTGGCAGCTAGGTGGATCCTGCCCAGCATGTGGCAGCCTGCTGCAGAAGAGATTACCTTTAATGACACTTGATACGTCTCCAACGTATCTATAATTTTTGCTTGTTCCATGCTGTTATATTATCATTCTTGGATGTTTTACAATCATTTTATAGCAACTTTATTTCATTTTTTGGGACTAACCTATTGACATAGTGCCCAGTGCCAGTTGCTGTTTTTTGCTTGTGTTTTACTTAGCAGAATATCAGTTCCAAACGGAGTCCAAACGCAGTGAAATTTTTTGGAGAATTTTTATGGACTAGAAGAAACAACATGGGTCAAAGAAGTACCAAAGGGGTGCCCCGTGGGGGGCACAACCACCTTGGTGGCCTCCCGCACCGCATCTTCGCTCTATAAATAACCCAATATTCTAGAAACCCTAAGGGAGTCAACGAAAAACAATTCCAGCCGCCGCAAGTTCCAGAACCACCAGATCCAATCTATACACCATCACGGAGGGGTTCATCATCCTCATTGGTGCCTCTCCTATGATGCATGAGTAGTTCATAATAGACCTATGGGCCCGTAGGCAGTAACTAGATGGCTTCCACTCTCTCTCTTTTGATTCTCAATACTATGGTCTCTTCGAGATCTATTTGATGTAACTCTTTTTGCGGTGTGTTTGTTGGGATCCGATGAACTTTGAGTTTATGACCAGATCTATATCCATGAATATTAATCGAGTCTTATTTTGATCTATTATATGCATGATTACTTATAGCCCCGTATTTCTTCTTCGAATCTATGGTTTAGTTAGGCCCACTAGATCGATTTTTCTTGCCATGGGAAGAGGTGCTTTGTGATGGGTTCAATCGTGCGGTGTTCTTTCCCAGTGACAGAAGGGGCAGCAAGACACGCATGTATCGTTGCTATTAAGGATAACAAGACGGGGGCTATTCCTACATGAATAGATCTCGTCTACATCATGTCATCGTTCTTATTGCATTACTCCGTTTCTCCATGAACTTAATACACTAGATGCATGCTGGATAGCGGTTGATGTGTGGAGTAATAGTAGTAGATGCAGGCAGGAGTCGGTCTACTAATATTGGACATGATGCCTATATAATGATCATTGCCTGGATATCGTCATAATTATTTGAGGTTCTATCAATTGCCCAATAGTAATTTATTTACCCACCGTATGCTATTTTTCTCGAGAGAAGCCACTAGTGGAATCTACGCCCCCGGGTCTATTCTCCATAATATTTGCTTTGAGATCTATTTTTATTCGCTTTTATTTTCAGATCTATATTATAAAAACCCAAAAATACCTTGCTGCACTTTTTATTACTTGTTTTATTTCGTGTTTTATCGAGATCTATTTATCCAATCTACCACAATTTTTATCCCGTCAACATGAGAATTTCCTATGCCGTTACCCATAAGAGGGATTGACAACCCCTCATAACACTACTGCAGGATGCTGCTAACGCGACACTACGACCAGAGACCCTTCGAGAAACTGTGTGCGATGCAATAATCGCAAACGATGGTGTCAGAGAACCGTCAAAAATCTCCAAAACATTTGCGATGACTGATGCATCAAACACGGTTCAGATTTTAGTTGCGTGTGCGATGCAGGGCATACGATTGATTCAGCAGAACTGTTTGTGATGAGGAAGAACAGCAGAAATGGGCAGCCATATCAATGTGTGTGCGATATACGGCATACAATTCCCTCTGATGAACGGTGTGCTATTAGGGAATGCAACAGAAACAGTCAACCAGATCAAGGTGTGTGTGATATACGGCATACAGTTCACTCGGACAAACTGTTTTCGATTAGGCAAGAGAACGGAAATGGTTCATCTTAACAAGATGTGTGTGATATGCGGCATTTGTGAGATCCCAAAGAACACAAACGATTCGTGTAAACCAGATGTGTGTGATACGCAGCAAATAGCCCACTCGAATGAACTATTTGGGATGAGAAATTATAACACAAACGATTACTATAGTAAGTTCGCGTGTGATAGTGGGCAGACACGTACACGTACATCCGAGAACAAGGGCCCATGTTTCGGGCTTCCGATGCGTGGCATACGGTTGATCCAAAAGAACTGTTTGCGATGAGACAGAACAACAAAAACGGGGCTTTGTGGGCCCAGAACCATCAATAAATTTTGACTTTGTTTCTCCTCACATTGCAGATTACTCCCTCTGTAAACTAATATAAGAGCGTTTAGATAACTAAAATAGTGATCTAAACGCTCTTATATTAGTTTACGGAGGGAGTACAACACAGTAGGTAATTGCAAATCTGTTCACACAGATCAAACTTATATGTGTTCACAGTTAGCACCGGGCTATAAAAGCTACCCACTCAAAAATTACTTCACATTTCCTCTCCTCATCACCTACAAAACTAGTCTTTCCTGTCAAGTCATTCCGCCATGACCGGTAGGAGGAGTTTCGGGTGGGCATATAACCAGGCAGCAAAGACCAAGGCCGCTGAAGCACTAGAATTATTCGAAACCGAGTATAACTTAGTATATAACCAGGCAGCAAAGACCAAGTATTAGCAGTTGAGTTGTCAATTCAACCACACCTGTATAACTTAGTATATGCAGCAAAGTATTTAGTAGCAAAGTAGTATGATAGTAATGGTAACAGTGGTAAAAGTAACGGTAGCAGTTTTGTAGTAGTTGTAACAGTAGCAACGGTAAAGTAAATAAGCAAAGCACAATATGTGAAAAGCTCAAACGCATTGGATCGATGATGGATAATTATGTGGGATCACGATTCCTCATGTAATAGTTATAACATAGGGTGACACAGAACTAGCTCCAATTCATCAATGTAATGTAGGCATGTATTCCGAATATAGTCATACATGCTTATGGAAAAGAACTTGCATGACATCTTTTGTCCTACCCTCCCGTGGCAGCGGGTTCCTAATGGAAACTAAGGGATATTAAGGCCTCCTTTGATAGTGTACTGGACCAAAGCATTAACACTTAGTGAATACATGAGCTCCTCAAACTATGATCATCACCGAGAAGTATCCCGATTATTGTCACTTTGGGTTGTCGGATCATAACACATAATAGGTGACTATAGACTTGCAAGATAGGATCAAGAACTCACATATATCCATGAAAACATAATAGGTTCAGATCTGAAATCATGGCACTCGGGCCCTAGTGACAAGCGTTAAGCATAGCAAAGTCATAGCAACATCAATCTCAGAACATAGTGGATACTAGGGATCAAACCCTAACAAAACTAACTTCATTACATGGTAAATCTCATCCAACCCATCACCGTCCAGCAAGCCTACGATGAAATTACTCACGCACGGCGGTGAGCATCATGAAATTGGTGATGGAGGATGGTTGATGATGACGACAACGACGAATCCCCCTCTCCGGAGCCCCGAACGGACTCCAGATCAGCCCTCCCGAGAGAGATTAGAGCTTGGCGGCGGCTCCGTATCGTAAAACGCGATGAAACTTTCTATCTAATTTTTTTCTCCGCGAAAGAGAATATATGGAGTTGGAGTTGAGGTCGATGGAAATCCAGGGGGCCCACGAGGCAGGGGGGCACGCCCAGGGGAGGGGGCACGCCCCCACCCTCGTGGACTGGGTGTGGGCCCCCTGGCCTTGATTCTTTCGCCAGTATTTTTTATATTTTCTAAAAATACCATGACTTGTAGGAGGAATTTCACAACCAAGGCACTAGGTCCCGCTGCGAAGCGGCAGCCGCAGGCGCAACAGAGATGTCCCGGCACGCCGCGGAGCCCTCAAACGAGCTCTCATGGGCACGTGAGGGCTCTCATAAGTGCACTCGCCGCGTAGGTGATTGCGACGAGCTGGCGTTGCTGAAGTCCTTGGCCGGCGACGATGACATTCTCCTGGCCTCATTAAGCAGAAGGAGCTGGTCGACGGCTTGATGAAGTTGCTTGAGATTAGCGATGCCTCGGTTGAGAAGGCGATCGGCCTCGACGATCAACTTATGGGTGACAATGCGAAGCTCCTCAAGGCGCTCACCGAGAAGGAGGAGGAGGCCGCCGGCTGGAAGATGTTGCATGAGCAGAGCAGTGCCTCGGGGATGATGCTGACAGCAGTCGTCGAGGAATTAATGGGTGACTTGAGGAAGATCTGGATCGAGCGTGAGCAGGAGGTGGAGGAATCTGTGGCTGCTTTCAAGCAAAGCCGTGAGGAATTGAGGATGGAGCCAGAGGATGTCATCGCCCAACGATCCATCGAAGAGTAGATACAATAGCGATCTAGATCGTTGTCTACGATTTCCTTCTTCTCTTACCCCCGTATCTTCCGAACTTTGCCGCATGTGACATTTAAAATTATCCGGAATATGTAAGACAATTATTATCTGCGCCATTGTAAATTTGTCGTCGTACTATCCGTTGCCATTTTATTTGTCGTCGTATTATCCGTTGCCCTATGTGGCAATTTAAATTAGGCCGGAATACGAGTTGAAAACACAAACAAAGCAAATGCTACCATGGATCACAACCAAACACCCTCCGTCCACCCCTAAAAAAACCTCCATCCAGGCGCTTTAAATAACCCATTAGTGGCGAAGTTTAGAGCGAGGCGAGCTGCGGCTGGTGCATGAAGGTCAAAGAGATCGCTTCCTGGTGAGCATGGGCGGCCTTGCTGCTCGCACATGTCCCGTCAAGCCTGCGAGGTGGACAGGATGCACGCGTCCCGTTGAGCCTGCTCAGCGGACTGCTCGCACGCGTCCCGTCGAGCCTGCACGCCGGACTTCTCGCACTCGTCCCGTCTAATCAAACAGCTTCACGCATGCCACTGAGTATGGTTAAATATTGACATGGTTCATATGATACAACCGTTTGTGATATTAACGTGTCAGCTTATTGTTTCAAAAAGAACTTTGTTAGCTACTAATGTGTGCGCCTCTTCTCAAACTGGACGATTTTTTTACCATGACATATATGTGTCATGTCATGAAACCATGCCATGTTTCATGTTTTTTGGGTGATTTTTTGATTTACTAGGATTTAAAAACCGAGATTCTCAATGTTTCAGGACGACGACAAGTTTGTAATTCATTCCCATTCCTTAAATGAGACCTAAACATGCACCCAATGACACATGTACGATTTCCCACCCATTTTTTGCTTCTAGTTCAAATTTGAATTATGGACTACATTTAATGCGTAGAAAACTTAATTAGTAATATATACAATGGCCATACGAACCCTAAACATGCATGCCAAGGACACATGTACATTTTTTCTAGCCATTTTGGTGCACTGGAGCATGTATTTGTAGTAAGGATTTGAATTATGGACAATAAATGCCTAGAAAACTCAATTAATGAATAAAAAGGGTCAAACGAACCGTGAATAATTTCAAAGTTCACCGCGAATCTCCCGTTCTTCCGTACGTGTTGCGTGTAGAAAAAAATTACGAGGCTAGAAGAGGGAGCGATTATCGTTTGGCCCACAAGGGGACACATTTCCCTATCGAAACCACGAGGGTTCTTGCGACATGCTTCAGTTTGTAAGAGGTTTGTAATAAAGCTTTGCCCAAATTGGCAATATTTTTACCACGACATATATGTGCCATGACGTGACACCATGCCAGCTTTAATGACTTTCTAGTGAGTTTTGGATTTATGGGGATTTAAAACCGAGATTCAAAATGTTTGAGGACGACCCAAGACGCCGGTCAGGTTGTAATTCGTTCCCATTCCTTGCATGGGACCTAAACATGCACCGAAGGACACATGCATGTATAATTTTTCTAGCCATTTTAGTGAACTGGAGCATGTATTTGTACTTCAGATTTGAATTATGGACATTAAATGCCTAGAAAACTCAATCAGTGTATAAAAAGGCCAAACGAACCCTGAATAAGTTTAAATTTCAGCATGGATATCATGTCGTTCCATGTTGCCCGTAGAAGACAATACAAGGCAAAAAGAGGGGGCGACTATGTTTCACCACAAGGGGAACACGTTTCCCTATCGGAACCATCAGGCTTCCTTGAGAGAAGCTCCGGTTTGTAAGAGGTTTGTAATAAAGCTTGGCCCAAATTGGCAATGTTTTTACCACAACATATATGTGCCATGACGTGACACCATGCCACCTTTGATGACTTCCTGGTGAGTTTTGGATTTTATGGGGATTGAAAACCTGAGATTCCAAATATTTGAGGACGAGCCAGGACGCCGATACAGTTGTAATTCGTTCCCATTCCTGGCATGGGACCTAATTAAACATGCACCCAAGGACACATGCATGTACAATTTTTCTAGCCATTTTGGTGAAATTGAGCATGTATTTGTAGTTCAGATTTGAATTATGGATATTAAATGCCTAGGAAACTCAATGAGTATATATAAAAAGGCCAAATGAACCCTTAATAAGTTTAAATTTCAGCATGGATATCATGTAGTTGCATGTTGCTCGTAGAAGAAAATACAAGGCAAAAAGAGGCCATGATTACGTTTTGACAACAAGGGGAACATGTTTCCCTATCGAAACCACAAGGCTTCTTGTTAAGAGAACGCTCCGGTTTGTAAGAGGTTTGTAATAAAGCTTGGCCCAAATTGGCAATGTTTTTACCACGACATATATGTGCCATGACGTGACACCATGCCACCTTTGATGACTTTCTGGTGAGTTTTGGATTTTATGGGGATTTAAAACCCGAGATTCCAAATGTTTGAGGACGAGCCATGACGCCGGCACGGTTTTCATTCGTTCCCATTCCTGGCATGGGACCTAATTAAACATGCACCCAAGGACACATGCATGTACAATTTTTCTAGCCATTTTGGTGAACTTGAGCATGTATTTGTAGTTCAGATTTGAATTATGGGCATTAAATGTCTAGGAAACTCAATTAGTGTATAAAAAGGCCAAACGAACCCTGAATAAGTTTAAATTTCAGCATGGATATCATGTATTTCCATGTTGCCGGTAGAAGAAAATACAAGGCGAAAAGAGGCCGTGATTACGTTTCGACAACAAGGGGAACACGTTTCCCTATCGAAATCACAAGGCTTCGTGTTGAGAGAAGCTCCGATTTGTAAGAGGTTCGTAATAAAGCTTGGCCCAAATTGGACAATGTTTTTACCATGACATATGTGCCATGACGTGACACCATGCTTTCGAAAGAGAATGTCCATTTTGCACACAAAGTGCATCTAGTTTTTGCCTTAACCATCTCAACTTTTTAGAACATGCTATGCGGGTGAAATGATGATATATAGCATGCCAACTTTCAACCATTTCACAGTTCATTTGAAGTGCTTTTCAATTTTAGGGTCATTTAGCTAAAAAATTCAGTAAATCCATAAAAAACCAAATGAAGTCAGGAAGCGTTGAAAATTGATGATGTGGCTTTGAATGGTGCATTTTGAACACACAAAAAGTCTGGAGTTCAAATAAGTTGAAAAAAGTGAAACCCCTTTGTAACAGATGAATTTTCATTCGAAACCCGGATACTTCGAAAGAGATTGTCCATTCTGCACACGAAGCGCATCCAGTTTTTCATGACGTGACACCATGCCAACTTTCATGACGTGACACCATGCCAACTTTCTTGTATAATATTTTTAGCCATTTTGGTGAACTGGAGCATGTATTTGAAGTTCATATTTGAATTATGGACATTAAATGCCTAGGAAACTCAATTAAGGCCAAACAAAAGCCGTGTGCCTACCAAACCGTGACCGATGCAGCCCGTGATCTGAGTCATGCGTTCTGATTGGCAAGAACCCAAACCCCATGGATCGTACGTCTACACCGTTGGATGCTCCCAGATCGAATGACAACCCTCAGCCCATTCGACAGCACATGCAGTACGTGGGTAAGCACTGTGCGCATGCGTCTTCTAGCTCACGCTTCCTTCTCTTGTATGTTTTCTAAACAAGCCACTGTTTCCCGCCACTCCTCTCATCGGTTTCCCGCCTCTTCTCCCATCGGTTTCCCGCTACCAGTGTCAGTGCTCATTAAAGGCTAGGCAGCGACACACCAGCCATCGCACACAGTTTCTAAAAGAACAAATGTGGGTGATAGGAGGGAGTAGGTCCCATAGGGCGACCAGCGTGAGCAAAATGGTGCAGGTACTGGCTTAACCATGTGTGCTGCAAGTGCGCTATAAAATCAGCACGACTGCACAAGTGCGAGCAAATGGTGGAGGTACTGGTTTAACCGTGTGCAATGCAAGTGCGCTCTAAAATCACCACGACTGCGCAAGCGCGAGCAAAATGGTGCAGGTACTGGCTAACCATGTGCGATGCAAGTGTGCTATGAAATCACCACGACTGCACGATCTTGGCTACTCCCGCCCCGCATCAATTCCTTTACCCAAATTTTAGTAGCCTCCATACTTCAACCGTCGCCCACACTCCTCCAGTACCGACCTTATAGTAAAATTGCAGTAGCCGAGGCATTTGAACCGTCACCCTCCCTCGTCCACCACCATCTCCGCCCACCATTAATAAAAAATTCACTAGCTGCGGTGTATCCTCAGACACCACAACCTCCCCACCACAGTCCGCCACCCGCCCCTCCACCCTGGAACCCTATCTCGCGGCTGCCGCCGACGCCACCGCCAACCCATGCCGGTTTGCCCGATCCTCCTAGCTTAGATAATAAACTTCAGCTTACCCAGCGATTCCCATATCGTCACCCCACTCCCCTGAGTTTTTAGATGAGGCATGCGGTGTCCCTCCCCGCCAGATCCAGATCCCTTGCTCCAGAATGTCGCAGCCTAAGCTCGACCACGTATCCCGGGGAGCCGACGAGCATTCGGCCAAGAAGTGGTTGATCATGGCCTCTCCGGCAGACGTTGGCGAGGTGGCCGCCGTTCGCCTTGACCTGTAGATCCCGGAGCAACAGGTCACTGCAGAAGCCGGTGAAGACGTTGACTATGTTGCCATATCGAAGGCTTCATGTCAGCGGGCTTGCGTATTACTGTATCTCGGGAAAGCTGGCTATGACATCAAGCTCGTCGATAGCGACGGCTTCACGTGGGCCATATCACAGGTTACGTGGTCCATCCCCAACCCGTCTGGTTTAACCACCATTGATCTCTTCGACGGCCCTACCGCTGATCTCCTCCGCCAAGCGGTCAAGGATTTGTGATCCTTATACGCCATCGAGCCCATTTTGTCATTTCTGAAGGACACATTCTACTGCGGCATTTTGGAATCCTCAATTTGCCAATTCAGATCTCATCGACCACGACCAGGAGGAGGGCACCCACAAAGGTTCTTCCACCATAGGTCTGTGCTCTTCCAACTGGAAGGATTCGGTCCATGAAATGTGAGTCAACATCCCATCAACAAATCTTACATTTTCTAGCTTGCCAACCCGTACCCTTTGTTGTAGTAGCATTTGCCGTGCGGCGCTATAACTGTGCCCTGTTTAGTTATTTCAGTTATGCAAAAATGTATTATTCAATAGGGCTATGTGATGTTTAAGTATGAATTGTCCACTTCAGTTTCTCGAATGGCTATATTTGGTTGTTTATAGTGAGTAGATGCCTTGTTTATCTGTGTTAGATTGTTAGGTTGGTTGCAGTGAGCATTTTTCTAGTTATCGAGCTGATGCCTTGTTTATATGTATTTTGTGTTAGTTTGGTTGAAGTGAGCATTTGTCCAATTATCAAGCATATGCCTTATTTATCTGTAGTTTGGTTGTTAGGTTGCTTTTTTTAGCATTTGTCCAGTTTTCAAGCAGATGCCTTGTTTATCTGTATTTGCTTGTTAGGTTGGTTGCAGTGAGCATTTGTCCAATTTTCAAGCATATGCCCTGTTTATCTATATTTGCTTGTTAGGTTGGTTCCAGTGAGACTCTGTCCAGTTTTCAATGGCTATATTTGGTTGTTATACTGATCATTTAAGCCTTGTTTATTTCAGTCATTCACAATGTGTTGTTCATTATGTGCAAGTCGAAACTGTGCCGCTCGACTGCATCAATACCAGTTTGAACGGCTATATTTGGTTCCAATTAAGCCTGGTGTAGTTAATAGTTAATACATGCCCTTTATTTCAGTTTTACACATTTATCCAGTGATGTTTAAGCATTACCTACATTCTATTCATTTTCAACAATACTAGTTTGAATTGCAATATTTTATGGCTGTTAAGCCTGCTGTTGGTAACATTGCCTTCCATTTTATATATGCTTTAACAGCATGCTGAAACCAACACATTCAAGCTATCATTTGGAGATGATATTGTTTACCTTTGCTATATTTGTTTGATGTTAAGGTTTTCATACTTATCATGCCTTTCCACTACTTATGCAGGACAACAACGGGAGTGGCCACCATTTTCCGCCGAGGTTAGCTTCATCCCTCGGCTTGTACTCCCCCGTCGTTCCATAATGTAGTGCATATAGATCCAGGCCTAGAAACTTGTTAGATTCTAATATTGACTTGTTGCTTGTAGGTACATATGCCCTTGGCAAGGATCCGTGCACCGACCCTTCTTGCGTATGGGGCAATGAGATATTCATGAACAAGCATCAAGTGAGGAAACTGATAAGGATTATTAGTAAAAAGATACGAATGGTCACAAGCAAATTATTTGTTTATGCTCTATCCAACACAACAGTGAGCTATAGGATGGTAACTACAAACTCTGCAGCCTTCTCTTTTTACTGCCCATAATGAGTTGTTAAACAACAATGTCTGAATCTTTTTCATTCGAAGTGGTTCCGGAAGCAGTTCACTCAAGATTACCTCGCAAAGTACAGGATTGGTGGACACGCAATGAAGGTTAAAGTATGTCATCCAGACTACAATGAGCATCGAGAAGTCGTAATGAAGACAGTGAAGGATGGACGAGCAACCATCACAAGGGGTTGGCCTAGAGTTGTGCATGCATTACGCATGGAGGAGGGCACAATATGGGCATTCCACTTCAGCTTCTCCAGCAACCAGAATGTCTTCCGCCTCTTTTTTAATATCTTTAGTACAACTGGTCCATCATTCTTTACTTGTGAAAGCACAAGTGCTCCCTAGGTGGTTTTGGTAATTAATGTCAACATATCTCTTGTTGGACTAACACTTTTACCTAGTATATTTCAGATAAGTTCAACAGTGGAGTGGCATGGACTAAAGGATGTGGGAACTCCTTCAAGATGCTAAGGATAAAGGATTGGCTAAAGCTTCAAGATTAAGACTCTTCATTTTACATTTTAGTGGTCCAAGATCACATTGAGTCTATAGGAAAAGCTAATACTATCATGGAGGGATGAGGTGTTGCTTAATGAGCTTCTTGCTTCATGTGCTTAGTGATATGCTCCAAAACTCTCAGCTGCTTTCTCACTTCCACAAATGACCTAAACCTAAAGCCAAAATCGGTCATACCGATTCTTCCTATCCGGCGCCACCGATTCCAAAAGCCATAGCCACTGCCACAAACCCTAAGCAAATTGGTCTTACCGATAGGGATCTCGGTCTCACCGAGATGGGATTGTAATCTCTCTGTGCCTGTCCATTATCAAAATCGGTCTCACCAAGATTCAGCAATTGGTACTACCGAGATTACAATGCAAACTCTTTGGAAAACTTATTACCAAAATCGGTCCCACCGAGTTTGAGTAATCGGTCCCACCGAGTTTGCCTGACCAACTCTCTGGAAAGCTTATTACCAAATCGGTCTCACCAAGTTTGTGTAATCGGTCCTACCGAGATTACGTTATGCCCTAACCCTAACCGAATCGGTCTCACCGAGTTGCATTTCGGTCCCACCGAAAACCCTAACGGTCACATTATTTGCTGAATCGGTCTGACCGAGTTTAACGATTCGGTCCCACCGAGTTTGGTAGATTGTGTGTAACAATTAGATTTTGTGTGGAGGCTATATATACCCCTCCACCTCCTCTTCATTCGTGGAGAGAGCCATCAGACTGAACCTACACTTCCAACATACATTTTCTGAGAGAGAACTACCTACTCATGTGTTGAGACCAAGATATTCCATTCCTACCATATGAATCTTGATCTCTAGCCTTCCCCAAGTTGCTTTTCACTCAAATCTTCTTTCCACCAGATCCAAAACCTATGAGAGAGAGTTGAGTGTTGGGCAGACTATCATTTGAAGCACAATAGCAAGGAGTTCATCATCAACGCACCATTTGTTACTTCTTGGAGAGTGGTGTCTCCTAGATTGGCTAGGTGTCACTTGGGAGCCTCCGACAAGATTGTGGAGTTGAACCAAGGAGTTTGTAAGGGCAAGGAGATCGCCTACTTCGTGAAGATCTACCGCTAGTGAGGCAAGTCCTTCGTGGGCGACGGCCATGGTGGGATAGACAAGGTTGCTTCTTCATGGACCCTTCGTGGGTGGAGCCCTCCGTGGACTCAAGGCAGTTACCCTTCGTGGGTTGAAGTCTCCATCAACGTGGATGTACGATAGCACCACCTATCGGAACCACGCCAAAAACATCCGTGTCTCCAATTGCGTTTGAATCCTCCAAACCCTTCCCTTTACTTTCTTGCAAATTGCATGCTTTACTTTCCGCTGCCCATATGATCTTGCATGCTTGCTTGATATGTATTGTGATTGTTGAAATTGTGCCTAAACTCCACTTAAACTTAAGGAAACATAAAAACTGCAACTTTGGTACTTAGTGTCTAATCACCCCCCTTCTAGACACCTCTTCTCAAGGTCCTACAAGTGGTATCAGAGCATTGGTCTCCATTGCTTTGGTTTAATCACCATTGGAGGAAGATGGATGAGTCTACTATTGGGAGTCTTAGACATAGAGTGCCTATTCTTGATGGAGAGTATTTTCATGAGTGAAAAAATGAGATGCTTGTCATTTTCAATCAATATCATTTTAACAAGTACATTGCTAGTCCGTGTGCACCTTATGTTGATCGTATGCATCCTACCCATGATGAGTCTATGATTAGGAATCTTAGAACTGCCAAACTTATCATTAGAGGATTGCCTAGAAACTTGCTTGGATGTTTGCCTACTTTCAAGTGTGCCTACACCATATGGAAATTTCTTGAGGAACGATTTCCAGATTATTCCTTGAGAAATCTTGATGAAATTCTCCATAAGTCTATTGCTTTAAGTAAGATGAATACTAGTGATCCTATGTTTGGTGATCGTCTATTTGAGCTTACAAACCTTATGCGTGCCAAAGGAAATGTTGGTATTATTAGTGATATTATTTCCGAAGCTATAAAAATTCATAAGCAAGATTATCAAACTCATTCTAATGAATCACCCTCTCTAGGACTTGATCCACCACATGACGATGTTGAACATGGATACAATGATGAGGATGATGATAGTGACTTCGATCTTGATGATGCAATGAGACATTTTGGCAAATCTTCGGGGATATATGTCAGGAGGAAAGGAATGGGTTCTTGATAGTGGATGTACCGATCACATGACCGGAGATAAAGACATGTTTCGTGAGCTTGCTGATAATGATAGTCCTCAAAAGTATGTCACCTTCGGTGACAACTCAAAGGGTAAGGTGGTTGGCCTCGGTAAGGTGGCCATATCACATGATAGGTCCATACAAAATGTCATGCCCGTTGAATCTCTTGGATACAACTTACTTTCAGTATCTAGACTTGCTGATTTCGGTTTCAATGTTCTATTTACTGAAGTAGATTGCCAAGTGTTTCGTCGGGATAATCATAAAATGGTCTTTGCCGGTGTGCGTAGAGGTGATCTATACATTGTTGATTTCACTAAAAAGGCTCAACCTAAAACTTGCTTCATTGCTAAATCCTCAAAAGGTTGGTTATGGCATAGATGATTAGGTCATGTTGGTATGCGAAACCTTAACAAGCTTATTAAAGGAAATCATATCCTTGGAGTTAACGATGTCATATTTGATAAGGATAGACTTTGCGGCGCTTGTCGTGCGAGTAAACAGGTTGGAGGAAGGCATCCGTGAAGAACATCATGACTACCAGGAGGCCACTCGAGCTACTTCACATGGATCTCTTTGGTCCCAACTCTTACAAGAGTCTCGGTGGAAATTCTTTTGGTCTAGTTATAGTTGATGATTTTTCAAGATTTACGTGGGTGTTCTTTCTCGATGATAAATCGCAGGTCCAAAAGATCTTCAAAAACTTCACAAGGAAGGCTCAAAATCAATTTGAAGTGAAGATCAAGAAGGTTTGTAGCGACAATGGAACGGAGTTCAAGAACGCAAATGTGGACACCTTTCTTGACGAAGAAGGGATTTCACACGAGTTCTCGGCTACGTACACACCTCAACAAAACGGAGTTGTTGAGAGGAAGAACCGGACGCTCATCGAAATGGCGAGAACGATGCTTGATGAGTACAAAACGCCGAAGCACTTTTGGGCAGAAGCGGTTGAGACAGCTTGTCATTCAAAAAATCGCTTGTATCTTCACAAGCTACTCGGCAAGACGACATCTGAGCTCCTCACCGTAACAAACCCCAAGTTGGATACTTTCGAGTATTCGGCTCAAAGTGCTACATTCTTGATAAGCATCATCGCTCTAAATTTGCTCCTAAGTCTCATGAAGGTTTCCTACTAGGTTATGGCTCAAACTCTCACACTTACCGTGTCTACAACAATTTCACCCGAAAGGTTGAAGAGACGGTAGATGTGAAGTTTGATGAATCTAACGGCTCGCAAGTAGAGCAATTGCCAATTTATGTAGGTGACAAAGATCCTTCAGAAGCAATTCTAGACTTGGCTATTGGCAAGGTTCGTCCAACGGAAGTGAAGGAGAGTACCTCGTCCGTCCAAGTGGAAGCATCAACTTCACAGCAAGGTGAACCAAGAGTTGATACGGAAGCATCCACAAGCGGGACACACCAAGATGAAGAAAACAAGGAAGTGCATCAAGATGAACGTCAACAACCTCCATCTCCACCACGACAAGAGAACGACAATGCCAACAATGAAGAAGGCCAAGAAGAAGAAGAACAAGATGAAGAAGATGTTTAACGAAGACCCAAACAAAAGCTTTCATGAGTTCGAGCAAGAGTTGCTAAAGATCATCCCGTCGAGCAAATCTACAATGACATTCAAACCGGGAGAATCACTCGCTCTAAAACTCGTTTAGCTAACTTTTCTGAAAACTATTCTTTCATCTCTAGCATTGAACCTATGAAGGTTGAAGAAGCATTGGAAGATCCGGATTAGATAAATACTATGCATGAAGAGCTACATAACTTTGAGAGGAATCAAGTTTGGACATTAGTTGAGAAGCCCGACAACAACCACAATGTCATTGGTACCAAATGGCTGTTTCACAACAAGCAAGATGAAGATGGACAAGTAGTTTGCAACAAAGCACGTCTCATCGCCCAAGGCTACACACAAGTCGAAGGTATGTACTATGGTGAGACTTCGCCCCCGTTGCTAGACTTGAGTCCATTTGCATCTTACTTGCCTATGCTAATCATCATGATATCCCTTGTACCAAATGGACATTAAAAGTGCTTTTCTAAATGGTGAAATAGAGGAGGAAGTTTATGTTAAGCAACCTCCCGGCTTTGTCAATCCTAAGAAACCTAACCATGTTTACAAACTTCACAAAGCTCTTTATGGTCTTAAAAAAGCTCCTTGAGCTTGGTATAAATGCTTGACCAAGTTCCTTATTGAAAAAGGCTTTGAAATTGGGAAAATTGATTCTACTCTTTTTACTAAAAGGGTTAATGAAGAACTATTTGTATGCCAAATCTATGTTGATGATATTATATTTGGTTCGACTAACCCTCTTTTTAGTGAAAAGTTTGGGAAGCTAATGTCGGAAAAGTTTCAGATATCCATGATGAGTGAACTCAAATTCTTTCTTGGGTTGCAAATCAAGCAAACTAAGGAAGGTACCTTTGTTTCGTAAACAAAGTACACAAAGGACTTATTCAAGAAGTTTAATATGCAAGAATGCAAAGGTATGTCTACACCCATGCCTACTAGTGGACATAATGACTTGACCAAAGATGGTGAACCGGTTGATCAAAAGGTTTATCGCTCTATGATTGGTTCATTGTTATATCTATGTGCTTCATGTCCCGATATCATGCTAAGTGTGTGCATGTGTGCACGATATCAAGCTGCCCCTAAGGAATGTCATCTTAAGGCCGTGAAAAGGATAGTGAGATACTTAATCCATACACCAAACTTTGGCATTTGGTATCCTAAGAGGGCCTCTTTCGATCTTGTTGGCTATTCCTACTCGGACTATGCCAGAGACAAGGTTGATAGAAAGTCCACTTCGGGTACTTGTCAATTTCTTGGTAGATCTCTTGTGTCTTGGTCCTCCAAGAAACAAAACTCGGTATCCATATCCACTGCCGAAGCTGAATATATTGCCGCTGGTTCATGTTGTGCTCAATTACTTTGGATGACCCAAACTCTTAAAGATTATGGGATATATGTGAGACATGTTCCATTGCTTTGTGACAATGAAAGTGCTGTTAAAATTGGTCATAATCCTGTGCAACATTCTCGAACTAAGCATATTGAAGTTCGTCATCATTTCATTTGAGATCATGTTGCTAAGGGTGACATTGATCTTAAGCATGTTCGCACCGAAAAGCAATTAGCGGATATATTCACTAAACCTCGTGATGAGAAAGTGTTTTGTAGGTTAAGAGGATAATTGAACATCATTGATGCTTCAAACTTGGAGTATAAACTCCATTGGATACATGCAAGACATGAGCTTATGACTAATCCTTGATATTTCTCTTATGATGAAAATCTTATGTCATGGATATATGTGTATCTTGCATGTTATCTAACCCGTGTAGGTACTTGGTGGAATCAAATTCCATGAGATTGTAATCTACTCACATCTTGAGCAATCTCTACATCACCAAGTCTCTACACTATGGTGGTTGAAGACAAGGAAGCACAGAACCACTCAAACATATCCTTTGACAAATGCTCTATTGAGCTTCATGATTGTCATTTTTTAATACACAAGTGCTCTTCCTTGCACAAACTAACCCATGTAGGTAGATGGACTCAAATTCCAAGTGGTGCTCCAAATTCTTGATGAGCTACATCAACCTTGAGCAACCCACACAAGTTCAACTACATGGACTACACCACCAACCACGGTATGTCATTCCATCTTAGAGAAGCTTTACTCCAAGTCATGAGCTAAAGCAACTCAACAAGATGTGAATACATCAAGATGCTTAAACAAAAATTGGCAACCCCATTTTGAGCATAAACGATGAGTATGGCCTATGATCAAGTGCTCTCACTTGACTCCTAAGTCAATATACTCTAACATAGGTGACCTTGTCGCCGACCATCTCTAGATGAAGTTCTCTTGTGTTGTTTTCTGTGTTTTTGCATTTGTCTCATGCATATTTATTTCCCCTTTCAAAAAAAACTTCATCTAGATTTCTTTCTTTCTAATTGTTCTGCATTTTCTGCATTCCAATTCATTGCACATCCTTCAGTAAATTCCTTGCGAATCTTTGTGAGATCATACTAATCTAGTGAGCTGAGGTGACAAGTGTTTTCTCTGCGATGAACTCGTTTCACCGATTTGTTATTTTCGGCCCAACCGAATCCTTTCGGTCCAACCGAAGCAACTCACTCGGTGCCACCGGTTTCCATAACAGGAAAAATAGTTTGCCACATATTTATGTGTTTCTTCTAATCCAGCTCCACTCAATGAATCTTGTCCTCTACAAGCATCACATTTTTTATCATTGCTTTGTTCTGTGTCTCAAGGACCAAACCCATTCGACAGATTCCAGAAGACCCTTCTTGGAAATTGATGTCAAAGGGGGAGAGAGAGAACATCAAAGCTTATCATTTAAAGAGAGAGAGACAGAGCATCAAAGCTTATCACCTTCTTGAGGGGAAGAGAGATATCATCTTCTAAAGGGGGAGAGAGACCTCCTAGGGGGAGAGACCCTCAAAGGGAAGAGAGAGATCTCCAGGGGGAGAGAATACTTAAGTAGAAAGTATTTCTCAAGGATCCCAGATGCTTGGTGTTCAAGAGGAGAGATGTCCACATGTCTTCTTGAGGGGAGAGACATGTTCATATGTTCTGTTGTGCCTATTTGCATTAGCATGCATCAGCTCTGATCATCATTCATATCTTTCAGCTCTGTTTTCTTTCAGCTCTGATTTTCTGTTCCCTATCTTCTCTCAGTATCCCATGTTAGATTCAGGGGGAGCAAGATATCTAAGGGAAAGAAATCATTTAAATTCATTGCATATCTTTACTCTTGGGGTCATGTCTAATTCAATGTGGTACTTAGTACTCACTCTCTACATGTCATCCCAGTCTTGGTATTCTTGTGGTTTCTTCTGGTTGCTCTGGCTAGTAGATGTATCTGTGTTATCTAACCTTGTTTACGCAGGTTCATTCCAGCCTAAGACAACTCAAGACTACAAGGTAAGTATATGCATCACAATCATGTGTGTGAGGAATTCTTGCTGATGCACATATTGTTTGCAAGAAGGACTCATGAGCATGAAGGTATTTTCTTCAACATTCTTTGCTCTAATGCATATGGCCAAGATACATGTAACACATTGCCTGCTCTATCACGTTTATGCTCTCACATGCTTCTATATTCCATATTCACATGATTGCATACATGTAGGGGGAGTCTATGTTTGTTACATGTCTTTCCAAAGCTTTACTTGCTATTCTTTATATCTTTATCTAAAGCTTTGATGTATGTTGCCATCAATTACCAAAAAGGGGGAGATTGAAAGCACAAGTGCTCCCTAGGTGGTTTTGGTAATTAATGTCAACATATCTCTTGTTGGACTAACACTTTTACCTAGTATATTTCAGATAAGTTCAACAGTGGAGTGGCATGGACTAAAGGATGTGGGAACTCCTTCAAGATGCTAAGGAAAAAGGATTGGCTAAAGCTTCAAGATCAAGACTCTTCATTTTACATTTTAGTGGTCCAAGATCACATTGAGTCTATAGGAAAAGCCAATACTATCAAGGAGGGATGAGGTGTTGCTTAATGAGCCTCTTGCTTCATGTGCTTAGTGATATGCTCCAAAACCCTCAGCTGCTTTCTCACTTCCACAAATGACCTAAACCTAAAGCCAAAATCGGTCATACCAATTCTTCCTATCCGGCCCCACCGATTCCAAAAGCCATAGCCACTGCCACAAACCCTAAGCAAATCGGTATTACCGATAGGGATCTCGGTCTCACCGAGATGGGATTGTAATCTCTCTGTGTATGTCCATTATCAAAATCGGTCTCACCGAGATTGAGCAATCGGTACTACCGAGATTACAATGCAAACTCTCTAGAAAACTTATTACCAAAATCGGTCCCACCGAGTTTGAGTAATCGGTCCCACCGAGTTTGCCTGACCAACTCTCTGGAAAGCTTATTACCAAATCGGTCTCACCGAGTTTGTGTAATCGGTCCTACCAAGATTACGTTATGCCCTAACCCTAACCGAATCGGTCTCACCGAGTTGCATTTCGGTCCCACCGAAAACCCTAACGGTCACATTATTTGCTGAATCGGTCTGACCGAGTTTAACGATTCGGTCCCACCGAGTTTGGTAGATTGTGTGTAACGGTTAGATTTTGTGTGGAGGCTATATATACCCCTCCACCTCCTCTTCATTCGTGGAGAGAGCCATCACACTGAACCTACACTTCCAACATACATTTTCTGAGAGAGAACTACCTACTCATGTGTTGAGACCAAGATATTCCATTCCTACCATATGAATCTTGATCTCTAGCCTTCCCCAAGTTGCTTTTCACTCAAATCTTCATCCACGGATCCAAAACCTATGAGAGAGAGTTGCGTGTTGGGGAGACTATCATTTGAAGCACAAGAGCAAGGAGTTCATCATCAACGCACCATTTGTTACTTCTTGGAGAGTGGTGTCTCCTAGATTGGCTAGGTGTCACTTGGGAGCCTCCGACAAGATTGTGGAGCTGAACCAAGGAGTTTGTAAGGGCAAGGAGATCGCCTACTTCGTGAAGATCTACCGCTAGTGAGGCAAGTCCTTCGTGGGCGATGGCCATGGTGGGATAGACAAGGTTGCTTCTTCGTGGACCCTTCATGGGTGGAGCCCTCCGTGGACTCGCGCAGCCGTTACCCTTCGTGGGTTGAAGTCTCCATCAACGTGGATGTACGATAGCACCACCTATCGGAACCATGCCAAAAACATCCGTGTCTCCAATTGCGTTTGAATCCTCCAAACCCTTCCCTTTAATTTCTTGCAAGTTGCATGCTTTACTTTCCGCTGCCCATATGCTCTTGCATGCTTGCTTGATATGTATTGTGATTGTTGAAATTGTGCCTAAACTCCACTTAAACTTAAGGAAACTTAAAAACTGCAACTTTGGTACTTAGTGTCTAATCACCCCCCTTCTAGACACCTCTTCTCAAGGTCCAACAAGTGGTATCAGAGCATTGGTCTCTGTCGGTGTCAAAACCGGCAGATCTCGGGTAGGGGGTCTCGAACTGTGCGTCTAGGCGGATGGTAACAGGAGACAAGGGACACGATGTTTTTACCCAGGTTCGGGCCCTCTCGATGGAGGTAAAACCCTACTCCTGCTTGATTAATATTGATGATATGGGTAGTACAAGAGTGGATCTACCACGAGATCAAGGAGGCTAAACCCTAGAAGCTAGCCTATGGTATGATTGTTGTAATGGTTGTTCGTCCTACGGAATAAAACCCTCCGGTTTATATAGACACCGGAGAGGGCTAGGGTTACACAGAGTCGGTTACAATGGTAGGAGATCTACATATCCGTATTGCCAAGCTTGCCTTCCACGCCAAGGAAAGTCCCATCCAGACAAGGGACGAAGTCTTCAATCTTGTATCTTCATAGTCTTGGAGTCCGGCCGATGATGATAGTCCGGCTATCCGGACACCCCCTAGTCCAGGACTCCCTTAGTAGCCCCTAAACCAGGCTTCAATGACGATGAGTCCGGCGCGCATATTGTTCGGCATTGCAAGGCGGGTTCCTCCTCCGAATTAGTTCATAGAAGATTGTGAACACGAGGATAGTGTCCGGCTCTGCAAAATAAATTCCACATACTACCGTAGAGAGAATAATATGTACACAAGCTCAATCTGCTGACATATTTTGTGGCATGACGTCACACCACTGCCAAGCCTTTACTTGAATCGTTTTTACTATACCACCTCAGCGCGTTTAGCGAAGTGGTTTTCTTGGCACGTCTTGTTGAAGCAGAGATCGTGTTCCCCTTATTCCGGGATTCCCATCAATACGGACGTGGGTAACCCAACCGCGCCATTGATTGTGGTGCTTGGGAGATAGGCGAGTTTTACCAGGCCGGTGGGGACGCATAGTCTTCGTCCGCCCATATATAAGGGGATAAGGATCCACCTTTTTTACATACACCTTCTTCCTCCTTTGCCTATCCATCTCCGCGCACTCGAGCTCCAGCGCCCAAGTCCGCACACCTTGACTCAACCTTCTCCAGCCATGTCCGAAGCGGGAGGCAAGTGGATGGCCTCCTCCGTCATGGAGGGGCACATCGAAAAACTGCGCGGCGCCGGATACTTGTCCAGCGACATCGTGCACCGGCTGCCCGATGAGGGGCAGCTCATCCCCACCCCTAGGCCCCATGAGAGGTCGTGGTTATTCCCCACTTCCTCCGCGGACTGGGCTTCCCACTTCATCCCTTCATCCGGGGGCTCATGTACTACTACAGCCTGGACTTCCACGATTTGGCACCAAACTTCATCCTCAACATCTCGGCGTTTATCGTCGTGTGCGAGGCCTTCCTCTGCATCCAGCCCCACTTCGGCTTGTGGCTAAAGACCTTCAATGTCAAGCCGAAGGTTGTGAAGGGCAGCCAAGCGGAGTGCGGAGGCGCCATGGTGGGCAAAATGCCCAACGTCACTTGGCTTGAGGGCGCCTTCGTGGAAACCATAAAAGGGTGGCAATCGGGGTGGTTCTACATCACCGAGCCGCGTGACCCTAAATGGGCAGCGGCCCCCGAGTTCAGATCTGGTTCCCCCATGCAGCTCACCTCACGGAAAGAGAAGGCTTGCTATGGGGCAGTTCGTAGGAGCCGACCGGACTCGATCCTGTCTCCGGACCACTCGTGAACAAGAAGCTTAAGCTTGTCAGCGTGATCCAGTCATGCTCGTCCGCCGGATTCTCCCCGCCAACAACGGGCCTTCAATCATGGGAGTTTGATCCGGCACAGACGGACCCTTAGCGGGCTCTTCGACACAACGTACGAAGCGGCCTGGAGGGTGCTGTTCAAGGGGGGAGAATCCCCCGCATCCGCAACTGAAGATCGCGGATTCAACACGCAGCGCCCGGCCGGCGCGGTAAGATATATTATCCTTTATGGGACATTCATTTCTTTCATAGTTTGACTCTATGTGGGATTTAAAATTCCCCATGCCTTTAACAGGACTGGCAGAGGACGTCCGGACAGGTGAACTGTCCGGCTCCCCTCCCCGAAGACCCAGCAGATACCCGTTTGAGAGGGCTGCTAGTCCCGGCACTTTATGTGGTGCCGGAGAAGAAGGCCAAGAAGAAGGCCACGGGAACCCGAAGAAGTTCTCGGCGCCAGGTGGTATCGGACTCGTCATCCGATGGCTCCGAGGCGGACTCCTCCCCCGAAGATGAGGAGGAGAAAGAGGCCTCTCCCCAAGAGGGGGAGAGAAGAAAAGGAAGGTCCCCATCAGGAGGAGGCTCTGGAGGTGCCGCAAGGCAGCCTCCCGGACTTTGCGCCGGACTCCACACCGGAACCTGTAGTGGTTCCGGAGTTCGGCAGGCGGCCCCTTCATAAGAAGGGCAAGACCGTGACACCGGCGGCCTCCGTCCAACCGGAGGCGCCGGACAACTTGTTGGAGGCACTCAACGACGCTTCCATCGAGGAAGAACACCGCACTATAATGAGTGCAGTGATTCAGAAGGTTCAGCTCGCCAAGAGCGGGCTAACCGAAGCCTGCAATAGCCTTCTAACGGGCTTTGAGGTAAGAAATTTAAAATATGTAATGTAATACCGCATAGACAGTAGCCCCTGATGCTCGGTTCGGTGTTCGGAAAGAAAAGCCGGACTGAGGATCTAAAAAAGATATTCGCAGGAGGTCTAAAAATTATGTCAATATGGGATTGCAGGCTGCGCTGCTGACCTCCGCCGCATTGACTGCGGAGGTCAATGCTTTGAAGCAGAATCTCGAGCGGTCCGAGAGTGAGCTCGGCCGTGCCAAGAAGCAGCTCGAGGACAGGGAAGGTGAGTAGCACCGTATTTAATTTGTACCTTATAGAAAAGGATTTTGGTTGCAAGAAAAATAACAAGGATAACGTTGGTACTCCAGGGGCCACAAACGAGGTGGCGACCTTGAAGGAGGCGGTGTCTGCGGCCGAGCGCAGTGCGGCTGCGGAGCGAGCCGAGCGGGAGAAGCGGGAGGCGAGGGTGGCGGAGGTGCAGCAAGAGCTCCAGGCTCTCATGGAAAAACATGAGGGTTTGGAGTGCGACTCGAGTTCTCGAGAGTCCGAGCTTGCATCGGCTCTTGAGGGCGCAAAAGCCGCTAAGGCCGAAGCCCACAAGGCCCTCCAGGAGGTTGAGGATTTGAAGAAAATAGCAGCGGGTAGGGCTTTTTTCATGCAAAGCAAGCATGTAAAGTGAATTACCTGTTACTTACCCGAATTCAGAGCTCTCCAGGAGCGTTTGCAGATCTGCCTCACAGCGTGTCCGATGCCGCCGCATTCTACCGGGCCGAGGAGGGGAGCTCGATGGAGAAGGTCTTCGGTCTCGGTATCTTTGAGGCGGACATCCGTGCCCTTAGCGACCATCTAAAGCAGCTGGTCGAGCTCCACAAGGTAGCCGAACAGGCCATGAGGGGCCTCATAGTTCGGTTTGTGCCCGAGGAGGCCATGCACAGGAGCTACTTGGCTTAGTCTGGCGGCTGGTGGATCGTGTCCACAGGTGGAAGTCGTCAAGCGCTCCGCCAGCATTGAAGGTGCCCATCGGGCCCTTGCCCGTGCAAAGGTGCACTGGGGCAGGCCAGATGCTGAGAAGCTTCTAACAGACGCGCCGCCGGCGGGCAAGGAGTATCGCACGCCCGAAATGTACTATAAGAGTGTCCTGAAGGGTGCACGCAAGATTGCGGATGAGTGCTCCAAAGATGTAATATTTGAGTAGACTCGCAATGTGTTATCCTGTGCGCTGAAAACTTTGTTCATATGCGCTAAGCAACGCTTATTAATTTAAAATATTACCTTCATGCGGCCGTTTATAAAATCGAGAGATGGCAAGTTGTCGGCTTCAATTTCATGCCACGAGTCTGGGGGTGTTTGGGATAAACTTGAGCACTCTTGTTCCCATTTTGGGTCCATCTAGGAGGTGCTCAACATGACGAACAAGTCACCGGACTTATAATGCTTGAACACTCTCACTTAGCCATAGAATTCTATAATTTTAAATTTCGTGAAACCCCTAGTATTCGAAGACCGAGTTCGGGCGCTATCACGCTGGGCGGACAAAGCCGTTCCTCGCTCTAAGCGGCATAAGTCTTTAGGGACTCAAAAGACCTCTCGAACAGCGACCAGCTCTCGCCTTATCATGACGGTCAGTTTTAGCTTTCTCCACTGAGGTGCTCGCCCAGCTCAACCGGGGCGCAATCGCAGTGAATCTCCCAGTGCTACCTTAGCCGATAAAGCGGGCGTAAGGTACCAAAACATGGGAGCCGCAAACCCAACTATTGACCCAAGACATGATTCGGAGCCGATGCATATAATGCTATAAGTTCGGGGTGCCGCACTTGGGAAAGTGTTCGGCCTTATCACACCATAATGCGGGGAACTTAAGCCCCTGGTGTATTCGGCCGTACCAAAGTGTACGGATGCAGGATGTCATAAATGAACATATATATATATACATATATATAAAAAGAAATGCAGCTATAAGCGAAAAGCGATGCATTGTTTATTCAGAAATACTGCCATGAATGCAGAGCGATACAAATAGTGCGGTAAGCAAGGGGTTGGATTATTTAACATGTCCCCCTCCAGGGGTAGGCTGCGGAATGGTGCATTAAACAGATTTAATGCTCGTAATGGAGACCACCTTAATTTTCGTCGTAGCCTTTCTCCTTCCCTGGCTGTTGCATCGTGAGTTCGGCAGGTCTACTGCCGGACAAGGCCTCTGGTGAACGGAGTCCTGTGGATAAGAAAAAAAAGAAGAAAAAGAGCACACACTTGGGAGTCCCTGGTGTGGTTTAGCCGCACTCTGGGCCTGTCGTGGTCGTGCCCCTCCCCCTATGCCCATGGTATCTCCAGAGCGTAATGATGTACGCGAAGGACTGGTCTTGCAATTATGCGAGGGATGGGGTTGGGGCCGCATTGCTACGCGTGCTCGGAATGTGCCAGGTGGTCTTGTTGTATGTTACTCCGGGCGCGTTTGGCCGTGTCCGGTCACTTAGCGGCCGGATTCGAAAATTGCCTTAAGAGGCTGCTCTATACTTCTGCCGCGAGAGCCGCTGTATGTTCCTCCGTTCGGAGGGAGCGTTCCGTGTTTCCGTTGACCGTGATGACTCCTCGAGGGCCTGGCATCTTGAGCTTGAGGTATGCATAAGCGGCACCGCGTTGAACTTTGCGAACGCGGTCCGTCCGAGCAGAGCATGATAGCCGCTGCGGAACGGGACTATATCGAAGATTAACTCCTCACTTCGGAAGTTATCCGGGGATCCGAAGACCACTTCTAGTGTAACCTAGCCTGTACAATTGGCCTCTACACCTAGTATGACGCCTTTGAAGGTCGTCTTTGTAGGTTTAATACTTGAGGGGTCTATGCCCATCTTGCGCACTGTGTCCTGATAAAGCAGGTTCAGGCTGCTGCCGCCGTCCATCAGGACTCTGGTGAGGTGAAATCCATCAACGATTGGGTCTAAAACCAATGCGGCGAATCCGCCATGGCGGATACTGGTGGGGTGGTCCCTTCAATCAAAAGTGATCGGGCAAGAGGACCATGGATTGAACTTCGGGGCGACTCCATCGCATATACGTCCCTAAGTGCACGCTTCCGCTCCCTCTTGGGTATATGGGTTGCGTATATCATGTTTACCGTCCACACTTGTGGGGGGAAACCCTTCTGTCCTCTACTGTTCGGCGCCGGGTCTCTTCCTCGTCATCGCTATGCAGCCCCTTGTCGTTGCTTTCGCAATTAACTTGCTGCTGCTTGAATACCCAACAATCCTGTTAGTGTGATTAGCTGGCTTTTCGAGGTGCCATGTATCCGCAAGAGCGGTCGAGTATTCGGTCCACATTGACGGACCGGGTGGTTCTTTTGAATGGCTTCTTCCACGACCGGGTTTAGAGCCTCGAATCTGGCGTTGACCGCCGTATCCTCGGTGTTATCGCCGTTAACACGGCGTTTGTTTTGTTTCGACGCGACCGCCATTGCGGTCCTTAGTATCCGGACTGCCGAGATTTTTGCCGAGGTTGTTACTTCTGGCTAGCTAACCGTCCTCCCCGCATGAAGCGGGTCATGAGTGATGTGAGGGCTGCCATGGATTTCGGCTTTTCCTGTCCTAGGTGCCGGGCCAGCCACTCGTCGCGGATGTTGTGTTTGAAGGCTGCTAGGGCCTCTGCATCCGGACAGTCGATGATTTGATTTTTCTTTGTTAGGAACCATGTCCAGAATTGTCTGGCTGATTCGTCTGGCTGCTGAATTATGTGGCTTAGGTCATCGGCGTCTGGTGGTCGCACATATGTGCCCTAGAAGTTGTCAAGGAAAGCGGCTTCCAGGTCCTCCAAACACCCAATTGACTCTGCTGGCAAGCTGTTAAGCCAATGCCGAGATGGTCCTTTAAGCTTGAATGGGAGATATTTGATGGCGTGGAGATCGTCACCGCGGCCCATATGGATATGAAGGAGATAGTCTTCGATCCAAACCGCGGGGTCTGTTGTGCCATCATAGGATTCAATGTTTACGGGTTTAAACCCTTCAGGGATTTGATGATCCATTACTTCATCTGCGAAGCATAGTGGGTGTGCGGCGCCTCTATACTGGGCAATATCACGACGTAGCTCAAGAGAGCTTTGTCTACTGTGTTCGGCTCGACCGGAGTTGTTGTATCCAGCGCGACGGTAGTCGTCGTGCATCATGGGGCGCCCACGTGATCCGTAGATCGATCTTGATTGTCTTGCCTTGTACTCCAATATGTCTCACAAGTCCGGCGCATTCCCAGTGGCCGCACTTTTCGGCGGTCTTTGAAGTGCAGTTACGTGGAGGGCCTAGATGCCTCTCTGTCGCGGCCACGAGGTGGTCGGTCTGCCATATTGTGCGCTGGTGATGAGGGTTTATACTCCTCCTCCTCTAATTGGGGGAGCAACTTGCGTTTTGGGTAGCTTTTGGAGGGGTGTTCGAGTTCATGCTCTTCGGCCGCGAGGACTTCGGTCCATCTGTTGGCCAGCAGGTCTTGATCAGCTCTGAGCTGCT
Organism: Aegilops speltoides; assembly: GCA_021437245.1. Taxonomy (NCBI): domain Eukaryota; kingdom Viridiplantae; phylum Streptophyta; class Magnoliopsida; order Poales; family Poaceae; genus Aegilops; species Aegilops speltoides. The sequence goes on from CM038143.1 coordinate 436,746,488, forward strand.
GCTGCTTTTTCTTTAGGCTGTTTGCCGTGGCCATAAGCCTGCGTTTAAAATGCTCTTGTTCGACGGGATCCTCGGGCACGACAAATTTGTCGTCATTGAGGCTTGCCTCGTCTCCAAAGGGAGGTATGTAATTATCATCCTCGACCTCTTCGTCTGCCGCTCTCTCATGAGGGCTGGCTTCTGCGTCCTCCTGCGCTGAATCTTCTTTGGAGGGGTTGTCTTGACACTCTACGGGGTGTTATTATCTCCGTGCGGAATCTCCATTCTTCTTGTGGCGGGATTTAGAGCGGCGCCACGACGTTGGCGCTTGGGCTGTTTCTTAGGGGAATCTGCCTCCACTGCTTCTTCGCCATTCCCATCCTTTGGGATGTCCACCATGTATATGTCATATGACGAGGTGGTCCTCCAGTGCCCCGTAGGTGCTGGTTCTTGGTCGTCTCCGGCATCGTCGTCCATACCGTCGATGTCTTCGAAGTCGTAGTCTAGCATGTCGGTTAGATCGTCGACAGTGGCTACAAAGTGTGTGGTGGGCGGGTTTTGAATTTCTTCGTCGTCCGCATCCCAACCATCCTGACCGCAGTCCGGCCAGGGCTCTCCTGATAATGAGAGATGTTTTAGCGAATTCCAAATGTCGCCAAAGGGTGAGTGCTAAAAGATGTCCGCGGCGGTGAACTCCATGATCGACGCCCAATCGGATTCGATTGGTAGGGGCGGAGGTTCGGAGTCCGGCGAGGAGTCCGGCACCTCGGAGTCACGAGCTTTACGAGGGACAAGGTCAGTGTTCGGCTCCACCGCCGTAGAGATTGCAGCCCCCGAGGCGGTGTCCAGCCACCTGTCCTCGATCTGCGCGGTCAGCTCCGAACTAGGGGTCGGAGCGGACTCATGTGCGGCCTCCAGGGCGCTGTCCGGCTGTAGAGCTAAATCATGCCCATCGTGACAGTGCGGCGCGCTCGGCTGTGGCTCGAATCCATCGAAGATCAGGTCTCCGCGGATGTCAGCCATGAAGTTTAGGCTTCCAAATGTGACCTGACGGCCAGGGGCGTAGCTTTCGATCTGCTCCAGATGGCTGCTTAATTGGCCCGCATGCAAAGCCGCGAACACGAAGATCTGTCAGGGAGGAAAGTCTCACCTGGACTGCGTGGTTGTTGATGATTGAAGGAGACATCAAGCTTATCGGTGACGACACGAGGAACTCTTAATGAAAGCACCAATGTCGGTGTCAAACCGGCGGATCTCGGTAGGGGGTCCCGAATCAAGCGTCTAGGCGGATGGTAACAGGAGACAAGGGACACGATGTTTTACCTGTGTTGGGCCCTCTCGATGGAGGTCAAACCCTACTCCTACTTGATTAATATTGATGATATGGGTAGTACAAGAGTGGATCTACCACGAGATCAAGGAGGCTAAACCCTAGAAGCTAGCCTATGGTATGATTGTTGTAATGGTTGTTCTTTCTACGGACTAAAACCCTCCGGTTTATATAGACACCGGAGAGGGCTAGGGTTACACAGAGTCGGTTACAATGTTAGGAGATCTACATATCCGTATTGCCAAGCTTGCCTTCCACGCCAAGGAAAGTCCCATCCGGACACGGGACGAAGTCTTCAATCTTGTATCTTCATAGTCTTGGAGTCCGGCGATGATGATAGTCCGGCTATCCGGACACCCCCTAGTCCAGGACTCCCTCAGTCTCCATTGCTTTGGTTTAATCACCATTGGAGGAAGATGGATGAGTCTACTATTGGGAGTCTTAGACATAGAGTGCCTATTCTTGATGGAGAGTATTTTCATGAGTGGAAAAATGAGATGCTTGTCATTTTCAATCAATATCATTTTAACAAGTACATTGCTAGTCCGTGTGCGCCTTATGTTGATCGTATGCATCCTACCCATGATGAGTCTATGATTAGGAATCTTAGAACTACCGAACTTATCATTAGAGGATTGCCTAGAAACTTGCTTGGATGTTTGCCTACTTTCAAGTGTGCCTACACCATATGGAAATTTCTTGAGGAACGATTTCCAGATTATTCCTTGAGAAATCTTGATGAAATTCTCCATAAGTCTATTGCTTTAAGTAAGATGAATACTAGTGACCCTATGTTTGGTGATCGTCTATTTGAGCATACAAACCTTATGCGTGCCAAAGGAAATGTTGGTATTATTAGTGATATTATTTCCGAAGCTATAAAAATTCATAAGCAAGATTATCAAACTCATTCTAATGAATCACCCTCTCTAGGACTTGATCCACCACATGACGATGTTGAACATGGATACTATGATGAGGATGATGATAGTGACTTTGATCTTGATGATGCAATGAGACATTTTGGTCTTATGGCAAATCTCCGGGGATATATATGTCAGGAGGAAAGGAATGGGTTCTTGATAGTGGATGTACCGATCACATGACCGGAGATAAAGACATGTTCCGTGAGCTTGCTGATAATGATAGTCCTCGAAAGTATGTCACCTTCGGTGACAACTCAAAGGGTAAGGTGGTTGGCCTCGGTAAGGTGGTCATATCACATGATAGCTCTATACAAAATGTCATGCTCGTTGAATCTCTTGGATACAACTTACTTTCAGTATCTAGACTTGCTGATTTCGGTTTCAATGTTCTATTTACTGAAGTAGATTGCCAAGTGTTTCATCGAGATAATCATAAAATGGTCTTTACCGTTGTGCGTAGAGGTGATCTATACATTGTTGATTTCACTAAAAAGGCTCAACCTAAAACTTGCTTCATTGCTAAATCCTCAAAAGGTTGGTTATGGCATAGACGATTACGTCATGTTGGTATGCGAAACCTTGACAAGCTTATTAACAATGTCATATTTGATAAGGATAGACTTTGCAGCGCTTGTCAGGCAGGTAAACAGGTTGGAGGAAGGCATCCCGTGAAGAACATCATGACTACCAAGAGGCCACTCGAGCTACTTCACATGGATCTCTTTGGTCCCAACTCTTACAAGAGTCTCGGTGGAAATTCTTTTGGTCTAGTTATAGTTGATGATTTTTCAAGATTTATGTGGGTGTTCTTTCTCGATGATAAATCGCAGGTTCAAAAGATCTTCAAAAACTTCGCAAGGAAGGCTCAAAATCAATTTGAAGTGAAGATCAAGAAGGTTCGCAGCGACAATGGAACGGAGTTCAAGAACACAAATGTGGACACCTTTCTTGACGAAGAAGGGATTTCACACGAGTTCTCGGCCACGTACACACCTCAACAAAACATAGTTGTTGAGAGGAAGAACCGGACGCTAATCGAAATGGAGAGAACGATGCTTGATGAGTACAAAACGCCGAAGCACTTTTGGGCAGAAGCGGTTGAGACAGCTTGTCATGCAACAAATCGCTTGTATCTTCACAAGCTACTCGGCAAGACGGCATACGAGCTCCTCACCGGTAACAAACCCCAAGTTGGATACTTTCGAGTATTCGGCTCAAAGTGCTACATTCTTGATAAGCATCATCGCTCTAAATTTGCTCCTAAGTCTCATGAAGGTTTCCTACTAGGTTATGGCTCAAACTCTCACACTTACCGTGTCTACAACAATTTCACCCGAAAGGTTGAAGAGACGGTAGATGTGAAGTTTGATGAATCTAACGGCTCGCAAGTAGAGCAATTGCCAATTGATGTAGGTGACAAAGATCCTTCGGAAGCAATTCAAGACTTGGCTATTGGCAAGGTTCGTCCAACGGAAGTGAAGGAGAGTACCTCGTCCGTCCAAGTGGAAGCATCAACTTCACAACAAGGTGAACCAAGAGTTGATACGGAAGCATCCACAAGCAGGACACACCAAGATGAACAAAACGAGGAAGTGCATCAAGATGAACGTCAACAACCTCCTTCTCCACCACGACAAGAGAACGACAATGCCAACAATGAAGAAGGCCAAGAAGAAGAAGAACAAGATGAAGAAGATGTTCAACGAAGACCCAAACAAAAGCTTTCACGAGTTCGAGCAAGAGTTGCTAAAGATCATCCCGTCGAGGAAATCTACAATGACATTCAAACCGGGAGAATCACTCGCTCTAAAACTCGTTTAGCTAACTTTTCTGAAAACTATTCTTTCATCTCTAGCATTGAAACTATGAAGGTTGAAGAAGCATTGGAAGATCCGGATTGGATAAATGCTATGCATGAAGAGCTACATAACTTTGAGAGGAATCAAGTTTGGACATTAGTTCAGAAGCCCGACGACAACCACAACGTCATTGGTACCAAATGGGTGTTTCGCAACAAGCAAGATGAAGATGGACAAGTAGTTTGAAACAAAGCACGTCTCGTCGCCCAAGGCTACACACAAGTCGAAGGTATGGACTATGGTGAGACTTACGCCCCCGTTGCTAGACTTGAGTCCATTCGCATCTTACTTGCCTATGCTAATCATCATGATATCACCTTGTACCAAATGGACATTAAAAGTGCTTTTCTAAATGGTGAAATAGAGGAGGAAGTATATATTAAGCAACCTCCCGGCTTTGTCAATCCTAAGAAACCCAACCATGTTTACAAACTTCACAAAGCTCTTTATGGTCTTAAACAAGCTCCTAGAGCTTGGTATAAATGCTTGACCAAGTTCCTTATTGAAAAAGGCTTTGAAATTGGGAAAATTGATTCTACTCTTTTTACTAAAAGGGTTAATGGAGAACTATTTGTATGCCAAATCTATGTTGATGATATTATATTTGGTTCGACTAACCCTCTTTTTAGTGAAAAGTTTGGGAAGCTAATGTCGGAAATGTTTGAGATGTCCATGATGAGTGAACTCAAATTCTTTCTTGGGTTCCAAATCAAGCAAACTAAGGAAGGTACCTTTGTTTCTCAAACAAAGTACACCAAGGACTTACTCAAGAAGTTCAATATGCAAGAATGCAAAGGTATGTCTACACCCATGCCTACTAGTGGACATAATGACTTGACCAAAGATGGTGAACCGGTTGATCAAAAGGTTTATCGCTCTATGATTGGTTCATTGTTATATCTATGTGCTTCACGTCCCGATATCATGCTAAGTGTGTGCATGTGTGCATGATATCAAGCTGCTCCTAAGGAATGTCATCTTAAGGCCGTGAAAAGGATAGTGAGATACTTAATCCATACACCAAACTTTGGCATTTGGTATCCTAAGAGGGCCTCTTTCGATCTTGTTGGCTATTCCGACTCGGACTATGCCAGAGACAAGGTTGATAGAAAGTCCACTTCGGGTACTTGTCAATTTCTTGGTAGATCTCTTGTGTCTTGGTCCTCCAAGAAACAAAACTCGGTACCCTTATCCACTGCCGAAGCTGAATATATTGCCACTGGTTCATGTTGTGCTTAATTACTTTGGATGACCCAAACTCTTAAAGATTATGGGATATATGTGAGACATGTTCCATTGCTTTGTGACAATGAAAGTGCTGTTAAAATTGGTCATAATCCTGTGCAACATTCTCGAACTAAGCATATTGAAGTTCGTCATCATTTCATTCGAGATCATGTTGCTAAGGGTGACATTGATCTTAAGCATGTTCGCACCGAAAAGCAATTAGCGGATATATTCACTAAACCTCTTGATGAGAAAGTGTTTTGCAGGTTAAGAGGAGAATTGAACATCATTAATGCTTCAAACTTGGAGTATAAACTCCATTGGATACATGCAAGACATGAGCTTATGACTAATCCTTGATATCTGTCATGGATATATGTGTATCTTGCATGTTATCTAACCCATGTAGGTACTTGGTGGAATCAAATTCCATGAGATTGTAATCTACTCACATCTTGAGCAATCTCTACATCACCAAGTCTCTACACTATGGTGGTTGAAGACAAGGAAGCACGGAACCACTCAAACATATCCTTTGACAAATTCTCTATCGAGCTTCATGATTGTCATTTTTGGATACACAAGTGCTCTTCCTTGCACGAACTAACCCATGTAGGTAGATGGACTCAAATTCCAAGTGGTGCTCCAAATTCTTGATGAGCTACATCAACCTTGAGCAACCCATACAAATTTAACTACATGGACTACACCACCAACCAAGGTATGTCATTCCATCTTAGAGAAGCTTTACTCCAAGTCATGAGCTAAAGCAATTCAACAAGATGTGAATACATCAAGATGCTTAAACAAAAAATGGCAACCCCATTTTGAGCTTAAACAATGAGTATGGCCTATGATCAAGAGCTCTCACTTGACTCCTAAGTCAATATACTCTAACATAGGTGACCTTGTCGCCGACCATCTCTAGATGAAGTTCTCTTGTGTTGTTTTCTGTGTTTTTGCATTTGTCTCATGCATATTTATTTCCCCTTTCAAAAAAAAATTCATCTAGATTTCTTTCTTTCTAATTGTTCTGCACTTTCTGTATTCCATTTCATTGCACATCCTTCAGTAAATTCCTTGCGAATCTTTGTGAGATCATACTAATCTAGTGAGCTGAGGTGACAAGTGTTTTCTCTGCGATGAACTCGTTTCACCGATTTGTTATTTTCGGCCCAACCGAATCCTTTCGGTCAACTGAAGCAACTCACTCGGTGCCACCGATTTCATAACAGGAAAAATAGTTTGCCACATATTTCTGTGTTTCTTCTAATCCAGCTCCACTTAATGAATCTTGTCCTCTACAAGCATCACATTTTTTATCATTGCTTTGTTCTGTGTCTCAAGGACCAAACCCATTCAACAGATTCCAGAAGACCCTTCTTGGAAATTGATGTCAAAAGGGGAGAGAGAGAGAACATCAAAGCTTATCATTTAAAAAGAGAGAGAGAGAGCATCAAAGCTTATCACCTTCTTGAGGGGGAGAGAGATATCATCTTCTAAAGGGGGAGAGACCCTCAAAGGGAAGAGAGAGATCTCTAGGGGGAGAGAATACTTAAGTAGAAAGTATTTCTCAAGGATCCCAGATGCTTGGTGTTCAAGAGGAGAGATGTCCACATGTCTTCTTCAGGGGAGAGACATGTTCATATGTTCTATTGTGCCTATTTGCATTAGCATGCATCAGCTCTGATCATCATTCATATCTTTCAGCTCTGTTTTCTTTCAGCTCTGATTTTCTGTTCCCTATCTTCTCTCAGTATCCCATGTTAGATTCAGGGGGAGCAAGATATCTAAGGGAAAGAGATCATTTAAATTCATTGCATATCTTTACTCTTGGGGACATGTCTAATTCAATGTGGTACTTAGTACTCACTCTCTACATGTCATCCCAGTCTTGGTATTCTTGTGGTTTCTTCTGGTTGCTCTGGCTAGTAGATGTATCTGTGTTATCTAACCTTGTTTACACAGGTTCATTCCAGCCTAAGACAACTCAAGACTACAAGGTAAGTATATGCATCACAATCATGTGTGTGAGGAATTCTTGCTGATGCACATATTGTTTGCAAGAAGGACTCATGAGCATGAAGGTATTTTCTTCAACATTCTTTGCTCTGATGCATATGGCCAAGATACATGTAACACATTGCCTACTCTATCATGTTTATGCTCTCACATGCTTCTACATTCCATATTCACATGATTGCATACATGTAGGGGAGTCTATGTTTGTTACATGTCTTTCCAAAGCTTTACTTGCTATTCTTTTTATCTTTATCTAAAGCTTTGATGTATGTTGCCATCAATTACCAAAAAGGGGGAGATTGAAAGCACAAGTGCTCCCTAGGTGGTTTTGGTAATTAATGTCAACATATCTCTTGTTGGACTAACACTTTTACCTAGTATATTTCAGATAAGTTCAATAGTGGAGTGGCATGGACTAAAGGATGTGGGAACTCCTTCAAGATGCTAAGGACAAAGGATTGGCTAAGGCTTCAAGATCAAGACTCTTCATTTTACATTTTAGTGGTCCAAGATCACATTGAGTCTATAGGAAAAGCCAATACTATCAAGGAGGGATGAGGTGTTGCTTAATGAGCCTCTTGCTTCATGTGCTTAGTGATATGCTCCAAAACCCTCAGCTGCTTTCTCACTTCCACAAATGACCTAAACCTAAAGCCAAAATCGGTCATACAGATTCTTCCTATCCGGCGCCACCGATTCCAAAAGCCATAGCCACTGCCACAAACCCTAAGCAAATCGGTATTACTGATGGGGATCTCGGTCTCACCAAGATGGGATTGTAATCTCTCTGTGTATGTCCATTATCAAAATCGGTCTCACCGAGATTGAGCAATCAGTACTACCGAGATTACAATGCAAACTCTCTGGAAAACTTATTACCAAAATCGGTCCCACTGAGTTTGAGTAATTGGTCCCACCGAGTTTGCCTGACCAACTCTCTGGAAAGCTTATTACCAAATCGGTCTCACCGAGTTTGTGTAATCGGTCCTACCGAGATTACGTTATGTCCTAACCCTAACCGAATCGGTCTCACCGAGTTGCATTTCAGTCCCACCGAAAACCCTAACGGTCACATTATTTGCTGAATCGGTCTGACCGAGTTTAACGATTCGATCCCACCGAGTTTGGTAGATTGTGTGTAACGGTTAGATTTTGTGTGGATGCTATATATAACCCTCCACCTCCTCTTCATTCGTGGAGAGAGCCATCAGACTGAACCTACACTTCCAGCATACATTTTCTGAGAGAGAACTACCTACTCATGTGTTGAGACCAAGATATTCCATTCCTACCATATGAATCTTGTTCTCTAGCCTTCCCCAAGTTGCTTTTCACTCAAATCTTCTTTCCACCAGATCCAAAACATATGAGAGAGAGTTGAGTGTTGGGGAGACTATCATTTGAAGCACAAGAGCAAGGAGTTCATCATCAACGCACCATTTGTTACTTCTTGGAGAGTGGTGTCTCCTAGATTGGCTAGGTGTCACTTGGGAGCCTCCGACAAGATTGTGGAGTTGAACCAAGGAGTTTGTAAGGGCAAGGAGATCGCCTACTTCGTGAAGATCTACCGCTAGTGAGGCAAGTCCTTCGTGGGCGACGGCCATGGTGGGATAGACAAGGTTGCTTCTTCGTGGACCCTTCGTGGGTGGAGCCCTCCGTGGACTCGCGCAGCCGTTACCCTTCGTGGGTTGAAGTCTCCATCAACGTGGATGTAATATAGCACCACCTATCGGAACCACGCCAAAAACATCCGTGTCTCCAATTGCGTTTGAATCCCTCAAACCCTTCCCTTTACTTTCTTGCAAGTTGCATCCTTTACTTTCCGCTGCCCATATGCTCTTGCATGCTTGCTTGATATGTATTGTGATTGTTGAAATTGTGCCTAAACTCCACTTAAACTTAAGGAAACTTAAAAACTACAACTTTGGTACTTAGTGTCTAATCACCCCCCTTCTAGACACCTCTTCTCAAGGTCCTACAACTTGGTGCTTTTGTAGTTCTTCAGTATATGTACCTGTGCATCAAATTATGCATTCGTGGTTGAACCTATATTTGTAATAAACCTGGTTGGATATGAAATAAGTGATTGACTATTTTTAAATTCAAAAAGGTGATTTTTTAATTAGGGATTAATTAGTGATTACAATGCACACACTTTGCAAAAGCGAAACGTCCGCGATAGACATGGAGATCAGACACGTTTCTAGGATCCACTACGTGTGCGATCAAACTCCACCACACACACGATCATCCAGGAAAAAACCTGTGCGATCAATCTCCACTGCACACACGATCAACCAAGAAAAAACGTGTGCGATTAACAACAACATCGCAAATAGTTCTTTCTTATTAAATGTTTGCGATAGTCACCTTAGCACACACGCTTTGAAATTATTGACTGTTTGTGATGTTGTGCGCATCGCAAACGTTTGGTACTTCTTGGATTAACTGTGTGGGTTGTACATACTAACGGAAACGTATTCCTTGGATGGACTGTGTGGAATGTACATACGAACGGAAACGTTTAGCGGGGGCTGACTGTGTGGGATGTACTTACGGCCGGAAATGATTTCGCCTGTATAATTGTTTTTAGCACTACTATACGTATAACCGTATTTGCCCGCTCGCCGGTCGCACACGACCTCATTTTGCCGAGCGTGTGTGCCAGGAGGGCATATCCCCGACGGTTTCTGGTTCGTGTGGGAAGGGCCCCCCCATCGCTCACACTCACTTGGTGACGGTTCCAAATGCCATCACGTAAAGGGGTTTAAAACAGTTTGTATAGCACCAACGTGTACCAGTGTAAGCGTTGGGTTGCAAGTATTTGTTCTTTGTGTGCATGTAGCGTTTACATAGTGTTGCTTGGCTCTCCTACTGGATTGATAACCTTGGTTTCATAACTGAGGGAGATACCTACAGTAGCTATACTACATCATCCCTTACTCTTTGGGGAAATACCCACATAGTTCAAGCGACATCAAAACCCGTCCCAGAGGCGTGTCATGCAAATAAGAGGTAGTTAGGCAAGTGGTGGAGGAACCTTGCCGGGGCTACGTCTCTACACGACACCTATGATAGCATTTATGGCATTTTGTCTTAACTGCCAGGGTTAGGTATGATAGCACTGTTGGCTATCTAATAAGCATATAATGACTGTTTTGCCACTGTGGTCGCTGTCGGTGTCAAAACCGGCGGATCTCGTGTAGGGGGTCCCGTTCTGTGCGTCTTAGGCTGATGGTAATAGGAAGCAAGGGACACAATGTTTACCTAGGTTCGGGCCCTCTCGATGGAGGTAAAACCCTACTACCTGCTTGATTAATATTGAAGATATGAGTAGTACAAGAGTAGATCTACCACGAGATCGTAGAGGCTAAACCCTAGGAGCTAGCCTCTGATGATTATGATTGTAATTGTGATCGGCCTTCTAAGGACCAACCTCTCCGGTTTATATAGACACCGGAGAGGGATAGGGTTTACATGGAGTCGGTTACAAGGAAGGAAATACAATATCCGGATCGCCAAGCTTGTCTTCCATGCAAAGGAGAGTCCTATCCGGACACGGGACGGAGTCTTGAGTCTTGTATCTTCACGCTTCAATAGTCCGGACGATGTATATAGTCCGGCTATTCGGATACCCCCTAATCCAGGACTCCCTCAGTAGCCCCTGAACCAGGCTTCAATGACAACGAGTCCGACGCGCAGTCTTGTCTTCGGCATTGCAAGGCGGGTTCCTTCTCCGAATACTCCAAGGTAATTATCGAACATGTAGACCGTGTCCGGATCTGCAAAATGATCTTCACATACCGCCATAGAGAGAATGATATTTCACAAATGCAATCTGCTGACAACTTTTTAGACAACATGACATGTCATTACGGCCGGATCATTATTCGAACCGTTTTCCCACAAGCAGCCACATCGCATATTGCGAGGCGGTTTCTTTGACACGTCTTGTCAAAGAAGAGATCGTGTCCCCTTATCACGGGATTCTCATCAATACGGGTATGGGTAACCCCACCATGCCATCAATCGTGGCGCTTGGAAAGTAAGCGATTCTCAACGGGCGAGTGGGGAGGCGCACCGCTTTCGTCGTCTATAAAGGGATAAGAGTTCCCCATTTTTACCCATGCCTTCTTCCTCCTTTGCCCACTCTTGCCCCATCGAGCTCCAGCGCCCTAGCCCAAGTCTTCTCCGCACAGCTAAACATGTCCGGAGCAGGAGGCAAGTGGGTGGCTTCCACTGTGAAGGAGAAGCACATCACAAATCTTCGGGCGGCCGGATACTTGGCCGCAGACATAGCGCACCAGCTACCAGACGACGGGCAGGTCATTCCAACCCTGGGACCCCACGAGAGGGTCGTGTTTCTCGCCCACTTCGTCCGTGGACTGGGGTTTCCACTTCACCCCTTCGTCCGCGGGCTCATGTTCTACTATGGGCTAGATTTCCATGATCTAGGCCCAAATTTCGTCCTCAACTTCTCGCCTTTTATCGTCATGTGCGAGGCCTTCCTCCGCATCAAGCGTCACTTCGGCCTGTGGCTGCAAATCTTCTGCGTGAAGCCGAAGATCGTGAGCGGCCAACAAGCGGAGTGTGGAGGGGCCATGATGGGCAATATGCCTAATGTCACCTGGCTTGACGGCTCCTTTGTGGAAACCGTGAAGGGGTGGCAGTCAGGGTGGTTCTACATCATCGAGCCGCGCGGCGCCAACTGGGCAGCGGCCCCCCGAGTTCCGATCCGGAACCCCCATGCGGCTCACCTCCTGGGAAAAGAAGGGCCTGTCCTAGGGCGAATCTACAGAGCTGAACCGACTCCAGACCTGCATCAAGAGCATGAAGGACAAGAACATCAAGCTTGTCAGTGTGATCCAGGTCATGCTCGTTCGCTGGATTCTCCCGTGCCAAAGGCGGGCATTTAATCTGTGGGAGTTCATCCCAGCCGAACACCAGACGCTTCGGAGGCTCTATGGCATGACGCATAAAGATGCATGGAAGGCGCTGTTCAAGGCCTCCGAAGTACCTCCTCCCACATCCGAGGACCGTGGGCTTCATGCCGCGCGGCCTCCTAGTCAGGTGAGTTTTTAGACTACCACCGGATTCGGTTTTTCCCAATATATTCCTAGGGGAGTCTTAAGTATTTGCGCATATTTGTTTTAGGATTATGTGGTGACAGCGGAGCAGATTGACTGTCTGGCTCCGCTACCAGAAGGCCCAGCAGATGCTCTCCTGATGGAGATGCTAGTCCCGGCGCCCTACAAGGTGCCGGAGAAGAAGGCCGAAAAGAAGGCCCCGGGGACCTGAAAGGGTCTCCGACGTAAGGTTGTGCCGGAAGCCTCGTCCGTGGACGACGAGGCACACTCCTCCCCCGAAGGGGAGGAAGAAGAAGAAGAAGGGGCCACCCCACCCGGAGAGGGTGAGGGGCCCGAGAAGGCGGACCAGGGGGCCGGGAAAGGCCCTCGGCGTAAGGCCGTCATACCCACGTCGTCTGACGACGACGAGGCGGATTCCTCCCATGGAGGCGGGGGGAAGCAAGAAGAGACTCTACCTCCCCGTACTAGGAGGAGAAAAATAGGAAAGCTGCCTGGAGGGGGAGGCTGATGACCCACAAGTATAGGGGATCGCAACAGTTTTCGAGGGTAGAGTATTCAACCCAAATTTATTGATTCGACACAAGGGGAGCCAAAGAATATTCTCAAAGTATTAGCAGCTGAGTTGTCAATTCAACCACACCTGGAAACTTAGTATCTGCAGCAAAGTGTTTAGTAGCAAAGTAATATGATAGTGATGGTAACGGTAACAAAAGTAAAGACAGTAAAAGTAATGTTTTTGGTATTTTGTAGTGATTGTAACACTAGCAACGGAAAAGTAAATAAGTGTAAACCAGTATATGGAAAACTCGTAGGCACCGGATTAGCGATGGATAATTATGCGGATGTGGTTCATCATGTAGCGCTCATAACATAGGGTGACACGTAACTAGCTCCAGTTCATCAATGTAATGTAGGCATGTATTCAGTATATAGTCATACGTGCTTATGGAAAAGAACTTGCATGACATCTTTTGTCCTACCCTCCTGTGGCAGCGGGTCCTATTGGAAACTAAGGGATATTAAGGCCTCCTTTTAATAGAGAACCGAACAAAGCATTAGCACATAGTGAATACATGAACTCCTCAAACTATGGTCATCACCGGAGTGGTCCCGATTATTGTCACTTGGGTTGCGGATCATAACACATAGTAGGTGACTATAGACTTGCAAGATAGGATCTAGAACACACATATATTCATGAAAACATAATAGGTTCAGATCTGAAATCATGGCACTCGGGCCCTAGTGGCAAGCATTAAGCATAGCAAAGTCATAGCAACATCAATCTCAGAACATAATGGATACAAGGGATCAAACCCTAACAAAAGTAACTCGATTACATGATAAATCTCATCCAACCCATCACCATCCAGCAAGCCTACGATGCAATTACTCACGCACGGCGGTGAGCATCATGAAATTGGTGATGGAGGATGGTTGATGATGACGACGGCGACGAATCCCCCTCTCCGGAGCCCCGAACGGACTCCGGATCAGCCCTCCCGAGAAAGGTTAGGGCTTGGCGGCGGCTCCGTATCGTAAAACACTATGATTTCTTCTCTCTGATTTTTTTCTCCCCGAAAGCCAATATATGGAGTTGGAGTTGGCGTCGGAGGGCCACCAGGGGGCCCACGAGGTAGGGGGGCGTGCCCAGGGGGGGCCGCCCCCACCCTCGTGATCAGGGTGTGGGCCCCCTAGTCTTCATCTTTTGTGAGGATTTTTCTTTATTTTTTCTAAGGTGTTTCGTGGAGTTTCAAGACATTCCGAGAATTTTTATTTTCTGCACAAAAACAACACCATGGCAGTTCTGCTGAAAACAGCGTCAGTCCGGGTTAGTTCCATTCAAATCATACAAGTTAGAGTCCAAAACAAGGGCAAAAGTGTTTGGAAAAGTAGATACGACGGAGATGTATCAACTCCCCCAAGCTTAAACCCTTGCTTGTCCTCAAGCAATTCAGTTGACAAACTGAAAGAGAAAAAAGGAAAACTTTTACAAACTCTCTTTGCTCTTGTTGTTGTAAACATGAAAAGCCAGTATTCAAGTTTCAACAATTATTATGAACTAACCGTACTCACAATGACACGTAGGTCTCACAATTACTCATATCAATAGCATAATCAGCTAGCGAGCTATAATAGCAAAACTCGGATGACAACACTTTCTCAAAATAATCATAACATGATAGAACAAAATGGTATCTCGCTAGCTCTTTACGACCGCATAAAACATAAATCAGAGCACCTTTAAAGATCAAGGACTGACTAAACATTGTAATTCATGGTAAAGAGAACCACCAAGTCATACCCAATATAAACCAATAATAATGAATGCAAACGACAAGTGCTCTCCAAATGGTGCTTTTTAATAAGAAGGGTGATGACTCAACATAAAAGTAAATAGATAGGCCCTTCACAGAGGGAAGCGAGGATTTGTAGAGGTGCGAGCTCTATTTTGAAATTGAGATAAATTATATTTTGAGCGGCATACTTTCATTGTCAACATAACAACTAAAAGACGCATTTATATCTTCCATGCTAAACAGATTATAGGCGGTTCCCAAACAGAATGGTAAAGTTTATACTCCCCTTCCTCCACAAGCATCAATCCATGGCTTGCTCGAAACAACGAGTGCCTCCAACATTCAACGGGTCCCAAGGGGAGTTTTGTTTGCAGTTATTTTGATTTTGTTTGCATAAAGCATGGGACTGGACATCCCGGATACCAGCTATTTTCTCGTGAATGAGAAAAGGAGTCCACTCCTCTTGTGAATAACCTGCCTAACACGGAAGATAAGGGCAGCTCTAGTTGACATATGAGCTATTCGAGCATGCAAAACAGAATATTTATTTGAAGGTTTAGAGTTTGGCACATACAAATTTACTTGGAACGGCAGGTAAATACCGCATATAGGTAGGTATAGTGGACTCATATGGAATAACTTTGGGGTTTAAGGAGTTTGGATGCACAAGCAGTATTCCCGCTTAAATACAAAGTGAAGGTTAGCAAAAGACCGAAGCGACCAAGCGAGAGAGCGACAACGATCGTAAACATGCATTAAAATTAATTCACACCGAGTACAAGCATGAGTAGGATATAATCCACCATGAACATAAATATCATGAAGGCTATGTTGATTGGATTCAACTACATGCGTGAACATGAGCCAAGTCTAGTCACTCAATTCATTTAAAGGAGGATACCATCCCATCATACCACATCATAATCATTCTAATAGCATGTTGGCACGCAAGGTAAACCATTATAACTCATAGCTAATCAAGCATGACACAAGCAACTATAATCTCTAAATGTCATTGCAAATATGTTTACTTCATAATAGCTTAATCAAGAACGATGGATCATCATATTTACAAAAACAAGAAATGTCGAGTTCATACCAGCTTTTCTCTTCCCAATAAGTCCATCATATATCATCATCATTGCCTTTCACTTGCACGATCGAACGGTGTGTATAATAATAAGAGTGCACGTGCATTGGACTAAGCTGGGATCTGCAAGCATTCAACTCAAGTGAGAAGACAAGTAATATGGGCTCTAAGTTAAATAATCAATTATGCATATAAGAGCCACTAAGCATTTTCAATATGGTCTTCTCGACCCCCAAAGAAAGGAAAAGAAATAAAAACTATTTACACGGGAAAGCTCCCAACAAGTAAAAAGAAGAAAGGGAAATATTTTTGGGTTTTCTTTTTAATTCTACTACAAGCATGAAAAATAAACAAACTAATTTTTTGGTTTTTCTTAAAGTTTATCAAACACACAGGAAGAAAGCTAGAAAAAGAAATTTAAACTAACATGGATATTACAGTGAAAGAGTATGAGCGCCGACATCTAGCAATGAGTGTGTGTGAACATGAATGTAATGTCGATGGGAAATACGTACTCCCCCAAGCTTAGGCTTTTGGCCTAAGTTGGTCTATTGCCAGGGATGGCCTGGCGGATATCCGTAGGTGAAGTCGGGTCATCTCAGGACGCAGCGGCTATCGCCACCGAGTATGGCGTGTAGTCGAGCAGCCTCCACTCTCATTTCGTACTCATCTGCCTCCTCTCTGGTAATAATATATCTTCTTTTGCCCGTGAATCAAAAAAGAGGAGCAGGAAGAGCAATATGGACTACACGATGTCAGTCAAAGATTAGTCGATACTGGAG
Organism: Aegilops speltoides; assembly: GCA_021437245.1. Taxonomy (NCBI): domain Eukaryota; kingdom Viridiplantae; phylum Streptophyta; class Magnoliopsida; order Poales; family Poaceae; genus Aegilops; species Aegilops speltoides. The sequence continues at coordinate 436,763,090 of CM038143.1, forward strand.
AGGTGGTTCAGTCCTCTCAACAAACTGGTGGGAAACCATAGAATCAAAATCTAAATAAGAAGGGGGTAACTCCATGTCACCCTCACGAATGTCTACCTCAAGAAAATTAGCTAAGCGGGTTGCATAAATTCCTCCAAAGAAATCGCCGCTATGTCTATTCTGATGCAACCTGCGAGCTACAATGGCTCCCAAATGATAAGATTGGTCTCCTAACACAACACTCCTGAGAATACTGATATCAGGGACACACATGTGACATGCTTCATCCTTAGCATCTATACATCTTCCTATGAAGAGTGCAAAATAATGTATAGCAGGCAAGTGAATGCTCCCTATAGTGGCTTGTGTTATATCTCTAAATTCCCCCACAGTTATTCTAGCAAGAAAGTCTCTATATTCGGATTTAGGGGGATCCCTGACATTACCCCAAGATGGAAGTTTGCAAGCAGAAGTAAAATCCTCTAAGTCCATGGTATAAGATTTGTCATAAAGGTCAAACATGACTGAAGGAGAATTTTGCGAAGTTGAAAACTCAAACCTCCTCACAAATGAACTTGTGAGATCATGATACTGGGGCATTTGTCAGCTTCAAAGTCCTCAAGACCTGCGTTACTCAAATATGCGCTAAATTCTTCTTTGATTCCCACTTGATTCATAAAATTTTCCGACGGCCATTCACTGGGCCTCACAGGAGCGTCTCTTGGTGGTTCCTCGTCAGCATCTCTATTGCAAGCCTGGGACCTTGCTTCCTTGAAGGACCACCTTGGAACATCCTCCTAAGCATATTGTTTCCTGTGAATTTTTTTTGAAATTTTTAGTAACTTCAAATAAAGGTGAACCAACTTCAATAAAATTTATAGTAACAACTCCCACAAGTGCCTAGGTCCTATATCAAGCATTAGAACTACTTGGAACCATATAAATTTGTCATGCAAGCCCAAGAACATAGTCACCTATGCATCACAAATTTGCAAAGAATAAAGCACTAGAACAAAAACTAATTGGACCAATGGAGGAGTCACATACCAAAGAGCAATCTCCCCAAGCAGTTTTGCAAGAGGTGCTTTTGAGCAAGGAGATCGAAAATCACAACAACGGGGGCTAGAACTCGTGCTTGAGTTGGTTTTTCGTGTTTGTGTGAGGCAGAGGAAGAAGATGGGCGCAGGAATAAGTGGAGGAGGGCCACCGTGGGCCCATGAGGCAGGGGGCGCGCCCAGGGGGGTAGGGCGCGCCCTCCACCCTCGTGGCCAGGTGGCAGCCCCCCATGGTAATTTTTGCACAATAAATTATCAAATATTCCCGAAAAAATCATATTAAATTGGCATGGCATTCTGAGGACTTTTATTTTCGGGATATTTTTATATTGCACGGATAAGTCAGGAAACAGACAGAAAAATATTATTTTACTTTATTTCTACTAAATAACAGAAAATATAAAGAGGGTACAGAACGTTGTGCTTCTAGTTTCATCCATCTCGTGATCATCAAAATGAACCCACTAACAAGGTTGATCAACTCTTGTTAACAAACTCATTCCGAATGATCCCAGAACCGGAGAAATTTCGAATGACACTAAGTTACCTCAGCGGGGATATGAAAATCCCCAACAATAAGAATATCATACTTTTTCTTGAAAGTAGGAAGAGGAAATTCGAAACCTCCAAATATAATCGATGGAACTTTTCCAATAGAGTTGATACTATAAACTTGAGGTTGTTTCCTCGAAAAATGTACCATGTGCTCATTGCCATTAACATGAAAAGTGACATTGCCTTTGGTGCAATCAATAACAGCCCCTGCACTATTAAGGAAAGGTCTTCCAAGAATAATAGACATACTATCATCCTCGGGAATATCAAGAATAACAAAGTCCGTTAAAATAGTAACGTTTGCAACCACAGCAGGCATATCCTCACAAATACCGACAAGTATAGCAGTTGATTTATCAGTCATCTGCAAAGATATTTCAGTAGGTGTCAACTTATTGAAGTCAAGTCTACGATATAAAGAGAGAGGCATAACACTAACACCGGCTCCAAGATCACATAAAGCAGTTTTAACATAACTTCTTTTAATGGAGCATGGTATAGTAGGTACTCCTGGATCTCCAAGTTTCTTTGGTATTCCACCCTTAAAAGTGTAATTAGCAAGCATGGTGGAAATTTCAGCTTCAGGTATCTTTCTTTTATTAGTAATAATATCCTTCATATACTTAGCATAAGGATTTGTTTTGAGCACATCAGTTAATCGCATACGCAAAAAGATGGGTCTAATCATTTCAGCAAAGCGCTCAAAATCCTCATCATACTTTTTCTTGGATGGTTTTGGAGGAAAAGGCATGGGTTTCTGAACCCATGGTTCCCTTTCTTTGCCATGTTTCCTAGCAACAAAATCTCTGTTATCATAACGTTGATTCTTTGATTGTGGGTTATCAACATCAACAGCAGGTTCAACTTCTACATCATTATCATTACTAGGTTGAGCATCAACATGAACATTATCATTAACATTATTACTAGGTTCATGTTCATCACCTGATTGTGTTTCAGCATAAAAAACAGAGATATCATTTGGATTCTCAGGTGGTTCAGCAATAGGTTCACTAGAAGTTTGCAAAGTCCTATCATTTTTCTTTTTCTTCCTCTTAGAAGAACTAGGTACATAAATATTGTTTCTTTGAGAATCTTGCTCGATTCTCTTAGGGTAGCCTTCAGGATACAACGGTTCCTGAGTCATTCTACCAGTTCTAGTAGCCACTCTAACAGCATAATCATTTTTCTTACTATTCATTTCATCAAGCACTTCTTTCTGAGCTTTAAGTACTTGTTCTACTTGAGTGGTAACCATAGAAGCATGCTTGCTAACAAGTTTAAGTTCACCTCTAATATCAGCCATATAATCACCCAACCATTTAATCATAAAGGTATTCTATTTCAATTGTCTACCAAAATAAGCATTAAAGTCATCTTGCTTAAATATAAAGTCATCAAACTCATCCAAGCACCGACTAGCAATTTTAGTAGGAGGGACTTCAGCTTTATCATATCTATAGAGAGACTTTACCTTTACTACCTGTGCCGGGATATCGGGAGGTTCTTCATTAAATAAGTAATTGAGATCATATACTTCTTCAACAGGCGGTAAATTAAGACCATGTATTTCTTCAATAGGAGGTAAATTCTTAACATCTTCAGCTTTAATACCTTTTTCTTTCATAGATTTCTTTGCCTCTTGCATATCTTTGGGGCTGAGGAATAGAACACCTCTCTTCTTAGGAGTTGGTTTAGGAATAGGCTCAATAATTGGCTTAGGAACTGGCCCGGGAGGTGCCCAATTATTTTCATTAGCCAACATATTATTCAATAGAAGTTCAGCATCATCTGGTGTTCTTTCCCTGAAAAGAGAACCCGCACAACTATCCAGGTAATCTCTGGAAGCATCAGTTAGTCCATGATAAAAGATATCAAATATTTCAGGTTTCTTAAGAGGATGATCAGGAAAAGCATTAAGTAACTTGAGAAGCCTCCCCCAAGCTTGTGGGAGACTCTCTTCTTCAATTTGCACAAAATTGTATATTTCCCTCAACGCAGCTTGTTTCTTATGAGCAGGGATATATTTAGCAGAGAAGCAATAAACCATATCCTGGGGACTTTGCACACAACCAGGATCAAGAGAATTATACCAAATCTTAGCATCACTCTTTAATGAGAACGGAAATATCTTAAGTAAATAAAGGTAGCGTGATCTCTCATTATTAGTAAACATGGCAGCTATATCATTTAACTTAGTAAGATGTGCCACAACGTACAGTTTCAGATTCATAGCCATAAAAAGGATCAGATTCAACCAAAGTAATTATATCTGGATCAACAGAAAAATCATAATAATCCTAATCAGGAACATAGATAGGTGAAGTAGCAAAAGCAGGATCGGGTCTCATCCTATCTCTAAAAGATTCTTTACTCCATTTAATTAGCAACCTCTTAAGTTCATATCTATCCTGGCAAGCAAAAATAGCTGCAGAAGATTCAGCATCAAAAAGATAACCCTCAGGAATAGCGGGCATAGGTTCATCATCACTAACATCATCGTGTTCAGGTTCAATAATTTCTCTTTCTCTAGACCTAGCAATTTGCTCATCAAGATATTCACCAAGTGGCACAGAGTATCAAGCATAGAAGTAGTTTCATCATAAGTATCATGCATAGCGTAGTGGCATCATCAATAATATGCGACATATCGTAATCAATAGCGAGAGGAGGTTTAGGTGTCGCAAACTTACTCATAATGTAAGGAGAATCTAGTGCAAGGCTAGATGGCAATCCCTTACCTCCCCTCGTAGTTGAGGGCAAAATAGTAGTTCGATCATCTTTCAAGTTCTTCATAGTGTCCAGCAGATATAAATCCCAATTGACTCAAAGAATAGAGCTATGCTCCCCGGCAACGGCGCCATAAAATAGTCTTGATGACCCACAAGTATAGGGGATCGCAACAGTTTTCGAGGGTAGAGTATTCAACCCAAATTTATTGATTCAACATAAGGGGAGCCAAAGAATATTCTCAAGTATCAGCAGCTGAGTTGTCAATTCAACCACACCTGGAAACTTAGTATCTTTAGCAAAGTGTTTAGTAGCAAAGTAATAGGATAGTGGTGGTAACGGTAACAAAAGTAAAGACAGTAAAAGTAATGCTTTTGGTATTTTGTAGTGATTGTAACAGTAGCAATGGAAAAGTAAATAAGTGTAAACCAGTATAAGGAAAACTCGTAGGCACCAGTTTAGCGATGGATAATTTTGCCGGATGTGGTTCATCATGTAGCAGTCATAACATAGGGTGACACAGAACTAGCTCCAGTTCATCAATGTAATGTAGGCATGTATTCCGTATATAGTCATACGTGCTTAGGGAAAAGAACTTGCATGACATCTTTTGTCCTACCCTCCCGTGGCAGCGGGGTCCTATTGGAAACTAAGGGATATTAAGGCCTCCTTTTAGTAGAGAACTGGAACAAAGCATTAGCACATAGTGAATACATGAACTCCTCAAACTATGGTCATCACCGGGGGTGGTCCCGATTATTGTCACTTCGGGGTTGCCGGATTATAACACATAGTAGGTGACTATAGACTTGCAAGATAGGATCTAGAACACACATATATATACATGAACTCCTAGTGGCACGTATTAAGCATAGCAAAGTCATAGCAACATAAATCTCAGAACATAATGGATACTAGGGATCAAACCCTAACAAAACTAACTCGATTACATGATAAATCTCATCTAACCCATCACCGTCCAGCAAGACTACGATGCAATTACTCACGCACGACGGTGAGCATCATGAAATTGGTTATGGAGGATGGTTGATGATGACGACCATGACGAATCCCCCTCTCCGGAGCCCCGAACAGACTCCAGATCAGCCCTCCCGAGAGAGATTAGGGCTTGGCGGCGGCTCCGTATCGTAAAATGCAATGATTTCTTCTCTCTAATTTTTTTCTCCCCAAAAGCCAATATACGGAGTTGGAGTTGGAGTTGGCGTCGGGGGGCCACCAGGGGCCCACGAGGTAGGGGGGCGTGCCCGGGGGTGGGGGCGCCCTCGTGAGCAGGGTGTGGGCCCCCTGGTCTTCATTTTTTGCGAGGATTTTTCTTTATTTTTTCTAAGGTGTTCCGTGGAGTTTCAGGACATTCCGAGAATTTTTATTTTCTGCACAAAAACAACACCATGGCAGTTCTGCTGAAAACAATGTCAGTCCGGGTTAGTTCCATTCAAACCATACAAGTTAGAGTCCAAAACAAGGGCAAAGGTGATTGGAAAAGTAGATACGACGGAGACGTATCAGAGGCCCGGACGTCCAAGAAGGGAAAGGTGTCCCTTCCGGACTACTCCGCCACGACCGCCCATAGCGAGGAGGGGTGGCTGCCCAGGGGGAAGCCCCTAGCGTGATCGTAAGTATCCGCACTTTATCATGACTTTACTTCATAGTTTTTTATAACGCCGAACATGTGTGCAGTCCGGCCAGGGCTCATCCCGAGGTATCTTCTTCGGCCGGGTCCCTGAGCGATTCGGAGATGAACTCGCTCCCGATGGCCACTACTCCTCAGCCTGCGGATGACACAGAGGTGTTGTCCCAAAGGCTCCCAGAGCAGGGGGAGGTATCTCTGGAGATGCCCCAAGGTGGAATTCCAGCCGTCGGACATGCGGGGTTTAAGGTCCATGCGGATCGTGCCGATGAGAGCCGCAGAAAGCCGGACTCTCATCCGGATACTGTGCCGGAGCCTTTGATGGCTCCGGATGTGGGCAAGCGGCCCCTCGCTAGGGAGGGCGAGCCATCTGTGCTGATGACTTCCGTCACGCGAGAGGCGTCGGATAGTCTGTTGGAAGCGGTTCGCGGCGCTTCCATGGATTACGAGCACCGTACTCTTATGGGTGCGGTGATTTAGAAGGTTCTGTCAGCCAAGAGCGGACTGACCGAAGCGTGTACCAGCCTCCTGACAGGATTTGAGGTAAGTGATAAAAATGTGTGAAATTACCACCCGATAGGTAGTAGCCCCTGATACTCTGTTTGGTGTTCGGTAAGAAAAGCCAAATGGAGGGTCAATTATAACCCGCAGGAGTCTAATAATAAGTATTCATGTGAATAAGTAGGCTGTGCTGCTTGCCGCTGCTGCCCGCACAGCCGAGGTTGCCGAACTAAAGCAGGACCTGGAGCAGGCGCAGGGAGAGCTCGACCTCACGAAGAGGCAGCTCGAAGAGAACAAAGGTGAGTGATTCCCCGCTCTCATGCAATGAAGGATCGATAAAATTGGGTATTCTAACGATGAAGCGTCGTGATTGTGTAACAGGGGCCACCGCTGAAGTGGCGTCCCTGAAGAAAGCGCTGTCCGAGGCCGACGACAAGGCGGCCTTGGAATGCAAGGAGTGCGAAAAGCAAAGTGCTAGAGTGGGCGAGGTACAGCAAGAGCTCCGGGACCTCGGCAAGAAGTTTGAGTCTGTGGAGCATGATCTGAAGATGAAAGAGGCCGAGCTTGCGAAGGCCCTTGCGAGTATGAGAGACGCCAAGGCCGAAGCCGAGAAGTCACAACAGGAAATCCAGGAGGCCAAAAAGATAGCGACGGGTAAGAAATTCTTTATGCAAAGCAAACATGTGGAGGAGGCGTTTCTTTTACTTACCCGAATTCGGAGCTCTCCAAGGGCATTCGCAGATCTGCCACGCATCGTATCAGATGCCGCGGAGTTCTACCGTGCCCAGGAGGGGAGCTCAACGGAGAAGCTGTTCTGGTCCCAGTATGCTGGGGCCGAACACCCAATGCCTCTGAGTGACCAACTCAAACAGTTGGTCGAACTCCATAGGGCGGCCGAAGTGGCTATGAAAGATTTCATAGTCCGGATGTGGCCTAGTGAGCCCCTGCCCACTAGCTACTTCGGCCTGATCAAGTGGATGGTGAATGCGTGTACGCGGCTTGAAGTTATCAAGCGATCCGTTTGCATTGAGGGTGCCCGTCGGGCCTTTGCCCGCGCGAAGGTGCATTGGGGCAAGCTGGATGCGGAGAAGCTGGTGAAGGACGGGCCGCCGGAGGGCAAGGCGCATCGCTATCCCGAGAAGTACTATGATGGCGTTATGAAGGGCGCTCGTCTCGTGGCCGATGAATGTACCAAGGACAAGATCTTTGACTAAATGTACCTCTGCCGCTGTTTGTAATTTAAAGACGAAGTTACTTGTGCTATGTAGCACTGTTTGATTTAAAATATTACCTTCTGTGTGGCTGTTTATAAAATTCGGAAAGTAGGCCAGTCACCGGCTTCCACCCCCATGTAACTAGTACGGGGGTTTTCCTGGAAAACCCGGATACTCTTTATCCAAATTTTTGGTCCCTTAAGGAGGTATCTGGCGCAGCGAAAAACAGACTATGAGGCTTTATAACTTTCACTTAGCCATAGAAGTCTACAATTTTAAATTTCGGTGAAGCCCCTAGAATTCAGAAGCCCAAATTGGGGCGCTATACACGCCTAGATCAGACGAAGCCGATTCCTCGCCTAAAGCGGAAAAAATCTATAAGGATTTTAAGACCTCTCAAACAGCGACCAGCTCTTGCCGCATCATGCCGGTCAGTTTTCGGCTTTCTCTACTGAGGTGCTCGTCTGGAAGAACCGGGACACAATCGCAGTAGTTCTCCCTGCGCTACCTTAGCCGATATAACAGAACGTAAGGTACCAAAACAAGGGTGCCGGGCAAACCCAACTATTGACCCAAGACGTGATTCGGAGCTGATGCATATAGTGCTATAAGTTCGGGGTGCCTCACTGTTGAAAGTGTTCGGACTTGTTTTGCCATATTATGAGGCGCCATAAGAAGCCCCTGGCAAACTGATCATACCAAGGTGTACGTATGCTATATTACATAAACATTTGCGAGGAATATGCGCATATAGGAATAATAAGCTGACGCTATATATTGTTTCCCATTGATGAATAATACGTTTAAGCGTATGTTTACAATGGTGGCATTTGAGCAAAAGTAAATAGGACTATTTAACATGTCCTATCCAAGGGCAGGCTGCATGTAGGTATATAAAACAGGTATAACGATCGTGAACGGATTCCACCTGGGTATTTCCTTTTGTGCGCAAAGCCTGTTGCCTCCTTGGTTTTCTCTCCTATGTAAGTCCGACAATCCGGCTCTTCTGAAGAGGCTGCTCTAAAGCAATGTCCTGAAAAATAAGAAGGATGGGTTATGAAGGTATGTAGCGGTTATACCGCACTATTGACTGAGTCATTGTTGCGCCTCCGACTATGCCCATGTATTTTGAGTGCGTAATTGTGTACGCGTGGCACGAATGCTGCTCTGATGGGGGTTGAGCGGAGGCCGGACTGCTAGTCGCGCTCCTGGCGTGCCTGATGATCTTGTTGCGGGGTGCTCTGGACTCGCTTGGCAGTGCTCGAAGTTGTTGTCGCCGGATTGGTTTGTCGAAGGAGGCCGCATTGTACTTCTGCCGCGAGGGCTGCAGTATGCTCTTCTGTTCGGAGAGAGCGGTCCATGTTTCCGTTGACTGTTATGACCCCGCGTGGTCCTGGCATCTTGAGCTTGAGGTATGCGTAATGTGGTACCGCATTGAATCTGGCAAATGCGGTTCGTCCCAGCAGTGTGTGGTAACCACTGCGGAAAGGGACGATATCAAAGATTAATTCTTTGCTTCGGAAGTTATCCGGAGATCCGAAGATCACCTCCAATGTTATAGAGGCCGTACAACGGGCCTCTACTCCAGGAATTACACCTTTAAAGGTGGTTTTTGTGGGCTTGATCCTTGAAGGGTCAATGCCCATTTTGCGCACTGTGTCCTGATAAAGCCGGTTCAAGCTGCTGCCGCTGTCCATAAGGACTCGCGTGAGGTGGAATCCGTCGATGATTGGGTCTTGGACCAATGCGGCTGAGCCGCTGTGACGGATGCTAGTAGGGTGATCCCTACGATCAAAGGTGATTGGACAAGCTGACCATGGGTTAAATTTGGGGGCGACTGGCTCCATCGCATAGACGTCCCGTAATGCTCCCTTCCGTTCCCGCTTGGGAATGTGAGTGGCGTAGATCATGTTGACTGTTTTCACCTGGGGGCAATTTCTTCTGTCCCCCCGTGTTCGGACGCCGGGGCTCTTCGTCATCGTCGCTGTGCAGCCCCTTGTCCTTGTTTTCGGCGTTTATTTTGCCGGCTTGTTTGAACACCTAGCAGTCTCTGTTGGTGTGGTTGGCTGGCTTGTCCGGGGTGCCATGAATTTGGCACGAGCGTTCCAGTATACAGTCCAGACTGGACGGTCCTTGATTGCTTCTTTTGAACGGCTTCTTCCGCTGACCGGACATGGATCCACTGAATCCGGCGTTGACTACCGTGTCTTCAGTGTTGTTGCCGTTGTTTCGTCACTTATGTCTGTTGCGCCGTGGCTTGCTGTTATTGTCGCGGACATCCGAAGTGCCAGAATGTGGCGTAGTGCTGCTGCGGGCCAACCAACTGTCCTCACCCGCGGAAAAGCGGGTCATTAGTGTTGTGAGAGCTGCCATGGACTTGGATTTTTCTTGGCCGAGGTGCCGGGCGAGCCAATCGTCATGGATATTATGCTTAAAAGCCGCCAGGGCTTCGGCGTCCGGACAGTCGACTATTTGGTTCTTTTTAGTTAGGAACCGAGTCCAGAATTTCCTGGATGACTCTTCGGGCTGTTGAGTAATGTGGATCAAGTCATCGGCGTCCGGCAGTTGCACATATGTGCCCTGGAAGTTGTCGAGGAATGCGTCTTCCAGGTTTTCCCAACTGCCAATGGAGTTTGCGGGCAGGCTGTTTAGCCAATGTCGGGCAGGTCCCTTGAGCTTAAGGGGAAGATACTTGATGGCATGTAGATCGTCTCCGCGGGCCATGTGAATGTGGAGAAGGAAATCTTCGATCCATACTGCGGGGTCTGTTGTGCCATCATATGATTCGATGTTTACGGGTTTGAACCCTTCTAGGAATTCATGATCCATCACTTCGTTAGTGAAGCAGAGGGGGTGCGCGGCGCCTCTGTGCCAGGCTATGTAGCTACGCAGTTTGAATTGGTCTGGGTGGCTGTGTTCGGCCCGACCGGACTTGTTGATAGTGTATCCGGCGTGACGGCCATCGTCTCGTGCTGTGGCGCGCCCCCGCGATTCATAGATCGATCTTGGCTGTCCTACACTGTTTTCCAGTATATCTTGCAGGTCCTGCCTATTGCCCCGGGTCGTAGTGTATTGGCGTGGGGGTGCGGGCTGATATTCGGGCTGATACGCCGTTTTATCCCGGTCACGAGGTGGCCAGTCAGCCGTGTGGCGCTCGAGTCCATATTCCTCGGCTGCCATGACTTCAGTCCATCTATCTGTGAGCAGGTCTTGATCAGCTTGCGATTCTCGCCGCTTCTTTTGAGCTCCTCGCAGTGGCTATAAGCCGACGCTTGAAGCGCTCCTGCTCTATGGGATCCTCAGGCACGCCGAACTCGTCGTCGCCGAGGCTAATCTCGTCTTCGGAGGGGGCATGTAGTTGTCCTCCTCCGGATATCCTTCCGTTGCGTGTTCGTCTGGGCTGACCTGCTCATCTTCCTGCTCGGCCTGCTCGAAGGCAGGTTGATCAGGGTTGTATTTCTCTTCGGCACCATCCGGATTGTTTTCATCTCCTGGGCCGGTATTGCTGTGGCGGGGCTTGGAGCGGCGTCGACAACGCCCATGCTTTGTTTTTCTCCCTGAGGGTTATCCTCCGTTGCCTCATCGCCGTTGGTTTCCTTCGGAGTGTCCACCATATATATATATATCGTATGAGGAGGTGGCTGTCCACCGCCCTATGAGAGGTGGTTCCTGTACTTCTCCTGCATCGCCGTCCATACCATCGATGTCTTCAGAGTCGAAGTCAAGCACGTCGGTTAAATCATCGACCGTGGCAATGAAGTGGGTGGTGGGTGGGCAGCGAATTCCTTCGTCACCTGCTTCCCACTCGAGCCAGACATAGTTCAGCCCAGAGCCTCCTGACAAAGAGAGAGACTTTAATGAGTTCAACATGTTGCCAAAGGGCGAGTGCTGGAAGATATCCGCAGCGGTAAACTCCATCACCGGAGCCCAACTTGGCTCGGCGGGCTCGAGAGTGCGCAGACTAGAACCAACAACCGGATACGAGTCCGGGGTCCGGAGTCACATGCTTCCATAGAGGTGAGACCTGTGTTCGGCTCCACCGCTGATGAGTGTGCGGCCTGCGGGGCGGGGTCCATCGCTCCGTCCTTAGGCAACGCAGCCTGCTCCGGATTTAGGTCCGGGGCTACTGCAGGGGTGATGTCCCGAGCATTGTTCGACCACAGGTCTAAGACGTGCTCATCGTGACTTTCCAGTGCTCCTGGCATAGGCTCGAATCCGTTGAAGATCAAGTCTCCGCGAATATCCGTCGTGTAGTTCAGGTTTCCGAACCTGATCTGGTGGCCAGGGGCGTAGCTGTCAATCTGCTCCAGATGGCCAAGCAAATTGGCCCGCAGTGCGAAGCCGCCGAACACGCAGATCTGTCTGAGGAGAAAAGTCTCACCCTAGACCGTGTTGTTGACGATGATTGAAGGAGCCATCGAGCCTTGCAGTGACGACACAGAGGAACTCTCAATGAAAGCACCAATGTCGGTGTCCAAACCGGCGGATCTCGGGTAGGGGGTCCCGATCTGTGCGTCTTAGGCTGATGGTAACAGGAAGCAAGGGATACAATGTTTACCCAGGTTCGGGCCCTCTCGATGGAGGTAAAACCCTACTTCCTGCTTGATTAATATTGAAGATATGAGTAGTACACGAGTAGATCTACCACGAGATCGTAGAGGCTAAACCCTAGGAGCTACCCTATGATGATTATGATTGTAATTGTGATCGGCCTTCTAAGGACCAACCTCTCCAGTTTATATAGACACCAGAGAGGGCTAGGGTTTACATGGAGTCGGTTACAAGGAAGGAAATACAATATCCGGATCGCCAAGCTTGTCTTCCACGCAAAGGAGAGTCCTATCCGGACACGGGATAGAGTCTTGAGTCTTGTATCTTCACACTTCAATAGTCCGGACGATGTATATAGTCCGGCTGTCCGGATACCCCCTAATCCAGGACTCCCTCAGTCGCCCCTTAAGCTATAAAAGGAGGACCGAGGCAACCTATCAAAGGATTTGAACCCTTGATCCCCTCACGCTTGTACGCGCGTAGCTGCTCTCCCGGAGGCATCCTTGCTGGGCTTGAGCACTCCGTGTCTTCATGTTCCCACCAATCAATACACCAAAGCAGGAGTATGGTATTATGCTGCTTAGCGGTCCGAATCTGGGTAAAAGGAGCTATCCATGCCATGCTGCCCCTGCTGCCTCTGCTCTTTGTGCAATGTGATCGTTCCCATGCCGAACCACAAAGGGACCTCTTGGTTCCATAGGTGATCGTGCTCCACCACGACAGTCAGTAACACCAAACAACAGGTTTCACCAACGAAAGGCAGAGAGTACGAAAAGGCATTACTGGTGGCACGCAAACCAGATAATAGTGGCACGCAGGCCAACAACCTACAAAGCCTAGAAAAGCAAGGAGCAACAGGCGAGGATCTGAACATTAGTTGACGCCATGAGGCTGGATCGGAGAAGAAGTAGAAGATCGCACCCTAGATATCAGCTCCTCCAGTGCATCCCGATCAGCATCCTTAGCCAATGATTTCCACTGCTGCAAGAAGATAATCATTTTGAAAAAGCAATCAGTAGGCATGTTCGGGAAAATACTTTGAATAGTGAATTTATTTCTAGTAGTCCACAGCGCTCAACATAGCGCTGAGAAACCCCACCGAAAACGTTTGTTCTGCCCCCACAAGGCCCACAGCCAGCGGCCCCAGCTCAACAAAGGAGGTAGGGGCCCATGAGACCCCCATCCAAGATCTAATACAACAGCAGGCCAACCTTGCTAGGACGCACCCATAAAAGATGTGATTCGAGTCCTCAAGAGCCAAGCAGGGAGCGCAATGGTCCAAGCCGGGGCCATTACGTTTCCGGATTTGGTCGGCCGCCGAGAGTTTGCCTCTGATGGCTTGCCACATGAAGATCTTGATTTTGGGCGGCACGCTAGCAAGCCACACTGGTTTTAATTCTATTGGTGGGGAGACCAGAAATCAACCGCAAGTAGAGGAATTTGACCGAGAATCTACCAAAAGAAGTGTGAGGACAGATGACAAAATCCCCTTCCTCCGAGAGCATCAGGCACTGGTACAACGAGGTGCTATACAAATGGTTTTTAAGCCCTTTCCACGACGGCATTCTGAACCGTCACCTAGTGAGTGACTGTGATAAGGGGATCCTTCCCACACGACCCAGAAACCGTTGGGGATATGCCCTCCTGGCATACACGCTCGGCAAAATGAGGTCATGTGCGACCGGCGAGCGATCAAGTACGGTTATATGTACAATAGTGGTCAAAAAATACAATTATACATGTGAAATCGTTTCCGGTTGTAAGTACATCCCACATAGTCAGTCCTCGCTAAACGTTTCCATTCGTATATACATCTCACACAGTCGCTCCAAGGAAAATGTTTCCGTTCGCAGGTACATCACACACAATTTCCCCCACTAAATTGTTTGTGATAGCGTTGCCATTGCACATGATATTGACAATTTTATGGTTTGCTTATTGAATGCATCACACACGGTGCGTAGAAGAAACTGTGTGGCAAAGGCTATCCATCACACACAGTTTTTGTGTGGTAAACGTTTGTGCAAGGTGGCCTAAAGCAAACAATTTTCAAGAGAATATCGTGTGTGATTGTTCATTGATCCAACACGGTTTATTCCTAGAAACTGTGTGCGTTGCCTAAGCTTATCGCCCACGGTGTTTTCTCAATAACCGTTTGCTATAAAAAACAATTAGTAGGCTAATTTCCCTATTATTAATAATTAATTTATTAATCTAATTGACATTCATATTAAGCACATAATATATTTCATTTCCATATTATGGAAGCATGATTTCATAATTGAAATACATCAGAGTACAACATAATATAGCTTCAGCACTCAGCTACCCCATTACACAACTACACCAGCACCAAGTTTCACATGCAACATCTATAACCTTTTGAAATTAGCATCATAGACGGTACATAGACATATGCATCTCATCTGGAAAAACTGCTGAAGCGGAAGGCTAATATTGAGCCTTCATTCATGTTGAAGGTCTTTGCAACTTTAGGCCAGTGCCTGTGGATTTTTGACCGTCCATCCTTGGTCCTCTTGAGGAACACTTCAATATTGAACCGTGGGTGTTGTATGAAAACCTTCCTCGCCTCCTGACCATAGAGGTGGTTTGAGAGGTAATCATCAGTGAACTGCTTTGGAAATGCCTGAAAACAAGGATGTGCATAAATATCTTCTCTAAATTGGAAATGGGGCAAAGGAATAAAAAAGGCAAGGTATAATAGTTAGTACCATCTTGTAGTGAACTGATGTCTTCTTCATTGTGCAGACAAAGATCTTGTTGTTTTTTGTCGCTAATTTCTTTATCCTAACAATCTTTCTGAGTTTCTTGACTTGATTGATATTCATGGACAACTCATTTCCCCATATGCAAAAAGGGTCAAAAAGTGGGTCAAAACCTCTAACAGCAGGACCTACAGGTACAAGACCAAATTGTTAAAAACCTAAATATTAGAATGGTTCATGCAATTGCACAATAATGTGCTATTAGACAACGGACCATGCACGTGCTAACCTCGATTGTAAACCTTAGTGCTTCCCATTGTTTCCCTGCAACACATATAAGGTAGTTAGCCATCAGGTTAAGGAAGGGTTTGCATGCTATTAGTAAAATATGTTGATGAAAAATAAGCTCATTGCAAATTCATCAGATTAATTCAAGCCACATGAAAAACCTATTTATCCAAACCAAGCATGATTAAGAACTAGGAAATATAGCAGTTGTACATGTTTCTCATGTATTAAGTGCAGCCAAATTCGTTTTATTCCTCACATGCACAACAATACAAAATTCTACCCATAACAATTGGACATGGCATTACAGAATTGAACCAATCAGTTAACTAAACACCACAACAAATGAACCAAACATTAACTGAGTACCACATTGCACAATATAACATACTCCTAATAGAAGATCAGACAGTTAGCCAAACCAAGCATGCTTAACAACTTGGAAGCATAGCAATTGTATTTGTTTCTCATGTATTTAGTACAGCCAAATTCAATTTATTCCTCACATGGTATACAATAACAGAATGCACCCACAACAATTGAACATCGCATTGCAGAATTGAACCAAACAATTAACTAAACACCACAACAAATGAACCAAATGTTAACTGAGTGATACGTCTCCAACGTATCTATAATTTATGAAGTATTCATGCCATGTTTACAACAATTTTATATGGTTTTGGTTTGATTTGCATGGAATTAACCCGGACTGACGCTGTTTTCAGCAGAACTACCGTGGTGTTGTTTTTTGTGCGGAAATAAAAGTTCTCCAAATGAGCTGAAACTTTTTGACGATTTTTTTGGAACAAAAGAGACCCTTGAAGCTTCGTGGAAGTACCAGAAGGTGAAGGAGTAGGGCACAAGACACTGGGGTGCGCCTGGTGGGCCTGGTTTGCCCCGGTGGGTTGTGCTCACCTCGAGGCCCATCTTAGCGTGAAACCAACGCCAAAATCCTATAAATAGAGAAACCATCAGAAATAACCATAGATTAGAAGCTCCGCCGCCGCAAGCCTTTGTAGCCATGAAAAACCAATCTAGACCCTGTTCCGGCACTCCGACGAAGGGGGAAATCATCACTGGTGGCCAAATTCATCATCCCGACGGCCACATGATGAGGATGGAGTAGTCCACCCTCGAGGCTGAGGGTTTGTACTAGTGGCTATCTGTTTAATCTCTCTCTCTCTCTCGTGTCCTTGAGATGCCACGATCTTAATATATCGTGGGCTTTGTTAATATAGTCGGATCATATGGTGTTTTCCCCTCTCTATCTTGTGATGAATTGAGTTTTCCCTTTGAGATTTCGTCTTATAGGACTGAATACTTTTATGGATTTGAGAACACTTGATGTATGTCTTCCTACGAATACCCATGGTGACAATGGGGTATCATATTGATTCACTTGATATGTGTTTTGGCACTCAACTCATGGATTCCTGAGGTGACATTGGGGTAATCTATGCATAGGGGTTGATGCACGTTCTCGTCTTTGTTTCTCTGGTAGAAATCTTGGGGCACTCTTTGAGGCTCTTTGTGTTGGATTGAGTATTATGAATCTGAATTTTTTTGATGCATATGGCATAATCAACTCACGGATACTCGCGGTGACATTGGAGTATCTAAGTGACATTAGAGTTGGTTGATGTGTATCATATGGTGTTATTTCAGTATGAATTGTTGGTTATATTGATCAAAAAGAATAGCTTTGTGTTATTTTAGTATGAACTCTAGAATAGATTGATCGAAAAGATAGCTTTGAGGTGGTTTCATACCCTACAAACAATTTCTTCTTATGTTCTCCGCTAGATAAGAACTTTGCAGTGATTCTTCATCATGATACGTCTCCGTCGTATCTACTTTGCCAAACACTTTTGCCCTTGTTTTGGACTCTAACTTGTATGATTTGAATGGAACTAACCCGGACTGACGCTCTTTTCAGCAGAATTGCCATGGTGTTGTTTTATGTGCAGAAAACAAAAGTTCTCGGAATGACCTGAAACTCCACGGAATATCTTAGAATAAATAATAAAAAATCCTCGCCAAAGATGAAGGCCAGGGGGCCCACACCCTGTTCACGAGGGTGGGGGGCGTGCCCCTCCCCCCTGGGCGCGCCCCTCCCCCCTGGGCGCGCCCCCTACCTCGTGGGCCCCTTGGTGGCCCTTCGACGCCAATTGCAACTCCATATATTGGCTTTCAGGAAGAAAAAAATCAGAGAGAAACTTTCATCGCGTTTTACGATACGGAGCCGCCGCCAAGCCCTAATCTCTCTCGAGAGGGCTGATCTGGAGTCCGTTCGGGGCTCCGGAGAGGGGGATTCGTCGCCGTCATCATCATCAACCATCCTCCATCACCAATTTCATGATGCTGACCGCCGTGCGTGAGTAATTGCATCGTAGGCTTGCTGGACGGTGATGGGTTGGATGAGATCTATCATGTAATCGAGTTAGTTTTGTTAGGGTTGCCCTAGTATCCATTACGTTCTGAGATTGATGTTGGTATGACTTTGCTATGCTTAATGCTTGTCACTAGGGCCCGAGTGCCATGATTTCAGATCTGAACCTATTATGTTTTCTTGAACATATGTGTGTTCTAGATCCTATCTTGCAAGTCTATAGTCTCCTACTATGTGTTATGATCCGGCAACCCCGAAGTGACAATAATCGGGACCACTCCCGGTGATGACCGTAGTTTGAGGAGTTCATGTATTCACTATGTGCTAATGCTTTGTTCCGGTTCTCTATTAAAAGGAGGCCTTAATATCCCTTAGTTTCCAATAGGACCCCGCTGCCACGGGAGGGTAGGACAAAAGATGTCATGCAAGTTCTTTTCCATAAGCACGTATGACTATATACGGAATACATGCCTACATTACATTGATGAACTAGAGCTAGTTCTATGTCACCCTATGTTATGACTGTTACATGACGAACCGCATCCGGCATAATTATCCATCGATAATCCGGTGCCTACGAGTTTTCCATATACCGGTTTACGCTTATTTACTTTTCCGTTGCTACTGTTACAATCACTACAAAAATACCAAAATCGTTACTTTTGCCATCTTTACTTTGTTACCGTTACCACCACTATCATATTACTTTGCTACTAAACACTTTGTTGCAGATACTAAGTTTCCAGGTGTGGTTGAATTGACAACTCAGCTTCTAATACTTGAGAATATTCTTTGGCTCCCCTTGTGTCGAATCAATAAATTTGGGTTGAATACTCTACCCTCAAAAACTGTTGCGATCCCCTATACTTGTGGGTTATCAAGACCTTTTTTGGCGCCGTTGCGGGGAGCATAGCTCTATTCTTTGAGTCACTTGGGATTTATATCTGCTGGACACTATGAAGAACTTGAAAGATGATCGAACTACTATTTTGCCCTCAACTACGAGGGGAGGTAAGGGACTGCCATCTAGCCTTGCACTAGATTCTCCTTCTGTTATGAGTAAGTTTGCGACACCTAAACCTACTACCGCTATTGATTCTGATATGTCGTATGTTATTGATGATGCCACTTCTGCTATGAATGATACTTTTGATGAAACTATTTCTATGCTTTATACTACTGTGCCGCTTGGTGAATTTCTTGATGAGCAAATTGCTAGGTCTAGAGAAAGAGAAATATTGAGCCTGAACACGATGATTTTAGTGATGATGAACCGATCCCTGCTATTCCTGAGGGTTATCTTTTTAATGCTGAATCTTTTGAAGCTGTTCTTGCTTGCCAGGATAAACGTGAACGTAAGAGGTTGCTAATTAAGTGGAGTAAGGAATCTTTAAGAGGTAGGATGAGACCCGACCCTGCTTTTGCTACTTCACCTATCTGTGTTCCTGATCAGGATTATTATGATTTTTCTGTTGATCCAGATGTAATTACTTTGGTTGAATCTGATCCTTTTTATGGCTATGAATCTGAAACTGTTGTGGCACATCTTTGTAAGTTAGATGATATAGCTGGCCTGTTTACTAATAATCAGAGACCGCGCCACCTTTATTTACTCAAAATATTTCCGTTCTCATTAAAGGGTGATGGTAAGAAATGGTTTAGTTCTCTTGATCCTGGTTGTGTGCAAAGTCCCCAGGATATGATTTATTACTTCTCTGCTAAATATTTCCCGGCTCATAAGAAACAAGCTGCTTTGAGGGAAATATACAATTTTGTGCAAATTGAAGAAGAGAGTCTCCTAGAAGCTTGGGGGAGGCTTCTCAAGTTACTTAATGCTTTGCCTGATCATCCTCTTAAGAAACCTGAAATATTTGATATCTTTTATAATAGACTAACTGATGCTTCCAGAGATTACCTGGATAGTTGTGCTGGTTCTCTTTTCAGGGAAAGAACACCGGATGACGCTGAAATTTTATTGAATAATATGTTGGCAAATGAAAATAATTGGGCACCTCCTGAGCCAACTCCTGAGCCACCTCCTGAGCTAGCTCCTGAGCCAATTACTGAGCCTATTCCTAAACCAACTCCGAGGAAGAGAGGTGTTCTATTTCTCAGCCCCGAAGATATGCAAGAGGCAAAGAAATCTATGAAAGAAAAAGGTATTAAAGCTGAAGATGTTAATAATTTACCTCCTATTGAAGAAATACATGGTCTTAATTTACCGCCTATTGAAGAAGTATATGATCTCAATTACGTATTTACTGAAGAACCTCCCGATATCCTGACACATGTAGTAAAGGTAAATTCTCTCTATAGATATGATAAAGCAGAAGTTCCTCCTACTAAAATTGCTAGTCAGTGATATGATGAGTTTGATGACTTTATGTTTAAGCAAGATGACTTTAATGCTTATTTTGGTAGACAATTAAAACAGATACCTTTATGATTAAACGCTTGAGTGATTATATGGCTGATATTAGAGGTGAACTTAAACTTGTTAGCAAACATGCTTCTATGGTTACCACTCAAGTAGAACAAGTACTTAAAGATCAGAAAGAAGTGCTTGATGAAATGAATAGTAAGAAAAATGATTATGCTCTTAGAGTGGCTACTAGAACTGGTAGAATGACTCAGGAACCTTTGTATCCTGAAGGCCACCCTAAGAGAATCGAGCAAGATTCTCAGAGAAATAATATTGATATGCCTAGTTCTTCTAAGAGGAAGAAATAGAAAAATGATAGGACTGTGCAAACTTCTAGTGAACCTATTGCTGAACCACCTGATAATCCAAATGATATCTCTATGTCCGATGCTGAAACACAATCAGGTGATGAACATGAACCTAGTGATAATGTTAATGATAATGTTCATGTTGATGCTCAACCTAGTAATGATAATGATGTAGAAGTTGAACCTGATGTTGATCTTGATAACCCACAATCAAAGGATCAACGTTATGATAAAAGAGATTTTGTTGCTAGGAAACACGGTAAAGAAAGGGAACCATGGGTTCAGAAACCATGCCTTTTCCTCCTAAACCATCCAAGAAAAAGGATGATGAGAATTTTGAGCGCTTTGCTAAAATGATTAGACCCATCTTTTTGCGTATGCGATTAACTGATGTGCTGAAAACAAATCCTTATGCTAAGTATATGAAGGATATTATTACTAATAAAAGGAAGATACATGAAGCTGAAATTTCCACCATGCTTGCTAATTACACTTTTAAGGGTGGAATACCCAAGAAACTTGGAGATCCCGGAGTGCCTACTATACCATGCTACATTAAAAGAAGTTATGTTAAAACTGCTTTATGGGATCTTGGAGCCGGTGTTAGTGTTATGCCTCTCTCTTTATATCGTAGACTTGACTTGAATAAGTTGACACCTACTGAAATATCTTTGCAAATGGCTGATAAATCAACTGCTATACCTGTCAGTATTTGTGAGGATGTGCCTGTAGTGGTTGCTAATGTTACTATTTTAACGGACTTTGTTATTCTTGATATTCCCGAGGATGATAGTATGTCTATTATTCTTGGAAGACCTTTCCTTAACACTGCCGGGGCCGTTATTGATTGCAACAAAGGCAATGTCACTTTTCATGTTTATATTTGGAGGTTTTGAATTTCCTCTCCCTATTGTCAAGAAAAAGTATGATATTCTTATTATTGGGGATTTTCATATCCCCGTTGAGGTAACTTAGTGTCATTCAAAATTTCTTCGGTTCCATGATTATTCAGAATGAGTTTGTTAACAAGACTTGATCAACCTTGTTAGTGGGTTCATTTTGATGATCACGAGATGGATGAAACTAGAAGCACAACCTTCTGTACCCTCTTTATATTTTCTGTTATTTAGTAGAAATAAAGTAAAATAATATTTTTCTGTCTGTTTCCTGACTTACCCGTGCAATATAAAAGTATCCCGAAAATAAAAGTCTCAGAATGTCATGCCATTTTAATATGATTTTTTTGGGATTATTTGAGAATTTACTGTGCAAAAATTACCACGGGGGGAGCTGCCACCTGGCCACGAGGGTGGAGGGCGCGCCCTACCCCTAGGCGCGCCCCCTGCCTCGTGGGCCCACGGTGGTGAGGAGTCTGGACTAGGGGTGTCCGGATAGCCGGACTATCATCATCGGCTGGACTCCAAGACTATGAAGATACAAGATTGAAGACTTCGTCCCGTGTCCGGATGGGACTTTCCTTGGCGTGGAGGCAAGCTTGGCGATACGGATATGTAGATCTCCTACCATTGTAACTGACTCTGTGTAACCCTAGCCCTCTCCGGTGTCTATATAAACTGGAGGGTTTTAGTCCGTAGAAAGAACAACCATTACAACAATCATACCATAGGCTAGCTTCTAGGGTTTAGCCTCCTTGATCTCGTGGTAGATCCACTCTTGTACTACCCATATCATCAATATTAATCAAGCAGGACTAGGGTTTTACCTCCATTGAGAGGGCCCAACCAGGTAAAACATCATGTCCCTTGTCTCCTGTTACCATCCGCCTAGACGCACAGTTCGGGACCCCCTACCCGAGATCCGCCGGTTTTGACACCGACATTGGTGCTTTCATTGAGAGTTCCTATGTGCCGTCATGATCAGGAAGGATGCCTCTTTCTGTCTTTAAAGACGGTGTCATCATCAAAGGAGCCCTGGCCGCCGGCCAAACTATCCGGCTAGGTGGTTTTCTCATGACCGCCTGTTCGGCCACCGCTTCAACGATGACCTCTCGGGTCATCAAAAGCAATCTTCACGTCAACTCGGAATTCGCCGAGCAGCAGGATCCAATAGAGCTCTCGTCCGTAAACAAGCTCTTGGATCGCGTCGCCGCCCTGGGAGTCGCTACAGACTACAATCAGATTGGGCTTAAAACCGATCTGAGAGAGATTAACTCTCCCCAGGCTACCCACCACATTGCGGTGGTAGAGGAACAATGCGGCGACTCTTCTTCTGTGTTGAAAACTAGTCATGTCCGGACTCCCGAACCCTCCATGCCGGATTCCTGCGGAGGGAAGAACGTCGATCAAGCACTGAACCTAAAGTCAGACATCGGACCAGACTCATCGGACAACGTCCAGCAATCCAAGCTTCCAAATCCGGAAACTTTTCGGCCCTTGAGCCTCGAGATGGGTAGGGTTCCGGACTCAATTCCACCCACCCACCCAGACATGTGCGATCTATCTCAAATCCGGCAAGAGCCCACTAAAACAGTACATCATTACTGGGCCAGATTCCTCCTGGTTATGGACAGGATAAAGGACTGTCGAGAGGAAAACACAATTTCAATTTTCTGCAATAATTGCACGGACGAGGGAATCTTGAACGCCGTCAATCGTCGTGAAATTACACGTTTCACCGATCTGGCGTCCATAGTACGAAAGTACTGTGCGATAGAGAGTTTCCAGAAAATCGAAACCAAGTTTTGGGACAATCCGGCTCCGAATACAACCCTAGTCCGAAACAAAAGGGTGCATCACACTCAGGCACCAGGTACAAAAACCAAAAAGCAAAAACCCCATAAAGGGCACAGAACCGTACTGGAGGGATGGCTCAGCGGACCCTATAAAATTCACAGTACAGAAGGCGCCACTCCAACACATAGCCTTCGAGCATGTTGGATACTGCGGCAGGTGGCCAAAAGTGGCGAAGAGCTTCTATCCCCGGAGAACCACTCCAACAGTACCAGTACGGTGTCAACAGTCTTCGAGACTTTCACATCAAATAATATGAGGAAACGAACAATCCGCAGCCTCGCCGAAGTCTACCAAGTAGAAACAACAAACCCATTGAGCGACACGGCCATCACCTTCAACGCCAGCGACGAACCTAAATTCCGAACAGCCCGAGCACCAGCCGCATTGGTCCTGAGTCCAATAGTGGACGACTTTCGTCTTACAAAGGTACTCATGGATGGTGGCGGCGGATTAAACCTCATCTACGAGGAAACTCTTCAAAAAATGGAAATAGACTTGAGCCGCATTGAGCGAAGCAGCACAACCTTTAGAGGAATAATCCCTAGCCGGGAAGCACGCTGCACAGGAAAAATCACACTTGATGTGGTGTTATTTCGCGGACAATTACAGGTCCGAGGAAGTCACGTTCCAAGTGGCCCGTTCAGCAGCGGATATCACGCTATATTAGGACGAGAGGCATTCACAATTTTCAAGCCATACCCCATTATTGGTACATGAAGCTTAAGATGCTCGGGCCGGCGGAATAATCACTCTCGTTAGTGATCCGGACACAGCACTCACTACGCGAAAACAAAGACAGCCGCATTAGCCCTAGAGGCACTATCCAAGCCCTAGCGGCGGAGGAACTCATCTTACAAGGCTCTCACGGTGAACAGGGATGATGTGATACTCGATAAGAGATCCAAGTCCACCTCCTTTAAACCAGCGGATGAAATAGTCAAATTCCAGGTCCATCCAACGGACCCAACAAAGACGGCCTCCATCGGGGCACAGTTGAATCCTGATGTAGACGCCGCACTACGAGAATTCCTTCGGGAAAATTGGGACATCTTTGCCTAGCACCCTTCAGATATGCCAGGAATCCCACGCAAATTGGCAGAACACAGCCTAAACGTCCTAAAAGGATTCAAGCCAGTCAAACAGGCTCTTCAGCGATTTTCCGAACCCAAAAGACAGGCAATGGGAGAAGAGCTAGCCAAACTACTGGAAGCCGGATTCATCAGAGACATCAAACATCCGGACTGTCTAGCAAACCTGGTAATGGTACCAAAGAATGAAAAATCCTGGCGCCTATGTGTCGATTTTAAATACCTCAACAAGGCCTGCCCAAAGGATCCCTTCCCCCTTCCCCGCATCGACCAAATAATCGATGCTACTGCAGGGCACGATTCATTGTGCTTCCTTGATGCATACTCCGGCTACCATCAAATCAAGATGGCGAAGGCGGACCAAGCCGCAACAGCATTCATTACTCCATATGGACCATTCTGCTTCAACACGATGCCATTCGGACTCAAAAATGCCAGCGCAACATATCAGCGCATGATTCAGACATGTCTGGCTACCCAGATCGGCAAAACAGTAGAGGCATACGTAGACGACGTAGTCGTCAAAACCAAACACGTCGAAACTCTAGTAGACGATTTGAGGCTCACATTCGACAACCTCCGAGCATATGACATTAAGCTGAATCCGGAAAAATGCATTTTCGGCGTACCAGCCGGAAAGCTCCTGGGCTTCATTGTATCCGGTAGAGGAATTGAAGCAAACCGAGCCAAGATCCGAGCTCTGTCACAGCTGGATATTCCAAAAGACCTCAAACAAATACAAAATTGATTGGATGCATGGCGGCTCTAAGCCGCTTCATCTCCCGTTTGGGAGAAAAGGCATTGCCCCTCTATCGCCTCCTTAGGCGCACCGAACACTTCGAATGGACGGATGCCGCCACTGCTGGACTCGAAGAAATAAAAGCCGTATTGGCAACAAATCCGGTCCTGGCTGCGCCTAACCTGGGCGAACCAATGTTGTTATATATCGCGGCAACACATCAAGTTGTAAGCGCAGTGCTCGTCGTCGAACGAGAAACAGAAGGGCATAAATTCCCTCTTCAAAAACCAGTGTACTACGTATCCACTGTCTTAACTCCCTGCAAGTCCCGGTACCCGCATTATCAAAAGATAGCGTACGCGGTGTTCATGGCATCCCGGAAGCTTCGACACTACTTTCAAGAGTGTTTGATAATAGTGGCCTCCAAAGTGCCCCTCAATGACATTATAAACAACCGCGACGCGACGGGCAGGATTGCAAAATGGGCCATTGAGCTCTTACAATTCGATATAACTTACAAACCTCGGCGAGCTATAAAGTCGCAAGTCTTGGCTGACTTTGTCGCTGAATGGACTGAAGCCGAACTCCCTAAATAGTACGGCGCATACTCCAATTGGATTATGGATTTCGACGGCTCCAAAATGTTGGCCGGCTTGGAGGCTGGCGTCGTATTGACGTCCCCAACCGGGATACAGATCCATCGTGCATTTCAGATAATGTACACGGACTCCAACAATGCAGCCGAATACGAGGCCCTCCTATATGGCCTCCGGATGGCAATCTCCATGGGCATTCAACGCCTAGAGGTGCATGGGGATTCAAACCTTGCAATATCCCAAGTAAATGGAGACTTTGACGCCAAGGATCCGACAATGGCAGCCTATCGTAACGCTGTCCTAAAAATGTCAGCTCGGTTCGAAGGACTCGAATTCCACCACGTAGCCCGGGATAATAACCAAGCAGCCGACGTATTGGCATGCATCGGCGCGAAACGCGACGCTGTCCCTCCAAACATCTTCCTGGAACGGCTCTTTAAGCCATCCGTACTATGGGAAGAGGAGTCCGGAAATAACAACCCGGAAGCAACCGCACCACCCAACACAGAACAGTCTGACATAATTGGCGGTTCAGCCGATGAAATAACGCCTTCAGCTCACGAAATAATGGCAGTAATTGCCCCGTGGACAGAACCATTCCTAGCCTACTTGATTAGGCAGGAACTTCCTGAAGAACAAAACGAGGCTCGCTGCATAGTTCGGCGGTCTAAAGCCTACAAGGTCCATGAGGGAGAACTTTACACGAAAAGCACAACCGGAGTCCTTCAAAGGTGCATCTCCGAAGAGGAAGGGCGAAATCTTCTGGCTGAAATTCACGCCGGACTAGGCGTACACCACGCTGCAGCCCGGGCCTTTGTAGGTAAGGCCTTCCGTACAGGATTTTATTGGCCGACGGCCCGGCGGATCTTCGGGACTTAGTCCAAAGATCGTCGGTTGTCGACTCTTTGCTAATCGAGCCATATGCCACCCACCGCCCTCAAAACTATACCCATTACACGGCGTTCGCGATGCAGGGGCTTGACATGGTCGGACCCCTCAAAGGGGGAACCCACAAGCAAAGGTACCTATTGGTCATGGTGGACAAATTCACCAAATGGATAGAGGCCAAGCCAGTTAAAACGGCAGAGTCTGGACCAGTGATAGACTTCATATCCGGGGTAGTACACCGTTATGGCGTCCCCCATAGCATCATCACCGATAACGGCACGAACTTCACGGCCGACGAGGTCAAACACTGGTGCAAAAATATGGGCATCAAGCTCGATTACGCTTCAGTCTATCACCCTCAAACCAACGGTCAAGTTGAGCGAGCAAATGGTCGATAATGGCGGCATCAAGCCTGACTAGTGCGGTCCTTACGGAATCTAACATGCCTTTGGGTAGAGGAGCTTGACTCCGTACTCACGATCTGCGGACCACGCCGAACTGTACTACCGGATTCACACCATTCTTCATGGTATACGGTGCAGAGGCAGTTTTGCCCTGCAACATAATTCATGACTCACCTCGAGTGCGCATGTACGAAGAAAGAGAAGCCGAGCTGGATCGGCAGGACAGCTTGGACACATTGGAGGAAGAACGCGACGTGGAAAAGGCTCGTTCCACATTCTATCAGCAGCAGGCTCGAAGATATCAAAGTAGAGAAGTACGGGCTAAAACTTACAATGTTGGCGAACTAGTTCTACGCCTGCCGAACAAGAAAAAGGACAAGCTCAAGCCCAAGTGGGAAGGTCCCTTCATTATCGATCAAGTCCTGACCGGCGGAGCATACCGTCTCCGAAATGCATCGGACAACCGACTCGAGCCGAACCCATGGAACGCAGCCCGCCTCCGAAGATTCTACGCCTAGCGCCGGACTAAGAGTTCGTCTCCTTCCTCCGTCCAAATTTTTACACTTCATCTGTCTTTCGTTTCTCTCTTTTCTCTCACCTTTTTCATAAAAGCCCTTAAAGGCCTATTTGCGCATTGTTTGCACACACTTGATGTGCTATCCGCACTCATTATACCTGGGGGCTTCTTTACCAGAAGCTTACTTATACGGGCTTCATGCCCAACACATGTGTCGAACTTCCACATGTACCTTTTATTCACCATTATATGCATCGATATGACTTAAGTTTTGGCCAAGCTGGGTTGCCTGGCTCCTGTGCTTACCCCTACGTTCCCGATTGTTCGGCTGGGAGGTAAAGGGAGCACCTCTGCGATTGTTACTGCCGGGTCAGCCGGATGTGTACCTCAGACTGGGTGAAGCCGAAAGCTAGCATTCTTAAGGGAATATTCGGTCGGTGACTTGAAAGATGATTTTTTACATATTTATTTATCTGCCCCCAGATGTTTTCCTACTCTTTTCGCAGTCCGGACATGCACTTTAGGGCATGCCTCCCAGGGAAAGGAACCCTTAACGGAACTATTCTCCCTGGAAGATGTTTCTTACTAACCATGTAATATAACATAACTAGTTAGGCACTTGTCTGATAAAGCACTAATGACCCCTACGCCTGGTCTCCATGCATGCCCCAGTTTTTTCTTAACCGAGAAGGTATTCGGACACACTCCGGACTCTAGGGTCCCGAGGTTGAAGCGAAAAGGTCGGCAAAGACAAACGATCTACAATCCGGCTAGAAGGCATTTTACATGTCATTTTAAATACATCGTCAAATCGACTGACTGTACTCCTCCTCAATCCCGTCTAATAGGCTGTTTAATTTACAGTCCCGTTGGGAATATTTAGTGGCCAACTCTACTTGGCCGTACACCAAGCTAACAGGGATCTCCTTCCCATCAGGCCCCATAGGTCCGACCTCGGCCATGTGGTTTGGATCCGCCTTCTTGTACCGCGTCTTCACCAAGGCCGAGGCCTCCCTGGCACCTTGGCGGCAGGACGATATCTTCCATAAACGGAAGCGCTGCCGCGCTCCCTGAAGCTTCTCTGCAAGCTCTCCAAGGCCCTTGGGTATGGAGAGGGACGGCCATAAGGCCTGGACGACGCCGATCATCGCCTGCCGAACACGTTCGAGCAGTTGCACCAGCTCGGGAAGTTGATCACCCGTTGAGACGGGCATCTCCTCCGCAAGGCGACCTGTGAGCACACCTACAGACATATTTCTGTCAATTGACTTCCTCGCCAAACTCTTCTTTTCAAAGGAGTTCGCTCAAGCACTTACTATAGATGCCACGACGAAGCCGCTGATTCTCCTTCACGGAGCCAGACGGCTCGGCCCGAACACCTTTCAGCTCTTCTCCAAGCTGGGCGTGGGCATCCTGGATTTTGTTCCTTTCCTGCTGCACCTTCGTAAGCACCCTCTCGCCGGCCTTCAGCAGGCGCAGTAGTTGTTGCTTGTCCGGATCAAGTCCGGCAACATCTGCAATACCATTGTCAGATTTATACGCACGCCGCACACCGCTTATCTTTCTGAGATAATGTGTTATCGGAGGGGGTTTCTGTGCCTCCTTCTGCGGCAGCTAGTGCAGCCTCAAGTTGGGCCTTGCACTCTTGCAGCTTGTGGGACAATCGGGTATTCTTCTCTGTATGATCCTGCAAATTATATGATCCTTAAATCAGTTACTTTAACTACTTTAAGTCTCGGGGGCTACTGGCATATACAACCATTAAAATCTCTTACCCGTATGTCTTTTACATATTGCTGCGTGGCTCTGGTTAAACCATCTTGAGCGGCACGGAGGTGCGTGTCTCCCGTGTTAAAGGCATTCAACGCCTCTGGGGAGGAACACGCGTCACGCAGAACTGTCCGGCGATGCCTATGATTCATGGCGCTCTCGACCTTAGACCTGGTGGCGGACAGCCGGTCGGCATCCTCCGCTGGAGGAGAATCCGGCTTGCGCCTTGCACACGCCTCCCCCTCCGGACCAGGTGTTGGAGCCTGACGGGCGGAGGCTTGGTTAGCGACCCCTCCGGACACAATCCGGCGAGTGCTCTTTCTCCTGGAAAGGTCATGAGTGTTAATACACCTCCTGGGAATCCTTTTCCTAAATAACAGTCGCGAGCTATACCGTTGCGGTGACGTTTCGATCCGCACCGCACTCCTCTTCCGCCTGCTGGGCCGGACTGACCCTTGTTGGTCAGCTGCCATGGGCTCGGCTTCCTGCCTTGAAGGCACCTCCTCCGAGACACCATTGTATACGGTGGTCAAAAATGCGCAAGGATGAAATAATGGTGCCAGGACTTCGGTCGCAATCACCTGGGGAGCCGGAGATAGGCCGGGGTAGTCAGCTGTAATGGCGACCAGAGCATTGTCCATGCTGAGTTGGTGGAACACCCCGTCGATTAGCTCCACCTTTATGTCCGGATCCTCTTCGGAGGCCGGATCAAGGGATCTTCCTGGATCCTCGGGTTGTGGAGCCGGACTATGTATGCCCTCCACATCCCGACGCAGCTCCTGCGTCGAAATCGTAAAGTAAGGTACTTAACTTTGAAAGCATGGGTCGGATAAATAAAATGTCCGCTTACCCAGTGCCGAGGGTTATTCATGGAGAACCCATTCAATGGGCTCGTCTGGAGGAAGTCCTCCTTCTCCCCCTTGTACAGGCCGGACAGAATCTTCACCAGATCTTCGGCCGATCCCGGCCCTTTGCGGCCATGACGGGTGGCATCATTTTCCCCGTTGAAATCCCACATGGGGTGGCCCCTGTATTGCAGTGGCTGCACCCCCGCATTATGCACGTGGCCATGATTCCAATCATGGTCAATCCGGAATGGGCCAGCAACCTTATCCGGCCCATCAAATAATGGACGCCCTTGTCTTCCTCTAGTTGAGGGCTCCGCGGGCGCCAACTTAGGCGTTTCTTCAGAGGAGCCTTGCTGAACTCCGGGAGGCCGATCCGAACTGGGTCCGGCAGTGGAGCGTCTTCTATGTAAAACCATTCCGAAGGCCAGTTTTCGGACGCCTTCTTTGGGGTTCCGGATGGATATCCGGTCCCGGTGATGCGCCATATTTCGGCACCGCCCACTTGATATATTGACCCCTCGTGAGAACTGGGTACGAGGCAGAATAGCCTCTTCCACAGCGCAAAATGGGGCTCGATGCCCAAGAATAGCTCGCAAAGAGCTACGAAACCCGCGATGTGCAGAATAGAGGCGGGCGTGAGGTGATGGAGCTGGAGTCCATAGAACTCCAGAAGCCCGCGGAGGAACGGATGCACGGGAAATCCGAGCCCCCTTATTAGATAGGGGACGAAGCACACCCGCTCTCCTTTAGAGGGACTAGGGGTGGCCTCCGCTTGCTTCCCACCTTTGTAGGTGGCCAGCCCGGCTCGAACCGGGACCATAAAGGCCGGAGGAAGATATCCCTCCGCTTGAAGCTTCACCAGCTCGTTGTGCGGAACTGAGCATCTCCTCCAATCTCCTGGCGGAGGGCTGGGAGCGCGAGAGGAGGAGCCGCGTCGACGGTCCATGATGGAATGGGGTTTCGGTCAGAAGCGCTCCGATGAGTACTCGCGGAAGGAGGATGGTGTGATTTGGATCTGGATTCTTATCGCTCTTATAGGCGGATTATTTGCGCAACTAGGGGGTAAAACATAAAAGATACCCTAGCTTTTTGCATTCGTGCCACGCGTGGAAGAGGGCCATTATTGGGCGTGGAAGCCAAGGAGCGCAACATTTGTAAGGGAGCCGGACACTATTCGGCCAGCACATGGAATTTGGAGAAGAACCCGCCTTGCAACGCCGAAGACAATACACGCGCTGGACTCGTCGTCATTGAAGCCTGATTCGAGGGCTACTGAGGGAGTCCTTGACTAGGGGGTGTCCTGATAGCCGGACTATCATCGTCGGCCGGACTCCAAGACTATGAAGATACAAGATTGAAGACTTCGTCTCGTGTCCAGATGGGACTTTCCTTGGCGTGGAAGGCAAGCTTGGCGATACGGATATGTAGATATCCTACCATTGTAACCGACTCTGTGTAACCCTAGCCCTCTCCGGTGTCTATATAAACCGGAGGGTTTTAGTCCGTAGAAAGAACAACCATTACAACAATCATACCATAGGCTAGCTTCTAGGGTTTAGCCTCCTTGATCTCGTGGTAGATCCACTCTTGTACTACCCATATCATCAATATTAATCAAGCAGGACTAGGGTTTTACCTCCATCGAGAGGGCCCGAACCTGGGTAAAAACATCGTGTCCCTTGTCTCCTGTTACCATCCACCTAGACGCATAGTTCGGGACCCCCTACCCGAGATCCGCCGGTTTTGACACCGACAGTGGCCCTCCTCCACTTATTCCTGCACCCATCTTCTTCCTCTGTCTCACACAAACACGAAAAACCAACTCAAGCACGATTCCAGCCCCCGTTGCTGTGATTTTCGATCTCCTTGCTCAAAGCACCTCTCGCAAAACTGCTTTGGGATATTGTTCCTTGGTATGTGACTCCTCCATTGGTCCAATTAATTTTTGTTCTAGTGCTTTATTCATTGCAAATTTGTGCTGCATAGGTGACCATGTTCTTGGGCTTGCATGAAAAATTTATATGGTTCCAGGTAGTTCTAATGCTTGATATAGGCCCTAGGCACTTGTGGGAGTTTTTGCTATCAATTTTATTGAAGTTGGTTCACTTTTATTTGAAGTTACTAAAAATTTCAGAATTTTTTCAGAGGAAACAATATGCTTAGGAGGATGTTCCAAGGTGGTCCTTCAAGGAAGCAAGGTCCCAGGGTTGCAATACGTGATGCTGACAAGGAACCACCAATAGACGCACTCGTGAGGCCCTGTGAATGGCCATCGGAAAATTTTATGAATCAAGTGGGAATTAAAGAAGAATTCTACGCATATTTGTGTAATGCCGATCTTGAGGACTTTGAAGCTGATAAATGCCCACCGTATCGTGACCTCACAAGTTCATTTGTGAGGAGGTTTGAGTTTTTACCTTCGCGAAATTCTCTTTCAGTCATGTTTGACCTTTATGATAAATCTTATACCATGGACTTAGAGTACTTTACTTCTGCTTGCAAACTTCCATCTTGGGGTAATGTCAGGGATCCTCCTAAATCTGAATATAGACACTTTCTTGCTAGAATAACCGTGGGAGAATCTAGAGATATAGCGCATGCCACTATAGGGAGCATTCACTTTCCTGCTATACATTATTTTGCTCTCTTCATTGGTAGATGTATAACTGCTAAGGATGAAGCATGTCCCATGTGTGCTCCTGATCTCAGCATTCTCAGAAGTGCTGTGTTAGGAGACCAATCTTATCATATGGGCGCCATTGTAGCTCATAGGTTGCATCAGAATAGGCATAACGGAGATTTCTTTGGAGGAATTTATGCAACCCGCTTAGCTAATTTTCTTGATGTAGACATTCGTGAGGGTGATATGGAGTTACCCTCTTCTTATTTAGATCTTGATTCTATGTTTTCCCACCAGTTCATTGAGAGGACTGGACCACCATACCAGTATCGGTTAATCTTTAACAAACGACATGTGGTCCGTGTTGCTCCTCCTGCTCCTACCTTCTTTGATTTTCAGGCGAGAGGAAGATATATTTTTACCAGAGAGGAGGCAGATGAGTACGAAAGGAGAGTGGAGGCTGCTCGACTCCACGCTACAGCTCAGGCGGCGATAGCCGCTGCGTCACACTACGACCCCAACTTCACCTACGGATATCCGCCAGGCCATCCCTGACAATAGACCAACTTAGGCCAAAAGCCTAAGCTTGGGGGAGTACGTATTTCTCACCGACATTACATTCATGTTCACACACACTCATTGCTAGATGTCGGTGCTCATACTCTTTCACTGTAATATCCATGCTAGTTTATTTTATTTTTCCTGCTTTCTTCTTGTGTGTTTGATAAACCTTAAGAAAAAACCAAAAAAAATTTAGTTAGTTTACTTTGCACGCTTGTCGTAGAATTAAAAAGAAAACCCAAAAATATTTCCCGTTCTTCTTTTACTTGTTGGGAGCTTTCTCGTGTAAATAGTTTTTATTTCTTTTCCTTTCTTTGGGGGTCGAGAAGACTATATTGAAAATGCTTAGTGGCTCTCATATGCATGATCGTTTATTTAACTTAGAGCCCATATTACTTGTCTTCTCTCCTGAGTTGAATGCTTGCAGATTCCATCTTAGTCCAATGCACGTGCACTCTTACTATTATACACACCGTTCGGTCGTGCAAGTGAAAGGAAATAATGATGATATATGATGGACTTATTGGGAAGAGAAAAGCTGGTATGAACTCGACCTCTATTGTTTTTGTAAATATGATGATTCATCGTTCTTGATTCAGCTATTATGAAGTAAACATATTTGCAATGACATTTAGAGATTATAGTTGCTTGTGCCATGCTTGATTAGCTATGAGTTATAATGGTTTACCTTGCGTGCCAACATGCTATTAGAATGATTATGATATGGTATGATGGGGTGGTATCCTACTTTAAATGCATTGAGTGACTCGACTTGGCGCATGTTCACGCATGTAGTTGAATCCAATCAACATAGCCTTCATGATATTTATGTTCATGGTGGATTATATCCTACTCATGCTTGTACTCGGTGTGAATTAGTTTTAATGCATGTTTACGACTGTTGTCGCTCTCTCGATTAATCGCTTCCCAGGTCCTTTGCTAGCCTTCACCAGTCTTGAAAGGAATACTGCTTGTGCATACAAACTCCTCAAACCCCAAAGTTGTTCCATACGAGTCCACCATACCTTCCTATATGTGGTATTTACCTGCCGTTCCAAGTAAATTTGTATGTGCCAAACTCTAAACCTTCAAATAAACATTCTGTTTTGCATGCTCGAATAGCTCATCTGTCAACTAGAGCTGCCCTTATCTTCCGTGTTAGGCGGGTTATTCTCAAGAGGAGTGGGCTCGGCTCCTCATTCACGAGAAAATGGCTGGTATCCGGGATGCCCAGTCCCATGCTTTATGCAAACTAAATCAAAATAGCTGCAAACAAAACTCCCCCTGGGACCCGTTGAATGTTGGAGGCACTCGTTGTTTCGAGCAAGCCATGGATTGATGCTTGTGGAGGAGGGGGAGTATAAACTTTACCATTCTGTTTGGCAACCGCCTATAATCTGTTTACCATGGAAGATATCGTCGTCTTTTAGTTG
The DNA here is from genome assembly GCA_021437245.1 of Aegilops speltoides. Classification (NCBI taxonomy): domain Eukaryota; kingdom Viridiplantae; phylum Streptophyta; class Magnoliopsida; order Poales; family Poaceae; genus Aegilops; species Aegilops speltoides. The sequence goes on from CM038143.1 coordinate 436,797,676, forward strand.
TTATGTTGACAATGAAAGTATGCCGCTCAAAATATAATTTATCTCTATTTCAAAACCGAGCTCCGGCACCTCTACCAATCCCTGCTTCCCTCTGCGAAGGGCCTATCTATTTACTTTTATGTTGAGTCATCACCCTTCTTATTAAAAAGCACCCGCTGGAGAGCACACTGTCGTTTGCATTCATTATAATTGGTTTATGTTGGGTATGACTTGACTGGTTCTCTTTTACCATGAATTACAATGTTTAGTCAGTCCTTGATCTTTAAAGGTGCTCTGCATTTATGTTTTGCGGTCTCAGAAAGGGCTAGTGAGATACCATTTTGTTATATCATGTTATGATTATTTTGAGAAAGTGTAGTCATCCGAGTTTTATTATTATGGCTCGCTAGCTGATTATGCTATTGATATGAGTAACTGTGAGACCTACGTGTTATTGTGAGTATGGTTAGTTCATAATAATTGCTGAAACTTGAATGCTGGCTTTTCATGTTTACAACAACAAGAGCAAACAGAGTTTGTAAAAGTTTTTCTTTTTCTCTTTCAGCTTGTCAACTGAATTGCTTGAGGACAAGCAAGGGTTTAAGCTTGGGGGAGTTGATACGTCTCCGTCGTATCTACTTTTCCAAACACTTTTGCCCTTGTTTTGGACTCTAACTTGTATGATTTGAATGGAACTAACCCGGACTGACGCTGTTTTCAGCAGAATTGCCATGGTGTTGTTTTATGTGCGGAAAACAAAAGTTCTCGGAATAACCTGAAACTCCATGGAATATGTTAGAATAAATAATAAAAAATCCTCGCCAAAGATGAAGGCCAGGGGCCCACACCCTGTGCACAAGGGTGGGGGGCGCGCCCCTCCCCCTGGGCGCGCCCCCCTACCTCGTGGGCCCCCTGGTGGCCCTCCGACGCCAACTCCAGCTCCATATATTGGCTTTCGGGAAGAAAAAATCAGAGAGAAAGTTTCATCTCGTTTTACGATACGGAGCCGCCGCCAAGCCCTAATCTCTCTCGGGAGGGCTGATCTGGAGTCCGTTCGGGGATCCGGAGAGGGGGATTCGTCATCGTCGTCATCATCAACCATCCTCCATCCCCAATTTCATGATGCTCACCGCCGTGCGTGAGTAATTGCATCGTAGGCTTGCTGGACGGTGATGGGTTGGATGAGATCTATCATGTAATCGAGTTAGTTTTGTCAGGGTTTGATCCCTAGTATCCATTATGTTCTGAGATTGATGTAGCTATGACTTTGCTATGCTTAATGCTTGTCACTAGGGCCTGAGTGCCATGATTTTAGATCTGAACCTATTATGTTTTCATGAACATATGTGTGTTCTAGATCCTATCTTGCAAGTCTATAGTCACCTACTTTGTGTTATGATCCGGCAACCCCGAAGTGAAAATAATTGGGACCACTCCCAGTGATGACCGTAGTTTGAGGAGTTCATGTATTCACTATGTGCTAATGCTTTGTTCCGGTTCTCTATTAAAAGGAGGCCTTAATATCCCTTAGTTTCCAATAGGACCCCGCTGCCACGGGAGGGTAGGACAAAAGATGTCATACAAGTTCTTTTCCATAAGCACGTATGACTATATACGAATACATGCCTACATTACATTTATGAACTGGAGCTAGTTCTGTGTCACCCTATGTTATGACTGTTACATGACGAACCACATCTGGCATAATTATCCATCGCTAATCCGGTGCCAACGAGTTTTCCATATACTGGTTTACGCTTATTTACTTTTCCGTTGCTACTGTTACTATCACTACAAAAATACCAAAATCATTACTTTTGCTGTCTTTACTTTGTTACTGTTACCACCACTATCTTATTACTTTGCTACTAAAAACTTTGCTGCAGATACTAAGTTTCCAGGTGTGGTTGAATTGACAACTCAGCTGCTAATACTTGAGAATATTCTTTGGCTCCCCTTGTATCGAATCAATAAATTTGGGTTGAATACTCTACCCTCGAAAACTGTTGCGATCCCCTATACTTGTAGGTTATCACATCACACGTTGAGGGATGGTTATATGATCCAATTAGATTAGCATTGTTGAGAGATTGCACTAGCCAAAGTACGGACCCTAGGCCTCATTTTCAAGCATTGCAATACCGTTTGTGCTCACTTTTACCGATTGCTACCTTGCTATTTTTATTTATTTGGATTATAAAAATATATTTCTACCATCCATATTACACTTTTATCACCATCTCTTCACCGAACTAGTGCACCTATACAATTTGCCATTGTATTGGGTGTGTTGGGTGAGGGAGTCCTGGATTAGGGGTCCTCGGACAACCGGATTATATACTTTGGCCGGACTGTTGGACTATGAAGATACAAGATTGAAGACTTCGTCCCGTGTCCGGATGGGATTCTCCTTGGCGTGGAAGGCAAGCTTGGCAATTCGGATATGTAGATTTCCTTCTCTGTAACCGACTGTGTGTAACCTTAGCCCCCTCCCGTGTCTATATAAACCGGAGGGTTTAGTTCGTAGGACAACAACAATCAGAATCATAGGCTAGCTTCTAGGGTTTAGCCTCTACGATCTCATGGTAGATCAACTCTTGTAATACTCATATCATCAAGATCAATCAAGCAGGAAGTAGGGTATTACCTCCGTCGAGAGGGCCCGAACCTGGGTAAACATTGTGTCCCCCTCCTCTTTTTACCATTAGCCTTAGACGCACAGTTCGGGACCCCCTACCCAAGATCTGCCGGTTTTAACACTAACATTGGTGCTTTCATTGAGAGTTCCACTATGTCGTCATGATAAGGCTTGATGGCTCCTTCAATCATCTTCAACGATGTGATCCAGGGTGAGGTTTTTCTCCCTAGATAGATCTTCGTATTCGGCGGCTTCGCACTGCAGGCCAACTCGCTTGGCCATCTGGAGCAGATTGATAGCTACGCCCCTGGCCACCAGGTCAGGTTTGGAAGCCTGAACTACACCACTGACATCCGCGGAGACTTGATCTTCAACGGATTCGAGCCCACGGTAGGTGCGCCGAACAGTCACGATGAGCATGACTTAGACATGCCATCGGACGGTGTTCAAGATATCACACCTATGGTTGCCCCACTTTTAATCCGGAGCAGATCGTGCCATCCGAGGACGGGTGGATGGACCCCGCGACGGAGGCCACACACACATCGGCGATAGTGCCAAACACAGACTTCACCGAGTGAATACATAGTGAATACATGAACTCCTCAAACTACGGTCATCACCGGGAGTTGTCCCGATTATTTTCACTTCGGGGTTGCCGGATCATAACACATAGTAGGTGACTATAGACAGGCAAGATAGGATCTAGAACACACATATGTTCATGAAAACATAATAGGTTCAGATCTAAAATCATGGCACTCAGGCCCTAGTGACAAGCATTAAGCATAGCAAAGTCATAGCTACATCAATCTCAGAACATAATGGATACTAGGGATCAAACCCTAACAAAACTAACTCGATTACATGATAGATCTCATCCAACCCATCACCGTCCAGCAAGCCTACGATGCAATTACTCACGCACGGCGGTGAGCATCATGAAATTGGTGATGGAGGATGGTTGATGATGACGACGATGACGAATCCCCCTCTCCGGATCCCCGAACCGACTCCAGATCAGCCCTCCCGAGAGAGATTAGGGCTTGGCGGCGGCTCCGTATCGTAAAACGCGATGAAACTTTCTCTCTGATTTTTTCTTCCCGAAAGCCAATATATGGAGCTAGAGTTGGCGTCGGAGGGCCACCAGGGGGCCCACGAGGTAGGGGTGCGCCTGGGAGGGCGCGCCCCACCTCGCAGCAGTGTGGGCCCCTGGCCTTCATCTTTGGCGAGGATTTTTTATTATTTATTCTAAGATATTCCGTGGAGTTTCAGGTCATTCCGAGAACTTTTATTTTCTGCACATAAAACAACACCATGGCAATTCTGCTGAAAACAACGTCAGTACGTGTTAGTTCCATTCAAATCATACAAGTTAGAGTCCAAAACAAGGGCAAAAGTGTTTTGAAATGTAGATACGACGGAGACGTATCAACTCCCCCAAGCTTAAACCCTTGCTTGTCCTCAAGCAATTCAGTTGACAAACTGAAAGAGAAAAAGAAAAACTTTTACAAACTCTGTTTGCTCTTGTTGTTGTAAACATGAAAATCTAGCATTCAAGTTTCAGCAAATATTATGAACTAACCATACTAACAATAACACGTAGGTCTCACAATTACTCATATCAATAGCATAATCAGCTAGCGAGCCATAATAATAAAACTCGGATGACAACACTTTCTCAAAATAATCATAACATGATATAACAAAATGGTATCTCGCTAGCCCTTTCTGAGACCGCAAAAAATAAATGCAGAGCACCTTTAAAGATCAAAGACTGATTAAACATTGTAATTCATGGTAAAAGAGATCCAGTCAAGTCATACCCAATATAAACCAATTATAATGAATGCAAACGACAAGTGTTCTCCAAATGGGTGCTTTTAATAAGAAGGGTGATGACTCAACATAAAAGTAAATAGATAGGCCCTTCGCAGAGGGAAGCAGGGATTGGTAGAGGTGCCAGAGCTCGGTTTTGAAATAGAGATAAATTATATTTTGAGCGGCATACTTTCATTGTCAACATAACAACAAAAAGACGACGATATCTTCCATGCTAAACAGATTATAGGCGGTTCCCAAACAGAATGGTAAAGTTTATACTCCCCCTCCTCCACAAGCATCAATCCATGGCTTGCTCGAAACAATGAGTGCCTCCAACATTCAACGGGTCCCAAGGGGAGTTTTGTTTGCAGTTATTTTGATTTAGTTTGCATAAAGCATGGGACTGGGCATCCCGGTTACCAGCCATTTTCTCGTGAATGAGGAGCGGAGTCCACTCCTCTTGAGAATAACCCGCCTAACACGCAAGATAAGGGCAGCTCTAGTTGACATATGAGCTATTCAAGCATGCAAAACAGAATGTTTATTTGAAGGTTTAGAGTTTGGCACATAAAAATTTACTTGGAACGGCAGGTAAATACCGCATATAGGTAGGTATAGTGGACTCATATGGAACAACTTTGGGGTTTAAGGAGTTTGATGCACAAGCAGATTCCGCTTAGTACAGTGAAGGCTAGCAAAAGACCGGAAGCGACCAATCGAGAGAGCGACAACAATGTAAACATGCATTAAAATTAATTTACACGAATACAAGCATGAGTAGGATATAATCCACCATGAACATAAATATCATGAAGGCTATGTTGATTTGATTCAACTACATGCGTGAACATGTGCCAAGTCGAGTCACTCAATTCATTTAAAGGAGGATACCATCCCATCATACCACATCATAATCATTCTAATAGCATGTTGGCACGCAAGGTAAACCATTATCACTCATAGCTAATCAAGCATGGCACAAGCAACGATAATCTCTAAATGTCATTGCCAATATGTTTACTTCATAATAGCTGACTCAGGAACGATGAATCATCATATTTACAAAAACAAGAGAGGTCGAGTTCATACCAGCTTTTCTCATCCCAATAAGTCCATCATATATCATCATTATTGCCTTTCACTTGCATGACCGAACGGTGTGTATAATAATAAGAGTGCACGTGCATTGGACTAAGCTGGAATCTGCAAGCATTCAACTCAAGAGAGAAGACAAGTAATATGGGCTCTAGGTATAATAAACAATCATGCATATAAGAGCCACTAAGCATTTTCAATAAAGTCTTCTCAACCCCCAAAAGAAAGAAAATAAAATAAAACTATTTACATGGGAAAGCTCCCAACAAGCAAAAGAAGAACGGGAAATATTTTTGGGTTTTCATTTTAATTACTACAGCAAAGAAATTAAACTAACTATTTTTTTGGTTTTTTCTTAAGGTTTATTAAACACACAAGAAGAAAGTAGGAAAAAGAAAGTAAGCTAGCATGGATATTACAGTGAAAGAGTATGAGCACCGACATCTAGCAATGGGTGTGTATGAACATGAATGTAATATCGGTGGGAAATACGTACTCCCCCAAGCTTAGGCTTTTGGCCTAAGTTGGTCTATTGCCAGGGATAGCCTGGCGGATACCCGTAGGTGAAGCTAGGGTCGTACTGTGATGAAGAAGACTCTGACTGCCACTGGCTGGCAGCCTCCTTTGGATCCCAAGAATAAACAGATAGTCGTGGAGGCTCATCTTGAGGCTCCGGTTCCGGGGCTGGTGCAGGATTCCGATAGGCTTGAACAGCCGACCACGGAACGATGTGAGCTCCTGTAGACAAGTTAAATAAAGAAGGATCAGGCAAAGTAATCGTCTCAGGGTGATGTTTATCAAAGTATAATTTGTATTTGAGCTCCCCTTCGCGATTCTTAGCAAGAAAGTCATGCGCTATCATACTCTTATAATCTAAATAAACACGGGGCAGCGCTGTTTCTTCTTTCTCCTCATGCGTAATAGGTATTTCAAAATGTCAGCTAGGCCTGCAGCATAAATGCCTCCAAAGATGGGGCCCTTAGTACGGTTCAGACTTAACCGTCTAGCAAAAATTCCACCCATACTAATAGAGTTATTGCAGTATAAACCATGGAACAAAATAATAATATCAGGAATACTAAGGTTCCCACAGTTCCCGTGTCCAATCAAGCAACGACTAGCAAATAAGGCAAAGTAGCGTAAAACAGGAAAATTTATGCTAGTGATCCTTGCATTAGAAACCTTCCTGGTTTCTCCCACAGTCATAGTGTTAATAAAAGCTTCTACTTCATTACGGTGGGGTTCATCTAAGGTGCCCTCAAAGGATATTCTGCAAACCTCGCAGAATTCAGCTAATGTCATCTCTTTAACAACGTTATATAAATGAAACTCTACTGTCGGAGGTGATTTCTTAGGGAAAAAGTAGAAGTTTTGCACAAAAGTATTTGTGAGTAAAAGATACTGATGACGTTGGTCGTGGAGGAAATCGGTGAGGCCAACATTCTCGATCAATAAATAGAAATCCTCATAAATTCCGGCTCTCCTCAAGAAGTCATCGGAAGGCCATTCACACGGTCGGACCTCCACGGTGCGAGGAAAATTAAATTTGGGCTTCTGCTCTTCTTCCTTTTGTTTTTCCTTAGAGCTTCGGCTCGACGAGCCCCTCAAAAGTCTCTTCTGTATTTCAAGGAACAATCTCCCCAAGAAGTTTTACAAGAGGTGCTTTGAGCAAGGAGATCGAAAATCACAACAATGGGGGCTGGTACTCATGCTTGAGTTGGTTTTTCGTGTTTGTGTGAGGTAGACGAAGAAGATGGGTGCAGGGATATGTGGAGGAGGGCCACCATGGGCCCACGAGGCAGGGGGCGCACCCAGGGGGTAGGGCGCGCCCTCCACCCTCGTGGCCAGGTGGCAGCTCCCCCCGCGGTAATTTTTGCACAGTAAATCCTCAAATATTCCCGAAAAAATCATATTAAATTGGCATGGCATTCTGAGGACTTTAATTTTCGGGGTATTTTTATATTGCATGGATAATCAGGAAACAGACAGAAAAATATTATTTTACTTTATTTCTACTAAATAACAGAAAATATAAAGAGGGTATAGAAGGTTGTGCTTCTAGTTTCATCCATCTCGTGATCATCAAAATGAACCCACTAACAAGGTTGATCAAGTCTTGTTAACAAACTCATTCCGAATAATCACGGAACCGGAGAAATTTCGAATAACACTAAGTTACCTCAATGGGGATATGAAAATCCCCAACAATAAGAATATCATACTTTTTCTTGACAGTAGGGAGAGGAAATTCAAAACCTCCAAATATAATCGATGGAGTTTTTCCAATAGAGTTGATACTATGAACTTGAGGTTGTTTCCTCGGAAAATGTACCGTGTTCTCATTGCCATTAACATGAAAAGTGACATTGCCTTTGGTGCAATCAATAACAGCCCCTGCAGTATCAAGGAAAGGTCTTCCGAGAATAATAGACATACTATCATCCTCGGGAATATCGAGAATAACAAAGTACGTTAAAATAGTAACGTTTGCAAACACAACAGGCACGTCCTCACAAATACCGACAGGTATAGCAGTTGATTTATCAGCCATTTGCAAAGATATTTCAGTAGGTGTCAACTTATTCAAATCAAGTCTACGATATAAAGAGAGAGGCATAACACTGACATCGGCTCCAAGATCACATAAAGCAGTTTTAACATAATTTCTTTTAATGGAGCATGGTATAGTAGGTACTCCTGGATCTCCAAGTTTCTTTGGTATTCCACCCTTAAAAGTATAATTAGCAAGCATGGTGGAAATTTCAGCTTCAGGTATCTTTCTTTTATTAGTAATGATATCCTTCATATACTTAGCATAAGGATTTGTTTTGAGCACATCAGTTAATCGCATACACAAAAAGATGGGTCTAATCATTTCAGCAAAGCGCTCAAAATCCTCATCATCCTTTTTCTTGGATGGTTTTGGAGGAAAAGGCATGGGTTTCTGAACCCATGGTTCCCTTTCTTTACCATGTTTCCTAGCAACGAAGTCTCTTTTATCATAACGTTGATTCCTTGATTGTGGGTTATCAAGATCAACAGCAGGTTCAACTTCTACATCATTATCATTACTAGGTTGAGCATCAACATTTACATTATCATTAACATTATCACTAGGTTCATGTTCATCACCTGATTGTGTTTCAGCATCAGAAATAGAGATATCATTTTGATTCTTAGGTGGTTCAGCGATAGGTTCACTAGAAGTTTGCAAAGTCCTATCATTTTTCTTTTTCTTCCTCTTAGAAGAACCAAGTGCATCAATATTATTTCTCTGAGAATCTTGCTCGATTCTCTTAGGGTGGCCTTCAGGATACAAAGGTTCCTGAGTCATTCTACCAGTTCTAGTAGCCACTCTAACAGCATAATCATTTTTCTTACTATTCATTTCATCAAGCACTTCTTTCTGAGCTTTAAGTACTTGTTCTACTTGAGTGGTAACCATAGAAACATGTTTACTAACAAGTTTAAGTTCACCTCTAATATCAGCCATATAATCACCCAAGCATTTAATCATAAAGGTATTCTGTTTAATTGTCTACCAAAATAAGCATTAAAGTCATCTTGCTTACACATAAACTCATCAAACTCATCCAAGCACTGACTAGCAATTTTAGTAGGAGGTACTTCAGCTTTATCATATCTATAGAGAGAATTTACCTTTACTACCGTGTCGGGATATCGGAGGTTCTTCAAGAAATAAGTAATTGAGATCATATACTTCTTCAACAAAGTGTAAATTAAGACCATGTATTTCTTCAATAGGAGGTAAATTCTTAACATCTTCAGCTTTAATACCTTTTTCTTTCATAGATTTCTTTGCCTCTTGCATATCTTCGGGACTGAGAAATAGAACACCTCTCTTCTTCGGAGTTGGTTTAGGAATAGGCTCAGTAATTGGCTCAGGAGGTGGCTTAGGAGGTGGCTCAGGGGGTGCCCAATTATTTTCATTTGTCAACATATTGTTCAATAGAATTCCAGCTTCATCCGTGTTCTTTCCCTGAAAAGACCAGCACAACTATCCAAGTAATCTCTGGAAGCATCAGTTAGTCCATTATAAAATATATCAAGTATTTCAGGTTTCTTAAGAGGATGATCAGGCAAAGCATTAAGTAACTTGAGAAGCCTCTCCCAAGCTTGTGGGAGACTCTCTTCTTCAAATTGCACGAAGTTGTATATTTCCCTCAAAGCAGCTTGTTTCTTATGAGCAGGGAAATATTTAGCAAAGAAGTAATAAATCATATCTTGGGGACTTTGCACACAACCAGGATCAAGAGAATAAAACCATGTCTTAGTGTCACCCTTTAATGAGAACGGAAATGTTTTGAGTAAATAAAGGTAGCGCGATCTCTCATTATTAGTAAACAAGGCAGCTATATCATTTAACTTAGTAAGATGTGCCACAACAGTTTCAGATTCATAGCCATAAAAAGGATCAGATTCAACCAAAGTAATTATATCTGGATCAACAGAAAAATCGTAATAATCCTTATCAGGAACACAGATAGGTGAAGTAGCAAAAGCAGGATCGGGTCTCATTCTATCTCTAAGAGATTCTTTACTCCATTTAACAAGCAACCTCTTAAGTTCGTATCTATCCTGGCAAGCAAAAATAGTTGCAGAAGATTCAGCATCAAAAAGATAACCCTCAGGAATAGCAGGCATATTCTCATCATCACTATCATCATCGTATTCAGGTTCAATAATTTCTCTTTCTCTAGACCTAGCAATTTGCTCGTCAAGAAATTCACCAAGGGGCACAGTAGTATCAAGCATCGAAGTAGTTTCATCGTAAGTATCATGCATAGCAGAAGTGGCATCATCAATAACATGCAACATATCAGAATTCATAGCAGTAGGAGGTTTAGGTGTCGCAAGCTTACTTATAACAGAAGGAGAATCTAGTGCAAGGCTAGATGGCAGTTCCTTACCTCCCCTCGTAGTTGAGGGCAAAATAGTAGTTCGATCATCTTTCAAGTTCTTCATAGTGTCCAGCAGATATAAATCCCAAGTGACTCAAAGAATAGAGCTATGCTCCCCGGCAATGGCGCCAGAAAAAGGTCTTGATAACCCACAAGTATAGGGGATCGCAAGAGTTTTCAAGGGTAGAGTATTCAACCCAAATTTGTTGATTCGACACAAGGGGAGCCAAAGAATATTCTCAAGTATTAGCAGCTGAGTTGTCAATTCAACCACACCTGGAAACTTAGTATCTGCAGCAAAGTGTTTTGTAGCAAAGTAATATGATAGTGGTGGTAACGGTAACAAAAGTAAAGACAACAAAAGTAATGTTTTTGGTATTTTGTAGTGATTGTAACAGTAGCAACGGAAAAGTAAATAAGCGAGAACCAGTATATGGAAAACTCGTAGGCACCGTATTAGTGATGGATAATTATGCCAGATGCGGTTCGTCATGTAACAGTCATAACATAGGGTGACACAGAACTAGCTCCAATTCATCAATGTAATGTAGTCATGTATTCCATATATAGTCATACATGCTTATGGAAAAGAACTTGCATGACATCTTTTGTCCTACCCTCCCGTGGCAGCGGGGTCCTATTGGAAACTAAGGGATATTAAGGCCTCCTTTTAATAGAGAACCGGAACAAAGCATTAGCACATAGTGAATACATGAACTCCTCAAACTATGGTCATCACCGGGAGTTGTCCCGATTATTGTCACTTCGAGGTTGCCGGATCATAACACATAGTAGGTGACTATAGACTTGCAGGATAGGATCAACAACACACATATATTCATGAAAACATAATAGGTTCAGATCTGAAATCATGGCACTCGGGCCCTAGTGACAAGCATTAAGCATAGCAAAGTCATAGCAACATCAATCTCAGAACATAGTGGATACTAGGGATCAAACCCTAACAAAAGTAACTCGATTACATGATAAATCTCATCCAACCCATCACCGTCCACCAAGCCTATGATGCAATTACTCACGCACGGCGGTGAGCATCATGAAATTGGTGATGGAGGATGGTTGATGATGACGATGGTGACGAATCCCCCTCTCCGGAGCCCCGAACGGACTCCAGATCAGCCCTCCCGAGAGAGATTAGGGCTTGGCGGCGTCTACGTATTGTAAGACACGATGATTTCTTCTCTCTGATTTTTTCTCTCCCGGAAAGCCAATATATGGATTTGGAGTTGGCGTCGGAGGGCCACCAGGGGGCCCACGAGGTAGGGGGGCGCGCCCAGAGGGGCGCCCCCCACCCTCGTGAGCAGGGTGTGGTCCCCCTGGTCTTCATATTTGGCGAGGATTTTTTATTGTTTTTTCTAAGGTGTTCCGTGGAGTTTCAGGTCATTCTGAGAACTTTTATTTTCTGCACATAAAACAACACCATGGCAATTCTGCTGAAAACAGCGTCAGTCCGGGTTAGTTCCATTCAAATCATACAAGTTAGAGTCCAAAACAAGGGCGGAAGTGTTTGTAAAAGTAGATACGACGGAGACGTATCACACAACCAAGAGGGATGCTGGCGTTATTGGCATTTCGTCATGCCAGACTAATGCATGTACGTGGAAATTTAGGGCTCATTATCGAGGGTGTTACTCACCCCAGTATATTTTGTAAAGTCCGAATACCTTTGGGAGTGTTCGGCGTCGCGAGTTTGGCCTTATATGCATCAGCTCCGAATCATGTCTTCGGTCAATAGTTGGGTTTGCCCGGCTTCCGTGTTTTGCTACCTTACGTTCCGCTCTATCGGCTAAGGCGGCACCGGGAGAACTACTACGATTGTGCCCTGGTTCATCTGGATGAGCACCTCAGTAGAGAAAGCCGAAAACTGACTGTCATGATAAAGCGCGAGATTGGTCAACCACTCTATGTCTCAGCGGAATCTTCGCGATTCCTCCGCAATAATGAAGGACCGGTTTCCCGGTCATGTACGTACATGCATCGTATTCGGAAGAACGCGGAAGTACCAGGGGCTATGTAGTAGCCCCACCATCAAACTCCTATGGCTAAGTGAAAGTGTTAAAGCTATATAGTCTGATTGCCTGGTTCGCCGCGCTATCACCTCCTTAATGGACCAAGACGTTGGATCAAGTGTGATTACGCGCTTTTCCAAACACCCCCGCATTACATGCGTGGGGACTGAAGCCGACGACTGCAAACTTTTAGGTTATATACATACGTAAACGGCCGCAGAGGAGGCACTATAATACTTTCGGGAAAAAGTATAAACACAACCTTTATAATCAAAATAGCGTCGTTTTTACAATTCAGATACATGTCATTCGAACATGGTACTCTTCGAGCACTGAGCCTCCATTAAATGGGTGCATTCTAGGACTTCTTCAAAATAGTGCTCGGCCGGGTCCTGGCCTCCGACCGGACCCCGGGTTGCAATAGCGGTGGCCTCCATCCCTGCCCAATATGTTTTAACTCGGGCAAGAGCCATCCGCTTACCCTCTATGCACACCGACCTCTTTACAGCATCAATATGCGGCACATCATGAAGTAATTGTTGCACTAAACCAAAATAATTGTCCGGCCGTGGTCCCTTCGGCCAAAGATGATCCACGACAGACCTCATGGCAAGCTCGGACAACCTATGGAGCTCGGCCCACTCGTCCATTTTTCATTTAACAGCAGCGGACGCTTTGGAGCACTGACCTGCGACCAGAACAACCTTTCCACCTCATGATCTTTCTGATCTTTGAAATATTCAGTCGCATCAGCAACACTCTTTGCCATGTCCAAGTATGCGTTCGCAACACTCCATAATTGATCCAGAGGGGCATACTTAGGATCTCCGAACTTCGTCTGTAACAGAAAGGGCTTCCCATCCGTGATATCTCCGGCTTGACGTAGCTCCTCCCTCGCCGCTCTGATCTTAGAGCGGGTTTCCTTGGATGCTTCCAAGGCCTTCTTTAGGTCAGCCGCTTTCGCTTGGTTTTCCTTTTCAAGGAGCTCATATCGGTCGGCGGCATCTTTCAGCTCAACAGCCATCTCGGCTATTTTATCTTCGCTCTGGCGATGATCAGCCTGTTCGGCTTTTAACTCTTCGTCCGCCTTTAGGGCAGCCACATCACTTCTCCTGGCTTCTTCCTTGGCTCGAGCAAGTTCCGCCCGAAGGGTCTCCACGGCGGCAGCTCCATCTGCAGTCACAACATATTATAGATACTAGCATCATGCTCCTCTTAATATTTGCTGACCACCCAAAAATACATACCCTGTGCCTCGTCAAGCTGCTTGTTCACAAGCGCGATGTCGGCATCCGCCATGTCAAATTGCCGCCTCAGTTCGGCAAAATCAGCACTCCGACCAGCTGCCGGACACTCAGCTGCCTGCACACGAAAGCAGCACAATCATTACCTAGGAATATGATCCTCTATTTGCCGCCTCTGGACGGCAACCAGAGTCTCAGGGGCTACTATCTATACAGAGCACACCTAGTGTGTGCGTTACCGTCAAAAATACACATATATTACTTTGCATACCTCAAGGCCTCTTAGCAGGCTCGTAAAAGCTTCATTCAACCCGCTTTTAGCAGATGAAATCCTCTCAATCACCATACCCATTAAGGTACAATGAACCTCCGAGATAGCCGCTTGCTCCAGAAGACCCATCAGTGTGTCCGGTTGTGCACCCAACAATCCCGGACTTTTTCTGTTGCTCTCCTTGGGAGCTGAATACTCCGGATTTCGGGCGGCCGAAGAGTTACCTTCTGGCCTTTGGGGATCAGGAGAAATCCTCCATGACGACACCTCGGGGTCGTCCGCCCTATTAGGCGAGGAGGTAGGAGGAGGCGTTTCGCTCTCCATCATCTCCGGAAGAAGATCCCCCGAAGGCGACTTTGTTGAGAAGGGCTACGAGCCGGACTGCAAGATATGTGTCTCAGTTATTGTTCTCAAAGATAAAGCAGGATATATTTACCAAAGTACTTTTGTTCACTTACAGCTCGGTTGAGGGCTGGCCCCCTTGCGGGTGATGTGCAGTAAGGACGCCCTCTTGGGCAGGGCCCCCTGGCGAAGGTTTCTTCCCTCGTTTGAAAACCTCCGTTTCCATGTCTTCAGAGGCGGCCCTTTTCTTCTCGTGAGGATAGGGGATTCTAGATTCACCTCCCCGATTATCCTCCTTCGCGGAGGCCCTTACTCCCCTGGTTTGGGTGTGTAAGGTATGAAGCCCGCTTTTGGCTTCTCTATTCCTCCCTTCATCTTCTCCTGATGGCACCTGATAGGGTGCGCGCTCAAGCATCCTTGTTAGTACAGGATCTGGCGAGCCTTCAGGAAGGGGGGCCGAACACCTGATCCTCTCCACCTTTCTTATCCAGTCCTGGCCGAGAGCAATTTTTCAGAATGATGTTGTGACAAATATAAAGACGGCATGTTCGGTCACGGAATTACTTACTTGGGTATCTGGATGGTTGCAGTTGAGACCCGCATCCTCGGTGGTGTCCGGACACTTTATTCATGATCCAAAGAACAATCCATACATCTCTTGGAGCGTCACACCAAAGAATTGTTGAATAGTTCACGGTCCTTCCGGGTTGAACTCCCACATACGGAGAGATCGACGTTGGCATGGCAGGACCTGACGAACTAGCGTTACTTGCATTATCTTGACAAGACTGACATCCCTCCTGAGGAGATCTCGGATGCGGCTTTGCAATGTCAGAACGTCATTAACGGGACCCCAGTCCAGCCCCTTGTTTACCCATGACGCCAGTTGGGGCGAAGGGCCCGAGCAGAAGGCGGGGGCGGCCGCCCGCTTTGTACCACGGGGAGCTGTGATGTAAAACCACTCCCGTTGCCATAAGTCGGACACCTCCGGGAAGGAACTCTTTGGCCATAGGGCGTCGGTGCCTTTGCTTATTATAGCGCCTCCACACTCCGCGTGTCGCCCGTCAATCATCCTCGGCTTCACATTGAAGGTCTTGAGCCATAGGCCGAAGTGTGGGGTGATGCGGAGAAAGGCCTCACACACGACGATAAACGACGAGATGTGAAGGATGGAATCTAGAGCTAGATCATGGAAATCTAGCCCGTAATAGAACATGAGCCCTCTAACAAAGGGATCAAGACTAAAGCCAAGACCTCGGAGGAAGTGGGAAACAAATACGACACTCTCGTTGGGTTCAGGAGTGGGCATGACCTGCCCTTGAGCAGGCAGCCTGTGCGGGATTTCGGCGGTCAGATACCTGGCCTCCCTAAGCTTCTTGATGTCCTCCTCTGTGACAGAGGAGGCCATCCACCGACCTTGAAGGTTGGATCCGGACATGGTGGAAGGTTCAAAGTCCTTAGCCTGAGCCTCGGGTGTTGGAACTCGAGGTGGGGGAAGGGAAGGATCGAGCGTGGGAAGAAAAGGATAGGCCTTGGACCCTTTATAAATAGGGTGAATATCAAGTGCCCCCCGCGTGGCCGTTTGGAACTTGGCTAAAATCAAGGAGTCATACTAACAAGCACGGTTGGGTTACCCACACCCGGTATTGATGAGAATCCCGTGATAAGGGGAACATGATCTCTGCTTCGACAAGACGTGCCAATAAAACCGCCTCGCAACACGTGTAGTGGCAGGCTGGGAAAACGGTTCGTAATGACCGAGCCGCGGTGTGATGTCACGCTATGAAAAGTTGTAAGCAGATTAGATTTGTGGAATATTATACTCTCTATGGTGGTATGTGGAAATTATTTTGTAGAGCCGGACACGATCCTCATATTCAAGATCATCTATGGAGTATTCGGAGAAGGAACCCGCCTTGTAATGCCGAAGACAATCTGCGCGTCGGACTCATCGGCATTGAAGCCTGGTTCAGGGGCTACTAAGTTAGTCCTGGATTAGGGGGTCCTCGGACAACCGGATTATATACTTTGGCCGGACTGTTGGACTATGAAGATACAAGATTTAAGACTTTGTCCCGTGTCCGGATGGGACTCTCCTTGGCGTGGAAGGCAAGCTTGGCAATTCAGATATGTAGATTTCCTTCTCTGTAACCGACTCTGTGTAACCCTAGCCCCCTCCCGTGTCTATATAAACTGGAGGGTTTAGTCCGTAGGACAACAACAATCAGAATCATAGGCTAGCTTCTAGGGTTTAGCCTCTACGATCTCGTGGTAGATCAACTCTTGTAATACTCATATCATCAAGATCAATAAAGCAGGAAGTAGGGTATTACCTCCGTTGAGAGGGCCTGAACCTGGGTAAACATTGTGTCCCTCGCCTCCTGTTACCATTAGCCTTAGACGCACAATTCAGGACCCCCTACCCGAGATCCGCCGGTTTTGACACCGACATTGGGGACACAAGAGATTTCTTGTATTTGGTTGCAGGGTTGTTTGAGAGAGACCACCTTTTTTGACTGTTTACTGTAGAGCAACAACCCCACTGTCTTTTTATTCTAGAAATTTTCGCCCATGCCTATTTAAATCCGCTCCCACCAGGAATCGAACCCAGGACCTGGGGTGCTACTAAGGTCACTGCAACCACTAGGCTACAAGCTCGTTCGCGAGAGAGACCACCTTCATCCTACGCCTCTCATGGATTGATAAACCTTAGGTCATCCACTTGAGGGAAAATTGCTATTGTCCTACAAAACTCTATGCTTGGAGGCCCAACACGTGTCCACAAGAATAAAGTTTCCTAGTAAACATCAAGCTCTTTTTTGGCACCGTTACCGGGGAGGTGAGTGCTTGAAGGTATATCTTTAGATCTTGCAACTGAATGTTTTAGTTTCTTATTTTATCACTAGTTTGGTTTATAAAAAGGAAACTACAAAAAAATGGAATTGAGGTTGCATCATATTATTCATCTTTATAATGTCTTTCATGAAAATGATGGAAAGGAAAATTGTGCTCAATCGGTAGAAGAAGAATTCCATAAAATGTTTGACAAAAAATATTTGAATGATGAGCATGATTGCAATGTTGTTGATATAAACTCTTTGAATATCCGTGATGCTAACGATATGAAAAGCCATAAGCTTGGGGATGCTATGTTTGATGAAGATGATATTTCTAGTCCCCCAAGTTTTGAAGATTGCATGCCTCCTATTTATGATGATTATATTGATGAAAGTGGATTTGGAGAGGTCATGACTTTATTTAATGACGAATCCACTATTTTGGAAGAGGTTGCAATTGATTGTGACAACAAAGTTGTTGTCTATGATGATTATTGTGATGGCATGTATGTTATAAAAATTAAGATATCCATGAAACTTGTCATGATAATTTTAATTTTCAATCCCATTATAGTTAATTTGTTGAGTTTTCTCCCACTACTATGAATGAGAATGAATTTGCTTATGTGGAGAGTAACAAAATTTCTATGCTTATGTATCATGAAAAGGATGCTTTATGTGATGGTTATATTGTTGAATTTCTTCATGATGCTACTGAAAATTATTATGACGGAGGAACTTATGCTTGTAGGAATTGCAATAATATCAAGTTTCCTCTCTATGTGTTGAAAATCTTGAAGTTTTGCTTGTTTTGCCTTCCTATGCTAGTTGATTCTTGTTCCCATAAATTGTTTGCTCAAAAAACCCCTATGCATAGGAAGTGGGCTAGGCTTAAATGTGTTTGTCATGTGATTCATGATGCTCTCTTTATGTTTCAATTCTTATCTTTTATGTGAGCATCACTGAAATCATCATGCCTAGCTAAAAGGCATTAAAGAAAAGCCCTTGTTGGGAGATAACCCAGCACTTTTACGTACTGTTTTTGTGTGTTCTGATGATTAAGCTACTGTAGTAATCATGTTTTATTGCTTTTGTTTCAATAAAATGCCAAGTAAGACCTTTGGGATAGTGTGGATGAAAGTTGACTTGAATCTATGCAAAAACAGAAACTTTTGTGCTCAGTCCAGGCATTTTCAAAATTCACTGGAACGTCCTTTTGATCTGAATCTTTACAGGTGATAGATATACACATTCCCTACACTGTCCTTACTTTTCAGATTTTTTGGAGTAGCAGAAGTATGGTTGTTTTCCAGATCATTACAGATTGTTCTGTTTTTGATAGATTCAGTTTTCAATGCATAGTTTGCTTGTTTCCTAGTTTCTATGGCTTATATTGCTCAATATAAATTGTGCAAATGATATGGTACAGTAGGCATTGTGTGAGAACAATTATGAATCTTCTCTTTGACAGTACTAAAGTGAATGATTTGCTTTATCATACAAACCTATCTCACGAAGTTCCGTTAAGTTTTGTGTGATTGAAGTTTTCAAGTATTGGGTGAGATATCGATATGAGGAGAATAAGGAGTTAAAAGACCCTAAGCTTGGGGATTCCCAAGGCACCCCAAGGTGATATTCAAGGAATATCCAAGCAACTAAGCTTGGGGATGCCCCGGAAGGCATCCCCTCTTTCATCTCCAACAATATCGGTAACCTTAGTTGAGGCTATATTTTTATGTTTTGCTTGGAGCGTCATTTTATTTTGTTTTTATTTGCTTTGTGCTATCTATAATAATGTTTTTCATCTTTTACTTCAATAAAAATGTAAAGGATAGCCTTTACCATGCTTATTCTGCAAGTATATGAGTTGCTGTTTCAAAACAGAAAGTTTAACGCTGTTGCAAAAATTCTCTAGAAAAGTCAGAATGTGATAAAATGTTGAATTTTTTTGCACAATAAGATGTGATAAATTTTCTACAGTGTGGTAATTGTTTTGAATTTTTTGAGTCAGGGAAGTATGGATCCTCTTGCATCCTTTACAGACTGTCCTGTTTAGACATATTGTTGTTATATTTGGATTGTTTGCATAGAGTTTGCTTGTTTAATGATTCTATTTGAGGATAGGAGTATTAAATATGCAGAGGAATTTAGTAGGAAATTTTAAATAATAATTTTAGTGATTTGCTACAGTAGAGAATGCTAAGGTTTTGCATTGATTTATCTCACGAGTTATTGTTGAGCTTTTTGCGGATGAAGTTTTTGAGATTTAGGGAAACCGTCATATGAGAGGAATTAAGGAGACACAAAAGCTCAAGCTTGGGGATGCCCAAGGCATCCCAAATTAACATTTCAAGAAGTCTCAAGCATCTAAGCTTGGGGATGCCCGAGTAGGCATACCACCTTTCTTCATCAACAATTATCGGTTAGTATCGGTTAATCCTAAGCTTTTGCTTCTTCACATGATGTGTGCTATTCCTGGAATGTCATTTTATTTTGTTTTGCTTTTTTTTTTAATAAATACTTAGATCTGAAAGTTTTTAAATAAGAGAGAGTCCTCACATAGCTACCTATTAACTTAACTACTCACTTGATCTTCACTTATATCTTTTTGAAGTAGTTTATCTTTTGCTCTAGTGCTTCACTTATATCTTTTTGAGCACGATGTGCTTTAATATTTTTGAAGAAATTTTCTCATGCTTCACTTATATGTTTTTGAGAGATGCAAACATTTATGCTCATGTTCTTCACTTAAATTTGTTTGAGCTTATCAAAAGCAACATATAAATACTTTCATGAAGATCATTGGACAAAATAAACTTGATTCTTTGTAATAGTTTTGAGATATGATGATAGTGATATGTGAGTCATGATGCTGCTTTAGTAAGAATATTGATGTTAAGGTTTGTGATTCCCTATGCAAGCACGAAAGTCAATAGTTATGCAATGAAATTACATCCCACTTGTGGTGCATTATTCGGTGTTAGTTATGCTTAATGCTCACTTGTGTGATTTTTCGTTTCTTGGTTGGTTGCTTCTCAATATTTTTGCTAGCCGCCACTTGTAGTAAGTAGAATACTACTTGTGCATCCAAAATCCTTAAATCCAGTTTTGCCATAGGAGTCCACCATACCTACGTATATACGGTATTTCAGTGCCGTTCTAAGCAAATTTGTATGTGCCATCTCTAACTTTCAAAATAATTTCCTTTTTGTGTTCTCACCACTCATGAAACGGTAGGGGGTGACTGCTATTTTTCCATGCTAGATGTGTTATTCTCAAGATGAGTGTTTATTCACTTGTCATTGCACGAGAGTACGGCAAAGGTAATAGGGATGCCCAATCCCGAAATGAAAATGAATTTACTTTATGTTGTCAAATAATAAATTCCTTGGAATGTCTTGGTATGGATGGTACCCATGGATATGGCTAGCCGTGGAATGTGAAAGAATGGTGGAAAAGAAATAACCTTTATTTTCTGTTTGGGAACCGCCTATGAGATATCTAGCATGGAAAGTACTGGGAACTACTCGATCGTTTTCGTTGACGGGAAAAGTATGCCTCCCAAAATCTTTTATCTCTCAATTTAAGCCTTGAGCTCTAACACCTCTACAAATCCCTACTTCCCTCTGAGAAGGGCCAATATATTTATTTTTTGCAATTTTTATTTTTTATTTGAGTCTCCATCTTCTCTTATAAAGCACCAACTAAGGGGCACTAGGATCGTACTCGAGAATTGGATGGAGCTAATATACGAGTGTGTTTCATGAATGGATCAATGATTGAGCATGATGGGCTAGGGATAGATTTCTTCAGTGTTGATATTTTGAAAAAAATGATTTCTTGTTTATATGCTTGAGTATTCATGTACTCATGTCAAATTATAGACTATTGCTTTGAATCATTCAAGTCCAAATGTCCATGCTACAAAAGAAAAGAGTATATGATAAATATGATAGGTAGCATTTCACATGAAAAAATTATGTTTTCAATTGCTACTTTAACATGAGAAGTTTTATGAGAAAGAATTGCTGTTATGATGCAAGTAAAAGTGATTGAAATTATTATTGATCAAACTTGTGCACTTTGCAAGTATTCACACTTCATAAATTATTTATTTTATCATTTACCTACTTGAGGACGAGTAGGAATTAAGCTTGGGGATGCTGATACACCTCCAACGTATCTACAATTTAAGAAGTATTCATGGCACGTTTACAACAATTTTACATGGTTTTGGTGATTTGCATCAAACTAACCTGGACTGACGCTGTTTTCAGCAGAACTACCGTGGTATTGTTTTTTGTGCAGAAATGAAAGTTCTCCAAATGAGCTGAAATTTTTTGACGATTTTTTTCGAACAAAAGAGACCCCCGAAGCTTCGTGGAAGGACCAGAAGGTGAAGGAGTAGGGCACAAGACAACGGGGCGCGCTTGGTGGGCCCGGCTTGCCCGGGTGGGTAGTGCTCACCTCGAGGCCCAAGGTAGCGTGAAACCAGCGCCAAAAAATGCTATAAATAGAGAAACCATCAGAAATAACCATAGATCAGAAGCTCTGCCGCCGCAAGCCTTTGTAGCCACAAAAAACCAGTCTAGACCCCGTTCCGGCACTCCGCCGGAGCGGGAAATCATCACCGTTGGCCATCTTCATCATCCCGGCGGCCACCATGATGAGGAGGGAGTAGTCCACCCTCGAGGCTGAGGGTTTGTACTAGTAGCTATGTGTTTAATCTCTCTCTCTCTCTCTCTCTCTCTCTCTCTCTCTCGTGTCACAATCTTGATATATCGCGGGCTTTTTTAATATAGTCAGATCATATGGTGTTTTCCTCTCTCTATCTTGGATGAATTGACTTTTTCCTTTGAGATTCATTTTATCGGATTGAATACTTTTATGTATTTGAGAACACTTGATGTATGTCTTGCTATGAATACATGTGTTGACAATGGGGTATTATATTGATTCACTTGATATGTGTTTTGGCACTCAACTCGCGGATTCCCGAGGTGACATTGGGGTAATCTATGCATAAGGGTTGATGCATGTTCTCGTCTTTGTTTCTCCGGTAGAAATATTGGGGCACTCTTTGAGGTTCTTTGTGTTGGATTGAGTATTATGAATCTGAAATTGTTTGATGCATATCGCATAATCAACTCATGGATACTCGTGGTGACATTGTAGTATCTAGGTGACATTAGAGTTGGTTGATGTGTATCATATGGTGTTATTTTAATACGAAATCTTGGTTTGATTGGTCGGAAATAATAGCTTTGTGTTATTTTAGTACAATTTCTAGGATAGATTGATTTTAAAGAATAGCTTTGAGGTGGTTTTGTACCCTACAAACAATTTCTTCTTATGTTCTCCGCTAGATAAGAACTTTGGAGTGATTCTTCATCACACGTTGAGGGATGGTTATATGATCCAATTAGATTAGCATTGTTAAGAGATTGTACTAGCGAAAGTACAGACCCTAGGCCTCATTTTCAAGCATTGCAACACCGTTTGTGCTCACTTTTATCGATTGCTACTTTGCTGTTTTGATTTATTCGGATTGTAAAATATATTTCTACCATCCATATTACACTTTTATCACCATCTCTTTGCCGAACTAGTGCACCTATACAATTTGCCATTGTATTGGGTGTGGTGGGCACACAAGAGATTTCTTGTATTTGGTTGCAGGGTTGTTTGAGAGAGACCACCTTCATCCTACGCCTCCCACGGATTGATAAACCTTAGGTCATCCACTTGAGGGAAAATTGCTACTGTCCTACAAAACTCTGCGCTTGGAGGCCCAACACGTCTCTACAAGAATAAAGTTGCCTAGTAGACATCACTAAGCACCACATTGCACAATATAACATACTCCTTATAGAAGGTCAGACATTTAACCAAACCAAGCATGCTTGACAACTTGGAAATATAGCAATTGTATTTGTTTCTCATGTATTTAATACAGCCAAATTCGATTTACTTCTCACGTGGTATACAATAACAGAATGCACCCACAAGTATTGAACATCGCATTGCAGAATTGAACCAAACTGTTAACTAAACACCACTACAAATGAACCAAACGTTAATTGAGGACCATATTGCACAATATATAACCGAAGCAAGCATGCTTGACAACTTGGAAATATAGCAATTGTATTTGCATCTCATGTATTTTGTAAAGATAAATTCGATTTATTTCTGACATGGAAGACAATAAAAAATTGCAGCCTAAAGAATTGAACATCACATTTGCAGAATTGAACCAAACAATTAACTGAAGACGACAACTAATTAACCAAACAGTTAATAAGTGAGCACCACACTGCATGACATATAGAACATATACACTACAACAACATATTGCATGGTAAAATTAGATAGCACAATTCACTAGAATTTGTTAAGGAAAGGCAGGAGTAGCACACACAACGGGTAAACCGAGCATGGTTAACTGGCGTAGCTAGAAAATGGCAATGTGCTCCTCACAGATCTGGGGGTCAGCACGAATGGTAGCCATCGCGACCTCATCCGCGCGTGCGGCTGCGATTTGCTTCTTCGCTGCCAAATGCTCCTTGAGCTCCTGGCTATACTGCGTGCACCATGGCTTAGGGCGGCGCTTATTTGGTGGAGGGGTCGGTGATTTTGGCTGAAGGTGTCACGCCGGCGGTCGAGGCATGTGGGATGTGGAAGGAGGAGGAGGATGGGGGTCGGGTGTGGATTACCTGCCTGGATAGACGAGGCCGAGCAGTGTGAAGGAGGGCTGTCGGCGAGGAGGCGGCGCTGCAAGCAAGGAGTGAATGTTTCAACTTGGAAAGGAAGGCAGAAACAGGGGAAATGTGGCTTTTGGTAAGGGGGACGGGCGGGGAGGTAGATACTTCCGCGGAAGCCAAAATTTTTGAATCGGTTCAGCGAAAAAACTGGCGCACAAAGTGTCATCAGACATGGTCCCTTATTCAGAACTGCGTATGATGTGTGAACATCACAAATGATTCAGATAGCCTAACCCGTGTGTGATGAGTTTGAACGTCAAAAACTTTGGTTCGAATTTCCCTGGTTACAGTGGTCATCCACGTCATTGCATATTTTGGGTACACAAAGGAGACTACAACACACCCACACTTCTTAATCGAGCAAGTTCAGCAATTAAACAGGGCTAGATGACCTAAACATTACTCTAACAAATTAAAGGCCGACGCTCTTAATGAAACAAAACAAAGAGTACTACTGGTGGTGCTCGTCGATCTCCGTCGCCTCCTCCGTGTCCAGCTCGCACCCGACGGTCTCCTGGGGAAGGGGCTCCATGGCATCCATTGCACCATACTCGGAAAACATCACGCCATCCGCGTCTGCCATCTCTTTGGAAAAGGACGCCACGAGCAAGGTATGCGGCAGAGGAACGGACGGCTGCTCGAACGCTCTCCGCAATTGCCATCTCTTCGGCCGTGGGTTGCCGATCGTTGTCGAAGAAGCTTCGTTCGATTTGTGCGGTGACCGCCACGAGCTGGGCATGGGCGGTAATACGTCCATTTTGCATCATGCTTTTATATCAATATTTGTTGCATTATGGGCTGTTATTACACATTATATCTCAATACTTATGGCTATTCTCTCTTATTTTACAAGGTTTAACATTAAGAGGGGGAATGCCGGCAATGGAATTCGGCCGAAAAGGAGCAAACGTTGAAACCTATTCTACACAGCTCCGAAAGTCCTGAAACTCCACGAAACAACTTTTTGGAATTAATAAGAATTTCGAGCGAAAGAAATATGCCGGGGCCCACACCTATCCAGAGATAGGGCGCGCCCCATAGGGCGCGCCTCTATCTCCCGGGCCCCTGGTGGCCTCCGGCGTCCATCTTCTGCTATATCATCACTTTTACCCTGAAAAAAATCGTGGGCAAGCTTACGGGACGAAACTCCGCCACCACGAGGCGGAACCTTGGCGGAATCAATCTAGGGCTCTGGCAGAGCTATTCTGCCGGGGACACTTCCCTCCGAGAAGGGGAAATAAACATTATATTTCAGGTAATCCTATCAATGTTGAAACTAATATTATTGAAACCATAAGCCTCGAGGAATACATAAGGGACACTTTCCAAAACGTTACAGACTCCGAAAAGGTATAGGTATGTGGTACGGTGAGTAAACCGACTCCAAAACAACTCTAATGGCAATTTTTATCAGTTTTGGATTATTTAAGAATGTTAGGAAGAAAGAAGTAGTCCGAAAGGGACACGAGGCCCCCACGAGAGTGGAGGGCGCGCCCCCTCCTGTAGGGCGCGCCCCCTGTCTCGTGGGCACCTCGTGTGCCTCCCGGACTCCGTTTTCTTGCACGTTACGTATTTTGGTCGGTAAAAATTCATTATATATACACCCGAAGGTTTTGACCACCGTATCACGCAAATATCCTCTGTTTTTGTTTCGAGCTGTGTCTGTTTCAGATCTAGAGCATTATGGCGTCTCCAAGCGCTCCCAAGGACAAGTTTTTCGAGAGGGTTATCAACCCCTATCTCGCGGAGGTGCTGCATCATCCTCAAACCATTGAGATGCGTGAGTGGGTGCTGCACATCCGCGATGTGGAGGGACCAAGGCGTACCAGGAGCGTGGAGACAAAGCTCGAAGCCGTGGAATAGGAAGTTTTCAAGTGCCAAGGGATGGTGGAGCGTGGACTCAACACCAACCAGATGATGATCACGGAGCTCACCAACAACCACAAGCTAGATGCTAAAGTCATTGGGGAGACCATCTTCAAGCTTCAAGAGAAAAACGAGCACCTCCTAGCCCAGATCTATGACCTACAAAACCAGAACTGTGAGTATGAATATAGATTCAAGCGAATGAGTTTGGCTGCAGATTTAAGGATCCCGGAGACTCGATCATCCTTTTATGATGGAGAGCCTATGCCTTGGAAGACGGACGACAAGCCTACATCATCAACAACTCCTACTTCACCACCTCCGAGGACATAATCACATGGGTATGGGCACTCCCCTTGGCAACTGCCAAGCTTGGGGGAGGTGCCCCGGTATCGTATCACCATCACACTCCTATCTTTACCATTTTATTTAGTTCGATCCTTTTAAGTAGTATCTTGATCTAGAAGATTGAAATTTAGATATCAAGTAGTTTTGAGTTTTTCTTTGTGATCTCTTTTTGTAATCGAGTCCATCAGTTATCAATAATAAAGATTAGTGTTGAGTCAAGCGCCTTGCTATGTTTCTATGATCTTGAGAAAGTAGAAAGAATAATGGAGTTCATATTGATCTTATGGATAGTGATAACTTCACACATAGAAAGTATGAGGCATAAAAATTGTTGAGAGTTGATGAACGTAGCCTTGGTCATCGTTGCAATTAATAGGAAGTGATAAGGAAAGAGGGGTTCACATATAAATATATTATCTTGGACATCTTTTATGATTGTGAAGCACTCATTAAGTATGACATGCCAAAAGAGTTGATATTGGACAAGGAAGACAACGTAATGGTCCATGTTTTCCGACATCTTAGTTAAAGTATATTGTCATTGACCTTCCGAACATGTTGAGCTTGCCTTTCCCCCTCATGCTAGCCAAATTCCTTGCACCAAGTAGAGATACTACTTGTGCTTCCAAATACCCTTAAACCCAGTTTTGCCATGAGAGTCCACCATACCTACCTATGGATTGAGTAAGATCCTTCAAGTAAGTTGTCATGTTGCAAGCGATAAAAATTGCTACCTAAATATGTATGACTTATTAGTGCAGAGAAAATAAGCTTTGTACGAACTTGTTGTGGAAGTAATAAAAGCGACAGACTACATAATAAAGGTCCACATACAAGGGGCAATATAAAGTGACGTTCTTTTGCATTAAGATTTTGTGCATCAACCCTACGCACATGGCAACCTCTGCTTCCCTCTGCGAAGGGCCTATCTTTTACTTTATGTTTTTACTTTATGCTTGAGTCAAGGTGATCCTCACCTTTCCCTTTTTCATTGTATCCTTTGGCAAGCTCCTTGTGTTTGAAAGATCATGATATATATATCCAATTGGATGTAAGTTAGCATGGGCTATTATTGTTGACATCACCTAAAGGTGAATACGTTGGGAGGCAACACAATAAGCCCCTATCTTTCTCAGTGTCCGGCTGAAACTCTATAACCACAAGTACTACGTGAATGTTAGCAATTGTAGAAGACTACGAGATAGTTGAGTATGTGAGCTTGCTGAAAAGCTCTATTATTGACTCTTTCTGATGTTACGATAAATTGCAATTGCTTCAATGACTGAGATTATAGTTTGTTAGTTCCCAATGAAGTTTTTGAACCATACTTGACATTGTGAATTTCTTGTTGCTTGAGCATAGAGAATCATATGACAAAATCTATATATGTAGCTATTATTAGAATGATCATGATGCCCTCATGTCCGTATTTTATTTTTATCGACACCTCTATCAATAAAGATGTGGACATATTTTTCGATTTCGGCTTCCGCTTGAGGACAAGCGAGGTCTAAGCTTGGGGGAGTTGATACGTCCATTTTGCATCATGCTTTTATATCAATATTTGTTGCATTATGGGCTGTTATTGCACATTATATCTCAATACTTATGGCTATTCTCTCTTATTTTACAAGGTTTAACATGAAGAGGGGGAATGCTGGCAGCTGGAATTCTGGCTGGAAAAGGAGCAAACGTTGGAAACCTATTCTGCATAGCTCCAAAAGTCCTGAAACTCCATGAAACAACTTTTTGGAATTAATAAGAATTTCTGAGCGAAAGAAATATGCTAGGGGGCCCACACCCTGTCCAGGAGACAGGGGGGCGCGCCCCCCCCCCTATAGGGCGCGCCCCCTATCTCCTAGGCCCCCTGGTGGCCCTCCGACGTCCATCTTCTGCTATATCATCACTTTTACCCTGAAAAAAATCGTGGGTCAGCTTACGGGATGAAACTCCGCCGCCATGAGGCGGAACCTTGGCGGAATCAATCTAGGGCTCTGGCAGAGTTGTTCTGTCGGGGAAACTTCCCTCCAGGAGGGGGAAATCATCACCAACGATCCTCTCGTCAGGAGGAGGTCAATGTCCATCAACATCTTCACCAGCACCATCTCCTCTCAAAACCCTAGTTCATCTCTTGTATCCAATCTTGTATCAAAACCACAAATTGGTACCTGTGGGTTGCTAGTAGTGTTGATTACTCCTTGTAGTTGATGCTAATTGGTTTACTTGGTGGAAGATCATATGTCCAGATCCTTTATGCATATTATTACTCCTCTGATTGTGAACATGAATATGCTTTGTGAGTAGTTGCGTTTGTTCCTGAGGACATGGGTGAAGTCTTGCTATTAGTAGTCATGTGAATTTGGTATTCGTTCGATATTTTGATGAGATGTATGTTGTCTTTTCCTCTAGTGGTGTTATGTGAACGTCGACTACATGACACTTCACCATTATTTGGGCCTAGAGGAAGGCATGGGGAAGTAATAAGTAGATGATGGGTTGCTAGAGTGACAGAAGCTTAAACCCTAGTTTATGCGTTGCTTCGTTAGGGGCTTATATGGATCCATATGTTTAATGTTGAGGTTAAGTTTACCTTAATACTTCTTTTGTAGTTGCGGATGCTTGCAATAGGGGTTAATAATAAGTGGGATGCTTGTCCAAGTTAGGGCAGTACCCAAGTACCGGTCCACCCACATATCAAATTATCAAAGTACCGAACACGAATCATATGAACGTGATGAAAACTAGCTTGACGATAATTCCCAATGTGTTCTCGGGAGCTCCTTTATCATTATTAGAAATTGTCCAAGCTTATCCTTTGATACATAAAGGATTGGTCCACCTTGCTGCACTTTATTTACTTTATTTACTTGTTACTAGTTACTATTTATCTTATCACAAAACTATCTACCACCTACAGTTTCAGTGCTTGCAGAGAAAACCTTACTGAAAACCGCTTATCATTTCCTTATGCTCCTCGTTGGGTTCGACACTCTTACTTATCGAAAGGACTACGATAGATCACCTACACTTGTGGGTCATCAGGCGGCCTCGACATGCTCGTGGGCGGCCTGCATCAGGGCTAAGGCCACCGCTGCGGAACAGACAACTATTGTGCCGCTCTCGCCAGTTTCTATCCCCGAGGCAGATGTTGCTGCTGCCACCTGATAATCAACTGCAGCCGTTTGGGCTACCTTGGCTGCCCGGTCGCAGATTGCGGGCGCGATCATGCACCTTGTTAGCACGCCCATGGCGGCTATGGCCGCGCTCTTGCCGGAGTGGGCCGCCGAAGTTGCCCTCACGACGTAGGTCCATGTCCCCATCTTTCACCGGCGATGATTGAATAGTGAAATGATATTTGGGGAGCAAGCTAGTGTGCTTGACATGCCGACTGCGGACTATAGCCTATGCACCTTCTTGCGTAAGCCATAGGCGTACTATACACCGATGGAAGATATTTTGTACTACATCTCACACGGTTGGTGATAATAAACTGTGTGGGATCTACTTGATTTTTCATCTTAATTTGAATTACATAATGGGGTCACAACGGCAATGGTCCGTGTTTGAATTGCTAGAACTTTTATCTATGGTGAACATGCAACTATATGTGTGTCATAAAAGAATTGGAATTATTCAGGGTTTGTTTGGACATTTTATACATTAAATTGGTTTTCTAGCCGTTTCAGGTGCACAATTCAAAATTAAACTACATGCACATGCTCCGGTGCACCAACATGGGTTGTAAAATCATATATGTGTCTATAGGTTTATGCTTATGTCCCATGCAAGAAATGGGGATGAATTTCGAACACCACGGCACCGTGGCTCTCCGGCAAACGTTGAGGTACTTGCTTTTGTAATGCTAGTAAATCCAAAACTCGTCTGAAATTCATGAACCTTGGCATGCTATCATGGAGTGGCATCAACATGCTGGGGTAAAAAATAATGTTCCATTTGGGGCAGGTTATGGTATAAGCTTCTCACAAACCAGAGCTTCTCAGAAGAAGCCTCGTGGGTTTGTTAGGGAAATGTGTCACCTTTGTGGACAAAACGATATTCGTCGCCTCTTCTTCCTTTCAATTTTTTTCCTGGTGTCAACATAGAACAACAGGAGTGTCGTGTTAAATTTTGGATTTTTTGGGGGATCGTTTGGACATTTTTATACGTTAGCTGAGTTTTCTAGGAATTTATGTCCATAATTCAAAATTTAACTACATGCACATGCTCCAGTCCATAAAGACGGGCTGCAAAATCAAATGTTTGTCCATAGTTGCAAGCTTACGTCACATGCAAGAAATGACAATGAATGTCAAACACCTTGACACTGTCGCTCGACCGCTAACATTGAGATACATGGTTTTAAAATTCTAGTAAATCGAAAACTCGTTTGAAATTCATGAAACTTGACATGATAGCATGGAACGGCATCGACATGCCGTGGTAAAAATGTTGTCCCATTTGGGGCAGGTTTGGGTATAAGCTTCTCGCAAACCAGAGTTTCTCTCACAACAAGCCTGATGGTTTCGGTAGGGAATGTGCCACCTTGAGTGACGAAACAATATCGGTTGCCTCTTCTTACTTTCAATTTTTTTTCTTGTGTCAACATAGAACAACACGAGTGTTGTGTCAATTTTTGGGATTTTTTGGGGTTGGCTTGGACATTTTTATACATTAACTGAGTTTTCTATGCATTCATGTGCATAATTCAAATTTGAACTACATGCACATGCTCCAGTGCATATAAATTGGTTCAAAATTGGAATGTGTGTCCTTGGTTACATGCTTAAGTCCCGTGCAAGAAATGAGAATGAATGTCAAATACCTTGCCACCGTCGCTTGGCCGCTAACATTAAGATACATGGTTTTTAAATTCTTGTAAATCGAACACGCGTCTGAAATTTATGAAACTTGACATGCTAGCATGGAACGGCATCAACATGCAGTGGTAAAAATATTGTCCTATTTGGGGCATGTTGGGGTATATAAGCTTCTCACGAACCAGAACTTCTCACAACAAGCCTCATGGTTACGGTAGGGGACGTTTCACCTTTCTAGACAAAACGAGATCCGTTGCCACTTCTTGATTTCATTTTTTTCTAGTGTCAACATAGAACAACATGAGTGTTGTGTTAATTTTAGGAATTTTTCGGGGCTCGTTTGGACATATTTATACATTAACTAAGTTTTCTATGCATTTATGTGCATAATTCAAATTTGAACTATAGGCACATGCTCTAATGCATATAAATTGGTTGAAAATTCAAATTTTTGCTATATATGAATGTCTGATGTCTACTATATATGCAACTTTATTCTTGTAGACTCGTGTTGGGCCTCCAAGCGCAGAGTTTTGTAGGACAATAGCAATTTTCCCTCAAGTGGATGACCTAAGGTTTATCAATCTGTGGGAGGTGTAGGATGAAGATGGTCTCTCTCAAAAAACCCTGCAACCAAATAACAAAGAGTATCTTGTGTCCCCAACACACCAAATACAATGGTAAATTGTATAGGTGCACTAGTTCGGCGAAGAGATGGTGATACAAGTGTAGTAATGATAGTAGATATTGATTTTTGTAATAGGAACAATAAAAACAGCAAGGTAGCAAGTAACAAAAGTGAGCACAAACGGTATTGCAATGCTTCAAAATGAGGCCTAGGGTTTGTACTTTTACTAGTGCAATATCTCGACAATGCTAATATAATTGGATCACATAACCATCCCTCAACGTGCAATGAAGAATCACTCCAAAGTTCTTATCTAGTGGAGAACATGAGAAGAAACTGTTGTAGGGTACGAAACCACCTCGAAGCTATTCTTTTTGATCGATCTATCCAAGAGTTCGTACTGAAATAACACCAAAGAATTTCAGATTCATATCAATCCAACACAAAGAACTTCAAAGAGTGCCCCAAGATTTCTACCGGAGAAACAAAGCAAAGAACATTCACCAACCCCTATGTATACATTACCCCAATGTCACCTCGGGAATCCGCGGGTTGAGTGCCAAAACATGTATCAAGTGAATCAATACGATACCACATTGTCACCACGAGTATTCATATGCAAGACATGTATCAAGTTCTCTCAAATCAATAAAGGTATTCAATCCGATAAGAACGAAATCTTAAAGGGAAAACTCAATTCATCACAACAAGATAGAGAAGGTAAAACACCATATGATCCAACTATATTAACAAAGCCCGCGATACATCAAGATCATGACATCACAAGAACACGAGAGAGAGAGAGAGAGATTAAACACATAGCTACTGGTACAAACCCTCAGCCCCGAGGGTGGACTACTCCCTCCTCATCGTGGTGGCAGCCGCGATGATGAAGATTGCCACCGGTGATGATCTCCCCCTCCAGTAGGGTGCCGAAACAAGGTCTAGATTGGTTTTCGTGGATACAGAGGCTTGCGGCGGCGGAACTTCCGATCTAGGTTAACCCTGAGGGTTTTTGGAATATTTGGGAATTTATAGTGTGAAGAAGGGGTACGGGAGGCCATGGAGGTGGGCACAACCCACCTGGGCGCGCCCTGGTGGGTTGTGCCTGATACGTCTCCAATGTATCTATAATTTTTTATTGTTCCATGCTATTATATTATCCATCTTGGATGTTTTATATGCATTTATATGCTATTTTATGTGATTTTTGGGACTAACCTATTAACCTAGAGCCCAGTGCCAGTTTTTGTTTTTTTCCTTGTTTTTGAGTTTCGCAGAAAAGGAATATCAAACGGAGTCCAATTGACCTGAAAAATTATAAAGATTATTTTTGGACCAGAAGAAGCCCATGGAGCATCGGAGATGGACCAGAAGAGTCCCGAGGCCACCACGAGGGTGGAGGGCGTGCCCTACCCATGGGCGCGCCCCCTTCCTCGTGGCTGCCTCATGGACCCCCCTGACTTGTTCCCGACTCCAACACCTCTTATATATCCCCAAACTTCCAGAACAGAACCTAGATCGGGAGTTCCGCCACCGCAAGCCTCTGTAGCCACCAAAAACCAATCGGGACCCTGTTCCGTCACCCTGTCGGAGGGGTGATCCACCACTGGTGGCCATCTTCATCATCTCGGCGCTCTCCATGACGAGAAGGGAGTAGTTCACCCTCGGGGCTGAGGGTATGTACCAGTAGCTATGTGTTTGATCTCTCTCTCTCTCTCTCTCCCTCGTGTTCTTGATTTGGCATGATCTTGATGTTCCGTGAGCTTTGCTATTATAGTTAGATCATATGATGTTTCTCCCCCTCTACCTTCTTGTAATGGATTGAGTTTTCCATTTGATGTTATCTTATCGGATTGAGTCTTTAAGGATTTGAGAACACTTGATGTATGTCTTGCATGTGCTTATCTGTGGTGACAATGGGATATTCATGTGATCTACTTGATGTATGTTTTGGTGATCAACTTGCGGGTTCAGTGACCTTGTGAACTTATACATAGGAGTTGGCACACGTTTTCGTCTTGACTCTCCGGTAGAAACTTTGGGGCACTCTTTGAAGTTCTTTGTGTTGGTTTGAATAGATGAATCTGAGATTGTGTGATGCATGTCGTATAATCAAACCCATGGATACTTGAGGTGACAATGCAGTATCTAGGTGACATTAGGGTTTTGGTTAATGTGAGTCTGAAGGTGTTATTTTACTATGAACTCTAGGGCTGTTTGTGACACTTACAGGAATAGCCCAATGGATTGATCGGAAAGAATAACTTTGAGGTGGTTTCTTACCCTACAATAATCTCTTTGTTTGTTCTCCGCTATTAGTGACTTTGGAGTGACTCTTTGTTGCACACTGAGGGATTGTTATATATCTAATCATGTTATCATTGTTGAGAGAACTTGCACTAGTGAAAGTATGAACCCTAGGCCTTGTTTCGAAGCATTGTGATACCATTTTCGCTCACTTTTACCACTTGTTACCTTGCTGTTTTTATGTTTTCAGATTACAAAAACCTATATCTACCATCCATATTGCACTTGTATCACCATCTCTTCGCCGAACTAGTACGCATATACAATTTACCATTGTATTGGGTGTGTTGGGGACACAAGAGACTCTTTGTTATTTGGTTGCAGGGTTGCTTGAGAAAGACCATCTTCATCCTACGCCTCCCACAGATTGATAAACCTTAGGTCATTCACTTGAGGGAAATTTGCTACTGTCCTACAAACCTCTCCACTTGGAGGCCCAACAACGTTTATAAGAAGAAGGTTGCGTAGTAGACATCAGGCTCTTTTCTGGCGCCGTTGCCGGGGAGGTTAGTGCTTGAAGGTATATCTTTAGATCTTGCAATTGAATCTTTTAGTTTCTTGTTTTATCACTAGTTTAGTTTATAAAACAAAATTACAAAAAAATGGAATTGAGGTTGCCTCATATGCTTCATCTTTTTAATATCTTTCATGAAAATGATGGAAAGGAAAATTGTGCTCAAGTGTTAGAAAAAGAATGCAATAAGATGTTTGGCACTAAATCTTTGAATGATGAGCATGATTGCAATGTTGTTAGTATGAATTCTTTGAATATCCATGATGCTAATGATATATAAAGCTGCAAGCTTGGGGATGCTATGTTTGATGAATATGATATTCTTACTCCCCCATGTTTTGATGAGCAAATTTATTATGAAAGCATGCCTCCTATTTATGATGATTATATTGATGAAAGTGCGTTTGGAAGAGTGTCAACTTTAGGAAGTAATGATCCCACTATTTTGGAGGGTGTTGAATCTTATTGTGATAATTATGAAAGTGGATTTGGAGAGTTCATGACTTTATTTAGTGATGAATCCATTGTTTCGGAAGAGGTTCCAATTGATTATGGGAACAAAGTTGCTATATATGATGATTATTGTGATGACATGTATGCTATAAAGAATAATGATAACCATGAAACTTGTCATCTTGATTTTAATTTTCAATTGGATTATGCCTCACCTGATAGTTATTTTGTTGAGTTTGCTCCCACTACAATTCATGAGAAGAATTTTGCTTATGTGGAGAGTAGTAAAATTTATATGCTTGTGCATCATGAAAGTAATGATTTATGTGATGGTTATATTGTTGAATTCATTCATTATGCTACTAAAAATTATTATGAGAGAGGAACATATGCTTCTACATATTGCAATAATATCAAGTTTCCTCTCTATGTGTTGAATCTTGAAGTTACACTTGTTTTGCCTTCCTAAGCTGGTTGATTCTTGTTCCCATAAGTTGTTTGTTCACAAAATCCCTATGCATAGGAAGTGGGCTAGACTTAAATGTGCTAGTCATTTGCTTCATGATGCTCCCATTATGTTTCAATACTTGTGAGCATCATTGAAATCATCATGCCTAGCTAAAAATGCATTAACGAAAAATACTTGTTGGGAGACAACCCAACATTTATACCTACTGTTTTGGTGTGTTCACATGATTAGGCTACTGTAGTAATCATGTTTTATAGCTTTTGTTTCAATAAAGTGCCAAGTAAGACCTTTGGGATGGCTTACGGTGATAGTTGTTTTGATCTTGCTGAGAAACAGAAACTTTTGCGCCCAGGATAATAATTTTCATAATTCACAGAAGCGTGCTTTTAAGTTAATTATTTTTGCAGAAGATTAATAAACAAATTTCTCAGGACTCCTAATTTCTTGGGATTTTTTGGATTTACAGAAGTATTCTAGAGTTATAGATTACTACAGACTGTTCTGTTTTTGACAGAATCTGTTTTCTATGTGTTGTTTGCTTATTTTGATGAATCTATGAGTAGTATCGGAGGGTATGAACTATGGAGAAGTTGAAATACAGTAGATATAACACCAATATGAATTTAGAATTAGTTCACAACAGTACCTAAGTGGTGATTTATTTTCTTATACTAACAGAGCTCATATGATTTTCTGTTGAGTTTTGTGTTGTGAAGTTTTCAAGATTTGGGTAAAGTTTCGATGGACTATGGAATAAGGAGTGGCGAGAGCCTAAGGTTGGAGATTCCCAAGGCACCCCAAGGTAATATTCAAGGACAACCAAGCAACTAAGCTTGGGGATGCCCCGGATGGCATCCCCTCTTTCGTCTTCGTTCATCGGTAACTTTACTCGAGGCTATATTTTTATTCACACATGATATGTGTTTTGCTTGGAGCGTCATTTTCTTTTGTTTAGATTTTCTTGCTGTTGTTTAATATAAGATTTTGTATCTTTTATTTCAATAAATGTGTCAAGGATAGCCTTCACCATGCACAATTTGCAAGTATATGAGTTGTTGTTTCAAAACAGAAAGTTTGTCGCTATTGCAAAAATTCCCTAGAAAATTCGGTATGTGATAAAATGTTGAAATTTTGCAGTATAAGCTATGATAAATTCTCTATAGTGTGGTAAATTTTCAGAATTTTTTGGGTTAAATAAGTATGATTCCTCTTGCATTCTTTACAGACTGTTCTGTTTAGACAGATTGCTGTTATGTTTGCATATGTTTGATTGTTTAATGATTCTATTTGAGGATAGGAGTGTTAAATATGTAGAGGCATTTAGTAGGCAATATCAAATAATAATTTTATTGATTTGCTACAGTAGAGAATGATAAGGTTTTGCATTGATTTATACTAACTTATCTCACGAGTTCTTGTTGAGTTTTGTGTGGACGAAGTTTTTGAGATTTAGGGAAACCGTGATAATAAGGAATTAAGGAGAAACAAAAGCACAAGCTTGGGGATTCCTAAGGAATCCCTAATTAATATTTCAAGAAGCCTCAAGCATCTAAGCTTGGGGATGCCACGGTTGGCATCCCACCTTTCTTCTTCAACAACTACTGGTCAGTTTTGGTTGAGCCTAAGTTTTTGCTTCTTCACATGATATGTGCTATCCTTGCACTGTCATTTTATTTTGTTTTGCTTGCTGTTTGAATAAAGTACTTAAGATCTGAAATTCTTAAATGTTAGAGAGTCTTCGCATAGTTGCATAATTATTCAACTACTCATTGATCTTCACTTATATCTTTTGAGTAGTTTGTCATTTGCTCTAGTGCTTCACTTATACCAAAACTATCATATCACTGTGCTACTGATCACTTTGATGTAGATAATTAATTTCCAGGTGTGGTTGAATTGACAACTCAGCTGCTAATACCTTCTAATATTCTTTGGCTCCCCTTGTGTTGAATCTATAAATTTGGGTTGAATACTCTACCCTCGAAGAGAACTATAACTTAGCAGAAACAATATAAAATAAATTTGTAGGCATTGGATCGGTGACTTGTTGGATGATATTCATCATGTGACACTTATAACCTAGGGCGATACGGCACTAGCTCCAGTTCATCGATATAATGTAGGCATGTATTCCGTAAATAGTCATACGTTCTTTATTAAAAGAACTTGCATGGCATCTTTTGTCCTGCCCTCCCGTGGCAGCGGGGTCCATATTGGAAAGTAAGGGATATTAAGGCCTCCTTTTAATAGAGAACCGGAACAAAGCATTAACACATAGTGAATACATGAACTCCTCAAACAACGGTCATCACCGAGAGTGGGCCCGGTTGTTGTCACTCCGAGGTTGTTGGATCATAACCGTAGTAGGTGACTATAACTTGCAAGATCGGATCTAAAACATGGATATAATGATGAATTCATAAATGGTTCAAATCTGAGTTCATGGCACCCGGGCCCAAAGTGACAAGCATTAAGCATAGCAAAGTCATAGCAACATCAATCTAAGAACATAGTGGATACTAGGGATCAAGCCCTAACAAAACTAACTCGATTACATGATGAATCTCATCCAACTCCTCACCGACCAGCGAGCCTACAAAGGAATTACTCACTCCCGGTGGGGAGCATCATGGAATTGGCGATGGAGATGGGTTGGTGATGATGAAGAACGAAGACCCCCCTCTCCGAAGCCCCAAACGGACTCGAGATCTACCATCCCGAGGAAGAACAGGGCTTGGCGGCGGCTCCGTCTCGTGGATCGTGATAATTCTTTTTCCCTGGAAATATGTGATTTTATAGTATCAGGGGGTCGTTTGCGGGGCCACCAGGTGGGTACAACCCACCTGGGCGCGCCAGGAGAGGGGGGCGCGCCCTGGAGGGTTGTGCCCACCCAGGTGCCCCTCTCCGACAAGTCTTGGCTCCAGAAATTCTTATTATTGACATAAAAAATCCTCGCAAAGTTTTGTTCCATTCCGAGAACATTTATTTCTGCACAAAAACAACGTCATGGTAGTTCTGCTGAAAAAAGCATCAGTCCGGGGTTGGTTTCATTCAAATCATGCAAATTAGAGTCCAAAACCAAAGGAAAAGCATGAGAAAAAGTAGATACGTTGGAGACGTATCATCCAACATCAACAATTTTGGCATATAATATTTTGATGGGGGCTCACAATCACAAAAGATTTCCAAGATGGTGTATTTACGTGTGAAAGTTCTCTTCCTTCTACTAATCATTCATGAATTTCTTGTATGACCAATATTGTGATTGTCAAGCCTCAAAAGATTTCCCTTTCTAGACCCAATGTGAAGATACCACTAGGCATGATATGATTTCAACTTCATGACATTCAATTTATTCAACAATTACTCATAGGATATAAGTGAAGCACGAGACTAAATGACAAGCTACTCCAAAAAGATATAAGTGAAGATCATGCGAGTAGTTAAGTAAATGGGTAGCTATTTGAAGACTCTCTCTTATTTAAAAGTTTCAGATCTAAGTATTTTATTAAAACAACAAGAGAAACAAAACAAAATGACATTCCAAGCATAGCACAACTCATGTGAAGAAGCAAAAACTTAGGCTCAACTGATACTAACCGATAATTGATGAAGAAGAAAGGTGGGATGCCTACCGGGGCATCCCCAAGCTTAGATGCTTGAGACTTCTTGAATATGTTGGGATGCCTTGGGCATCCCCAAGCTTGAGCATCTGTGTCTCCTTAATTACTCTCATATCAGGGTTTTCCTAAATCTCAAAAACTTCATCCACACAAAACTCAACAAGAACTCGTGATATAAGTTAGTATAAACCAATGCAAAACCTTATCATTCTCTACTGTAGCAAATCACCAAAATTATTATTCAACATTGCATACTAAATGCTTCTGCATACTCCTCAAATAGAATCATTAAACAAGCAAACATATGCAAACATAACAGCAATCTGCCAAAACAGTAAAGTCTATAAAGAATGCAAGAGTATCAATACTTCTTTAACTCCAAAAATTATGAGATTTACCACACTGTAGAAAATTTATCAAAGCCTATTGTGCAAAAAGTTTCAACATTTTATTACATTCTGAATTTTCTAGGGAATTTTTGCAACAACGATAAACTTTGTGTTTTGAAACAACAACATATAGACTTTTAAAATAAGCATGGCAAAGGATATACTTGACATTTTTATTGAAAATAAAGATGAAAAACATTATTCTAAATAACATCAAGAAATTTGTAACAAAATTAAATTACACTCCAAGTAAAACACATATCATGTGACGAATAAAAATGTAGCTCCAAGTGAGGTTACCGATAATGTTGGAGACGAAAGAGGGGATGCCTTCTGTGGCATCCCCAAGCTTAGTTGCTTGGATCTTCCTTGAATATTACCTTGGGGTGCCTTGGGCATCCCCAAGCTTAGGGTCTTGTCACTCCTTATTCTCCTCATATCGAAATCTCACCTAAAACTTGAAAACTTCAATCACACAAAACTTAACGGAACTTCGTGAGATAGGTTAGTATGATAAAGAGCAAACCATTTCACTTTGGTACTGTCAAAGACAAGATTCATGATTGTTTCAACACAATTCCTACTGTGTCATATCATTTCCACAATTTATATTGAGCAATATAAGCCATAGAAACTAGGAAACAAGCAAATTATGCATTGAAAACAGAATCTGTCAAAAACAGAACGGTCTGTAGTAATATGTACTCCAACCATACTTCTACTACTCAAAAAAATCTGAAAAATTAGGATAACGTTGAGAATTTGTATATCTATCACATATAAATAAATCAGATCAAAATCACGTTCCAGTGAATTTAGAAATTCCTGGATTGAGCGCAAAAGTTTCTGTTTTTGCACAGAATCAAGCCAACTATCATCCACACTATCCCAAAAGCTTTACTTGGCACTTTATTGGAAAAAAGCAATAAAACATGATTACTACAGTAGCCTAATCATGTGAACACACAAAAATAGTAGGGGAAAATGTTGGGTTGTCTCCCAACAAGCGCTTTTCTTTAATGCCTTTTAAGCTAGGCATGATGATTTTAATGATGCTCACATAAAAGAAAAGAGTTGAAACACAAATAGAGCATCATGAATCACATGGAAAGCACATTTAAGCCTAACATACTTCCTATGCATAGGGATTTTGTGAGCAAACAATTTATGGGAACAAGAATCAACTCGCATAGGAAGGCAAAACAAGCAAAACTTCAAGATTTTTAACACATAGAGAGAAACTTGATATTATTGCAATATGTAGAAGCATATGTTCCTCTCTCATAATAATTTTTAGTATCATCATGAATGAATTCAACAATATAACTATCACATAAAGCACTCTTTTCATGATGCATAAGCATAGAAATTTTCTTAATCTCCACATAACCAAATTTATTCTCATTCATAACAGTGGGAGCAAACTCAACAAAATAACTATCATGTGATTGAAAATTAAAATCATGATGACACGTTTCATGGTTATCATTATTCAATATAGCACACATGCCATCACCATAATCATCATAGATAGCAACTTTATTTTCATAATCAATTGAAACCTCTTTCAAAATAGTGGATTCATCCTTAAATAATGTCATGACATCTCCAAATCCACTTTCATCATTATAATCATCATAAATAGGAGGCATGCAATCATTATAACAAATTTGCACATCAAATCTAGGGGTCCTAAAAATATCATCTTCATCAAACATAGCATCCCCAAGCTTATGGCTTTGCATATCATTAGCATCATGGATATTCAAAGAGTTCATACCAACAACATTGCAATCATGTTCATCATTCAAAGATTTTTTGTCAAATATTATATAGAATTCTTCTTCTATCAATTGAGCACATCCATCATTTTCACGAGAGACATTATAAAGATGAATAATATGATGCAACCTCAATTCCATTTTTTATAGTTTTCTTTTCATAAACCAAACTAGTGATAAAACAAGAAACTAAAAGATTCGATTGCAAGATCTAAATATATACCTTCAAGCACTCACCTCCCCGGCAACGGCGCTAGAAAAGAGCTTCGTTGACGGGATGTGAGTGTCGCTTACCTAGCCTCCCCGGCAACGGCGCCATAAAAAAGCTTGATGTCTACTATGCAACTTTATTCTTGTAGACTCGTGTTGGGCCTCCAAGCGCAGAGTTTTGTAGGACAGTAGCAATTTTCCCTCAAGTGGATGACCTAAGGTTTATCAATCCATGGGAGGTGTAGGATAAAGATGGTCTCTCTCAAACATCCCTGCAACCAAATAACAAAGAGTCTCTTGTGACCCCAACACACCAAATACAATGGTAAATTGTATAGGTGCACTAGTTCGGTGTAGAGATGGTGATACAAGTGTAGTAATGATAGTAGATATTGATTTTTGTAATAGGAACAATAAAAACAGCAAGGTAGCAAGTAACAAAAGTGAGCACAAACGGTGTTGCATTGCTTGAAAATGAGGCCTAGGGTCCGTACTTTTCCTAGTGCAATCTCTCAACAGTGCTAATATAATTGGATCACATAACCATCCCTCAACATGCAACGAAGAATCACTCCAAAGATCTTATCTAGTGGAGAACATAAGAAGAAATTATTTGTAGGGTACGAAACCACCTCGAAGCTATTCTTTCCGATCGATCTATCCAAGATTTCGTATTAAAATAACACCAAAGAATTTCATATTCATAATACTCAATCCAACACAAAAAAACTTCAAAGAGTGCCCCAAGATTTCTACTAGAGAAAC
This sequence comes from Aegilops speltoides, assembly GCA_021437245.1. NCBI lineage: Eukaryota > Viridiplantae > Streptophyta > Magnoliopsida > Poales > Poaceae > Aegilops > Aegilops speltoides. Next base: position 436,839,795 of record CM038143.1, read on the forward strand.
AAAGACAAGAACGTGCATCAACCCCTATGCATAGATTACCCCAATGTCACCTTGGGAATCCGCGAGTTGAGTGCCAGAACATATATCAAGTGAATCAATACGATACCCCATTGTCACCACGAGTATTCATATGCAAGACATATATCAAGTGCTCTCAAATCAATAAAAGTATTCAATTCGATAAGAACGAAATCTCAAAGGGAAAACTCAATTCATCACAACAAGATAGAGAGAGAAAATACCATATGATCCAACTATATTAACAAAGCCCATGATACATCAAGATCGTGACATCTCAAGAACACGAGAGAGAGAGAGAGAGAGAGAGAGATTAAACACATAGATACTGGTACAAACCCTCAGCCCCGAGGGTGGACTACTCCCTCCTCAACATGGTGGCCATCGGGATGATGAAGGTGGCCACCGGTGATGATCTCCCCCTCCGGCAGGGTGCCGGAACAGTGTGTAGATTGGTTTTCATGGATATAGAGGCTTGCAGTGGCGGAACTTCCGATCTAGGTTAACCCCGAGGGTTTTTGGAATATTTGGGTATTTGTAGTGTGAAGAAGGGGTACGGGAGGCCACCGAGGTCGGCACAACCCACCTGGGTGCGCCTAGGCCCCCAGGCACGCCCTAGTGGGTTGTGCCCCCCTCGAGGCACCCCTAGGTGCTTCTCTGGCCCACTGGATGTCTTCTGGTCCAAAAAAAATCTTCAAAAACTTTTGCTGCATTTGGACTCCGTTTGATATTGATTTCCTGGGATGTAAAAAACAAGCAAAAAAACAGCAACTGGCACTGGGCACTGGGTGAATAGGTTAGTCCCAAAAAATGATATAAAGTTGCTATAAAATGATTGTAAAGCATCCAAGAATGATAATATATTAGCATGATTACTTCATAAATTATAGATACGTTGAAGACGTATCAATGTCAAACATTGTGCCACCGTCACTTGACCACAAACATTGAGATACCTAGTTTTTAAATTGTAGTAAATCCAAAACTCGTCTGAAATTCATGAAACTTGGCATGCTATCATGGAGCGGCATAAACATGTCGTGGTAAATTCTTTGTCCCATTTGGGGCAGGTTTGGGTCTGAGATTCTCACAAACCAAAGCTTCTCAGAAGAAGCCTCGTGGTTCCGTTAGGGAAACGTGTCACCTTTGTGGACAAAACAATATTCGTCGCCTCTTCTTCCTGGTGTCAACATAGAACAACAGGAGTGTCGTGTTAAATTTTGGATTTTTCGGGGATCATTTGGACATTTTTATACGTTAACTAAGTTTTCTAGGCATTTACGTCCATAATTCAAAATTGAACTACATGCACATGCTCGAGTCCATAAAAACGGGTTGCAAAATCAAATGTTTGTCCTTGGTTGCAAGCTTAGGTCACATGCAAGAAATGAGAATGAATGTCGAACACCTTGACATTGTCGCTCGACCGCTAACAAATAGATACATGGTTTTAAAATTCTAGTAAATCAAAAACTCGTCTGAAATTCATGAAACTTGACATGATATCATGGAACGGCATTGACATGCCGTAGTAAAAATATTGTCCCATTTGGGGCATGTTTGGGTATAAACTTCTCGCAAACCAGAGCTTCTCTGACAACAAGCCTAATGGTTTCGGTAGGGAACGTGCCACCTTGGATGACGAAACGATATATGTTGCCTCTTCTTACTTTCAATTTTTTTACCCGTGTCAACATAGAACAACATGAGTGTTGTGTCAATTTTTGGGATTTTTCGGGGTTCACTTGGACATTTTTATACATTAACTGTGATTTCTACGCATTCATGTGCATAATTCAAATTTGAACTACATGCATATGCTCCAGTGCATATAAATTGGTTCAAAATTGATATGTGTGTCCTTGGTTACATGCATAAGTCCCGTGCAAGAATTGAGAATGAATGTCAAACACCTTTCCAACGTCGCTCGGCCGCTAACATTGAGATCCATGGTTTTTAAATTCTAGTAAATCGAAAACGCGTCTGAAACTTATGACACTTGACATGCTAGCATAGAACGACATCAACATGAAGTGGTAAAAATATTGTCCCATTTGGGGCAGGTTGGATTATATAACCTTCTCACAATTCAGAGCTTCTCACAACAAGCCTCATGGTTAAGGTAGCAAATGTTTAACCTTTCTGGATGAAATGATATCCGTTGCCTCTTCTTGATTTCATTTTTTCTAGTGTCAACATAGAACAACATGAGTGTTGTGCTAATTTTAGGAATTTTTTGGGGCTCGTTTGGACATTTTTTATACATTAACTAAGTTTTCTATGCATTTATGTGCATAATTCAAATTTGAACTACAGGCACATGCTCTAATACATATAAATTGGTTGAAAAATTCAAATATGTGTCCTTGGTTGCATGCTTAGGTCCCATGCAAGAAACGAGAATGAATGTCAAACACCCTGCCACCGTCACCCGGCCGCAAACATTGAGATACCTGGTTTTTAAATTCTAGTAAATCCAAAACTCTTCTAAAATTCATGAAACTTGCATTCTATCATGGAGCGGCATCAACATGCCATGGTAAAATTTTTGTCCCATTTGGGGCATGTTTGGGTATAAGCTTCTCAAAAAACCAGAGCTTCTCACAACAAGCCACATGGTTTAGGTAGGGAATGTGCCATCTTTGAGGACGAAACGATATCCGTTGCCTCTTATTGCTTTCAAAAAGTTTGCAGTGTCAACATAGAACAACACGAGTGTTTTTTTAAATTTGGAACTTTTCGGGGTTCGTTTGGACATTTTTATATATTAACTAGGTTTTCTAGGCATTTTATGTGCATAATTCAAATTTGAACTACATGCACATGCTTCAGTGCATATAAATTGGTTGAAAAATCAAATATGTGTCCTTGGGTGCATGCTTAGATCCCATGGAAGAAATGGGAATGAACTTCAAACACGGGGGCACTGTTTATTGCCGGCAAAACGTTGAGATACTTTGTTTTTAAATTCTAGTAATCCAAAACTCGTCCGAAATTCATGAAACTTGGCATGCTATCATGGAATGGCACCCGGCATGTTGTGGTATTTTTTGTGTCCATTTTGAGAGAAGGCGCACTCGAATAACAACCAACAAAGGCATTTTGAAAAAATAGCTGCCACTTTAATATCTCAATCGTTTGTATAATTCAAATCATGTGTGTTCTGTTAAACATTCACGTGATGCCACGTGTCTTCATTTTAATGGCTATAGGAGGTGCCGCGCTGACAGCTGCTTGACTGAATGGGAGGCGTGCGAGCCTAGTCCGATGCGCAGGCTGACTGAGTGGCATGCAAGCTGTCCTCCAATGCGCAGGCTCACCGAGAAGCGTGTGAGCTATACGCTGTGCAGGCTCATTGGGAAGCGAGCCCTTTGACTTCCATGGCCGCCTGCCTTCCTCTCCATTAACGGCGCCCGAGCCACTGTTTAATATGGGCGGCCTTACTATTCACCTCGCATTCCCCTCCCTCCCGCAGACCTCCACCAATGCCATGGCGCAGAAGGATCATCTGCCACTAGTCTTCAAGTTTGGTGATGTTGACTCCGAGCCGGAGAAGATAGAAAATAAGGAGGAATGGGGCCTCATGGACATGGCCCTGAACGAGCTGGTCGCGGCGGTTGCTGCCCCCACTCCCGTCTCAGCTCCCATCCCTGCGCCCGCGCCGGCGACCATCCTCGTAGCATTGACGGGTTGGTCGCCAAGCACTATCGCAGAGCTGGAAGCAGCGGGCATCAGCGAGATCTCTGCGGACCCGCGCGAGCTCGTGTACATGCCAGCGCCAGTGCCCGTGCCTGTGCGCGCCCCTCTATCCAGCGTGGCGCTAGTCCCCGTGCGTTTGGCTGCAGCCACCATGCCCGTGCCCGTGCATGCGCCCCCCTCAGCGGCATGGGACCCCACCATCGACCGCTACCTCTCAGCGCCGCCAATTGCCATCCTCCCACGCCCCGCCCATCGATCGCGCGATGACATGATGTTTGATTTACAAGTGAAGACCATTATGTGCTGCGTTGAAGACTTCAACAACGGTGTCCCGGAGGACGGCAACGACAACGACAACGCGGCACGCCGCCTCCGCCACCGTCGGAAATAGTTTTTTTGGGGGTGTAATACTGTATCTGGATCATATGAATATAAATTCGCAGTGTGACTGAATGAAAGATATGGTTTGAACGAACTTGCATTTTTCTCTCTTAATGTACAGACTTATCAAATGATTTTTTTTGAAAAAAAAGTCAATGGTTTTTAAATATAAAACACTCATCACAAATGTTTTAGTTAGAACACCCGTATGCAAACTGACAGCTTCCCCAGGAAGCTAAGGGAAAATGTGCCGGGCAGCATTTGTGCAGCTCTTGATCGCAAAACGTTTTAGATAGAACACCCATATGCAAAGTGAGAGCTATGGTATTCTCCCTTAAGTCAAGGGAAAATTCGCAGTGTAGGATTTGTGCATCCCTTCAACACAAACAGTTGTTTTGGATGACCCGTGTGCAACCATGTACAAACAATTTGGTAAGATTTGCATCTGTCATATTGGGTATGTTGCCATTTGTCAAACTGGAAAAATTGACATTTGTTGATCTAGTGACATTGCCATTTGTCAACCTTGTAACACTGTGATTTGTCAAAATATGCAGCTAAAAATCACTAGCACTATGTAATTATTGCAACTAAAATTCAGTAATTAAGCATCGATTTCATTCATAGATTAAGCAGTCGTTCTTTATACAAACAGTTCAACTCGACAGCTGAACTGACCAAACTTTTCCCCAATTGTTGCCAACCACGTACTGAAATAGCTAGTTCAACTATATATACTAGCTAATTTTAAGTACATTGTACAGGTCCACCACATCTATAGTTAGATGAACTGAACAAAATAGCCCCTAAATACTACTACTACTACTACTACTACTACTACTACTACTACGGAGGGGCTTTGTACTACTTTTGGCAGCCTCTCCTCTACCGAGCGCGCTCAGTATGGGGCAGAGGAGAAGGAGCCTACCGACAAGCTAGACAACTGCAATACGGTGCCTACCGCTGCTGCACCTTCAGCGACGCCCACCTCAAACGCCCTCTGCCGCTCCAGACGACCCTTGTCGAAGCGGTGGTTCTCCTCATAGATCTCCTGATTCCTCGCCACTGAGGTGGCGTGTGTCATGGCCACGGCAGCAGTAAGGCTCTTTGATTCCTCGCCACTGATTCCTCCCGCAGGAACTCGGTGTAGCGTGTAAGGTTGATGACGCACGTGCGGGCCTCCACCTCCGCCTCTCGCCTTCGGGCAGCGGTGGTGGAGTAGGTGATGACCCCGACGGTCCACGGTGGGCTGGCGGACACGGCGGCCAACGATGGGGTGGCGGCCACGACCACCACCTCCCGCCTTCGGGCCAAGGTGGCGGGGCAGGTGATGGCCATGGTGGCCGGCAGTGGGGTGGCATCCACGACGGCCACCTCCCGCCTTCGGGCCGTGGAGGGGGAGCGCGCGATGGCCCTGGCTTTCAACGGTGGTGTGGCGGCAACCGCGGCCGGCAATAGCTGCCGACGGGCAGCGGCGACGGAGCATGTGGTGGGTGTTCCATGCACACCCAACAAGGATGCCACACGCACTACACTACGCCAGGGACTGCGCCGCCGCGGTGTAGCCTCCTAGCTGGAGCTGTCCTCTAATGACGGCGGAGTGGCTGAGCGACGACGACAGACTAGTGCCATTGGCAATTGTGGGAGAACAAGACGAGATAAGCTACAGGGAGGGAGGGGAAAATGCGACGCAGGACTCGCCTGCCGTGAGGGTTTATATAGCAGGCCGGTAAGCATTGGGGGTTTTTGGGGATTTCACCGAGTCGGGTGGGAAGCTTGTGTGGGAACCTACGAGGTTGCGTGGGAACGGGCTCACCGACGATTCATTGGCGCCACTTTGAGCCACCGTTTGGCCAAAAGAACCCCCCCCCCATGCGCTGCGCAAGCTTGCGCTGTAAGCCGTCTGCGGCAGCAGGGTGACAACACATGCGAGAGGAGGACGAAAGGCCACATACACATATGGTTAATAAAAAAAGTTTGTGATTTAATTACCTACTATACCCCCGTCCTGGTTTATATGTAGGATTTAACTAATAAAATATGAATGCATGTCACCAAAGATTATATACTTGGATTCGTATTTGAACATATTCCAATTATATAATTTTTATAACATGCATTAACATTTTGTTGGTTAAATTTAAGGGCAAAGTATGGCACAAAATATAAAGGGTGTTGGGGATCGTTGCAGAAATTGAAAATTTTCTACGCATCAACAAGATCAATCTATGGAAAGACTAGCAACGAGAGAGAGGGGAGTGCATCTTCATACCCTTGAAGATCGCGAAACAGAAGCGTTGCAAGAACGCGGATGAGGGAGTCGTACTCGCGGCAGTTCAAATTCAGAAGATCAGATCTAACGCCGAACGGACGGCGCCTCCGCGTTCAACACACGTACAGCCCGGGGGACGTCTCCTCCTTCTTGATCCAGCAAGGGGAGATGAGAAGTTGAGGGAGAGCTCCGGCAGCACGACGACGTGGTGGTGGAGCTTGCAGTTCTCTGGCAGGGCTTCGCCAAGCACTACGGAGGAGGAGATGGAGTTGGAGAGGGGGAGGGCTGCGCCAGGGGAAGGATATGGCAGCCCTCCCACCCCCCCCACTATTTATAGGGGGAAGGGGAGAGGGGGCCGGCCCCCTTAGATCTCATCTAGGGGGGCGGCGGCCAAGGGGGGGGACTTGCCCCCCAAGTTGGTGGGAGGCGCCCCCACCCCCTAGGGTTTTCAACCATAGGATCCTTGGGCCCTTGGGGGGCGCACCAGCACACCACGGGGCTGGTTCCCACCCTTGTTCAGCCCATTTAGTCCCCCGTGGCAGGTGGACCCACCCAGTGGACCCCCGAACACTTTCCGATGGTCCCGGTACAATACCGGTAACCCTCAAAATTATTTCGGTGACTGAAACTGGACTTCCCGTATATAAATCTTTACCTCCGGACCATTCCGGAACTCCTTGTGACGTCCAGGATCTCATCCGGGACTTGAAACAACATTCGGTTACTGCATAGTAATTCCCATAACAACTAGAGCGTCACCGAACCTTAAGTGTGTAGACCCTACGGGTTCGGGAATCATGCCGACATGACCGAGACAGCTCTCCGGCCAATAACCAAGAGCGGGATCTGGATACCCATGTTGGCTCCCACATGTTCCACGATAATCTCATCGGATGAACCACGATGTTGGGGATTCAAGCAATCCCGTATACAATTCCCTTTGTCAGTCGGCACGTTACTTGCCCGAGATTCGATCATCGGTATCCCAATACCTCGTTCAATCTCGTTACCAGCAAGTCACTTTACTCGTTCTATAATGCATGATCTCGTGACTAACTACTTAGTCACGTTGAGCTCATTATGATGATGCATTACCGAGTGGGCCCAGAGATACCTCTCCGTCATACGGAGTGACAAATCCCAGTCTCGATTCGTGCCAACCCAACAGACACTTTCGGAGATGCATGTAGTGTACCTTTATAGCCAGCCAACATTCGCTGTGACGCTTTGGTACACCCAAAGCATTCCTACAAGATCCGGGAGTTACACAATCTCATGGTCTAAGGAAATGATACTTGACATTAGAAAAGCTTTAGCAAACGAACTACACGATCTTGTGCTACGCTTAGGATTGGGTCTTGTCCATCACACCATTCTCCTAATGATGTGATCCCGTTATCAATGACATCCAATGTCCTTAGTCAGGAAACCATGACCATCTATTGATCAACAAGCTAGCCAACTAGAGGCTCACTAGGGACATGTTGTGGTCTATGTATTCACACATGTATTATAGTTTTCGGTCAATACAATTATAGCATGAACAATAGACAATTATCATGAACAAGGAAATATAATAATAACCATTTTATTATTGCCTCTAGGGCATATTTCCAACAAAGGGGGCAACCAAGATGGAGGTAGTAGCACACGACCGCTCTCTACGCGGCGACGCAACTGTCGGGCAGCTTGTAGGCGACCATTTCCTGCATGTTCAACTGCTCTATGCGTGTGGTTGCTTACGGTTGAGGCGGCCACGGCGCGCTTTGTTCGCATCCCACCGCGCGTGCTCTGCTCTCGCGTCTCTCTGGGTGCTCTGCCCTCATCCCTCCATGGGCGCTGCCAGCGTTTGGGGTTGGCGCACGATCATGCATGTTCATGTGCATCCGGTTGCGCCGGGCGCGGCGCGACGATGCAGTTACCCGCTGCAAAAACTGCCATGCAGACATGCCGAGAATCCAGGCCACTAAACCCCCATTTATTCATGCAGCCATTTATCTTTAATCTCTCGCGTCACACGAAACAATAAGCACACCCACGATGACACATACAAAGAGGACATCCAGCGGTTCCAATGGCGCTCCCCGTGGCTCCAGTGGCGCTCCCATCGGCCAACGACGACAATGGTGGGCAGTTCACCATGCATCATGTTGTGGACACCCACGTGAGGGGGAAGGCCCTCTCGGTGGTGGACACGAACGATCCGGTCTCGGTGGAGAGCTCCATTGAAACTATTGAGTAGTTCCTTGCCGAGGACAAGTACCAAGTGGTCGGCTTCGACCCTGACTACACCATCGGTCGTGCCGGCATGATCAAAAGGTTGTCGTCGCCCAGTTGTGCGTGCGACATGACGTCCTCGTCTACCACTACCACCTAGCCACAAGGCCTTGCGAGCGTTTCTCCAGGTTTATCAAGAGCTCCGACTACAGTTTCGCTACTGTGGACACCACCAACGATCTAAAAGCGCTCAAGGTTTCGGGCTTGAAATACCCGAATCTTGTCAACATCCATGACTACTACAAGGTCTGGGGCAGCGACAACAACAAACTGGACTCCCTGGTTGACCTCTCCTCGACCATCATCGACCCCTACTACATGAAGATGAAGGATGAGAGCAAGAAGGGCAAGAACGCCTGGCACAGTGTCTGGCATGAGAGATTGGATGAACAACACGTCAAGTACACGGCCAAGGACACGTACACAAGCTACAAGATGTACAGGTGGATCGTTGACATGAGGAAGTGTCTTCTTCCTGCCCCAGACGAGGGATCGAGGCACGGAGCAGTGGCGGGAGCGTCACAAGAGTTAGATGACTAGACGGTCATTCTCCTACTTTAGAATGCATGCAATTGTTTATTGAGGTGTGTGTGAATGATCTGTATAGTCACTTACGTAATTGGATGTTTATTTCAGTCATATATATATATATATATCCATTGTGTTGCCTAATCACACACAGTTCATCCTAGTGAACTGTATGCCGTATATCGCACACACCCTCATCTGGCTGCCCATTTCTGTTTTTCTGCATCACCGCAAACAGTTCTTCTGGATTAACCATTTGCCACTCATCGCACAAGCAAATCTAATATGAACCGTGTTTGATGTCGCCACCATCGCAAACATTTTGCATCTTTTTTGACGGTTTTATTACATCACTGTTTGTGATTGATGCATCGCGCACAGTTTAATCGAACGGTCCCTGATTTGACTGTCGCCTTTGGACCATCCTGCAGTACTGAGGAAGCAGGCAACAAGAAGATGCCACTGTCCCAACTCTTCAGGAGAGAGGGATCTTCTGAAACCCAAGTCCCAACCCACGACGGAGAGCTCAAAGTTTGAGATCTCTGGATTCAGACAAAAAGAAAACAAAACAGGGAAGGAAACCGCCAAAGGAGCGTCACCAAACCACCAGTCCAGCCAAAAACGTACCGAGGGGCCATTGCCAATCACAAACTTGATGTGTTCCCTGAAGACATCTCTAACTTTACCAAATCGCACCAAAACTAGGACCTACCCAAGGGCGAAGCAAACATGGGGCTACAATTGAAGTGTTTTCCTTTCAGAATAGCGAACCACATCGTACCAGGCCCTGTGGACATGATTTTCCACCACCATTTAATAATAAGGCATTTATTCATGATGGAAGTGTTCAGAATGCCCAGCCCCCCATGTGATTTGGGCGAGGGGGGCAGATGGACTGCCACTTAACCAACCTATATTTACGACGGTTGTCGGAAGAATTCCAGTAGAACGCACCCCCTGTGCTTATCAAACCCATTAATGTGTCCCCTCCGTAAGGCGATAAAGCCCATAGTGAACATTGGTAAAGAAGTGAGGCAAGCATTCGTAAGGCACACTTTGCCAGCATTAGAGTTGTATCGGCCTCGCCATGGCATGAAACGGTTACCAACCTTGGCTACCAGAGGTTTAAAGTCTTTGGCATGCAGCTTAAAGAGCCGAGTTGGCAATTGAGGAGTTGCGAGACTCTCACCGCCTTAGAGGTGGTCACCCCAGTGACCAAGACCTCGCTCTTAGAAAAGTGAATTTTAAGACCCAAGAGAGCTTCGAAGCAGAGGAGAATAAACTTGAGATTATTAAGACAATGATCGTTCAGTTCCACCATAATAATAGTATCATCAGCGTACTGCAAGTGGGTAACACCCTCTGGAGTAATATGAGAAGACACTGGGGAGATATGGCCCGACTAGACAACATGAGACAAGATGCAAGAAAGTGCGTCGGCCAGAAAATTGAATAGAGGGGGGGGGACGCCTGTTGGGGATCGTTGCAGAAATTAAAAAATTTCTACGCATCACCAAGATCAATCTATGGAGAGATTAGCAACAAGAGAGAGGGGAGTGCATCTTCATACCCATGAACATCGCGAAACGGAAGTGTTGCAATAACGCGGATGAAGGAGTCGTACTTGTAGCGATTCAGATCGCGGTTGATTCTGATCTTAGCGCCGAACAACGGCGCCTCCGCGTTCAACACACGTGCAGCCTGGTGACGTCTCCCGTGCCTTGATCCATCAAGGAGGAGGGAGAGGTTGGGGAAGATAACTCCAGTAGCAGCATGACAGCGTGGTGGTGGTGGAGCAGCGGTTCTGCGGCAGGGCTTCGCCAAGCTCAAACGGAGTAGGAGAGGTGTTGGAGAGGGGGAGGGCTGCGCCTTGGATGTGGTGCGGCTGCCCTCCCTCCTCCCCTCTATTTATAGGGCGAAGGGGGAAAGGGGCCGGCCCTTCTAGATGAGATCTAGAGGGGGGCGGCGGCCAAGAGGAGGGGGCTTGCCCCCCAAGCCAAGGGGGGCGCCCCCTTTAGGGTCCCCCCCAACCCTAGGCGCATGGGCCCTAGGGGGGTGGAGCCCAGCCCACTTAGGGGCTGGCTCCCTTCCACATACAGCGCATAGGGCCCTCCGGGGCAGGTGGACCCCTGGAACTCCTTCGGTGGTCCCGGTACAATACCTGCAAACCCCCGAATAGTTCTGGTGACCGTCTGATGACTTCCCATATATAAATCTTCACCTCCAGACCATTCCGGAACTCCTCGTCACGTCCGAGATCTCATCCGGGACTCCGAACAACATTCGGTAACCACGTACAAACCTTCCCTATAACCCTAGCGCCATCGAACCTTAAGTGTGTAGACCCTACGGGTTCGGGAATCATGCAGACATGACCGAGACAGCTCTCCGGCCAATAACCAATAGCGGGATCTGGATACCCTTGTTGGCTCCCACATGGTCCATGATGATCTCATCGTATGAACCACGATGTCAAGGATTCAAGCAATCCCATATACAATTCCCTTTGTCAATCGGTATGTTACTTGCCCGAGATTCGATCGTCGGTATCCCAATACCTCGTTCAATCTCGTTACCGGCAAGTCACTATACTCATTCCGTAATGCATGATCCCGTGACCAACTACTTAGTCACATTGAGCTCATTATTATGATGCATTACCGAGTGGGCCCAGAGATACCTCTCCATCATACGGAGTGACAAATCCCGGTCTCGATTCGTGCCAACCCAACAGACACTTTCGGAGATACCTGTAGTGCACCTTTATAGCCACCCAGTTATGTTGTGATGTTTGGTACACCCAAAGCATTCCTACGGTATCCGGGAGTTGCACAATCTCATGGTCTAAGGAAATGATACTTGACATTAGAAAAGCTTTAGCAAACGAACTACATGATCTTGTGTTATGCTTAGGATTGGGTCTTGTCCATCACATCATTCTCCTAATGATGTGATCCCGTTATCAATGACATCCAATGTCCATAGTCAGGAAACCATGACCATCTGTTGATCAACGAGCTAGTCAACTAGAGGCTAACTAGGGACTTGTTGTGGTCTATGTATTCACACATGTATTATGGTTTCTGGTCAATATAATTATAGCATGAACAATAGACAATTATGATGAACAAGGAAATATAATAATAACCAGTTTATTATTGCCTCTAGGGCATATTTGCAACTGTCTCCCACTTGCACTAGAATCAATAATCTAGTTACATTGTGATGAATCGAACACCCATAGAGTTCTGGTGTTGATCATGTTTTGCTCGCGGAAGAGTCTTAGTCAACGTATCTGCGACATTCAGATTCGTATGCACTTTACAAATATCTATGTCTCCATCTGGAACATTTTCACGGATGGAGTTGAAGCGACGCTTGATGTGTCTAGTCTTCTTGTGAAACCTGGGCTCCTTGGCAAGGGCAATAGCTCCAGTGTTGTCATAGAAGAGAGTCATCGGGCCTGACGCATTGTGAATAACTCCTAGGTCGGTAATGAACTCCTTCATCCAGATTGCTTCTTGTGTTGCCTCTGAGGCTGCCATGTACTCCGCTTCACATGTAGATCCTACCACGACACTTTGCTTGCAACTGCACCAGCTTACTACCCCACCATTCAAAATATACACGTATTCAGTTTGTGACATGGAGTCATCTAGATCTGTGTCAAAGCTAGCATCGACGTAACCCTTTACGACGAGCTCTTCTTCACCTCCATAAATGAGAAACATATCCTTAGTCCTTTTCAAGTACTTCAGGATATTCTTGACCGCTGTCCAGTGTTCCATGCCAGGATTACTTTGGTACCTCCCTACCAAACTTACGGCAAGGTTTACATTAGGTCTGGTACACAGCATGGCATACATAATAGACCCTATGGCTGAGGCATAGGGGATGACACTCATCTTTTCTCTATCTTCTGTCGTGGTCGGGCTTTGAGCCGAGCTCAATTTCACACCTTGCAATACAGGAAAGAACCCCTTCTTGGACTGATCCATATTGAACTTCTTCAATATCTTATCAAGGTATGTGCTTTGTGAAAGACCTATGAGGCATCTCGATCTATCTCTATAGATCTTGATGCCTAATATGTAAGCAGCTTCTCCAAGGTCCTTCATTGAAAAACACTTATTCAAGTAGGCCTTTTGTCACATCCCTAGTTCTGGTATGCTCAAGGCTAGCTAGTCATGTGTGCATCATGTTTAAATTTCATTTAAATTTGAAATGAGGATTTGAGAAACCCTCAGAATCATCTCTAAAATGGCCCAAACAAAAAGTGCTCCAAAAAGGTCCCAGAAAATGCTCATGTTGCTCTCTGAAAATATTGGACAGAGATAAAAATCAAACCAATATTTTTAGGAGCTCATAAGTATTTATTTTGGGCATTTGGATTAATCCAGTAATTATTTTGCCTTGGATATATAAATGTTATATACATAATATATGTCCAAAAATTATGTCGCTTATTAAGGAGCTCGAATAATATAACTAGCTTCTATAAAAATTGGCATAAGGAAATAAAATGATTTAGTATTATTATTAAATCAAAACAAATGTCAGAAAATAGAAAAGATAGAAAACAGGAAAGGGAAATACCTTACCTGGCGCTTACCTCCTGAAGCCTGGGCTGCCCAAAGAGGCCGGCCCGCCACCGGCCGACGCCACCGTCCTCGTCCTCTCGCCAGGAGGACACGGGCGCGTGCCCGACGCGCGCACCGCCGCGCCGCGCCACGCCACCTCCCTCTCTGCCTGCCTGCCCTCTCCCCTCCTCGTCTGGATGCCCCGGAGACGCCACGCGCCGCCCCGGTCCTCTCCCACTCTCTCTCGCTCTCCCTCCTCCCCTGGACCTCTCCCTCTCCCCGCGCCCGACGCGCTGCCGCCGCCGCAGCTCACCGCCGACGCGCTCCCCGCCGTCCCCTCGCCCCTCCGTAGAGCCCAGAAGCTCCGCCACGACCCGCTCTACCCCCTCGTCGAGCCACGCACCTCCGGACGCCCCGTGGAGCCGTCGCCGTTGCCTTCATCACCTCCGGCCGCTGTGGATCTCCGTCGCCGCCCCGCCGTCTGCAGCGCTTCCCCGAGCTCGCCGTCAAGCCCGTCGAGTCCGCGGTGAGCCCCGCCACCGTTTTCCCCTCTCCGCTTAGTCGCCCGCACGCCGTAGCCCTTTTCCCCACCACGGCCGAAGCTTCCCGCCGCCGTTCATGTCGCCGCCGTCGCCTGGCCACCGCAGCCCGCAACCAAGCGCGTCACCGTGCTCCTTGTGACGCCAGGAGGCCGTAGAGCCTCTCGCCACTTCCCGTGCTCGCAGCACCAAGGCCAAGCACTGCCGAACTCCGCCCGCCGAGGTCGTTGTCGCCGTCGCCTCCGTCCACCCCACGGCCTCCCGCATGATCCATTGGATGCGCGCGAGCCTGGCATCGCGAGGTGGTCTCCGCCACGCTTTGGTCGCTGGAGGCGATTTCCGCAGCCCGCCGCTGCTCGGCCTCGCCGGCGTCAAGTCGCGGTGGGGTTAGCCCCTGCTGACTGGTTTGACCCGTTTGACCAGGGTTTGACCACCTGTGTCATCGACGTGGGGCCAGCCTCGTTAATTAAACAAGTTTAGGTTAATTTAATTAAGATTAGCCACAATCATCGACACATGGGTCCCACTGGTCGGGTTTGACTGGACCTGGTTGTTGACCCGCTGACGTCCACGCCGACGTCATGTCGACATTAATTAACTATTTTCGGAATTAAAATAAATCAGAAATTCCAAAATGATTTAAACTTCAAAATTCATAGAAATTCAACCGTAGCTCAGATTGAAATAATTTATATATGAAAAATTATCAGAAAAATGCAATCTTTCCATCTGTACTAGTTTCATGCATGACAAACCAACTTATACATGCTGAATTTGAGGAAACACATTATGGCATATTAAGAGACTTAAATTAGAATTGCATATGAGCTTAGGGTTCAAATGGACTTCAAACCAAATGAATACTAGTTGCATTAGCTCAAACATCATCACATCTTCATGCCATGTTCATGCATCATATTGTTGCATATGCTTGTGTATTGATTGTTGGCACTGCTCCTTCTCGATAGGTCTTGCTCCGAGACCGCTCAGTACTGCCTATGAAGCAAAGGCCTCCTTGTTGATCTACCGTGCAAGCAAACCCCTTGTTCATTCCGATACAATCCTACCTCTCGCCTCTGCTCTCAATTATTGCATTAGGACAACAACGATTCATCTGCTACTTTGTGTGCGGTAGTTGAACCCATTCCTCTGCATGACCTGTCATTGCCACAAGAATAGTTGAAACCCACTAGCATGTGTAGGAGTTGATTGAGCCCATGTTGTGTTCCTACCATGCTATGCCTGCTATTGCTTAGAGTTGTGTCAGGTCTGGTTCATTGGGAAGGAATTGGAGTGCGGTTCTATGTTCTGATGCCGAGAGTGAACGTGTGAACACGATTTGGTAAAGGTAGCGGTGAGAGGCCATGTAGGAGTACATGGTGGGTTGTCTCACCGAACCGCCCTAAGCAATCGAGTTCTATGTATGTTGTCCAATGACTCGATACTACCACACATTGGGATCCTTAATTGACTCTCTCGACTTATTAACCAACTTGGTCTCTGTCCAGGAGTCGCAACTAGTTTCTGGTGTTTGTAGGTAGTGCTAGTTTTCTACCAAGTGGCACCCGGCAGGGTGGGCTTGGGACAGACTAGGCACAGTGGCACGGTGTACCAAGTGGCACCCGGATGGTGGGCTTGGGAACCCTGCTCACATCGTTTGGGGTCGTGAGCGACACCCCGGCCGGATCTCCTTGCGGATAGAACCCGAATAGGCGATAAACCTGGGCTAGAGCCTTGTGTGGTTAGTCAGGTCGTGGCAGACACCCTCGCCAGGCTTCCGCTTGAAGGTTGCCGAGATACATGACGTGTACATGGCGGTAAGTGGCGAGAGCGTGTGAAGAAGTACACCCTGCAGGTTAACATGATCTATTCAATAGCCGGGTCCATGGATATGGACTTCTTGGATGCTTACATGGTACATAGATAACTTGAAGTGGATACAATAAAATGCTCAAGAAATGTGTGAGTACTATGGATGGCCTTCTCGTAGGGAGACGGGGACGAATCCATAGTAGTGTATTGTGTGGTGATTAGTGGACTCGTGTGCGCCATATCACCTCAAAGAAGTTCTCGTAGTCGAGAACAGATAGCCACAGAGTCAAAGCTGGCTTGTCTTGCAACTAAACCCCACATTACCCTCTTGATACAAATGCATGTATGATAGGATCTGATGTAAGTCTTGCTGAGTACCTTTGTACTCATGGTGCTTTATTTATGTTTTTGCAGCGGAGACTTCGGTCTTACTAGTGTTCTCGTGGACTTGACGAGTAGCTTGTACCTCAGCTCGATCTTGATCGGATGTTGTAGATAGTCGCTCTTCGCCTTCTTCATTTGTAGATGTCTGCACCTGCATATGTAATGCTTCCGCTTGTTGCTTGTATGCTCGTATGATGGGTCTTGTGACCCCTGCTTGCAATAATGCTGTGATGGCTCTTCCGAGCCTTTATCTATATGAGTTGTTGAGTTATGTTTGTGATGCCATGTTGTACAAAGACATACTTGCATGTTATGCGACGTGTAATGTGTATTGCAATGTGTGGGATCCGACTATCTAGTTGTTTATTCTTAGTAGCCTCTCTTACGGAAATGTCTCCTAGTGCTTCCATCGAGCCTGGTAGCTTGCTACCGCTCCTAAACACTTAGGCTGGCCGCATGTGTCCTTCTTCGCTCTCGTGTCTGTTCTTCGGGAAATGTCACGCGATGGATACCGAGTCCTGTTAGCCGCTTCTGCCCGGTTCACCGGAGTCCTGTTAGCCCGTGCTACAGCACTGATTCACTCGCGATGACCGACACCCTCGATCTTTGGGTCATGGATGCTGTCCTGTAAGTTTGTGCCACTTTGGGTTTACGACTAGCCATGTCAGCCCGGCTCCTTATCATATGGATGCTAGCGACACTATCATATACGTGCCAAAAGGCTAAACGGTCCCGGGCAAAGGTAAGGCGACACCGTGGGAATACCGTGCGTGAGGCCGCAAAGTGATATGAGGTGTTACATGCTAGATCGATGTGGCATTGAGTCGGGTCCCGACAGCTTTGGTATCGAGCTTGACCGCTCAGAGGATTACCAAGCCAAACCGGTCAAGTTGAGTCTAGAAATTCTTTAGTTATGTAAGGGAATTGATTGTGGGAAGGAACGTAAGGCTCTTTTTACTCCTTATACCTCATGGCCTTCGATCCGAAGTCATCCTATCTTTCTGCGGGGTTAAGGAACTAGGCTTCTTCCGCCTATTAGATCACGTGTTACTACTCCGTAGTCCCTTAGGATTGGTTGATCGAGTCATATTCCGCTTTCGAGTACTTCCGTGTAGTTTGTTTAGTATGATCTCGTAACCTTCAGTGATGATGTTTAGTATGTTACTACCCCATTTTTGGCAGGATGTCTCATTCTGAGCATTTTACTGCCGTTATGCTGCCGGAATTGCCCTAGGAGTTCGAGAGATACTAATTTCCTTGTCCTACATTCTGTAGCCTATAGTTGATGCTGATTCCGTCCTTCGTTTCGTTTCTCAGGATGTCATCAGCTAAGGGAAGTTCTGTTGCTCGTAGTCAGAACCACGGAGATGGTAGGGATGAGGATCCTCCCGACCAACCTTCGTTGACAGAGTTCATGTTAGAGATGGAGAGGAACAAGCGTGAGTCTAACCGCTTGTTGGCACGTATCGAGGAGAACACCGCACATCAGTTCAAAGGATCTGTGACCATTCATGACTTCATCCGCTTGCACCCACCTACCTTTCATCATTCCATCGAGCTGCTCGATGCAGATGACTGGCTCCGTAGCATCACACACAAACTCCGTTCTGCGAACGTAGCTGAAGATGACAAGGTCACCTATGCCACATACCACCTGGAAGGTCCTGCTAGTCTTTGGTGGCAGAACTATGAGGCTATGCTTCCAGCTGGCCAGATTCCTACCTGGAGGGATTTCATTGAGGCTTTTCGTGAGCATCACATTCCTCAGGCCCTCATCGATCGCAAGAGAGAAGAGTTCTGTAGTTTCACCCAGAGTAAGATGGCTGTTGATGCTTACAGCAGAGAGTTTGAGAACCTCGCCCGCTATGCCACAGAAGAGGTGTCCACGGACACCAAGAAGCAGGCTAGGTTCCGGAAGGGTCTCAACCCCAAGTTGCGTCGTGATCTCCACCTGCACCATTGCAATATGTTCCAAGCTCTTGTGAACAAGGCCATTAATGCAGAGACAGCTCAGCTCACTTACGAGGAGTCTCGTAAGCACACCCGTGATTTGGGATCTTCTTCCGGCTCCAGTTCTCAGAAGCGCCGGATTTGGGTTCCAAACTCCGCTCTTCCTCCCGGATATTCACCAAGGCCATCTCATGTGGTGCCTCCCCCACCTCAGTCGTATGTTCCACCCAGGCCTACTGGTAGACTGCTTGTCAGTGCAGGTCCGCATCCAACTTCAGGGACTTGCTTTACATGCGGGAAGCCAGGACATTATGCACGTGACTGCTCTCAGACTAGTTATGCTCCACCCCAGCCCGAGAAGCCTGTTGGCTGTGTTAAGCCACCATGCAAGATGATCAGTGTCAAGTCAGCTCCCACTGAACGTGGACGTGTGCATCACGCCTCAGCTAGTAACGCCATGATGATCCGGATGTCGTTCTTGGTACACTCCTTGTCAATCGTCATCCAAAGATCGGTTCTGCTCGACATCGAGCGCCTCACTCCTTCATTTCAAAGCTATGCTAATTTGCACAACATGTCATTTTGTGATATGCCCTCTCCACTAGTCATTCAAACTCCACGAATCCAAATGGCAAACTTCTAGTGTAAGCCATGGTAACGAAATCCTTGTAGACAGACTTGTATTCCTTGCATCACTTATAGCCCTCAAGTCTACAGATATTAACATCATCTTGGGTATGGACCGGATGACAGCTCATTATGCCAAGATTGATTGTTACACCAGTCTGCTTCAGCTTACACACCCATCCGCAAGATAGTCACTTTATCTCCACCAGAGTTGCAAAGCGTCGACTCTATTCTCTTAATGCCAGCCCTCTTCCGCACCTTGAAGATATTCCGTAGTCCGTGACTTTCCGGATGTCTTTCAGAGGAACTGCCAGTGTTCCACCCGATGAGATGTAGAGTTCGCTCATAGACCTTATCCCAGAACTGCTCCAATCTCTAGGAGACCTTACAAGATGGCACCCTTAGAACTAGCCGAGCTTAAGAAACAACTTGATGAGTCCTTGCAAAAGGTTTCATCCGTCCTAGTTCTTCTCCTTGGGCTTGCCCGCCCTCTTCGTCAAGAAGAAGGATGGTACGGACCGGATGGTTGTAGATTATCGTCCAGTTAATTCGGTCACGATAAAGAACAAGTATCCGCTCCCCAGGATCAACGACCTGTATGATCAGCTCGCTGGATCCTCAGTCTTCTCCAAGATGGATTTGAGGTTAGGCTACCACCAAATCAAGATCAGAAACGGGGACATCCCCAAGACAGCCTTTGTCACTCGTTATGGCCAGTACGAGTACACCGTCATGTCCTTCGGTCTAACCAACGCTCCAGCTACATTCTCCTGCTTGATGAACTCGATCTTCATGGAGTACTTAGATAAGTTCGTCGTGGTTTACCTCGATGATATTCTTATTTACTTGAAGAACGAAGAAGAGCATGCCGAACATCTTAGACTTGTGTTAGAAAAACTCAGAGAGCATCGCCTTTATGCCAAGTTCTCCAAGTGTGAATTTTGGTTGCCAGAAGTGACCTACCTAGGCCACGTAATCTCTGGTAAGGGCATTGCTGTCAATCCCGAGAGAGTTAAGGCCGTTCTTGATTGGACTCCACCTGAAACCGTTAAACAAGTTAGGAGTTTCCTTGGTCTAGCCAGCTATTATCGCCGCTTTGTTGAAAACTTCTCCAAAGTAGCTAAACCCTCACGGAACTTCTCAAGAAAGATAAAAGTTTGAGTGGTCCCCACAGAGTGAGTACAGTTTTCAGAACCTGAAAAGACGATCGACTTCTGCTCCCATACTTGTGCCACCGTTTCACTAAAGACTTTGTTATCTCATCGGACGCCTCACGACAGGGGCTAGGTTGCATCCTTATGCAGGATCGTCATGTGATTGCCTATGCATCTCGACAGTTGTATCCACATGAGGATAATTATCCTACACATGATCTAGAGCTTGCAGCCGTAGTCTATGCACTCAAGACCGGCGACATTACCTTCTTGGTAAACGCTATAGATCTACACCGATCACCAGAGTCTCAAGTATATCTTCACCCAACCAGATTTGAACCTTAGGCAAAGACGTTGGTTGGAATTGATCTCAGATTACGACTTAGGGATTACTTACACCCCAGGCAAAGCCAATGTCATGGCCGATGCGCTAAGTCGTAAATCCTATTGCAACAATCTCATGTTGCGGCAGGGCCAACCACTTCTCCATGAGGAATTCTGTAAGCTTAACCTTCACATTGCTCCTCACGGATTCCTTTCTACCTTGGTGGCGAAACCTACTCTTGAGGATCAGATCATAACTAGCCAGCAGTATGATATGGGTATTTCTCGAATCAAGGATAATGTGAAGAAGGGAGTTGCTGGTAGTTTCTCTGTTGATGATCGAGGTGTTGTTTTCTTCAAGAACTGTTTGGTGGTCCCCAAGAAGCAGCATCTTCGACAACTGATTCTTATGGAGGCGCATGAATCTCCTCTCACGATTCATCCCGGTAGTACTAAGATGTATCAGGACCTACGCCAGAGGTTCTGGTGGACTAGGATGAAGAGAGAAATCGCTGAGTTCATTGCTAAATGTGACGTTTGTCGTCGCGTTAAGGCAGAGCATCAAAGACCTGCTGGCACCCTTCAGCCTTTAGCTATTCCTGAATGGAAATGGGATAAAGTTGGTATGGACTTCATCACCGGTTTTCCCAGGACCAAGAGAGGGAATAACGCTATCTTCGTAGTCATTGATCGCCTTCCAAAGTGGCTCACTTCCTACCTGCTCGAGAGAGATCATCGCCACCAGCTCGTGACTTATATATCTCTCTAATAGTATCACTTCACGGTGTTCCACTAGAGATCAATTCAGACCGTGGCGCCTCTTTTCACTTCTCATTTCTGGGAGAGTTTCCAATCTGCCATGGGAACCCATCTTTCCTTCAGTACCGCTTTCCACCCTCAGTCGAGTGGTCAGGTGGAAAGGGTCAACCAAATCCTCGAAGACATGCTTAGAGCTTGCGTTATCTCATTCGGTATGGATTGGGAGAAATGTCTTCCTTTTGCCGAGTTTGCATATAACAATAGCTATCAATCCAGTCTCAAGAAAGCTCCTTTTGAGATTCTCTATGGACGAAGATGTCGAACACCTTTGAACTGGTCAGAAACCGGTGAAAGACAATTCTTTGGACCGGACATGATCCAGGAGGCAGAAGAGCAAGTTCGCATCATTCGTGAGAATTTGAAAACAGCCCGCCTCGCTCAAAGAGTCAAGATGATCGCCATCATAAGGATATGACTTATGAAGTTGGCGACAAAGCTTATCTTCGGGTTACTCCTTTGAAGGGTACCCATCGATTCGGTATCAAGGGCAAGTTGGCTCCTCGTTACATTGGTCCTTTTCGCATTCTCGCTAAACGAGGAGAGGTTGCCTACCAGTTGGAACTACCCCCACATCTTTCTCGAGTTCATGACGTCTTCCACGTCTCTCAACTCAGGCGTTGCTTCTCGGATCCTATCCGCGGAGTGGACCACGAAACGCTTGATCTCCAAGATAACCTCACATATCGAGAGTATCCAGTTCGCATTCTTGATCAAGCAGAGCGTGTCACTCGACGTCATAACATCAAGTTTCTCAAGGTTCAGTGGTCTCATCATTCCGAGAGAGAAGCTACTTGGGAGCGAGAAGATCGTCTTCGATCGAGTACCCGCTTTCTTTCCGTCGACCCTAATCTCGGGACGAGATTTTTTCAAGTGGGGGCGAGTTGTCACATCCCTAGTTCTGGTATGCTCAAGGCTAGCTAGTCATGTGTGCATCATGTTTAAATTTCATTTAAATTTGAAATGAGGATTTGAGAAACCCTCGTAATCATCTCTAAAATGGCCCAAACAAAAAGTGCTCCAAAAGGTCCTAAAAATGCTCATGTTGCTCTCTCAAAATATTGGACAGAGATAAAAATCAAACCAATATTTCTAGGAGCTCATAAGTATTTATTTTGGGCATTTGGATTAATCCAAAGAATTATTTTGCCTTGGATATATAAATGTTATATATATAATATATGTCCAAAAATTATGTCGCTTATTAAGGAGCTCGGAATAATATAACTAGCTTCTATAAAAATTGGCATAAGGAAATAAAATGATTTAGTATTATTATTAAATCAAAACAAATGTCAGAAAATAGAAAAGATAGAAAACAGGAAAGGGAAATACCTTACATGGCGCTTACCTCCCTGGAAGCCTAGCGGCCCAGCAGGCCGGCCCAGCTAGCTGGCCGACGCCAGTCGTCCCTGTCCTCTCGCCAGAGGACACGGGCGTGCGACGCCACAGACCGCCGCGCCCAGCGCCACGCCACCTCTCTCTCGCCTGCCTCTCCCTCCTCGTCTGGATGCCCCGGAGACGCCACGCCGCCGCCCGTCCTCTCCCACTCTCTCGCTCTCCTCCTCCCTCGACCTCTCCCTCTCCCAGCGCCTTGACCAACGCCCGCCGCAGCTCACCGCCGACGCTCGCTCGCCCCCCTCGCCCCTCAGAGCCCAGAAGCTCCGCCACGACCCGCTCTACCCCTCGCCGAGCCACGCACCTCCGGACGCCTGTGGAGCCGCCGCCGCCGCTTTCATCACCTCCGCCGCCGTGGATCTCCGCCGCCGCCCTGCTCGTCTGCGCTTCCCGAGCTTCGCCGTCAAGCCTGCCGAGTCCGCGGTGAGCCCCGCCACCGCTTTCCCCTCTCCGCTTAGTCGCCCGCACGCCGTAGCCCTTTTCCCCACCATGGCCAAGCTTCCGCCGCCGCTCATGTCGCCGCCGCCGCTCGCCACCGCAGCCCAGCAACCGCGCCACCGTGCTCCTTGTGACGCCAGAGGCCGAGAGCCTCTCCGCCACTTCCCGTGCCTCGCAGCACCACAAGCGCACTGGCGAACTCCGCCGCCGCCGAGGTCGTTGCCGCCGCCGCCTCCGTCCACCCCACGGCCTCCGCGTGATCCATTGGATGCGCGCGAGCCTGGCATCGCGTAGTGGTCTCCGCCACGCGCTTGGTCGCCGGAGGCGATTTCCGCAACCCGCCGCCGCGTCGCCTCGCCGGTGTCAAGTCGCCGGTGGGGTTAGCCCTGCTGACTGGTTTGACCCGTTTGACGTGGTTTGACCACCTGTGTCACTGACGCGTGGGGCCAGCCCCGTTAATTAAACAAGTTTAGGGTTAATTTAATTAAGATTAGCCACAGTCACTGACACATGGGTCCCACTGGTCGGGTTTGACCTGGACCTGGCCGTTGACCCGCTGACGTCACGCGGCGTCATCTTGTCGACAATTAACTATTTTCGGAATTAAAATAAATCAGAAATTCCGAAAATGATTTAAACTTCAAAATTCATAGAAATTCAACCGTAGCTCGATTGAAATAATTTATATATGAAAATTATCAGAAAAATGCAATCTTTCCATCTGTACTAGTTTCATGCATGACAAACCAACTTATACATGCTGAATTTGAGGAAACACATTATGGCATATTAAGAGACTTAAATTAGAATTGCATATGAGCTTAGGGTTCAAATGGATTTCAAACCAAATGAATACTAGTTGCATTAGCTCAAACATCATCACATCTTCATGCCATGTTCATGCATCATATTGTTGCATATGCTTGTGTATTGATTGTTGGCACCGTTCCTTCTCGATAGGTCTTGCTCCGGAGACCGCTCCAGAGTACTGTCTATGAAGCAAGGCCTCCTTGTTGATCTACCAGCAAGCAAACCCCTTGTTCATTCCGATACAATCCTACCTCTCGCTCCTGCTCTCAATTATTGCATTAGGACAACAACGATTCATCTGCTACTTTGTGCTGCGGTAGTTGAACCCATTCCTCTGCATGACCTGTCATTGCCACAAGAATAGTTGAAACCCACTAGCATGTGTAGGAGTTGATTGAGCCCATGTTGTGTTCCTACCATGCTATGCCTGCTATTGCTTAGAGTTGTGTCAGGTCTGGTTCATTGGGAAGGAATTGGAGTGCGGTTCTATGTTCTGATGCTGAGAGTGAACGTGTGAACACGATTTGGTAAAGGTAGCGGTGAGAGGCCATGTAGGAGTACATGGTGGTTGTCTCACCGAACCGCCCTAAGCAATCGAAGTTCTATGTATGTTGTCCAATGACTCGATACTACCACACATTGGGATCCTTAATTGACTCTCTCGACTTATTAACCAACTTAGTCTCTGCCCGTGAGTCGCAACTAGTTTCGGTGTTTGTAGGTAGTGCTATTTTTCTACCAAGTGGCACCCGGCAGTGTGGGCTTGGGACAGATTAGGCACAATGGCACGGTGTACCAAGTGGCACCCGGATGGTGGGCTTGGGAACCCTGCTCACATCGTTTGGGGCCGTGGCGACACCCGCCGGATCTCCTTGCGGATAGAACCCGAATAGGCGATAAACCTGGCTAGAGCCTTGTGTGGTTAGTCGGTCGTGGCCGACACCCTCGCCAAAGCTTCCGCTTGAAGGTTGCCAAATACATGACGGTACATGGCGGTAAGTGGCGAGAGCGTGTGAAGAAGTACACCCTGCAGGTTAACATGATCTATTCAATAGCCGGGTCCGGATATGGACTTCTTGGATGCTTACATGGTACATAGACAACTTGAAGTGGATACAATAAAATGCTCAAGAAAAGTGTGAGTACTATGGATGGCCTTCTCGTAGGGAGACGGGGACGAATCCATAGTAGTGTATTGTGTGGTGATTAGTGGACTCATGTGCGCCATATCACCTCAAAGAAGTTCGTAGTCGAGAACAGATAGCCACAGAGTCAAAGCTGGCTTGTCGCAACTAAACCCCACATTACCCTCTTGATACAAATGCATGTATGATAGGATCGATGTAAGTCTTGCTGAGTACCTTTGTACTCATGGTGCTTTATTTATGTTTTTGCAATGAGACTTCGGTCTTACTAGTGTTCTCGTGGACTTCGACGAGTAGCTTGTACCTCAGCTACGATCTTGATCGGATGTTGTAGATAGTCAGGCTCTTCGGCCTTCTTCATTTGTAGATGTCTGTACCCAGACATGTAATGCTTCCGCTTGTTGCTTGTATGCTCTGTATGATGGGTCTTGTGACCCTGCTTGCAATAATGCTGTGATGGCTCTTGAGCCTTTATCTATATGAGTTGTTGAGTTATGCTGTGATGCCATGTTGTACAGCACATACTTGCATGTTATGCGTACGTGTAATGTGTATTGCAATGTGTGGGATCTGACTATCTAGTTGTTTATTCTTAGTAGCCTCTCTTACCGGAAATGTCTCCTAGTGCTTCCATCGAGCCTGGTAGCTTGCTACCGCTCCTAACACTTAGGCTGGCGGCATGTGTCCTTCTTCGTTCCTGTGTCTGTCCCTTCGGGGAAATGTCACGCGATGGATACCGGAGTCCTGTTAGCCGCTACAGCCCGGTTCACCGGAGTCCTGTTAGACCAGTGCTACAGCCTGGATTCACTCGCTGATGACCGACACGCTCGATGCTGGGTCATGGATGCCTGTCCCTGTAAGTTTGTGCCACTTTGGGTTTACGACTAGCCATGTCAGCCCGGGCTCCTTATCATATGGATGCTAGCGACACTATCATATCGTGTGCCAAAAGGCTAAACGGTCCCGGGCAAAGGTAAGGCGACACCCGTGGGGATACCGTGCGTGAGGCCGCAAAGTGATATGAGGTGTTACATGCTAGATCGATGTGGCATTGAGTCGGGGTCCTGACACCTTTATGCTTTCCAAAAGCTCTATATCATTTCCCATCAATAGTATGTCATCCACATATAATATTAGAAATGCTACAGAGCTCCCACTCACTTTCTTGTAAACGCAGGCTTCTCCATAAGGCTGCATAAACCCAAGCGCTTTGATCATTTCATCAAAGCGAATGTTCCAGCTCTGAGATGCTTGCACCAGCCCAGAGATGGAGCGCTGGAGCTTGCATACCTTGTTAGCATTCTTAGGATCGACAAAACCTTCTGGCTGCATCATATACAATTCTTCCTTAAGGAAGCCGTTGAGGAATGCCGTTTTGATGTCCATTTGCCATATTTCATAATCATAGAATGCGGCAATTGCTAACATGATTTGGACGGACTTCAGCTTCGCTACGGGTGAGAAGTTCTCATCGTAGTCGACCCCTTGAACTTGTAGATAACCCTTAGCGACAAGCTGAGCTTTATAGATGGTAACATTACCATCCATGTCTGTCTTCTTCTTAAAGATCCATTTATTTTCTATCGCTCGCCGATCATCGGGCAAGTCTGTCAAAGTCCATACTTTGTTTTCATACATGGATCCTATCTCGGATTGCATGGCTTCAAGCCATTTGTTGGAATCTGGGCCCGCCATCGCTTCTTCATAGTTTGAAGGTTCACCGTTGTCTAACAACATGATTTCCAGGATAGGGTTGCCATACCATTCTGGTGTGGAACGTGTCCTTGTGGACCTACGAAGTTCAGTAGCAACTTGATCTGAAGTACCTTGATCATCATCATTAACTTCCTCCCTAGTCGGTGCAGGCACCACAGAAACATCTTCTTGAGCTACGCTACTTCCCGGTTCAAGAGGCAGTACTTCATCAGGTTCTACTTTCCTCCCACTTACTTCTTTCGAGAGAAACCCTTTCTCCAGAAAGGACCCGTTCTTGGCAACAAAGATCTTGCCTTTGGATCTGAGGTAGAAGGCATACCCAATGTTTTCCTTAGGGTATCCTATGAAGACGCATTTTTCCGACTTGGGTTCGAGCTTTTCAGGTTGAAGTTTCTTGACATAAGCATCGCATCCCCAAACTTTTAGAAACGACAGCTTAGGTTTCTTCCCAAACCATAATTTATATGGTGTCGTCTCAATTTATATGGTGCCCTATTTAAAGTGAATGTAGTTGTCTCTAAAGTGTATCCCCAAAATGATAGCGGTAAATCGGTAAGAGACATCATAGATCGCACCATATCCAATAGAGTGCGATTACGATGTTCGAACACACCGTTACGCTGAGGTGTTCCAGGCGGCGTGAGTTGTGAAACAATTCCACCTTTCCTTAGGTGCGTACCAAACTCCTGACTCAAATATTCTCCCCCACGATCTGATCATAACAACTTTATTTTTCTGTCACGTTGATTCTCCACCTCACTCTAAAATTCCTAGAACTTTTCAAAGGTTTCAGACTTGTCTTTCATTAACTAGACATACCCATATCTACTTAAGTCATCAGTGAGGGTGAGAACATAACGATAGCCACCGCGAGCCTCAACGCTCATTGGACCACACACATCAGTATGTATGATTTCCAAT
This sequence comes from Aegilops speltoides, assembly GCA_021437245.1. NCBI lineage: Eukaryota > Viridiplantae > Streptophyta > Magnoliopsida > Poales > Poaceae > Aegilops > Aegilops speltoides. The sequence goes on from CM038143.1 coordinate 436,867,584, forward strand.
AAGTTGGTTGCTCGCTCCATTGTTCCGGAGAACGGAGTCTTGGTCATTTTGCCCATGAGGCATGGTTCGCACGTGTCAAATGATTCGTAATCAAGAGACTCCAAAAGTCCATCTGCATGGAGCTTCTTCATGCGTTTGACACCAATGTGACCAAGGCGGCAGTGCCACAAGTATGTGGGACTATCATTATTAACCTTACATCTTTTGGTATTCACACTATGAATATGTGTAACATCACGTTCGAGATTCAATAAGAATAAACCATTGACCAGCGGGGCATGACCATAAAACATATCTCTCGTATTAATAGAACAACCATTATTCTTGGATTTAAATGAGTAGCCATCTCGCATTGAACGAGATCCAGATACAATGTTCATGCTCAAAGCTAGCACTAAATAACAATTATTGAGGTTTAAAACTAACCCCGTAGGTAAATGTAGAGGTAGCGTGCCGATGGCGATCACATCGACCTTGGAACCATTCCCGACGCGCATCGTCACCTCGTCCTTTGCCAGTCTCCACTTATTCCACAGCTCCTGTTTTGAGTTACAAATATGAGCAACCGCACCGTATCAAATACCGGGAGCTACTACGAGTAATTGCTAAGGTACACATCAATAACATGTATATCACATATACCTTTGGTGTTGCCGTCCTTCTTGTCCGCTAAGTACTTGGGGCAGTTCCTTCGATGACCATTTCCTTGCAATAAAAGCACTCGGTCTCGTGGTTTGGTTCCATGCTTTGGCTTCTTCCCAAGCTCGGCTTACGGTAGCAACAACTCCTTGTCGTCCTTCTTGAAGTTCTTCTTACCCTTGCCTTTCTTGAAACTAGTGGTTTTATTGACCATCAACACTTGATGTTCCTTTTTTATCTCCACCTCCACTGATTTCAGCATTGAATATACCTCAGGAATGGTTTTCTTCATCCCTTGCATATTGAAATTCATCACAAAGCTCTTGTAGCTAGGTGGAAGCGACTGAAGAATTCTGTCAATGACCGCGTCATCCGGGAGATTAACTCCCAGCTGACAGAACTATTCTCCTCTATCTTACAACTGCAGAACTTGTCGGAGACTTCATATCTCTCGACCTGGGCATGAGCTTGGAAAACCATTTTCAGCTCTTGGAACATCTCATATGCTTCGTGCTGCTCAAAATGCTTTTGGAGCCCCGGTTCTAAGCTGTAAAGCATGCCGCACTAAACCAGGGAGTAATCATCACTACGCGACTGCCAGGCGTTCATAACGTCTTGAGTTGCTGGGAAAACGGGTGCTTCACCTAGCGGTGCTTCTAGGACATATGCTTTCTTGGCAGCTATGAGGATGATCCTCAAGTTCCGGACCCAGTCTGTATAGTTGCTACCATCGTATTTCAGCTTGGTTTTCTCTAGGAATGCGTTGAAGTTGAGGGCAACATTAGCGTGGGCCATTTGATCTACTAGACATATTGCAAAGATTTTAGACTAAGTTCAATATAATTAAGTTCATCTAATCAAATTATTTAATGAACTCCCATTCAGATAGACATACCTCTAGTCATCTAAGTGATACATGATCCAAGTCAACTAGGTCGTGTCCGATCATCACGTGAGATGGACTAGTTGAAGGAAATATGCCCTAGAGACAATAATAAAGTTATTATTTATTTCCTCATATCATGATAAATGTTTATTATTCATGCTAGAATTGTATTAACCGGAAACATGATACATGTGTGAATACATAGACAAACATATAGTCACTAGTATGCCTATACTTGACTATCTCATTAATCAAAGATGGTCATGTTTCCTAACCATAGACATGAGTTGTCATTTGATTAACGGGATCACATCATTAGGAGAATGATGTGATTGACATAACCCATTCCGTTAGCCTAGCACTTTATTGTTTAGTATGTTGCTATTGCTTTCTTCATGACTTATACATGTTCCTGTAACTATGAGATTATGCAACTCCCGTTTACCGGAGGAACACTTTGGGTGCTACCAAACGTCACAACGAATCGGGTGATTATAAAGGAGTACTACAGGTGTCTCCAAAGGTACATGTTGGGTTGGCGTATTTCGAGATTAGGTTTTGTCACTCCGATTGTCGGAGAGGTATCTCTGGGCCCTCTCGGTAATGCACATCACTATAAGCCTTGCAAGCAATGTGACTAATAAGTTAGTTATGGATGATGCATTACGTAACGAGTAAAGAGACTTGCCGTAACGAGATTGAACTAGGTATTGGATACCGACGATCGAATCTCGGGCAAGTAACATACCGATGACAAAGGAACAACGATGTTGTTATGCGGTTTGACCGATAAAGATCTTCGTAGAATATGTAGGAGCCAATATGAGCATCCAGGTTCCGCTATTGGTTATTGACCGAGAATAGTTCTAGGTCATGTCTACATAGTTCTCGAACCCGTAGGGTCTGCACGCTTAACGTTACGATGACAGTTTTATTATGAGTTTATAAGTTTTGATGTACCAAAGGAGTTCGGAGTCCCGGATGAGATCGGGGACATGACGAGGAGTCTCGACATGGTCGAGACGTAAAGATCGATATATTGGACGACTATATTCGGACTTCGGAAAGGTTCCGAGTGATTCGGGTATTTATCGGAGTACTAGAGAGTTACGGGAATTCGCCGGGGAGAAGTATCGGGCCTTATTGGGCCATACGGGAAAGAGAGAGGGGCTGCCTAGGGCAGGCCGCGCGCCCCCCCAAGGCCTAGTCCGAATTGGACTAGGGGGAGGGGCCGCACCCCCTCCTTCCTTCCCTTCTCTCTTCCCTTTCCTTCTCTCCTACTCCTACTACATGGAAGGTCTCCTAGTTGGACTAGGAAAGGAGGGAATCCTACTCCCGGTGGGAGTAGGACTCCTCCCTGGCGCGCCCTCCCTTGGCCGGCCGCCTCCTCCCCCTTGATCCTTTATATACGGGGGCAGGGGGCACCCCACAACAACACAAGTTGATCTACGGATCGTTCCTTAGCCGTGTGCGGTGCCCCCTTCCACCATATTCCACCTCGGTCATATCGTCGTGGAGTTTAGGCGAAACCCTGCGCCGGTAGGACATCATCATCGTCACCACGCCATCGTGCTGACGGAACTCATCTCCGGAGCTCGGCTAGATCGGAGGCCAGAGATCGTCATCGAGCTGAACGTGTGCTGAACTCGGAGGCTCCGTACGTTCGGTGCTTGGATCAGTCGGATCATGAAGACGTACGACTACATCAACCGCGTAGTGATAACGCTTCCGCTTACGGTCTACGAGGGTACGTGGACATACACTCTCCCCTCTCGTTGCTATACCATCACCATGATCTTGCGTGTGCGTAGGAAATTTTTTGAAATTACTACGTTCCCCAACAAAGGCATCCGAGCCTAGGTTTTATCGTTGATGTTATATGCACGAGTAGAACACAAGTGAGTTGTGGGCGGTACAAGTCATACTGCTTACCAGCATGTCATACTTTGGTTCGGCGGTATTGTTGGATGAAGCGGCCCGGACCGACATTACGCGTACGCTTACGCGAGACTGGTTCTACCGACGTGCTTTGCACACAGGTGGCTGGCGGGTGTCAGTTTCTCCAACTTTAGTTGAACCGAGTGTGGCTTCGCCCGGTCCTTGCGAAGGTTAAAACAGCACCAACTTGACGAACTATCGTTGTGGTTTTTGATGCATAGGTAAGAACGGTTCTTGCTCAGCCCGTAGCAGCCACGTAAAACTTGCAACAACAGAGTAGAGGACGTCTAACTTGTTTTTGCAGGGCATGTAGTGATGTGATATGGTCAAGACATGATGAGATATAAGTTGTTGTATGAGATGATCATGTTTTGTTGAAATTATCGGCAACTGGCAGAAGCCCTATGGTTGTCTCTTTGTTGCATAAGATGCAAGTGCCAAATAATTGCTTTACTTTATCGCTATGCGATAGCAATAGTTGCAAGAGCAATAGTTGGCAAGACGACCATGTGACGACACATTGATATAGATCAAGATGATGAAGATCATGGTGTCGTGCGGTGATTTATAGAGATCATGACAAGATACTTTGGAGATGGAGATCAAAGGCGCAAGATGATCATGGCCATATCATGTCACATATTTTGATTGCATATGATGTTTATCTATTATACATCTTATTCTGTTTTGTTTGACGGTAGCATTTTAAGATGATCTCTCACTAAAATTATCAAGAAGTGTTCTCCCTGAGTATGCACCGTTGCCAAAGTTCGTCGTGCCCAAACACCACGTGATATCGGGTGTGATAAGCTCTACGTCCATCTACAACGGGTGCAAGCCAGTTTTGCACACGCAGAATACTCAGGTTAAACTTGACGAGCCTAGCATATGCAGATATGGCCTCGGAACACGGAGACCGAAAGGTCGAGCGTCAATCATATAGTAGATATGATCAACATAGTGATGTTCACCATTGAAAACTACTCCATCTCACGTGATGATCGGCTATGGTTTAGTTGATTTGGATCACGTGATCACTTAGATGACTAGAGAGATGTCTGTCTAAGTGGGAGTTCTTAAGTAATATGATTAATTGAACTTAATTTATCATGAACTTAGTCCTGGTAGTATTTTGCAAATTATGTTGTAAGATCAATAGCTCGCGTTGTTGCTTTCATATGTTTATTTTGATATGTTCCTAGAGAAAATTGTGTTGAAAATGGTTAGTAGCAATGATGCGGATTGGATCCGTGATCTGAGGTTTATCCTCATTGCTGCACAGAAGAATTATGTCCTTAATGCACCGCTAGGTCACAGACCTATTGTAGGAGTAGATGCAGACGTTATGAACGTTTGTCTAGCTCAATATGATGACTACTTGATAGTTTAGTGCACCATGCTTAACGACTTAGAATCGGGACTTCAAAGATGTTTTGAACATCATGGACCATATGAGATGTTCCAGGAGTTGAAGTTAATATTTCCAGCAAATACCCGAGTTGAGAGATATGAAGTCTCCAACAAGTTCTATAGCTAAAAGATGGAGGAGAATCGCTCAACTAGTGAGCATGTGCTCGATCGTCTGGGTACTTCAATCGCTTGAATCAAGTGGGAGTTAATCTTCCGGATAAGATAGTGATTGATGAAATTCTCTAGTCACCATCACTAAGTTATTAGAACTTCGTGATGAACTATAGTATGCAAGGGATGACGAAAACGATTCCCGAGCTCTTCGTGATGTTGAAATCGACGAAGGTAGAAATCAAGAAAGAGCATCAAGTGTTGATGATTGACAAGACCACTAGTTTCAAGAGAAGGGCAAAGGGAAAGAAAGGGAACTTCAAGTGGAAAGACAAGCAAGTTGTCACTCCCGTGAAGAAGACCAAAGCTAGACCAAAGCCTGAAACTAAGTGCTTACACTACAAAGGAAATGGTCACTGGAAGCGGAAATGCCCTGAATATTTGGTTGATAAAGAAGGATGGCAAAGTGAACAAGGGTATATTTGATATACAGATTATTGATGTGAGCCTTACTAGTGTTTATAGTAGCCCCTGAGTATTTGATACTTGTTCGGTTGCTAAGATTAGTAACTCAAAACAGGAGTTCTGAGATAAGCAGAGACTAATTGAAGGGAAGTGGCGTTGAGTGTTGGAAGTAGTTCCAAGATTGATATGATCATCATCGCACACTCCTATACTTTCGGGATTAGTGTTAAACCTAAATAAATGTTATTTGGCGTTTGCGTTGAGCATGAATATGATTTGATCATGTTTATTGCAATCTGATTATTCATTTAAAGTCGAGAATAATTGTTGTTACTGCTTACATGAATAAAACCTTCAATGGTCATACACCCAATGAAAATAGTTTGTTGGATCTCGATCGTAGTGATACACATATTCATAAAATTGATGCCAAAAGATGCAAAGTTAATAATGATAGTGCAACTTATTTGTGGCATGCCGTTTGGGTCATATCGATGTAAAGCGCATGAAGAAACTCCATAAAGATGGATTTTGGAATCACTTGGTTATGAATCATTTGATGCTTGCGAACCGTGCCTTTTGGGCAAGATGACTAAAACTCCGTTCTTGGAACAATGGAATGAGCTCTTGACTTATTGGAAATAATACATACCGATGTATGCGATCCAATGAGTGTTGATGCTCGTGGCAAGTATCGTTATTTTCTGACCTTCACAAGATGATTTGAGCAGATATGTGTATATCTACTTGATGAAACATAAGTCTGAAATAGTTGAAAGGTTCAAAGAATTTCAGAGTGAAGTGGAAAATCATCGTAACAAGAAAATAAAGTTTCTGCGATCTGATCGCGGAGACGAATATTTGAGTTACGAGTTTGGTCTTCAACTAAAACAATGTGAAATAGTTTCACAGTTCACGCCACCTGGAACACCACAACATTATGGTGTGTCCGAACATCGTAATCGTACTTTATTGGATATGGTGCGATCTATGATGTTTCTTACTGATTTACCATTGTCATTTTGGGGTTATGCATTAGAGACAGCTGCATTCACGTTAAAAGGGCACCATCTAAATCCGTTGAGACGACACTATATGAACTGTGGTTTAGCAAGAAACCCAAGTTTTCGTTTCTTAAAAGTTTGGGGCTACGATGCTTATGTGAAAAAGTTTCATCCTGATAAGCTCAAACCCAAATCGGAGAAGTGCGTCTTCATAGAATACCCAAAGAAAACTGTTGGGTACACCTTCTATCACAAATCCGAAGGCAAGATATTCGTTGCTATATTCAGATCCTTTCTAGAGAAGGAGTTTCTCTCGAAAGAAGTGAGTGGGAGGAAAGTAGAACTTGATGAGGTAACAGTACCTGCTCCCTTATTGGAAAGTAGTCCATCACAAGAACCGGTTGTCGTGGTTCTAAGTCTGACAGTAGAGTGGGGGGTAGGTAAGGAGAGGCAAGGTCCTAGCTATGGAGAGGTTGTGAACACAAGCGATGTACGAGTTCAGGCCCTTCTCGGAGGAAGTAAAAGCCCTACGTCTCGGAGCCCTGAGGCGGTCGAGTGGATTATCAGTGTAGGTGTTACAAGAGTGCGAACCCCTCTATCTGTGGAGGGGGGTGGCTTATATAGAGTGCGCCAGGACCCCAGCCAGCCCACATAATGGAGAGGTTTAAGTACATTAAGCCTGGGGCGTTACTGGTAATGCCCCTCATAAAGTGCCTTAACTATCATTAAGTCTATTCAATTACAAGCCGTTGCGTTGCAGAGTGCCTTCTGACCTTCTGGTGGTCGAGTGTATCTTCATGGTCGAGTGAGTCTTCCATGATCGAGTCCTTCCAGTCAGTCGAGTGGGTTCCTCTTTGGTCGACTGGAAGATGATCTCTTCTAAGAGTGCCCCTGGGTAGGACGTTTAGGTCAGGCCTATGACCCTACCCTAGGTACATGAATCCATCACTAGCCCCCGATTGGATTGAGGCTTGAGTGAGGAAGGAGTTGACGCTGTTTCCGATTGTCTTTTGCATACTGGCTATGTGTTGTTCTGGATCAAGATCTTCTTTGTTGATAACAAGCAACTTTTCTTCAGTCGACTCGATCCATTCTTGTTATCTAGTCGAGTGATCTTTTATACTTCGTTGTTCCCGAACGACGAATCGTAAGAAATTTCGCACTTGGCAAGTCGATCTGCCGCCATGGATTCAGCGGATCTGAAATTTGGGGAGGCGCGTGGCCAACGGACCGCGCCTTTCGGATGGGACATGACAGGGGCGCCTCGATCTCCAGCGCCGCTTTTTCCGCCACGTATCGTGCGGTGCAACTGTTTCGGGATATGATTGGATTGCTCGGGTCCACATGTCATCCACTCGGAAGGGATGTTATAAATGCAACTCGTGAGGGTTTCGGCACAGTACCCCGTTCTTCCTCCTCTGCTCTCTTCATCTCCGCCCACCGCAACTGCTGCCGCTCCTGCTACTCCCCCTCTCACGCACTCCGCCGGCGGCTATGGGCAAAGAGAAGACGGCGTCTTTGGCCTTGCCTTGAAGAAGGCGTCGGCGGCGGAGAAGGCGTCGGCGGCCGAGAAGGCGAAGGGGAGATCCACCAGCCGCAGCGGTTCCTCATCGAGATCCCGCTTGCCGAAGGGCTGGGTCCAGGGAGATTGGATCCAGTCAACCATCAGGGAGAAGGATCTCCTCGATATGGCCGATGACGGGCTGATCCCCCACGGCGCCGCAAGGCTTCCTGGCAAAGAGTGGCAGCCTCAGCCGGAGGAGGGTGAGTGTGTGCTCCTGGCCACCCATGTTGATCGAGGATTTTCCCCGCCACGAGTGTTTTCTTTCGTGGCTTTCTGAATTTCTTTGGAGCCCAGCTCCACCATTTTACTCAAACTCCATCAGCGTATCTTGCTGCATTTGTGTCTATGTGCGAAAACTTCACGGGCTGTCGACCGCCTGGGTTTGTTCAAGCATATCTTCACATGTCGCTCTCGGTATGAAGAAAGCAAGTCCCGTGATGAGAAGACCCAAGTAGTTCAGATGTGCGGGGGCCTAGGAATCCAAGTGAGGAATAAGAGCACCTTCCCAGCTATGTCTTTTCCCGAGTCGGTCAGGGGCTGGCAATCGACCTGGTTCTATTGCCAGAATGAGTCGACGCCGGGACAGTCGAGTGGTCTTCCTCCATTCACCATGAGTCGAGTGAACAAACCCTCCTCCCTGAAGGTGGTTCCAGAGGAGAGAGCTGATGTGAAGATGTTGATGGACCACGTGGTACAGCTGGTTCGGGACGGTGTGGTGCATGGACCTCTTGGAGGTTTTTCTTCGAGGCGAATCCAGCCTCTTGAGTTCAAGCCCTTGCATGTGGCTGTCTTCAAGAATCAAGACGAGACTCGCGTCCACCGGAGGCGGTCGGCAGCGCCATAGTGGAAAGATGGATGGCCGCGATCATTGGGAACAAGGACAACCCTCGCGGATCCCGGAGGATTTCTCCACTTGACCATAATAGCGTTCCAGACAAAGTACATTTGCTCTGCTTTCCATTGTATGTCTGTCGAATGTGTTTCTGTGATTTGGTCGATTGAGCTCTGCCTTGACGTTTCCAGGCCCTTACCGAGCTATACTCAATGCCCAATGGCGCTCAGGCTCCGACTGAGGAGGGAGAAGCCAGCGGGGGCGAGAGCCAGGAAGAGTGGGATTCAGACGCTGCTGAGGATGACGATGACGACGACGATGATGACGAGGATGAAGAAGAGGAGGAAGAGGAGGAGGTTGCACCACCGCGCTCGGAAAGGCGGTCGAAACTTGTGCACGACCCTTCGGCTGAACGCGGTAAGGGAGTTGCGACTGCCTCGCAGTCGACCAAACGCCCTCGGACCGCTTCTCCGGTGCCGACTGAGAAGGCGCCGAAGCAGTCGAAGGTAGCTCCGTCGAGGCCAACCAAGCCTTTGCCAAAAATGAAGGTGTCCATCCCCACCATATCAGGGTAAACAAATCACTTAAGTCTTCTTGTTCTGTACAAGTTTTGTCTCTGGTTGATAGTTGAATCGGTCGACTGATTCTTTGGAACTTCAGTGCTGCGACTTCCGAAACCTCAGGAAAGGACGAGGACCATGAGATGGAGGACGCGGCGACCTCAAATCCCGGTACTGCATCTTTAATTCTGTTCTTAGTCGACTAACTCATAGTTTCTAACTTTGACTCTTTTCTGAAGCTCCAACCAATGACATTATCACCCTTCCCGACGACGATGATGAGGATGAGGAACCATTGAGGTATAGAAGGTGCAGGAAGGCATCTACTGGCAAAGCCGCCGAAGATGTGACGGCGCCCGAGACTGTTGCGATGGAAGGGGAGGCCAGCACTCGACATACCGTGTCCTTCGCGGTGCCGTTGACGAGTGCTCGACCCACTTCGTCGAGTGCTGGGCAGCCTTCGCTCTTCGCCACGCACCACGTCCCGGAGGACCAAGCTAGTGCTGCTAAGGAGGCGATCCGTCAAGCAGGGATCATGATGGAGCAGGTGAAGATCGTTCGGGATGCGAGCCAAGCAGCTTCGGCGCCAGCTCCGCCCTTCAAAGAAACGTTCGGTCGATCAACCACCGCTGCTCATTAGGGATATGCTATCAAAACTTTTCTTTCTCGAATTCATAGCAGATCACCCACTAGGTGTGTTGGTAAAAACTCCGTGTTAGCGGGGGCACGCTGAGTGCACCCACTGGGTGTAGTCCCCAAGGCTAAGGTCGACTGCTGGCAGTCGGCCTTAGGCTTTATAAGTAAATATTGATCATCACTCGATTGAAGCGAATGGGTTTACGAAACCAGGGGGGACGCTGAGTGCACCCACCGTGTAATCCCGAGGCGTGGTCGATCTGGCGATTGATTACGATCTGAAAAAGCTTTGGTCGATGGTCAACTCTTTTTTTTGGTCGATGGTGTCACTGTTGAATAAGACCCGGTGGGGCACGCTGAGTGCACCCACCGGTGTAATCCAGACTACGGTCGAATGCTTGCATTCGACTATAGTCTTAAAGCGTATCATTTTCTCTATTCACTCGGAAGTGAATCATCTTTGACATTTTGTTGATTGATTCTTCGTAGAAATCCTGTGATCTTCTTGGCGCTATATTGAATCGGAGCGAAGCATATTCAGCTCGAGTTGGACTTGAAGCTAGTGCGGAGAATCGACGAAGGCAAAGGAGGAGACCAAAGGTATGTTTGGTGAGACTTGACGACTCTTTTCTCCCTCATTTGCTTCAAACCTGACTTTGCTATAATTTATAGGCAAGGTGAAGGAGGCCCAGAGGAAGAAGGAGCTTGAGCTGTCGAGAGAAGATCAAGCTTGCCGACGAAAAAGCTAGCCTCGGTCACCAAGCTCGAGCAGACACAACACCAATCTGAAGGCTGCTCGCCATTGCCACCAAGGATGTTGACCGACTAAAAGTGACAAGACCACTCGACCGAGAAGATCAACCAGTTGACCGGAAGAAGAATGACACGAAGGCTTCTGGGTGGTCTTGCTAAAAATTGTTCCTTATGCTCGAAGGTAGTCTTTTACACTCGACCAATTCTTCCAACTGTTATGTTCCCATTCGACTAATTTCTTGATTCGGGTTTTGTCTTTGCGAGTTACATCGCAACTTTGAAGAAGAAACCAGCCGATTGGAGACAAACCTTGACCTGTCAATTCTCCGGTGAATGATGAAGTTGCCATGAACTTCTTCCGATCGGAGTCCCGTGTTGCCGCTTATCGTGGATTACCTCGCAAGGCTGAAGGTTGCTACGTCCGCATCGACTCGGCGCTCGCCCGGGCGACACTCCAAAATGACCTCGAGTCGTTGATGGCTCGATGAACGCCGTCCCCGACCGAGTGCGGAGTGGAAGAAGTCTTCGCCTCGGTGTGGCGCGAGATGTCGCCTGTGGTGCAGCGAGTCCATTGCAAGGATGCACGAGAAGATAAGTGGCGGCTCTCCAGTGGCCAATACCAAGAAACACGACTTCGGTCCTTCATGGAGACTTTCATCACTGCTGCTACGGATCGCAGATGGGATTGACCTCGGCGAGTTCGTTGCTCCTTCCAGCCTCCACGGAGGGGTAAAAACTTTCCTTGAGTCTTACACTTTAAATTTTCCTCGGTATGCGAGTGGAATTGTAACCGATAAAACCTTAATGTGCTTAGTGCCCGAGCACTCTCGGTTCCTTTAGGTATCGACCTAAATTTGGATTGGATGTTTGGATATGATTGCTTTTGGCTCGGTGCCCTTGCGCAGTTCACAATGAGATGCCTCTGACAATCGACTTATTCCTTAGGCGAGCAATCGGGCTGCAGCTAAGCCCCCAAGTGAGAGGTTTGCTCTTCACTCGGTGGGATTTCTTACATCTTAGGCGAGCACTGGCTGCAGCTAAGCCCCGAGTGAGAGGTTTGCTCTTCACTCGGTAGGATTTCTTATACCTTGGGCGAGCACTGGCTGCAGCTAAGCCCCAGTGAGAGGTTTGCTCTTCACTCGGTAGGATTTCTTATACCTTAGGCGAGCACTGGGCTGCAGCTAAGCCCCCGAGTGAGAGGTTTGCTCTTCACTCGGTAGGATTTCTTATATCTTAGGCGAGCACTGGGCTGCAGCTAAGCCTCCGAGTGAGAGGTTTGCTCTTCACTTGGTAGGTTTTCCGTTGTATTTGTGGCGAAGCTCGGAGGAGAGGGTCGCAGTCGACCTGCACCTCGTCTTCCTTGCGAGCGCACATCATACTTATGGTGTAGCTCGGAGGAGAGGGTCGCAGTCGACCTGCACCTCGTCCTCCTTGCGAGCACTCATTGTACTTAGGCTAGTACTTGGACTGCAGCTAAGCCCCCGAGTGGAAGTCTGGCTTGCCACTCGGTAGGATTTTTAGTTACTTAGGCGAGCACTGGGCTGCAGCTAAGCCCCCGAGTGGAAGTCTGGCTTGCCACTCGGTAGGATTTTTAGTTACTTAGGCGAGCACTGGCTCTGCTAAGCCCCGAGTGGAAGTCGGCTTGCCACTCGGTGGGATTTTAGTTACTTAGGCGAGCACTGGCTGCAGCTAAGCCCCGAGTGGAAGTCCAGGTTGCCACTCGGTAGGATTTTTATAACTTAGGCGAGCACTGGGCTGCAGCTAAGCCTCCGAGTGGAAGTCTGGCTTGCCACTCGGTAGGATTTTTAGTTACTTAGGCGAGCACTGGGCTGCAGCTAAGCCCCCGAGTGGAAGTCTGGCTTGCCACTCGGTAGGATTTGTACAAACTTAGGCGAAACGGATTCGCGACTAAGCCACCCACCGGGGGAAAATTTTACTGGACAAAAATAAAGAGTGACAAAAACTATGAAGGAACTATGACACTATTATTTCGAAGCCCATGAACTACAGAAGTATTTTATTACAACTCATCCGAGTGAAAAATTTCAAGTGTAAAACGGGCGGAGCAGATCCGCATTCCAAGCTCGGGGCTCTTCGATATTGTGTTCGACGTTGTAGAGACGGTATGCCCCGTTGTGGAGAACCTTTGTGACGATGAAGGGCCCTTCCCAGGAGGGAGCGAGCTTATGTTGTTTCTGCTGATCCACTCGAAGGACCAGATCCCCTTCCTGAAAGGCTCGACCTCTCACATTTACGGCGTAAAGACGACGCAAGTCTTCTTTGGTAGATGGTCGGCGGATCGAGCCATCTCCCTTTCCTCTTCTAGGAGGTCGATTGCATCTTGACACGCTTGCTCAGCTTCGCTTCATTGTAAAGTTCAATTCGGGAGCATTGTGAAGAAGATCACTTTCGGTAGGACTGCTTCACTCCATAGACCAAGAAGAATGGAGTTCTTCCGGCCGACCGATTAAGCGTGGTCCGCAAACCCCAAAGCATCAAGGGAGTTAAATGGACCCAAGCTCGGCCGCATGCTTGAGATCTCGCATCGATCGGGCTTGAGACCCTTGAGGATTACTTGTTGGCCGTTCTGCTGTCCGTTCATTGTGGATGGGCGATCAAGCATAGTCGACTCGCGTGCCTTGGCGTTGCGAAATCTTTGAATTCTTCCGAGTCAAAATTCGACCCATTATCCGTGATAATGTTGTGCGGGACCCCATATCTAAACGTCAGCTCTCTGATGAAGGAAACAGCAGTACCGGCGTCAAGACTCTTGATTGGTTTAGCTTCAATCCATTTGGTGAACTTGTCATTGCTACCAAGTACATCGTGAAACCGCTCCGACCTGTTCGCAAGGGACCGACCATGTCCAGCCCCCATACTGCGAAAGGCCAGACGAGTGGAATGGTCTTCAGGGCTGACGCTGGCTTGTGTGACATATTGGAATAGAACTGACATCCTTCGCACTTGTCTACTATTTCTTTCGCCATCTCATTCGCTCTAGGCGAGTAAAATCCGGCTCGGTATGCTTTGGCTACAATGGTCGAGAGGGCGCATGGTGACCACAGGTCCCAGTGGATGTCATTGAGTATGACTCGACCTTCTTACGGCGTTATGCATTTCGACCAACTCGGTCGGGCTTTCTCTATCTGCTGTCCTTTAATAGCGGTAAAGGCTTTGGATTGACGGACGATCTGGCGACCCTCTTCCTCATCTTACGGGAGCTCTTTTCTCGAATATATGCGATGTATGGAATTGTCGATCTGGAGTGATCACTAAAACTTCCATGACCAAGTCGACCACCGCTGGGACCTCAACCTCGATCAGTGCAGTGGCACTCTTGGGCTGTGGAGTTTCCTCTGTGAAGGATCTTCTTTAGCGGCGGAGTGTGTATATGCTCCAAAACACACCACTCGAATGGCTTCTCTTTTGGAACCTATCTTTGCGGATCATCTGCTGCTTGATTTTTCATCGGGGATGTGATGGAGCTCAACCCTCGAACTTCTTTTTCGGCTTCCTCCTTTGCATTGCAAGATCCAACATGGTGGGCTTCTCACGTCCCACTCCTTCATCACCTAGTTGACCACTAAATCTGAGTCGCCATAGACCATCGGTGACGGACGCCAAGTGAGATGGCCATGCAAATCCATATAAGAGGGCCTCGTACTCTGCCTCATTGTTGGAGGAATCAAAGTGAATCTGGAGCACATACCTAAGCTTATCTCCTCCGGGGAAACCAGAACCACCCCAAAGACCGAACCATTCACATCTTAGAGCCATCGAAGAACACGGTCCAATGCTCCGAGTGAACTTCATCGGCTGCTGTTGTTCAATCCACTCGGCGAGGAAATCCGCTATTGCACGGGACTTAATGGCTTTCTTTGCCTCAAATTTGATATCAAGGGAAGAAGTTCAATCGCCCATTTCGCCACTCGACCGGTTGCGTCTCTGTTGTGCGAATCTCGACAAAGGGCGTCACCGACGATCGTGATAGAATGATCGAGAAATAATGAGCAACCTTCTTCGTGGTCATGTATATGCCATACACAAGCTTCGATAATGAGGATATCTCTGCTTGGATGGAGTCAAGACTTGGACAAATAATACACCGGCGCTGAACTTTGAAGGCCTTTCCTTCCTCTTCCGCTCGACCGTAAGCCTTTATCTCGACGACTTGTCCGATGGCTGCAATATAAAGCAACAGAGGCTCTTTACTGGTTGGAGCAGCAAGCACCGGCTGGGTGGAGAGCGAGCTTTTAGCTCGACAAGCGCTGCATCGACTTCGAGTCCACTCGAACTTGTCGGCCTTCTTCATCGATCGGTAAAGAGGCAATGCCTTTTCACCGAGTCGTGAGATGAATCGACTTAATGCGGCCAAGCATCGATAAGCTTCGGGCGTCGTGCACTCGCGCAGGCGTTTCATTCGGAGAATAGTGCGATCTTCTCGGGATTAGCATCGATCCCTCGTTCGAAGCGAAAACCGAGTAATTTTCCACGGGGACTCGAATGTGCACTTTGACGGATTGAGCTTGATATCGTACCTTCCGAGGTTGGCAAATGTTTGGCTAGGTCAGCAAGCAGGTCGGAACCTTTTCGCGACTTAACGACGATATCATCCATATCGCTTCCACATTCCGACCGATTTGAGT
The DNA here is from genome assembly GCA_021437245.1 of Aegilops speltoides. Taxonomy (NCBI): domain Eukaryota; kingdom Viridiplantae; phylum Streptophyta; class Magnoliopsida; order Poales; family Poaceae; genus Aegilops; species Aegilops speltoides. The sequence continues at coordinate 436,883,028 of CM038143.1, forward strand.
GAAGACACTTCAATCATTCGCATAAATGTGGCTCGGCATTCTTGAGGCGAATGGCATGGTGATATAGCGAAGCACCGAATGGAGTGATGAAAGCTGTTTTATTTCATCGGGTCCATCTGGTGATCGATGATACGGAATATGCATCTAGAAAAGACAATCTCACATCCCGCGGTCGAGTCAACAATTTGATCTATGCGGGAGAGGAAAATGATCCTTCGGCAGGCCCGATTGATGTGCTTAAAGTCAATGCACATGCGAAGTGAGTTGTCCTTCTTGGGAACCATGGCGACATTAGCGAGCCACTCGAGTGGTATATCTCTCGGATAAATCCGCCGCCAACAATGAGCCACTTCTTCACCAATAGCTTTTCTCTTACGGGCGGCGGACCGCCAAGATGCTCTTTAACGGTTTCACTGACTTGTCGACTCGGGGCGATGCTCAGCCAGATCCCCAGGAACACGGCATGTCGGTGGCTTCCATGCGAAAATGTCCTAGTTCTCACGGAGGAACTGGATGGCGCTTCTTCCTATTTCGGTCGGCGTCGTGGAAATGTGGGTCGGGGCTGCATTGGGGTCGATCGGGTGAATATGAACTGGCCGTCTCACGGACGGTGAAATCTGAACTCTGTGGCTGGCTTCTTGGATCGTAACAAATCACTCGGATCTGCATTTTGCTTGTATTCTTCGAATTCGACCGCTGTCACTTGTGAGTCGGCAATCTTCGAGCCCTTCTGAAAGCACTTTCTGCCTTTTTCCGATCACCGGTGACAGTGATCACTCCCTTGGGGCTTGGCATTTTCAGTTTGAGGTACACGTAACATGGTCGAGCCATGAATCGTGCGTAGGCTGGCCTCCCCAAAATGGCATGGTATGCACTCTGAAAATCCACAACCTCAAAGGACAACTTTTCCTTGCGGAAGTGCTTGGAATCACCAAAAACCACGTCCAGAGCTATTTGGCCGAGCGAATTGGCCTTCTTCCCTGGTATGACTCCGTGGAAACTCATGTTGCTGGTGCTCAATCGGGACATCGGAATGCCCATCCCTTTCAATGTATCTGCATATAACAAGTTCAGCCCACTACCACCATCCATTAGCACTTTCGTCAGTCGAGTGCCTTCGACAATTGGGTCGACCACCAATGCTTGCCGCCCAGGGGTGGCAATATGAGTCGGATGATCAGATTGGTCGAATGTGATGGGTGTTTGGGATGACTTCACGTAACAGCTTCTTGGGGCAACCATGTTTACCTCACGGTTAATGACTTTCATCGACTCTTGCTTTCCACATCCGCGAAGATCATCAGTGGAGTTGACATGCGGATATTCTTCCTCCTTGTCCTCTTTGTCTCCGGCCTTGTCGGCTCCTTCTCCTTGTCCTTAGACTGTTTTCCTAAAACTTCTTTGGATCGAGTCGACCTTTGGCAGTGGTGTGCTTTGGGTAAATGATGTTGCCCTCTTCATCTTTCTTCGTGTGAATATGGCATGGCATATCCATCACGTCATTGCCTTCTTTATCCTTTACTTTCTTAGGATTCCAGGATCCTTTTGGCTTCCCCTTGAACTTCCCCTGAGTCACGGCCAGGGCCTCTCCTGGAGCTGCTGGCTCGGCTTTGGAATTTCCCTTCTCCGACTGACTTGGCTTGTACTTACCACTTCGGAGTCAGTCTTCTTCCTCGCCATTAGGCGTGCCAGTAGCAATCTCCATCATTCGACTCAAGGTCATGTCGCCATTCGACCAAACTTGAGACTCAATTCTCTGTTCTTGGCGCCATCTTTGAAGGCATAAAACTGCTGATGGTCCGACACATTTTCCACAGTATGGTGCAGAGTGATCCACCTCTGAATGTACTCTCGGAGAGTCTCATTGGTCTTCTGCACACAAACTTGCAGCTCTGTCAAGCCAGCCGGTCGTTTGCAGGTTCCTTCAAAAGTCTGACGAACACTCGGGACAAATCTTCCCAAGTATATATCTTGCTAGGGCGTGGCGATTCAGCCATGCTCGCATAACCTTCCAACATGAGGGCAAATGCTTCATGGCCACCTCATCATTCCCTCCACCAATCTGAACAGCCACTCGGTAATCTTCAAGCCAAGTTTAGGGCTTGGATTCCCCGATGAACTTGTCGACTCTGTTGCCAATCTGAAATTGGGGATTCTGCGGCTCTGATGGCCTGCTAAAACACTCCGGACGAAACATGCACTCGATTGCTGGTGGGTGCATCTCTCTCGAGTCGCCTCGATGGGCCCTGTTCGGTCGACCAAGCCTTGCACGATAATGGATCGCGCGTCAAAGCCTGGTTCCACAGGGTCGACCGAACTCTTCGCCCATCTTGAGACGTCTGTCATCCTGCGCCGAGGCGTCGACCCTTCCCTCGGAGGGGAAAGGGGCACTCGACGCCTGTCATCCCGGTCTCCATATTGATCTCGCCGGTTGTCGCGCCCTTCTCGCCGCGGAGGTGATCGGGGACTATGAGCCGACTGGACAGTATTCGCAGCGACGGATCGACTGTGAATTCTGTTCCGCGACTGCGACACAGCTGTGCTCTGATCTCCTGCTGCTCGGAGTAAATCTCGGATCTGTCTCAAGCCTCTCCCAGCCTCTGACTGAGAAGGCTGGATGGACTCTGCTATGCGGGTTGCAGCTGCTAAATTCTGAATCGGCGTGCGGTATACCTGAGTCGGAGGGAAGAGACGACGTCGACTGGCTTCAGGAATTCGTTGCCGCGCGCGTTCGTCAAGTGCTCGTTGAAGGTTCTCCAAGCGAGCGCGTTCAGCCACATTGGCCAAACGTGCCTCCTCCAAGGCGCGAGCCTCGGGGGTTTCTCCCGCGATGGGAGTATGCAGGGCATCCATGTTCCTGCGGCGAAGCTCTTCACTCTGCAGAGAGTCGAGTGTCTCGGGCTGGTACTCTTCGTGCTCTTGCGCGGGGTCGCCTCCACCGGCCGCTCCGCCACCGTGGGCGAAGCCGGGAGGACTGCAAGGGCCGTCGACCATGAGGATTTCCGCCGCTGGATCACTGCTATCACATTCGGATCACGATCTCTCTGAGCCGGTCGGCAGATCGAGCAGTAGTAGAGGGACTCGTCGGGCTCAATTGCCGCGACCTGGGCGATGGCTGTCTGGCGAGCCACCGCGTGTTTCACCCACCGCTGGAGCCTCGACCGACCAGAGCGCTTGCGCTAGTGGGAGACCGGGTGAGCGACCGACAGAGGAGTCGACCGATACGGGGTTGACGGTTGCCGCAGCAGAACGCCGCGAACACATGCGCGAAAGTGCGTCGCCCCGCGGACGGGGAGCGCCTCGATGTTTAGTGGAGCCTCCTGGAGCCATGCGGAGTCGTCGGCGACAAAGGTGAGAGCACCGAGACGGATCTCGTGCCCCTCAACCAAAACTCCAGCAGTCATCATGATGAAGGTACTCGGAAGTACTGCAACTCCTCCACAAATCGCTAAAACACCTGCCCCACGGTGGGCGCCAACTGTCGTGGTTCTAAGTCCCACAAGAGAGTGGGGGTAGGTAAGGAGAGGCAAGGTCCTAGCTATGGAGAGGTTGTGAACACAAGCGATGTACGAGTTCAGCCCTTCTCGGAGGAAGTAAAAGCCCTCGTCTCGGAGCCTGAGGCGGTCAGTGGATTATCGGTGTAGGTGTTACAAGAGTGCGAACCCCTCTATCTGTGGAGGGTGGCTTATATAGAGTCTTGAGACCCCAGCCAGCCCACATAATGGAGAGGTTTAAGTACATTAAGCACAGGCGTTCTTGTAACGCCCTCATAAAAATGCCTTAACTATCATTAAGTCTATTCAATTACAAGCCGTTGCGTTGCGAGTGCCTTGACCTTCCGGTGGTGAGTGTATCTTCATGGTCGAGTGAGTCTTCCATGATCGAGTCCTTCGGTCGGTCAGTGGGTTCCTCTTTGGTCATTGGAAGATGATCTCTTCTAAGAGTGCCCCGGTAGGGCGTTTAGGTCAGGCCTATGACCCTACCTAGGTACATGAATCCATCACGGTTCTGTGACAACTACACCAATTAGTGAGGAAGCTAACGATATTGATCATAAAACTTGAGATCAAGTTTCTCTTGAACCTCGTAAGTCTACGAGTAAGATCCGCACTGAGTGGTGCGGTAATCCTGTTCGGAAGTCATGTTACTAGACCATGATAAACCTACGAACTATGAGGAAGCGATTATGAGCCCAGATTCCGCGAAATGGCTTGAGGCCATGAAATCTGAGATTGGATCCATGTATGAGAACAAAGTGTGGACTTTGGTGGAGTTGCCCGATGATCGGCAAGCCATATTGTATAAATGGATCTTCAAGAGGAAGACAGATACTGATAGTAGTGTTACTATCTACAAAGCTCGACTTGTCGCAAAAAAGGTTTTTGACAAGTTCAAGGTGTTGACTACAATGAGATTTTCTCAACTATAGCGATGCTTAAGTCTGTCCGAATCATGTTAGCAATTGCCACAATTTATGAAATCTGGCAAATGGATGTCAAAACTACATTCCTTAATGGTTTTCTTAAAGAAGAGTTGTATATGATGCAACCAGAAGGTTTTGTCAATCCTAAAGGTGTTAACAAAATGTGCAAGCTCCAGCGATCCATCTATGGACTGGTGCAAGCATCTCAGAGTTGGAATATACGTTTTGATATGTTGATCAAAGCATATAGTTTTGTACAGACTTACGGTGAAGCCTGTATTTTCAAGAAAGTGAGTGGGAGCACTACAGCATTTCTGATAAGTATATGTGAATGACATATTGTTGATCGGAAATAATGTAGAATTATTCTGCAAAGCATGAAAGGATACTTGAATAAGAGTTTTTCAAAGAAAGACCTCGGTGAAGCTGCTTACACATTGAGCATCAAGATCTATATAGATAGATCAAGACGCTTGATAAGATTTTTCAATGAATACATACCTTGATAAATTTTTGAAATAGTTCAAAATGGAACAGTCAAAGAAGGAGTTCTTGCCTGTGTTGCAAGGTGTGAAATTGAGTAAGACTCAAGACCCGACCATGGCAGAAAATAGAAAGAGAATGAAAAGTCATTCCCTATGCCTCAGTCATAGGTTCTATAAAGTATGCTATGCTGTGAACCATACATATTGTATACCTTGCTCTGAATTCGGCAAGGGAATACAATTTTGATCTAATAGTAGATCACTGGACAGCGGTCAAGAATATCCTTAGTAAGGACTAAAGAGATGTTTCTCAATTATGGAGGTGATAAAAGAGTTCGTTGTAAAAGTTACATCGGTGCAAACTTTTACACTGATCCAAATGACTCTAGGTCTTAATCTGGATACATATTGAAAGTGGGAGCAATTAGCTAGAGTAGCTCCATACAGAGCATTGTAGACATAGAATATTTGCAAAATACATACGGCTCTGAATGTGACAGACCCGTTGACTAAGCTTCTCTCACGAGCAAAACATGATCACACCTTAGTACTCTTCGGTTGTTAATCACATAAGCGATGTGAACCAGATTATTGACTCTAGTAAACCCTTTGGGTGTTGGTCACATGACGATGTGAACTATGTGTGTTAATCATATACAGATGCAAGTGGGACGCTGAAGGAAATATGCCCTAGAGGCAATAATAAAGTTATTATTTATTTCCTCATATCATGATAAATGTTTATTATTCATGCTAGAATTGTATTAACCGGAAACATGATACATGTGTGAATACATAGACAAACATATAGTCACTAGTATGCCTATACTTGACTAGCTCATTAATCAAATATGGTTATGTTTCCTAACCATAGACATGAGTTGTCATTTGATTAACAGGATCACATCATTAGGAGAATGATGTGATTGACATGACCCATTCCGTTAGCCTAGCACTTGATCGTTTAGTATGTTTCTATTGCTTTCTTCATGACTTATACATGTTCTTGTAACTATGAGATTATGCAACTCCCGTTTACCGGAGGAACACTTTGGGTGCTACCAAACGTCACAACATAACTGGGTGATTATAAAGGAGTACTACAGGTGTCTCCAAAGGTACATGTTGGGTTGGCGTATTTCGAGATTAGGTTTTGTCACTCCGATTGTCGGAGAGGTATCTCTGGGCCCTCTCGGTAATGCACATCACTATAAGCCTTGCAAGCAATGTGACTAATAAGTTAGTTGCGGGATGATGCATTACGTAACGAGTAAAGAGACTTGCCGGTAACGAGATTGAACTAGGTATTGGATACCGACGATCGAATCTCGGGCAAGCAACATACCGATGACAAAGGAACAACGTATGTTGTTATGCGGTTTGACCGATAAAGATCTTCGTAGAATATGTAGGAGCCAATATGAGCATCCGGTTCCGCTATTGGTTATTGACCGAGAATAGTTCTAGGTCATGTCTACATAGTTCTCGAACCCGTAGGGTCTGCACAACTTAACGATACGGCGAGTTCTATTATGAGTTTATAAGTTTTGATGTACCGAAGGAGTTCGGAGTCCCAGATGAGATAGGGGACATAACGAGAAGTCTCGAAATGGTCGAGATGTAAAGATCGATATATTGGACGACTATATTCGGACTTCGGAAAAGTTCCGAGTGATTCGGGTATTTATCGGAGTACTGGAGAGTTACGGGAATTCGTCGGGGAGAAGTATTGGGCCTTATTGGGACATACGGGAAAGAGAGAGGGGCTGCCTAGGGCAGGCCGCGAGCCCCCCCAAGGCCTAGTCCGAATTGGACTAGGGGGAGGGGCCGCACCCCCTCCTTCCTTCCCTTCTCTCTTCCCTTTCCTTCTCTCCTACTCCTACTACATGGAAGGTCTCCTAGTTGGACTAGGAAAGGAGGGAATCCTACTCCCGGTGGGAGTAGGACTCCTCCCTGGCGCACCCTCCCTTGGCCGGCCGCCTCCTCCCACTTGATCCTTTATATACGGGGGCAGGGGGCACCCCACAACAACACAAGTTGATCTACGGATCGTTCCTTAGCCGTGTGCGGTGCCCCCTTTCACCATATTCCACCTCAGTCATATCGTCGCGGAGTTTAGGCGAAACCCTGCGCCGGTAGAACATCATCATCGTCACCACGCCATCGTGCTGACGGAACTCATCTCCGGAGCTCGGCTGGATCGGAGGCCGGAGATCGTCATCGAGCTGAACGTGTGCTGAACTCGGAGGCTCCGTACGTTCGGTGCTTGGATCGGTCGGATCGTGAAGACGTACGACTACATCAGCCGCGTTGTGATAACGCTTCCGCTTACGGTCTACGAGGGTACGTGGACATACACTCTCCCCTCTCGTTGCTATGCCATCACCATGATCTTGCGTGTGCATAGGAAATTTTTTGAAATTACTACGTTCCCCAACACTAGTCATCATCGGTGAACATCTTCATGTTGATCGTATCTGCTATACTACTCATGTTCGACCTTTCGGTCTCTTGTGTTCCGAGGCCATGTCTATACATGCTAGGCTCGTCAAGTCAACCTAAGTGTTTTGCATGTGTAAATCTGGCTTACACCCGTTGTATGCGAACATTAGAATCTATCACACCCGATCATCACGTGGTGCTTCGAAACAACGAACTTTCGCAACGATGCACAGTTAGGGGGAACACTTTCTTGAAATTTTATGAGGGATCATATTAGTTATGCTACCATCGTTCTAACCAAATAAGATGCAAAAACATGATAAACATCACCTGCAATCAAATAGTGACATGATATGGTCAATATCATTTTGCTCCTTTTGATCTCCATCTTCGGGGCGCCATGATCATCATCGTCACCGGCATGACATCATGATCTCCATCATCGTGTCTCCATGAAGTTGTCTCGCCAACTATTACTTCTACTACTATGGCTAACGGTTTAGCAATAAAGTAAAGTAATTACATGGTGTTATTCAATGACACGCAGGTCATACAATAATTAAGACAACTCCTATGGCTCCTACCGGTTGTCATACTCATCGACATGCAAGTCGTGATTCCTATTACAAGAACATGATCAATCTCATACATCACATATATATCATTCATCACATCCTTTTGGCCATATCACATCACACGGCATTTGCTGTAAGAACAAGTTAGACGTCCTCTAATTGTTGTTGCAAGTTTTTTATGTCGCTGCTATAGCTTTCTAGCAAGAACGTTTCTTACCTACGCCAAAACCACAACGTGATATGCCAATTGCTATTTACCCTTCATAAGGACCCTTTTCATCGAATTCAATCCGACTAAAGAGGGAGAGACAGACACCCGCTAGCCACCTTATGCAACTAGTGCATGTCAGTCGGTGGAACCTGTCTCACATAAGCGTACATGTAAGGTTGGTCCGGGCCGCTTCATCCCACGATGCCGCCGAATCAAGATTGACGCCCACAACAACTTGTGTTCTACTCATGCATAGAAACTACACATAGACCTAGCTCCTGATGCCACTGTTGGGGATCATTGCAGAAATTAAAAAAATTCTACGCATCACCAAGATCAATCTATGGAGAGACTAGCAACGAGAGAGAGGGGAGTGCATCTTCATAGCCTTGAAGATAGCGAAACGGAAGCATTGCAAGAACGCGGATGAAGGAGTCGTACTCGTAGCGATTCAGATCGCGGTTGATTCTGATCTTAGCGCCGAACAACGGCGCCTCCGCATTCAACACACGTGCAGCCCGGTGACGTCTCCCGCGCCTTGATCCAGCAAGGAGGAGGGAGAGGTTGGGGAAGATAACTCCAGCAGCAGCACGACGGCGTGGTGGTGGTGGAGCAGCGGTTCTCCGGCAGGGCTTCGCCAAGCTCAAACAAAGGAGGAGAGGTGTTGGAGAGGGGGAGGGCTGCGCCTTGGATGTAGTGCGGCTGCCCTCCCTCCTCCACTCTATTTATAGGGCGAAGGGGGAAGGGGGCCGGCCCCTCTAGATGAGATATAGAGGCGGCCAAGGGAGGGGCTTGCCCCCAAGACAAGGCGCGCCTTTAGGGTTCCCCCCAACTCAGCTATGCGCCCTCGATGCGGCTATATCTCCCACGTGTCGGGCACGACTTAGAGGCATAACCGCATTGAAAGCAATGTCGCAAGTGAGGTAATCTTCACACAACCCAAGTAATACATAAGGAAAGAGATACATAGTTGGCTTACAATCGCCACTTCACACAATTACATGAATAAAGCATTACATCATCCAGATACAATCAAGGTCCGACTACGGAACCAAAATAAAAGAAGAACCCCAAATCGACAAAGGACCCCGATCGACCCCAACCGGGCTCCACTCTTGATCAACTAGAGCGAAACAACACAAAGGGCAAGATCTTCATCGAGCTCCTCCTTGAGCTTGATTGCGTCACCGCCGGGTAACATAGACACCGCAAACTGGTTTTGGAAGTATCTGGTGAGCCACGAGGACTCAGCAATCCCATTACCATGGGTATCAAGACTAGCAAAGCTTAAAGGGAAAGGAAGGGGTAAAGTGGTGAGGTTGCAGCAGCGGCTAAGCATGATATGGTGGCTAACATACACAAATAAGAGCGAGAAGAGAAACAAGCGGAACGGTCGTCAACTAGCAATGATCAAGAGGTGATCCTGAACACCTACTTACGTCAAACATAACACAGAAACCGTGTTCACTTCCCGGACTCCGCCGAGAAGAGACCATCACGGCTACACACTCGGTTGATGCGTTTTAATTCGGATCAAGTGTCAAGTTGTCTACAACCGGACATTAACAAATTCCCATCTGCCACATAACCGCGAGCACGGCTCTCGAAAGTTTATACCTGCGGGGTGTCCCAACTTAGCCCATGACAGCTCTCGCGATCATCGAAGGAATAGACCTTCACCCGAGACACTCCGATCAGACTCGGTATCCCGGTACATCAAGACATTTCGACAATGGTAAAACAAGACCAGCAAAGCCTCCCGGCGTGCCGACATCCTGATAGTAGCCGCGCGTATCTCGTCTCAGGCCACGACCGGATGAGCAATCCGTACAACTAAAACCAGACCTCAAGTTTCCCTGAGGGGGCGCTGCAAAGGGCTCTAGTTTGGACCAACACTTAGACAAGCATTGGCCCGGGGGGGCTGAATAAAAGATGACCCTTGGGTTAATTACTCCCAAGGGAAAAGTAGGTGGTGGTGAGGCAAATGGTAAAAGGCAATGTTGGGCCTTGCTGGACAAGTTTTATTCAAAGCGAACTGTCAGGGGGGTCCCATAAATCACCCGACCGCGTAAGGGACGAAAAATCCGGGAACATAACACGGTATGGCGGAAACTAGGGCGGCAAGAGTGGAACAAAACACTGGGCATAAGGCCGAGCCTTCCACCCTTTACCAAGTATATAGATGCATTAATAATATAAGAGATATTGTGATATCCCAACATAAACCCTGTCCACCATGGAGAAATCTTCAACTTCACCTGCAACTAGCAACGCTATAAGAGGAGCTGAGCAAAGCGGTAACATAGCCAAACAACGGTTTGCATAGGAATGGTGTCAAAGGTTAGAGGTTCATGGCAATTTGGGATGGCTGGACAAACAGGTAATAGGTAGCGCAGCATAGCGAAAGAACGAGGCAACTAGCATAGCAATGATAGTAGTGAGATCCAGGGTAGCGGTCATCTTGCCTGAGATCCCGCAAGGAAGAAGAACGAGTCCATGAAGAAGACAAACGGACGTAGTCGAACAATCCTCACAACTCCGGAACGAAACCGAAGCTAACGAGAGAAGCAAACCGGAAAGAAGCAAACAACATAGTAAACACACAAGCATAATCATGGCATGATGCATGAACAAGTATGATGCATGTCCGGTTTAATGAGGCATGGCATGGCAAAGTGCAACAAACAATTGCTACAAGTTAAGTGGAGCTCAATATGCAACGAGTTGCATATTGACGGAACACCACATTCAAGTATTTAGTTCGCTCTCGTTTAGGTACACAACTATGTTAAATGTTGTTAAACATGGCAAGAGGTGAAGCATAACAAAACTACCTACCTAGGCAAGTTTAAATGAGGCCGGGAATAACAAACAACAAGTCCGGAAACTCCTCATATGCATATATTAGGTTTGGTACTGTTCTGCCCTAAACACAATTTTAGAGTTGTTAAACATGCAAGATGAGTGCACCATGTTAAACTAGGCAAAATTCTACCCCATTTACATATAAAGTTTATTAAAATCGAGTTACTGAGTTATTTAGTTATGAAATAAATCATTTTAACATGGCAATTTAGCAAATTAACACAAACAGCATTTTAAACATTTTAAACATGGATGAAAATGGCATATTATGAAACTAGATGAAAAACTAAGCATTTTACATATATAAATTATTTTAAACCGATGCACGGTTGTGGAGTTATTATATGCATGAACATTAGGGGGTTTTCTGTAAAACAGGGAACTCTGGATAAATAGCAAAATTCGCAGGCGCTGGAAAAAAACAACACGGGCCGAAACAGCTAGCTGGCCCAACCGCAGAAAAAGAAAGAAAAAAAAAGGAGGGCGCTGCGGTAGCTCACCCATGGGCCTCGGCCAAGCTGGTGGAGAGGTCTGGCAGGCCGGTGGATCTAGCAAAGAGGAGCTGGGCCTTGGCGCGGTCCAAGCGAGGCGCCGACGAAGCGGGCGGTCAACGCGCTCTAGGCGCTCGTCGAAGCGTAACAATGGCGGCGCTGGACGGAAGGCAGCAGCAGGGCCCGGCGAGGAAGGCATGGGAGCGCGGCGCCGGGGTGCTGTTGGCGAGGAACGGCGTCGGGGAGCTCGAGGAGGACGTCATCCGGGCGCGGGAGGCGAGGATGGCAGCGCAAAGGAGCTTCAGTGGCGTCAGCAGTTCTCTGTGAAGAAAGACAGGAGGAACATTCAGCGAGAGAGAGATCTCGAGAGCGGCACGGGAGGAAAAAAGCGAGGCACGGCTGATGGTGCTTGTTCTGCGGAGGGGTCCGGCGAGGAAGAACGGCCGCGGGGCTGCAGCTCGGGAAGGAGGAGCTCGGGCTCTGGCTTGCGGCCGACGGCCCAGAGCGACGCGTCGTGGCTCGCTTCGAGCGAGGGCAAAGCTGGCGGGCGCCAAAGATCCAACAGCGACGGAGGACGGCGGTCAACGGCGATGGGGAGGCGCAGGGAGGCCGGAACGGGGCCGCAGGTGGCCGGATCCGGTGGAGGTCGTGGTCGGGGACCCGTTCCCGGCGTCGGCGGCGAGACCTAGGGCGGGAGGAGCACGGCGCAGGGGCTCCTCGGGCTCCGACGCGAGGAAAGAGGAGGCAGCTGCGGGCTGGTTGGATGGATCGGGAAGGATGAGATTGCGGGCGCTGGTTGGTGGAAACGGATCTAGGAGGATCCCGAGGGGAGGAGAACTGGCGGCGGCGGCTGGGAGGATGGGACAAGGCTCCTAATATTTAGGGTTTGACCAAAATAGTCTAGGAGTGGACTATATATATGAAAAAGAGGGAAGTTTAGATCATCGGATCGAAATCCGACGGATGAGAATAACTAGGTAGGGAGTCCAAATAAGAAAACGGAGATACTTTGTAGACGTTTGGGGATGATCCGGATCCAACGGTGACGACTGAGCGGTCCGGGTTCGGGGAAGTTTTTCGGACGCCCGGAAGAGGAGGGTGGTTGTGCGAGAGAGGTCAAACGGTCGACAACAAAAGAACGGTTGGTCCGAGAAACGTCAGCGGAGACGAAGGAGAAGCGGCAACTAACAACGGATGCACGCAAGAGGGTTTGACGAACGCCATGGAGACAAAAGGGTTTTGTTGGTCTCGGAGAAAGAGAGAGAGAGGGTCCAAATGGTCTGCGAGAAGGTCAACAAAGGCAAAGCGGTCCGGGAGATCAACGAGGACAAGGGCCCGACAAAATGCCAACGCCGCAAAGAAAGAAAGGGCAATCGCGAACGGGTGCAGGTTTTAAAATATGACGGCAACAGAGTGCCGATGCAATGCGAATGATGCGATGATGAAATGCACGACATGACCAAAAAGCAAAACGAAAGACAAAAACCCAACCACGGAGAAAATAATATCTCGCATCTCCGGAAAAGGCAAGAGTCGGAGTTACGAATATGGAAAGTTGTATCCGGGGTGTTACAACACTCCACCACTACGAGAGGATCTCGTCCCGAGATCTAGGATGGCACCGGAGGGAAAAGGAAGAGGAGGAGAAGAGGTAAAATTAAGTTGCTTCTTCGACCAATGAGTGAAACCAAAGAACCCTGAGAGGTTGAGCAATTTAAAAGAAAGAGTACAAAAGAGATGAACGAGATTGCAAACAATCCGTTAGAAAAGAGCAAGGAACAGTACGAGGACTTGAAGGTTGCAAAAACATGAATCAAGATTTTGATGGACAAGATAGAATTCGAAAACACTCCGGTTAAAACAAGATGAGAGAGGAAGAATGATATAATTTGGGCAGCACTCCGACTGTAAAAAGAAGGAGTTGAACATGAACTTGACAAATGAGAGGATACTTGATGAAATGAACAACACACTGCCTCCGGAATTGAAAGAATGGCACAAAGGGGTAAGAAACATTTCAGACCGCACTCCGGTTAAATGGATAATCAAGAAAAGAACATGATCCTCACAAAACGAGGTGATGAGTGAAGAGCACAACATCACAATGCCTCCGTAAGAAAGAATAGAAGATAGATCATTGGAATAACAGAATGGAGAAGAAAATGACATCTTCTGCCACAATTGATCTTGGAAAGCACCCTTGCAAGAAGGATAGAATAGAGTTGTTGGAAGACCAACAACAAAAAAACAAGCTTGTAGTGGGCTTATGGAAACATCTCAATCATTATGAGGTGACAACCGGCCACTCACGGAAACAATTGCTTGCTTGAGATTAACGAAGAGATGAAAACTTGTTCCATCAAAATGGAAAAGAGATAACTTGGATCATTGATAAACACCATAAGTAGCAACAACCCTTACGGAAAGGCTTTAGGTGAAACCTGACACAAGATAACTCCAATGAAGAGACTGATGGATTTAAAATACCTCATTCTTGACAACAAGTGAATCATGGAGCATGAACTCAAATTATCAAGAATGACATAGTACCACCTCCAAAATATGGTAGAAAGAATTGCACTCCGAAATGCAAGAAGAAGAATACTTGAACGCCTCAAAACAAAACATGTGTTGAGCACCTATGTTTAATTTTGAGTATAGCTTGGCGGATCATAGCTTCAAGAGAAATCTTGAAGAACAATTGAAGAATGAAGAGAATCCTTGATGAACCACCATGTAGAGCCTCCATGAAGAACTCCGGTAAACAAAAGGACTGAAAAGAAAGAGAAATTGGAAACACAGGGTGAATCCTTGCAATGATTTAGATGGATCTGCGTGATAATTAGAGCTTGGAACTCCGGGAAAAGAAAAGATGAAACAACTGAAACCGAGAATTTATTCATCATGAACAAACTCTGAAGGAAAGGATTAATCACTTGGATGAAACCAGAATAAGAATTATGTTATGCTAATCCTTCACCAATTTAAATTGATGACAAGCAACAGATTTGGCATACTACTTATTCTCGTAGAAAGGATTAAGAGAGATATAGCGCAAACTTGAGAAGGTCTTCAACGAACCACCGGTAGGATTTGAACAACAAATGAATTGATATGATGAACACGGAAGAGTGATCTTGAAAGAACCACCGTAAGAATTGAAAAAGAACGTAGCAAAGGCACAATTCACGGGAAGAATTGGAAAACGAATGAAGATACTTGAGGGGATTTAGATACATGAGAACGAAGAGAACATGAACTGATTAGATAATACTTGAATGATGCACCGGTAAGATTTGGAGAACGAGAGCTGAAAGCCGAGCATTAGGAATTATGACATGATGGCCTTCGGAGGAAATAAATGGAAACAACTCATAAAATGCTCCGGATGGGTGAAAAGAATTGTCACGATCAAAACAATTATAAGAGGATGGCATCAATCTAGAACCATGAAGCTTGAAGAGAATGGAGCAAGATTTAAGAGAAATCCTTCTTCGGTCTTCACATGCTGAGAATGACGATGAGAAACACCACCAAGAATTATTGAGGCACACCGGAAGAATCAAATGTGAAGAGGTTGAGCCAACTATGAAAAGAATTTGAAAGATCTTGGAGAAAAGCATTGGACTGATGAAAATTCATTCTTACGTCAAACTTGTAAAAGAATTTGAGAATGGCTCCTGATAATTAGAAGAGTCAGGTAAGATCCTGGGAAAAGACCTGTGGGTTAGGGCCCACTCAAAAGAAAACACCGTTGAAATGATTTAAAGAGAGATTGCACTGGTTGAATTAAATGGCTTGAATGTGATAACAATCTCGAAAGAGCTTGAACGAATGCAGGGTGGAAAGACGAAACTTCAAGATATCTTGAGCACTCCGGAATAACAAATAGCGAGAAGTAGAATGATAAAGAGGTGCACCGGCATGAGAAAGCATTAGAAACGAGGAAAGGAATATGATGAATATCGAAAGTTTGAATAGGATCCACCGGATAAGAAACAACAATGAAGGATGATGAACTTGAAACTGTTGAGCATCTTCATGGGAAATCACCGGATAAGAATATTGATTGAAAAGAACGAAGAGACTTCACATGAATAAATGGATATTTGATTAAGAAATCTGTGTCCTTGAAGAAAAAGGGTGGGAGGGCGGAAAAACAAAGGCAATTTGGGGAAGATGGAACAAACACCGTTGAGAAGAAATGATAATTGGTCTTGCTGATGTTGAAGTGATCGGATCCACTTGAAGAGAAACACGCTGGTTGAAAAGAATTGACATGATAATCTCGATTGTCGAGAAGGATTGGTATTCACATCGGAGTATGAGAACACCATTTCAGAAAGGTATGGAATCAACACTTGGCATTGAAGCAACTCGAATACCACAAATAAAACAAAACAAAGGATTGGCTTGCAGAATAAGCCGGAACAAACATATGATAGAGATTTCGTCCGAAGTTTTCGTGGTGGGGCCTACACGGGCTCAATCGTACAGCACCATCATGTACAAGGCAAAGCACATGACATACGAAGCGTCCCAGTCGGCATAGCCAAGGACTCTTTAAGACACAACGAGACCATCAGAAAACCAACCGTGAATAGGCGGACCACTAGACGTCGAACCCCAATTTCATATCATACATCCGTCGGAAAGATATCCTAAGAGCTACTTGAATTCCCACCTATGAAACTCCCAAACTTTACGGTTATGCAATCTGTGTTGGGGATACAGGAGCAATAATATCTCACACAAACTAACAATCCCTACATCCAAATTGTATCCATCCGTCAACACATAACCAAGAAACCTTCGAAATCGTCTACCTCAACCTTCAAAAGCATCCGTTATACGAGTCATGGCAATACTCCGTACTCACCTCGATCTTGGGTTAGCGGGTTATCTCACCAACAACTGCATAAAAGAGATTTTCGATGTCGGCGTACTAAACTCGGTATTTCGAATCTGCAACGATAAAATTATGACGACAACACCTCGGAGCTCAACTCCCCGACACCGCCACAACCCCTAAATGACAGGAGGCACCAAGACAATGTTGTCATCATAAAACCATCGAACGATTCCAAGATACCCGCGTGATCCTAAAAAAATTTTAGTGAAATTTGAGAAGAGAAGAGTCAAAACTCTACGTCAGGATACCTCACCAGAAGGTCGAAGGGACTGGGGAGTAAAAAGAATTCCTAACTCTCCGATATATATAATCCTAAATGACTCAAAACATTTTTCTAGACACAACTCGGCCGCTAAAAACGATCAAGCAGTGGGGGCTCCTAAGGTCGGGGAAGGCTCTGATTACCAACTTGTAACGCCCTCGATGCGGCTATATCTCCCACGTGTCGAAGCACGACTTAGAGGCATAACCGCATTGAAAGCAATGTCGCAAGTGAGGTAATCTTCACACAACCCAAGTAATACATAAGGGAAAGAGATACATAGTTGGCTTACAATCGCCACTTCACACAATTACATGAATAAAGCATTACATCATCCAGATACAATCAAGGTCCGACTACGGAACCAAAATAAAAGAAGAACCCCAAATGCACAAAGGACCCGATCGACCCTAACCGGGCTCCACTCTTGATCAACTAGAACGAAACAACACAAAGGGCAAGATCTTCATCGAGCTCCTCCTTGAGCTTGATTGCGCCACCGCCGCGGTAACATAGACACCGCAAACTGGTTTTGAAGTATCCGGTGAGCCACGAGGACTCAAAGAATCCCATTACCATGGGTATCAAGACTAGCAAAGCTTAAAGGGAAAGGAAGGGGTAAAGTGGTGAGGTTGCAGCAGCGCTAAGCATGATATGGTGGCTAACATACACAAATAAGAGCGAGAAGAGAAACAAGCGGACGGTGCGTCAACTAGCAATGATCAAGAGGTGATCCCGAACACCTACTTACGCCAAACATAACACGTAAACCGTGTTCACTTCCGGACTCACGAGAAGAGACCATCACGGCTACACACTCGGTTGATGCGTTTTAATTCGGATCAAGTGTCAAGTTGTCTACAACCGGACATTAACAAATTCCCATCTGCCACATAACCGCGAGCACGGCTCTCGAAAGTTTATACCTGCAGGGTGTCCCAACTTAGCCCATGACAGCTCTCGCGATCATCGAAGAATAGACCTTCACCCGAGACACTCCGATCGACTCGGTATCCCGGTACATCAAGACATTTCGACAATGGTAAAACAAGACCAGCAAAGCCTCCCGCGCGCCGACATCCCGATAGTAGCCGCGCAGATCTCGTCTCGAGCCACGACCGGATGAGCAATCCGTATAACTAAAACCAGACCTCAAGTTTCCACGGGGCGCCGCAAAGGGTCTAGTTTGGACCAACACTTAGACAAGCATTGGCCCGGGGCTGAATAAAAGATGACCCTTGGGTTAATTACTCCCAAGGAAAAGTAGGTGGTGGTGAGGCAAATGGTAAAAGGCAATGTTGGGCCTTGCTGGACAAGTTTTATTCAAAGCGAACCGTCGGGGGGTCCCATAAATCACCCGACCGCGTAAGGGACGCAAAATCCGGGAACATAACACCGTATGACGGAAACTAGGGCGGCAAGAGTGGAACAAAACACCGGCATAAGGCCGAGCCTTCCACCCTTTACCAAGTATATAGATGCATTAATAATATAAGAGATATTGTGATATCCCAACATAAACCCCGCCCACCATGGAGAAATCTTCAACTTCACCGCAACTAGCAACGCTATAAGAGGGGCTGAACAAAGCGGTAACATAGCCAAACAACGGTTTGCATAGGAATGGTGTCAAAGGTTAGAGGTTCATGGCAATTTGGGATGGCTGGACAAACAGTAATAGGTAGCGCAGATAGCGAAAGAACGAGGCAACTAGCATAGCAATGATAGTAGTGAGATCCGTAGGTAGCGGTCATCTTGCCCGAGATCCCGCAAGGAAGAAGAACGAGTCCATGAAGAAGACAAACGGACGTGGTCGAACAATCCTCACAACTCCTAACGAAACCGAAGCTAACGAGAGAAGCAAACCGAAAGAAGCAAACAACATAGTAAACACACAAGCATAATCATGGCATGATGCATGAACAAGTATGATGCATGTCCGGTTTAATGAGGCATGGCATGGCAAAGTGCAACAAACAATTGCTACAAGTTAAGTGGAGCTCAATATGCAACGAGTTGCATATTGACTAACACCACATTCAAGTATTTAGTTCGCTCTCGCTTAGGTACACAACTATGTTAAATGTTGTTAAACATGGCAAGAGGTGAAGCATAACAAAACTACCTACCTAGGCAAGTTTAAATGAGGCCGGGAATAACAAACAACAAGTCCGGAAACTCCTCATATGCATATATTAGGTTTGGTACTGTTCTGCCCTAAACACAATTTTAGAGTTGTTAAACATGCAAGATGAGTGCACCATGTTAAACTAGGCAAAATTCTACCCCATTTACATATAAAGTTTATTAAAATCGGAGTTACGGTTATTTAGTTATGAAATAAATCATTTTAACATGGCAATTTAGCAAATTAACACAAACAGCATTTTAAACATTTTAAACATGGATGAAAATGGCATATTATGAAACTAGATGAAAAACTAAGCATTTTACATATATAAATTATTTTAAACCGATGCACGGTTGTGGAGTTATTATATGCATGAACATTAGGGGGTTTTCTGTAAAACAGGGAACTCTGGATAAATAGCAAAATTCGCAGGCGCTGGAAAAAAACAACACGGGCCGAAACAGCTAGCTGGCCCAACCGCAGAAGGAAAAGAAAAAAAAAGAGGAGGGGCGCTGCGGGTAGCTCACCCATGGGCCTCGGCCCAGCTGGTGGAGAGGCCTGGCAGGCCGGTGGATCTAGCAAAGAGGAGCTGGGCCTTGGCGCGGTCCAAGCGAGGCGCTGGACGAGCGGGCGGTCAACGCGGCTGCGAGGCGCTCGTCTGGAAGCAGAACAGCGGCGGCGCTGGACGGAAGGCAGCAGCAGGGCCCGGCGAGGAAGGCATGGGAGCGCGGCGCCCGGGGTGCTGCTGGCGAGGAACGACGTCGGGGAGCTCGAGGAGGGCGTCATCCGGGCGCGGGAGGCGAGGATGGCCGGCGCAAAGGAGCTCGGTGGCGTCGACAGTTCTCTGTGAAGAAAGACAGGGAGGGAACATTCAGCGAGAGAGAGAGATCTCCAGAGAGCGGCACGGGGAGGAAAAGAAGCAAGGCACGGCCTGATGGTGCTGGTCTGCGGGAGGGGTCCGGCGAGGAAGAACGGCCGCGGGGGCCTGCAGCTCGGGAAGGAGGAGCTCGGGCTCCTGGCTTGCGGCCGACGGCCCAGGAGCGACGCGGTCGTGGCCTGCTTCCGAACGAGGGCAAGGCTGGCGGGGCGCCAGCATCCAACGGCGACGGAGGACGGCGGTCAACGGCGATGGGGAGGCGCAGGGAGGCCGGAACGGGCCGCAGGTGGCCGGATCCGGTGGAGGTCGTGGTCGGGGACCCGTTCCCGGCGTCGGCGGCGAGACCTAGGGCGGGAGGAGCACGGCGCAGGGGCTCCTCGGGCTCCGACGCGAGGAAAGAGGAAGCAGCTGCGGGCTAGTTGGATGGATCGGGAAGGATGAGATTGCGGGCGTTGGTTGGTGGAAACGGATCTGGGAGGATCCCGAGGGGAAGAGAACTGGCGGCGGCGGCTGGGAGGATGGGACAAGGCTCCTAATATTTAGGGTTTGACCAAAATAGTCTAGGAGTGGACTATATATATGAAAAAGAGGGAAGTTTAGATCATCGGATCGAAATCCGACGGATGAGAATAACTAGGTAGGGAGTCCAAATAAGAAAACAGAGATACTTTGTAGACGTTTGGGGATGATCCGGATCCAACGGTGACGACTGAGCGGTCCGGGTTCGGGGAAGTTTTTCGGACGCCCGGAAGAGGAGGGGTGGTTGTGCAGAGAGGGTCAAACGGTCAGACAACAAAAGAACGGTTGGTCTGAGAAACGTCAACGGAGACGAAGGAGAAGCGGCAACTAACAACGGATGCACGCAAGAGGGGTTTGACGAAACGCCATGGAGACAAAAGGGTTTTGTTGGTCTCGGAGAAAGAGAGAAGAGAGGGGTCCAAATGGTCTGCGAGAAGGTCAACAAAGGCAAAGCGGTCCGGGGAGATCAACGAGGACAAGGGCCCGACAAAATGCCAACGCCGGCAAAGAAAGAAAGGGCAACTGCGAACGGGTGCAGGTTTTTAAAATATGACGGCAACAGAGTGCCGATGCAATGCGAATGATGCGATGATGAAATGCACGACATGACCAAAAAGCAAAACGAAAGACAAAAACCCAACCACGGAGAAAATAATATCTCGCATCTCCGGAAAAGGCAAGAGTCGGAGTTACGAATATGGAAAGTTGTATCCGGGGTGTTACACCAACCCTAGGCGCTAGGGGGGTGGCACCCAGCCCACTTAGGGGCTTGTTCCCTTCCACATATAGCCTATAGGGCCCTCCGGGGCAGATGCACCCTCCCGGTGGACCCCCGGAACCCCTTCGGTGGTCCCGTTACAATACCGGCAAACCCCCGAATACTTCCGGTGACCGTATGATGACTTCCCATATATAAATCTTCACCTCCGAACCATTCCGGAACTCCTCGTGATGTCCGTGATCTCATCCTGGACTCCGAACAACATTCGGTAACCATGTACAAACCTTCCCTATAACCCTAGCGTCATTGAACCTTAAGTGTGTAGACCCTACGAGTTCGGGAATCATGCAGACGTGACCGAGACAGCTCTCCGGCCAATAACCAACAGCAGGATCTGGATACCCATCTTGGCTCCCACATGTTCCATGATGATCTCATCGGATGAACCACGATATCGAGGATTCAAGCAATCCCATGTACAATTCCCTTTGTCAATCGGTACGTTACTTGCCCAAGATTCGATCGTCGGTATCCCAATACCTCGTTCAATCTCATTACCAGCAAGTCACTATAATCGTTCCGTAATGCATGATCCCGTGACCAACTACTTAGTCACATTGAGCTCATTATGATGATGCATTACCGAGTGGGCCCAGAGATACCTCTCCATCATACGGAGTGACAAATCCCAGTCTCGATTCGTGCCAACCCAACAGACACTTTCAGAGATACCTGTAATGCACCTTTATAGCCACCCAGTTACGTTGTGACGTTTGGTACACCCAATGCATTCCTACGGTATCGGGGAGTTGCACAATCTCATGGTCTAAGGAAATGATACTTGACATTAGAAAAGCTTTAGCAAACGAACTACACGATCTTGTGCTATGCTTAGGATTGGGTCTTGTCCATCACATCATTCTCCTAATGATGTGATCCCGTTATCAATGACATCCAATGTCCATAGTCAGGAAATCATGACCATCTGTTGATCAACGAGCTAGTCAGCTAGAGGCTCAATAGGGACTTGTTGTGGTCTATGTATTACACATGTATTATGGTTTCCGGTCAATACAATTATAGCATGAACAATAGACAATTATCATGAACAAGGAAATATAATAATAACTATTTTATTATTGCCTCTAGGGAATATTTCCAACAACGCCGCCCTGTCTCAGGCCTCTACCATTGGGAAAAATTGCTAGTATAAAGTCTTCTCTATTCCTTGGTTCCAGGATCCTCCAAATAAATGAGGCCTTCAAGACATGATTATGTGATACGTATAATGAAAATGGATTTGGATTTGTACAAGAATTGTACGTGTTGACAACTTTCTTTGTTAAAGCTCCTAATATCCCACATGCAATTAGAGCCTTGGTTTAGTGGTTAGATATGTGATTATGCAGTCTATCCATCCGGATTCAGTTCCAGAATTGATACATGTTTTTCCCCATTTTATTTCCTTGTGAACCAAGCTTGATGTGTGGTGCATACAACTTTAAGCTATGATCCGAGCAGATAGTGGTGGGCCATGGGGCGAGCAACCATTGACAACTAAAAATAATCCTACTGCACACACAACATAGGAGCATGCTTAGAAGATAGATCACGAGATTACCACTATACGCGAAGTCTCTTGCATCAGAAGAAGAGTCGGAGCAGCACGTCGCCATAGTCATCTCCTTCTCGTCACTGGTCTCCCTTGCGCAGTCGGTAGCCGGATCCCATGAATAGATTCGCCGGAGCAGCGCAAGCTCACTGCCTCTAATGGTATCCACATGTGCAGGAGGAATGTCGTGCGAGGACTGCAAGGTCCAATCACATAGCCAGGCGACTGAGTAGAGGTGTCTGGTTGCAACACATGCAAAGTCCTAATGACGGCGTCGAAGCGGTCATTTTCCAAAGGTCTGCCGCACCTTTACTATGTATAGCAATCTGCCACGCGAACATCACATGGGCTTCGCATGGATTCTAAAGCCCAAAGTCCTCAGCCCAGATCCAAGTCCTGGTAGGATATCGTCTGACCAGCGAAGTCAGACCTGGTCTTACAAGTTCCTTTCCTTCAAGCGCGTGACCTTTAGGTTCTCGTCCACTTGGTCGCGAGTCGGATCGCATCCGACTCAGCCAGTGGGTAGCGGATTCTATCAAAGCGTATCCACTCCAAGTATCCGATGAAGCCGGTTCGGTGAACATGTATAATGTATTAGCTTCTATACCTTTTGCCTCACGGTATTTGGTTCCATGCTCAAGGCAAGCCGGTCATCCTTGTGCTAGCTCGGCCTTTTTTTCGTACCATGATCCCGACTGCTGAAACTTCCCTGTCACATGCCCATGCTTATTCTAGTCGGATCACATGAGGGCCTAAAGTATATATCTCTAGTTGGAGGGGCAAATCCCATCTTGCTCAACCATGTCTCGCGGCATGGTTCTGGACAAGTCCAAAACCAGGCTTTATAACTACACAGTTACGGAGTAGCGTTGGTCAGTCCAAAGCAAGTTGGTCATCATCCCGAGTCCATGCGCCGACCTCAGGTCTAGGACACATAACGCATGTCGTACTAGAGACTAACAGATGACCACGTCTCACTGAGTCCCTAATTCGGTTTGTCTAATTCAGACCTTATCTAGACATGGACCCGACTCTAGGATCCGACCAGATATTTCTGACTCTGTATTATTCGGCTAGCGTCCAATGCTACATGGCAATGAGACCGAACCATCCACCGTGTCATATGCTAGCCTAGTTGGTTAAGAGTCCACACAACCCTTTCGACTAAGGACCATTTAGAACAATCATCATACAATGTATAATCTCACAAATAAGTCATGTAGTTGTTTAATTATACTCATCATTGATAATGTTCAAGTACTATATTTATCGATAAACACATTGGGAAGTATCATCACACATGATTTCCTCTAGGGCATATTTACAACACATAAAGCTTTTTTGTATTTAAGCTAGTATTAAAAATGTTTCTTTTACGAACTATTGGGCAATGCTACAAAATGATGATGATGATCTAGCAATGCTAGAACAAGTTGTTGTCGCTCTACAAAGGACTGCGCTGGAGCAACATGAGGATGGGAGAAGGGAGCGAGGAGAAACCGTTTTGATGGTCACTAGAGATGCTAGTTCTAACAATGAAGATGCAAGAGATGTGACCCAGGAAATGGATGAAAACTAAACCATGGTGACCCTATTCCTCTAGAGCCGTGGACATAGAGCTTCGTCTCTAGTCTTTATGAACTATTGGTCAGCGCTACAAAATGATGACGATCTAGCTTGCAACAGTGACTTCTTCGTTGAAACTGGGTAACTGTGCAGGGTGACGAAAGTTTGGTGCACACATGTTCTTGATCTCCGAAGTGTAAACTCCAGGTCTACCCTGCACTGGTTTTACATGGCAATGGTGATGTTATACAACATACCCTCGTTGAAGGCATTGTTTGGAGTTTGCCAAACTTCTTCTTTAGGGTGAAACCCAATATCTAAGATCCATGTGTGAATTAATGGTAGCGCTTGCGTGCAGTTTCCTTCTTGGAGGCGTAGTTTTGAAGCGCTTTCCCCGTAGTTCGAGTGTTGTCATCGGTGGCCGTTGATGTTGATGGTTGTTGTTGTATGCTTGAGTTCGCTTCAACATGACTTTCAAGGGTTGCATTGTTTTTTCCTTCTGTGTTTGCGTTGGTGTTGATTGTGTCGATTCTAATCGTGCAAAGGCCAGTTGAGTGCTCATGGTATTTGTATTCTATTTATGCGACATTATGAATAAATAAAATCCACCCTTTATTCAAAAAAACTTAATAAATGGCCATGTAGCAAGCTTCTCAATCATCACGACACAAGGTTTTAAATTAAATTTGATACGGAGCTCATCCCAACATGGACGGAAATTTATTAGTAAATTTGTATGGATGTTATGCGTTTTAAGGAAATCTCAAATAGTTATGTGATTCTTGTTGATGATTTTTGCTAATCGGATATGTGATATGTGGTAGAGAACAAAAGAGTAGAGAGAGCTAAGTTGTATAGCTTGAACCAACAACCTTACACAAACTGGAAAATGCAAAGATAAAACAAAATTACTAATTATCTCATTTCTATTGAACAAGTTAGTAGATACACTCTATGTAATGGTTGTATGAAACTTGTTGGCTGATAACATGGACAATTTACCAAAGCGACATATCTTATGTGATTTTTTGCTACTATTCAAGGAAAGTTGTCCTTTTTGGTTGTTCAAAGTGCATGTAGAGTTTGGAACCAGGTTTTCTTTACAAACTATCTAGTTTATTAATTAACTAGATAGATATAGTACATCTGACCAAAGAAACTTACACCACAAAAGATAACATTGATAAAACTAAAAGTTATATCAAAGATTTTCGAAAGTCATCTTGTCTAGCTTTATCATCTACATTAACATTTATCCATACATCCGGTGAAGAAATTACGAGTATTAAAATTTGCACAAACTTGACTAACCTTGAAGATCTAAAGATCTGCATGAGCCATCCATCCCAATAGATGGGAACTGCACTTGTTGGACAGATTGCGAGGTGAGATGTCAAACCATTGCTCCACCATGTACTATCATGGAAGAATATTAAGAACACAAAAGGTGAAAACGAACCATTGACCAAATAAAATAGACACCGCAACCGATGTCACCACCGTGACAGGTCGAAGTGTCGGATGTTATGGTTCCCCTACCTTTCGACGTTGAACTAATGGGTTGAGGTGAGGGGAAGCGACATCCATGCTCATGGGCGGCCAACCTTTTCTTCCGCATGCACTCAATATTTCCCCTTGCATTTTGAACTTAAATTTTTGTGATATAGCAAAAGAAATTGGATGATTCAACTCACTCATATTTATATTTTCACCATTTCATGACCTTTTCTTTCTGCTCTCGTGGTTTGAATCACTAGGTATGTTTCGACAAGATCTCGATGAAATGTGAAGTTTTTGCATATTTGGTCTAATAGTTGGATCTATCACTAAGGAAAGGCCATACATTTGTGTGTGATTGTACATCTAGCTACCAAACACAGTCCTGTTTGCAAGCCTTATTTGGAACTTTGATGTTCCTGTCCCTTCCAAAAATTATTCGTTTCTTTAGTGGTAGTACATGCATAACTTTTATAAGGTGTATTTTTTTGAAGTCAATATTTCCTATCTTTGATCAAGTTTATAGAACAAACTATCAATATCTGCAATACTAAATACATAAAATATGCAAAACTATATTTTATGACGGGCCTATGATACTTACTTGCTGTCTTTTTTTAGATAATATTTGATTTCCCCCCTATGAGCTGACTAAAAATAGAAAAGAAAATGTTTAGAAAAATTAATACAGCATACATAAAAGAACAGAGGAGGTATGGAAGTAAAATTTAAGTTGGACCCGGAAAGAGAAGGGTGCTACTACTCTACTGGTGGCTGCCA
Organism: Aegilops speltoides; assembly: GCA_021437245.1. Taxonomy (NCBI): domain Eukaryota; kingdom Viridiplantae; phylum Streptophyta; class Magnoliopsida; order Poales; family Poaceae; genus Aegilops; species Aegilops speltoides. The sequence goes on from CM038143.1 coordinate 436,909,397, forward strand.
GCGCTCTTTTGGTGCATTCACTAGCAGTACAATCTCATCTACCTTCCGGATCAAGCCAACTAGAAGGAAAATGGATCTCAACCTTCACACGTCGCGAGTTACAGTGTACCAAGTACGTGCACCGAAAGTTGCTGTGAATGCGACGCCTGCTGCCGCCCGTTCCAGGAGCAGTCGAGGTGACAACGCATTGAAGCTACGTAACTAAAATGAGTACCGCAACACGTAAAGGCCCATCCATTCAAGCCCTCCGCGTTTCGGTTCAGAGCATTCATGGGCAAGAAGACGGCCTCTCTTTCAATCTTCCCGCCGGCCGGCGCTGCCCCTGCACGGCATGGTCGGTGAACGGCACGCCGGCCACGCGGTGGCGATCGACACTCGCGCCGGGCGGCCGCCGTCCTAGCCGGTTAGCTAGATGTGATTAGGTGCTGAATACTTGGTTAGCTAGGTATAGCTTTGTTGGTGACGGTACTCATGGTACGAGTACGACGCTTGGCGCTTTAATTCGCCACGTACCGCTGCCTTTCACCCTTGCAGAATACTCCAAGCTATACCCGTCAGGGGACTCTCGTACGCCGTCTGCGTCGTCCTTGCAGACCACTCTAGCTATGCCATTAGGCGTTAGTGCATGCACAGCCTGCCCATCAATTTTCCACTATTCTAGCTAGTGGAGGAGTACCACTCTAGTGAAGTGCTAGCAGTAAAGCAAAGCAGTGATATATGTTCGTGCACCAAGGTGTTGTGGTCTGAGCGCGGGGGAAATATTCAAAGTTCAAACCGAGCGCTGCTGGTACACGCAGGGTGCGGTCTGCGGGGCACCTCGACCTCGAAGGTTTGCTCTGCTGTCCCCCACTGCAGGCTCTGGCGTTGGCCACCGTAAACAAGCATGCATGCGTGGGTACGTCGGTACGTGCAGCGGGGCAAACCGTGCACGGTTACAAGCACGAACGGCCTCGGACAAAGCATGTGTCGCCACACAAGAGAAACGCCGCAGTCACGGGGGAGCAGCGTGCACGAGCAACCTCGGCATCAATACTCGTTTGGAGTTTTGTCAACCATAGGGAGGCGGATAGGCCCGTAGCCACTTGATACGTCGTGCTCCAGTGCTGCCCGTAGCTCGTCTCGGAGTACTAGTAGCTGGAAAACAGCGAGGCGCGGCAAAGGGGGCGATGTGCGTCAGCTACTTTCCTCAGACACGTTTGGCCTGCGGCGCAGAAGCGCATCTGCATCATGTTTGCTTTCGTCGCCCTGGAGCATAAAGCTACTGTATCATTTTGATCAAAGGACGCCGCTCCTTGACAGCAGTAGAGATTGGTTTGGCCGTCGAGTTGCGGGCCAGTTGAGACTGAGTAGTCTCGTCCCGGCAGCCCCACCATGCGCTGTTTAACTCATCAGCCATCAGTGGATGTACGCAGCGCAGACAACAGTTTGCAGCATGGATCGCATCAAATAGGCAACGTACAACGATTTTAAAACGGCTAATTTGACATTTATTTTTTCATTCCAGGCGTCTCTTTCACGTCGCAGCGTCCCCATCATCGCGGTGTGTTGAAGACGTCAGATGCCACCGGCCAGACAAGAGTCCCCTGCAACCCCACTGAAGTGAAGACGCATGGATCGTTTTGCTGCAAACCGGCCCAAAAACCGCAACCACCTGATCCACGAGCATCGGCATTCATCTCGGAAATCAATGAAGACGAACCAACAGCACAGTAAGGTTGGCTGGGTGGATCTTGCCCTGCCCACCGTCATGCGATCCATGCACTGTTCGCTCAGGATTGATCAAAGGTTTCCCAGGCTTGGAAGGTAGGTAGGCAGAGTAGTGGCGCTGCTCGTGCTGAATGCTACTAGGACCCATATCCATGGACCTCCATCATCAGATCAGAGGACGAGGATGGGTGCACCGTGCAGCTCGGGGTCGCCCTCCAGTGGCCATGACTCTGCGGCTGCGCGCGCACTCGTGCTGCCACCGGAGGATCTCGTCCAATTATTGAGCGTTAGTTGCATGTAGCTGTCGAGGCGGCCGCGTACATCTTCAGTCTGCGCGCGCGGGGCAGGGACGGAGCGGGGCTGAGAAAGATCGTCCGATTTGCTGTCAGCCTGTGGCCTGTGGACCTTTCGCCGTTATGATGCCGCGCCGCAGCCGGAACGGCAATGATCGGTCATGATGGATGGTTTGGGCAGGGGAGTCATCCGACAAATCATGGGCGGCCCATGCTAGGGAAAGTCGCTCTTCTTCTTAATCCCCGGCCACGGCCACACAAGTAATCCGGCCCAGCAAGGAACCGAGCACCGCTTGCTCCCCCTCGCTCGCTTTTCAGGATTGACCGCTCGACCATTGACCTGTTGACTGCTAACAGGTTGACCGTTACCTCTAAAATTTATAAATTCTGGAAAAGCTTAAAAAATGAAAAAATTCATAAGATTTGCAAAAAGTTCACGGATGTTTAAAAAATTGTGGGAAAAAGTTCACGGATACTAGAAAGAGTTCAAAATTTTAAAAAAAGTTTAGTAATTTGAAAAAAAAACTTAAATTAAAAAATCACGAATTTGATAAAAGATAACCAAAAATATGGGAAAAAATCACGAATTTGAGAATAACTTCATAAATTTTGAAAATATTCGCCGTATCAACTTTTTCATGAATTTGAGAAAGTTCACAAAAAATGGAAAAAGTTCATGAATTTGAGAAAGTTTCATGAAGTTGAAAAAAATTATGAATTTCAAAAAAGTTATTCATTTGAAAAATAAGAAGAGAAAATAGAAAAAGAACTAAAAGACAAAGAAAAAGTAGACCGAATAAAACAGGAAAAACCGGTCCAGGAAAACTACAAACCAAAAAGAAAAAAAAACACCAGAAACTTCGAGAAGCTTCCCAAAACTGGTTGGGAAGCTTCCAAAAAATGGCACGAGATTGCTTGTTCGTGCTTAGATGAGCCGACCCATTCGGATCGAGGGGTGTGCGCCAGATGGAAAAAACAATATAAGAGACTCTTAAGGCACCGAATAGGATATGGCGAGGTCTTGTTTGGTGTGTTGAAAAACGTCTCCAATTTAAGAGTTTAGGGTTATCTGGCTATGATGATCGGCTAATGGCATCAGTCAAACTCTAGCTAATGGCCAACATTGCACCACCTGCGGGCAAGCCGTGGCTGATCACAGGAGACTTCAACATGATTTACGAAGCTAGAGACAAGAGCAATTCGAATCTGAACATGAGGCGTATGGGCAGATTTAGGAAGGCTTTGGATGTAGCAGGTTTAAAAGAAATCAAATTCCACAACAGAAGGTTCACTTGGAGCAATGAAAGAGAAAACCCAACCTTCTGTAGCATCGATAAGTTCTTCTGTAATGTAGACTGGGAGGTTTTGCACAATGGATTCATGCTAAACGCAGCGTCCACATCCTTCTCGGATCACTGCTCGTTGCTCCTCTCCCCCCGTGCTAGCCCACCGAGACCAGCAAGATTCAAGTTTGAAAATCACTGGCCCAAATTTTCACACTTCCAAGAAACGGTGATGCATGCATGGAACAGACCGGTCTCCCATGATTGTCCTTACATCAGACTGAAGGTGAAAATGCAGCGTGCTGCAAAGGATTTAAGGATCTGGAGTAAATCATTATTCAGCAAGGCCAAGATGCAGTTTCATATAGCAAATGAAGTCATTTTAAGATTGGACATCGCCTAGGAAAACAGACAGCTCACCCAGGAAGAATTTGCACTGAGAAAAATGCTCAAAGCTAGAGTGCTCGGCCTTGCGGCAATTGAGGCAGCTAGAAGAAGACAAGCCTCCCGGGTGCTATCGATTAGGGCCGGCGATGCAAGCACTAAATTCTTCCACGCCAAGTGCAACAACAGAAGGAGGAAAAACTATATACATTCGCTGCAAACTGAAGAAGGGGAGATCTTAACTCAGCATCAGGAGAAGGCCCAAGAGATTTTCAGACACTTTTCAAATCAGTTGGGGACAAGAAAAAACTGGCCTCTCACTATAAACTAGGATTTGCTTCAGTTACCCTCGGTGACAGATGTGGGTTTAGATAACCCATTCTCGGAAGGGGAGGTATGGGCAGCAGTTGTGAGCTCTCCGGCTGAAAAGCCCCAGGCCTAGACGGTTTCAGTGGCCAGTTCTTCCGTTCGTGCTGGAGCATCATCAAAGATGACATCATGGCTGCCTTCTCAAAATTCTACCGTGTGATCAACACGGATTTTTCTGAGCTGAAAAAGGCCTTCATTACTTTGATCCCTAAGAAAGAGGGCGCACGGGAAGTGAAGCAATTGAGACCTATCAGCTTGATGAGCTCGGTGGCGAAGCTGATTACCAAGGTTCTTTCTATGCGGCTGGCCGCGGTCATCCCATAGATCATATCCCCTGTGCAATCAGCTTTCCAAAAAGGCAAATGTATTCACGATAGTTACCTCTACGTCCAAGGATGTGTAAAATCACTTCACAAAAGAAACAAGCCTGCACTGCTCTTCAAATTAGACATAGAAAAAGCGTTCGATTCCATCTCCTGGGACTACCTTCTAGAACTGCTACAACGGTTGGGCTTCCCTGCTAGATTGAGAAACTGGATCTCCCTTCTCCTCTCCACGGTGACATCCTCCTGTTTGTTGAATGGCGATGCAGGGCAGGCCATTCTCCACTTGCAGGGCCTGAGGCAAGGCGACCTACTCTCTCCTCTGCTGTTCATCATCGCCATCAACCCCCTCTACCGCCTCCTCGACGCTGCTGTAAATCTTGGCATCTTCTCTCCTCTTCCAGGAAGAGGTGCCAGCATGAGAATTAGCCTCTATGCTGACAATGCTTTGATCTTCGCCAACCCGATTAAAGAGGAGGTAGACGCGCTACTGCACCTGCTCAACCTGTTTGGAGATGCTTCTGGGCTTCGACTCAATTAGAGTAAATCCTCGGTGGCCATGATTAGGTGCAGTAATGTAGCCATCGCCGACGTTCTGCATAGTTTTGGTGGCTCCATAGTGGACTTTCCAATGACATACCTAGGCCTCCCGGTTTCCACTCGCAGAATTCGTTTAGTACATCTCCAATTCCTCCTTGATAGAATTAGGGCTCGCCTCGCGGGTTGGAAGGATAGACTTATGAATCTTGCTGGTCGAAGAATCCTAGTTCGTACTGTGATGTCAGCTCTACCTACATTCGCGATGACGGTGCTACGACTACCAAAGAAGCTTCTGAAGGATTTTGACAAGGCCAGACGGTGATTCCTCTGGGCGCATGATGACGAATTGTCGGGCAGCAAGTGCAAAATAAACTGGAAAACTGTTTGCTCCCCCACCCAAAAGGGCGGGCTTGGCATTCAGGACCTGCATTTATTCGGTAGAGCACTATGCCTCCGATGGCTTTGGCTGGAGTGGATGCAGCCGGACAGGCCATGGAAAGCTTTCCCAATCCCATGTGACACCAATGGCAGGGCTCTCTTCTCTAGAGTCACGAGGATTGTCATCGGAGACGGAAAGAAGGCAAAATTCTGGACTTGTCACTGGTAGGGAGATGAACCGCTCTGTCAAACCTTCCCAAGGCTGTTCAAACAATCTCGAAACAAGCTTCAAACCGTGGCTGAGGCTCTGCAAAATGACAGCTGGATCCGCGGCCTTCGCAATGGGTGATATAAAGAAATAGTCCAAGATGTGGTGATGTTGGCGCGCAAGATCAGGGAGCATGAAGGATTGATCAATGAGCAGCAGGAAGATGCGATCATTTGGGATGCAAACGGCAAAGGATCCTACTCCACGAGCTCTGCTTACAATGCTCAGTTCGACAATCAACCCAACAATGGAATGAAATCGTCCATTTGGAAGGTACGGGCCCCTAGCAAGATAAAAATCTTCTCTTGGCTGATTCATTGGGACAGAGTATGGTGCAACGACAGACTGCAGCGTCGTGGATGGCCAAACCCATACTTCTGTCAGCTGTGTCTCAAAAACCTTGAGTCCTCTGCCCATCTCTTCTGGAACTGCTCATTCTCGCGAGCAGTCTGGGCAAGGGTGGCTGAATGGAAAGGATGCTCATCACTCGCCCCGCCCCTGCATGATCGGCGATGCACACCCTCGACAGTCAAGACAATGGTGGACGCAACAAGCGCAGAAAACAGGAGGGGAGTGAAGACTATGATCATGGCTACCACTTGGACAATTTGGGTGGAGAGAAACAACTGTACCTTCAGAAAGAAGATCGCCACTTTGAAGGATGTCATCGATGCCATCCGACGCAAGATAGAGCATTGGCGGCTAGCCGGTGCAAAATCTATTGAGCCCCCGTTTGGAGATTTAGGTGTGAGATAGCTTCCTAAAATTTAGCTGGGAGCTGGAGGCCGAAGGCCCTCCTCTGTTGTACCTCTCTCTTTTTCCACACTCACCCTAATCACTTGATCAAATTTTGTAGCCCTTATGCTCTCTTCTAAATCAATCAATGCCAGCCAAGCTGGATCTTTCAAAAAAAACTCTAGCTAAGAAAGGGCATGCTCATGCTTTGTGTAAAGCCTGGCTGCATGTGCCTCCGACTTGTATGAGGGACGTACTCCCTCTGTTTATTATTACACTGCATACAAGCTTTGTCTTAAGTCAAATTTCATAACTTAGATCAAGATTATAGAATAATATGAACATTCACAATATCAAATCAATATCATTAAATACATCTTGGAATTATATGAAATTATATCTTTAGTATTGTAGTGTTGTTATTTTTTAATATAAATTTGGTCAAACTTTACGAAGTTTGACGTTAGACAAATCTTATATGCATAGCAAAAAACAAAAAACAAATTAAAGGATCCTAGACTTAGATATTGAGAACACTTAAATACAAGCACAACAAATTCCAAGTAAAAAATGTCTCCAACATGCTGATTTTTGTGAAGATAGTACCTGATGGTGAAAGAAAGTTGTAAAAATAAATGGTAATGTTAAACTATGGCAAATCCAATGTTTTTCATGGCAATTATAGATGTTGCGATGATGGCAATTTTCTTTAGCAAGCATCGCAAATCCTGGTAAAAAATGAAGATTTGTCATGCTTACTAAAGAAATTTGCCATCCTAACGGCAACTACAATTGCCACGAAAAACGTTTGATTTGCCATGGTCAGAAAAGTGATATTCGATTTGTAGTGAAGTCTAAAATAAAATAGTGGTGAAAGAAACCTCTATGAAACTACATGCTATAGTTCCTTTCTATTTCTATCATCAAAGCTTACTGTCCTACTTATTTGATGAAAATATTGTTATAGCTCTAGGCTACAATTGTGCCTTGCTTAACTAATAGGTGTTATTTTGTGCCATTTTGAAGCACAATATGAGAAAAAGTGTCGGTGTTCTGGATACGGGGGTACCCAGACTTGCCTGCCTGCCACCCACGGCGTGGCTCCATCGACGGTCTGGTACGACCCAACTTCAGCATCAACAACTCAAGACCCTTGCGAGGGGCCAAGCCTCGCGAGGCAAACGACACCAAGACCTCCAAAGGGATCGGCCTCCTCAGGCTGGCTCCCGAAGAGCGGAGATTTTTATGCAAGGCTCACCTCGCGAGGTTAGGATGATGTGAGCCCTGACGGCCAAGGTCAGGCGGGCACCAGGCGGGCGCTAGCGGGCGCAGAGCACCAGTTTCCTTTTTGGTGCAAAGGAGGCAAGCAGCTGGCGCGGAGTCCTGAGGAATCAGGCAAAGGTTTCCATTCTCGTGCAAAGAGACCAAGACCGCCAGGACGGCAGGATGGAGGTCATCGTCGAGCCCACCGCAGCATCACGACCAGAGGCTTCTGCAGGCAAAGACCACTTCAGTCAGGATAGGATGTACTTGTTGTCTCCCTTCAAATTTGGCCGTTGTGGGATTCCTTCCCACCAACATTTCGAAAGAGGACCAAGGCCACTATAAATAGGACCTAGCCACCACCATGGGTAGGGACAGATCAAGTCGATTGGATCCATTCCACCCTCACCAGCTCACCAGCTCACCTGAGCCCAAGAACACGCCTCACGAGGCTGTTCTCCAATGTACTAGTTCTTCCTCAGCCCCTCCAGGCAAATCTACCACAAAGCAGGAGTAGGGTTTTACACCGCAAGGTGGCCCAAACCTGGGTAAACTGTTGTGTCTTTCTTTCCCTTCGAGCTCGACGCGTTAGGCTGTGAGATGTAACAACCTGGTTTTTGGCCCTTTTTTCTTTTGTTTATTTGGTTTTTGCTCTGTTTTTCTTTTTGTAGTGGTTCTGTGGCCTTGCCACCTAGGAAACCATCCTCATTCCCCCTCCCAACTGGCTCATCATTCTCAAAACCTTACCAAAGATCATGTCACTTCACTCCTTGACCAAACCCTAAAATTCTTTTCTAGGGAAAAATTCCTTTTTCATTAAAGGAATAACCCTATCTGCCCTAGGTTGTGAAGCAACCTATATTTCTGTCCATCCAAAAATCCCCAAATAATTCTCATAATTCCTTTGGGTCATATATAGCTCAAATATGCCCAAACATTGCCTTGGCCAGTTCAAAAATAATTACCAATATTCATTTTTCTATTCTGCCCTAAATGGCACTTTGTGAAGGAAGTGTCATTTATATTTTTCCTAGTGGCTTGATACGTCTCCAACGTATCTATAATTTTTTATTGTTCCATGCTATTATATTACCCTCTTTGGATGTTTTAGGGCTTTATTTTACACATTTATATCATTTTTGGGACTAACCTACTAACCGGAGGCCCAGCCCATATTGTTGTTTTTTTTGTCTATTTTAGTATTTCGAAGAAAAGGATATCAAACAGAGTCCAAACGGAATGAAACCTTCGGGAGCGTGATTTTTGGAACGAACGTGATCCAGAGGACTTGGAGTGCAAGTCAAGAAGCGGCCGGGGCTCCCACGAGATAGGAGGCTGCGCCCCCAGAGGCGCTACTGTCTCGTGGGCCCCTCGGGCCACCAACGCATTTCTTCCTCCTATATATACCTCGCACTCAAAACATCCAGAGCACCATGAAACACAATTTCCACCATCAGAACCTTCAGATCCGCGAGATCCCATCTTGGAGCCTTCGCAGGCACTCTGCCGGAGGGGGAATCGACCATGGAGGGCTTCTACATCAACATCCTTGCCCTTCCGATGAGTTGTGAGTAGTTTACCACAGACCTATGGGTCCATACTTATTAGCTAGATGGCTTCTTCTCTCTTTTTGGATCGCAATACAATGTTCTCCCCCTCTCTTGTGGAGATCTATTCGATGTAAACACTTTTTGCGGTGTGTTTGTCGAGATCCGATGAATTGTGGGTTTATGATCAAGTTTATCTATGAATAATATTTGAATCTTCTCTGAATTCTTTTATGTATGATTGAGTTATCTTTGCAAGTATCTTCAAATTATCAGTTTGGTTTGGCCTACTAGATTGATCTTTCTTACCATGGGAGAAGTGCTTAGCTTTGGGTTCAATCTTGCGGTGTCCTTACCCAGTGACAGAAAGGGTTGCAAGGCACGTATTCTATTGTTGCCATCGAGGATAACAAGATGGGGTTTATATCATATTTCTTGGGTTTATCCCTCTACATCATGTCATCTTGCTTAATGCGTTACTCTGTTCTTATGAACTTACTACTCTAGATGCAGGCAGGAGTCGGTCGATGTGTGGAGTAATAGTAGTAGATGCAGGCAGGAGTCGGTCTACTTGTTATGGACGTGATGCCGATATACATGATCATGCCTAGATAATCTCATAACTATGTGCTTTTCTATCAATTGCTCGACAGTAATTTGTTCACCCACCGTAATACTTATGTTATCTTGAGAGAAGCCACTAGTGAAACCTATGGCCCCCGGGTCTATCTCCTATCATATTTGCTTTCAATCTACTTTTATTTGCATCTTTACCTTTTGCATCTATATTATAAAATACCAAAAATATATTTATCTTATCATACTATCTTTATTAGATCTCACTTTCGCAAGTGGCCATGAAGGGATTGACAACCCCTTTATTGCGTTGGTTGCGAGTTCTTTGTTTGTTTGTGTAGGTGTGTGGGACTTTTGAGGAGTCTCCTACTGGATTGATACCTTGGTTCTCAAAAACTGAGGGAAATACTTACGCTACTATTGCTGCATCACCCTCTCCTCTTCGAGGAAAACCAACGCAAGCTCAAGACACAGCAAGAAGGATTTCGGCGCCGCTGTCGGGAGGTCTTCGCTCAAGTCAAGACATACCAAGTACCGTCACAAACCCATCTCCTCGGATTTACATTATTTGCCATTTGCCTCTCGTTTTCCTCTCCCCACATCACCCTTGCCGCTTTATTCGCCTCTCTTTCCCAATCTCCTCCTCTCTTTTAAACTTGCCTTTTCTGTTTGCTTGTGGGTTGGATTACTTGTTGCCATGGCACAAGATAATACCAAATTGTGTGATTTCTCGAATACCAATAATAATGATTTCCTTAGTACTTTGATTTCTCCTCTTAATGATGTTGAGTCTTGTGAAATCAACACTGCTTTGTTGAATCTTGTTATGAAAGATCAATTCGCCGGCCTTCCTAGTGAAGATGCCGCTACTCATCTAAACAACTTTGTTGATTTGTGGGATATGCAAAAGAAGAAAGATACGGATAACAACATTGTCAAATTGAAGTTATTTCCGTTTTCACTTAGAGATCGTGCTAAAGTTTGGTTTTCATCTTTGCCTAAAAATAGTATTGATTCTTGGAACAAGTGCAAAGATGCTTTTATCTCTAAGTATTTTCCTCCCGCTAAGATAATCACTCTTAGGAACAAAATCATGAATTTTAAACAACTTGATCATGAGCATGTTGCCCAATCTTGGGAAAGAATGAAATTGATGCTTCGCAATTGCCCTACTCATGGTTTGAATTTATGGATGATCATACAAAATTTTTATGCCGGTTTGAACTTTGCTTCTAGAAATCTATTAGATTCGGCCGCTGGAGGCACGTTTATGGAAATCACGTTAGGAGATGCTACAAAACTTCTTGATAATATTATGGCTAATTAATCTCAATGGCACACCTAAAGATCTTCTAGTAAAAAAGTGCATGCTATAGAAGAAATCAATGTTTTGAGTGGAAAGATGGATGAACTTATGAAGATGTTTGCTACTAAAAATACTCCTCTTGATCCCAATGATATGCATTTGTCTTCTTTGATTGAGAATAATAATGAATCTATGTATGTGAATTTTGTTGGTAGGAATAGTTTTGGAAACAATGCTTATAGAGGAAACTTTAATGCTAGACTGTTCACTAGTAATTCCTCTAATAATTATGGAAATTCCTACAATAATTCTTATGGTAATTTTAATAAGATGCCCTATGATTTTGAGAATAGTGCGAAAGAATTTATGATTTCTCAAAAGAATTTTAATGCTTTACTTGAAGAAAAATTGCTCAAAGTTGATGATTTGGCTAGGAACGTTGATAGACTTTCGCTTGATGTTGATTCTCTTAAACTTAGATCTTCTCCTCCTAAGCATGATATCAATGAGTCTCTCAAAGTAATGAGAATTTCCATTGATGAGTGTAAGGAAAGAACCGCTAGATTGTGTGCTAAAAGAGATAGCTTTATAAAAGTGTGTTCTTCTAGTTTCCATGAAAATAATGATGAGGATCTTAAAGTTATTGATGCGTCACCTATTAGATCTATGTTTTGCAATTTGAATTTTGATAATTATTGGACTGATGATGAATCAACTTTTCCTAGAAGGCGTCCCAAGAATTCGGAGTCTTTAGATCTTGATGCTAAATTTGGTAAAAGTGAGATTGGAGAGTCCTCAACTTCTAATAACATTGAACCTACTATCTCGGATTTCAAGGAATTTTATTATGATAATTGTTCTTTAAAAGGTTGATGATTTGGAAGTTTCTATACCTAGAAAACTTAATGATGAGTGGGAACCTACTATAAAGATTAGAATTAAAGATTATGAGTGTTTTGCTTTGTGTGATTTGGGTGCTAGTGTTTCCACGATTCCGAAAACTTTTATGTGATATTCTAGGTTTCCATGATCTTGATGATTGCTCTTTAAATTTGCACCTTGCGGATTCCACCATTAAAAACCCAATGGGAATGATCAATGATGTTCTCATTGTTGCAAATAGAAATTTGGTGCCCGTGGATTTTATCGTTCTTGATATAGATTGCAATCTTTCTTGCCCTATTATTCTTGGTAGACCTTTCCTTAGAACGATTGGTGCGATTATTGATATGAAGGAAGGGAATATTAGATTCCAATTTCCATTAAAGAAAGGCATGGAGCACTTTCCAAGAAAGAAAGTCAAATTACCTTATGAATCTATCATGCGGGCTACTTATGAATTTAGTGCCAAAGATGGCACTCGATAGATCTATCTTGGTTTTTATGCCTAGCTAGGGGCGTTAAACGATAGCGCTAGTTGGGAGGCAACCCAATTTTCTTTATATTTTTGTTTTTGCTCCTGTTTAGTAATAAATCTTGCATCTACCTTCTGTTTAGATGTGTTTTTATCTTTTAATTAGTGTTTGTGCCAAGTGGAACATATAGGATAACCTACGATGATAGTCGATTTGATTCTGCTGAAAAACATAAACTTTGCGCGCACGAATATTTTTTTAAAATCACAGGAACGTGATTTTGCATTGATTCTTTTTGCTGCTGTTCAATAAACAAATTGTCCAGGACTTCCTATTTTGGTAGGATTTTTAGAGTCCAGAAGTTTGCATTAGATACAGATTGCTACAGACTGTTCTGTTTTTGACAGATTCTGTTTTTCGTGTGTTGATTGCTTATTTTGATGCATCTATGGCTAGTAAAATAGTTTATAAACCATAAAGAAATTGGAATACAGTAGGTTTAACACCAAAATAAATGAAGAATGAGTTCATTGCAGTACCTTATGTGGTGGTTTTGTTTTCTTTCACTAACGGAGCTTATAAGATTTCGTGTTGAGTTTTGTGTTGTGAAGTTTTCAAGTTTTGAGTAAAGCTTTTATGGACTATGAAATAAGGAGTGGCAAGAGCCTAAGCTTGGGGATGCCCATGGCACCCCAAGATATTCAATAATAGCCAAAAGCCTAAGCTTGGGGATGCCCCGGGAAGGCATCCCCTCTTTCGTCTTCGTTCAATGATAACTTTACTTGAGCTATATTTTTATTCGCCACATGATAGCGGGGCATCCCCTCTTTCTTCTTCGTTCATTGGTAACTTTACTTGGAGCTATATTTTTATTCGCCACATGATATGTGTTTTGCTTGGAGCGTCGTGTATTATATTAGTCTTTGCCTTTTAGTTTACCACAATCATCCTTGCTATACAGACCTTTTGGGAGAAGCCTATTTGATTAGAATTTGCTAGAATACTCTATGTGCTTCACTTATATCTTTTGAGCTTGATAGTTTTTGCTCTAGTGCTTCACTTATATCTTTTAGAGCACGGTGGTGCCTTAATTTTGAAGAAATTTCTAGTCTCTCATGCTTCACTTATATCTTTTTGAGAGTCTTTTAGAATAGCATGGTATTTGCTATGGTTACAAAGTTGGTCTTAGAATGATGATCATCCAAGTTGGGTATAATAAAAACTACCATAGAAAAAGAATTGGATGCTATGATCAATTTGATGCTTGATAATTGTTTTGAGATATAAAGGTAGTAGTGTTAGGGTCATGCTAGTGGGTAATTACGAAATTGAGAAATACTTTTGTTGAAGTTGGCAAGTCTCGTAGCATGCACGTATGGTAAAAGTTGTGTGACAAATTTGTTGCATGAGGTGCTCTTTTGATTGCCTTCCTTATGAGTGGCAGTCGGGAACGAGTGATGGTCTTTTCCTACTAATCTATCCCTCTTGGGGCATGCGTAGTAGTACTTTGCTTCGAGGGCTAAGTAGACTTTTGCAATAAGTATATGAGTTCTTTTTGACTAATGTGAGTCCATGGATATATGCACACTCATCTTTCTACTTTGCTAGCCTTTATTATTACCGTGCAACTTTCGCCGGTATCATAAACCCCTTATTTACCTTCCTCAAAACAGCCACCGTACCTACCTATTATGGCATTTCCATAGCCATACCGAGATATATTTGAAGGAAATATGCCCTAGAGGCAATAATAAAGTTATTATTTATTTCCTTATCTCATGATAAATGTTTATCATTCATGCTATAATTGTATTAACCGGAAACATGATACATGTGTGAATGCATAGACAAAACAATATGTCACTAGCATGCCTCTACTAGGCTAGCTTGTTAATCAAAGATGGTTATGTTTCCTGACCATGAACAAAGAGTTGTTATTTGATTAACGAGGTCACATCATTAGTAGAATGATCTGATTGACATGACCCATTCCATTAGCTTAGCACACGATCGCTTAGTATGTTGCTACCGCTTTTATCCATGACATATACATGTTCCTGTAACTATGAGATTATGCAACTCCGCTTACGGAGGAACACTTTGGTGCTACCAAACGTCACAACGAATCGGGTGATTATAAAGGAGTACTACAGGTGTCTCCAAAGGCGGATGTTGGGTTGGCGATTTGAGATTAGGTTTTGTCACTCCGATTGTCGGAGAGGTATCTCTGGGCCCTCTCGGTAATACACATCACTTTGAAGCCTTGCAAGCACTACAACTAATGAGTTAGTTGTGAGATGATGTATTACGGAACGAGTAAAGAGACTTGCGTGCGAACGAGATTGAACTAGGTATTAGATACCGACGATCGAATCTCGGGCAAGTAACATACCGATGACAAAGGAACAACGATGTTGTTATGCGGTCCGACCGATAAAGATCTTCGTAGAATATGTAGGAACCAATATGGGCATCCAGGTCCCGCTATTGGTTATTGACCGAGACGGTCTTGGTCATGTCTACATTGTTCTCGAACCGTAGGGTCCGCACGCTTAAGGTTTCGATGATGCTTATTATGAGTTTATGTATTTTGATGTACCAAGGAGTTCGAGTCCGGATGTGATCACGGACATGACGAGGAGTCTCGGAATGGTCGAGACATAAAGATTGATATATTGACGGCTATATTCGGACACGGAAAGGTTCCGGAAGTTTCGGAGAAAACCGGAGTGCCGAGGGGTTACCGGAACCCCGGGGAAGTTATGGGCCTTAGTGGGCCAAGAGGGGAGAGAGAGGGCCGCACCAGAGGTGGCGCGCCCCTGTGGGAGTCCGAATAGGACAAGGAGGGGGCGCCCCCTTTCCTCTCCCTCTCCTCTCTTTCCTTCCCCTTCTCCTTCCTAGTTGGACTAGGAAAGGGAGTCCTACTCAACTAGGAGGAGGACTCCCCCTCCTGGCGCAGCGCCTATAGGGGCCGGCCGCCCTCCCCTCCCTCCTTTATATACGGGGCAGGGGCACCCTTGAACACACAAGTTTGATCTACGGATCGTTCCTTAGCCGTGTCGGTGCCCCCTCCACCATATTCCACCTCGGTCATACCGTCATGAAGCTTAGGTGAAGCCTGCGCCGGTGAAACATCAAGATCGTCACCATGCCGTCGTCTTGACGGAACTCTCCTCGACACTCGGCTGGATCGAGTACGAGGGACGCCATCGAGCTGTCGTGTGTCAACAACTCGGGGCGCCGAGTAACGGCGTCGGGATCGGTCGGATCGCGAGGAGAACGTCGACTACTTCCTCTACGTTGTAATCGCTTCGCCGGGTCTCGAGGGTACGTAGACAACACTCTCCTCTCGTTGCTATGCATCACCATGATCTTGCGTGTGCGTAGGAAATTTTTGAAATTACTACGTTCCCCAACAAAGGCATCCGAGCCTAGTTTTTTATGGTTTGATGTTTTGCACGAGTAGAAGACAAGTGAGTTGTGGGCGATACAAGTCATACTACCTACCAAAGATGTCATACTTTGGTTCAGCGGTATTGTGAGATGAAGCGGCCTGCACCGACATTACGCGTGACGCTTACGCGAGACTGGTTTCACCGCCACGAGCACTCGTTGCTTAAAGGTGACCGGTGGGTGCTGCTCTCTCACTTTAGTTGAACTGAGTGTGGCTACGCCCGGTCCTTGAGAAGGTTAAAACGGAGTCTATTTGACGAAGTATCGTTGTGGTTTTGATGCGTTGGTGAGACTGGTTCTTGCTTAAGCCCGTAGCAGCCACGTAAAATTTGCAACAACAAAGTAGAGGACGTCTAACTTGTTTTTGCAGGGCATGTTGTGATGTGATATGGTCAAGACGTGATGCTATATTTTATTGTATGAGATGATCATGTTTTGTAACCGAAGTTATCGGCAACTGGCTGGAGCCATATGGTTGTCGCTTTATTGTATGCAATGCAATCGCCCTGTAATGGTTTACTTTATCACTAAGCGGTAGAGATAATCGTAGAAGCATAAGATTGGCGAGACGACAACGATGCTACGATGGAGATCAAGGTGTCGCGCCGGTGACGATGGTGATCATGGTGGTGCTGCTAAGATGAAGATCACGAAGCACAAGATGATGATGACCATATCATATCACTTATATTGATTTGCATGTGATGTTTATCCTTTATGCATCTTATCTTGCTTTGATTGACGGTAGCATTATAAGATGATCTCTCACTAAATTATCAAGAAGTGTTCTCCCCGAGTATGCACCGTTGCCAAAGTTCGTCGTGCCTGACACCACGTGATGATCGGGTGTGATAAGCTCTCGTCCATCTACAACGGGTGCAAGCCAGTTTTGCACACGCAGAATACTCGGGTTATACTTGACGAGCCTAGCATATGCGAGATATGGCCTCGGAACACGGAGACCGAAAGGTCGAGCGTGAATCATATAGTAGATATGATCAACATAAGATGTTCACCATTGAAAACTACTCCATTTCACGTGATGATCGGTTATGGTTTAGTTGATTTGGATCACGTGATCACTTAGATGACTAGAGAGATGTTTTTCTAAGTGGGAGTTCTTAAGTAATATGATTAATTGAACTTAAATTTATCATGAACTTAGTACCGATAGTATCTTGCTTGTTTATGTTTGATTGTAGATAGATGGCTCGTCTTTGTTGTTCCGTTGAATTTTAATGCGTTCCTTGAGAAAGCAAAGTTGAAAGATGATGGTAGCAATTACACGGATCGGGTCCGTAACTCGAGGATTATCCTCATTGTTGCACGTAAGAGTTACGCCCCGATGCACCGCTGGGTGCGAACTGCTTCCGATGTAACCGACGACGTTAAGAACGTCTGGCGAGCAAAGCTGATGACTACTCTATAGTTCGATGTGCCATGCTTTACGGCTTAGAACCGGGACTTCAACGACGTTTTGAACGCTCATGGAGCATATGAGATGTTCCAGAGTTGAAGTTGATATTCCAACAGAGTGCCCGGATTGAGAGATATGAAGTCTCCAATAAGTTCTATAGCTGGAAGATGGAGGAGAATAGTTCTAGTGAGCACATACTCGTAATGTCCGGGTACTACAATCACTTGACACAATTGGGAGTTAATCTTCCGGATGATTGTGTCATTGATGTAATTCTTCAATCACGCCACCAAGCTACAAAGGCTTCGTGATGAACTATAATATGCAAGGGTTAGTAAAGACTATACCGAGCTCTTCGCAATGCTAAAGGCTGCGGGTAGAAATCAAAAGGAGCATCAAGTGTTGATGGTCAATAAGACCACTAGTTTCAAGAAGAAAGGCAAAGGGAAGAAGAAGGAACTTCAAGAAGAACAACAAGCAAGTTGTTTGCTCAGAGAAGAAATCCAAGTCTGGACCTAAGCCTGAAATCGAGTGCTTCTCTTTAAGCGGTCGTCCTTTGAAGCGGAACTGCCCCAAGTATTTGGCGGATAAGAAGGATGGCAAGGTGAACAAAGGTATATGTGATATACATGTTATTGATGTGTACCTTACTAGAGCTCGCAGAGCACTGGTATTTGATATTGGTTACTGCTAATATTTGCAACTCAAAGCAGGACTACGGATTGCTTAACACTAGCAAAGGACGAGGTGACGATGCGCGTGGGAAATGGTTCCAAAGTCGATGTGATCGCGGTCGGCACGCTACCTCTACATCTACCTTCGGATTAGTTTTAGACCTAAATAATTGTTATTTGGTGCTGCGTTGAGCATGAACATTATATCTGGATCTTGTTTGATGCGAGACGGTTATTCATTTAAATCGAGAGAATAATGGTTGTTCTATTTATATGAGTAATATCTTTTATGGTCATGCACCCTTGAGGAGTGGTCTATTTTCATGAATCTCGATAGTAGTGATACACATATTCATAATGTTGAAACCAAAAGATGCAGAGTTGATAATGATAGTGCAACTTATTTATGGCAATCGCCGTTTAGGTCATATCGGTGTAAAGCGCATGAAGAAACTCCATCTTGATGGACTTTTGGAGTCACTTGATTATGAATCACTTGGCACTTATGAACCGTGCCTTATGGGCAAGATGACCGAACCCCGCTTCTCGGTACTATGGAGAGAGCAACAGATTTGTTGGAAATCATACATACTGAGATGTATGTGGTCCGATGAATGTAGAGGCTCGTGGCGGATATCGTTATTTTCTCACCTTCACAGATGACTTAAGCGGATATGGGTATATCTACTTAATGAAACATAAGTCTGAAACATTTGAAAAGTTCAAAGAATTTCAGAGTGAAGTTGAAAATCATCGTAACAAGAAAATTAAATTTCTACGATCGATCGTGGAGGTGAATATTTGAGTTACGAGTTTGGTCTACATTTGAAACAATGTGGAATAGTTTAGCAACTCACGCCACCCGGAACACCACAACAGTAATGGTGTATCCGAACGTCGAATCGTATTTTACTAGATATGGTGCGATCTATGATGTCTCTTACAGATTTACCGCTATCGTTTTGGGGTTATGCTCTAGAGACGGCCGCATTCACACTGAATAGAACACCATCGAAATCCGTTGAGACGACACCTTATGAACTATGGTTTGGCAAGAAACCAAAGTTGTCGTTTCTTAAAGTTTGGGGATGCGATGCTTATGTGAAAAACTTCAACTGATAAGCTCGAACCCAAATCGAGAAATGTGTCTTCATAGGATACCCAAAGGAGACAGTTGGGTACACCTTCTATCACAGATCCGAAGGCAAGACATTCGTTGCTAAGAATGGATCCTTTCTAGAGAAGGAGTTTCTCTCGAAAGAAGTGAGTGGGAGGAAAGTGGAACTTGATGAGGTAATAGTACCTTCTCCCTTACTTGAAAGTAGTTCGTCGCGAAACCGTTTCGAGACATCTACACCAAGTAGTGAGGAAGTTGATGATGTTGATCATGAAACTTGAGATCAAGTTACTTCGCAGAACCTCGTAGATCAACCAGAGTAAGATCCGCACTGTGAGTGGTACGGTAATCCTGCTCGGAAGTCATGCTACTAGATCATGATGAACCTACGAACTATGAAGAAGCGATGGTGAGCCCAGATTCATAAAATGGCTTGAGGCCATGAAATCGAGATGGGATCCATGTATGAAAACAAAGTATGGACTTTGGTTGACTTGCCCGAGGGTAGGCAAGCAATAGAAAACAAGTGGATCTTCAAGAAGAAGACCGACGCCGACGGTAATGTTATCGTTTATAAAGCTCGACTTGTCGCAAAAGGTTTTCGGCAAGTTCAAGGGATTGACTACGATGAGACCTTCTCACCCGTGGCGATGCTTAAGTCCGTCCGAATCATGTTAGCAATTGCCGCATTTTTATGAAATTTGGCAAATGGATGTAAAGACTGCATTCTGAATGGATTTACGGAAGAAGAGTTGTATATGATGCAACCGAAGGTTTTATTGATCCAAAGGGAGCTAACAAAGTGTGCAAGCTCCAATGATCCATCTATGGACTGGTGCAAGCATCTCGAGTTGGAATAAACGCTTTGATAGTGTGATCAAAGCATTTGGGTTTGTACTGCACTTTTGGAGAAGCCTCAGATTTACAAGAAAGTGAGTGGGAGCTCAGAGCATTTACGATATTATATGTAGATGACATATTGCTGATCGTAAATGATATAGAATTTCTGGATAGCATAAAGGGATACTTGAATAAGAGTTTTTCAATGAAAGACCTCGGTGAGGCTGCTTACATATTGGGCATTAAGATCTATAGAGATAGATCAAGACGCTTAATTGGACTTTCACAAAGCACATACCTTGACAAAATTTTGAAGAAGTTCAAGATGGATCAAGCAAAGAAAGGGTTCTTGCTGTGTTACAAGGTGTGAAGTTGAGTAAGACTCAATGCCCACCACCGCAGAAGATAGAGAGAAAATGGAAGATGTTCCTATGCTTCAGCCATAGGCTCTATCATGTATGCAATGCTGTGTACCGCACCGATGTGTGCCTTGCTATAAGTTTAGCGAGGAGGTACCAAAGTAATCCAGAGTGGATCATCGGACAGCGGTCAAGAACATCCCAAGTACCGAAAAGGACTAAGGATATGTTTCTCGATATGGAGGTGACAAAGAGCTCATCGTGGCGGTTACGTTGATGCAAGCTTTGACATCGATCCGGACGATTCTAAATCGCAGACCGGATCGATTTACACTAAACGGAGGAGCTGTCGGTTGGTGCGCTTCTAAACAAAGCGTCGTGAGCGGGATCTACATGTGAAGCGGAGTACATAGCAGCTTCGAAGCAGCTAATGAAGGAGTCGGATGAAGGAGTTCATATCCGATCTAGGTGTCATACCTAGTGCATCGGGTCCAATGAAAATCTTCGTGACAATCTCGAGCGATTGCCTTAGCGAAGGAATCCAGATTTCACAAGAGGACCAAGCACATCAAGAGACGCTTCAATTCCATCCGGGACTTAGTCCGTGGGAGACATAGAGATTTGCAAGATACATACGGATCTGAATGTTGCGAGACCGCTGACTAAGCCTCTTCCACGAGCAAAACATGATCAGCACCAAGACTCCATGGGTGTTAGAATCATTACTATGTAATCTAGATTATTGACTCTAGTGCAAGTGGGAGATCAAGGAAATATGCCCTAGAGGCAATAATAAAGTTATTATTTATTTCCTTATTTCATGATAAATGTTTATCATTCATGCTATAATTGTATTAACCGGAAACATGATACATGTGTGAATGCATAGACAAAACAATATGTCACTAGCATGCCTCTACTAGGCTAGCTTGTTAATCAAAGATGGTTATGTTTCCGACCATGAACAAAGAGTTGTTATTTGATTAACAAGGTCACATCATTAGTAGAATGATCTGATTGACATGACCCATTCCATTAGCTTAGCACACGATCGCTTAGTATGTTGCTACTGCTTTTATCCATGACATATACATGTTCCTCGTAACTATGAGATTATGCAACTCCGTTTACGGAGGAACACTTTGGTGCTACCAAACGTCACAACGTAATCGGGTGATTATAAAGGAGTACTACAGTGTCTCCAAAGGCGGATGTTGGGTTGGCGTATTTCGAGATTAGGTTTTGTCACTCCGATTGTCGGAGAGGTATCTCTGGGCCCTCTCGGTAATACACATCACCGAAGCCTTGCAAGCACTACAACTAATGAGTTAGTTGTGAGATGATGTATTACGGAACGAGTAAAGAGACTTGCCGGTAACGAGATTGAACTAGGTATTAGATACCGACGATCGAATCTCGGGCAAGTAACATACCGATGACAAAGGGAACAACGTATGTTGTTATGCGGTCTGACCGATAAAGATCTTCGTAGAATATGTAGGAACCAATATGGGCATCCAGGTCCCGCTATTGGTTATTGAACGGAGACGTGTCTTGGTCATGTCTACATTGTTCTCGAACCGTAGGGTCCGCACGCTTAAGGTTTCGATGACAGTTATTATGAGTTTATGTATTTTGATGTACCAAGGAGTTCGAGTCCGGATGTGATCACGGACATGACGAGGAGTCTCGGAATGGTCGAGACATAAAGATTGATATATTGGACGGCTATATTCGACACCGGAAAGGTTCCTAAGTTTCCGAGAAAACCGGAGTGCCGAGGGGTTACCGGAACCCCGGGAAGTTATGGGCCTTAGTGGGCCAAGAGGGGAGAGAGGGCCGCACCAGAGGTGGCGCGCCCCTGTGGGAGTCCGAATAGGACAAGGAGGGGGCGCCCCCCTTCCCTCTCCTCTCCTCTCTTCCTTCCCCTTCTCCTTCCTAGTTGGACTAGGAAAGGGAGTCCTACTCAACTAGGAGGAGGACTCCCCCCTCCTTAGCGCCTATAGGGGCCGGCCGGCCTCCCCCTCCCTCCTTTTAATACGGGGCAGGGGGCACCCTTGAACACACAAGTTTGATCTACGGATCGTTCCTTAGCCGTGTCGGTGCCCCCTCCACCATATTCCACCTCGGTCATACCGTCATGAAGCTTAGGCGAAGCCTCTGGCCGTGAAACATCAAGATCGTCACCATGCCGTCGTCTTGACGGAACTCTCCTCGACACTCGGCTGGATCGAGTACGAGGGACGCCATCGAGCTGTCGTGTGTCAAGAACTCGGGCGCCGGAGTAACGTCGGGATCGGTCGGATCGCGAGGAGAACGTCGACTACTTCCTCTACGCTGTAATCGCTTCGCTTCGGTCTCGAGGGCGTAGACAACACTCTCCCCTCTCGTTGCTATGCATCACCATGATCTTGCGTGTGCGTAGGAAATTTTTTGAAATTACTACGTTCCCCAACAATATTGCCATGCAACTTTCCACTGTTCCGTTTATTATGACACGTTCCATCATTGTCATATTGCTCTTTGCATGATCATGTAGTTGACATCGTATTTGTGGCAAGGCCACTTTCATAATTTTCATATATCGTATTTGTATAGTCATATCTTGTTGTAGCTTTGAGTTGTAATTCTTGAGTTGTAAATCCATAAAAGTGTGATGATCTTCATTATTAGAGCATTGTCCTAGTGAGGAAAGGATGATGAAGGCTATGATTCCCCACAAGTCAGGATGAGACTTCGGACTTTACAAAAAGAAAAAAAATGAGAAAAGAGAAAAAAAGAGAAAGGCCAAAAAGAAAAAAAAGAAGGCCAAAGAAAAAAAAGAAAGAGAAAAAAAGAGAAAAAGAAAAAAAAATGAGAGAAAAAGAGAGAAGGGACAATTCTACTATCTCTTTTTCCACACTTGTGCTTCAAAGTAGCACCATGATCTTCATGATAGAGAGTCTCCTATGTTGTCACTTTCATATACTAAGTGGGAATTTTTCATTATAGAACTTGGCTTGTATATTCCAATGATGGGCTTCCTCAAAATGCCCTAGGTCTTCGTGAGCAAGCAAGTTGGATGCACACCCACTTAGTTTCTTTTGTTGAGCTTTCATATATTTATAGCTCTAGTGCATTCGTTGCATGGCAATCCCTACTCACTCACATTGATATTTATTAATGGGCATCGCCATATAGCCCGTTAATACGCCTAGTTGATGTGAGACTATCTTCTCCCTTTTTGTCCTCACAACCACCACCATATACCACCATAGTGCTATGTCCATGGCTTGCGCCATGTATTGCGTAAGAGTTGAAAAAAAAAGTCAAGCGCTTAAAAAGTATGAAACAATTGCTCGCTCGTCATCGGGTTATGCATGATGGGAGTATTTTGTGTAATGAAAATGAAGCATGGCCGAACTATATGATTTTGTAGGGATAAGCTTTCTTTGGCTATGTTATTTTGATAGGACATGATTATTTGTTAGTATGCTTTGAAGCATTATTATTTTTATGTTTTATAAGCTTTTATTTTGAATCATTTGGGTCTGAACATTCATGCCACAATAAAGAAAATTACATTAAGAATTATGCTAGGTAGCATTCCACATCAAAATTTTCTTTTTTATCATTTACCTACTCGAGGACGAGCAGGAATTAAGCTTGGTGATGCTTGATACGTCTCCAACGTATCTATAATTTTTGATTGTTCCATGCTATTATATTACCCCTTTTGGATGTTTATGGGCTTTATTTTACACATTTATATCATTTTTGGGACTAACCTACTAACCGGAGGCCCAGCCCATATTGCTGTGTTTTTGCCTATTTCAGTATTTCGAAGAAAAGGAATATCAAACGGAGTCCAAACGGAATGAAACCTTCAGGAGCATGATTTTTGGAACGAACGTGATCCAAAGGACTTGGAGTGCAAGTCAAGAAGCAGCCGAGGCTCCCACGAGATAGGAGGGCGCGCCCCCTGTCTCGTGGGCCCCTCGGACGGCCACCGACGTACTTATTCCTCCTATATATACCTACGTACACTGAAAAGATCCAGGAGCACCACGAAACACAATTTCCACCACCGTAACCTTCTGTGTCCGCGAGATCCCATCTTGGAGCCTTCGCCGGCACTCTGCCGGAGGGGGAATCGACCACGGAGGGCTTCTACATCAACATCCTTGCCCTTCCGATGAGTTGTGAGTAGTTTACCATAGACCTACGGATCCATAGTTATTAGCTAGATGGCTTCTTCTCTCTTTTTGGATCTCAATACAATGTTCTCCCCCTCTCTTGTGGAGATCTATTCGATGTAAGCTCTTTTTGCGGTGTGTTTGTCGAGATTCGATGAATTGTGGGTTTATGATCAAGTTTATCTATGAATAATATTTGAATCTTCTTTGAATTCTTTTATGTATGATTGAGTTATCTTTGCAAGTCTCTTCGAATTATCAGTTTGGTTTGGCCTACTAGATTGATCTTTCATGCCATGGGAGAAGTGCTTAGCTTTGGGTTCAATCTTGCCATGTCCTTACCCAATGACAGAAAGGGTTGCAAGGCACGTATTGTATTGTTGCCATCGAGGATAACAAGATGGGGTTTATATCATATTGCTTGAGTTTATCCCTCTACATCATGTCATCTTGCATAATGCGTTACTCTGTTCTTATGAACTTAATACTCTAGATGCAGGCAAGAGTCGGTCGATGTGCGGAGTAATAGTAGTAGATGCAGGCAGGAGTCGGTCTACTTGTTATGAATGTGATGCCTATATACATGATCATGCCTAGATAATCTCATAACTATGCGCTTTTCTATCAATTGCTCGACAGTAATTTGTTCACCCACCGTAATACTTATGCTATCTTGAGAGAAGCCACTAGTGAAACCTATGGCCCCCGGGTCTATCTCCTATCATATTTGCTTTCAATCTACTTTTATTTGCATCTTTACATTTTGCATATATATTATAAAATACCAAAAATATATTTATCTTATCATACTATCTTTATTAGATCTCACTTTCGCAAGTGGCCGTGAAGGGATTGACAACCCCTTTATTGCGTTGTGTCGAGTTCTTTGTTTCTTTGTGTAGGTGCGTGGGACTTTTGAGGAGCCTCCTACTGGATTGATACCTTGGTTCCCAAAAACTGAGGGAAATACTTACGCTACTATTGCTGGATCACCCTCTCCTCTTCGAGGAAAACCAACGCAAGCTCAAGACGTAGCATGGCTCCCAACCTTTTTGGGCATGCTTATATGTACAAATAATTGCCCCATGCACAATTTCAAATTTATTTGCCTAGCCAATCTTCCTCAGTGAATTTTCAAAGTTTCTGTCAAACAGAAGGCTTTGTGAAGGAAGTACTAGCTAGGAGTATCCAAATGAGTTGAACTATTGCACACTCCTTAATGTGATCATATTAACCCCCCTCTACCCATTTGCAGCCCCATCCAATCATCTATGTGAGCATAGGAGCAAATCTTTGATTCTGGCAATATTTTCAGGTTGTGAAGCAAGTGTATTTTATATTGCTTCAAAAATCCTGATAAATTACCAGATCATTCTTATACCCATAAAACATCCCTCCACCCATTTTGGGCACATTTCATTAAGCCATTATTCCTCTAGAATTTTTTCAAGTTTTTGTCCAGAGATGTTTGTGAAGCAAGTACCATTTTGGCTTTACCAAATGGTATGAGACTTTGTGAGCATCTTCATATGACCAAATTACTATGACTTGCCCAAATTGAGCTCAAGTTGAAACTCCATGTGAGTGCATCTTGTTGATCTAGTTTCTGGACCATTTTGGTCAGTTGTGAAGCAACTGTAGTAATTGTTCGTCCATTTCTTCCCAAACTCCCCAGGATTATAGTCCTTCTTAACCTAAACCCCTCTGACATCATATTTGGCTCTAATCCCACCTCACTTGATTAATGTTTCATGATTCAGTTTGATACATTAAACTTGAGAGATCATTTACCATTTAACCACTGCATCTTTAACCAAGCTACCACCGCAGTCGAAACTGCCCCAGGAAGTATGCAACGACTTGTAACTTGGGCTCAGCCCGTGGGCCGAGGGTCTGGCTCATCGTGCTCAGATAAATAGACGTTGCGTGTGTAGGTGTGAGGGCAGAAAGTATTGTAGCCAATCGAGATCTTATCCCTGAGCTTCTTCTTTCCCAAGCCTTCCTCTCTCTGTCATTTCCTTTGAAATTCTCCTCGAAACCTTGAGAATCTATGAACGACACCCTCGCCATGGCAGGGAATGCTATCTATATTGTAGCATTTGGTATCTAGATCCTCGTCAGATCCGCGAATTTTTTTCCCGGTGATTCGATCTGCCAATTGACCCCTAATTCTTGACGAAAGGTGCGATTCCTCTGGGAATTACGCGCAAAACACTCCGGTGTACCTGAGTTGGGTTGGGACAACCGGCGGTAACCACGGCGAAGAAATCCGACAAGCCGACGCTCTCTGCACGTATGGCGGCAGCAGAGATGACGCTCGCGGAGATGCAGCAGCTGATTCAGGCGACCATCGCGCAGAGCAAGGCCGTTTCAGAGGCAGGGGCGCACAACGCCAAGGGGATCGAGGAGCTGCGCACCGCCGTCGACGGCTATGCGTCGTCCTCGGTGAAGGCGTTTGATGCGCTCGCACAGACCACCACCGCGTCGCTCGACCGTACGGAGGCAATGATGGGTCGGCTTCTCATTGCCAACAACGGGCTGGATGCAGCGGTGGAGGAGATGAAGCGCTCCCTCACTGGTGTCCTCAAGCGCGTCTCGTCCCTAGAACAGGCGCAGACCACACTATCTACTCTGCAGCAACCACAGCAGCGTGCAGGGGGGTTGAGGGTGGAAGTGCCGCGTCGTGAGGGAAATCCGGCAGGTGTCGAGATGCGGGTACAATGCAACATTCGATCGGTCCAAGCACATGGTGAGCATTCCAGCAATCATTTTCAAGCCTATGAGGAATTTTCTGATGAACTTGATGAGCACGGAGTGTCGCCCAATTCAGCAGCACAGTGTTCCCATTCGAGATTCAGTCCTCGTATTCCTCGGTCTGATTTTCCCAAATTTGATGGTGACAACCCCAAGTGGTGGAAGCAGCAATGCGATAAATATTTCAGGATGTACTCTGTCCAAGCAAAATTGTGGGTTGATTTTGCTACGATGCATTTTCAAGGCAATGCGGCTCTCTGGTTGCAGACATATGAAGCTATGCACACAATTGACTCCTGGCCTCAGCTGTGTGTTGCAGTGTTCGCCAAGTTCAATAGAAACAAGTATTCCAGGTTAATGGATGTGTTCTTTGCCTTGCGACAGGAAGGTTCAGTGGATGATTATGCTCACTGTTTTGAGGAGTATATGCATAATATACTTATGTACAATCCTGCATATGATGAGACATTTTTTGTGAATCAGTTTATGGAAGGACTGAAACAAGAGATACGGGTAGCAGTAAAATTGCAGCACCCAGTAACGGTGGATGTGGCATTTGCTTGTGCACAAACACAAGAGGCATTGCTAGCTGAAGATACTAGTTGACCAGTAGTCAAACTAGACCACAAGTAAAGGAACAAGCAGTATGTGCATCAAGGATTACTTGGGTCAGCTCCTGGAGATCAGAAAATAATAGAGAAAGGGAAATTCTATGAGAAATTTGATAATCTTAGTGCTCAGAGAAGGGCCAGAGGGGAGTGCTTCAAATGTGGAGAGAAATTTGGACCAGGTCACAAGTGTCCTACATCAATTCAAATACATGTTATGGAGGAGTTATTATCAGCACTACAACTTCCAGAGCAATTGGATGAGGCACAAGTAAGAGCAGACAGTGATACTGCGTCTGAGACAGAAGAGACAGTAATGAAGTTATCTCTACAAGCAGTTAGTGGAACTTCTTGCAAAGAGAGTATCAAGTTGCAGGACATGATAGGGAAAACTCACCTGCTTATTTTGATTGACTCTGGTAGCTCAAATAACTTCATCAGTGAGAAGTTAGTGGAGAAATTGCAGTGCCCTGTCGAACAGCTCAATCCAGCTTCAGGTAGGGTAGCCGATGGTGGCTTATTAACCTGCTCTAAACAAGTTGTAGGACTTCAATGGTGGTGTCAGGGTACTAGTTTTACTACTTCTCTGAAAGCATTACCTCTGGATAACTATGACATCATTCTGGGAATGAATTGGTTGGAGACCATGAGTCCCATGTGGGTGGACTGGCGCAAGAAAATTATGAAATTCAGTTACAGAAACACAGAGGTAACACTGACAGGAATTCTGGAAACTGCAACTAATTGCAAAAAAATGTCAGCACACGAACTAAAAGGTTTACTGTAGATTGATGCTGTGGATCACATTATTCAGCTCTATCACATATCTGACACTATAACTCAGTCGGAAATTGTGCCTGAAGAAGTACAGAAACTGCTTGCTGAACACAAGGAATTGTTCTCAGAACCTACATCTCTACCTCCACACAGAAGCTTCGATCACAAAATTCCCTTGTTGCCTGGGGCTGTACCTGTCAATGTCAAACCCTACAGATATAACCCAATTCAAAAAATGAAATAGAGAAACAAATAGCTACTATGCTACAACAGGGTATTATTCAATTAAGTTCCAGTGCATTTGCTTCTCTTGTTTTACTAGTCAGGAAAAAGGATGGTACCTGGCGTTTCTGTGTTGATTATCATCACTTGAATGCAATCACTGTGAAACATAAGTACCCTATGCCTGTAGTGGATGAGTTATTGGATGAGTTAGCTGGCGCTATGTGGTTTACCAAGTTGGATTTGAGAGCAAGATACCACCAAATTCGATTGGTGGAAGGAGAAGAGCATAAAACTGCTTTTAAAGTGCACAATGGGTTATATGAGTTTAAAGTTATTCCTTTTGGAGTGACTGAAGGACATGCTACTTTTCAGACTGGGATGAATACTGTGTTAGCTCCTTTACTCAGGAAAAGTGTGCTCTATTTTATGGATGACATACTAGTGTTCAGTGCTACATTCAAGGAACACCTCAAGCATCTTAAGGAAGTATTCGACCTGTTAGCTGCTAACTAGCTATATGTCAAGATGAGTAAGTGTTCTTTTGCTCAGCAGAAGTTAGAATACTTGGGCCATGTTATTAGCAAGGATGGAGTAAGTACAGATCCTGCTAAAGTGCAGGCAGTAAAGGACTGGCCTGTTCCCACCACTGTCAAACAAGTGAGAGGATTTCTGGGGCTCACAGGATATTACAGAAAGTTCATCAAGAACTATGGCATCATTAGTAGAAGCTTGCCAGACTTACTCAAGAAAAATACTGTGTTTGTGTGGACACCCACTAATCAAACAGCTTTTCAGCAACTACAGACTGCATTAGTCACTGCTCCAGTGTTAGCATTGCCGGATTTCAATAAACCATTCACAATAGAGATAGATGCTAGTAATGTGGGAATTGGAGCAGTTTTGATGCAGCAAGGACATCCTATTGCATACCTCAGTAAAGCTCTAGGACCAAAAGCACAAGGCCTATCCACTTATGAGAAGGAGTGTTTGGCAATTTTGTTAGCAGTGGAGAAATGGAAATCCTATCTGCAACATGATCACTTTACTATAAGCACTGATCACCGCAGTCTGATACACTTTCAGGACCAAAAAAATTTCCAATCACATTCAACAGAAAGCACTGTTAAAGCTTATGGGCCTAAAATACAGAGTGGTGTACAAAAAGGGTTGGAAAATGGTGTCATTGATGCTCTCTCAGAGTGGAAACACAAACTACACTATACTCCTTGTCTTATCGCACACCTCGGTGGTTGGAAGTGGTAGTGAAGGTTACACCGACAGACCCTCAAGCAAAAGAATTGCTCATTTGTATTAAGTGTGACAGCAAGAATAACAAGGGTTTTTCCTTGCAAAGAAGGAATTATCGTGCACAAGGGGAGAGTTTGGTTGGGAGAAAACAAAGAAGCGCAGCAAGCAATTACTGCTCTCACCGCACTCTAGTGGCATTGGTGGACATTCTGGGTGCAAGGCACATATCGAGAGTGAAAGCATTATTTTCCGGCTCGCTCTCAAACAATCAAGGAACAGTTTGTCAAGTCATGTTCCATCTGTCGACAAGCTAAGTCGAGCACATAAAGAAACCAGTTTGCTTAGTCCTCTTCCCATACCTAAAGAAGCATGGAATATGGTTAGTATGGATTTCATCAATGGTCTTCCCAAAAGCAAAAATTATGACACAATCTTGGTTGTCATAGACAAATTCAAAAATATGGTCATTTCATACCACTCTGCCATCCCTTTATCGCACTCTCGTTGACAAGCATATTTGGACAATGTGTATAAATTACATGGACTACCTAAAGTTCTCATAACTGACAGAGATCCATAGTTCACTAGCAATGTGTGGCAGGAGTTATGCAAACTTACCGACACCAAGATGAACATGAGTACTGCAAACCACCCTGAAACTGATGGCCAAACAGAGAAGTTAAATCAGTGTGTGGAGACATTTTTAAGGTGCATGGTGCATTCGGCACCCAAGAAATGGGCACGATGGATTTCACAGTCAATCTTGGTACAATACAAATTTTCATTCTTCCCATGGACATACACCCTTCAAGGTTCTCTACGGTTATGAACCAAGGCATCTGGGCGTTGGAAATCTACAATTAGACACACCTACAGATCTTACCAGTTGGTTGTCAGAAAGAAATGCAATGACTGCACTTATACGGATCAACTTCAACGTGCTCAACAAACAAGATGAAAACTCAGAAGACAAGCATCGCTCGAGCGGGTGTTTCAACCGCGATTGGGCATATCTCAAACTTCAACCATATATGCAACAAGAGGTGGCTCGTCGCATTAACCACAAACCGGGTTTCAAATACTTTGGTCCATTTAAGGTCTTGGAGCGAATTGAGATGTCGCTATCGCCTTCGCCACAAAGAATAAGCAAGATACACCCGGTGGTGCGCTTTTCTTTGCTCAAGCCGCACCACCTGGTGTCTTTGGTGGCGAATCAAGAGTCAGCAAAGATGCTGCAGCAATGACAACATCGCCCAAGCTCGCAAGTTCAAGCGTCACGGTGGGCTTGGCGTCGGGCGCACACGCAAGCAATATAAGATCGCATGGTCGACTACCACCGCCCATGGCAACTCGGAGTGGTCCAAAGTAATCGACAGAACTTCCTACAGCTTGAGGTCAAGCTGTTGCTTAAGGAAGGGGGAGTGCAACGACTTGTAACTTGGGCTCAGCCCGTGGGCCGAGGGTCCGGCCCATCGTGCTCAGATAAATAGACATTGCGTGTGTAGGTGTGAGGGCAGAAAGTATTGTAGCCAATCGAGATCTTATCCCTGAGCTTCTTCTTTCCCAAGTCTTCCCCTCTCTGTAATTTCCTTTGAAATTCTCCTCGAAACCTTGAGAATCTATGAACCACACCCTCACCATGGCAAGGAATGCTATCTGTATTGTAGCAAAGTACTTACCACTAGACAGCATTTTTCAGCCATTTGGCCCTTCTTGATGCCAGTCTGCACGGTGACCACCACTTTGGCGTGCAATGGCCGCGCCTAGAGCGTCTTCTTGCTCGGGCCCCTCCTCTGCTCGGCGTCTCAGCAAGCTCGGGCTTGTCCAATAGCTTCACCGCGTCGTCGCCGTCCTCCTGGATCCATCTCCCTCCGTAAGCCCTCCGTCATCACTCGTCGCCGCGCGCCCACGGGCGTACTGTGGCCGACCGAGCATTAATGGCGCCATGGCCGCTTCCCG
This sequence comes from Aegilops speltoides, assembly GCA_021437245.1. NCBI lineage: Eukaryota > Viridiplantae > Streptophyta > Magnoliopsida > Poales > Poaceae > Aegilops > Aegilops speltoides. The sequence continues at coordinate 436,941,330 of CM038143.1, forward strand.
TCTGTGCCCGCCGCCCCTCTTGCCCTATGCGCCTCTGCGGCTCATCCGTTGCCTCCCTCGTCGCCTTCCTGTGCCCTCCCGTGATCGCTGGTCGTCGCCAGAGCGTCGGCCGGATGCGCACGGCGGCACCCGAGCCCGTGCCTCTTGCCCCGGCTATAAGGAGCCCTCCCCTCGGCCTCCCGAGCACACCACTCACCTCCCCTCACTCCTCTAGACCTCCCCAGCCTTTCACCCGAGCTCGAGAGCCTCTCCTCGGCCCCCATGGCCACCGTGCCCGCCATCGGCCTCGGCCTAAATTGGCTCAAGCCGAGCCCTCCCCTTCCTTTCTTCCACCACCAGTAGAACCCCTCCCCTCCGGCGAGTCTCTCCTACCCATCCCCTCGCCGCCGGAGCCCTCGAGGCCGCGTCTTCCCCAAGTTGGTCGCCGCCCTCGCCCTCTACCTCCGCGTGGTGCCACGGCCATGCTCTTCCCCAGCGCCTGCTGCTGATCCAGGCGGGAGCAGCACCTCCTCCTGAGCCCACCGGTGGCTTCTCCCTCGCCGGAGACGGCCAGAGCCGGCCAAGCCCGTCGCCGTTCGCTCCTCCCCTGCCTCGCCTCTGCTTCTGGTCGGGGGAGCGGGGGAAGAAGACGACCAAGCCAGGCCAGGCGGGCCCCGCGTCGCCTCGACCCCACCGGTCAGCCTAACAGGGCGTTGACCCCGGTGCCCACGTGGATAAGTGACGGGCCCTGCCCCGTGGGACCCGCCCAGCCCTGACCCCACCTGGCAGCCACACGCGTTGAACTGCCCCCGCCGCGTCAGATAAGTGGAAACGCATTTTGGTTTTACGTTTTCAACTTCTGAAAGCGTATTTCTATTTTGAGCCTCTGCCTTATCCACTCAGGGACCCGTCTGTGAATATTCTTTCTGCAGAAAAGTCCCTGATCTTCTACACCTCATAACTTTTTGCTCGTAACTCCAAATGAGGTGATTCCAACGCCCACTTCTTCATTTCATCGAGCCCGTTCTGATGGAACCATTTTCACCATGTTTTAACATTCTGAAAATGACCATTTTGCCCCTGCCCTTATTCATCCCCCTCTGAGAGAGTGCGATTTCCGGCAATTCGTTCCGCGAGTTTGTCGCACTTTCTCCCGGTGATTTCTTCCACCCCAGGCAAGCCACATCCTCCATTTGCATCACGGTAATGCAGTGACATGGTTTAATTTATTTAAACTTGTTTAAAATATTGTTTTAGCTACTTGTGATCTGTGCATGGCATTTTCTCGGAGTATTATTTTGATCTTGTTGATGCCATGCTATTGTTTGGATTACTAGGAGTTATGTTTGTAGTTGATGAGTATCATGCTGCCATTGGAGTATTAGTGGTTGATATTATGATTGTTTTCATGAAGACATCTGTTATTATATTTTGGAGAATTACTTTGGATGGCATGCTGCCTTTGGATTATTAGTGGTTAGTATGATTATTTTCATGATGCTAGTTGATGTTCTTTTGCTTGGAGTATTAATTTCAGAGATGATGCTTACGTGTGGATCTTAGCTGGATAGCTTTGTTCTGGTTATTGGAGTAGTAAAGTTATTGTTTTCAGATTCATCATTATAGAAATATTAATTATGCTATCTTTGGAGTATTTTGATATGAGGATATCATGCTCAGTTTATTTGTTGGATATTGCTATGACTTGGATTATAGTTTGATAGTTGATATCGGAGTATCAGTTATCACAATTCTATTTTTGGGGATAAATTCCGTCATTAAGTTGGCCAGGTGCCACCGAACCGGGCTTTCTCTAGTGCAACCACATTTGCCTTTATTGGAAGGCCCTAATGCGATGCTATTGCCGTGTCTCTCGCCGGTGCCTCCAACGAGGGAAGGTTATGGGCGCGCGCTACCCTGATCAGGTAGGCGAACATAAGCTTTGTGTGCCCATTGTTGTTGTTATGTGCACATGTCCCCGTTTGGGACGGTTTATTGTTTTGGCCACGACGGTGGCCGTTGGTGTCTTTGGTAGACACGGGGCCACCCAGGACTAGCCCAGTGGGGAGTGAGTCGGAGTGGCCGGGAGAGTGTCATGGCAGTAGATCAATTTTGTCGGAACACCGTTGGTCCACCCAAATGGGAGTGCGAGGCCATGGGTTCCGTGGTGTGGGTAAAGTTCACTACCTCTGTAGAGTGAATTTGTTTAAACTATCGATAGCCGCATCCTCGGTCATGGCCATGGGTTCGTACTAGGTCACACCATTCGATCAACACTCACATGACGAATGACTTATAGGTGATTTATATGTTGATATTTTGAGCAGTACAGACTAGCGGGATGTTGATGATGATGTTGGGGACCAAGTGTGGGTCATGGTAGTGATCGCCGGAAAGATCACCTATTGAGACCAAGTTTTGGTCATGGTAGTGATCGCCGGAAAGATCACCGTTTGACACCAAGTGTTGGTCATGGTTGTGATCGCCGGAAAGATCAGCGTTTGGTTACAAGGTAACCCGATCCAAGACCACGAGATTGGTCCGTTTGTGATCCATGAATGATCATCGTTTGGTTTTGATCACGAGGTGATCGAGATGGTATATTGCTTGGCCGGTTAGCCAAGAGAGATATGGTTATGGAGATCTGAGATGGTGATTTATCAGTATTGTAGTAGTTTCATATCATGCTTAGTAGTTGTTGTTGTATCATGGTAGCTGTTAATTTAATTAACCTGCTTAATGCCATGTTATTGTCTTGCCTTGATGTTTTTGGTTGTTGTGAGCTTACAAGTACATTCAATGTACTGACCTGGCGTGTCATGCCAGATTGCAGGTGATGTCGTGATTGCTTGATTGCTTGCCGTGGTTTCCGTTCGTGCGAGCTAGATCGTGTCCCAGCCAGAGTCCCTACGGAGTGGAGTTCACCACCTTCGTCGTTGTTCCGCTGCTAGAAGATTTCCGCTGCTACGAGTTGTTCTACTGCTAGCATAGAGCAAGTGTAGTATCGTAGGCATAGTGTCGCCGTGCTGATGTGAACCTTTGTAACATCAGACCTTTGTATTTATCCTTTGTAATAAGAGCAGAGTTGTTCTATGTCAACCAGTGCCGTATTTCAGAAGACTTCAACTCGATCTCTGGGCTGGAATATGGGGCGTTCTGGTTTCTCTGAGTCGGGGTGCCACGGGCTTGGTATCAGAGCAGGTCTGGCTGTAGGACGCCCTGTTCAGCGCGAGCGGTAGAAACCGATAGAAATCGGTAGCAGAGTCTGGCTTGTTTATTGCTTTTGGTTGCTGCATTTGTTTGTTGCATAGCATGCAAATAGCCTTAGTATTTGTGACAACGGTTTATCTGGTGAGTGTAGATGGCATCGGTTCGGATCCACTACAGCTCAACCTTTGCATTTCCCCAATTCCTTTTTCTTTCGGTGTTCGGTGTCATTTCTGTCCCAACAGAGTGATGCCAAGTGATCCCGACACTGTTTGCAAAAATGGTGCTCAGGTATCGCGCCGATGTCTTTCTTTCAGCCCCACTTATCGTTTCGGTGATGAACATGTTTCTATTCCAGATCGTTCTTTTATTTTGTCGTGTTGGCAACCCTTAATGATCTTAGTTATCAAAAAAAGGCAATGTCAGCAGCCTCAGTTTTTCCCGCTATCCTATTTCTTGGACGAGTATGGATCTTTTTCCCTCCGCTTGATAATAATGTGGTTGCGATCTTCGTGTCCCACTGCATGATTACCGAGTGCGTCCTCGCCTCCAAGCTAGTCCAGGTTGCTACCTGGCTAAGCTAGCACTTGATGTAGCGCTGTTTACACCAATTCTTCCACACATTTATTCGTCCTCGTGCACATCGTCACAGCATGCTAGATCGTAGAACCGGAGATCCCGCGAGATTTGTGTGTTTAAGTAGGCATGCATATTGTGTGACTAGGAGTAATATGTGACATTGATTGTGTGTGAATTGTTTGTTGTTGTGTGCTTTTGTTTAGTTGAGTTTTCTTTTGCTTCTTTCTTTTTGGGCACAGGTGTTACATTATTTTTTCCCTATAAAGAATTGTTCATCCACCAACACTGGACTCAAAGAAGCAATAAGGATTTGAAATATTTGGAATAAGCTCAGCTAGACATTATTGTCTACACAGTCAACTGCATTATGGCATTAATATTTGCTCAGAATATCAATGGTGTCTTGGATTGATTATCAGCATCAAGTCCCCATCGGTACAAAATCCTCACAGCAGTTATGATCCAGCTAGCAACAAGACAAGTCAGGTACAAGACCAACGATATAATTTCAGACAGAGGTATGGATCATATACAAAGTATGGCTCAGTAATGCATGATGCTTGAAATATGTTATCATCCGAAATAAAGCCAGAATGTGATATGCTCAAGGAAGACAGTCAAACCATTCTTTCTCATGCAAACAATCAACCTCAGAATATTATGGGTGTGTGTATGGATTTCAGTCTGCATATCCGTATGAATTTTTGGATATAAGAAACCCAGTATTCTTCCACACGCTGTCGGAAGAAATTTATGATGCCAGGCTCCTCAATTTTTCCTCTGTATGATATGTGAACAATTTCCGGCCCACGATACCCGGTCTTTCTCAGCAAGATACCTCGGTAAAGGCTTCTGACAGACGGAAATGAATTTTTCTCAACAAGCAAACCCGAGGAGAAGCTTCTCAAGTACGTAACTTAGGCTTCTCCAGCACAATAATCAGACCAAGCTTCGTGCGTAAGCTATAGAGCCTTCTTCTGCACGGTACCCAGACAATAGATTTGAGCAGAAGTTAGCATGTCTTCCTCAGCAGCTACTCGGATGGCTTCTCTCGTAAGCCATTCAGTCTGCGTCAGTACCACACCATGCACCATCCTCAGGGATTATATGATGAGTTGCCAAGGTATGGCAGTACCGCTCAAGGACCAGACTTGCAATAATTTTATCAGAGGTAAAATTCAGTCAAAACATATGCCTACCGCAAGGATCGAGTGTTCAGTGGCATATCCTACTTATATATAGTGAGCATGCATCCCCAGTCATATCAGTCACTTATACGTGACGCGACAGTGATCCAGTAGATATACCTAAGAAAAGTAAGGATCCCCCAACCTCGCGAGTCAGGCAAAGAAAAATAAAGATGAGCAGTAATACATATCATGAATTACAAGGATCAACAAGATATGGGGATGACATCATAGAATCCACAGCCTTACAATGGTCACCAAAGTCATTATTCCCGCAACTGACAAGGAGATATCATAAAACCTTGTCACCTTCTTGTATGATTAGCCTTAGCAATGAGCTCCGTACAACTACAAACCCTGGTTATATGTTATATGTGTGCGGACCCAGGTCGGAAAAACAAGCACAAGGAATAATATAAAAAATATTGCACTAATCACGTCCATGGTCATACGAAGAATCAAGGACATGTGTGGCCAAGTTATTTCAGTAAGGTATCCTGACAAACAAAATCATGACCGTAAAAAGGATGAGGCTGACAGGAAAGTATGATGATTTTTGCACGACCATCAGGGTCCGGATACCCGAGTCAGTTGGAGGTCATAACACTACAAAAAAGTACACTTCCATGATGATACGTGTATGTCACAGTAGGTCGCGCTTTTTGTCATGCATGTACATCCATGACGATTTTATGACAGAATCAAGATAGTCATACCTGTGTTGCCGTAGAAGTGTTCCATGACATTACCAAAATTATCATCACGGAAGTGTCCACTTCCATGACGATAAATCGCGTCCGCAAGTGCTTTCGTCAAGGGTGACCGACACGTGGCATCCATCATAACGAACGCCGTTAAGGCGCTCGGTCGGGTTTTGGATCCGATAACCCATTAACAGCCCCGACCAATGGGGATTTTCCACGTGTAAAATCATCATTAGCTGGAGGAAACACGTGTCGGCTCATCGTTGGGACAAATGTCGTCCACTCATTGGACGGAAGGCGCCTATGATACATCGACACGTGACACGGCCCAACAGAGGCCCATTCCTGTGAAAAGGCCGGCCTGTTTGACTTGGTCAAAAGGTGGCGGGCTGGCCCATGGAAAGCCTGTTAACGGCATGTTCGCATATAGCCCATTTACAGCCCGCTAACCCAAGGCCCGTTACACCCTATCCGAATTAGGCCCAATAGCATCATCTGGGCCATCCAATATGATTCTAGCCCGTTTTCACTTCTGGCCCATGTATGGCCATGACGTCTTTCGGCCCATATGAGGCCCTATGTAACTCTTGGCCTATTAACGGCCCGTCGTGAAACTGGCCCGTAATGAACAGTGTATCACTTTACACCCATTAACGGCCCGTGATGAAACTGGCTCGTAATGAACAGTGTATCACTTTATACCCATTAACGGCCCGTTGGGCCGTTTCCAGCCCATGTTATCTTTCGGCCTTCTCAGAGCTCATTTATACTTGGGCTCATTTCCAGCATTTGTTTACTTACGGCCCGTTCGCTATTTTACGCTTGTGGGCCAAATTCAGCTGTGTGGTTACAATGGCCCGTTTGTAGTCCGTTAATACGTTGGGCCGTTTTCATAGCATCATCAAATACGGCCTATTAACGATGGCCCATTATGGTTGGCCCATGAACGGACGATTCCAACTCTAGCCTGTTTATGACCATAATGCGGTCTGTTTGGCCCATGTTTGGCCAATCGATCATATGACCCGTATAAGGCCCATTGATGATACGGCCCGCAGAAGGCCCATTGTTTCTATGGCCCGTAGAAGGCCCACTGTTTCTACGGCCCATAGAAGGCCCACTGTTTCTACGGCTAGTAGGAGGCCCAGTGTCACTTGTGGCCTAGTTTTAAAAAATAGGTTATTGCAGCCACTAGCAAACCACGGAAAAAGAATTGCAATGACTACAAGCAAACAAATAAAAAAGACAACAAGGAAATAAATAAGCAAGCAACTAACGCTAGGCTATCACGGCTATTACACATATTACATCCACTTGGCATGAAAGTTCGCCACCAGTGCAAATATAGGGAACAAAGCAGCATATCATATACACTGGTTGTCAAAGTTGGCGACCAACACAAATAAACGCCATGACAAAACAAATCCAGGTCAAACCACTTCAAGATCTCAAGAAACGACATCACAGGTACCCATAATGTCGGCAAGATGCTTAGCAAGCTTATTAACTTTCTCTTGTTTGGCGCTTAAATCCTCCAAATTCTTCATTTGCACCAGAAATATGCATCTGAATTCTGCAGGACTTCCTCGGTCCTTGACTTCTGTCAGAGCACATCCGATTGATGTCTTTCAACTTGAAATTGAGACTCAAGAAGACGAACCGATTCAGCAACTTGTTCAAAGAGCTTGTGCCAAGAGAGTGGCGATGAATCGAACACTACATCAAGACAGGACTTTTGGGTTCTCTCACTGTTGTCAAGATAGTTTTTATCAGCTTTCTTGGGACCAACAAGGATGTCTCACTATCTTGAACCTTATCTGCATTACTTCCTTTATCATTGGATAACGCGGTACTGTTCTCCAATATTTTGTCCGCATTCTAAAAGAGAAACAAGCAGATACATCACATGTTTACCATGTTGTATATGAAACTCATTTTGGTAAATGAGTTCATTAGTAAAGTGGACAGGATAACAACATGAAACAAACATATATCTATGTACCATGGTCACTTTATGGTCTATATCATTCTAGTTTTTGTTGCCAAATCAAGATAGAGACACAATTCAAATAATATTTGTTCAAGACAAAGTAGAATAGACAGAATATAAGTGTGGGTAACTATAGAGCAATAACAACACTTGTAATGTGCATGACATGAGAACATAACTGTTTATTCAATTGAAACTAAAATCAACATAGAGCAGGTTACAACAAAGAAAGAGTTAAAGAAACAGTTTAAAACATACCTGCTGCACCATTGGAGTTTCAATTCCATCCTTCAAATTTGAAAATAGTTGGTATGAGTAAATACAAGAATGCAAGAGCAAAGGAGTATGAACCATAGCTACTGAACCCGACCGAGAACAAAACTTCTTCTCCTTTAAGCATTGAGTTGGGATTCGGAGTGGTGGTCCTCATGCTTTGGGCACTGCAGTTCCCTTACTAACCGCTCGTGTTTGGGTGCTCTGTGGTGGAGACGGTGTTGTGTCAACTGGAACTAGGTTACTATCTGCCGGGGTTGGGGTTAGAAGGGGTGTAGCTGGTTCTCTGTCCAACTGGGTAGGGGTACAATCTGCGAGAGTCTGGGTTATGTGTGGTGGATCTCGTCCTTGGGCAAGTACAATCGTGGTTCTATCTGCATCAACTGGTAGCACTATCTTTTCTGAAGACCGTGTTGTTACTCCCTTAGATACTGCCATTACGCTCTCCAATTCAAATGTTTAATAAACAAGAAAAGTAATTGAAAGTATAGACATTGTATGATAGACAGGTACAATGGATAGTGGGGAATAAAAGAGGGCATGAAATAATTCATATTTATGTTGTCTAACCAAACAGGATAGCATGACACAATTTCACATATATGATGGCTAACTAAACAGGATAGCATGACACAATTTCACATTATGATGGCTAACTAAAAAAGATGGAAAGACATAGTTCAAAATATGAGACTATGTAAACAGGATGACATGACATAACTATATAATGTGTTTATTAAATAGGTTGGCATGCCATAATTCACATACATTCATGGATAGAATGCCATAATTCAAAATATGATGACTGTAAACACTAAACAGGATGAGATGATATAACTATATGATGTCTTTATTAAATGGGTTGCCATGCCATAATTCAGATAGATGATGTGTATGTACTATGTAAACATGATGGCATGATATAATTCAAATATATGATTTATATAGTAAGCAAGTAAGCATATGGCAATCCATATATGATGTAAAAACTAAGCAATGCAAGACAACATGCATGACATGGGTAATATAACCCTGCCAAGTTTGAGCATAGACCTCAGGGGGGAAATAGGACTGGTCATCATCTCTCAATCCTCCTCCGAGGAGCTCTCAGAATCAAAGAAGATGTCTCGCTTGAAGAGTAGCATTGTCTACTCTGAATACATTGTTTTCACTCCAGATACTTCCATCACCGCTTCAAATGGCTGATGCACATGAAGAGTAGTTGAATATACAAACATTGTCGACAAATGGAACACGTAATACAAAAAAATGATAGCATGATATAATTCACATACATGATGATTGGCTAAACAACATGGCATTGCATAATTCACATATATAATGCCTTTGCAACAAGATAGCATTGTATAATTCACATATATAATGTCTTGCAACAAGATGGCAATGCATAATTCACATATATGGTAATTAGACACTAAACAGGTGGCATTCACACAAAGCATGTCTAAACTAATCAAATGACATAGCAATGCGAGACACCATACGCATGATATGAGCAACAAAACCCTGCCAAGTTAGAGCATACACCTCAAGGGGGGGATAGTACTGGTCATTTGTATCTGAATCCTCCTTTGAGGAGCTATCCGTAACCAGCGAGATATGCGCTTCGTCAGATAGCATAGTCTGCTCTGAAGACCTTGTTTTCACTCCAGAATTTGCCATCACCGTGTCAAATGGTTGATGCACACGAAGAGCAGTTGAATGTACTAACATTGTTGACAAATGTAATATGTAACGAAAAAAAGGATGGCCTGATATAATTTACATATAAGATGACTGGCTAAGCAGGATGGCATTGCAAAATTCAGATATATGATGCTGGCTAAACAAGATGGCATTGCATAATTCACATAAACGATGAATAAACTAAACAGATGGCATTCACACAAAGGATGTCTAAACTAAGCAGATGACATATTTGATGTATAAAGTAAGCAATGCAAGACACCATATGCATGATATAACCAACATCAGCATGCCAAGTTAGAGCGAAGACCTCAGGGGGTAAATAGGAGTTGTCTTCTCCTTCTGAATCCCCCTCAGAATAGATATCTTCCTCTCGATTACAATCCAAAATACGTTGAGGGGGGCTGCCTTTGCGCCTACCATGGAGCGATGTCTACATGAAATTTTATTGCCACGCAAGGCTCGTCTCTTTTGCTCTACATGTTCAGTTCCATTGTTTACAATAACTGTCATGCATAGGAATAAAACATAGTGAGATTATGTAAGGAGTGCATGCGAAATCCAGAGTGATGGTAGCAACTGTGGATAGACCCAAAACCAATAATAGCGAGCGGATAATGGCTTCAGTTAAAAATACGATAATGGCTTCTTTCTTGTTTGTTTCCCACCCAACATGAAACTCATAGTAGACACCGAGATTAACCAGATAGTAGATAGATACTATTGATAGCGGCCCCGATATGTACCCCACTACCATTTAAAAACTCAAGTTTGACCATTAGTTTGGAGCTAACTTAGAGTCTAATCGGTGAACAGGATGATAAAGTACCATGCAATATTAAGTGATGCATAACGTAAGCAGACACGAAAGAGTGCGACCTCTCTTGCGGACCCGTGTAGTCCACGAGGTCATCTGCTCGGTAGATGATGGTAATGCAGTTTTCATGGCTGCCAAGGGGGGGAGAAGATCTGAGGCAGCAAAAGACGATCTGAGGCGGATCCTCGCTTCTTTGGACCCTTCTGTCGTTGGAGCAGCTGAGTTGGGGTGGACAACGGCGCAGCAGGAGTGGGACAAACCACGCAAGGTTTTCTTTGACAACTATCTGTAAGAGAAGTAATTCTGTAAGGGCTCGTTTGAATTGGAGGATTCCAATAATGCAGGGATAGGAAATAGACAGGAATAGGATAGGAATGCACGTGCAAAACAGAGAATTTAAAAACACAGGATTTCTGCCAATCTGGGTGTTTGATTCACAACAATTGGAAAATCACAGGATGCAAAGAAGCACGGTGAGATTAAGTCAAACCACAAGAAAATGTACATTTATAATGCTATTATGCTACTATCTCTTAGTCTCGTGTTTCATGAATAAGAATTTGAAAAGGAGGACAAGTGAAAATTAAAATTCCTACGTTTTTTCTTTCAAGGAGACACTAAAGGAACAAATCCGTGTGCTTAGTGGACAATATATATAACATGTAGAGTAAAAAAGAGATGCAACAAGTGTACAACCTCTTTGGTGAAGCCATGTCGATCTCAGTGTGATTGGGTTGGCCGGTGAGGATGCTCTGGCTGACTTTGCTGTCGGAGGAGGGGAAGAATATCTTAGGCGTCTGGAGATGGAGCCCGAGGTACTGCTCCACTGTGATGGAGGGTTTCGTCGTTGGAGTAGCTCCGGTGAGTTGTACGACGCCGAGGCTGAAGCAGGACAAGAGAGACAACGAACAACGTTAACTCGAGTGGAATTCAATAGCATCTCCAATACATGACGTAAAATACATAACCACAAAGTGCTAGATGTAAAATACATCAGCCGTTCATCTATGAACTTAAGCGTCGAAACTGAATTTAAGCGTCGGCGAAACTTAATCGTCGAAATTGAATTTTGTTTGTCGGCCTAACGCACTAGCAAGGTGAGGCTACGTCGGTCGACTGACTTTTTCATCTCTGGTCAGTCGATTTTGTAGCCATTGGATATGAAATCAAGGGCCTATGGTTCATCTTCAACCTCCACCCCCCTGAGCCGCCAGCCACCACCGGCCAAACAGAAGCCCCCTACTGCCCGCGGCCGGCGGTGCTGAAAGTGCTAGTATCGACTAGAGGGGGGTGAATAGGCAATTTTTATGAAAGTCTTCAAAACATGGAAGTTTCTAAGACAAACAATAGAAATGACCTAGTTGATATGCAGCGGAAGATAAACTACAGTAAGCAAACCATAGTCAAGTATGCAATGATGTGAAAGTACGGGACTAATAGTAGCTAAGTAGTAAGGATCAGGATGGAAGATAGTATGAAGCCAATCAACGATAGTAGTCAAGCAATGAAGTCAAACAGGTACGACAGATAGCCAATGACTTCACGAAGACAAACTTAAGTAAAGGATTGGAAGGATAGAACCAGTCGCTCGTTGAAGACACAGGATCTGTTGGACCAGTTCCAGTTGTTGTGACAACTGTACGTCTGGTTAGGGAGGCTGAGATTTAACTCACAAGACCGTGTCTTCACCTTATTCCCCTTGAGCTAAGGACACCCAGTCCTCGCCCAATCACTCTGGTAAGTCTTCAAGGTAGACTTCCAAACCTTCATAGACTTCGTTCACCGGCAATCCACAATGACTCTTGGATGCTCAAAACGTGACGCCTAACCGGCTGGAGGATTCACAGTCCTCAAGTGTAATAAGTCTTGTGTCACACAGCACATAAAGACTTGATGATGCCTAACACTCTTTGGCTCTGGGTGTTTGGGCTTTGTCCTTGCAAGGATTTCTCTCTCTCAAAGACTTCGAGGTGGGTTGCTCTCAAATGACAAAAGCCGTGCACAAACTCTGAGCAGCCACCAATTCATGGTGTAGGGGGTGGTCTATTTATAGCCATAAGGCAACCCGACTTGATATGTCCGAAATGACCCTGGGTCACTAAGGAACTGACACATGTTCCAACGGTCAGATTTCAAACACACACGGCAACTTTACTTGGGCTACAAGCAAAGCTGACTCATCCAGCTCTGGATAAGATTTGCTCTCATTGTCTTCGCTCAAAGACATAGGATTTGGGTTGAGCATCACTTCAGTCACTCTGACTTTGTTCACTTGGACCCCACTTAACAGTACGGTGGTTCCTATGACTCAACAAAGAAGAAAAGGAAACAACGAGACCACACAGTCTTCGCGCTCCATAGTCTTCACGTAATGTCTTCTCATGTCATAGTCTTCAATATGAATATCTTCTCATACCACCATTGTCTTCAATGTCTTCATTCATTTTTAGGGGGTCATCTCCGGTAGGTAAACCGAATCAATGAGGGACACTACCTGCGTTATCCTACAATTCTCACAAACGCATTAGTCCCTCAACCAACTTTGTCGTCAATACTCCAAAACCAACTAGGTGTGGCACTAGATGCACTTACAATCTCCCCCTTTTTGGTGATTGATGACAAACTGGTTGAAGTTTTCAACGGGGATAAAGTATGTGAAATTGTAAAGGATGGTGTATTGTCTTCATAAGTAGCAAGGGCTCCCCCTGAAGATGTGCATATAAGTAATTTGCTTTTGGAATGCAAATGCACATGGCAGGTTGTACTTGTGGAGATCCTCTTCAACTTATGAAGATAATTCATCATGCATGAAATGATATAGCAAATAGAATGACATGCACAATGAAAAATGGACGTCTGCAGAATGATCTAAGTGCGGAAGTTATCATCGCACATGCGGAATTTATCATCGCATCACAGTAAAGCAAATAAGTAGCAGACGACCATCAAGTTTAGGTGTTACAACTCAAAGAACCAAATGTTTCAAAAGCAAGAGTTGTAAGCATGAGGCAAAATATAATGCAACCGCCCATATGAACCCGCTTGAAGACTATCAACTAATACGTTTCTCCCCCTTTTGTCAGTAATGACCAAAAAGGTTTGAAGACATAGAGCATCTACTCGTCCTCATGAGTAGGTGAAGCAGCAGGGTTGTTGTTGTTGGTTGGCGGTGCAGACGTACTTGGTGCAGTGTCGATGCGTGCAGAGGTAGGAGGCGGTGAAGTAGCATCATCTTCATCATCGATCACTCTGGCATTGACAGTTGCCGCGGAGGAGCAATAGTCAGAGTCTTCAAGAGATGGAGTTCGACGTAGGACTGCAGTCCGTGGAGGAGTGGAGTCAAACTTGAATCTTTCTGTGAAACCATCATCTTGAAGATCTGCTTCAGCACTGAGCAGCGTCAAACTCTTCCGTGATCTTCAGCAAGTCTCGTGAGCAACAAAGGCATTCTTGGTGGCAAGATTCTGAATGCGATTAATGTCCACCAAGAGGCTTTGCATCTGTCTCTTGAGCCAATAGTGATGCTTATCTTGTTTCTGATGAAGGGCCACAAGAAGTTCTCGGTCATTGAGAACGCTAGAGCGCTTCCGAGGCCTTTGGGCAATGGTGCTTTCAGTGGCTTTAGTAGGTGCACGCTGAGGCAGACGAGTATTTCCAGCCATTGGATAGATTCGTGTTGCTGCTTGGACGCCTTCAATGGGTTGAGTGAAGCTTTGGTGCTCGACATTCTAAAGATAAAGCGGCTTCTTGGCAGGGTCAGAGTATATGGCTTCAACTGACATATCAACCTCTGGTAAAAAAATCAGATGATTGCGAGCAGAGGATTGATAGTTGACAGATGAGTGTCACTTGATGAGGCGCATGACCCATGGAGCATAGAACTTCAGACCAAATAGGTCGATCCGAGCGTGAAGTTGCACGATGAACAATTCTTGAGTATTGAAGCTGATGCCATTGAGAATGTAAAAGACCAAAGACTTCATGGCTCCTTCAAGCTTGGCCGCTGATGAATGTCCTTTGATAGGCCATAGAGTTCGCCTGATAATACTGTATATTGTTCGTGGCAGATACTCAAGGTCGTCAACAAAGAACTCTGTTGGATATTCAGCATCAGATGGCAACGGCTTCATCATGCTCAACATCTGGCTCATGTTGGGTTCTGGCTTATGGAAGATGCTCTCCAAAGCATTGTGGTGTAGTTGACAATCAGGTTCATATAGCTCTTCAGGAGTGGCTAGGCCTGTAAGCTCAATGATATCCAGAGCTTTGGCTTCATGATGAACATTTCCGGTCATCCACTCGAGAACCCATGTCTTGATATCTCTGTTGTAGCCGCGAATGTGTAGGGTAGCATAGAATTGAAGCAATAGTTCTTCATTCTAGTGTTCTTTGTCATCCACAAAGTGAGCGAGCCAAAGATCACGAAGCGATCAAGTGCTTCTTCTAAGCACGCCATCCAAAGAATGGCCCGATGTCGAGGCGCATATGAGGGAAAATGCGCCCTTGATCATATAGAATGCAGGAGTAATAGCTTCTCTGCTGATAGCTCCAGAACCGATCAGATGATATTCTTGGCTTTGAGTAGGGTTCTTGGCGCTGTCAAAGAAGGTATTGTGGCTTTTGAAGCCATTGGTATTGAAGGACCCTATAGAATTAGCAGTGCCTGGGAACCTTGGCAGTCTTGGCTTTGGCTTCTGGACCTGAGGCCTATGCTCAACATGATAATCAAATTGGGGACCAGAGGCAGTAGGCGGAGGTACCAGAATGGGCCATCGGACAGTGGTTAGCTGACCATGACTATATGCTTGCTCAATTGTATGGGGCCTTGGTGGCGGAACAGGAGCAGTGGCAACAGGTGAGGCTTCAGGCTGCACAACAGGTGCTTCAGGAGCAGTGGCCTCATTAGCTTCAGGCACACTGGTTGGTGCAAGCTCCACATTAGCTTCAGCCATGACTACGTCATTGGCTTCATTGGTGTTGGTGGTGGCAACTTCAACATTGTCAACCTCCACTTGATGAACAGGAGGGTCGGGCACTGGCACGTTCACATCAGGAACAGCTTCTTCATTAATGGGGGGAGTAGGGACACGTACGTCTTCTTGATTGTCCTCGGCTGATGCAGCCGGAATGTCTTCAGCAGCCGGAATGTCTTCAGCAGCTTGGGCTTCAGACACGGAGACATTCACAGTTGGAGTGGGTTCAGAAAATACTTGTCGTGCAACAGGTTGGCGTTGCACTTCTCCTTCTGGAACGCTCGACAGAGGGACTTGAGGCCTTTGTCCTTTGCGAAGCCTGCGAAATGCTGGCAACGCCTTTGGAGATGGAGTTGGCTGGGCCTCAAAGTCTTCATCTTCTTCTTGCACGGGTGGTGTAGCTTGTTGTTGTTGTTGGGGAGTACTTGGGGAGTCTTGTTGTTGTGGGTGATCAGCCCACGATGCATCCTGAGCAGTTGGCGTCAGAGGACGACCAATGCTGATGAGTTCGCTGTTCATAAGAACAGGCGATGATACCACATTGTGTTCAATCTGAGGAAGAACTTCATCATCTTCAACATTGTCATCTTGACCAATGTCTTCAAAGAACGTGGGTTCAATTTGCTAGAATATCTTGACTTCATGAGCCTCTGTGGAAGCGGGCTCATGAACTATCATCCTTCTTTCTTGATGTTCGACGCAGGCGAACCATCAAAATGGGTTCAACAACTAAGGGCTCTGTGGGAGCAGCCCTAGTCTTCTTGGTCTTGCGCTTCTTCTTGGAGGAGCAGATCGAGGCTTCAGATTCTTCCTTTTTACGGCTTCACCTCGGCAGCCCTCGTCTTCTTACATTACAAGCGGTTGACAGGACCTTTGGCTTCGAGCCAGTCATGCTGCTTGGGAAGATAATGCGAGGGGCTTCTTGACTTGAAGGCGCAGGTGGAGCGGTAGATGGCTTCTTCTTCTTTGCAGCCATCCTGGGGTCAATGCCAGGACGACCAAGAGATTTGCGCTTCTCTGCCTCATTGTAGGCAAGCACACACTTATCAGCCAAACTCTTCATGCGCTCACGAGAGCCTTGAGCTTCTTCACGCTTCTTAAGAAAAGCTTCTTTAAGCTCATGCAACATGACCTTGAAGTTTCTGACATCTTGCACACTGAGCTTCGCCACATGCTTCTTGAACTGAGCCTTTTCATAGTCAATCTTGTTCTTCAGCTCAATGATGCGCTGAGCGAGAGCTAGCTCGGAAGCAATGGCGCCATTGAAGGAGACGCTGAGGCCAATGGGAAGATGCAGATCTTCAAAGCTGAGATTTGGGGTGTCAAACCACTCATCAGTGAAGTTATGGATGATTGCCACATCAAAGAGAGGCAGGCTCTTGAAGATCTCTGCTGCTTCCTTGCTCTTTATCAGTTGCTCAAGGGCATCATCAGCAATATCTTCATCGCTGGACAGATCAATGGGTTCTTCATGCATAATGGCAGCAGGAGTCAAGGTTTGATCAGTATGCTGACAATTTGCTTTTTCTTCTCCGTCTTCTTGGAGATACGAGATTGATCTTCAGACTGCACACTGTCTTCAGGAGGTGCAATGGCCAGTGGCTTCGCACGAGAAGCTTTTGGAGGTGCAGCTGATCTTGAAGCCTTTGGCTTGTTTTGCTTCTGTGGCTTCGGAGGAGGAGCTGGGGCTTCATCAGTGTCAGCATCATTATCAGAATGATCTACTCTGGCACCCTGGACCAATATGTAGGTGATGAGGCCATCAAGGTTGGAGAAGGGGCCGACGACATTAGGTTCTGCATCACGGGAGCCGTCAGCACGGGGAGCAGAGCGACCAGGGTTGAAGTCTAATCCCAATGACTTCTTGTTTTTCTTGGCCAAAGCCATGGCGTACTGAAAGTTTCGCTTGAAGAGAGCATCGTCATGACACCAGAGTAATGATGTGGGATCGGCGTTCTCAGGCTGAGGTCCACGGACCATGCAAGGATAGAAGCTTTGCGCAATAGCTTCAGCTCTATTCTTGGGTTGAAGGCCTCGATAGAGAATATCACCCCAAGGTCTCTTGATAGCATTCTTCTCTGCATATTCCTTGGTCACAAACTTGTACTTGAACCATTCTTCAGCCCAATAGCGTCAAATCCATTGGATTCATGTCTTGCGCTGATGATAAGTCTCTTCAGGATCTGTCTTGTAGAGCTCTGCTAGGTCATCAGGCAGATCTTTGGATGTTCCTTCTTGGTGCTGTCTGCCACCTTTACTTGCTGATTTTTCTGCAGCCATGAACTTCAAACTGAATGGCTTCAATATGTTCAATGGCTTCAGAGACTTACGCTTGCTGGTCAGGCAGGAACTGGCTTCAGGAGAGTTAATATGATGCTGTAAATATTCTGCAAACGATTGTAGACTATGAGAGCCAAGGGATTCTCCCACGAACATGTACCTGTGACAGCATTAGAGATGCAAGGGAAGGGGAAGAGGTCATATGCATTCTCAGAAGATTTTGAAGATAAATTAGTTTGAAGACATTGACCTCATGTTGCGTAGCCATTCACTTATGTGATGTGAGTTGGTTCCAGATTTGTACGAATCCGTGAATAAGTACAAGTGAGGAGTCAAACTAGACATGTAATTCAAGTGAATAGACTAGGCAGTATGGGATGCAGACAGAATAGATCTAACATTGTATAGGCAGAAACCACTTTTGGTAGATAGGATGAATCTATGAAGATCAAAAAGGTGGTAAAAATAGAGTTATAATTACCGCACGAAGAACTGCTAGATGAGATGAATAGGAGACCGAGCAGTTCAATCCACCGTGCCCTAACTTGGCGATGAAGGACACCTACGGCGACGGCGGAGAGGACGATGTCCGCGGCCGGCATGAGGACGGCGTTGGAGAAGTCGCGACAGCTAAGTGCTTCGTCGCCGGCGTCGTCGAGAGCTAGCGGTGACGCTAGGGTTTTGACGAGGTGGAGAGGTGGAAGAAGGATTACTTTACCGCAGGGGACAAGTATTTATAAGTAGGTGTGCGGCACAGCGCAATTACGCTGGTGCCCCTAGCGGTTCACATCTGAGGGACACGTGGCACGCATGCAACATACTCAGAGTTGTCCCACATTCCCACGCCCGCTAGGCATGTCGGATGGTTGTTCCGGCTTCTCCGGATTTCAACAATAAAGATGAGTTATTTAAAAAGACTTAATGTTTGTCTCTGTGTCTTCTGCTGACTAGGACGCAGAGAAGACATTCGACAGTTTCAATAGAATGCATATGATTTGGACAGATAGAGTTTGAGATTGAAAGCATAGAGAGGTTAGGGTCCGATCACATTCACTTAGTTTAAAAGATTCAAATTGAAGACATAGCTATAAGTGAATGCTGTAGAGGACAGAACACTAGTATATGTATATATCAGAAGGCAATCAAATCATCATAGTGCAGAAAATCATGAAGACAGATTGAAACTGAAGACAAACCAAATGCGAAGTCATTGCACGAATAACGCCATGAGTGAAACACTTCAAACAGAGAAATTTGGTGGTGGCGTTACCCACCGTATAGGAAGTATTAGACCGAGACACGGCGCACAATTATCATGGCGCTCCGAAGTCAAATTCCATGTTAATGTATTCACACTCAGAGTGTAAGTCTTCATTGATTGAAGATATACATTACTTTGTGTGTTGCACATCTAAGTCATCAACATGTATAAGTGTTAGGATGTGTGCTTGATCACAGGACATTAGAGGATTCCAAGATATTTAGCTCACACCGTAACTTGCAAAACCTTTTCTCATCCAAGGGCTTTGTGAAGATATCGCGATTGCTCTTCGTGTTGACATGAATGATGTCGATATCTTTCTTCATGACATGATCTCTAAGAAAGTGATGACCAATTTCAATGTGCTTTGTCTTCGAGTCTTTGGATGGATTGTTGGCTATCTTGATGGCACTTTCGTTGTCGCAGAAGAGAGGTACTTGTTTCAGTTGATGCTATAGTCCTTGAGAGTTTGCTTCATCCATAGAAGCCGAGCACAACAGATCCAAAGAAGAATGTATTCAGATTCAGCGCTTGAGAGTGATACACGCTACGCTTCTTTGAAGACCAACAGACAAGTGATCGACCAAGAAAGTGACATGTGCACGATGTAGACTTGCGATCCACCTTGTCACCAAAGATAATCAAGATCCGAGAATCCAACCAAATCAAATTTTGATCCCTTTGGATACCATAATCCGAGTGTTGGGGTGTAAGCCAAATATCTAAGAATTCGCTTCACAGCTAAGTGATGCGATTCCTTTGGTGCCGCTTGGAATCGAGCACACATTCAAACACTAAGCATAATATCTGGCCTAGATGCACATAGATAAAGTAAAGAACCAATCATGGAGCGGTACACCTTTTGATCGAACTCTTTACCATTGTCGTCGGGACCAAGATGGTGTTTGGCTAGCATTGGCGTCGTGTAACCTTTGCGGTCTTCCATTCCAAACTTCTTCAGACAATCTTTGAGGTATTTCTCTTGAGATATGAAGATGCCATTTCTTTGCTGACGAATTTGAAGACCAAGGAAGAACTTCAGCTCTCCCATCATGGACATCTGATATTGCTCTTGCATCATGTATCCAAACTCATCACTATACTTCGGTTGGTGCGGTAGAAGATAATGTCATCCACATATATTTGGCACACAAACAGTTCACCATCATATGTCTTCGTGAAGAGTGTGGGATCGAGGGATCCAGGTTTGAAGCCTTTGCTCTTTAGGAAGTCTTTGATCGTATCATACCATGCACGAGGAGCTTGTTTGAGGCCATACAGTGCTTTGTTTAACTTGTACACCATATCAGGATGTTTTGGATCTTCAAAGCCAGGTGGTTGAGTGACATACACTTCTTCTTCAATCTTGCCATTGAGAAATGCACTCTTCACATCCATTTGATATAGCAAGATGTTGTGATGATTAGCATAGGCTAGCAGTATGCGAATAGCTTCAAGCCTAGCAACAGGAGCAAATGTTTCATCAAAGTCAATTCCTTCAACTTGAGTATATCCTTGAGCCACAAGACGTGCTTTGTTTCTGACAACTTGACCATGCTCATCTTGTTTGTTTTGATATATCTATTTTGTTCCAATAATGTTATGTTTGCGAGGGTCAGGTCGCTTGACAAGTTCCCAAACATTGTTCAGCTTGAACTGTTGAAGTTCTTCTTGCATAGCTTGAATCCATTCAGGTTCCATAAAGGCTTCAGCAACTTTCTTGGGTTCTGATATTGACACAAATGAACAATGCCCACAAAAGTTTGCTAGTTGTGTTGCTCTTGAGCGAGTGAGTGGACCAGTGCATTGATGTCGCAATTATCTTCTATTTGTACTTCATTTGCAACACGAGGATGAACGGGACGAAGACTTTGCTCTTGCCGATCATTGTCATCATTGGGAGGATTGTCTTGATCCGAGCAATGTCTTCAAAGTTGGTTAGGTGTAGAAATGATAAGTTCCTCTTCAGGCTGTGCTTCAAAGGGCATGATTTCACCAGTTCCCATCGACTTGATAGATTCATTTGGGTGGAGCTTCGTCTAGTGTACTTGGCGAGAATCTCTCTCTGTGAACCATTGGTTTCATCAAATTTCACATCCACAGTTTCGACGATTTTGTAGAGATAAAGGTTGAAGACTCTGTAGGAGTGCGAGTCCTTTCCATAGCCAAGCATGAAGCCTTCGTGAGCTTTAGGTGCAAATTTTGAATTGTGATGGGGATCCTTGATCCAGCACTTAGCTCCAAATACTCTGAAGTAACTGACATTTGGCTTCTTGTGAGTAAGGAGCTCATAGGGTGTTTTGTTCAGAAGCTTATGGATGTACACACGGTTGATGATGTGACATGCTGTATTAATAGCTTCAGGCCAGAACTTTCTTGGTGTCTTGTATTCATCTAGCATTGTTCGAGCCATCTCAATGAGAGTCCTTGCGCTCAATGATGCCATTTTGCTGAGGTGTGTATGGAGCAGAGAACTCATGAGTGATTCCCATTGTATCCAGATACAGATCAAGTCCGGTGTTCTTGAATTGATGCCATTGTCACTTCGATATGCTTGATCTTCACGCCATAATTGTTCATTGCTCGATTAGCGAAGCGTCTGA
Organism: Aegilops speltoides; assembly: GCA_021437245.1. Taxonomy (NCBI): domain Eukaryota; kingdom Viridiplantae; phylum Streptophyta; class Magnoliopsida; order Poales; family Poaceae; genus Aegilops; species Aegilops speltoides. Next base: position 436,962,890 of record CM038143.1, read on the forward strand.
AGACATCTTGCACTTCGGTCTTGTAGAGAATTATGTGCACCCATGTGTATCTTGAGTAGTCATCAACAATTACGGAAGCCATACAGAGACAAGCGGTTGTTGTGAGAGTGGAGTAGTGAGTAGGTCCTATAAGTCCATGTGTAACAGCTCAAGGGTTGAGATGTTGTCATGATTGTCTTCGAAGGGTGCTTTGCCCTAGTCATCTTTCCAGCTTCGCAGGCACCGCACAAATGACCCTTCTTGAACTTGACATCCTCGTTGCATATAACATGCTTTTTCTTGACAAGTGAGTGTAAGTTCCTCATGCCAGCATGCCCCACCTTCGATGCGAGCCAAAGATTCAAGCTTTTGAGAGAAGACATACGACAAGTCAGGACTGCCGAGAAATCTACCATGTATAGATCATCTTTTCGATACCCTTCAAAGACTAGAGACTTGTCGATTCCATTAGTACAAGGCAGCGATATTTTCGAATAGCACAATCATGTTTAAGTCACAAAGCATTGAGATGCATATTGTTGAAACCAAGGGATTCAACTAGCATCACTTTATCCATGTGTTGATCCTTTGAGATTGCAACTCTACCTAGACCCAATACCTTGCTTTTACCAAAGGTCAAGAAATGTGATGTGACTCTTGTCTGATGGACGTAAGGTTGAGTCCATGAGAAGACTTCGATCACCAATATATGATTTGTGCATCCACCGTACATAATCCATTCTCAAGCTTTTTGTGATGTACCCTACAAAGGCGTTAGAGGATAGGCTTCACACGAGTGTTGTGAAGCATAAGCATTTGGCGCATATAGGGATTGTCACAGCTTAGATCAAGATTAGGATACATAGTATGACAGGTAAGCGATTTAGACATGAAGTATATAGAATGACATTTTATCATGCGTCCTTAATGTGTTTTAGGTCCCCAGCAATTGCATCGGACGCCTTTGATTGCAGGCTGGAGACCTTTCTCTGCAAAAGAAAGTTAATTCTTCTTTGCCACCCACATTTTCAGGGGTGGCTTAGAAGCAATGAGTCTAAGTGCAGCATCTGATAATTTCGGCTTTGGAGCCCTAGCAAATAGCCTTGCAGGAGAAGAATGATACTCATATGAATAAGCAGAAAAGTTCTTAGTCCTATGAACATAGCGGTTAGAAGACACACGCTCATATTCATAAGTCTGAGTATGATTTCCCTGCAAAACATTGGCGTTAGGGTGACTCAAGTGAGTCATGTATCTGTATGAAGCCTTTGGGCCGTATGAAGCTATAGGTCTGGGGTTTGTCTTGTTCCCTTGTGGTGTCATGACGACATTCACAGGAAGATTCTCAATGTACTGCTTAGGTACCCAGATCATCTTCATAGGTGGTCCATTCCTGCAGTTAGTACCAATGTACCTGGCAAACACTTCACCATTCTAATTCTTGAACAGCTTATAGTTTGCATCAAAGGATTCATCAATGATAATAGGATTAGCACAGTAAAGCCGGATAAAGTGGATGGATCTCTCAAGGTTCCTTTGCAAAGAACCCATGTGGTTTTGGGGTACTACTCAAAGCTTCCAAAGACGAGCCATCAACATTCATTTTCCTCTCGAACCCAACACCCTCTTTCCTAGGGTTTCGGTTCGTAATCTACTTTTTGAGGACATCGCAGAGTGTCGATGCCCTTCGCACTCTTATACATCCTCGTTTCAAGCAATGTCTTCAACATAGCATTTTCATCGACAATAGCGGTGGTATCCTCCGCAGAGGGGTTAGTAACCACATTAGTAGGTGAAGACAATGAAACATGAGCAGCGATGGAACATTCAACAACAGATGTAGCGTTATCACGCCAATGCATTTTAGACATGGTGGTTCAAATCCATCCCGAAGGAACTGATCTGCTGAGCGTGAAGTGACTCATTCACTTTTTGAAGATCTTCATGAGCCGCTCTCAATTTCTCAAGCTCTTGCTTCCTTTGAAGATAATCATAGGAGAGCCTTTCATAAGTAGTTGAGAGTGTTTCATGACGACTTTCAAGTTCTTGGTACTTAGCATGAAGATTTTTTATATCTTCAACTAAGGACTATGAACGGGTCATTTCCGCGTCCAACAGGTCATCGCTTTTGTCTAACAGTTTTTGAGTATGTTCCATAGCCTTTTGTTGTTCAGTTGCAATTTTAGCAAGTGTTTTGTAGCTGGGTTTGGATTCATAATCAGAGTCATTGAAAGTGCTAGTATCGACTAGAGGGGGGGGTGAATAGGCGATTTTTATGAAAGTCTTTGAAACTTGGAAGTTTCGAAGACAAACAACAGAAATGACCTAATTGAAATGCAGCGGAAGGTAAACTACCCTAGACAAGCCATAGTCAAGTAGGTAATGATGTGAAAGTACAGGACTAATAGCAGTTAGGTTGTAAGTATCAAGATGGAAGATAGTGTGAAGCCATTCAACAATAGTAGTCAAGCAATGAAGTCAAACAGATACACAGATAGGCAATGACTTCATGAAGACAAACTAAAGTAAGGATGGGAAGGAATAGAACCAGTTGCTTGTTGAAGACACAGGATTTGTTGGACCAGTTCGATTCTTTGTGACAACTGTGACGTCTGTTAGGGAGGCTGAGATTTAACTCGAAGACCGTGTCTTCACCTTATTCCCTTGAGCTAAGGACACCCAGTCCTCGCCCAATCACTCTGTAAGTCTTCAAGGAGACTTCCAAACCTTCACAGACTTTGTTCACCAAAGAATCCACAATGACTCTTGGATGCTCGTAACGCGACGCCTAACCGGCCGGAGGATTCACAGGTCCTCAAGTGTAATAAGTCTTGAGTCACACAGATGTAAAGACTTCATGATGCCTAACACTCTTTGGCTCTGGGTGTTTGGGCTTTGTCCTCGCAAGGATTTCTCTCTCTCAAATGCTTCGAGGTGGGTTGCTCTCAAACAACAAAAGTCGTGCACAAACTCTGAGCAGCCAGCAATTTATGGTGTAGGGGGTGGGCTATTTATAGCCACTAGGCAACCCGACCTGATTTGTCCAAAATGACCCTGGGTCACTAAGGAACCGACACGTGTTCCAATGGTCGATTTCAAACACACGCGCATCTTTACTTGGGCTACAAGCAAAGCTGACTCATCCAGCTCTGGATAAGATTTGCTCTCATTGTCTTCGCTCGAAGACATAGGATTTGGGTTGAGCATCACTTCAGTCACTCTGACTTAGTTCACTTGGACTCCACTTAACAGTACGGTGGTTCCTATGACTCAACAAAGAAGAAAATGAAACAACGAAACCACACAGTCTTCGAGCTCCATAGTCTTCACACAATGTCTTCTCATGTCATAGTCTTCAATATGAATATCTTCTCATACCACCATTGTCTTCAATGTCTTCATACTTTTTTAGGGGTCATCTCCGGTAGGTAAACCGAATCAATGAGGGACACTACCTGCGTTATCCTGCAATTCTCACAAACGCATCAGTTCCTCAACCAACTTTGTCGTCAATACTCCAAAACCAACTAGGGGTGGCACTAGATGCACTTATAGTCATCTTCACTTGATGTTTGAAAGTAAGCATCACGTGATTTCACCTTGGCACCACGTGCCATGAAGCAGTAGGTGGGAGTAGGATCGTCTTCGTTATCAGCTTCAGCGTTGGTGTGGAAGTCATTGTCTTCAGTGTTGAAGATGGACTTGGCAACATAGGCTGTGGCTAGAGCCAGACTTGCAACGCCAGGGTTAGACTCCTCTCCGGACTCCACCTCCGCCTCCTCGAAGCGCACTCCTCCTCTGAATCCATTTCCTTGCCAACAAAAGCACGAGCCTTGCGAGATGAGCTCTTCTTGTATGATGAAGACTTGGAAGAAGACTTAGAAGAAGACTTTGAGGATTTCTTCTTCTTCTTGTCATCAGAATCATATTCCTTGCTCTTCTTCTTCTTCTCATTGTCCCACTGTGGACACTCAGATATGTAGTGACCAGGTTTCTTGAACTTGTGGCAGGTTCTCTTATTGTGGTCATGGGTGGAAGCTTCATCATTCCTTGAGCTAGATCGTGAAGACTTTTTGAAGCCTTTCTTCTTGGTGAATTTCTGAAACTTCTTCACTAGCATAGCAAGCTCCTTTCCAATGTCTTCAGGATCTTCAGAACTGCAGTCAGATTCTTCTTCAGATGAGGAAACAACTTTTGCCTTCAAAGCGCGAGTACGACCATAGTTGGGACCATAGATATCTCTTTTCTCAGAAAGCTGGAACTCATGTGTATTGAGCCTCTCAAGTATATCAGACGGATCGAGTGTCTTGAAGTCAGGAGGTTCTTGTATCATGAGTGCAAGGGTGTCAAAGGAGCTGTCAAGTGATCTCGGCAGTGTCTTGACGATTTTATGCTTGGTAATCTCAGTTGTGCCAAGAGCTTGAAGCTCATTTGTGATGTCAGTGAGGCGATCGAATGTGAGCTGGACATTCTCATTGTCGTTTCTCTTGAAGCGGTTGAAGAGGTTGCGAAGAACACTGATCCTTTGATCTCTCTGGGTTGAGATGCCTTCGTTGACCTTGGATAGCCAGTCCCAGACTAGCTTCGACGTTTCCAGAGCACTCACACGGCCATACTGTCCTTTGGTCGATGACCACGATGATGTTCTTTGCAGAGAGTCCAGCTTGAATGAACTTCTTGACATCAGAGGGGTGACACCTTCACCAGCTTTTGGGAACACCGTTCTTGATGACATACCGTAGGTCGACATCAATGGCTTCAAGATGCATATGCATCTTATTCTTCCAGTAGGGATATTCAGTTCCATCGAACACGGGGCAAGCAGCGGAGACTTTGATTATCCCTGCAGTCGACATAGCTAAAACTCCAGGTGGTTAAACCGAATCACACAGAACAAGGGAGTACCTTGCTCTGATACCAATTGAAAGTGCTAGTATCGACTAGAGGGGGGGTGAATAGGAGTTTTTTATGAAAGTCTTCAAAACTTGGAAGTTTCGAAGACAAACAATAGAAATGACCTAGTTGATATGCAGCGGAAGATAAACTACAATAAGCAAACCATAGTCAAGTATGCAATGATGTGAAAGTATGGGACTAATAGCAGCTAAGTAGTAAGGATCAGGATGGAAGATAGTATGAAGCCAATCAACGATAGTAGTCAAGCAATGAAGTCAAACAGGTACGACAGATAGGCAATGACTTCACGAAGAAAAACTTAAGTAAAGGATGGAAAGGATAGAACCAGTCGCTCATTGAAGACACATGATTTGTTGGACCAGTTCCAGTTGCTGTGACAACTGTACGTCTGGTTAGGGAGGCTGAGATTTAACTCAGAAGACCGTGTCTTCACCTTATTCCCCTTGAGCTAAGGACACCCAGTCCTCGCCCAATCACTCTGGTAAGTCTTCAAGGTAGACTTCCAAACCTTCACAGACTTCGTTCACCGGCAATCCACAATGACTCTTGGATGCTCAGAACGCGACGCCTAACCGGCTGGAGGATTCACAGTCCTCAAGTGTAATAAGTCTTGTGTCACACGCATGTAAAGACTTCAGTGATGCCTAATACTCTTTGGCTCTGGGTGTTTGGGCTTTGTCCTCACAAAGATTTCTCTCTCTCAACGACTTCGAGGTGGGTTGCTCTCAAACGACAAAAGCCGTGCACAAACTCTGAGCAGCCACCAATTCATGGTGTAGGGGCTGGGCTATTTATAGCCATAAGGCAACCCGACCTGATATGTCCGAAATGACCCTGGGTCATGAAGGAACTGACACGTGTTCCAACGGTCAGATTTCAAACACACACGGCAACTTTACTTGGCTACAAGCAAAGTTGACTCATCCAGCTCTAGATAAGATTTGCTCATTGTCTTCGCTCGAAGACATAGGATTTGGGTTGAGCATCACTTCAGTTACTCTGACTTAGTTCACTTGGACCCCACTTAACAGTACGGTGGTTCCTATGACTCAACAAGAAGAAAAGGAAACAATGAGACCACACAGTCTTCGCGCTCCTTAGTCTTCACGTAATGTCTTCTCATGTCATAGTCTTCAATATGAATATCTTCTCATACCACCATTGTCTTCAATGTCTTCATTCATTTTAGGGTCATCTCCGGTGAGGTAAACCGAATCAATGAGGGACACTACCTGCGTTATCCTGCAATTCTCACAAACGCATTAGTCCTTCAACCAACTTTGTCGTCAATACTCCAAAACCAACTAGGGGTGGCACTAGATGCACTTACAGGTGCGCCGCCCCGCCCGCCCCGAAAACACTCCCCATCACCGGTCCACCGTCGCCCCGGCCATCCCTCTATCCCCCTCCCATGCCGAGCTTTTTCTCCGGCGATCCCCACGCCACCGCCCCGCCAATGCCCCGCCGCCGCTGGCGACCACCGCCCCCACCCTGAACCCTAAGATAGATAGTGGGGTACCTCTCCAGCGAGCCCCCCTCCCCGCTGTGGCTGGTTCTTCCTTCACCCTGGCGAGCCCCCAAAATCGATCGACCCAAAAGTCGATTCAACGATCAAGTGAAGCTAAATCGAGCAAAGATCACAAGCAAGAGCAAGAGTGAGAGCAGCAGCGCGAGCAAGAGCAATAGCAAGAGGAGACCATGCAGGGGACCGAGAGCAAGAGCAGAGCAGCAGCGCGAGCGAGAGCTAAAGCAGCAGCAGCTCCTACTGATGTGGACGTCGCTGCCGTGGGAGCGACGCCGTGGAGGAAGTGGCCGGCGTCGCCGCCGTGGATGGAGCCGCGCCGTGTCGGCTCGGGACCGAGCGCCAGTAGCACCGTGTGATCGAAACAAGAAGAAAATGCGGTGATTAGTGTACAACCTCTTTGGTGGCGCCGATTAAGCCACAGCTTCATCCGAGGAAACGGTGATGATGATGCTATTCTGGTGGTGCAGGTGAAGATGGTGGTGTGGGAATGGAGGTGGTCCGAAAGATGAGGGGAACGTCGGGGCAGCTCCTTGGAGGTGGAGGACGGGGTGGGCTGAACCAGCGGGACGATGAGATCAACGACGGATCCTCATCCGGTACGGTGGATGAGGGACGTCGAGGTGTTGTTGTGGACGACGTCGTCGGGGAAGAGGCTCCGGCTGGGTGGCGGATGGAGCAGGGTGTGGGGTTTCGTCTCGGGTTTTCGTGGCCTCGGTGTACGAATGGGTGGGAGTGGGGAACCATGGCTTAGAGACGCGCTTGTCCGAAATGTGGGGTAAGTTATGAAAGTACCCCCACCGATTTGAGGCGGTTCTTTCGGTTCAGGGGTACCACGGGCATTTTGCGTGTCGGGATTTCACAGGAGGTGGGAGTTTTCGCGCGCGTTGTAATGTCGGAATAGCAAGGCGCGGGTTGAGTTGGAGGGAGTTGTCGGAGCACAACAAGAGAAAGATATATCTTAAATATTTCGGGCTAACAAGGCGCGGGTTGAAATTTCCGAACAAGCCTAACGTGTACTGTACCAAATCAATGTGCACTACAAATGTCATTCAAAACTTTGAATTCATGTTATGTTCAATTAAAATATTTCACTACGTGTATAATGCATGCAACCTACTACTCAAATGAAGGTTTTAGTGCATTCCAAACGTATATACTACCGCTTCAATATGAACTAAATTTGAATTCGTTTCTCTATTTGAATAAGATCTACAGTAATGATTGTTGTGAAGTCAAAGCATTTGAATTCGTTTCCCTGTTTTAATAAGATCTACAATCATCATTATTGTCAAGTTAAACCATCGTTTGTGTATTATCTTCACAGCACACCACATGATTAGTCTCGAGTTACATATGAACTATGTGTACTATATGAACTCGAACTCGATTTTTTGCATCCACTTTATTTTGATTTCAAATCACATTACATTTCTAGCTCTAGCTAGATCTTCATAATCTAAACCATGTCTCATATGTATAATGTGTTTATCACATTATGTATGGTGCCCCGCCCCCTACGCCTACAAGTATTTAGATGTGAGTTGCAAACACCACACATTACCACAAATTCAAATAAAATGTGAGAATGTTCGATATATAGTATTGTTTAGATTGTTCGATATTTAGTTGTAAGCTGCAAACGCCACACATTATCACAAATTCAAATAAAATGTGAGATTGTTTGATGTATAGTACGGTTTAGATTATTCGGCATTTAGCTATGAGTTGCAAACACCATGCATTATCACATTATGGTACAACATGTGCACATCATGTGTATCACTGCTATATTCATGCATGCAATGTTTAAAACACTATGATCTCCTATTAAAATATATGAATCCACTTTCATATCAAATTATGATCTTTGTTAGTCTCTTACACCCACACAATCCTCTAACCTTTGTAGCTACCACTAACTTTCTCTCGTGCATTCACACGCCCTCCTCGCCCTCCCCCTCCCTCGGCATTCTATCCACCGGGCACATTCATTTTTTTTCTTTAGGTTGTTCTCCCAGAGTCTCCACAACTCCTTTCTGACACACACCGATCGATAAACCTCTCCAGCGATGCCTGCCTACAACATACACACACACCTTCAATCTCCTCCTTTATGTGTCCTTGCCTCGTGTCTCTCATACGGTCACACACACGTGTAAACTCTTGCCCCTCTTTTCATCGATCTCACAACCGCACACTCCTCCCCCTATCTAGCTAGTAGTTGGGCCTCTCGCGCCACCTCCTAGCTCCATTCTCTCTGTCTATCCGTCTCGCTGGGCCTTATTTGCCTCTAACAAATGGACGTACACCGACCAATCTGTCGCTATACATATAGCTAGCTAGGTCCTTATAACTCGTTTTTACCCACATGTTGATCGATCTACCTCATTAGTTGTGTATCTCCCTTCCTCCGACAAACAACAATTGATCTATCGATCTAGTTAGGTTTGCTTACCAAACACATGGTTCCCCTTCATCATCCATGGATGCATCCCGACAGATCTATCACGCACGTGCACACACAGAAACACATCCCCACTCTTATTGATAACATTGCAGTTCCACCCTCAGTTTGTCTAGTAGGCCTCTCCCACCATCTCCGAGAAGCAACTCCATCATCCATCCAGCACTCTACCCCTCTCCCTCCCTCTCCCTCCCTCTCTCACTCCTCTCTCTCTCTCTGCCCCATCATATTTCCCGTCCTTCAGTTATGTATGGATGTCAACCGGTCTCCCTCAAGACATAGCTGGGTCTCTCCTTCTCAACACATATACGAGCGTTCTACCTCTATAGTTAGGTCTCTGCCTGCCCCTCCCCCACCCCCTCCCCCCACACACACCGATACATCGAGCGCTCTAGTCATGTCTCCCTACCAAACACAAACTTGACATGTGCCCTCTAACGTTCCGGTAGGCCAGTCGCCCTATATCTTTGACTTGCACACACACAATTTCGATGGCTCTCTTCATCGATCTCGCACCCACCCACTTGATCCTCTCTTCGACTCTATCGATAGCTATGACCCGTCCCTCTCTTCTCGTGGATTGCCCGACCCTCTATGTATGATATGGATAGGCCTCCATTTCACACACATTGCATGCAAAATTTTGTTTGAGATGTCATCGACACATATTCCCACAAATAATTCACGAAAAGAACCCCGCACCCCACCCCCACCCCCACCCCAAAACAAAAAACACTCACCAACGCAGTTTGTATCTCTCACACACACCCACGTAGGTGGGGGACGTGCACGAAGAGAAGAGGTGCATGCACGGCGCACGTAGTACCGTCTCTTTCCCAACCACACCCGCGCGGGCACACGATGGAGCTCATTTCTGTTCGAAAAAGGCAGCCCACATGGTAATTTGGCACGTGTACTGGGTGTCCACTTGGTGGAGGGAGGATCGTCTTCCATGGGTGAACAAAAAAATTGCGACTTGACGTGTTATGTTAAAAAAAGAGGCAAACCATGTGGGGCCTACCTTAGAGGCAAGGCTCTATACACCGGAGTACTTTTGACGTGTCCCATCAACTCGCAGAACGAGGAGAAGCTTGCTTAGTACGCCGTCTCCCCCGCCCACGGGCGCGATGGCTCGCAGGATGAGGTGAAGCTTGCTCCGCCTTACGCCCGCTCCCTTGCCCATGCACGCGGTGGCTCGCAGGACGAGGAGAAAAATTTACTACTCCCTCCATTTACTCCTTGTCCCTACTACCTTGGTTATAGAGATTAGATCATATTGTTTGGAATATATATGTCCTTTAGTAGATTTCAATCTGAACTACTAGTACATACTCCAAACACTGATGTATATAGACGTATTTTAGAGTGTAGATTCACTCATTTTGCTACGTATGTAGCACTCTCCCTCGCCCCTCGACCCTCGCCCACGTGGTGGACGTGCAGCAATTCATTCGGTCTCATATAGCCAGAACGATATATACTACACTACCATTATTGCTCGACTTCCCGAAGAGGCGAAGAGCCAATCGCAAGGTTAATATTTTGGAGATGCCAAGTGCAAGGTTATAGGAGAACGAGTAGTAGGTGTCGCGTCATTTATAAATAAAGTTTTTTTTCTTCAGTGGCACGTACGCAATATGATAGGTTCATATGGAGAGAAAAGAAAACCGCTCCACTATATACATAGTCAGGACGGGCCAGCCTACACGGTTGCTTCCTGGGGTTGCTCTCTTCACACTCTCTCGCACAAAACGACTGTGGCCACATCTCTAACATCCCAGTGGATCACGTCCGCTTGGGGAAGGGGTGGATGCTTAGTGTAGATGCAGTGGCTGTCGCCGACGGCGAAAAGCCACTGTCAGCACGTCCCGATCAGGGTCCCCGCCGTTCTCTCTCACAAAGCTGGTGAGGTTGCCTTCATCTCTTGCTCACTGCCGCGACGTGGGCAGTTGCCGCCTCCCGCCGTCCTCCTCAAGGTTGAGCTACGTCCCTCAGGTACAACTCCCTTTACAGCCGGCTTGCACCACTGCTCCAGCTACCCACATCACTTCCTATGGATAGTTCTCTACTTCTTTGCCCCGCACATACCTCTACTGGCTTCTACGTACTGAATTTGTGATGAGTTTATGTCTCATCAACTAGTCCCAGTAATCTTATTCTAATCACGCTTCTTTGCCACAGGGATGCTCATCTCGATTTTGGTGAAACTGCACAAAATGATCTGATGGTCAAAAGGTTGCAAACTTCATTTATTAGGAAGCTCGAACGTTTCCAGCAAATTGAAGCCTGGTCAGGGTTCACGGTTCAAGGGCTAGGGACTGCATGGATCGTTTTTTCTTTAGCTGCCTCTGCTCCAAAATAAGTGTCAACTTTAGTAGTAGTACAACTTTGTACTAAAGTTTGCACAAAGTTGAGACACTTATTTTGGAACGGAGGGAGTACATATTTGCTATGATCTGTCAATCATTGAGATGCAATAGCATGCATGTTAGTCTCCTTTGTATTTGATGAAATGTTGCAATGGGCAACCTTGGATGCAAGATACATGTAACAAAAGCTGGAAGCTTCATAACATTGTACAAATTTATCTCGCTGATAAATTATAGTACGTACTATACTAGTACTTCCGCGGTTCCTAAATATAAGTCTTTGTAGAGATTTCACCATGAACCACGTGCGGATGTATATAGATGCATTTTAAGTGTAGATTCATTCATTTTTTCCGTATGTAGTTCACCTAGTGGAATCTCTACAAAGACTTATCTACTAGTAATAGCTAGCCCCCACTACTAGGAATTTTCTATCCTCTCCTTGAGCCACATCATCAAAATTGATGTAGCCGTTAGATGAAGTAAATCAGTCCATAATAGCTGTCTGATCTAGACGTTGAGAGGCTCCGCACTAAGCCACATGCAAGCATGCAAAAATACCGTGGCATGCATGTGAGTGGGTTTTAAATCACATCAACATGTCTGCATGCAAGCATGCATCGGTAGCATGCATGTAAGTGAGCTTTTAAGTCCCATTAACATGTCAAAAAGAAAAATATAATCCCATTATGCAGTAGGAGTTGGCTAATCTTTTTTCCTTATGTGGGATGATCTAAATGATGATGGGAGTTTATTTAGTTTGGCTACCACATTTGTCATGCGGTTATAGAGTTTTTTTAGTTCTATGAAATCGATAATTTTGCGCAGAGAGATATACGGCTGTTCCGCGGCAACGCGCGGGGACTCATCTAGTAATATTTAGGAATGGAGGGAGTACTATGTAAAGAGTTAGGTGTCGCACGGTGATAGTGTGAGGTGGGCCATGTAATCACTAAGCCTGCGTGTTTCCACTGCTCTTGCACTCTCCACTGTAAGAATGGAGAAAATTGTAATCTAGTAGTAGTAGTACCTCCTTTCGCCGAAAGCGTGGGACATCCAGCAGTCCTACCACCTCAGTAATAAAGACCAATGAGCCGTCAAATCACATAGACCCAGCAGTAAGTTGCACGGACGGAGCAACCATCACTCTTGCGCCAGTGAGAGGTCGCGTCCGCTCTGCCCGGGCATGAATGCATCACCGATTCTTTGGAGCGGTCTTGACCGTTCAGGCGGGAAGCCTTGTGGGCGATGGAGGGCTTTGGGTGGGCCAGCTGGTCGAGAGCGAGCGTGGCAGCTGTCCAAGATGTCCCTACGGACACGCCCGGAAACGGGAGGATGCATCAACTCTCGCGGCTAAAATCGTACACTACACACCATCTCTCTGTAGGAGTAGGTCGATTTGTCACTCTCTCTAACACACACATGCTGTTAAACACACACACGCACACGCACGCACCTTGGTCCCGTTGCACCTTCTAATGTGACTTATTACACCTAGACGGAGGGAGTAGTAAGTATACAAGATATGGTGGCACACTGACTTAAGTCGAATACAAGTGCCCAAAATTTGTGTGCATGTTATAATAAGAATTCACTTAAAATAGTACATGAGCGAACAGAGGGATCAATTCGACAGTGTTCCTGAGCAGTAGCGAGATGTGTGAGGTAAGATACACCGCTGGCGCTTTTAATTTTTCTTATTAATTTGTTTGTTCAACCCTCTGACTAGTGGGACCCAACGTACTACATGGAGAGAGGGAGGTGACAAAGGCTGCATTATTTCTGCACCACTGTGGATAGTCTTACCACCAACACCACATGACACGATTATGATTGAAATCCCAATGACTCCCACACACACAAAAAAACACGGCATGCTTGTCACACGAATGCAGGAATGTATAAAAGGTTATTTTCCTTTCGTTGAACATAACGGGAGGGTTGTGTAGCTGGTTAGCCTGTTCGCTCATCAAACTTGAGGTCTCGGGTTCGATAACTACACTTGAGCATAATTTGTGCAAGGAGGATTCTTTGACTGGTCAAAATGGATGAATACAGAGCTATACGATCTCGTAGTGACCGTACAATCACCTCATCACGTATAAGCTGTAGCCTCGGCACTTGTTTTCTAGGGTTTGCACGCTTCACACTCTCTCTCCAGTATATATATACACGTTGGAGCCTCAGCACTTGTAGTTGCTCTCTTCACACTCTCTCGCCCTCTCCATATCTAAACAAGACTTCGTTGGCCTTTCTCTCCCCTCACAGCTGCTCAAAGAGCTGGTAGGATCCGTCCGCCGGGAAGGGAAGGAGGCTTAACGCTGTCGCTGTCGGCGAGGGAGGGAATCCACTACCGGCGCAACTGTTCACTTTCCACCCAGCGACGGCGTGGGAGGGCCTCCGACCCCTTCTTCTTCGCCGTCGTCGCGTCGCCCACCAAACCACGCCCCAAGAACCTTAAGGTATAATTTACTTACTCCACATGCATTGCTCTAGCCGCATGTATACCATGAATCTAGGACATGGTTCAAAGAGGAAAGGAGTGGGGGAAAGTAGTGGGAAAAGTTGTATATAGCATGAATCTAGGACATGGTTCAAAGACGAAATGAAGGGGGAAAGTTGTATAGCATGAATCTAGGACGAGGTTCAAAGAGGAAAGGAATGGGGAAAGTAGTGGGGAAAGTTATATCGCATAAATCTAGGACGTGGTTCAAAGAGGAAAGGAAGGGGCGAAAGTACTAGTTCAAAAGGAAAGGAAGGGACAAGGTCAGAGAGTTTGAGCAGACTAGATTTGTTTGCGCTCACATAGGAAAGGTGTCTAAAGATAACAAAACTGGGACCAACCAAATATGCTCCTTGGTTGTTTGTTCTTTATTGCAGCAGACTATGCATGACCACAGTACATCGGTAGATGCACATGGTGCTGGTCGCCCACCGTCCCCTGCAACTCATTAGGTGTTGTTAATCTAAGGCCCTGTTTGGTTAAAACTCCTAGTCCCTACCGCTTGGTTCGAGGACTAAACATGGACTAGAGGTTATTAAATGACATGCTAAAAGACCATGTTACCCCTAGTAATGAACTAATAGAGACAAGGTGCGATGCGTGGCGAGGGCAACTATTGGAAAGTCCCAAAAGACTCCTCGGGGTCTTCTTTCTTTAGTCCCAAATGCCCACTTTTAGTCCCTAAAGTCCCTCATGTTTGGTCTAGATGGGACCGACACGGAGTTTTTTAGTCCCTACACCAAAATGTCCCTCAAACAAAGACCTCTAATAATGCCACTGAAAATTGATGCAATGCCACAGTTAAAAGAAAATTACATGTTTAACAAATTTTATTGTTAATATAATCTCTATGTTAATATTAATCAATGCCACCATTTGAAAAATGCTACTGCCTTGCTTTCTTTCCCATTTAGATAAGGTAGATGCTTCTTTTTGTTGGCTTCTGTGTCATCCACCGTTATTGACCACAAATTGTTTCCTTTGCACCTTTGTGTAAACAGGGTTATCTACTTCACCTTGTTGCCATTGTGACCTTTTGTTGCACTACACAAAACACTTTTGTTTTAAGAGTGTTTTGTGCAGTTCAACCAAAATGTCACACCGACAACATTGCTTGACTGCTTGATCTTAGTGGAACTGCACAAGAGGAGATCTTACTTCCTATCCGTTAAGGCGAATTTGGTTCAGATCTTCTTCTTGTGAGTTGTTTGAATTCCGCATCATGAGAGGTCAGTGCTAGCCTTCTTTCAAATGATTCTGTAGTGCGCTTTCATATGTTGTGCTACTTGTACGATAATGTTGCTTGATTTTAATGAACTGCACAAATGGAGACAAGACTTCCAATCTGTATGTGCACCGTAATATGCCATTGAGGTAAGATAAGGATATTTCACAACTGTCGGCCTGTATTTTGCCACTTTCATCAGAAAATTAAGTTTAGTACTATACTTGTGCTCCCTAATTGACATGCCAAATCTTACATTGAAGGCGAAGCTTGTCTGTTATTGAACCAAGTGATGAAGGGGAAGAACAAGCGGAAGAAAAACAAAAATCAACTCCCGGTGTTGTAATGAAGCACTGGAACTATGATGACACAAGTAATGATATAGTTTTGCATCTTAATTTATTGCTATGGCTGGAACGAGCAATTGTTTTGCCACTGATTTGATGCCACTCTTAATGTAATACGTAATTACCTCTACTTGTGCAAATAGGGATCTTCTTTGAAGATACCATATATTTTAGTGGAACTGCAAAAGAAGATGTTGGAAACATTAAACTAATCGAGGAGTATATAGTAAGCATGGCCACCACCGTAGATAGCAACAGATGGTTCTGGAGAAGTGCTTCATCTGTATGCTCTACACAATAAGCCTCCTGACAAAGGTTGGTACTCGCCCACTGATTTCATACATATGATTGAGTTACTGTTTAGATACTGTCATGAAAAAGTGGTATTGTCCTTGAGAAGTGCTTCATTTGTGCTGTTTTAAATATTTCCTTTCCTTTTTTGAGCAAACAGGGATGCTAGCATTTAGTAGTCCTCCTGTCTTTGCACAACAGGATCATCTTCCTCTGAAGAAGAATATGGAGTACGTGAAGTGACTAGTTCCGATTATGCGAGGATGAAGAAGCCCTGTGTATCTTCTCATCAGAAGGAGCAGTTGAAGGATGGTTACATTAGTTCCCACAAGATCAAACTAACTTTAGCTCAGAAGGACTGACAAATCTCCATTTTTTTGCTGTGATGCGCGAGTACAATGTTGTTCTAGGATTCTTTCTGGTGAGTTCCATTTTTTAAAAGTGTGCTCTACATGGACCATGTAGGTGCCTGTTGAAATTGTCAATTCATAATACAGTTTGCTTTATACTAATCACTTTTTTGTATTTGTGCAAATAGGGGTGCTCAGCTTGATTTCAATGGGAACTGCACATGAATACATCGAATCATTCATTTCCACCAGAAGAAAGGAGGTGCCGATAAGTTCAAGGCGTTGCAACATATAAGGGCGAAATCATACAAGCTACGCGCGAATTTGGTTGATTTTGGTGGAACTGCACAAAAAGAACAGCTCGTTTATTTAGCACGAGGTGCCATCTCAATGTCCGAACTGATGGCAAACCTTGCCCATTCCACAATCGTAGGCATTTGATATTTTGGAATGGGACAACCTTGTCAAATTTTGCTCATTGATTTTAGCAAGACATGCGTTTGATATTTTCGAATGGGGTGCCCTTTGTTGTCAGTAGCGTCGATCAATTTTCTCTTTATTCTTTAGTTGTGAAGTAAATATTGCCTCTGACATGTGAGTCGCTGAGATGCATAATCATCGATTGTTTTGAATGTTCTCTATGAATTGCCGAGCCCGTGTGTTTGATTGCAATGTCTGAAACGCTAAAAGATGCTCAAACTCTTTGTACTCATACATTCCTTTTACTTTGCACATTGTGAAAGTGCATACTTTTTTGTATAAGATTGGTCAAAGTAGAGATACTTTACTGCAGACAAAACTTGTATGCAGACTAGAAAGGACCAGAGGGAGTACATGTGAAACTGCTGCAAACGAGGTGATCACCCTAGGAATAATGCTAGTACGTATTGTTTTGCATGTTCATCCAATGCCAGTGATACAGGAATTTGAACTAATCAAAATAAATTCATTCATACACGGTCGGATTTTATATAAACATGCCAGATTTCATTACATTTCATACATTCTTCAACTAAAAGGGGGTGCGCTGGAGGTATAATTAATTAACCGAAGCTACCCACCTGTGTCCCGCTGAGCCGAAAGCGAAGCTTGATGACTTAATCTGTAGGTGCGATTCGCGTAACTAACATGTGGCCTGTTGGGCCCACGTGTCAGTCAGCCAACTACACCAGCAGTTAAGTAGAAGCAGCGTTCTTCTCCAGCGCAGCTCTCCGACTCCACGTTGCTGCCAAGAAGCTAACCGGCCGTCACTGGTCAACCCGCCTAGCTTGGCTTCAACCGAAGGGTAGTAGCGGTGGCCTTACTTGGACCCGAGCGGCGGCGACCTACCGTGTTCTACTCTTCCTCGTTTTCTGTGTGGCGCGGCCTCATTGGCAGCGGGGTGGGGCCTCGATGGAGCCGGCGATGTCCTCTATCTCGTTGCCGGCGGGTGGTGCCTCAGCGGAGCGGTGGAAATCCTCCCCCACGTTACCGGCATGGTGGGGCCTCGGCTGAGCCGGCGATGTCCTCTGCCTCATTGTTGGCGGGGCGGGGCCTCGGCGGAGCCGGCGGTGTCCTCTACCTCGTTGTTCGCGCCGCGGGGCCTCGGCGGAGCAGGGCCTCATCGACACCAGCGGAGCGGGGACTCGTAGGAGCCGGCATTGTCCTCTGCCTCGTCCTCGGTCTCGCCAAACAGCGCCTCACCCGCTTCATCGCCCTCTTTGCTAGCCTCTTTGTAGGCGGCCGCAGCCTCCGCCACCCGCATGCGGTACCGCCAACGCTTGAGGCAGCCCTTGCGGGCGGAGTGGTACGAGTCGAGCAGCGCCTCCTGCTCTGCCCGCTCCACAGTGATCTGCTCCTCCGCCTGCAGGTGCTCCTGGAGGAGATGGTGGTTGTAGGCAGCGTCGGCCTACGCCTCCCGGAACTGCTCCTCACGCATCTGCCTCACAGTGTCCATATATTGGGCACGGGCCTCGCCGATGGTCATGGTGCAATGCACCGGCGAGGATGGCGCGGATGAGGGGGTTGGTACCGGATCGTTGACTACCATGTTCTCCATTGGGACGTCGTTGTCCTCCGGCTGACTGCCAGCCAACCGGTTGGCAGCAATGACTGCCATCTCCTTGTGGTCCGTCATCCGTCCATCCCGAAGAGCGCTAGAGCGCGAGGAAGCCATGGTGGGCAGTAACAGGAGAAAGGGAACGGATGCGGATGACTGCGGCTATGGCCGGCGCAGCAGTTTATATAGCAATGGTGGGCGGGCAGAGGGATGGACGTGTGGCGCCGGAGTAGCCGCCTCGGCAACCGCGTATCATTAATGTGGGCGGCAGATGGACGGATGGACGACACTTGTGTTTTGAAGGCAGAGCAAACGCCTTTGCCGGAAGCGGGCGGGCGGCCCGATCATTCTGTGTAGCGGCAGCAGCGAGGAGATGACTTTACTTGGAGAGGATGACAATGGGGACCCACCAGGGCCATAGCCTCACGTACGCAAGTGCCTCCTTATTATATATATATATAATTTATTTTGCTTCCTCCTGGTTTCTTGACATCACGGTCCCACACCATTGTCGACCTATGTACTCCCTCCTTTCCGGTTTATAGGGCTTATCTCAAAATTTTAGTTTTCCCATTTTATAAGGCTCAATTTGGTTGTTTTCCATCACATGTTCAAATTCCAAGGTACATTAAATCATTGCACGCAAGTATTAAGAGAAAATTGACCAATGCATGTACTTTATGCATGCATGCATTGCAATTAATGCATTGATAAACATATTTTTTAAGGATAACAAGAGAATTAATTAGGTGCTTTTGCAAAACTACAAAAAGTGTTCCACCACTCGCCATCTACCTTGATTGGTGAGATTTTTGAATTGAGCACTATAAACCAGAAAGGAGGGAGTAGTCAATAAACGAGAGAATTGCACAAGAAGCGGCCGGCAATTTGGGACCAAGCAGCTCGGCGATATTTGTGTTTTCGAGGTGTGAGCACTGCAGAGTTTTTTGATGTTTAGCCCAGATATTAATTTTTCTCCTCTGAACAACAACGAAAACATCGCTGCAAGTATTAATTGGGCGGGCTGTGGCCTATCTAGCCCAGGCCAGATATCCAGCCTAGATATTAATTTTTTTCAAGCTGAAAATGGCTAGCCCGGCTATACTTTTTTTTAGGAATACCCAGGCAAGGTCAAGTTGTTATTCTCCGCCCCGCTGGGCTGCAAATCTTTCCTAGGAGGGATGCATTAGGCTTAACAAGAAAATGAGCTTTAAGAAATAATAAATAGGATGTAATTATAAAAATTGGGCAGTAACTATAAAAAATGCACCAAACACATAATTACTTTATAAAATATTATTTTTGGATATTGAAAATTTTAATTTCATTAATTGTTGCGAGCGCATTGTTTCGTTGGATTTTTACGTAACACAAATTTATATTGAAATTGTATTAAATCTGACAGAAATTTCGGGATAAAAATATTTCGGATCCCATCAAAATGTGGGAAATTTTATTGAATTCTGTTTTGAACGGTTGGTTAAAATGGGCTGTACTTTTAACAAACTGTAAATGGCCTGTAGTAAATTCCATTAGAATTCAAAAATGGGCTACACATTTTTACAAATCTCAAATGGGCTATAAGTTCTCTGCCACACACTTGTGGCCTTACTAAGTTGACGCGTCCCTAAAAAAAAAACGAGTTGGCGCAGATGCAAGGCTTTGTCAACTTATAGTCAACACACGGTTCTAGCAAAGAAGGGTCGTTGGATGTCCATCCAAAGGATGCCGTGCTTCTTCTTCAATCTAGGATATTCTAGCTTCACCTGCCCAAAAAATGATTCCTCCCCCTGAGATCTGGGGCGCACCATTTTGAAGTCGGCTCAGGGCCTACTAAGTTGACGTACCAAGGGCTTTGTCAACTTAGTCAATATAAACGATTCTAGCTGCGGTGGACCGTGACGATGTCCATCCAATGGCCGTCATGCTTCTTCAACCTCTGGTCTTCTTGCTCCAAATTACCAAAGCAAGGCTTGCGGTCGTGCCGCTTTGCTCCCGCCTCTCGTGGCGGGCCAGTCTTTGCCGCGAGGCTTCACCGCCCCTACTACTTCCACCATCGCCGTGCCATCCCTCCACTCACCGCACCCCGTTATTCTCAAGGGCGATGGCGTAAGAACAACTCGTGAACCCTCGTACTCCTCTCCGCGTGTGCATCCACTGCCACGTCTTCCCCGGCTCCGCGTCATCCCCTTCCTAGGCCTCACCGTCGTCCACCGCCGTGGTGCTCTCGGCGTGGCGTGGTCAACGTGGTCAAGGAACGACTTCCATCGGACGTGGACTGTAGGTGGAGAGGCTGACAACTGGGTCCACGGCAGCCGCAAGGAAGTGCCTCCTTATTATGCGCAAAATAATTATTCCTCCACCTCACAACGGGGACCCACCGGATGGTCCACCGTATTTCATGAAAAATGATTTTCCCCCTGACTGCTGGGACCCACGAGCTACATCTTCGCACACAAGGAAGTGCGTCCGAAAAAAACGATTCGCCCCCCTGACTGCTGGGACCCACCAGCTACATCTTCGCATGCAAGGAAGTGTGTCCGGAAAAAAATGATTCGCCCCCCGACTGCTGGGACCCACCAGCTACACCTTCGCATGCAAGGAAGTGCGTCCAGGCAAAAAAACGATTCACCCTCCTGACTGCTGAGACCCAGCAGCTACACCTTCGCACGCAAGGAAATGCGTCCGGGCAAAAAAACACAAAACGATTCGCCTCCCTGACTGCTGGGACCCACCAACTACATCTTCGCACGCAAGGAATTGCCTGACAGTTGGGACCCACCTGGTCGAAGCGTACGTAGCATTGTCATTCTGGTCGCGAACGTGTACATACATATATACTGGTTGATGTAGAGGCGCGCACGTAGCATGTACACGCACGTCGTCCGCCGTGGTGCAAGAAAGAAAATACGCCACGCGTATGTGTACATCTGGCGGGTCTCAACGCCTACTCAGGCATACGTACGGCCAGGGCTCGTGTACATGGCTGGGTCGGAACGGAGAAACAACGTCGTCGTCGTGTTCATGGGGAGCCAACGGAATGCATCGTGTTCATGGGGAGGCAACGGAATGCGTCATGTTCATCGGGAGGCAACGAAACGCGTGGGAGCAAACCGGCTGGGTCGGAACGGAATGCGTGGTCGTGTTCATCGGGAGGGCTTGGACGGAACAGGCGATGGAAACGAGGCCTGGCGTACCGCAGAACGGAGGAAACGGCCTTGTGTTCGACCAGCCACGTTCGAAACGGGATCTTGTTCATCAGGAGGGGTATGGTGTACCGCAAAACAGAGGGAACATACCTCCTACAGTCGAAACGAGGGTCCTGTTGATCGGGAGGGGTGTGGCGTACCGCAAAACGGAGGAAACGGACCTCCTATGGTCGAAACGGGGGTCCTGTTGATCGGGAGGGGTGTGGCGTACCGCAAAACGAACGAAACGGACTTGTGTTGGGCGCCACGGTTGAAACAGGGTCTGTTCGCCGGGAGGGTGTGGCGTGCCGCAAAACGGACTCCACGGATCTGCTCATCTCCACCGTCGACCTCCTCCGGCCTCCACGGGCTGCCGCCGACCTCCTCCACCTCCACAGGCTCTGCTCATCCAGCCTCCACCGCTTACTACTCCACCACTCTTGCTCAACCACCCTCCACGGGCACCCTCCACCATCTATCGCTCATCCAGCCCTCCACACCACGGGTCCTGTTCATCCAGAGGCGTCGCCACCGCCATCGCTCATCCACCCCGTGCAATGCTCACTTTTCATCCAATCGATCGACTTCAATTAGCGCAGATGCGAAGGAATTGCTCGATCGGGTTCGATCTGACCATCGATCGATCGCTCGGGTTCAGTAACACGTAGCCTGCAGTGCAATCGCTCGGGTTCAGTTAGAGCCCAACGCCTCGCTCGGGTTCAGTTAGAGCCAACGCCTCACACACATGCGCGTACGTGTACAAGAGAAACGCGCATCGCTCAGCCCCCGACCTCCCACCGTAACCGGGAACTCCCCGAAATTTTCCTCGCCCTCGCTTCTACCATGGTTTTTCCGTCACGGATGGCCCAAACAATGTCATGCAGCTGCGTCTCTAGCCCGCCCAGGACGAAAAGCCCATTTTTTGTCATGGTTTTTTGTCATAGAAGTAGGAGCCCACCACATCTATGATGATACCGGGTTTTGTCACAATTATCGTCATAGAAGTGTCATATGTATGATAGAAAAAAATTCATTCGGCCCAAAATGTCACGGATGTGTCTTTTTTTTTGTAGTGTAATCCCATATGGATCCACAAAGGCATACTCTCAGCGGCCTACTCTATATACAAGGATTTTCATATCCCGCTGACCCGCTTGACATGGTTAGTGTGGAATATCTAAGTCTGTTCTGTCCGATCCAAAATTCCTTTGCAACCTCAGCAGTTTGACTTCAACGGAAACATGAAAGCGTATCACAGCCTATTACCACACATGGGTATATCAACCACATGAGAAAAATCAAAAGCCGAACAATCAACTCAGACCCGGTATACTCACTAACGAAATCAAGTACACAATCAGTCTGTCAGGAAAAGCAATGGTCCTTCAGCCCCTGTCGGGCCAGTCTCAAGATGTAAATATTTGAGAAGGCCTGCATTTATTTGAAGCAACCCCATGGCGGAAGTAAAAAGGTTTTTATGACCAAAGGAAAATTTATACTCAGATCCATTCGATATCACCGCAGATATGAGAAAATTCACGTCAACAAAAAGATTTGGTATATGAGCAAAGACCTGTCAGAATTTGCGAAAGGTGGAGCAAACCACCCCAGAGCAAGGTAAGTTGATCATCTGAAATTCTTGTGGGAACAATAAATAAAGGAAAAAGGATACCCGAGTTGGAAGCGGTTTCCTCAAGTCATACTTGTTCCCTGAGCAACCAAATCTCGAGGACGAGATTTCTTTACGGGGGGGGGGGGAGGTTTGTAAAAGCCTGGTTTTGGCCCTTTCCTTTTTCTTTTGATTTATTTGGTTTTTGCTCTGTTTTTCTTTTTGGAGTGGTTCTGTGGCCTTGCCACCTGGGAAATCATCCTCATTCCCCCTCCCAAGTGGCTCATCATTCTCAAAACCTTGCCAAAGATCATGTCACTTCACTCCTTGACCAAACCCTAAAATTCTTTTCTAGGGAAAAATTCCTTTTTCATTAAAGGAATAACCCTATCTGCCCTAGGTTGTGAAGCAACCTGTATTTTTGTCCATCCAAAAATCCCTAAATAATTCTCATAATTCCTTTGGGCCATATATAGCTCAAATATGCCCAAACATTGACTTGGCCAGTTCAAAAATAGTTCCCCAATATTCCTTTTTCTATTCTGCCCTAAATGGCACTTTGTGAAGGAAGTGTCATTTATATTTTTCCTAGTGACTCCCAACCTTTTTGGGCATTCTTATATGTCCAAATAATTGCCCCATGCGCAAGTTCAAATTTATTTGCCTAGCCAATCTTCCTCAGTGAATTTTCAAAGTTTCTGTCAAACAAAAGGCTTTGTTAAGGAAGTACTAGCTAGGAGAATCCAAATGAGTTGAACTTTTGCACAGTCCTTAATGTGATCATATTAACCCCCTCCACCCATTTGCAGCCCCATCCAATCATCTATGTGAGCACAGGAGAAAATCTTTGATTCTGGCAATATTTTCAGGTTCTGAAGCAAGTGTATTTTGTATTGCTTCAAAATCCTTATAAGTTACCAGATCAATCTTATACCCATAAAACATCCCTCCACCAATTTTGGGCACATTTCATCAAGCCATTATTCCTCTAGAAGTTTTGCAAGTTTCTGTCCAGAGGAGATGTTTGTGAAGCAAGTACCATTTTGGCTTTGCCAAATGGTATGAGACTTTGTGAGCATCTTCATATGACCAAATGACTATGACTTGACCAAATTGAGCTCAATTTGACACTCCATGTGAGTGCATCTTGTTGATCTAGTTTCTAGACCATTTTGATCAGTTGTCAAGCAACTGCAGTAAATCTTGGTCCATTTCTTCCCAAACTCCCCAGGATTATAGTCCTTCCTAACCTAAACCCCTCTGACATCATATTTGGCTCTAATCCCACCTCAGTTTATTACTTTTCATGATTCAGTTTGATGCAGTAAACTTCAGAGATCATTTACCATTTAACCACTGCGTCTTTAACCGAGCTACCACCGCAGTTGAAACTCCCCCAGGAAGTACTTACCACTAGACAGCATTTGCCAGCCATTTGGCCCTTCTTGATGCCAGTCTGCGCGGTGACCACCGCTTTGGCATGCAATGGCCGCGCCCAAAGCGTCTTCTTGCTCGGGCCCTCCTCTGCTCGGCGTCTCAGTGAGAACCGGGCCTGTCCGCCAGCTTCACCGCGTCGTCGCCGTCCTCCTGGAGCCATCTCCCCCTCCGTAAGCCCTCCGTAATCGCTTGCCGCCGCGCGCCCACGGGCGTACTGTGGCCGACCGAGCATTAATGGCGCCGTGGCCGCTTCCCCTCTGTGCCCGCGGCCCCTCTTGCCCTGTGCGCCTCTGCGGCTCGTCTGTTGCCTCCCTCGTCGCCTTCCCGTGCCCTCCCGTGATCGCTGGCCGTCGCAGAGTGTCGGCCGAACACGCACGGCGGCACCCGAGCCCGTGCCTCTTGCCCCGGCTATAAGTAGCCCTCCCCTCGGCCTCCTGATCACGCCACTCGCCTCCCCTCACTCCTCTAGACCTCCCCAGTCTTTCACCCGAGCTCGAGAGCCTCTCCTCGACCCCCATGGTCGCCGTGCCCGCCGTCGGCCTCGGCCTAAATTGGCTCAAGCCGAGCCCTCCCCTTCCTTTCTTCCACCACCAGTAGAAACCCTCCCCTCCGGCGAGTCTCTCCTACCCATCCCCTCGCCGCAGGAGCCCTCGAGGCCGCGTCTTCCCCAAGTTGGTCGCCGCCCTCGCCCTCTGCCTCCGCGTGGTGCCACGGCCATGCTCTTCCCCGATGCCTGCTGCTGCTCCAGGCGGGAGCAGCACCTCCTCCCGATCCCACCAGTGGCTTCGCCCTCGCCGGAGACGGCCGAAGCCGGCCAAGCCCGTCGCCGTTCGCTCCTCCCCTGCCTCGCCTCTGCTTCTGGTCGGGGGAGCGGGGGAAGAAGACGACCGATCCAGGCCAGGCGGGCCCCGTGTCGCGTCGACCCCACCGGTCAGCCTAATAGGGCGTGGCCCTGATGCCCACGTGGATAAGTGACAGGACCCGCCCCGCGGGACCCGCCCAGCCCCGACCCCACCTGGCAGCCATACGCGTTGAACCGCCCCTGCCACGCCAGATAAGTGGAAACATATTTCCGTTTTACGTTTTCAACTTCTGAAAGCGTATTTCTAATTTTCCACCTCTGCCTTATCCACTCAGGGACCCGTATGTGAATATTCTTTTGCAGAAAAGTCCCTGATCTTCTACACCTCATAACTTTTTGCTCGTAACTCCAAATGAGGTGATTCCAATGCCCACTTCTTCATTTCGTCGAGCCCGTTCTGATGGAACCACTTTCACCATGTTTTAACATTCTGAAAATGACCATTTTGCCCCTGCCCTTCTTCAACCCCCTCCGAGAGAGTGCGATTTCCGGCGATTCGTTCCGCGAGTTTCTCGCACTTTCTCCCGGTGATTTCGTCCACCCCAGGCAAGCCACACCCTCCATTTGCATCACTGTGATGCAGTGACATGGTTTAATTTATTTAAACTTGTTTAAAATATTGTTTTAGCTACTTGTGATCTGTGCATGGCATTTTCTCGGAGTATTATTTTGATCTTGTTTATGCCATGCTATTGTTTGGATTACTAGGAGTTATGTTTATAGTTGATGAGTATCATGTTGCCATTGGAGTATTAGTGGTTGATATTATGATTGTTTTCATGATGACATCTGTTATTATATTTTGGAGAATTACTTTGGATGTCATGCTGCCTTTGGATTGTTGGTGGTTAGTATGATTATTTCATGATGCTAGTCGATGTTCTGTTGCTTGGAGTATTAATTTCGGCGATGATGCTTACGTGTGGATCTTAGCTGGATAACTTTGTTCTAGTTATTGGAGTAGTAGAGTTATTGTTTTCAGATTCATCATGATAGAAATATTATGCTATCTTTGGAGTATTTTGATATGAGGATATGATGCTCAGATTATTTGTTGGATATTGCTATGACTTGGATTATGGTTTGATAGTTGATATCGGTGTATCAGTTATCACAATTCTATTTTTGGGGATAAATTCCATCATTAAGTTGGTCAGGTGCCACCAAACCAGGCTTTCTCCAGTGCAACCACATTTGCCTTTATGGGAATGCCCTAATGCGATGCTATTGCCGTGTCTCTCGCCGGTGCCTCCAATGAGGGAAGGTTATGGGCACGCGCTACCCTGATCAGGTAGATGGACATAAGCCTTGTGTGCCCGTTGTTGTTGTTATGTGCACATGTCTCCGTTTGGGACGGTTTATTGTTTTGGCCACGACGGTGGCCGTTGGTGTCTTTGGTAGACACGGGGCCACCCAGGACTAGCCCAATGGGGAGTGAGTCGGAGTGGCCGGGAGAGTGTCATGGTAGTAGATCGGTTTTGTCGGAACGCCGTTGGTCCACCTGAATGGGAGTGCGAGGCCATGGGTTCCGTGGTGTGGGTAAAGTGCGCTACCTCTGTAGAGTGTGTTTGTTTAATTTATCGATAGACGCGTCCTCGGTCATGGGCATGGGTTCGTACTAGGTCACACCGTTCAATCACCACCCACATGACGGAATGACTTATAGGTGATTTATATGTTGATATTTTGAGAAGTACAGATTAGCAGGATGTTGATGATGATGTTGGGGACCAAGTGTGGGTCATGGTAGTGATCGCCGGAAAGATCACCGTTTGAGACCAAGTGTTGGTCATGGTAGTGATCGCGAGAAAGATAACCGTTTGAGACCAAGTGTTGGTCATGGTTGTGATCATCGGAAAGATCACCGTTTGGTTACAAGGTAACCCGATCCAAGACCACGAGGTTGGTCCGTTTGTGATCCGTGAATGATCACTGTTTGGTTTTGATCACGAGGTGATCGAGATGGTATATTGCTTAGCCGGTTAGCCAAGAGAGATATGGTTATGGAGATCTGAGATGGTGATTTATCACTATTTTAGTAGTTTCATATCATGCTTAGTAGTTGCGGTTGTATCGTGGTAGCTGTTAATTTAATTAACCTGCTTAATGCTATGTTGTTGTCTTGCCTTGATGTTTTTGGTAGTTGTGAGCTTGCAAGTACATTCAATGTACTGACCTAGCGTGTCATGCCATATTGCAGGTGATGTCGTGATTGCTTGATTGCTTGTCGTGGTTTCCGTTCGTGGGAGCTAGATCGTGTCCCAGCCAGAGTCCCTGCGGAGTGGAGTTCACCACCTTCGTCGTTGTTCCGCTGCTAGAAGATTTCCGCAGCTACGAGTTCTACTGCTAGCATAGAGCAAGTGTAGTATCGCAGGCGTAGTGTCGCCGTGCTGATGTGAACCTTTGTAACATCATACCTTTGTATTTATCCTTTGTAATAAGAGCTGAGTTGTTCTATGTCAAGCAGTGTCGTATTCCAGAAGACTTCATCTCGATCTCTGGGCTGGAATATGGGGAGTTCCGGTTTCTCTGAGCCGGGGTGCCACATGAGATTAGCGAGTCGGAAGGCTGGGCGGGTTGAGATCTCCGCACGCACCCCAGAGTTTGAACCTCTCAAGGGTTTGCGAAACCCAAAATCCGACAAAAAGAGAATTATGAAATACTCCTAGACATACATGTGTCATGTTTACTTGAGTACAATTGCACCTTGCATCAAGTACACAACAAGGGAAACTCAAATATTTGATCATAGAACAAACCATTCTCCTAATATGTTTTGCTTATTTCTCCCATAATAATTGAGTAAACAGTACAAATGATACACGCGATGTGTTCAGGCAATAAAATTGACACAAGTGATGTAGTTAAAATGCGTATGCAAGTGACACGATGCAGTTGATACGATAGAACTGAGCCACATGATGAAGTCGAGATGACGTCGTACATCTCTTTGAGTTGCATCGGTTTTAGTTGTATATCTTTTTTTAGATAAACAACATACATTTATTCATGAGCAGGGTTACAAACCCACATATAGTCATGATTTAGAGGTACCAAGAACACAATTGATACAACACTTTGCAAAAAGGACCCCACAAGAACAACAATGAAGTCCTTCAAGGATAAAAGGGGAAAACCAGAAACAGTCACCGCCGTACGCCATCGTCACCGAAGCTTCGCCGGACGGAGGGAAGACACCAACACGACAGAAGAAGCGTTGTAAGTCGATGAAGCAGGCCGCCATGCGGCCTGAGACCTTGTGGCTCATTGACCAGGATCCTCCACGCTCTTCTGTCGCTGTTCGGTGAACTCATCCGACAAGATCGGAGATAAGACCCGAAGTTGCCTTCCCACACCCATCAAACATGTGCTGAACCGGCTGTCTTCCAGATCGGGTCGTCACCGCTGCAGTTGAAGGAGAAAGTTTTAGTTGTATATCGTTGTTCTGGTCAATTGCATCATTATTCTTCTTAGTTGGATGGACATTTGGACGATCTCCCGTTGGGGCTCGCGCACGCGGCTACCAAACCTGGCGGCACAATGCCTGATCTAGTGCAGGCCGCGTAGTACGCTGAGGCTCCGCGCGTGGTAGGGCAGCGGGCTGCAATGCCTCATCAGCATGTCATCCGCGTCGAGGACACCGACCATGCGGACCCGCCCTACAGTTCATCGGCCGAGGGCTGAGCGGCCGTTCCACTGATCCCCAAGGACAAGGCCGTCCGGAGAGCCATCCGATCATCCTCAGGCACGGGCTTGGCATGGCAGATCGGGACGGTGCCTTTGGCTTCGAGCCACAACACGAGGCAGGCCGGGTGGTACGCGTGCTTGCACGGCATATTGGCCGCGTTGGCGCCGGACTCCAGCTCGTCCAGGCAGATCAAGCAAGTGAGCCCTGCTTCACGGGCCATGACGAGGGGCAGGGGCTCGACGTGGGCGCTGTGTTAGAATAAGTTGTATTGAGATAGAAAAGTTGTTTAAGTTGTAATCTTTCTCTATCCCTTCTTCTGTTCTAACTCTCCTATCGATCTCTCTCTGTACGAGCTACGATCAATCTGTTCTTCTTGTAAGCCACGACATCTACTCAATATACACAAGTGCGGCCTGAGAAAAGGGTTTAATGCTTCCATCATAATTTTACATGGTCATCAGAGCCTCTTCCTCCTCTAGCTTGAATCTCATCTAGCTCCAGGGAAAGCCATGACCGGAACCACATCATCCGCCCTCGCCAGCACCATGAGTGTGCTCACCACCAATTCGTCTGCCTCCCTCTTCGCCCTATCGTCAAGCACCACCCACGCCATCTCCATTGGACCACCACCTAAAGAGAAGCTAACCAAGAGCAAGTTTCTCCTGTGGAAGGCCATCGTGTTGCCTCAAAGTAAAGGCGCTCAGATGCAGTACTTCCTCGAGCCGACGAGCCAAGCGCCGCCAGCCACTCTCACCGTCACCAAGGACAGGAAGGAGGAGCAAGTCATCAACATGGCGCGAGTCCTCTGGTTCGCACAGTAGCAACAGCTTCAAGGGTACATGATGGGATCCTTCTCCCGCGAGATCCTTGCCCAAGTCGTCACGCTTCAAACGCCGCACGAGGCATGGGCTGCCATTCATGCCACCTTCGCAGCTCAAAGTCAGGCGCAGACGATCAATACTAGAATCGTTTTGTATTGGGGAACACAGTAATTTCAAAAAAATTCCTACGATCACGAAAGATCTATCTAGGTGATGCATAGCAACGAGAAGGGAGAGTGTTGTCTACGTACCCTCGTATACCGAAAGCGGAAGCGTTATGACAACGCGGTTGATGTAGTCGTACGTCTTCATGATCCGACCGATCCTAGCACCAAAGGTATGGCACCTCCGTGATCTGCACACGTTTAGCTCGGTGACATCCCACGAACTCTAGATCCAGCAGAGGTCGAGGAAGAGTTTCGTCAGCACGACGGCGTGGTCACGGTGAGGATGAAGTTACCGGTGCAGGGCTTTGCCTAAGCACGACGACGATATGACCAAGGTGGAAATCTGTGGAGGGGGCAGCGCACACGGCTAAAAGATCAACTTGATGAACTTGTGTGTCTATGGGGTGCCCCCTCCCCCGTATATAAAGGAGGAGAGGGGAGGCGGGCCGGCCCTCCTTGTTGCGTCCCCAAGAGGGGAATCCTACTAGGACTCCAAGTCCTAGTAGGTTTTCACCTAAAGGGAGAGAGGGGGAAGGAAGGAGAGGGAGAGGGGGAAGGAAAGGGGGTGCTGCCCCCCCTCCTTGTCCTATTTGGACTCAATGGGGAGGGGGCGCGCAGCCTGCCCTGGCCGCCCGTCTCTCTCTCCACTAGTTCCCCCCGGGGTTCTGATAACCCTCCGGCACTCCGGTTTTATCCGAAACTTCTTGGAAACACTTCCCGTGTCCGAATATAGTCGTCCAATATATCAATATTCATGTCTCGACCATTTTGAGACTCCTTGTCATGTTCATGATCATATCCGGGACTCCGAACAACCTTCGGTACATCATATCACATAAACTCATAATACCAATCGTCATCGAACGTTAAGCGTGCGAACCCTACGGGTTCGAGAACAATGTAGACATGGCCGAGACGCGTCTCTGGTCAATAACCAATAGCGGAACCTGGATGCTCATATTGGTTCCTACAAATTCTACAAAGATCTTTATCGGTCAACCCGCATAACAACATACGTTGTTCCCTTTGTCATCGGTATGTTACTTGCCCGAGATTCGATCGTTGGTGTCATCATACCTAGTTCAATCTCGTTATCGGGAAGTCTCTTTACTCGTTCCGTAATGCTTCATCCCGCAACTAACTCATTAGTCACATTACTTGCAAGGCTTATGCAAGGCTTATACTTGTAGAGCATCTTTATAATCACCCATTTATGTTGTGACGTTTGATAGCACACAAGGTATTCCTCCGGTATTCGGGAGTTGCATAATCTCATAGTCTGAGGAACTTGTATAAGTCATGAAGAAAGCCGTAGCAATGAAATTGTAAGGATCATAATGCTAAGCTAACGGATGGGTCATGTCCATCACATCATTCTCCTAATGATGTGATCCCGTTCATCAAATGACAACACATGTCTATGGTTAGGAAACATAACCATCTTTGATTAACGAGCTAGTCAAGTAGAGGCATACTAGGGACACTATGTTTTGTCTATGTATTCACACATGTACTAAGTTTCCGGTTAATGCAATTCTAGCATGAATAATATACATTTATGATGAAACAAGGAAATATATAATAACTTTATTATTGCCTCTAGGGCATATTTCCTTCAGTCTCCCACTTGCACTAGAGTCGATAATCTAGTTCACATCGCCATGTGATTTAACATCAATAGTTCGCATCTGTATGTGATTAACACCCATAGTTCACATCGCCATGTGACCAACAACCAAAGGGTTTACTTGAGTCAATAATCTAGTTCACATTGCTATGTGATTAACACCCAAATAGTACTAAGGTATGATCATGTTTTGCTTATGAGAGAAGTTTAGTCAACGGGTCTGTCACATTCAGAGTCGTATGTATTTTGCAAATATTCTATGTCTACAATGCTCTGCATGGATCTACTCTAGCTAATTGCTCCCACTTTCAATATGTATCCAGATTGAGACTTAGAGTCATTTGGATCGGTGTAAAAGCTTGCATCGACGTAACTCTTTACGACAAACTCTTTATCACCTCCATAACCGAGAAATATTTCCTTAGTCATCACTAAGGATAATTTTGACCGTTGTCCTGTGATCTACTCCTAGATCACTATTGTACCCCTTTGCCAAACTCATGGCAAGGTGCACAGTAGGTCTGGTACACAACATAGCATACTTTATAGAACCTATGACTGTGGCATATGGAATGACTTTCATTCTGTTTCTATCTTCTGCCGTGGTCGGGCTTTGAGTCTTACTCAACTTTAAACCTTGTAATACAGACAAGAAATCCTTCTTTGACCGATCCATTTTGAACTCTTTCAAAAACTTGTCAAGGTATTTACTCATTGAAAAATCTTATCAAGCGTCTTGATCTATCTCTATAGATCTTGATGCCCAATATGTAAGCAGCTTCACCGAGGTCTTTCTTCGAAAAACTCCTTTCAAACACTCCTTTATGCTTTCCAGAAAATTCTACATCATTTCCGATTAACAATATGTTATTCACATATACTTATCAGAAAGGCTGTAGTATTCCCTCTCAATTTCTTGTAAATACAGGCTTCACTGCAAGTCTGTATAAAACTATATGCTTTGATCAACTCATCAAGGCGTATATTCTAGCTCCGAGACGCTTTCACCAGTCCATAGATGGATCGCTGGAGCTTGCACACATTGTTAGCACCTTTAGGATTGGCAAAACCTTCTTGTTGTATCATATATAGCTCTTCTTTAAGAAATCCATTAAGGAATGCAGTTTTGACGTACATTTGCCAGATTTCATCAAATGTGGTAATTGCTAACATGATTCGGATAGACTTAAGCATCGCTACGAGTGAGAAAATCTCATCGTAGTCAACACAGTGAACTTGTCGAAACTTTTTGCAACAATTCGAGCTTTGTAGATAGTAACACTACCAACAGCGTCTGTCTTCCTCTTGAAGATCCATTTATTCTCAATGACTTGCCGATCATCGGGCAAGTCAATCAAAGTCCATACTTTGTTCTCATACATGGATCCCATCTCAGGTTTCATGGCCTCAAGCCATTTCGCGGAACTAGGCTCATCATCGCTTCCTCATAGTTCGTAGGTTCGTCATGGTCTAGTAACATGACTTCCAGAACAGGATTACCATACCACTCTGGTGCGGATCGTACTCTGGTTGACCTATGAGGTTCGGTAGTATTCTTGATCTGAAGTTTCATGATCATCATCATTAGCTTCCTCACTAATTGGTGTAGGAATCACTGGAATTGATTTATGTGATGAACTACTTTCCAATTCGGGAGAAGGTACAATTACCTCATCAAGCTCTACTTTCCTCCCACTCACTTCTTTTGAGAGAAACTCCTTCTCTAGAAAGGATCCATTCTTAGCAACAAAGATTTTGCCTTCGGATCTATGATAGAAGGTGTACCCAACAGTTTCCTTTCGGTATCCCATGAACATGCACTTCTCTGATTTGGGTTCGAGCTTATTAGGTTGAAGCTTTCTCACATCATCATCGCAGCCCCAAACTTTAAGAAACGACAACTTTGGTTTCTTACCAAACCACGGTTCTTAAGGCGTCGTCTCAACGGATTTTGATGGTGCATCTTTAACGTGAATGTACCTCTCTCTAATGCATAATCCCAAAACAATAGTGGTAAATCGGTAAGAGACATCATAGATCACACCATATCCAATAAATTGCGGTTATGATGTTCGAACACACCATTACGCTGTGGTGTTCCAAGTGGCGTGAGCTGTGAAACTATTCCACATTGTTTTAAATGAAGGCCAAACTCGTAACTCAAATATTCTCCTCCATGATCAGATTGTAGAAACTTTATTTTCTTGTTACCATGATTCTCCACTTCACTCTGATTTTTTTTGAATTTTTCAAATGTTTCAGACTTGCGTTTCATTAAGTAGATATACTCATATCTGCTCAAATCATCTGTTAAGGTTAGAAAATAATGATACCCGCCATGAGCATGAACACTCATTGGACCGCATACATCAGTATGTATTATTTCCAATAAGTCACTAGCTCGTCCCATTGTTCCGGAGAACGGAGTTTTAGTCATCTTGCCCATAAGTCATGGTTCGCAAGCATCAAGTGATTCCAAAAGTCCATAAGCATGGAGTTTCTTCATGTGCTTTACACCGATATGACCCAAACGGCGGTGCCACAAATAAGTTGCACTATCATTATCAACTTTGCATCTTTTGGCATCAAAACTATGAATATGTGTATTACCATGATCGAGATTCAATAAACCATCAACATTGGGTGTATGACCATAGAAGGTTTTATTCATGTAAACAGAATAACAATTATTCTCTGTCTTAAATGAATAACTTTATTGCAATTAACATGATCTAATCGTATTCATGCTCAACGCAAACACCAAATAACATTTATTTAGGTTCAACACTAATCCCGAAAGTATAGGGAGTGCTCGATGATGATCATATCAATCTTGGAACCCCTTCCAACACACATTGTCACTTCATTCTCAACTAGTCTCTATTTATTCTGCAACTCCTGTTTCGAGTTACTAATCTTAGCAATCGAACAAGTATCAAATATCCAGGGATTACTGCAAGCACTAGTAAGGTACACATCAATAATATGTATATCAAATATACCTTTGTTCACTTTGCCATCCTTCTTATCCGCCAAATATTTGTGGCAGTTCCACTTCCAGTGACCATTTCGTTTGCAGTAGAAGCACTCGGTTTCAGGCTTAGGTCCAGCTTTGGGCTTCTTCATGGGAGTAACAACTTGCTTGCCATTCTTCTTGAAGTTCCCTTTCTTTCCCTTTTCCCTTTTCTAGAAACTAGTGGTCTTGTTTAATCATCAACACTTGATGCTCTTTCTTGATTTCTACCTTCGTCGATTTCAGCATCACGAAGAGCTCGGGAATCATTTTCGTCATCCCTTGCATACTATAGTTCATCACGAAGTTCCAGTAGCTTGGTGATGGTGTCTAGAGAACTCTGTCAATCACTATCTTATCTGGAAGATTAACTCCCACTTGATTCAAGTGATTGTAGTACCCAGACATTCCGAGCACATGCTCACTAGTTGAGAAATTCTCCTCCATCTTTTAGGCAAAGTACTTGTCAGAGGTCTCATAGCTCTTGACACGGGCATGCGTCTGAAATAACAATTTCAGCTCTTGGAACATCTCATATGCTCCGTGACAGTTTAAAAACGTTTTTGAATTCCCGGTTCTAAGCCATAAAGCATGGTGCACAAAACTATCAAGTAGTCATCATAGTGAGCTAGCCAAACGTTCATAACGTCTGCATCTGCTCACCTAGCGGTGCATCAAGGACATAATTCTTTTGTGCAGTAATGAGGATACACCTCAGATCATGGAACTAGTCTGCACTTGCTACTATCATCTTTCAACTTAGTTTTCTCTAGGAACATATAAAAACATAGGGAAGCTATAACGCGAGCTATTGATCTACAACATAATTTGCAAAAACTATCAGGACTAAGTTCATGACAAATTCAAGTTCAATTAATCATATTACTTAAGAACTCCCACTTAGATAGACATCCCTCTAGTCATCTAAATGATCACGCGATCAAAATCAACTAAACCATGTCCGATCATCACATGAGATGGAGTAGCTTTCAATGGTGAACATCACTATGTTGATCATATCTACTATATGATTCACGCTCGGCCCCTAGTGTTCCAAGGCCATATCTTCATATGCTAGGCTCGTCAAGTTTAACCCGAGTATTCTGC
This sequence comes from Aegilops speltoides, assembly GCA_021437245.1. Lineage (NCBI taxonomy): Eukaryota > Viridiplantae > Streptophyta > Magnoliopsida > Poales > Poaceae > Aegilops > Aegilops speltoides. The sequence goes on from CM038143.1 coordinate 436,998,417, forward strand.
GTGTGCAAAACTGGCTTGCACCTGTTGTATGTGAATGTAGAGCTTATCACACCCGATCATCACGTGGTGTCTCGGCACGAAGAACTGTCGCAGCGGTGCATACTCAGGGAGAACACTTATACCTTAAAATTTTAGTAAGGGATAATCTTATAATGCTGGCGCCGCACTAAGCAAAATAAGATGCATAAAGAATAAACATCACATGCAATCAAAATATGTGACATGATATGGCCATCATCATCTTGTGATCATGATCTCCATCACCGAATCATCGTCATGACCTCCATCGTCACCGGTGCGACACCTTGATCTCCATCGTAGCATCGTTGTCGTCTTGCCAACTATTGTTCCTACGACAACCATATGGCTCCTGCCAGTTGCCGATAACTTTGTTACAAAACATGATCATCTCGTACAACAATTTATATCACATCATGCATTGACCATATCACATCACAGCAAGCCTTGCAAAAACAAGTTAGACGTCCTCTACTTTGTTGTTGCAATTTTTACGTGGCTGATACGGGCTTAGCAAGAACCGCTCTTACCTACTCATCAAAAACCACAATGATTTTTCGTCAAGTGTGTTATTTTAACCTTCAACAAGGACCAGGTGTAGCCACACTCGATTCAACTAAAGTTGGAGAAACAGACATGCGATCTGAGCCGCTTAATGTTGGTCTGAGCCGCTTCATCCAACAATACCGCTGAATCAAAGTATGACATGCTGGTAAGTAGTATGGCTATTATCGCCCACATCACTTTGTGTTCTACTCGTGCATATAACATCTACGCATAGACCTGGCTCTGATACCACTATTGGGGAACACAGTAATTTCAAAAAAAATTCTGCGATCACACAAGATCTATCTAGGTGATGCATAGCAACAAGAGGGGAGAGTGTTGCCTACGTACCCTCGTATACCGAAAGTGGAAGCCTTATGACAACGCGGTTGATGTAGTCGTACGTCTTCTCGATCCGGCCGATCCTAGCACTGAAGGTATGGCACCTCCGCGATCTGCACACTTTTAGCTCGGTGACGTCCCACGAACTCTAGATCCAGCTGAGGTCGAGGAAGAGTTTCGTCAGCACGACGGCGTGGTGATGGTGATGATGAAGTTATCGGCGCAGGGCTTCGCCTAAGCACTAGGATGATATGACCGAGGTGGAAATCTCTAGGGGGGCACCGCACATGGCTAAAAGATCAACTTGATCAACTTGTGTGTCTATGGGATGCCCCCTCCCCCGTATATAAAGGAGGAGAGGGGAGGCCGGCCGGCCCTCCTTGGCATGCCCCCAAGAGGGGAATCCTACTAGGACTCTAAGTCCTAGTAGGTTTCCACCTAAAGGGAGAGAGGGGGAAGGAAGGAGAGGGAGAGGGGGAAGGAAATGGGGGCGCCGCCCCTCCTTCCTTGTCCTATTCGGACTCAAGGGGGAGGGAGCACGCGGCCTGCCCTGGCCGCCCCTCTCTCTCCACTAAGGCCCATCGAGGCCCATTAGTTCCCTCGGGGGGTTCGATAACCCTCCGGCACTCCGGTTTTATCCGAAACTTCTCCGGAAAACTTCCGATGTCCGGATATAGTCGTCAAATATATCAATCTTTATGTCTAGACCATTTCGAGACTCCTTGTCATGTCCTTGATCATATCCGGGACTCTGAACAACCTTCGGTACATCATATCACATAAACTCATAATACCAATCATCATCGAACGTTAAGCGTGCGGACCCTACGGGTTCGAGAACTATGTAGACATGACCGATACACGTCCCCGGTCAATAACCAATAGCGGAACCTGCATGCTCATATTGGTTCCTACATATTCTACGAAGATCTTTATCGGTCAAACCGCATAACAACATACGTTGTTCCCTTTGTCATCGGTATGTTACTTGCCCGAGATTCGATCGTCGGTATCATCATACCTAGTTCAATCTCGTTACCAGCAAGTCTCTTTACTCGATCCGTAATGCTTCATCCCGCAACCAACTCATTAGTCACATTGCTTGCAAGGTTTATAGTGATGAGCATTACCGAGAGGGCCCAGAGATACCTCTCTGAAACATGGAGTGACAAATCCTAATCTCGATCTATGCCAACCCAACAAACACCTTAAGAGACACCTGTAGAGCATCTTTATAATCACACATTTAAGTTGTGACGTTTGATAGCACACAAGGTGTTCCTCCGGTATTCGGGAGTTGCATAATCTCATAGTCTGAGGAACATGTATAAGTCATGAAGAAAGAAGTAGCAATGAAACTGTAACGATCATAATGCTAAGATAATGGATGGGTCATGTCCATCACATCATTCTCCTAATGATGTGATCCCGTTCATCAAATGACAACACATGTCTATGGTTAGGAAACATAACCATCTTTGATTAACGAGCTAGTCAAGTAGAGGCATACTAGGGACACTATTTTTTGTCTATGTATTCACACATGTACTAAGTTTCCGGTTAATACATTTCTAGCATGAATAATAAACATTTATCATGAAATAAGGAAATAAATAATAACTTTATTATTGCCTCTAGGGCATATTTCTTTCACTTTGCACAATATTCAGAAGGGGAATTTGAGTATGGCCGACTATCTTGCAAAAGTCAAATCTCTCACCGATGAGATTGCATGCGCTGGTGGAACACCTCTCACTGATGGCGATATCGCATCGCATATTCTTGCTAGACTCGATCTCGACTACCATCCGGTTGTATCTGCACTTGCTGAAGGAAATATGCCCTAGAGGCAATAATAAAGTTATTATTTATTTCCTTATTTCATGATAAATGTTTATTATTCATGCTAGAATTGTATTAACCGGAAACATAATACATGTGTGAATACATAGACAAACATAGTGTCACTAGTATGCCTCTACTTGACTAGCTCGTTTATCAAAGATGGTTATGTTTCCTAGCCATGGACAAAAGAGTTGTCATTTGATTAACGGGATCACATCATTAGGAGAATGATGTGATTGACATGACCCATTCTCGTTAGCCTAGCACTTGATCGCTTAGTATACTGCTATTGCTTTCTTCATAACTTATACAAAGTTCCCGCAACTATGAGATTGTGCAACTCCGCTTATCGGAAGAACACTTTGTGTGCTACCAAACGTCACAACGAATCGGGTGATTATAAAGGTGCTCTACAGGTGTTTCCAAGGTACATGTTGGGTTGGCATAATTCGAGATTAGGATTTGTCACTCGATTATCGGACAGTATCTCTCGGGCCTCTCGTAATACTCATCACCTAAGCCTTGCAAGCATGTAACTAATGAGTTAGTTATGAGATGATGTATTACGAACGAGTAAAGAGACTTGCGGTAACGAGATTGAACTAGGTATTGATACCGACGATCGAATCTCGGACAAGTAACATACCGATGACAAAGGAACAACGATGTTGTTATGCGGTTTGACCGATAAAGATCTTCGAGAATATGTAGGAGCCAATATGGGCATCCAGGTCCCGCTTATTGGTTATTGACCAAGAATAGTTCTAGGTCATGTCTACATAGTTCTCGAACCCGTAGGGTCCGCACGCTAAGGTTTCGATGATGCTTATATTATGAGTTTATGAGTTTTGATGTACCGAAGGAGTTCGGAGTCCCGGATGAGATCGGGACATGACGAGGAGTCTCAAATGGTCGAGACGAAAGATCGATATATTGGACGACTATATTTGGAGTTCGGAAAGGTTCCGAGTGATTCGGGTATTTTTCGGAGTACCGGAGAGTTACGGGAATTCGCCGGGGAGAAGTATTGGGCCTTATTGGGCCCTGCGGGAAAGAGAGAGGGGCTGCCTAGGGCAGGCCGCACGCCCCCCAAGGCCTAGTCCGAATTGGACTAGGGGGAGGGGCCGCACCCCCTCCTTCCTTCCCTTCTCTCTTCCCCTTCCTAGTCTCCTACTCCTACTACGTGGAAGGACCCCTAGTTGGACTAGGAAAGGGGGAATTCTACTCCCGGTGGGAGTAGGACTCCCCATGGCGCGCCCCTCCTAGGGCCGGCCTCCTCCTCCCTCCCTCCTTTATATACGGGGGCAGGGGGCACCCCATAGACACACAAGTTGATCTACGGATCGTTCCTTAGCCGTGTGCGGTGCCCCCTCCACCATATTCCACCTCGGTCATATCGTCATGAGTTTAGGCGAAGCCTGCGCCGATAGAACATCAACATCGTCACCACGCCGCCCCGCCGACGGAACTCATCCCGACACTTTGCTGGATCGAGTCCGGGATCGCCATCGAGCTGAACGTGTGCTGAACTCGGAGGTGCCGACGTTCGGTACTTGGATCGGTCGGATCGTGAAGACGTCGACTACATCAACCGCGTTGTCATAACGCTTCGCTTACGGCCCACGAGGGTACGTGGATGAACACTCTCCCTCTCGTTGCTATGCCATCACCATGATCTTGCATGTGCGTAGGAATTTTTTGAAATTACTACGCTCCCCAACAATGGCATCCGAGCCTAGGTTTTATGGTTTGATGTTATATGCACGAGTAGAACACAAGTGAGTTGTGGACGATATAAGTCATACTTGCCTACCAAAGCATGTCATACTTTGGTTCAGCGGTATTGTTGGATGAAGCGGCCGGACCGACATTACAGCAGACGCTTACGCGAGACTGGTTCTACCGACGTGCTTTGCACACAGGTGGCTGGCGGGTGTCAGTTTCTCCAACTTTAGTTGAACCGAGTGTGGCTATGCCCGGTCCTTGTGAAGGTTAAAATGGAGTCTATTTGACAAACTATCGTTGTGGTTTTTGATGCGTAGGTAAGAATGGTTCTTGCTAAGCCTGTAGCAGCCACGTAAAATTTGCAAACAACAAAGTAGAGGACGTCTAACTTGTTTTTGCAGGGCATGTTGTGATGTGATATGGTCAAGACGTGATAAAGATATAAGTTGTTGTATGAGATGATCATGTTTTGTTGAAGTTATCGGCAACTGGCAGAAGCCCTATGGATGTCTCTTTGTTGCATAAGATGCAAGTGTCAAATAATTGCTTTACTTTATCGCTATACGATAGCAATAGTTGCAAGAGCAATAGTTGGTGAGACAACCATGTGATGACACATTGATATAGATCAAGATGATGAAGATCATGGTGTCGTGCCGGTGATGATAGAGATCATGACAGTACTTTGGAGATGGAGATCAAAGGCGCAAGATGATCATGGCCATATCATGTCACATATTTTGATTGCATATTATGTTTATCTATTATACATCTTATTCTTGCTTTGATTGACGGTAGCATTTTAAGATGATCTCTCACTAATTATCAAGAAGTGTTCTCCCGAGTATGCACCGTTGCCAAAGTTCATCGTGCCTGCACACCACGTGATGATCGGGTGTGATAAGCTCTCGTCCATCTACAACGGGTGCAAGCCAGTTTGCACACGCGAATACTCGAGTTAAACTTGACGAGCCTAGCATATGCAGATATGGCCTCGGAGCACGGAGACCGAAAGGTCGAGCGTGAATCATATAGTAGATATGATCAACATAAGATGTACACCATTGAAAACTACTCCATCTCACGTGATGATCGGTTATGGTTTAGTTGATTTGGATCACGTGATCACTTAGATGACTAGAGAGATGTCCATCTAAGTGGGAGTTCATAAGTAATATGATTAATTGAACTTTAATTTATCATGAACTTAGTCCTGGTAGTATTTTGCAAATTATGTTGTAAGATCAATAGCTTGCGTTGTTGCTTTCATATGTTTATTTTGATATGTTCCTAGAGAAAACTGTGTTGAAAAATGTTAGTAGCAATGATGCGGATTGGATCCGTGATCTGAGGTTTATCCTCATTGCTGCGCAGAAGAATTATGTCCTTAATGCACCGCTAGGTGATGGACCTATTGCAAGAGCGTATGCGACGTTATGAACGTTTGGCTAGCTCAATATGATGACTACTTGATAGTTTAGTGCACCATGCTTAACAGCTTAGAATCGGGACTTCAAAGACGTTTTGAACGTCATGGACCATATGAGATGTTCCAGAATTGAAGTTAATATTTCCAGCAAATACCGAGTTGAGAGATATGAAGTCTCCAACAAGTTCTATAGCTAAAAGATGGAGGAGAATCGCTCAACTAGTGAGCATGTGCTCAGATTGTCAGGTACTTCAATCGCTTGAATCAAGTGGGAGTTAATCTTCCGAGATAAGATAGTGATTGGCGAAATTCTCTAGTCACCATCACTAAGTTACTAGAATTTCGTGATGAACTATAGTATGCAAGGGATGACGAAAACGATTCCCGAGCTCTTCGTGATGTTGAAATCAACGAAGGTAGAAATCAATAAAAGACCATCAAGTGTTGATGATTGACAAGACCACTAGTTTCAAGAGAAAGGGCAAAGGGAAAGAAAGGAACTTCAAGTGGAAAGACAAGCAAGTTGTCACTCCTGCGAAGAAGCCCAAAGCTGGACCATAGCTCTAAACCGAGTGTTTACACTCGCAAAGGAAATGGTCACTAGAAGCGGAAATGCCTGAATATTTGGTGGATAAGGAGGATGGCAAAGTGAACAAGGGTATATTTGATATCTGATTATTGATGTGTGCCTTACTAGTGTTTATAGTAGCCCCGAGTATTTGATACTTGTTCGGTTGCTAAGATTAGTAACTCAAACAGGAGTTCTGAATAAACAGAGACTAGTTGAAGGAAAGTGACGATGAGTGTTGGAAGTAGTTCCAAGATTGATATGATCATCATCGCACACTCCCTATACTTTCGGGATTAGTGTTAAACCTAAATAAATGTTATTTGGCGTTATGTTGAGCATGAATATGATTTGATCGTGTTTATTGCAATACGGTTATTCATTTAAAATCGAGAATAATTGTTGTTTTGTTTACATGAATAAAACCTTCAATGGTCATACACCCAATGAAAATAGTTTGTTGGATCTCGATCGTAGTGATACACATATTCATAATATTGAGGCCAAAAGATACAAAGTTAATAATGATAGTGCAACTTATTTGTGGCACTGCCGTTTGAGTCATATCGGTGTAAAGCGCATGAAGAAACTCCATAAAGATGGATTTTCGGAATCACTTGGTTATGAATTATTTGATGCTTGCGAACCGTGCCTTTTGGGCAAGATGACTAAAAACTCCGTTCTTCGGAACAATGGAACGAGCTACCGACTTATTGGAAATAATACATACTGATGTATGCAGACCAATGAGTATGAAGGCTCGTGGCAAGTATCGTTATTTTCTGACCTTCACAAGATGATTTGAGCAGATATGGGTATATCTACTTGATGAAACATAAGTCTGAAATAGTTGAAAGGTTCAAAGAATTTCAGAGTGAAGTGGAAAAATCACCATAACAAGAAAATAAAGTTTCTGTGATCTGATCGCAGAGACGAATATTTGAGTTACGAGTTTGGTCTTCAATTAAAACAATGTGGAATAGTTTCACAGCTCACGCCACCTGGAACACCACAACGTTATGGTGTGTCCGAATGTCGTAACCGCACTTTATTGGATACGGTGCGACCTATGATGTCTCTTATTGATTTACCATTGTCGTTTTGGGGTTTTGCATTAGAGACAGCTGCATTCACGTTAAAAGGGCACCATCTAAATCCGTTGAGACGACACCATATGAACTGTGGTTTAGCAAGAAACCCAATTTGTCGTTTCTTAAAGTTTGGGGCTACAATGCTTATGTGAAAAAGTTTCATCCTTATAAGCTCAAACCCAAATCGGAGAAGTGAGTCTTCATAGAATACCCAAAGGAAATAGTTGGGTACACCTTCTAGCACAGATCCGAAAGGCAAGATATTCGTTGCTAAAAATGGATCCTTTCTAGAGAAGGATTTTCTCTCGAAAGAAGTGAGTGGGAGGAAAGTAGAACTTGATGAGGTAATCGTACTGTTCCCTTATTGAAAGTAGTTCATCACGAAATCAGTTCCTCGTGACAAATACACCAATTAGTGAGGAAGCTAATGATATTGATCATGAAACTTCGATCAAGTTACTACAGAACCTCGTAGGTCTTCCAGAGTAAGATCCGCACTGAGTGGTGTAGTAATCATGTTCGAAGTCATGTTACTAGACCATGATGAACCTACGAACTATGAGGAAGCGATGATGAGCCCAGATTCGCGAAATGGCTTGAGGCCATAAAATCGAGATATGATCCATGTATGAGAACAAAGTATGGACTTTGATTGACTTGCTCGATGATCGCAAGCCATGATAAATGAATGGATCTTCAAGAGGAAGACGGACACCGATAGTAGTATTACTATCTACCAAGCTCGACTTGTTGCGAAAGGTTTTCAACAAGTTCAAGGTGTTGAATACGATGAGATTTTCTCACTCAGATCGATGCTTAAGTCTGTCTCAATCATGTTAGCAATTGCCACATTTTATGAAATCGGCAAATGGATGTCAAAACTGCATTCCTTAATGGATTTATTAAAGAAGAGTTGTATATGATGCAACCGAAGGTTTTGTCAATCCTAAAAGGTGCTAACAAAATGTGCAAGCTCCAATGATCCATCTATGGACTGGTGCAAGCATCTCGAGTTGGAATATACGCTTTGATAAGTTGATCAAAGCATATAGTTTTATATGGACTTACGATGAAGCCTGTATTTACAATAAAGTGAGTGGGAGCACTACAGCCTTTCTGATTAGTATATGTGAGTGACATATTGTTGATCAGAAATGATGTAGAATTTTTTTGCAAAACATAAAGGAGTGTTTTAAAGGAGTTCTTTAAAAAGAAAAGACCTCAGTAAAAGCTACTTACATTTTGAGCATCAAGATTTATTGAGATAGATCAAGATGCTTGATAAGTTTTTCAATGAGTACATACCTTGGCAAGATTTTGAAATAGTTCAAAATGGAACAGTCAAAGAAAGAGTTCTTGCCTGTATTGCAAAGGTATGAAATTGAGTAAGACTCAAATCCCGACCACACCAGAAAATAGAAAGAGAATGAAAAAGTCATTCCCTATGCCTCAGTCATAGATTCTATAAAGTATGCTATGCTATGTACCAGACCTATTGTATACCTTGCTCTAAATTTGGCAAGGGAGTACAATAGTGATCTAGAAGTAGATCACTGGACATTGGTCAAGAATATCCTTAGTAAGGACTAAGGAGATGTTTCTCGATTATGGAGGTAATAAAAGAGTTTGTTGTAAAAGTTACATCAAGGCAAACTTTTACACCGATCCGATGACTCTAAGTCTCAACCTGGATACATATTGAAAGTGGGAGCAATTAGCTAGAGTAGCTCCGCGAGCATTGTGGACATAAAATATTTGCAAAATACATACGGCTCAATGTGACAGACCCGCTGACTAAGCTTCTCTCACGAGCAAAACATGATCACACCTTAGTACTCTTTGGGTGTTAATCACATAGCGATGTGAACTAGATTATTGACTCTAGTAAACCCTTTGGATGTTGGTCACATGATGATGTGAACTATGGGTGTTAATCATATACAGATATGAATATTGGTGTTAAATCACATGGCGATGTGAACTAGATTATTGACTCTAGTGCAAGTGGGAGATCAAGGAAATATGCCCTAGAGGCAATAATAAAGTTATTATTTATTTCCTTATTTCATGATAAATGTTTATTATTCATGCTAGAATTGTATTAACCGGAAACATAATACATGTGTGAATACATAGACAAACATAGTGTCACTAGTATGCCTCTACTTGACTAGCTCGTTTATCAAAGATGGTTATGTTTCCTAGCCATGGACAAAAGAGTTGTCATTTGATTAACGGGATCACATCATTAGGAGAATGATGTCATTGACATGACCCATTCTGTTAGCCTAGCACTTGATCGTTTAGTATACCGCTATTGCTTTCTTCATAACTTATACAAAGTTCCTGCAACTATGAGATTGTGCAACTCCCGTTTACCGGAAGAACACTTTATGTGCTACCAAACGTCCACAACGAATCGGGTGATTATAAAGCTGCTCTACGTGTGTTTCGAAGGTACATGTTGGGTTGGCATAATTCGAGATTAGGATTTGTCACTCCGATTGCTCGGAGAGGTATCTCTGGCCCTCTCGGTAATACTCATCCCCTAAGCCTTGCAAGCATGTAACTAATGAGTTAGTTATGAGATAATGTATTACGGAACGAGTAAAGAGACTTGCCAGTAACGAGATTGAACTAGGTATTGGATACCGACGATCGAATCTCGGGCAAGTAACATACCAATGACAAAGGAACAACGTATGTTGTTATGCGGTTTGACCAATAAAGATCTTCGTAGAATATGTAGGAGCCAATATGGGCATCCAGGTCCCGCTATTGGTTATTGACCAAGAATAGTTCTAGGTCATGTCTACATAGTTCTCGAATCCGTAGGGTCCGCACGCTTAAGGTTTCGATGATGCTTATATTATGAGTTTATGAGTTTTGATGTACCGAAGGAGTTCGGAGTCCCGGATGAGATCGGTGACATGACGAGGAGTCTCGAAATGGTCGAGACGTAAAGATCGATATATTGGACGACTATATTCGGAGTTCGGAAAGGTTCCGAGTGATTCGGGTATTTTTCGGAGTAGTATTGGGCCTTATTGGGCCCTGCGGGAAAGAGAGAGGGGCTGCCTAGGGCAGGCCGCGCGCCCCCCAAGGCCTAGTCCGAATTGGACTAGGGAGGGCCGCACCTCTCCTTCCTTCCTTCTCTCTTCCCTTCCTAGTCTCCTACTCCTACTACATGGAAGGACCCCTAGTTGGACTAGGAAAGGGGAATCCTACTCCCGGGGAGTAGGACTCCCCATGGCGCGCCCTCCTAGGGCCGCCTCCTCCTCCCTCCCTCATTTATATACGAGGCAGGGGGCACCCCATAGACACACAAGTTGATCTACGGATCGTTCCTTAGCCGTGTGCGGTGCCCCCCTCCACCATATTCCACCTCGGTCATATCGTCGCGGAGTTTAGGCGAAGCCCTGCGCCGGTAGAACATCAACATCGTCACCACGCCGTCGTGCTGACGGAACTCATCCCCGACACTTTGCTGGATCGGAGTCCGGGGATCGCCATCGAGCTGAACGTGTGCTGAACTCGGAGGTGCCGTACGTTCGGTACTTGGATCGGTCGGATCATGAAGACGTACGACTACATCAACCGCGTTGTCATAACGCTTCCGCTTACGGTCTACGAGGGTACGTGGATGAACACTCTCCCCTCTCGTTGCTATGCAATCACCATGATCTTGCATGTGCGTAGGAAATTTTTTGAAATTACTACATTCCCCAGCACTTGCCACCTGGGTGGAGCCTGTCACCGTGGCTGAACTCTACAGCCAGCTTCTTTCGTTCGATGCCCGGATCAATCTGCTTCACATCCTGAATCCATGGTAGTCCTCTGCAAACACCATCTCTCGCAGGCGTGGAGGAGGTGGTCATGGGCGTGGTCTTCAGTCACTTATCCACAACAACATCGGCAGTGGGCGCGGGCGTGGCGCTGCTCAGTACGGGCGCTTAGGTACGGGTGGCCATAACCAGAACGGAGGAAGCGGGGGCGGCCACAATCAGAATCTGAACAATGGGAGAGGCGGAGGCGGCTACAGTCAGTACAGCGGGGGCTCCTTCTCCTCTAACAGTCGCCATTCCCGCTGTCAGTTGTGCAAGAAACCGGGTCATGAAGTGATGGAGTGCTGGCATAGGTTTGACGAGGACTATGTTCCTGATGAACGCCATGTAGATGCAGCAATAAGGGAACAAGAAGAAGATGCAGACACAGTTTGGTATGCTGATTCCGGCGCTACAGATATTTCACAAGTGAACTCGAGAAACTTTCCTTCCATGAGAAGTACTATGGTGGTGATCAAATTCACACCGCAAGCGGTGGAGGTATGGATATTCATCACATAGGTCAAGCTATTATTAATTCCCCTACTTGCAAACGTGATCTTCTTTTAAAAGATGTCTTACATGTTCCTCGAGCCGATAAAAATCTCGCATCCATGTCTTGTTTAACTTCCGATAACAATGTCTTCTTTGAAACTCATCCAAGATACTTTTTTATAAAGGACCCGGCAACGAGGGAGCTTATCCATCACGGTAGATGCATTGGAGGCCTCTACCCCATCACATCAAGAGCCTTTAGTCGTCTCCGTCACCGTCAAGTCCACTCCGTCATCAAGTCCTCCTTGGCAAGATGGCATCGAAGATTAGGACATCCGTCGTCAATTATCTTTAAGCAAGTAGTGAATAAAAGCAATCTCATGGTGTCTCATAGTCAAAGTAAAGAGTCTATTTGTGTTGCTTGTCAATGTGCCAGGAGTCACCAACTTCCTTATCCTAAGTCTACTAGTGTGTCTCACGCTCCTTTAGAGATTATTTTTAGTGATGTATGGGGTCATGCAAGAGATTCTTTTGGAAGAAAGAAATACTATGTTAGTTTTATTGATGACTTTAGTAAATTCACTTGGATATATTTGCTCAATTCAAATCTAAAGTTTTCTCTATCTTCTAAGAATTCCAAAAACTTGTTGAACGACAGTTTGATAGGAAAATTCTTACAGTCCAAAGTGACTGGGGAGGGGAGTATGAGAAACTCAACTCCTTCTTTCGAGATGTAGGCATAGAACATCATGTATCATGTCCTCATGCTCATCAACAAAACGGCTCTGCTGAACGTAAACATTTCCATATTGTTGAAGTTGGTCTCTCACTTCTTGCTCATGCATCAATGCCACTTAAATATTGTGATGAAGCTTTTATTGTAGCCACCTATCTTATCAACCGTTTACATAGTAAAGTGATTGGAAATTCCACTCCTTTAGAACAGTTGTTTAATCAAAAACCAGACTACAACTCCCTCAAAAAAAATTTGGTGTGCATGTTACCCTAATTTGCGTCCTTTCAATTGTCACAAACTTGAGCTTCGTTCCACTCAATGTGTCCTCATTGGTTATAGCAATCTTCACAAAGGCTACAAATGTCTTGAAGTTGCCACCGGATGCATATATATTTCTCGTGATGTAGTTTTTGATGAAACTCTATTTCCTTTTTGCAAAGCTTCATCCAAATGTGGGTGCTCTTCTTCGTGCTGAAATAGCTCTTCTTTCTGATTATGCACCTAATTCATATCACGGGGGTGAATTAACTAATGCTGATCATGTGATTAGGAGGACGGAAGAAGAAACGTACCAAAAGATTTTAATTCTATTGTTAAGTGTGCAGAAACAGGGCATAACTTTAGGCTGGCCATAGTGGGGGTAACATAAGTAATATCATGCACTTTGGACTTGCAAACATGTTTATGTGACAGTCAATTAAAGAAAATAGAAATGGTTATGGTAACATAGGTAGATACCGTAACATAATAAATGCTATGCTACTATGTGTCATGCATGGTAATAAATTAGACCACCTATGATACCATACACTATGGATGTAATATCATACACTAGTATCATATGCATGATACTAGTATATGATACTCCCCACTATGATCAGCCTTATGTGTGAGGAAGAAGACGGCATGCGATCCAAGAAAGATCCGCCTGCCAGCACTCGATCTGAGGCGGATCCTGGTGGCAAGCATGCTCAGGTGGACGTGGTGGCCAACCACGCGGGGCCCAACAGGCCAGTTGACGACTCCTTCAACGGTTCGCCTCACTCCACGTACGAGCGGGCCTGTTCAGCAGGGGACAAGGAGACCACGCCGGGACCCAATGCGTGCTCTCGAGTCGCGCGCCAAGGGGTGGGATGCCCGCCACACAGTCTTTGTTGGATCAGGCACCACCAGAAGATTTGGTGGGATCTTCTGCGGCTACAAAAGACATGGAAAGTCCGGTTATAGAATCTGTTACTCCTGGATCCTCTATGGCAAGAGCAGTAGTACTTCCCTGTGCACCAGCAGTTCCATCACGTGTTACAAGGTCAAAAACAGGTGTGTTCAAACCGAAACAATACAAGGATGGTTCGATAAGGTATGATAAGATTATACGTGCTTTTCTTAATAGTACCGGTGAACCTACTCATTTATATAATGCACTTGCCCGTGAGGAATGGAAAAAGGCTATGGATGACGAATATCATGCAGTCATGAAAAATAAAACTTGGCATCTAGTTCCACCAGGAAGGAGTAAGAATGTAATTGATTGTAAATGGGTTTATAAGATCAAAAGAAAATCTGATGGAAGTATAGACAAATACAAGGCTAGGCTTGTTGCTAAAGGATTTAAACAAAGGTTTGGCATTGATTATGAAGATACCTTTAGTCCTGTTGTAAAGCCAGTTACCATCTATCAATTGCTATTTCCAGAGGTTAGAATCTAAGACAGCTAGATGTTCAGAACGCGTTTCTTCATGGTGTTCTGGAGGAAGATGTGTTCATGCGGCAGCCACCAGGTTATGAGAACAAAAGTAAGCCAGGATATGTTTGTAAATTGGATAAAGCCTTATATGGTTTAAAAGAAGCACCAAGAGCATGATACTCCAGGTTGAGCACACAGTTACAAAATCTTGGGTTTATTCCATCTAAGGCAGATACCTCACTATTTTTCTACAGTAAAGGCAACACTACTATATTTGTACTTGTTTATGTTGACGATATAATCGTTGCCTGCTCCAGTCCAGATGCTACTACCTGCTTGCTTAAGGATCTGAAGCTCAAGTTTGCACTGAAGGATTTGGGGGATCTTCATTATTTCCTTGGCATAGAAGTCAAGCAGGTAAAGGAAGGCATACTTCTTACACTTGAGAAATATACTATTGATATACTCAGGAGAGTAGGGATGGAACATTGCAAACCTGTAAGTACACCAATCTCAACCTCAGAAAAACTCATTGTTGAGAGTGGAGAAGCACTTGGTTCAGAGAATGCAACAAATAACAGAAGTATTCTAGGTGCATTACAGTACTTGACTCTTACTCGTCCTGATATTTCCTATTTTGTGAACAAAGTATGTCAGTATTTGCATGCTCCGAGTACAGCTCATTGGATCGTGGTAAAAAGGATTTTGAGGTATTTAAAGTTTACAGAAGGACTTGGACACAGGTCTCCGTCTACGCTTATTTCTGCCTATTCTGATGCAGATTGGGTAGGATGTGCTGATGATAGAAGATCTACAGGTGGTTTTGCTGTGTTCCTGGGAACAAATCTTGTGTCATGGAGTGCAAGAAAACAGGCTACTATATCAAGATCAAGCATTGTGACTGAATATAAAGCTTCAGCAAATGCTACAGCTGAAGTAATGTGGATACAAACGTTAGTCTATGAGCTTGGAATCAAAACCACACAGGCTGCGAGACTATGGTGTGATAATCTTGGTGCAACATATCTCTCAGCAAATCTTGTTTTTCATGAACGCACAAAACACATTGAAGTTGATTTCCACTTTGTTAGAGAAAGAGTAGCTCAGAAGCTGCTTGATATTCAGTTCATACCCACCGGAGATCAGCTTGCCGATGGCTTCACAAAACCTCTCACTATGAGAAGGTTGGACGAGTTTAAGTACAATCTTAACCTTGGTAAGGTTTAGATTGAGGGAGAATGTTTGAATAAGTTGTATTAAGATAGGAAAGTTGTTTAAGTTGTAATCTTTCTCTATCCCTTCTTCTGTTCTGACTCTCCGATCGATCTCTCTCTGTACGATCTACGATCGATCTGTTCTTCATGTAAGCCACGGCATCTACTCAATATTTACAAGTGCAGCCCGAGAAAAGGGTGTAACGCTTCCATCATAATTGTACACGCTGGCGTGCCGGCCCGCTGGGTGGCAGCCGTCGAGGAACGTCCTGGCGTCCACTACGTCGACGATGCTCTCGAGCGAGGCGCTGGGAGCGGCTGAGCAAACGGGGCACGCTGCGACGACTTCGCCGGCGGCTGCACGCGTGGCACCAGAACGACGATGCTTCTTCCATCATGCTGGCCATCGACCCGATCGAGTAACGTGCTACCTGATCGCCTGGTATTAGTGGAGGTGCTGTTGGATACTTGGATGTTGGATTATATGAGTGGCCGGGAGTACGATTGAAGCTACATAGTGTTGTCCGTGGACCGCTCGTGTTCAGGTGCTCGTAGGTGGCAACATATTATTTTAGGGGAGGTAGGAGGCAACATGTTTGCTCGCATGGAGTTAGAAATCCGGATTGGTTTACAGGTGAGGATCCATCTAGGCCTGAAAATAAAACGGGAAACATTTCTGGCCGGCGGACCGGCCAAGTTTTCGGCCGACCGCATGCAACGCAACGCGTTCTGTTGCGTGGGTCACAGGTTTCCCTTAACCTTATCTCTTTAAACTTCTTCCCATCCACTTGTTCCTTCGTCTTCCTCTCTTCGTTCTCTCCTTTTTTTTCGAAAAGGGGGACTCCCCGGCCTCTGCATCAAGTGATGCATACGACCATCTTTATTAACTAAAATTGTGCCAACAAAATTCGAAGATCTCAAGTCTGATAAAAGAAAGACAGCTCACACGGAGCGCTAAAAGGCTAGAAACACAGACTAGCCATGAACAAGATGCCACAACCGGCTGGCCAAACAAAGATAGGTAAACTAATTGCCTATCCTATTACATGACCGCCATCCAAACCGGCTGAAGATATCCCGAGCGACCATCTCCCAAATGGATAGACCCAAGAACCAAAAGCTCCCTGGCCTCCATCGTAGTGAGTGGCGACCACGAACGGATCGCTGCCGTAGCTCGGAAAATAACCTGCAAAAAATGAATCCGTGATGTTCTGTTAAAAACCAAATCATTTCTGCACAGCCAGATGGTCCACAATGAAGCGCAAACTCCAACCCGAATATGTCTTGCGAAATTAGTCTCAATCTCATGAAGCCAATTCCCAAATAAAGCATTAACAGTATTGGGTGGAGTGATATTGAAAGCAATGTGGACCGACCTCCAAAGGACCTTGGCCAGCGGGCAATCAAAAAAGAGATGCTTAATCGTCTCATCCCGGTCACAGAAACTACACCTAGTAGGTCTTGTCCAATTACGCTTTAATAGGTTGTCCTTTGTTAGAATAACTTGTTTATGGACAAACCACATAAACACTTTTATTTTCAAAGGAACTTTGACAGCTCAGACATTCTTGGAAGTTGGAATGGAGCTCGAATTAATTACATCAATATACATTGACTTAACTGTGAATACCTGCACCTAGTCAACTTCGGCAGAATTCATCGGGTTGGTCGAGAGTTGAACCTCCATCGGTCTCCTAACTAAATGGAGCCAAACTTCCCAACGATTGCCCGCTAGCGACCGCCTAAACTGAATATTAAGAGGGATAGATTGAAATACCGTTGCCACGAACACCTCACGTCGTTGAGCAATACGATATAAAGACGGATATTGAACGGCCAAGGGTGAATCGCCAAGCCAAGTATCCTCCCAGAAACGTGTAGTAACACCGTCTCCAATAACAACTCTAGTCCTATTAAACATTAATTGTTTGACTTTCATGAGTCCTTTCCAGAAAGGCGAGTCAGTCGGCCTAACTGTTACCTAAGACAGAGTTCTAGACTGGAGGTACTTGCTACGAAGGATCTGCACCCACATGGCGTCAGTCCCAGAGGCGAGCTTCCACAGCCACTTACTAAGGAGGCATCTGTTCTTAACCTCAAGGTTTTCAATACCAAGCCCTCCTTGGTCTTTTGGTCGATAGATAATATCCCATTTAGCAAGCCTGTATTTCTTTTTAAGATCATCACCCTGCCAAAAGAAGTGTGATCGGTAAAAGTCCAGTCTTTTCCTAACACCAACTGGGACCTCAAAGACCGATAAGAGGAACATAGGCATACTCGTGAGCACCGAATTAGTCAAGATTAATCGGCCTCCGTATGACATGAGCTTACCCTTCCAGCAACTCAGTTTCTTCTCAAATCGATCCTCAATACACTTCCACTCTCTGTTTGACAGCCTCTGATGGTGAATGGGAATACCAAGGTATGAGGATGGAAAACTCCCCAACTCGCATCCAAACAATTGCCTATAAGACTCCTGTTCGTCCTTGGCTCTACCAAAGCAGAACAGCTCGCTCTTATGAAAGTTAATCTTTAACCCAGAAAATTGTTCGAAGAGGCATAACAACAGCTTCATATTTCTCGCCTTGGCCAAACCGTGCTCCATAAAGATGATTGTATCATCAGCGTATTGAAGGATGGAGACACCTCCATCCACAAGATGAGGTACCAAACCACCCACTTGACCATTCTCCTTAGCCCTTCCTATCAATAGTGCTAACATATCTACCACAATGTTAAACAGGATAGGGGACATCGGATCTCCTTGCCTGAGGCCTTTATGAGTCTGGAAATAATGACCTATATCGTCATTCACTTTAATTCCCTACTTCGCCTTTTTGCGTAAATGATTCTACTTGCGGTAGCCATGCCTCATCAAATCCTTCATACGCAGAGCTCGTTGGAGGAACGCCACTTGACCTTATCATACGCTTTTTCGAATCCACCTTAAAATTACCCCATCTAATTTTTGGAGTGAATTTCATGGAGCGTTTCATGAAGGACAATCACCCCTTCAAGGATGTTTCTGTCCGGCATGAAAGCAGTTTGGGATTGTTGCACCACAGAGTGCGCAATCTGTGATAGCCTATTAGTCCCGACCTTGGTAAAGATTTTGAAACTCACATTGAGAAGCAAATTGGCCTGAACTGCTCAATTCTCATAGCCTCCGTTTTCTTAGGGAGCAATGTGATAGTTCCAAAATTCAAGTGAAATAATTGAAGCTGTCCAGAGAAAAGATCATGAAACATAGGTAACAAATCCCCCTTAATAATGTGCCAGCACTTTTTATAGAACTCAGCCGGGAACCCATCCGGACCGGGAGCCTTATTATTTTTCATTTGTGCAATAGCATCCAAAACCTCCTTCTCCGAGAACGGGGCAAGTAGGATATCATTATTGGAAGTAGACAGTTGAGGTACATCCTCAGTCCTGGACTCATCGAGGGTTACACAATTAACCTCCGGTGGTCCAAATAGCTTCCTATAATATTCGGTAATATATGTTTTGAGATTATCCTGCCCAACGATAGTACCCTCATCTTGCTCAAGCTAAAAAATCCGCTTCTTTCTGTGCTTTCCATTGGCAATCAGGTGAAAGAATTGAGTGTTGGCGTCCTTGACCACTTTGTGAACCTTAGCTCATAACGCCCACTTCAGCTCTTCTTCACGTAGAAGTTCTTTCAACCTCTTCTCCGCCTCGGTTTTAACTCGAGCTCAGGCATAAGAATCGCGGTTTCAGCTTTTATGTCCAGGGCGTGTATTAGAGCAAGGAGTCTATCCTTCTCAATCTTGTACACCCCACTAAGGTTCTTAGCCCATCCCCGTAGGAAACTTCTCAAATGCCTAATTTTATTCTGCCAACGCTTGACAGCTGTCTTACCCCCTACACCCTTAGCCCATTTCCTGGCAATGAGGTCCGAAAACCCCTCACGTTCGAACCAGGCCATCTCGAATGAGAAAGAGTTTTTGTTTCCCACATGGTTCAGCTCCCCGGAGTCGTCAAACAGTGGTGTGTGATCGGATATTCCCCGCGAGAGAGCTTGGACCGTCACCAAAGGGAACTTCTGTTCCCACTCCACACTCGCGATAACTCGATCAAGCTTTTCATATGTCGGGGTAGGCAGGGCATTAGCCCAGGTAAACTTTCTACCGGAAAGCTCTATCTCCCTCAGATCCAGGCTTTCGATAATGGTATTGAACATAAACGACCATATGCCGTCAAAGTTATCATTATTCTTCTCCTCTCTCCTCCGAATGATATTGAAATCACCCCCACTAACATCGGAAGCTGCTCGACCAAAAATTGAACCAGTCCGCTAAAATTCCGGTTTAAGCTCGGCCAGCGGCACCATACACCGCCACCAAGGCCCAGCTTGAAACCATCAATCTTAGACCTAACCCAAACTTAACCAAAAGTCGCCCATCACTACACTCCGGACCTCAAGGGAATCGTGATCTCACTCCCAAAGAAGATACCACCCGATCGTCCTCGCGAGGTAGGCAATGCCACCAAATTCAACACCACCAGAAGAGAGGAAAGAAACGAGGAGAAAAATTATCTCTACCCGTTTCAGAGAGAGCGATAGAATCTAATCTATGCTCCAAAGATGCTTCAGCGAGAAATCTTCTTTTAGCCAAGTCCTTCAGACCTCTGCTATTCCAAAAGATTCCTTTCATAGGTCATCATGAAATTTTTTTGCCGTACGGATCCTAGCACTCCTACGTACCGCGGATGTAGGATACACCTTCCGCTTCCACTTACGTTTGGGTTTAACATTGCCCACCTTCCGGTCCTCAGAACCGGTCTCCGGTGGTTGATTAGCAATAACTTCAACACTAACCTCCTCCTCGTCAGACTCATTAGTGGAAGGTTCAAGGTCCGCACACCAATTCTCAAGCACTCTCACCCCCAATGCATTTATCTCAGCATCGTTCATAGGTTTCATGGCCTTATGTTACGAATAGTTTCTAAAGCGCGTTCCGCTTCCGAATCAAGAAGATCATTAACCGAGTTGGAAATTTCAGAATTTGTATTCCCTAGCGAAACTCCTACTTGATTTGCATTATGAATAATCTCATCCGAAGAAAAATGCAAAATAGAATTGGATAAATTGACTGACATACCCGTAGTGACCTCAATGTCACAGAGCTTGGCCGCCCTCATAGCGCACCTCTGCTGCATGTCATCAACCTCCGGGAGGCCCTGGATACGAGAGCTCATCCGTCTCCCCTCAGACACCGGATCAGGAATCCCGCCGAAAGCAATAACCTCCTCACGAGTAGCTCCACTCGTAGAAGGTCGCGCCGGGGGGCTTCCACGGCTCCCAGGCCGGAGACCGAGGGAGGGATGTGCCTGGGCCTCCTGCCCGAGCACCCCTTCTGCCCCAACCCTCAAGCGTGAGGGCGAGCTCATCCCAATGGCCAAAGGCGCGGTATGGCCCGGGGCCACCTGCCCCAGGCTCCCGCGAGGCGTCATGGGAGAAGACGTAGCAGTCGGTGCCGAAGAAGGAAGGTCTGAGGCCACCTGCCCCAGACAGCCTCCCTCTCGGCCGACTGGCTGCGGCGAAGCCGGTTCTGACCGAACCATGTGCCCCTGACCAACACCGATCAGCATAGGAGAGGCAGCAGTAGCCGGCGCCGAAAAGGAATGGTCCAAGGCCTCCTGCCCCAGACGGTCTCCCTCACGGCCGGCCTGAGACGCTAACGAAGGCGACTCAACCACCTCACGTCCGTCCGAGCTCCCAGGCAAAATATCCAGCGCCGGAAGCGAGCGCTCAAAAGCATACTCAGACTCCACCCTCTCGCTCCAAAGTCTGGGCGGAGCGGACGCAGGCTGAAAAGATCCGAACCTCAAAGTGCTGTTAGGTATCGACGGAGATGTGGCCGGCTCTACCCCTGATCCAGTCTGGGGCAACTGAGCACTCGGTCCTGACCCGGAGGTTATATCTCGATTATCCTCATCCGTCGGATCCTTCCTAACCCCCGCATTATCATCGCCCTCGTTAATCTCCATATCATTGTTACCATCCACGTCATCGAACAACTCAGCGTCCTCAAACTCAATCTCCAGAGGGAAGACCTCACCCCTATAAGTCCAGTTAACCACATCTGGGACGAACTCAATATCCAAAATACTCACTCGCAATCTGGCGATCCCATTGGCACGGGTGAAAATCATATCCACCTTCTCAGTCTTGCCAACCAAGGTACCCAGACTGGCCACCACACGGACATCAGACAGAGCCTCAGAAGGTGCCCCAGAAAAACGCAGCCACACCTGAGTAAGGGGCTTCCCCTTAGGCTCCACTTTATTCCACTCTTGGAACTCCAGAATACCATTAGTTCCCAGAACCTTGCACATCATAAAGCTCAGCAAACGCCGCAGGTCCTCAGCCGACGGGAGGTCAACCCTGAACACGCACTCCTCGATGAGAACAAGCTCCCACTGAAAATCTCCCGGAGCCAGTTCAAGAAGTCTCTACACAATCTGAGCTTCAGAAACCTCACCCTGGGTCACCTTCACAATCCCAGTAGTCAAGCTCTGCGGCTCAACTGGAATCTCTCTCACAGCTGGGGACTCAAAGAACATCAGCTCGGCACAATATACTCCATATGTTATAAGCGCCGGAACCTGCTCACGGAGAGGCGGGCAATCCCCCGAGATGTGGGCCGGTTTACCACAAGTATCGCACAACTCAGCCACACACTCAACAACGAAGTGACCTTTCTCAACACAACAGTAACAAAGCATTTTCTCTTTCCGACGTGCCCATTTAGAGACCCTCTCAGACTCAGACTTGTTCTCCATGTCAGCCGAAGCGGAAGTCATATCAACCTCCGCGGTCGCCAGAGCCGTGACCACCTCCATAGCCTCACTAGACAAGGCTGCGGCCTGAGCGGGATCAACCTCCACCCTGGAGGACTGCTGATCTACAGTATCCTGCGCCTGATGCTGTCTGCGGAAACCACGACCACCACCTCGACCACGATGACGACCACGGTAGCCCCCTCTCTGCCGTGCGTCCGGTCCAGAAGCGCCCTCCACAAAACCTCCCGAAGGGCCCAGGAAGGGCCTCTCAGCAGAACCATCACTCTGCCAGGCATAACCTCGGCCACCTCCCGTCGATGACGATCCACGGTGCTGTCCCTCTCCATATGCATCATAGCCATCATCCCCCCACTGTCCTCGGGGCATATAGGATGACTCGGCAATCCCGTTATCTGGTCTCGTCAGCGTAGGATTAGAACGTTGTTGTATCGGCCTCGTGATGTAATGAGGCGGCAGCCGACCCCCACCAACCTGGCCAGCCGGTCTAGGGCCATTGTGCACCGGCGATCTTGGCGCAGCCGCCCCTCGCCCCGGAACCCTCGGCTGGGGCGCACCCCGGCCCGCGGTGGCCGTCGCAGGAGGTGTCGCGGACGGTGTCACCCCGGGCATCATGGCCTCAGCGTGTCCGCCAGGCGCACCAGCGCCCCTTCCCGCCGCACTGTCTTGGAGCAACGGCGAACACCGGACGGCAAGCG
Source organism: Aegilops speltoides (assembly GCA_021437245.1). Lineage (NCBI taxonomy): Eukaryota > Viridiplantae > Streptophyta > Magnoliopsida > Poales > Poaceae > Aegilops > Aegilops speltoides. The sequence goes on from CM038143.1 coordinate 437,021,457, forward strand.
GCGGCGCGCATCGCACGGCCAGCCCGCATGCCCAAAGCAGCGCGCCCCGGCGGCTGCGGCGGCAGCCCACGCCCACCAACCACGGGAGGTGTAATCCCGCCACGGCCAACCCCCTACAAAGGCGGCCCGGCCGGCGGCAACAGGAAGGTTGGGCGCCCCACCATCTCGGCGGTCCCTCCAAGTCGCCGGAAGCACCGCGACCTCCGCCGCCGCCATTCTCTCGAAGCGGCACAATGCGACGCAGCGCCCCGTGCGAGCAAGAAGCGGCGCGATGGCTTGGAGCAACGAACCCTAGCCCGCTCCTGGCGTTTCTGGATCGACGTACGTAGACTGCATGTGTCGGTATTGTGTACGAAGTCCGATGGCCGATCTAACTGGGCCTCATACCCAGTCGATGGAAGCCCAAGATTACCCCCCCCCCCGGCCCAACCACCAGAGAGCTCTCGACGCGGCCCAGGAGCGAATTCAAACGCTCCTGGTGGCTCACGCGGATCTGGGGCGCCGTGACTGGCGGCCGCGCCGCCGCAGTCACCTCCGGCGCCCGTCGATCCCGAGTCCGGCGTGGTACTTTTCGACGATGAACCGTAGTCCAAGAATCCGGCCTAATAAGATCAAAAACGGTTAAGTTAGGAAGACTGACCTTAGGCAAGGAGCCTTTCCATGGCCAGATCGCAGATTTCGCCGTCCTCCGATGAACTATCCGGTGAACCACCTCGATGTTTTCTTCCGGTTGAAGTCCCTACCGCGCCGGATCGTCAATCGGCACGACTCCATGTACGATAGCAGCAACCTCCTCCTCGGAATACCCCGGGTTGAAGGCTTCGCAAATGACGTCGGAAGCCGTCAGCGAGTACCCAACAGTCGAGTCGCTGGAGCTGTCTCCCTCGTCCTCCTCCTCTTCATCAGATCCGGCAAGAGCCCAGAATCTCCCTCCGACCTGCCTGGCAATGGGCGCCGGGGCCGGCCAGCGATCGATCGCCTGGAGAGCTCGTGCAGCCCGGCCGCCTGATCGCCGAGACGCCTGCATGTCCTGCTGGTCGTGTGGTCTAAAAATGGGGAGATTTTCACTTCCCGGCCTCTGCACCAACTAAGGATGCATACGGCCATTTTAGTATGAGTACCAAGATAAACATGATCCTCAGAATTTTTTAAATGAGTATCAAGATATTTCTTGATGAGTGGTTCCAAGACACATCAAGCTTGATCTCAATAAACGGGGAAAACCCATGTGCATCACTGTCAATTCTGGGAATTGAACTCGGGTCGTTGGGTTGCACAACCACATACCCAACCACTGAGCCAAAGCTCTCTTCGTTCTCTCCTTTGCTTTTTCTCTCGAGGCTGCCATGGACGAGCATCTCCTCTCCTTTTTTTACTTTGTTGCCGCCATGGATGCTCTTCCCCATGTCGCAGTGGCCGCTATGGAGCCCTCCCTCCTCACCATGATGCCATCTGCGCTGCTCGCACGCACACACACCCATGCCTGATGGAGTGGGCGAGGTCGTCGGCGACGGGACGGCGAGATGTGGCGTCGGGTGTGGGGCATGTTGCAACCGGTGGCAACGAGGGATGTAACCATGGATGGAGGGGCTGTAACCGGTGGCAACGAGGGGATGTAACCATGGATGGATGGCAAGCATGGTGACTGCAGACGGCGACGACGGTGGCGTTGATCCTAGCAACATCCAACGTCGCGATTTTTTGCTACATGCTACAACCGACGTCACAAATTGTTACAACCGGCATTCCATCCGGCTACAAGCGGCGTGGCATTTTGCTACATCGCACAACCCGACATCCTCATTTTTTGCTACAATCGGCATCACGCCATGCTACAACCACCATCGAGGAATGCTACAACCGGCGGCATGACAAGCTGCAACCAGCGGCACGGCGAGCTAGGATGTCTCGGTGGCGAGACAATTTTTGCTGGAACCAGCGCTCAATTTTGCTGGAAGAGGTGAGCCGATTTGTTGCGATAGTGAGCTGCGACCGACGAGCTGCGACATTGGGCGTTAGTGGCGGCGAGCATGCCGGCGAGCTGTGGCCATCGCCATCACAGCTGCGCCCGTTGCCCTCGGAGCTGCAACCCTGGGTGCACGCTGTAGCATGCGGGAGCCGGTGAGAAACACAGGCGGCAACCGGCGACGAGGTCGGCGACCGGCGGCAAGGGCAGCGGTGCTTCGAGGTTGGCCGTCTGCTCGTCCATGGCGCGTGTTGGTGGCGGCCGCTGCTCCTTTGTGTTCCTGCTGTGCTCGTCAATCGGATCAGAATTTTTGGGAAGGAAAAGCTACACGGGAGCGTAATATGACGGTCGTATGCGCTTTGATCTGACGGCTGAGCATTGACCGGCCAAAACTCGGCCGGTCGACCGGCGCCTAGCGGTCGCCAAATAAAACTCGAAACTCGGTATTTGGCTCGACTCGGTTCGAATTCGTGTCTTAATGAGTATAGTTGAAATTTTAAGCTTGTTAACAAAGCCAGTTAAATGAGTCTCGCAAAAAAATAACTTCTGTATCAAGGACAATGTTAGCTTATCTATATCTATATATACCTATTATCTCTCCCTAATAATAAATCACGGATTGGGTCTCCGGGTTCACCGTCACAATACGCTTTTCTTCTCATGTAATAATACGCTTTTACAATTTGTATGGATAAAATTTTCTATATCTGAGGTGGTACTATTCATGTGATTTCGTCTGTAATTTTGTCCCACTTTTTCGTACGCCAGCGTGGGCCTCATCAATCGTCCATCAACAAATGAACGCCAGGATGGGCCTCATCCGTCCCAAACATCTGGTAAAAACAATTGAATAGATAATCCCACATCGTTTTCTTCGATACAATTTAACCAGTTCAAATATCTTTGTGGGTCAAAGACAACAAGTGGCGGAGTGAGTCAAAGAAAAAATATTCTTGAGACAGAAACCCAAGATCGAAGAAAGGGAGATGACGAGAGGCGGTCGCCGCCGCCGCGGAGGCAGAGCACGTCCACTGAAACGCGTCTGAGAGGAGATCTCTGAGGAGAGTTAGAGGGGGATTTGGGGTCGGGCATGTGGGTGGCGGCACAGAAGGATTTGGGATCGAGCATATGATGAGATCGCTAGGATTAAAGGGGGGAAAGGAGATGGGCTTTTTTACTAGGCCGGCTAGGCAAGTGGGCCTCAGCTGGGTGTTCTCTGTGCTAACTTTTACTTCTCTTTTTCCATTTAGAAATACAAACAGGGAGTTTGAAAACAGTTTTGAAGCGACGAAAATTCCCTTGGATTTATTTAAATGTGCTTAATCTAGGTACATAAGGTTTGTTCATGATGGAAGAATTTAAATTCAAACTCATTAGAATTTAACTCAAATGGGTTAGAACTAGGAGTTGAATTTAGATTTCTCAAAAAATGAACACTGGCTTCAAGAGGATAGGAATAAGAATACCCCATGATCAATCTGTCAGTCTGGCGGCGAGTGCGCGCCAAGACTACCACGCCATGCACACATACCGTCATTTGCGTCAGCAATTGCCAGCTACTACGAGTGTGCGCAAGGACATGGACATATGCTGATGGCGATGGAAGCCGAGGCAAACACACACAAAAAACTGTATAAAACTCACAGACGCTCAAAAAATTGCCTCATGCGTATGACAAAATTAACTACACATTTGAGGACTTTTTGTTACCAAAAAATAATATTATGTGCAAACAATCAAAACATCTTTCCAAAAAATATAATCAAGTGCAAACAATCAAAACATGTATGCTCATATTTCTAAATAAAATAAATTAACTACACATTTAAGTTTTTGTTTTATTTTTCCTACAAACATAGTCATATTTCGGGTACAATGACCAAGGAAGATCATATAAAAAATAAAACTTCGTTTTAGAAAATTAAATAAACTAACAATGAGATTTTGAAAATTCCTAAGATAAAAATGAATATAGGGTCTCACCTAAAAGAAATATTAGCCTGTTAGATTTCATCAATTTAATTTAAAATTGTTACAGTAGGATAATGTTTTAAAATTTGAAATTTTGTTATTAATGTCATGCAGGAATGGTACAATTCAAGCTAGAAAATCCACACTATCAGTAGATACTCTGTAACTATCAATCCATGTACAAAACAATGCATGCCTTTGTAACTTTTTTTTGGCATTATTAAACTTGAACAGGGAAATTAGCTTTATTAATATTTCATATTCACGGTTTATGCTATTAGTGCTTCTCCGCTGCGTTCAAATGGTGGGCGTATACATGTGTGGGGACTTGAACCATCTTTTTAAGATTGAGGCATTTTTTTCTCCCGTTACAACGCACGGGCATTTGTGCTAGTTAAGGAAAAAGCTTGTAATCACCTAACGGATTGCAGCAACAGTGTTCGCCGTCTTCCCTGCATGCCACGTGCCTATGGCCCACCACCACTAGTTTTGCAACTAGCCTATTATTGCAATTTTACCACCCAACAACTGGTATGTTGCAGACTGACGAAGACGAATGCGAGGCCGTGACATCCAGATGCCCATAGTATCAAACGAGAGACGCGCGTCGCCTGAAGCTTCGGCACCAGCGCCGACAACCGTCCACCTTGCCGGAGGGGAGGATGGAGTTAAGGTTGCAGCCGGGGTCGGGCGCGCTAGGCACCTTTGCCAGCTGCCTCCACGACGACCGTCGACCGCGCGCAGTGCGCCCATCTCACCCAAGAGGAGGACGGCGGTGAGGTTGCAGGAGAGGAGGCGAGCCGACCTGGCAGGAGCTCCGGCGATCGCAGACGGTGGTGTGATGCGGGATGGTGATTTTTTTCTTGCAACATCCTCCTTATTGCAAGAAAGGTTTTTGCAACATCATTGATGTTGCAAAAATCTCTTCCATAACCCCTATATAAAGTTGAAGAAAAAAAAAGGCAACATTAGCTCTTTTGCAAATAAAAACTACAACGATATCTATGTTGCAAAAGTTCCACAACATAAACGCTGTTGCAAATGTCCGAACGCAATCATCCGTGTTGCAAAGTTGGAAGCTGAATGTGACAATCATCTCACGTTGAATTCAATGGCTCGTAAGGCGATGTGTAGGGTCGCCCTACTATTAAAAGGCAAACGCTTCCTTTCGTCTGTTTTTCATCCGTCCTCTTCGCTCAACCGGTTTCGTACATTGTCGTGGCTTGTTTGGTTTCGTACCTCGTTTGTTGATGTATCTCATCTTTTTGGAGGACGTCAGCCCGGCGAAGCAATCATAACAATGCTATACCTACAAAGACGTACAAATATTTACTTAATCTTGCAAACTAATTCTCTCTCCTCCCTGATTTTAAGTGGGGTAGGCCTCCTTATCCCCTATTACCAATCGCTAGCACATATGCCCGTGCGTTGCAACGGGAGAGTTATTTCTTTATGAGAAGCTATGGGTAAGATAATTGATGTGTCCACAAAAAAGATCCCCATAGCAGTGCGATAGAGAGAGGAGTTGTGGTCTTCTCGCAGGTCATGTTTGTCCCGCGAGATCTTGATAGTGGTGGGTTAGTCGGCGTGGCGGCAACCATCCAACTTGTGCCTTTTTTTCCTTCGGGTTCGCCTTTGTCTTGGAGTTCTGTCTGCCTCCTCATTTGATAGCTACGCGGTGACCTTCGGGGCATGGTTGTTTCGACCACTCTCTCTTACAATGGTGTAATCGGATGGATTACTAATTGTAGTGCATAAATCCTATTTGATTAACATATTTAGCGCATAACAAGACATCAATGTCCCTTCTTTATCAGGGTTTGTTCTCTTTGATTTTCTAGCGTTTACAAGCCCATAATTTTTTTATTTGAGCCAAACCAACATATTCTCTTTTATTGGCCCAAGAAAAAAAGTGATCCTTCGGACGACCCAGTATGGGAGTGCGGCTGAGGCCTAATACTGCCTGTGCAACGCAACAATTTTTTTCTTGGGCCAACTGTGTGTGTGGGGGGGGGCTACCATCTCACGCTAGTTGCGTAAAATAGCGAGTGTGACGCACATCGGTTCGTGTATGGACCAGCACAATGGTATGCTCCAAGACGACATGTGTTTGTAAGGCGCGGAAACATGCAAAAAATGATGAATTGAAAGATTGAAATCGTGCCCTCAAAGACCTGACTAACATGGCCACACGAAGAAAGCTGTCCTACCAACCAATGGCCAACTCAAATCTTTAAGATCATACTCCAATGTTAGACTAGAAACAATTTTGTTATTTGAACTTCCAAAAAATATATAAATTGCTGAATATTCTTGGGAACATGAATAATTTTGAAAATCCTAATTTTTTTTCTGAAATACTTTATATTTTCAGAAATACACAACAAAATTTGAAACGTTCGAAATTCACAATAGCATTTGAAAACATGAACCTTTTATAATAACATGAACATTTTTGAATTTGGGTTTTTCTTTGAAAAAGGAAACATATTTTTGAACATTCAGAACAATTTTTTAAAATGTGTTTCTTTAAACTCGGACATTATTATGAATATGCAAACATTTCACTAAAATAAGAATATTTCTCATATTTGGAACATTTTTAAAATGCAATTTTTTTGGTAAATCTCAAACAACTTTGGAAAACACAAAATAAAAATGTAACATTTACTAAAAATATGAACCAGTTTTGAAATGAGAACAAAGATTTAATGTTCTGAACATTTTCCAAAATGAAATATATTTTAATATTCCAAACATTTTTAAACTTTTGATTCTTTCTGATATTATGATTTTTTTCTGAAAAATTAAAACTTACCAAAAAAAGGGCGAAGAAAAATAACTTGAAAGAAAAAAAGACAAAAGAAACAGGAAAGAAAAATTGAAAAAACAGGAAAATAAAAATAGAAACATAACACATAACAAAAAAAAAGGAAAACGGTACAGCCCAGCTTGGGCGTCCTGTGCAAAATTTGTGACTATTTTGGAATGACAACAAATATCTAATGTTCTGAACATTTTTAAACGGAATATATGAAACTCTGAACTTTAAAAAGAACTCAGATTTTATGATATTATGAACTTGTCTGAAAATTTTAAATTTATGAAAAAAGGAAGAAAGAAAAACAAACCTTAAAGGAAAAAAACACAAAAAAAGGAAAGAAAAAGAGAAAGAAAAGAAAAAGAAAAATAGAAACATAACACAAAACAAAAAGGAACATTTTTTAAAACGGAATATATAAAACTCTGAACGTTTTTAAAACACTCAAATTTTAATGATATTATTAACTTTTTAAAATTCTGAATTTATGAAAAAAGTTAGAAATAAAAATAAACTTGAAAGAAAAATAAGACAAAAGAAATTGGAAGGAAAAGGAGAAAGTAATGAAAAAAGGAAAATAGAAACATAACACGAAACAAAATAAAAATGGTTCAACCCAGCTTAGGCGCCTTGTCCAAATTTGCGACTATTTGACGCTCGTTGCGATAAATAGGGTAGTCCCATCTGCATGGGCACGAAAATAACTGGGTTGGCTTGGCTGGGCCACACTACAAGCGGCCCATCTACGAAATTCTGGCTTTTTCCTTTTCTAATAGAAGAATGGACAAAAAATTAGTACCACCTCGAATAGTAACAAATCTTTTCGACGGTGAACAGATGAAAAAATCAAAGAAATGCAGCTTACTTTATTAGTAGGTATGGATAATTCTTCACATGTAAAATCTTTAAGTAAACCTTCATAGATGTAGCATTATTGTCCCGAGAAATAAGGCCTCACCCACAGCTCAATTGTTTTTTTGTCTGTCCCACGAGGTAAAAATACATCGGTTCCGCCACCGTCCCTCCCCACAACTGCCCTGCCTGCTGCCGCCGCCACCGCTTGATACACGGGGAAGAGGTGTCCGGGGCGGATGTCCTCACGGAGGAGGCCACGACTGGGAGAGAGGTGGGAGGTTGAGACCGACGCGGCAAACTGCGTGCAGCTGCGGGTGGTTGGTGAACCACGGCGCCACATGCTCCTGCTTCTGCATCTCCGGCCCCGGGCGCTTCCTGAACAGGGACGCGAGCTCCTCCGTCTCTCCTCCCCTGCACACGCCGACGGAAAGCAATTAGAGGAGCCAGGATTCATCCTCATAAGGGCGTGTTTGGTTCAAGTAGTGAACAGTTCCTGCATCGCATACACTTCTCAACCCAGCCTGGTTGAGCAAAAACAGGCCCTAATGCGCCATCTGCAAGTTGTTTGGTTGCCTGCATGTAGTGTCCCTGCATTAGATAATATGCAAGTGCACTTTGTTTGGTTGCCTGCATTGGCCCAAGCGGCACATGAACACGGTCTTTGGTTGCATACGGCGTACATGGTGTGCTTACTTTGTACCCTAGTTGGTGAGATTACCCACAATGATCACACCTAGAACACCAACACCACAACACAACAATGGCGATGAACTGGGCGAAGATGATGAAGTTCTTCAGCTTCAGCGCAAATTGACGATCCACCTTAGCGCCTTCCACTTTGACACCTCCAACCTTGCCACTGTCAACACTGCTGCCTCCGTGCTTTCGCACCCAGTCGGAGTAAGCTTGTTCTCCTGCTTGCCTAGTCTTGAACCCTCTATGACTGTTGTTGCTATACGATGCCACTTGTGCACTGGCTTCTTCCCATGAACTGTAAACCCCTGGAGCCTTACCGATGAACATGGCAGACCACTTTCCCTAGCAATGCACAGAGCAAGAGTCGAAGCAGCAAATCAATGGAGCACACAAGTAGCAAGCAAAGCAGCACATAAACAACAATGGAGCAGAAGATAAGAAGTAAAGCATGCATGATCATACGGCATAGCAAGTTCTACCTAGCACTACCTTGGTGTTAACCTACCACCACATCCAAAAGAGGGTGTCGTCCTACCACCGCAAGTTCACCATCAGTGTGAGGGGTTAGTATATACCACCTCACCAAAATATACAGACCATCAAATAGTTTTCAGACCAAGCTACACAAATTGTACGTCGTCATGTCGTCCTCGCCACCGCCATCGCCGTCGAGGATCATGCATGCTCACAAGCAGCACTACTCTAGTAGTAGTGCTTGCCCAGCCAGCTCCTGAGCCACAAAGACTGTGAGCGTCACGCCATCAACGAACCCAAAGACTGGCCTTGTTGTCAAGCAAGTGGTGAGAGCTGCCATGAGAGCCTCACACCGGCCACCCGGATCATGACAACGCCATACTGGTCGTGGTGGACATCGAGGGCTTGCACTCCTCGATGGTCGTTGCCACCTCCTTCACCGCCTCCATGTCAAAAAAAACATTGATCTCCTCCTCCATCAGGCCTCCTCTCTTCCTCTTCCTATCATGGATAGGGTCAAATGGCTTGTCGAAGGGCTTCACGAAGGGCTTGTCAGGGCCATCAAGGACCTCGACGTCCAGGGCCCAGGGAAGTCTGGCATGGGAGAACCAAGAGGCTCCCATGAGCCCATGGCATGCTTCCCAGTTGCCAGCCCGAAGGAGAAGACGTGATGCATCTGGCTGTAGTTCTGTATGGGTGTGTTGAGGAACTTAGCGTCCCTTGGGTGGTCCTAAGAATGAAGCACAAGTGTTGTTAGTTGCGATTAGGAGTAGGCAATGGTGGACAGTATGAAAAGGAAGAGGGCTATGAGCTAATCGCGACATGGTCGGCGTAGTGCTCTGCCTCCAGAACTATGGAGCAAGTGTTCTCATCCCATGAGGCGCCGCTAAGGTCTCTCAGCTTGGACACTTGGATCCATCGACCTCTCCACTTCCTCTGATGGTTGTACACCTGGGTGGCAGACAACTCCTGCCCACAGAACTCGAACACCTGCTTCGCAACGGTGTTCAAGTGCACCTCCTTGAAGCCCTTGTTAGTCCTAACTCCACTAGAGATGAGCTCACACATCTTGTTCATAAAGAAAGTGGACATGAATGGCCGCCACTTAATGTTGTTTGACCTACCATCCTTCTTTGCCTTTGCAGTTGCTACCTTGAGTGCAGCGGCAATGGCAGCAAGAGTTGGCTCAACGAGCACTACTGGCACATAGAGGGAATCAGACACGAACACCTCTGAATCAGGTGCCATCTCGGACATAGGTTGCGAGTCCTCGACAAACGATGGAGAAAACTGGTTGTCGGATGGGACAAGGGCCTGACTAAGATCTTGCGTCTGCGTGGTCATGTCCTACAATCGTAGCATGCATCAACAGTAAGCATAGCACACAACATACCGGAGAATCCATGAAAGCAGGAGCATACATGTACATGGTTCATCACTATCATAGCAAGCACATGCTTTGTAACGCCCTCGATGCGGCTATATCTCCCACGTGTCGAAGCACGACTTAGAGGCATAACCGCATTGAAAGCAATGTCGCAAGTGAGGTAATCTTCACACAACCCAAGTAATACATAAGGGAAAGAGATACATAGTTGGCTTACAATCGCCACTTCACACAATTACATGAATAAAGCATTACATCATCCAGATACAATCAAGGTCCGACTACGGAACCAAAATAAAAGAAGAACCCCAAATGCGACAAAGGTCCACGATCGACCCCAACTGGGCTCCACTCTCGATCGACTAGAACGAAACAACACAAAGGGCAAGATCTTCATCGAGCTCCTCCTTGAGCTTGGTTGCGGTCATCCGCTTTCGATAACATAGGCACCGCAAACTGGTTTTGAAGTATCCGTGAGTCACGAGGACTCAAAGAATCCCATTACCATGGGTATCAAGACTAGCAAAGCTTAATGGGAAAGGAAGGGGTAAAGTGGTGAGGTTGCAGCAGCGACTAAGCAAGTATGGTGGCTAACCAACGCAAATGAGAGCAAGAAGAGAAACAAAGGAACGGTCGTGAACTAGCAATGATCAAGAGGTGATCCCGAACACCTACTTACGCCAAACATAACACGTAAACCGTGTTCACTTCCGGACTCCGCCGAGAAGAGACCATCACGGCTACACACTCGGTTGATGCGTTTTAATTCGGATCGTGTCAAGTTGTCTACAACCGACATTAACAAATTCCCATCTGCCACATAACCGCGGCACGGCTCGAAAGTTTATTCCCTGCAGGGTGTCCCAACTTAGCCCATGACAAGCTCTCGCGATCATCGAAGAATAGACCTTCACCCGAGACTCTCCGATCGACTCGGAATCCCTGACATCAAGACATTTCGACAATGGTAAAACAAGACCAGCAAAGCCTCCCCGCGCCGACATCCCGATAGTAGCCGCACAGATCTCGCCTCGAGCCACGACCGGATGAGCAATCCGCATAACTAAAACCAGACCTCAAGTTTCCACGAGGGGCGCCGCAAAGGGTTCTAGTTTGGACCAACACTTAGACAAGCATTGGCCCGGGGCTGTAATAAAGATGACCCTTGGGTTAATTACTCCCAAGGGAAAAGTAGGTGGTGGTGAGGCAAATGGTAAAAGGAAATGTTGGGCCTTCTTTGGACAAGTTTTATTCAAAGCGAACTGTCAAGGGGTCCCATAAATCACCCGACCGCGTAAGGGACGCAAAATCCGGGAACATAACACCGTATGACGGAAACTAGGGCGGCAAGAGTGGAACAAAACACTGTGCATAAGGCCGAGCCTTCCACCCTTTACCAAATATATAGATGCATTAATAATATAAGAGATATTGTGATATCCCAACATAAACCCCGCCCACCATGGAGAAATCTTCAACTTCACCGCAACTAGCAACGCTATAAGAGGGCTGAGCAAAAGCGGTAACATAGCCAAACAACGGTTTGCATAGGAAAGGTGTCAAAGGTTAGAGGTTCATGGCAATATGGGATGGCCGGACAAACAGTAAATAGGTAGCGCAAGATAGCGAAAGAACGAGGCAACTAGCATAGCAATGATAGTAGTGAGATCCAGTAGGTAGCGGTCATCTTGCCTGAAATCCCGCAAGGAAGAAGAACGAGTCCATGAAGAAGATGAACGGATGAAGCCGAACCAAACGTGAGATTTAACGAATCCTCACGACGCAACGAAAACAGAACTAACAAGAAGAAGCACACAACAAGGTAAACACACCACACATGAGCAAGGCATGATGCACAACAAGCATGATGCATGACCAAGCTACATGAAGCTACTCATGGCAAGAGATGATGCACACAAGAACAACACATCAAGGCAAGTTTAAATGAGGCCGGGAACAACATATAACAATTCCGGTAAGTCCTCATATGCAAATTTCGAAATTGGTCCAGAACTGAATAAACCTTATGTTGAAGTTGTTAAACAGCAAGTTAAGATGCACCATGATGATCTACACAAAAATCTAGTCAAGTTACATATAAAGTTCATTAGATTCGGAGCTACGGCCTAGAAGATATGAGCAAAACAAGTTAACATGGCATTGATGCAAAATGCACCCAAACATCAAGCACACACACCAAAACAAGGATGCAACATGATAATATGGAACTACATGCAAAAACAAGCAAGTTTCATATAGAGCACATTCAAAACGGAGCAACGGTGCAACACACACACTAAACAAGTCATAGCAACAATCTGTCCAAAACAGCAACTAGGCATCTTACAAGCATCAAAACAATATGCTACAGCACCCCAACATAATAAAAAAAGGCATGGGCATGAAGTACACGTAAAGCATAACAAAACATGAACACTGAGCTATCTCCAGAAACAACTAGAACATGCTCAAAACGACATGGAGATATTGCAAGTAATAACAATTTCATACTTAAGCAGAAATAACATCAGGTTGCAATGTTTAGAGCTATCAAACAACATGTTACAGGAACTTATCATGGCAAACAAAGGCATGGAATGAAGCTACTAATAGCATATATCAATAGTCCCTTACTGACCATAAGCCAAAAAGGACTAGAGGATATGATGGCACCCTGTAAACATGGCAAGTTATATTACAGATTTGAACATGGCAGAAACAACGATTAGTAGGCATGTTCGTGAGCTCGAACCACTCACTACAGAGCAATACATGGCATGGCAAGGCAACCAATAGTAAGAAGGCATGTTTATGAACCTAATCATGGCAAGAGCAAGGTCATAGCATACACGGATCAACTACAACGACCTCGTGAAAAGTGAATCTCATGCAAACAATCTGTCAGGAAACATTTTCAAGCAACTTTGGAGCAAGAAATGAACATGTTCCAGCAGGCTATAATTGCAACCAAGGGCATGAATGGATAGAGCATGACATGTATATCAAAACATGTTTATAGAGCATCTCCAGATTATGCATAGAATGATTAATAGAAGCATGTTAACATGGCATCAAATTATAACAGAATCTGTCTAGCAAAACAGCAACAACAACTACCCTACTTTACAAGCTCAATGCACTCAGCACACAACTCACAAAAATACAAGGTCAACACCTTTGGAAAGATGGCATGGCATAGTCCAACATTCATGTAGAGCTCATACTCATAGGATGCACACATAAATCATGGCAAAAATGACAAAAGAGCTCGAGCTGATAAGATTCTGGAACTAACGATCTGAAGCCATCTTCCAACAGCATTTCGGGCATCAATATGAGCTCAAATGGAAATGATGCAATGGAATGAAATGATGTACTCGTCGAGGCGAATAATTTGACATATTATACGCGCAAAACGGAACTACGGATGCAGAGATGTGATGCAATGAAAATGGCATGAAAATAACTGAAATCTGGGACTCGGTGAAATCGGGGGGAGGTCAACCTGCGGGCACGGACTTCGAGGCAGCCGGAGTTCGCCGGATCTTTGCCGGAGAAGCGGGAGGAGGACGCCGGAGGTCGAGGAGGCCGGGCGCACGGAGGCGGCAGGGCGACGGCGGCGCGGCGGTAAGCGCGCGCGCCAGGGCGCGTGAGCTGAGCAAAGAAGCGGCAGGCGGAAGGCGCCGGCGAGCGGCGATCGGCGGCGGCGAAGCGGTCGCCGGCGGCGGCGCGAGGCACGGCCGGGCGGCGGCGCGGAACGTCGCAAGGCTCGCGATGGGCTCCATGGCCATGGCGGCGAGGACGCGGGTGCCACGTGGCGCGCCATGAGTGGCTGAGGGCGGCGGCGCGACGTGTCCGCGGCGGCGGAGCGGACATGTCCGGTCGCGAGAGGGCATTTTAGGGTTTCGGGGAATTAGATCCAAAATGGAGGGAGGGTGTTTATATAGGTAGAGGGAGCTAGGAGAGTCCAAATGAGGAGCGGTTTTGGCGCGATCGTGATCGAACGATCGAGAGCATGGAGAGGAGTTAGGTGGGTTTTGGGCCACTTTGGAAGGGTGTTGGGCTGGAAACAAAGAGGCTTTTACGGTTACTCTTGCTAACTGCTGAGTATCAAACGACCTCCAAATGGCACGAAACTTGACAGACGGTCACGGTGCTATACCAAGGCCGCTTGGCAAACCTCGGGCCATTCCGAGAAAGTTTAACACCCGCTCACAACAGGAGAGAAGAAGGGGACGCCGGAGGACATAGAAGCGCCGGATTGCAAAACGGACAAGGGGGAAAAGGCTCGGATGCATGAGACGAACATGTATGAAAAATGAAATGCACATGATGACATGATAAAATGTAAATGATGACATGAGATGAGATGCATAACAAGGACAAAATGCAAAACAAACGAGAAAAACCCAACCACTAAGGAAGTCTCATATAACATCTCCGGAAAAGGCAAGAGTTGGAGTTACGAATATGGAAAGTTGTATCCGGGGCGTTACATGCTTCATCACTATCATACTAGCACATGGTTCATCGCTATCATACTAAGCATACCGGACAATCTATGAGCACGAACATACATCTACAAAACAACATGCTACAAATGGACCACCAATAGCTACAAATCACATATCCAAGCACGAATCAACACAAGCACAAGGTTCAACTTCAAATTCTACTACTAATCTAGCCTGCCACATGCTTGAACATCTATCCCTACCACAAATTGCAACCGTAGCATAGCAATCAACCATATGAGCTCATAGATCAGACCACTAATCAACCATGCATCTAGATCAAACCCTAGCTGGAGCTCAGATCTAGCAAGAAGGAACGGAGAGAAAGGGAGATTGAAATCACAGAGGCCATGGCTGCAGCTCGAGCACGAGGGGGGGCGGTCGTAGAAGATCACCACCGGTCGGTGAAGGAGAGCCGACGCCGTGGACTGCTGGCCGTTGAAGATGCGCCGCTTACCTGCTCGTCAGTGCCGATGCGCGTCGGCGGGGAGATCGAAGGGAGGGAGAATGGTGGCGGGAGTTGGGGCGGTGATGGAGGGGGCTAAATAGGGGTGGACTCGGCGGGAGGTGAGCTGAAATCCTCCCGACAATTTTTCGGCGACGCGGGCGAGCTCGCGCCATCTCCCTGGTCGCACGAGGAGAGAAGTGTGTCGCCCTCCCCTGCCTCGCCTGAGCCAGGCTCGCGAGCTACTACCGATTAGGGCATTTACCCTGGGCCTGGCCTAGACGTGCTTTAAGTTCCGTGCCATGCGAGCCGCACAGTAAACACACGCAACCAAACGGGCCAAGTTCTTCCTGTGCGGGCCAGGCTGGGCCATATGCAGGCAACCATGATGGGGAATATAGTAATTCAAAAAAATTCCTACAATCACGCAAGATCTATCTAGGAGATGCATAGCAACGAGATGGGAGAATGTGTCCACGTACCCTCGTAGACCGAAAGCGGAAGCGTTTAGCAACGCGGTTGATGTAGTCAAACGTCTTCATGATCCAACCGATCCAAGTACCAAACGTACGGCACCTCCGTGTTCAGCACACATTCAGGACGATGACGTCCCTCGTGCTCTTGATACAGTTGAGGACAAGGGAGAGTTCCGTCAGCACGACGACGTGGCGACGGTTTTGACGATGTTACCGGCGCAGGGCTTCGCCTAAGCACTACGAGGATATGACCGAGGTGTTAAACTATGGAGGGGGGCACCGCACACGGCTAAGAGATTGTCTGTTGTGCTTTGGGGTGCCCCCCTGCCCCCGTATATAAATGAGGGAGGGAGGAGGCGGCCGGCCTAGAGGGGCACGCCAAAGGGGGGAGTCCTACTAGGACTCCCGGTCCTAGTAGGAGTCCCCTTTCCTTTCCAGAGTATAAGAAGGGGAAAGGGAAAAAAGGGAGAAGGATAGGGGGGGCGCCACCTCCTGGCTGCCAGCCTCCTCTTCCCACTAAGGCCCATGAAGGCCCAATACTCTCTCGGGGGGTTGCGGTAACCCCCGGTACTCCGAAAAATGTCTGAACCTATCCGAAACCTTTCTGGTGTCCGAACATAACCTTCCAATATAATAATCTTTATGTCTCGACTATTTCGAGAATCCTTGTCATGTTCGTGATCTCATCCGGGACTACGAACAAACTTTGGTCATCAAAAACACATAACTCTTAATACAAATCGTCATCGAACGTTAAGCGTGCGGACCCTACGGGTTCGAGAACTATGTAGACATGACCGAGACACATCTCCGATCAATAACCAATAGCGGAACCTGGATGCTCATATTGGCTCCTACATATTCTATGAAGATCTTTATCGGTCAAACCACATAACAACATACGTTGTTCCCTTTGTCATCGGTATGTTACTTGCCCGAGATTCGATCGTTGGTATCATCATACCTAGTTCAATCTCGTTACCGGCAAATCTCTTTACTTGTTCCATAATGCTTCATCCCGTAACATACTCATTAGTCACATTGCTTGCAAGGCTTTATAGTGATGAGCATTATCGAGAGGGCCCAGAGATACCTCTCCGATACACGGAGTGAAAAATCCTAATCTCGATCTATGCCAACCCCACAAACACCTTCGGAGACACCTGTAGAGCATCTTTATAATCACCTAGTTACATTGTGACGTTTGATAACACACAAGGTGTTCCTCCGGTATTCGGGAGTTGCATAATGTCATAGTCAGAGGAACATGTATAAGTCATGAAGAAAGCAGTAGCAATAAAACTGTAACAATCATAATGCTAAGCTAACGGATGGGTCTTGTCCATCACATCATTCTCTAATGATGTGGTCCCGTTCATCAAATGACAACACATGTCTATGGTTAGGAAACATAACCATCTTTTCTTAACGAGCTAGTCAAGTAGAGGCACACTAGGGACACTGTGTATTGTCTATGTATTCACACATGTACTAAGTTTCCGGTTAATACAATTCTAGCATGAATAATAAACATTTATCATGATATAAGGAAATATAAATAACAACTTTATTATTGCCTCTAGGGCATATTTCCTTTAGTCTCCCGCTTGCACTAGAGTCAATAATCTAGATTACAAAGTAATGATTCTAATACCCATGAAGTCTTGGTGCTGATCATGTTTTGCTCATGGAAGAGGCTTAGTCCACGGGTTTGCAACATTCAGATCCATATGTATCTTGCAAATCTTTATGTCTCCCTCCGCGACTTGATGGTGGATGGAATTGAAGCGTCTCTTAATGTGTTTGGTTCTTTTGTGAAATCTGGATTCCTGTGCCAAAGCAATTGTTCCAGTATTGTCACAAAACATTTTCATTGGACCCGATGCACTAGGTATTACACCTAGATCGGATATGAACTCCTTCATCCAGACTCCTTCATTTGCTGCTTCCGAAGCAGCTATGTACTCCACTTCAGATGTAGATCCCACCACGACGCTCTGATTGGAACTGCACCAACTGACAACTCCACCATTCAATATAAATACGTATCCGGATTGCGACTTAGAGTCGTTCGGATCAGTGTCAAAGTTTGCATCGAGGTAACCATTTACAACAAGCTCTTTGTCACCTCCATAAACGAGAAACATATCCTTAGTCCTTTTCAGGTATTTCAGGATGTTTTTTAACGCTGTCTAGTGCTCCGCTCCTGGATTACTTTGGTACCTCCCTGCTATACTTATAGCAAGGCATACATTAGATCTGGTACACAAAATTGCATACATCATAGAACCTATGGCTGAGGCATGGGGAATGACTTTCATTTTCTCTCTATCTTCTACAGTGGTCGGGCATTGAATCTGACTCAATTTCACACCTTGTAACACAGGTAAGAACCCTTTCTTTGACTGATCCATTTTGAAGTTCTTCAAAACTGTATCAAGGTATGTGCTTTGTGAAAGTCCAATTACGCGTCTTGATCTATCTCTATAGATCTTGATGCCCAATATGTAAGCAGCTTCACCGAGGTCTTTCATTGAAAAATTCTTATTCAAGTATCCTTTTATGCTATCCAGAAATTCTGTATCATTTCCAATCAACAATATGTCATCCACATGTAATATTAGAAATGCTACTGAGCTCCCACTCACTTTCTTGTAAATACAGGCTTCTCCAAAAGTTTGTATAAAACCATATTCTTTGATCACACTATCAAAGCGTATATTCCAACTCCGAGAGGCTTGCACCAGTCCATAAATGGATTGCTAGAGCTTGCACACTTTGTTAGCACCTTTTGGATCGACAAAACCTTCCGGTTGCATCATATACAACTCTTCTTTAAGAAATCAATTAAGGAATGCAGTTTTGACATCCATTTGCCAAATTTCATAATCATAAAATGTGGTAATTGCTAACATGATTCGGATAGACAGAGCATCGCTACGTGTGAGAAGGTCTCATCATAGTCAACTCCTTGAACTTGTCAAAAACCTTTTGCAACAAGTCGAGCTTTGCATACAATAACATTACCGTCAGCGTCAGTCTTCTTCTTGAAGATCCATTTATTTTCTATGGCTTGCCGATCACCGGGCAAGTCCACCAAAGTCCACAATTTGTTCTCATAAATGGATCCCATCTCAGATTTCATGGCCTCAAGCCATTTCGCAGAATCTGGGCTCATCATCGGTTCCTCATAGTTCGTAGGTTCATCATGGTCTAGTAACATGACTTCCAGAACTAGATTACCGTACCACTCTGGTGCGGACCACACTCTGGATGACCTACGAGGTTCAGTAGTAACTTGATCTGAAGTTTCATGATCATCATCATTAGCTTCCTCACTAATTGGTGTAGGAATCACAGGAACTAATTTATGTGATGAACTACTTTCCAATTCGGGAGAAGGTAGAATTACCTCATCAAGTTCTACTTTCCTCCCAGTCACTTCTTTCTAGTGAAACTCCTTCTCTAGAAAGGATCCATTCTTAGCAACGAATATCTTGCCTGCGGATCTGTGATAGAAGGTGCACCCAATAGTTTCCTTTGGGTATCATATGAAGACGCTCTTCTCTGATTTGGGTTCGAGCTTATCAGGTTGAAGCTTTTTCACATAAGCATCGCAACTCCAAACTTTAAGAAACGACCACTTGGGTTTCTTGCCAAACCACAGTTCATATGGTGTCGTCTCAACGGATTTCAATGGTGCCCCATTTAAAGTGAATGCAGCCGTCTCTAAAACATAAACCCAAAATGATAGAGGTAAATCAATAAGAGAAATCATAGATCGCACCATATCCAATAAAGTATGGTTACGGCGTTCGGACACACCATTACGCTGTGGTGTTCCAGGTGGCGTGAGTTGCGAAACTATTCCACATTGTTTCAAATGAAGACCAAACTCGTAGCTCAAATATTCGCCTCCACGATCAGAACATAGAAAATTTATTTTCTTGTTACGATGATTTTCCACTTCACTCTGAAATTCTTCGAACTTTTCAAATGTTTCAGACTTATGTTTCATTAAGTAGATATACCCATATCTGCTCAACTCATCTGTGAAGGTTAGAAAATAACGATACCTGCCACGTGCCTCAACAGTCATTGGACCGCATACATCGGTATGTATTATTTACAATAAGTCAGTAGCTCGTTCGATTGTTCCGGAGAACAGAGTTTTAGTCATCTTGCCCATGAGGCATGGTTCACAAGCACCAAGTGATTCATAATCAAGTGATTCCAAAAGCACATCAGCATGGAGTTTCTTCATGCGCTTTACACCAATATGACGTAAACGGTAGTGCCATAAATAAGTTGCACTATCATTATCAACTTTGAATCTTTTGGCTTCAATATTATGAACATGTGTATCACCACGATCGAGATTCATCAAAAATAGACCACTCAACAAGGGTGCATGAACATAAAAGATAGGGCCATTTGCATTTCTGTCCTTAACTCGAACCACCTAATCAGGTATACCCCTAATTCAAAAGCCTGCTCAAAAATGTCCCTCCGCCATTATGTGCACTTATAGAAATGCCCTTCCGCTCCGTTACCGTCCGGTCAAAGGGCTTTGACCGCTTTCTGGACGTTAGTTGGACAATTTGCCCCTGAATCCATATGACACTTACATGCGGGACCCCGTCTAAAAAAATAAAAGGAAAACTGGCCAACTCAGCCCTCCCGTGGGTCAGTCACTTACCGGTGGGACCTACCCAGGGAAAAACAAAAAATCTCTCTCATACATCTCCTCCCGACGGGACCCACTATGAGGGTAAACACCCCGGTCCACGCGTTCCCGGCCGTGAGCGCCTGCGCTCGCTAGCGGCTCGCCGTAGGGGAGGAGGATGACCGTGGGAGGATGGCGCCTACTGCGCGAGGCACTCAAGCTGCGCGAGACGTGCCAAGCTCACTAGGAGCGATAGGGTGTAGAACTGGGGTCAGGTAGGTCAAGAATGGCTTAGAGCGGCTGAATTTAGGACGGGAAGAGCAATGGCCATGGCGGAGTTCGACGTCTTGGGCGTCATCTAAGGGCAGCCCCAGGCCAGATCCACTGCACAGGACGAAGGAGAGGCACCCGCCAAAGCTCATGGACATGCTCGTGCTACTCGATTTGGACTCCGGCCGCGGTGGCTAGCAACGGCGTCGCCGGCAGAAGATCTCACGCGCTCTCAGGATTTAGTTCCGATGATAGTTCCGGCGATAGCTGCGGCCGGCGGCTCCACCCCTTCAGCTGTACCACCCCGAGCCTGCCACTGTGGTCCTTAGGCGTAGGCACACTGGCCCTCGCCGGCGCCGGCCACCGGCCGAGCCGCCAAGAGGGAGAGAGTTTCCGAGAGAGGAAGAGAGTTTTTTTATATTGGTGGGGTCCATGTGTAAGTCAGAGAGGGGATGAGAGAAAGAGAGTTCTTTTTCCTGGGGTAGGCCCCACCTGTAAGTGGCATGTGCATTGAGGGGCAAAAATGTCCATTAAACGTCAGGAAAACGGTCAAAGCCCTTTTTCCAGACGGAAATGGCATGGAAGGGCATTTATGTAATGGCACATAACGGCAGAGGGGCAAATTTGAGCATGCTTTGAAACTAGGGGCAAATCCGAGTAGTGGGTTCGAGTTAGGGACACAAATGTAAAAGACCCTAAAAGATATTACTCATATAAATGTTGGGGAACGTAGTAATTTCAAAAAATTTCCTACGCACACGCAAGATCATGGTGATGTATAGCAACGAGAGGGGAGAGTGTTGTCTACGCACCCTCGTGAGACCGGGCGAAGCGATCACAACGTAGAGGAAGTAGTCGACGTTCTCCTCGCGATCCGACCGATCCCGCGCCGTTACTTCGGCGCCCGAGTTCTTGACACACGACAACTCGATGACGCCCTCGACCGATCCAGCCGAGTGTCGAGGGAGAGTTCCACAAGACGACGGCGTGGTGACGATCTTGATGTTCTATCGGCGCAGAGCTTCGCTTAAGCTTCGCGACGATATGACCGAGGTGGAATATGGTGGAAGGGGCACCGACACGGCTAAGGAACGATCCGTAGATCAAACTTGTGTGTTCATGGGGTGCCCCTGCCCCGTATATAAAGGAGGGAGGAGGAGGAGGCCGCCCTCTCTATGGCGCATACTGGGAGTCCTACTCCCACCGAGTAGGATTCCCCTTCCTAGTCCAACTAGTAGTCCTTCCATGTATTAGGAGTAGGAGAGAAGGAAAGGGAAAAGAGAAGGAGAAGGAAGGAAGGGTGCGCCTCCCTAGTCCAATTCGGACTAGACCAAGGGAGGCGGCGCCACCCTTTGGCCCTTTTTCTCCTTTCCCGTATGACCCATTAAGGCCCAATACGAATTCCGTAACTCTCCTAGACTCAAAAATACCCAATCACTCGAACCTTTCCGAACTCCGAATATAGTCGTCCAATATATCGATCTTTACGTCTCGACCATTTCGAGACTCCTCGTCATGTCCCCGATCTCATCCGGGACTCCGAACTCCTTCGGTACATCAAAATTTATAAACTCATAATAAAATTGTCATCGAAACCTTAAGCGTGCGGACCCTACGGTTCGAGAACAATGTAGACATGACCGAGACACGTCTCCGGTCAATAACCAATAGCGGGACCTGGATGCCCATATTGGCTCCTACATATTCTACGAAGATTTTTATTGGTCAGACCGCATAACAACATACGTTTGTTCCCTTTGTCATCGGTATGTTACTTGCCCGAGATTCGATCGTCGGTATCCAATACCTAGTTCAATCTCGTTACCGTCAAGTCTCTTTACTCGTTCCGTAATACATCATCTCACAACTAACTCATTAGTTGTAATGCTTGCAAGGCTTAAGTGATGTCATTACCGAGAGGGCCCAGAGATACCTCTCCGACAATCGGAGTGACAAATCCTAATCTCGAAATACGCTAACCCAACATCTGCCTTTGAAGACACCTGTAGTACTCCTTTATAATCACCCAGTTACGTTGTGACGCTTTGGTAGTACCCAAAGTGTTCCTCCGCAAACGGAGTTGCATAATCTCATAGTTATAGGAACATGTATAAGTCATGGATAAAAGCAATAGCAACATACTAAAACGATCGGTGCTAAGCTAATGGAATGGGTCATGTCAATCGATCATTCAACTAATGATGTGACCTTGTTAATCAAATAACAACTCCTTGTTCATGGTTAGGAAACATAACCATCTTTGATTAACAAGCTAGTCAAGTAGAGGCATACTAGTGACACTGCTTGTCTATATATTCACACATGTATTATGTTTCCGTTAATACAATTCTAGCATGAATAATAAACATTTATCATGATATGAGGAAATATATAATAACTTTATTATTGCCTCTAGGGCATATTTCCTTCAGCTCCCACTTGCACTAGAGTCAATAATCTAGATCACATCACCATGTGATTAACATCGATAGTTCACATCATCATGTGATTAACACTCATAGTTCACATCGCCATGTGACCAACACCCAAAGGGTTTAATAGATTCAGAATCTAGTTCACATCGCTATGTGATTAACACCCAAAGAGTACTAAGGTGTGATCATGTTTTGCTTGTGATAGAGTCTTAGTCAACGGGTCTTTCACATTCAGATCCGTTATGTATTTTGCAATTTTTCTATGTCTACAATGCTCGCATTAAGCTACTCTAGCTAATTGCTCCCACTTTCAATATGTATCTAGATCGAGACTTAGAGTCATCCAGATCGGTGTCAAAACTTGCATCGACGTAACCCTTTACGGCCTAAACTTTTGTCACTTCCATAATCGAGAAACATATCCTTATTCCACTAAGGATAATTTTGACCGTTGTCCATGATCTACTCCTAGATCACTATTGTACTCCTTGCCAAACTCAAAGGCAGGGTATACAATAGATCTGGTACACAAGATGGCATACTTTATAGAACCTATGGCCAAGGCATAGGGAATGACTTTCATTTTCTTTCTATCTTCTGCCGTGGTCGGGTTTTGAGTCTTACTCAATTTCACACCTTGTAACACAGGCAAGAACTCTTTCTTTGACTATTCCATTTTGAACTACTTCAAAATCTTGTCAAGGTATGTACTCATTGAAAAAACTTATCAAGCATCTTGATCTATCTCTATAGATCTTGATGCTCAATATGTAAGCAGCTTCACCGAGGTCTTTCTTTGAAAAATTTCTTTCAAACACTCCTTTATGCTTTGCAGAATAATTCTACATTATTTCCGATCTACAATATGTCATTCACATATACTTATCAGAAATGCTGTAGCGCTCCCACTCACTTTCTAGTAAATACAGGCTTCACCATAAGTCTGCAAAACTATATGCTTTGATCAACTCATCAAAGCGTATATTCCAACTCGAGATGCTTGCACCAGTCCATAGATGGATCATTGGAGCTTGCACACTTTATTAGCTCCTTTGGATCGAAAAAAAACTTCTGGTTGCATCATATACATCTCTTCCTCCGTAAAACCATTCAGAATGCAGTTTTACATCCATTTGCCAAATTTCATAAATTGTGGCAATTGCTAACATGATTCGGACAGACTTAAGCATCGCTACAGCTTGAGAAAATCTCATTGTAGTCAACATCTTGAACTTTGTCGAAAACCTTTTGCAACAAGTCGAGCTTTGTAGATAGTAACACTACTATCAACGTCCGTCTTCCTCTTGAAGATCCATTTATTTTCTATGGTTTGCCGATCATCGGGCAAATCCATCAAAGTCCATACTTTGTTCTCATACATGGATCATATCTCAGATTTCATGGCCTCAAACCATTTTATGAATCTGGGCTCATCATCGCTTCCTCATAGTTCGTAGGTTTGTCATGGTCAAGTAACACGACCTCCGTAACAGGATTACTGTACCACTCGTGCGAATCTCACTGCTTTTACCTACGAGGTTCGGTAGTAACTTGATCTGAAGTTACATGATCATCATCATTAACTTCCTCACTAATTGGTATAGTAGTCACAAGAATAGATTTCTGTGATGAACTATTTTCCAATAAGGGAACAGGTACAGTTACCTCATCAAGTTCTACTTTCCTCCCACTCACTTCTTTCGAGAGAAACTCCTTCTCTAGAAAGGATCCATCTTAAGCAACGAATATCTTGCCTTCGGATCTGTGATAGAAGGTGTACCCAACAATTTCCTTTGGGTATTCTATGAAGACGTACTTCTCCGATTTGGGTTTGAGCTTATCAGGATGAAACTTTTCACATAAGCATCGCAACTCCAAACTTTAAGAAACGGCAACTTAGGTTTCTTGCTAAACCACAGTTCATATAGTGTCGTCTCAACGGATTTAGATGGTGCCCTATTTAACGTGAATGCAGTTGTCTCTAATGCATGATCCCAAAACGACATTGGTAAATCGGTAAGAAACATCATAGATTGTACTATATCCAATAAAGTACGGTTATGACGTTTGGACACACCATTATGATCTGGTGTTCCAGGTGGCATGAATTTGTGAAACTATTCCACATTGTTTTAATTGAAGACCAAACTCAGAATCTCAAATATTTGTCCCCGATCAAATCATAGAAACCTTATTTTCTTGTCACGATGATTTTCCACTTCACTCTGAAATTCTTTGAACCTTTCAACTATTTCAGACTTATGTTTCATCAAGTAGATATACCCATATCTGCTCAAATCATCTGTGAAGGTCAGAAAATAATGATACTTGTCGGGAGCCTTAATATTCATCGGACCACATACATCAGTATGTATGATTTCCAACAAATCTGTTGCTCGCTCCAATGTTCCGGAGAACGGCGTTTTAGTCATATTGCCCAAGAGGCATGGTTCGCAAGCATCAAGTGATTCATAATCAAGTGATTCCAAAATCCCATCAGCATGGAGTTTCTTCTTGCGCTTTACACCAATATGACCTAAACGGCAGTGCCACAAATAAGTTGCACTATCATTATTAACTTTGCATCTTTTGGTTTCAATATTATGAATATGTGTATCACTACGATCGAGATCCAATGAACCATTTTCATTGGGTGTGTAACCATATAAGGTTTTATTCATGTAAATGAATAACAGTTTATTCTCTTACTTAAATGAATAACCGTATTGCAAAAAACACGATCAAATCATATTCATGCTCAACGCAAACACCAAATAACATTTATTTAGGTTCAACACTAATCCCGAAAGTATAGGGAGTGTGCGATGATGATCATATCAATCTTGAAACTCCTTTCAACACACATCGTCACTTCACCCTTAACTAGTTTCTGTTTATTCTGCAACTCCCGTTTCGAGTTACTACTCTTAGCAACTGAACCAGTACCAAATACCGAGGGGTTGCTATAAACACTAGTAAAGTACACATCAATAACATGTATATCAAATATACCTTTGTTTATTTTGCCATCCTTCTTATCCGCCAAATACTTGGGGTAGTTCTGCTTCCAGTGACCAGTCCCTTTGCAGTAGAAGCACTTAGTCTCAGGCTTAGGTCCAGACTTGGGCTTCTTCACTTGAGCAGCAACTTGCTTGCCGTTCTTCTTGAAGTTCCCTTCTATTCCTTTGCCCTTTTCTTGAAACTAGTGGTCTTGTTAATCATCAACACTTGATGTTCTTTCTTGAATTCTACCTTCATCAATTTCATCATCATGAAAAACTCGGGAATCATTTTCATCATCCCTTGCATACTATAGTTCATCACGAAGTTCTACTAACTTGGTGATGGTGACTAGAGAATTCTATCAATCGATATCTTATCTGGAAGATTAACTCCCACTTGATTCAAGCGATTGAAGTACCTGCATAATCTGAGCACATGCTCACTAGTTGAGCGATTCTCCTCCATCTTTTAGCTATAGAACTTGTTGAAGATTTCATATCTCTCAACTCGGTATTTGCTTGAAATATTAACTTCAATTCTGGAACATCTCATATGGTCCATGATGTTCAAAACATCTTTGAAGTCCCGATTCTAAGCTGTTAAGCATGGTGCACTTAAACTATCAAGTAGTCATCATATTGAGCTAGCCAAACGCTCTTAACGCTTGCATCCGCTCTCTGCAATAGGTCCGTCACCTAGCGGTGCATTAAGGACATAATTCTTCCGTGCAGCAATGAGGATAAACCTCCGATCACGGATCGAATCCGCATCATTGCTACTAACATTTTTCAACACAATTTTCTAGGAACATATCAAAAACAAACATATGAAAGCAACAACGCGAGCTATTGATCTACAACATAATTTGCAAAATACTACCAGGACTAAGTTCATGATAAATTTAAGTTCAATTAATCATATTACTTAAGAACTCCCACTTAGACAGACATCTCTAGTCATCTAAGTGATCACGCGATCCAAATCAACTAAACCATAACCGATCATCACGTGAGATGGAGTAGTTTTCAATGGTGAACATCTTATGTTGATCATATCTACTATATGATTCACGCCGACCTTTCGGTCTCCGTGTTCCGAGGCCATATCTGCATATGCTAGGCTCGTCAAGTTTAACCTGAGTATTCGCGTGTGCAAAACTGTCTTGCACCCGTTGTAGATGGACGAGAGCTTATCACACCCGATCATCACGTGGTGTCCGGGCACGACGAACTTTGGCAACGGTGCATACTCGTGGAGAACACTTCTTGATAATTTAGTGAGAGATCATCTTATGATGCTACCGTCAATCAAAGCAAGATAAGATGCATAAAAGATAAACATCACATGCAAATCAATATAAGTGATATGATATGGTCATCATCATCTTGTGCTTCGTGATCTCCATCTCTCGCAGCACCATCATGATCACCATCGCCACCGGCGCGACACCTTGATCTCCATCGTAGCATCGTTGTCGTCTCGCCAATCTTATGCTTCTACGACTATCGCTACCGCTTAGTGATAAAGTAAAGCATTACAGGGCGATTGCATTTCATACAATAAAGCGACAACCATATGGCTCCCGCCAGTTGCCGATAACTTCGGTTACAAAACATGATCATCTCATACAATAAAATATAGCATCACGTCTTGACCATATCACATCACAACATGCCCTGCAAAAACAAGTTAGACGTTCTCTACTTTGTTGTTGCAAATTTTACGTGGCTGCTACGGGCTTAAGCAAGAACCAATCTCACCTCGCATCAAAACCACAACGATATTTCGTCAAATAGACTCCGCTTTAACCTTCTCAAGGACCGGCGAGCCACACTCGGTTCAACTAAAGTGAGAGAGACAGACACCCGCCAATCACCTTTAAGCAACGAGTGCTCGTGAGCGGTGAAACCAGTCTCGCGTAAGCGTCTGGCGTAATGTCGGTCCGGCCGCTTCATCTCACAATACCGCTGAACCAAAGTATGACATGCTGGTAGGTAGTATGACTTGTATCGCCCACAACTCACTTGTGTTCTACTCGTGCAAAACATCAAACCATAAAACCTAGGCTCGGATGCCATCATTGGGGAACGAGTAATTTCAAAAAATTCCTACGCACACGCAAGATCATGGTGATGTATAGCAACGAGAGGGAGAGTGTTATCTACGCACCCTCGTGAGACCGGCGAAGCGATCACAACGTAGAGGAAGTAGTCGACGCTTCTCCTCGCGATCCGACCGATCCCGCGCCGTTACTCCGGCGCCCCGAGTTCTTGACACACGTACAGCTCGATGACGTCCCTCAGACGCCGATCCAGCCGAGTGTCGAGGAGAGTTCCACAAGACGACGGCGTGGGACGATCTTGATGTTCTATCAAGCAGAGCTTCGCCTAAGCTTCGACGATATGACCGAGGTGGAATATGGTGGAAGGGGCACCGACACGGCTATGGAACGATCCGTAGATCAAACTTGTGTGTTCATGGGGTGCCCCTTCCCGTATATAAAGGAGGGAGGAGGAGGAGGCCGGCCCTCTCTATGGCGCGCCATGGGGAGTCCTACTCCCACCGAGTAGGATTCCCCTTCCTAGTCCAACTAGTAGTCCTTCCATGTATTAGGAGTAGGAGAGAAGGAAAGGAAAAGAGAAGGAGAAGGAAGGAAGGGCGCGCCTCCCTAGTCCAATTCGGACTAGACCAAGGGGAGGCGGCGCCACCCTTTTGGCCCTTTTCTCCTTTCCCGTATGGCCCATTAAGGCCCAATACGAATTCAGTAACTCTCCCAGACTCAAAAATACCCAATCACTGGAACCTTTCCGAACTCCGAATATAGTCGTCCAATATATTGATCTTTATGTCTCGACCATTTCGAGACTCCTCGTCATGTCCCCGATCTCATCCGGACTCAACTCCTTCGGTACATCAAAACTTATAAACTCATAATAAAATTGTCATCGAAACCTTAAGCGTGCGGACCCTACGGTTCGAGAACAATGTAGACATGACCGAGACACGCCTCCGGTCAATAACCAATAGCGGACCTGGATGCCCATATTGGCTCCTACATATTCTACGAAGATCTTTATCGGTCGACCGCATAACAACATACGCTTGTTCCTTTGTCATCGGTATGTTACTTGCCCGAGATTCGATCGCCGGTATCCAATACCTAGTTCAATCTCGCTACGCAAGTCTCTTTACTCGCTTCCGTAATACATCATCTCAAACTAACTCATTAGTTGTAATGCTTGCAAGGCTTAAGTGATGTGCATTACCGAGAGGGCCCAGAGATACCTCTCCGACAATCGGAGTGACAAATCCTAATCTCGAAATACGCCAACCCAACATCTGCCTTTGGAGACACCTGTAGTACTCCTTTATAATCACCCAGTTACGTTGTGATGTTTGGTAGTACCCAAAGTGTTCCTCTGGCAAACGGGAGTTGCATAATCTCATAGTTATAGGAACATGTATAAGTCATGGATAAAAGCAATAGCAACATACTAAAACGATCGGGTGCTAAGCTAATGGAATGGGTCATGTCAATCAGATCATTCAACTAATGATGTGACCTTGTTAATCAAATAACAACTCCTTGTTCATGGTTAGGAAACATAACCATCTTTGATTAACAAGCTAGTCAAGTAGAGGCATACTAGTGACACTCTGTTTGTCTATATATTCACACATGTATTATGTTTCCGGTTAATACAATTCTAGCATGAATAATAAACATTTATCATGATATGAGGAAATATATAATAACTTTATTATTGCCTCTAGGGCATATTTCCTTCAATAAATAGAACAACTATTATTCTCTGATTTAAATGAATAACCGTCTCGCATCAAACAAGATCCAGATATAATGTTCATGCTCAACGCTGGCACCAAAAAACAATTATTCAGGTCTAAAACTAATCCCGAAGGTAGATGTAGAGGTAGTGTGCCGACGGCGATCGCATCGACCTTGGAACCATTTCTGACACGCATCGTCACCTCGTCCTTAGCCAATCTTCGTTTAATCCGTAGCCCCTGTTTCGAGTTGCAAATATGAGCAACAGAACCTGTATGAGATACCCAGGTGCTACTACGAGCATTAGTAAGGTACACATCAATAACATGTATATCAAATATACCTTTCACTTTGCCATCATTCTTATCCGCCAAATACTTGGGACAGTTCCGCTTCTAGTGACCAGTCCCTTTGCAATAGAAGCACTCAGTTTCAGGCTTAGGTCCAGACTTGGGCTTCTTCCCGGGAGTAGCAACTTGCTTGCTATTCTTCTTGAAGTTCCCCTTCTTCCCTTTGCCCTTTTTCTTGAAACTAGTGGTCTTGTTAACCATCAACACTTGATGCTCCTTCTTGATTTCTACCTCCGCAGCCTTTAGCATTGCGAAGAGCTCGGGAATCATTTTCGTCATCCCTTGCATATTATAGTTCATGATGAAGCCTTTATAGCTTGGTGGCAGTGATTGAAGAACTCTGTCAATGACACTATCATCAGGAAGATTAACTCCCAGCTGAGTCAAGTGGTTGTGGTACCGAGACATTCTAAGTATGTGTTCACTGACAGAACTATTCTCCTCCATTTTGTAGCTATAGAACTTGTTGGAGACTTCATATCTCTCAACTCAGTCATTTATTTTAAATATTAACTTCAACTCTTGGAACATCTCATATGCTCCATGATGTTCAAAACATCTATAAAGTTCTGATTCTAAGCCGTAAAGCATGGTACACTAAACTATCGAGTAGTCATCAGCTTAGTTCTGCCAGACGTTCATAACGTCCGCAGTTGCTCCTGCAGTAGGCCTTTCACCTAGCGGTGCTTCCAGGACGTAATTCTTCTATGCAGCAATGAGGATAATCCTCAAGTACGGACCCAATCCATGTAATTGCTACCATCATCTTTCAATTTAGCTTTCTCTAGGAACGCATTAAAATTCAAGTGAACGGTAGCACGGGCCCTTGATCTACAACAACATAGACATGCAAAAACTATCAGAACTAAGTTCATGATAAATTAAAGTTCAATTAATCATATTACTTAAGAACTCCCACTTAGATAGACATCCCTCTAGTCATCTAAATGATCACGTGATCCAAATCAACTAAACCATGTCCGATCATCACGTGAGATGGAGTAGTTTTCAACGGTGAACATCTCTATGTTGATCATATCTACTATATGATTCACGTTCGACCTTTCGGTCTCAGTGTCCCGAGGCCATATCTACATATGCCAGGCTCATCAAGTTTAACCTGAGTATTCTACACGTGCAAAACTGGCCTGCACCCGTTGTATGTGAACGTAGAGCTTATCACACCCGATCATCACGTGGTGTCTCGGCATGACAAGCGGTAGCAACGGTGCATACTCAGGGAGAACACTTATACCTTGAAATTTAGTGAGGGATCATCTTGTAATGCTATCGTTGTACTAAGCAATAAGATGCATAAAAGATAAACATCACATGCAATCAAAATATGTGACATGATATGGCCATCATCGTCTTGTGCTCATGATCTCCATCATCGAAGCATCGTCATGATCTCCATCGTCACCGACTTGACACCTTGATCTCCATTGTAGCATCGTTGTCATCTCGCCAACTATTGCTACTATGACTATCACTGCCGCTTAGTGATAAAGTAAAGCAATTACATGGCAATTGCATTTCATACAATAAAGCGACAACCATATGGCTCCTTCCAGTTAACGATAACTCTGTTAGAAAACATGATCATCTCATACAAAAATTTATATCACAACATGTCTTGACCATATCACATCACAACAAGCCCTGCAAAAACAAGTTAGACGTCCTCTACTTTGTTGTTGTAAGTTTTACGTGGCTGCTACGGGCTTCTAGCAAGAACCGTTCTTACCTACGCATCAAAACCACAACGATTTTTCGTCAAGTGTGCTGTTTTAACCTTCAACAAGGACCGGCCATAGTCAAACTCGATTCAACTAAAGTTGGAGAAACAGACACCCGCCAGCCACCTATGTGCAAAGCACATTGATAGAACCAGTCTCATGAACACGGTCATGTAATGTCAGTCCGGGCCACTTCATCCAACAATACCGCCGAATCAAAGTAAGACGTTGGTGGTAAGCAGTATGACTATTATCGCCCACAACTCTTTGTGTTCTACTTGTGCATATATCATCTACGTATAGAGCTGGCTTGGATGCCACTATTGGGGAACGTAGTAATTCAAAAAAAAGTCTACGATTACGCAAGATCTATCTAGGAGATGCATAGCAACGAGACGGGAGAGTGTGTCCACATACCCTCGTAGACCGAAAGTGGAAGCGTTTAGCAACGCGGTTGATGTAGTCGAATGTCTTCACGATCCAACCGATCCAAGTACCGAATGTACGGCACCTCCGTGCTCAGCACACGTTCAGACAATGACGTCCCTCGTGCTCTTGATCCAGTTGAGGACGAGGGAGAGTTCCGTCAGCACGACGGCGTGGTGATGGTGTTGATGATGTTACCGGCGCAGGGCTTTGCCTAAGCACTACAACAATTAGTGCGGTAACTTGATGGACTCAGAGGAGGTTATCGCCGTGTCATTCCATGGGCTCAGTGCGGTAACTTGATGGACTTCGGTAAGGTCGCGGAGCTCCCGTTTGTGCCGGTTATTAGAAGAGAAAGTCTCGAAGACTGTTAGGACGTTAAAGTTGTCCTTCTCCGTTGAGTATCCTTCTGGAGTTGTGGTGAGGATGGCCTCTCCACTTTTTGCTACTTGTCGGAGTACCCAGCATGCCCGGAGGCTATGGGTTGGGACTGTGTGCGGAGTGGTATGGATCGGGCAGGGCTTGTCCAATAGTTTGTCAAGAATGGACCTGTGCCCAGCGAAGGGCTTGTTCTTCCTACCCGTAGCCCGGTTGTCGGGTGACCCGCCGCGGTATGTTCTTTTAGCCCGGGCCACACATTGCATCGAGGTGGCGGGCTCCAGTTGAGTTTTCTGGGCCCTCCATATGCTTTCCATCACACAGTACTTTTGTACTACATGTGATAATTCTGTGAAACTCTGTATGTGGTGACGGTCGGGGGCACTCAATATCCCTTCATCTGTGCAATTACGATGGACAACCGAAACTAGATCGTCGTTCGAGCAGTCCTTGATCCTGTTTTTGACAAGTAGGAATCTGGCCCAAAAGTGGTGGACCATTTCCAGGGGCTGCTGCCACACATACATCAGGTCGTATATATCTGGAGGACCTGAATTGCTTGGATAATATAGATTGTGGTGGGTGGGTGGATTAAATTTTGGATCCTGTCCCACGTCTGTGCTTGGAGCCGGTATGGCTTCCGAAGTAACAGGTTTGGTTCCAGTTAAGTGCAAGGGCTCCGGCAATCCTACACCTGAGCCAGAGTCTAGTGGGACTAAAGTCCCTCCCGAAGGGGAAGTATCCGGCTTAGGGGATTTAGGGACCTGAACGAATTTGGTCCTCAATATGGGAAGGGAAGTGTGTGTGGACGGTTCCTCGACGACCACCACGTAGTGGGTGATCGGTGGGTGATTAATTTCCCTCTGGTCGGGCTTGAGCCCGATTCTCTCATAGTCCGTTGCAACCCCCAGGGCGGCGATGCGGTCTAGCAGCTCATTTAAGGACGAAATATCTGTCGGATCCAATTTTTCATAGTACTTGGGGCCAATGCGAGGACGGTGTCCAGCGGCCATGGAAGGGGTTGCAGGCTCGATGGCCGTGCGGGCCCTCATGGTGAAACCGCCGAACCGGAGGGTCTGCCCCGAAGCCAGGCACCATCTAGGATTGATATTGTTGTTGATGACTAGGCAAGCCATAGATCGCTTTTTTGCAGACAACACAGCGGAACTCTCAATGAAAGCACCAATGTCGGTGTCAAAACCGGCAGATCTCGGGTAGTGGGGCCCAAGTTGTATGTCTGAGGACCAATGGTGACTATGGACAAAGGGCACAGTGTTTAACCAGGTCCGGGCCCTCTTAATGGAGGTAAAACCCTACTCCTGCATGATTATATTCGAGGGGAGAAGTGGTTACAAGAGTTGATCTACCTCGAGATCGATTCGGCTAACCCTAGATCAGCTAGCCTAGCAATGTTGTGATCCTGCCTCCGATCTACCCTCCGGTTTATATAGACATAGGAGGGGCTTAGGGTTGTACAAAGTCGGTTTTACAGGAAGGAATAATATATCCGGACACCTATACTTGCCATCCACGCATATGAGAGTCCCCACTGGACATGGAAGGTGATCTTCTGCCTTGTATCTTGACGGCCCATCAGTCCGGACCACATTCAATAGACCGGACGCCCGAGAACCCCCTAGTCCAGGACTCCCACAATGACAGAGGTGTTAAATTGTGGAGGGGGGCACCGCACACGGCTAAGAGATTGTCTGTTGTGCTTTGGGGTGCCCCTGCCCCCGTATATAAAGGAGGGAGGGAGGAGGCAGCTGGCCTAAAGTGGCGCGCCAAAGGGGGAAGTCCTACTACGACTCCCTGTCCTAGTCGGAGTCCCCTTTCCTTTCCGGAGTAGAAGAAGGGGAAAGGGAAAGAGAGAGGGAGAAGGAAAGGGGGGACGCGCCCCCTCCCATAGTCCAATTCGGTTTGGCTAGGGGGGGTGGCGCCACGTCCTGGCCGCCGGCCTCCTCTTTCCACTAAGGCCCATGAAGGCTCAATACTCTCCCGGGGGTTCTGGTAACCTCCCGGTACTCCAGAAAATGTCCGAACCTATCCGAATCCTTTTCGATGTCTAAACATAACCTTCCAATATATCAATCTTTATGTCTTGACTTTTTGAGACTCCTTGTCATGTCCGTGATCTCATCCGGGGCTCCGAACAAACTTCGATCATCAAAGACACATAATTCTTAATACAAATCATCATCGAACGTTAAGCGTGCGGACACTACGGGTTCGAGAACTATGTAGACATGATCGAGACACATCTCCGATCATTAACCAATAGAGGAACCTGGATGCTCATATTGGCTACTATATATCCTACGAAGATCTTTATCAGTCAAACCGCATAACAACATACGTTGTTCCCTTTGTCATCGGTATGTTACTTGCCTGAGATTCGATCATCGGTATCATCATACCTAGTTCAATCTTGTTACCGACAAGTATCTTTACTCGTTCCGTAATGCTTCATCCCGCAACCAACTCATTAGTCAAATTGCTTGCAAGGCTTTATAGTGATGAGCATTACCGAGAGGGCCTAGAGATATCTCTCCAATACACAGGGTGACAAATCCTAATCTCGATCTATGCCAACCCAACAAACACCTTCAGAGACACCTGTAGAACATCTTTATAATCACCCAGTTACGTTGTGACGTTTGATAACACACAAGGTGTTCCTCCGGTATTCAGGAGTTGCATAATCTCATAGTCAGAGGAACATGTATAAGTCATGAAGGAAGCAGTAGCAATAAAACTGTAACGATCATAATGCTAAGCTAACAGATGGGTCTTGTCCATCACATCATTCTCTAATGATGTGATCCCGTTCATCAAATGACAACACATATCTATGGTTAGGAAACATAACCATCTTTGATTAACGAGCTAGTCAAGTAGAGGCATACTAGGGACACTGTGTATTGTCTATGTATTCACACATTTACTAATTTTCCGGTTAATACAATTCTAGCATGAATAATAAACATTTATGATGATATAAGGAAATATAAATAACAACTTTATTATTGCTCTAGGGCATATTTCCTTCAAACCAAACACGCCCTAATTGATCGATGGCCACTGCGCGGAGTCTCAGTCAGTCGCGATACAGTTGCGGTCTCCCTCTGCGACAATGGTGGACCACCCACTCCATGTTGCATCCGTGTTAGCGCCCGGCCGTCTACCCCGTGATGCAGCGTGCCCGCGACTCCATGCACCCACCAACAACGGAGCCCCCCACCATGCGGTCTTCCTGACGACGGATCCCGACGTCTTACCCAGCGCCCGCCGGCGGCCTCCCAGCACTTTGACGCCGGCATGTCTACACAACGGTTGCACAATGCCATCGGTGTCAAACGAGATATATGTTAGAGTTGTGTCGAATATTGTGTACAAGGTAGGTTAGAGTTGGACTCTAAGTAGTGTCGTGTATAGATAGGATGTGGAGTCGTGTCCTAGTAAGACACTTGTATCCTAGGTGAGGGAATCATGGACTAAGGGGTCCTCAGTGCGTCGGCCCATTGAATATAGGCCGGACTGGTAAAGCCGCATAGCGACAGTAGATCTATGAAGCCGTGGTGTGTCCTCCAAGTCAAGGATAGATAGGATCTCTTTCCCCCTTACTGTAATCTGTCTCCGATAACCCTACCTTATTGGTTTCTATAGAAATCGAGGGTTGTAGTCTTTAAGGTAGAGCTACATTCATCAACTCATCACCTTATGGTTTAGCTCATATTGATCTCGAGGTAGATCTACTCTGTAACCATACTATTCATCCAATACAATCAAGCAGGACGTAGGGTATTACCTCCTCGAGAGGACCTGAACCTGGGTAAATATTGTGTTCATCGTCCCTTGTTCCCCATCGATCCTAGATCCACAGCTCGGGACCCCCTATCTCGAGGTCTCCCAGTTTTGACGCCGACATTGGTGATTTCATTGAGAATTTTGCTGTAGGGTCGCCCAAAGGATCAATGGCTCGCCTGATCATAGGAGAAGGCATCGGATCTGGGGACTTGTTTGTCCCCGGTCAAGTCTTTGCGTTTGGCAGCATCGTGTTGCACGCCGACCTGAATGGTCGTCTGGATCAGATCAAAAACTTCGCTCCCGAACACCGAATTCGATTTGGTAATCTGGAATACATTGCGGACATGCGGGATGATCTAGTCTTCGCCGGATTTACTACCCCCTCCCGCACCCTCGCAGGCCTCATCGTGCCCGCTCTGGAGTCCCCATCTGATCCAACCTACAAATCGACCCCCGCCCTTCGAATAGCTTCGAGCCAGGAGGGGTCCTCTTCAAGCGGGGGCCAGACTCCACCTTCGAACGGATCCATCATGTCTGCGAAGGGCCTATTCTCATCCTTCGAGGCAGGATCAGGAGGCCAAGGCCAAGAGTCAATCTTGGACGAAACTTTCTGTCACAACGCTCCTCTGGCCTTGAGCCTTTACGATGAACCGGCAGCCAATGGCCAGGGGTCACCCCCGGCCCGAAGCAACTCGATCTTGAACCTCGGCGTGGAAACCACACGCAAAAA
Organism: Aegilops speltoides; assembly: GCA_021437245.1. Taxonomy (NCBI): domain Eukaryota; kingdom Viridiplantae; phylum Streptophyta; class Magnoliopsida; order Poales; family Poaceae; genus Aegilops; species Aegilops speltoides. The sequence goes on from CM038143.1 coordinate 437,058,653, forward strand.
CCGTGGCCCTTCCTTGATCTCCGGTGATAATATGTACCCCCTCAAGAACCCGGCACTGCACCCCGAGCTCAGCTCAGCCTGTGGAAACCAAGTACCGGCCAGGGCACTGACTACCCCCACCCCGTTATAACAGAATTTGGCCTAGAGCCCTCGAATTCGGCGACCCTCGCTATGTTAAACGAGGCGCTAGACCGCATACAAAAAATGACCATCCAGGAGGACCTGCCCTCCACCCACGATCATCAACCCTTCGAGGCATACCATAGGGAATTTTACGTCCCACCCACCACCCACTTGGTAGCCACTCTCGATGATCTAACAGATATGCTAGATTATAATTCGGATAACACCGAATACATGGATGAGGATGGCAGAGCCACGGCTAGTACCAATGTCACCCCCCCTCCCCGTCACCTGCCGCTGGTCAGCCACGTCCACCTACGATATTTACATGGTGGACACCCCCCAAGTACCGCGATGGCACTCCCAATCAGGACAGAGACAAGCCCGGAGATGAGCCATCCAAACGCCGAAGGCAGTGCCGTTGATCAAAGCCACGTCAAAGCCATGCGAGCACCATGGACTCTACAGAGAATGGAACCGCGAATAATACGGATGACCTCGCCGGAGCCATAGCTAACGAACAACATCAGGATGACCCCTCGGGGCAGGAGGACCCGTTCAACCCAAAAAAAACCGACGACTCTGAAGACAGCAACTACCTCCCATCCTCCAAAGAGGGGGCTAGTCTCAAGGATGACGAATTCATCGTCCTCGAAGACCCACTGGAATAGGAGCGGTTTAAACAAACGCTTCTAGCCACCTCCCAAAGTTTGAAGAAACAAAATGCAGAATCAAGGCTGAACAGAACACCCTCAATGATCGATGGGCCAAAGTCCTAGCCGCTGAAGAAGGGTACGACTTCAAATACCCAATCAAAAGTTATCCTAAGCAAAGATTATGCCGCAATTCAACGACGAGGCCATAGAGCCCACACGTTTGGCATACATATGCACCAAACAGCCAGACCGCCCTAGAGGGCAGGACAAAGAAGCTGACGAGGCCGCCCCACGCCGCCGCCCCACCTCACCGTAGAGCCCACTTACGAATACGATCTCTGCCATGACCTAGATGCTCGAGGTGGCCATACCAGGTCCATCTACGGACCCAAAGAAGATCCGCCCACTCACCGGGAAGGATATTATGATTGGCCGAACCGAAACAATAGAGTCTGGGAGCAGGAGCGGACACGGATGGCCGAAGACCTCCGACGTGGTGTATCCCAAGTTCGGGGCGCCGCACACCCCTGTGCTTCACAGAGAGGGTAATGCAACACCAATTCCTAGAAGGCTTCAAGCCTGTGAACATTGAATCATATGATGGAACCACAGATCCGGCCGTATGGATAGAGGATTTCCTCTTCCACATTCACATGGCGCGAGGAGATGACCTCCACGCCATTAATTATTTGCCACTAAAGCTTAAAGGTCCAGCTCGACACTGGTTGAAAAGCCTTCCCGAATACTCTATAGGCTGCTGGGAAGAGCTTAAGGACGCTTTTCGAGCGAACTTTCAGGGCACCTATATCCGGCCTCCGGACGCTGTCGACCTAAATCACATCACACAACAACCAGGAGAATCTGCCCGACAATTTTGGAACCGATTCCTGACCACACTACAAAAAAATACACTTCTGTGATGATACGTGTTTGTCACATTAGGTCGCGTTTTTGTCATGCATGTACATCCATGATGATTTTATGACAGAATCAAGATAGTCATACATGTGCTGTCGTAGAAGTGTTCCATGACATTACCAAAACTATCATCATGGAAGTGTCCACTTCCATGACAATAAATCGCGCGTCACAGAAGTGCTTTCATCAAGGGTGACCGGCACGTGGCATCCACCATAACGGAACGCCGTTAAGCTATCGGGTCTAGTTTTGGATCCGATAACCCGTTAATACCCCGGACCAATGGGGATTTTCCACGTGTAAAATCATCATTGGCCGCAGGAAACACGTGTTGCCTCACCGTTGGGACAGATGTCATCCACTCATTGGACAGGAGGTGCCTATGATAGGTCGACACATGGCATGGCCCAATAGTGGCCCATTTCGGTGAAAAAGGCCGGCCCACTCAAAATTAGCAGGCTGGCCCATATAAGGCCAACTTGTGTCAGGTCCATTTAAGCCCCGACCCATATAAGATGTGCCAATTCGGCCTGTCAACGGCCCGTTAAAGATTTGACACCATTGCAGCCCATTGTCAGTTCGAGCTTGTTAACAGCCCGCTATATATTTGGGCTCAATATCGACCGGATGAGATTTCGGCCTGTTAACGGCCCATTTAATGGATGGGCCAATTTTCAGGATGTACATCTTTCGGCCTTTTAGCGACCCATTTAAATGTTGGGCTAATTCCGGCCCGGTGTGTCTTTCAGCCTGTTGACGGCCCATAAATCTGATGGGCCATTTGTAGTTGGACCTGAGTTTCAGCCTTTTAGCGGCCCATTTAAGTGTTGGGCAAATTTCTGGTCCGGTGTCACTTTCAGCTTGTTGATGGCCCATAAACCAGCTGGGCCATTTGTAGTCGGACCTGAGTTTTGGCCTTTTAGCGACCCATTTAAGTGTTGGGCCAATTCTCGGCCCTGTGTGCCTTTCGGCCTGTTAACAGACCATAAATGAGTTGGGCCATTTGTAGTTGGACCTTAGTTTTGGCCTTTTAACGGCCCATGCCCTTCATGGTCCAATACCAGCCCGGTTTCTCTTTCGGCCTGCTAAAGGCCCACTACACAGTTGGTCCATTTACAATACAACCTGACTTTCGGCCTCTGAGCGGCCCATGCTCTTCGTGGTCCAGTACAGGCCCACTGTCTCTCTCGGCCTGCTAAAGGCCTATAGTATAGTTGGGCCATATGTAACCCAAACTTAGTAATGGCCTGTTAACGGCCCGTGAAATAAATTGGGGCCACCTGTTGCCCGCTTCGATGTCGGCCTGTTAACGACCCGGGTGGTAAGAGGACTGACCATTAACTTTCGGCCTAGTAACGGCCCATTAACTTAGTGGGCCCACTAAAGTTCGTACATGTCTTTAGGCCAATTAGATAATTTGAGCCCATTACGACGAGCAATTATGCACAGGACCAAAACCGATCAAGCAAAGGTACGGCATACGTGGAATAACGTTGCACATCCAGCATATATTACAGGAAATAACATCCACTAGGCAATCAAAGATTGATGCCAGTGCAAATAAATGAGCAGAACCTAACCATCTACAACATCACAATCTGCAACCTCAGCATAAATGACGCCCATAAGCATGTGGGCAAGTTCTTGATACTTTTCTACACTGTCTCTGAAAACATTGATCAGTTGTTGTGTCACACGAATCTGCACCTCTGATTCATCCACCATTTCCATTATTGCTTCAGCCATTAATTGGTTCACAAACATACATTTATTCCATTGCATTCGAGACAGAGGATACTGAACAGATTCAGATGGCGATTTTGGCAGGCTTGTATTATTGATAGTGGAGAGTGTCTCGACCACTGCATCATAAAATAAATTAGGACGGGAACCAAACAGATAATCATGAGTTATTGCCACATTACCTGGCTTAGATTTATTGGAAAGAAACAATGGGGTTGCCTTGCTGTTTTTACAGTTTGTCTTCTTATCTTCAGCAGCCTTCACAAAATTAACACACTAGCATTGCTATCATTGGCCAAGTCAGATAATAGGAAAGCAACATTGACACAATGAATGTTTGGGCAACTAGCCTACACCAAATTAACACAATATGGCACAGCTATCATCAGCCAGGTAAGGTAATACGAAAGCAACATTGACACAATGAATGAATGGGCAACCAAATAAGCACTACAATTCAAGAATGTGCGTATATGAGATAGTACATTCATGCAGCTCAAGATGCAAAACTACCAGTGCAGTTTTCCTTACAAAAATCAACATTGGCGCCTTTAACATTTTGCTACAACTAATTTTAGATTAGATAAAGGTTAGATTCATGCCGATTAACAAAATACATGTTGATGTAAAAATATAGTGATATACAACAGTACTTACATCAAGATTGGAGCACGATAATTCCGCAAGATATTTTCCTCGAATATGATCCCAATGGAGGAGGTCTTCTATCGTTTAACCTTATTTTCTAAAAGAGAGATGGGTAAGAAACATGTAGAAAATATGATCAGAATGCTATAAAAGTTCATGATGCGAGGTTACGCACATGCTTCTTAGAATGGAGTTGACATTCTTTTGCTGGACTGGAGCGGACTAGTTCTTTGGCCACTGGAATTTGTATATTGTCAGTGGGAGTTGGGTTTCTCTGTGCCGGAGCAGTATCTATGAAAAATGGAGTTGGTTTATTATCTCCTGGCATTTGGATCTTTTGCAAAGACCTGGTTTGTAACCCTTCAGATTCTAACATAGCCGTCTTCCCCTTGCATGCCTTATATAGAATAATGGTGATTCAGCTTATAAAACATGTTATAACAGAGATGGAATAGGTAATCAAGAATAGAAAGGCATGACATATTGACATGTATTCCTCCATCCGAAATAAATGGATGGGTCTAGGCGATTTCAGTTCTAGATACATCCAGCTTTATCCATTTCTGCGACACTTAATCCGGACGGAGGAGTATGATGTAAGAGCTAGGATACGACAGACAACACAAGAAAAACACCGAAAACCCACTGCAGAACCAAAGTATTCAAACCCACCGATATGAGATAGTACACTCATGCATTTCAGATGCAAAACTACTGTAGTTTTCCTTACAAAAATCAACATTGTGGCCTTTAATCATACATTTTGCTACAACTAAATTTAGATCGATAAAGGTTGGATTCACGCCGATTAACAAAATACATGCTGATGTAAAAATATAGTGATATACAACAGTACTTATGTCTCAGATCGAGCACGAGAATTCTGCAAGAATCTTTCCTCATAAATGATACCATTGCGTAAATTCTTCTATCTATTAAGCTTATTTTCTAAAAGAGAGATGGGTAAGAAACATGTAGAAAATATGATCAACATGCTATAAAATTTCATGATGAAAGGATACACACACGCTTCTTAGAATTGAGTTGACATATTTTTGCCGGATCGAGCGGACTAGTTCTTTGGCCACTAGAATCGCTTATTATCGTGAGGAGTTGGGTTTCTCTCGGCCGAGCAAGATCTATAAAAACTGGAGTTGGTTTATTATCTCCTGGCGTTTGGATCTTTTGCAAATGCCTTGTTTGTAACCCTTCGATTCTAACATAGTCGCTTTCCCTTGCATGCCTTTTATAGAAGAATGGTGCTTTAATTATAAAACATGCGCATCGTGAGAGATGGAATAGGTATCAAGAATAGAAAGGCATGACATATTGACATGTATTCCTCCATCCGAAAAAATATGGATGGGTCTAGGCGATTTCAGTTCTAGATACATCCTTTTTATCCATTTCGGCAACATGTAATCCGGACGAAGGGAGTATGGTGTAAGAGCTAGGGATACGACAGGACAACACAGCAAAAAAAACACTAGTTGAATGTAAAACTGTATGCTAGCAGAATACATACAGAAATAACTAAGGCAACATACACGTGTATGATTGGGAAATAAGATGGCATTGCAACAGAGCACAAGAACATCACTTCAATGTAAAAAACATGGTATGGTAGACAGATGAAGTACATACTGATGAATAACAATGCATAAGATATTCAGAAGCATGATGTCCAAATTAAGCAGATGGCATTGCGATAGAGTAGAATGACAAGATTTGAATTTGAAAACATGTTATCATGAATGGAATAGGTATCAAAAAACAGGAAGGCATGACATATTTACATGCATGATCAGATGCTAAGCACATGGCATTGCAAATGAGTAGATACACTCCAGACATTATATGCATGTTGTACCCATATCACAGGCCAAGTTAGAGCAAGGACCTTGTGGGGTGAAGAGGATTCATCATCTTTCTGCCAGTCTTCTGAAGAACTGCCTTTACATGTTCCATCATATTGGGTATCATTGACATCAAGTTTATTGGCCTTTACATTGCTCCGTGAGGTTCTTGTGGATATATCGGTGTGTGCAATTATATCTGACATGCATGGAAGACAACCAGTAGTTAGATTTATGTAATGAGTGCCTGTAGGAGATGACATAAATAGTAGGACTGGGGTTAACTAGTAGCAACAGGTCTCATAAACTAAAGGGAGAACACAGATGAAAGCTACAGAATATGTATTGTTTGTACTCGAGATTAACTAGATGGCACACAAAAGAATTAAAGAACAACATAGGTAATACTAGAAGTGGTATAATACTATAATCACCGGCCTATGGGATAGCATTGGCTGATGGATGATAACTATGGAACAACGTTACCTAAAGAACAAGTATCTTAGCTGAACTATGGAACATCGTGAACTCCTGAACAAGACCCGTAAGAGATCAACATGAACATATAGTGAAATGTGATGATCTATTTTCCATGCTTAGATGAATAACAAAGCCATAAATGTTGACAAGTAAGATGAGGGTACAACCTATCTGGCTGCCATCAATAGGAGTGAGCATCATGTGCTGACTTGTCGATGGCCCTGCAGTTGTTGTGGCTGTCCATGTCGGGCACGCGCATTCGATGCAGGGAACTGTTGAGTGGGGACTATATCTCCCTTCTGGTGTATGCTTCCCTTGTTGGAGCAGCTGCGGTGAGTCGGAAGACGGTGTGTGTGAAGATGCAGATAACGCATAATGTTAAGAACGACATATATCTTTGATCTGAAGAAATACACTAAGAGATCAAAAGCAAGGTACGAGAGTGGTCACATGTCTATTGACTGAAGACTAAATTGGGGTAACACGATTTTATTTTATTTTGGTACTATCCGATCTACGCCGGATGGCTTGATGGCCGTCTTGTGCCTCCAGGCTGACACTGTTCGGAATCTTCCTCGAAGAGCCAGCGACCAACGGTAGAGCAGCCTGCCTCCGCCGTCCGTGGCCCCAGCCAAAACCCGCGCCTCGCCCCAATCAAGACTGCCGTGGTTGCGCCGCCCCCGGGCCAATCCACAAAGACTCCCCGTCATCCAGATCCGCCGGCGGCAGTACCTTCAACCCACGCAACTCTAAAAGATAGCCATCTAAGTGCTGCTTCCGCGGCGAACTTGCGGCACCGCACCCTTACGTTAGACACCAACCAACCGGCAGCCTAGGAGCTCCACCGCCTCGAGGGGTGCTGCTTCTCGTTGGGAATCAATTGGCCCAGAATAAAAATTCAGACAACTGACGCCTAAATAAAGTGATTTGAGATGAGGGTGCGACCTATCTGGCGGCATAGTGAAGTAGGCAGGTCCAGCTGCCAAGTCGGTGAGGCCGACATGGTTGTGGTGGCGACCGGCGGTAGGGAAAGAGCGATGTTGCGACAGTCGACGGCTACATGGAAGCAGCGCTAGGACTCTAGATGGATCCGAAGTTGGAGCTGCTCCGGCGCCGTGAACAACGGCGGGGGTGAATCAGCTCCGGTACGGTTCACGTGGTCGTCGTCGAGGCAACACCAGCAGCACAGAGTAAGAGGCACACGACCCAGTGCACGACGGCAAATGGACAGCGTCTCCGGCATTAGGGAGGAGGGCGGCTGTGAAATTGGTGTGGTGGGGGCGACATGGAGGTGGACTGAGGTTTCGCGGCTCGGGAGAAGGGAGCTTCCCGGGCAGAAGGTTGTCGGCGTTCTGGGAACGGGGTCTCTGTGACTTGCTCGCTCATGCGGCTGCGGCGTGGCTCAAAGGAGGCCCAAGACAGCCCATCTTCATCAACACAAGCTCAAGACCCTCGCGAGGGGCTGAGATCATGAGGCGGATGACAAGGAGCTTCTCGAGCACGGTCTCGTCAGGCTGGCTCATGAGGAGGCGGAGAGTTCAAGGCGGGTTCTCGCGAGGTGCCCATGACGCAAGCCATGACGACTAAGGGCGCGGTCAGGCGACAGCCCGCACAGGTCCTCCTTTCCTCTTTGGTGCAAAGGGAGCAAGCGCAGCGAGAGCATCAAGCAAAGGCGCCCATTTCGTGCAACAAGACCAAGACCAGCCCAACGCCGAAGGAAGTCATTGTGGAGCCCAAGCCAAGGCCACCACTGAGCCTTTGACAAAGCGAGGACCAACTTTAGTCAGATAAGTGTACCCATTGTTCCCCTTCAAATGGCCAACTGTTGGCGCCTTTCCCGCCAATATTTGGGAAGAGGCCCAGGGCCTTTGCCTATAAATAGGACTAGCCACCCCTGGGTAGAGGCATCTCGACCTGACCTAGCAATCGGGATCCTCACCAAGAAACCAAGAGATAGAGCGATTGAACTCCTCCCAGCAGTTCGTCAGACCAGCCAAGAATGACCCTCGCGAGGCTGTTCTGCCTTGTATTGTTCATCATCCGCCCAAGAGGCAATCCACCTCACCACACACTGGAGTAGGGTATTACACCACAATGGTGTCCCGAACCAAGATAAATCTTGTGTCTCTCGTGGTTGCTCGCTTTGGTAGTTTAGATCCTAGCGATTCGGTGAGGAGCGAGCCGGTAGAGGGTTGAATCTCCGCGCGAACCCCAGTGTTCGAACCTCATGGGTCTGCCGGAACCCGAAATCCGACATTTGGCGCGCCAGGTAGGGGTGCACCGGAATTTGCCTTCCGTCTCGTCTCATTCTTCTCCGACCATCGCATCCATGTTTGATGCTCGACGGGCTCGCGCCGAGCGCCGAGCCGCCCTCGCTTTAAGTGTCGCCCAGACGGCTCCTGTCGGTGGGCGCCCTCATCGTTCCCCGTCACCTTCTATCAACGCCGCCACCGGCCCGACGGGGAATGAGCAACAAGCATCGTCCCAGCATCCATCCATGAGGCGGGACGGCCGTACTGCCACACCCTCGCTGGTTCTTCGTCACGCGCGCTTCGCTGCCATGGAGGCTCGAGCTGCGCCATCGCGCAAACGAGCTCTGCGCACGCCCCATCGACGGCGTTTACGAAGAATGGCTCGACCGAAGTCGCCGAAGCTCGTCCGCGCCAGAGGCGCCCTGCGCCGCCCTTCTGCAGACCGCACCCGCCTGCTGGCAATGAAGCTCTGGGCGCCACGGCCGCCTCCTCAAGAAGGCGCCCTATCCCCAAGGCGCGCGGCCCCTGGGCGGAACCCGCTCCGCTGCGCCGGCGCGGCAAGAGCAGAGCTGCCAAGAAGTCCTCGCCCCGAGAAGCCGCCCGAGCGCCTCGCCCAAAGACGCCAAGACCTGCTGCTGCCCCCAGCCAGGGCGCATGGGGACCCGCAGACCAAGCTTCCATCGCCTAAGGCCCTCAGGGCCACGGCGGGCTGTCGCGCTTTCACCTCCGAAGCACGCAGTGTCGCGTGGCCCGGCAAGTTCAAGCTGACCTGCCTCCTCGCCACGATTTACACGGCCGACCTCGCAGAGTTCCTCCAACTTCACGAGTTGGGCATCGAGGCTGCCAACGGAGACGAAAAAGGTCATGGCAAACTGGTTTCCCATGTCGCCAAGGGCGGAGCCCGCACTGCTCCCCGATCCGCCCCGCATATGATCTCCTCCTCGACGAGATGCGACCCGCCCATCGCCAACTTCAAGGGTACTCGCGACCGCCACCGCCGTGAGCGACATGCGCCATATCAAGCAGCAACCAGGGGAAACCCTGCAGAAGTACATCCAGCGCTTCAACAACGTGCGCCTCAATGTCGGTGTACTAAGATAGGGGTACCTTAGTACCCCAACTTGTGCACGGGCAGTTACAGCTTCCCGTGGCAGGGTTTACCACGTGCTAGCCGGAGACCCTCCTATTCCGCGTCAAGCCATCCAAGAACCAAATATACAAGACAGAAGATCAAGACCCCGGCAAGCGGAGCTTGCCGGGAAAGCCATTCAGGCCCAAGATTACATCACTCACGATTTACCCCCGGCGAGAGGAGCTCGGGAAGACTAGAAGACTACAACAGACAAGACACGCCGGGCGCTTATACGCCACGGCGAGGGCCCGGAAGCGACAAGTTACAGAGCCCGCAAGCTCCCGGCCCGCAAGATCAAGACCCGCAAGGCGCTTGCGGGAGAGCTGCGCCAGGTGCTCGCTCCCAGCTCATCGGCCCACACGCCGCCTGGGCCTTTCCAGGACGCGTGGCGGATGGTCAGTGCAGCCTGGGGACACGGTGGCACTTCACGGTGGTGGATCCATCGCCGCGGGCGCACGGAGATGCACGGCGGGGGAGTTTTTGGGGTCGACGGCGACGGGCATTAAATGCCCTTGTCCCCTCTCACAAAAGTAGGTAGAAACCACTGCTCATGCAATCAGTAGCTTCACTGTTCCCGCACTGTTCCAACTACCACCTCTTTTACCTTTTTACCCCTTTCTCCTACGTTGACACCTGTCGGTGACCCCTTGCACTATAAAAGGAGGCCCATGCACAACGTAGGGAGAGGGTCGGCCAGTTCGACTCATTCAACGCTACAACGCCACCATACGCTCATTCTCTTGAGCAAGATCAAATACAAACACAAGCAACAAGAGGGTTTTATCTCTCCGGAGAGCTCCGGCTGGGTAAAACCCGCCTCACAGTGCTCGCCTCGATCTGCTCTCAGGCCTCCTCCGCCTCGCACCGACTCACGAAGGGGCCCTGGCCCCATAGGTGCCGCGGCGGGCAGGGCTCCCTGCATCTTTGGCGCGCCCGTAGGGGCGCGAGGTGGTGCGGACCTGATCCGGCTCGCGCGGGCGTGCTCGCCATCAACCTCTCCACTTTCATCAAGAACCGCTAACGATTACGCCATGGCCCCAAGAAGAAGGCTTGGGGTGCAGTTCGCTCATGTTTCTTTCCGCCGCCACCGGAGCCAGCGGGGCGGAGGAGACGCCGACGGAAGTGTGGTCGCCGCCAAGACACTCGCGGCGCCACTGATCCAAGGACGGACGGGTGACCGCGCCGTCTCCGTGGACCCGCGGCCATCTCAGCGCCACGATGACCAGCAGCGCCATACCACGGAGGTGGTATCCGCCGCTGGGACAAGGACACGCCGGAGGCTCGCGGACGCCTGTGCCAACGTCCGGACACGGCAAAGCGGCGCGCGGGAGGACCTGCTCCTTCTAACACCGTTAGAGTCCGAGCCTACCCGCGCCTCGCACCGCCGCTTCCCGCTCCCCTCCACTCCGCAGCGCCGTAAGGGCGCAATCGCTTCGACTTCCTCCAGCGGCGACAAAGCCAAGACCGAGGGTTACCATCAAGAGCCTGGTCGCCGCTAACAACGACCCTTCACAGCAGCCGGCGACTCGCGGCCGCGCAAGCCGAGAAGACGGCGGCCAACGGCGATAAGGCCGCCGGGTGCAACGCTGCACTCCCGCGCCGCAAAGCAAAAGACGCTGTCCCGCTGAATAACGCCGACGACGGCTCCACGGCGTCGCCGGATCCGCTGGGCTCGTCAGATCAACGCCAGTCCTCGACGATCGGGCGATAAGAAGACGCTTCGGACCACGATCGAAGCGCCGCCGAGAAGCTTCAGCGACAATCGACCAGAGCTGGAACGCTGTCGACGCAGACACGCCGGTGAACCAGCGACTTGTCGTGACGCTGCAGGCTGCCTGCGCTTAAGCCCACGCTGCGCGCGCCCAAAGGCTCCAGCATGAAGAACTTCAAGCCCGACGCATCGGAGAAGTACGACGGCAAGACGCACCCTCGGAGTTCTCGGTGTCTACACCATCGCGTGCAAGCTGCCGAGGGCGCGACGACAAGATTCTCGGCGAACCATTTCCGCTGCGTGCTTAAGCCGAACGCTCGTTCTGGCTTATGCACTTGCCGGAAGGCTCCATTTCTCTTGGGCCGACCTTTGCCATCAGTTTGTTGGCGCCTTCACCGGCGCCACAAACCCCACGGCCGAGAGCGATCTCCACATTTTGGCCCGTATGAAGGGGAATCCTCGCAAGTATATCCAACGCTTCAGCCGTGTGCAGCACAACATCCCTGATGTCCACCCCGCCGCGGTTATCGCGCGCTCCACCGAATGTACGAATCACCGCGATGCGTGAAGAAATGCCGATGACCAAGATTCGGGACGCCGAAGCTCTATGCTCGCCGACAAGTGTGCACGCGAGGAGGAGAGGAGACTCCCGGGAGGATGCGGGCGCAGGAGGAAGCGAGAAGGACGACGACGCCTGCAAACAAGAGCCGGGCGCGGAACAACCAAGGAAGAACAAGAAAGAGGTGCTTGCCGCCGAGAAGCCCGCAAGGAGGTTCCGCCAAGCAAACACAGGGTTGCTTCTCCGGCAAGGAACCTACCTCAGTGGCGGCAGCCGACAAGCAGTGGCGGCTCCGACAAGCAATATCAGAAAATCCACCGCACTAAGGGCCACGATCTCACCAATCGCAGCGTGTCGAGTACTCGCCGAGCAGCAAAAAGCTGAGTACGAGAGGCGCGACAAGGAGAAGGCCCAAGGTGGCGGAGGAGAACCGAGCAAGAAGCGGCCGTTCAATGGCCGGGGAGGACATCGCGACAAGGCTAAGCAGCGGCAAGGTGATCGACCTCCCCGGGGCCGCGACAAAGATGAAGAAGACGACGAGGAAGACATGGAGGATGAGGATGACAGTGAGCGGGAGTTCCAGAAGGCCACGGAGGTCCTGTGCGTCGACGGCGGCGCCTCTCAGACACCTCCCACCGCCAGCTAAAGCAAAGGTGCATGAGGTGAACGCAGCAGAGCCGCCCATGGAGTCGCCAAGCAGTTCTCAAATGGTCCAAAGACGCCCATCATTTTTGACCTTGAGGATCACCCCGACCGCACCACCGCGTCGGGTGCTTGCCGATGCTGGTCTCACCCACCATCCGCAACCTCAAGGTCACCAAAATGTTGGTTGACGGCGGGCCGGGCTGAACTTGATCTCCTCTGCTGTGATCAAGAAGCTCCAAATTCCAGATGGCGAGCTCGAAGAGACCGGTTCTTTCCAAGGAATCAACCCGGGACGGAGCAAGCCCAATGGAAAGATCACTCTGCCGGTGACCTTTGGCGGGGAGCTCAATTTCAGGACTGACCGCATCACTTTCGACGTCGCCGATATTCCTTTGCCATACAATGGAATACTCGGCCGTCCTGCCCTCGCCAAGTTCATGGCAGCTTCCCACTATGCTTACAACATACTCAAGATGTCGGGGCCGATAAGAGTCATCACTATCCACGGCGACAAGAAGGATGCGCTTATCTGCACCGACAAGATCTACCGGGATGCGGCAGCCGCGGCCAACAAGAATACGCTTGCCGCTGAAGCTCCCGGGGGAAAGAAGGCGAAGACCAAGTCCGCAAGTGCTCGGGGCCCACTCCGCAACCGCACCTCTTCGAGTGCGCTGCCGCCGAGAACGCACCATCGAGCTCCACCGCAAGAGTAAAAGGAATGGCCGCCCACCGCAACCAAGAAGGTGCCCGCCAAGGAGGACGGCACTGGTGGTACCTTCACCATCGCCCACGCTGACAAAGAATAGGAAAGCGCCGTTGCTTTCCCGTGGGCGAATGTCGATGTGTTTGCATGGCAACCGTCCGACATCCCCGTGTTCCTGTGAAGGTGATTGAGCACAAGCTTGCCGCTTGCCCTCATGCACGGCCCATCAAGCAAAAAGTGAGGAAGCAAGCCGTGGAGCGCCAAGAATTCATCAGCGAAGAAATCAAGAAGCTAGAGGCAGCAGGCCTAGTTAGAGGCGTGATCCATCCGACGTGGTTAGCAAACCCAGTCGTCGTGCGCAAGGCCAACGGGAAATGGAGGCTGTCTATAGACTTCACCGATGTGAATAAAGCATGTCCCAAGGATCCATTCCCCTTGCCGCGCATTGACCAGATTGTTGACTCCATCGCGGATGTGAGCTACTCGCTTTCTTGATGCATACTCAGGCTATCACCGATCTTTATGGCCAGCGAAGATGAAGAGAAGATCGCATTTATCACTCCATGTGGCACCTATTGCTTCGCATGCATGCCATTTGGATCAAGAATGCAGGATCAACGCTTGCAAGGGTAGTGTATACGCTTTTGAACCACGATCCACGTAAATGTAGAGGCTTACATGGATGATATCGTGGTGAAGAGCAAGAGCAGGATACGCTGATTCAAGATTTGGAAGAGACATTTCAGAACCTCAAGCTAAGATACAGCTTTAAGTTGAACCCCGAGAAATGCGCTCTTTGGAGTTCCCTCCGGCAAGCTTCTCGGGTTCTTTGTGTCACAAAGGGGGATTGAAGCCAACCCCGACAAGATTAAAGCCATTGAGCAAATTGAAGCCCCGAAGCGAGTCAAGGATGTCAGAAGGCTTGCAGGTTGTGTGGCTGCCCTCAGTAGGTTCATTTCAAAGTCCGCAGAACGCGCCCTACCTTTCTTCAAAATCTTGAAGAAGGCAGGTCCCATGAAGTGGACTCCGGAAGCGGGGGCAGCGCTGCAGGATTTGAAACGGTACCTATCCTCCACCCCAACACTTGTCGCACCTAGACCACAGGAGAAGTTACTGCTGTACCTAGCGGCAACCAACCAGGTGGTTAGTGCTGCGCTAGTAGCGGAGAGGGAGTCCGACGAGGAGGCTACACCACCGGCAAGCAAGTCCAGCGACAAGCGTGGGGCTGTCCGACAAGTTCTCGCCCCGACAAGGACAACTCACAGCAGAACAGTGAAGTGCGGAAGAAGATGGTGCAGCGCCCGGTGTATTTTGTAAGTTCCTCTCCGTGGGGCTAGGTCAAGATACTCGTGTGCGTTTGCTTTTCGGCCTCCTCATGGCCTCGAGAAAGCTGCGCCATTACTTCCGTGCACACGAGATAACAAGGGTCACTCGCTCAATAAGAGGATATTGCACAACCCGTAGCAACAGCAGGATCGTTGAGTGGGCACTCGAGCTGTCGAGCTTTGACTCAAGTTTGAAAGTACTTCAACCATACAGAGCCGAGCTTTGGCAGAATTCATAGCGAATGGACCCCAACGCCCGATGAAGAAGTCCAAGAAACAAGTACACCTGCATAAGAAGCGACAAGTGAATGGGTAATGTACTTTGATGGTGCCTTCTCGCTGCAAGGCGCCGGTGCCGGCGTGGTACTCATCGCGCCCACCGGAGAGCACCTCAAGTATGTTATCCAGATGCACTTCCCAAGGAGCAAGCGACAAACAACACCGCTGAATATGAAGGTTTGCTCGCGCCTCGTGGATTGCGCCAACTTGGGATCGTGAAGTTGATCGTAGGGGAGATTCTCAGTTGGTGGTCCGGCAAGTTAACAAGAGCTATCAGAGCCCCTTAATGGAAGCTTATGTCGATGAAGTGAGGAAGCTAGAGGAGCACTTTGAAGGTTTGCAGATGGAGCATGTTCCAAGAGCTCAGAATGAAATTGCAGATGGCCTTTCAAAGTGTGCTGCGATGAAGTTACCTGTGGAACCGGGGACCTTCTTGCTCAAGCTGACTCAACCATCCGTGACACCATCAGTTGGGCAGTCCAAGAAAAGAAAGTTGGTCTCCGGCGACTACTTGCCGGCGGATCTCCCTGAGGCCGCCGCCAAAGTCCCCAAGATCAACGACCAAGACGCTGAGGAACAGTTTGCTCCTGCAGATCCTCGGATATGTACAGTTGAAGCAAGTGTTCCCGACAAGCCTCGCCCCGGCGAGCTTGCCGGGGACCTTCAGCTCCGCAGGCCGAGGTTCTCGCCAGAGAAGCTGAGTTTCCGCAGCTGCTTTCATGCCTTTTAGTCCTTGCCGTCGAGCCCTGTGTTCCGCATGGGCGCAGCAGATCGTCCGTTTTCTGCAAACTGGAGAGCTTCCCGACGACCCAGAGGAAATGGAAAAGATAACCAGGCAGTCAAGTATGTACCAGTTCGTGGATAACGAGCTGTACAAAAGAAGACTCAATGGTGTCAGGTTGAAGTGCATCTCCAGGGAAGATGGACAAAAGCTGTTGGCAGAGATACACGGAGGCATATGTGGCCACCACATTGGCGCAAGGGCGCTTGCCGGGAAAGCTTTCCGGCAAGGGTTCTTTTGGCAAGAAGCCTCCAAGATGCAAGCGCACTAGTAACCAAGTGTGAAGCATGCCGCCCATGCAAAGCAGATTCATCACCACTCAAGCTCTCCAAACAATCCCTTTATCCTGGCCCTTCTCGGTCCTGGGGCTCGATATCTCGGCCCTTCCCCGTCTTTGTCGGGGCTTTGAGTACTTGTATGCGGGCAATCGACAAGTTCACAAAGTGGCCGTGTGGAGCCAGTGAAAAGGTGACAAGACAATCAGCGGTCAAGTTCTTCAGTCGATTATGTGCCGCTTCGAATCCCTAACAGGATTATCACCGACAACGGTACACAATTCACTAGTCGCACCTTCATGCACACGTCCGAGACCTTGGCGCCAAGGTCTGTTTAAGCTCGCTGCTCACCCGAGGAGCAACGGTCAAGCAGAGGGCCAATGCTGAAGTGCTGCGCGGACTCAAGACAAGAACTTTCGACAAAGTTGCGCAAGTGCGGAAGAAATTGATAGAGGAGCTGCCGGCGCTCTTTGGTCAATCGAAATGACACCAAATCGAGCCACCGGACGTACACCTTTGCTCTAGTCTATGGAGCGTAAGCAGTTCTCCCCACGGAACTCAGATACGGATCTCCTCGAGTGCTCGCTATGATGAGCTCGAGCAAGAGCAATCTGCGGCAAGATGACGCGTTGCTCCTCGAGGAGGGACGCCTCGTGCTGTCAGACGAGCTGCTCGATACCAAGAAGCCTTGCGCCGCTACCATAGCCGCAAGGTTAAAGCCAGAGTCTCGAGGAAGGCGACTTTGTTCTTCGGCGTGTTCAGTCCGCCAAGAATTCCAACAAGTTGACGCTGGCGGGAAGGCCCTTATCGGGTGAGACAAGTCACGAGGCCCGGCGCTGTCCGCCGAGACCGAAGAAGGCCTACCAAAGGAGCAACTCCTCGAACATAGAGCATCTTCGCAAGTTTCACCCATAAGGCGCGGTTGCCGTGATCCGTTCCGGCAACCACCTTTTGTACAGGCTTTGCCGCTGTTGCATGTAACCCCTTGTACAAAGCCGGGCGCAGACCCCGTGCACTAGTAAAGCTTCTGTGTTTTGCGCTATTTGCCTTTTGCATGCTTTTCTCTGCAATTTGCATGTGTTATTTGGCATCTTTTGTGCGACACACATATCCGGTAAGCAATAGCACGCCGAAAGGCCATATGCTTGTTTCCCTCTTTTCTTTCCTTACTTTTTAAGCAGAAGGGACGTTCCTCGCGCACAAGTTTGCCGGGGGGGAAGGAAGTGGAGGATGAACCAAGTGCCGTTCAAGAAAGAGAAGCTTGCCGGATCATGAAAGCTAAGTTGAATTTGGGCAGTTCAAAATTTTAAGTTGCCTCCCTTGAACGATCACACTTTGTATGGAAAACTTATGCTCGGAGGAACCTACCCGTGAGTAGCCGCACCCTTACCTTGTTTTTGAGCACACTCAACGATTTAAGCGAGCTGCGACAAGTGTTGCGGCCCTTGTTTCGCTTTCGAGTCCGCCAAGAAGCCAAGTGCTATGACTAGTCAAGGAAGGTTGCTTGCCGGTGAGACCTTGTCCAGCAAGCTGCTTCGAGTTTAGCACTCAGCGCTCGCGGCAAGGGCCCATTGCCGGCAAGTTTCCTAGAAGCGTAGGATTGAAGCATGCAAAGTTGAGGATCCGAACAAGGGAGATAACATCGCATCTCATCGATCAAAATAAAGATAATATCCGACGAGGGAATAACTCCTCGCGATGACTAATGAGTTCACAACATCCTATGCAGCAACAAAAAGAGATAAAGATACAGGAGGCCTAGTCTATGCGGTCGCCCTCCACCCTGGGGATCTTGTCCACTTTGGCAATAATGTGGGCGACCTGCTCCTTCGTGAGCCTCCATGTTCGCGTCGGCCGCAAGCTGCGAAGAACGTTGGTGAGGTTTATGCCAGGGTTGCGGTATACAATCTTCGTCAGCACGCGCTCCATGGTTCCCGTGCACAGCCGGCGAGTCTCCTCGGCAAGTTGCGCGGGGATCTTCTTCCGCAGATCTGCAAGGGCCGGCGCGATCCCCCTGAAGAAGAGGCTGAGCTTGGCGCTGTGAGCGAGATTGGGATCCGGGGAGTAGATGAGGTGCTCCAGCTTCAGCGCCAGCAACTCCTGGTCGATGTCGGACGCGGAGGACACCAAGTCTTCGGTCCATAACTCGACAGTACGGCGGAACTGCTCGGCTGCTCTGTTGGCGCTGTCCACCAAGGTGCGCTCCTCGCGGAGCTCCTCCTTCAGCTTGGTCTCCCGATCCCGGGCGGCGGCGAGCGATTCCCGCAGCATGGAGACTGTTAGCTCAAGATCTTTGATGGAGTCCTTGGCGGCCCTCAACTCATCGTCTTTCTTGGAAAGACGCACCCGGAGTTCTGAGTTGGCCTGGTGATCCTCCTCGCGGCCCCGTGATGAGCGCTGCAATCTTCTCCACGCTCGCTTTCAAGAACTCCTCCAGCTTTGCGACTTTGGCGGCAAGCTCTTCCTTGGCGCTCCGCGGCAGCCGCGGTGGATTTCACCTCCTTCAGCCTCCCGCCAAGGGCTTGCTCCCGAGCTGCAAGGTCCTCTTCAGAGGAATCGAGGTTGACCTTCCGCTGGGCGAGTTCTCCTTCGCCGGGACAGCTCCACCCCGACGAGCCGCTGCTGCTCTTCGGCCTCGGCCTTCTCCAAAGAGCCACTCTTGATACTCCCGGAGAGTTGCTCACGCCTCCGCCACCTCGGAGGGCAGCCTGGTTGGCGGCGCTGAGCTCCGCCAAGACGCTTCTCCATCTCCTCGGCGGCCTTGGCGGCGAGGGCCTCCCGAAGCGAAGCCACTGCCTGACCCGGTAAAGGGCCAGGAGCTGGTGAAGCAGCTTCTCCTCGGCCCGCCCGCCCGCCTGGCCCTCGACGACCTTCAAGCCCGCGGAGGCGAGGACCTCTCCGTCAAAGGCCTCGCCCACGGAGTCATGACGAAGAGCCCCACGGCACTGGATGAAGACGCCGTTGGGGGCCTCAAGTAGTAGCCGGGCTGCTCCTCTCCGCGGAGGGATCGGCGATCGGGCGAAGACTTGATGCTCCCGCCGCCCGCCGGGCGGGTGCGGTCGCCGCCCCTCCCCGCCGCTGCATCCGCAGCAGGGAGGGCCTCTGGCGACGTGGGTCTGGCGGTTCCCCGCCAGATCTCGGCGATAGGGGCGCTGCGTGCCACCGCCAGACGCCTCCTCAATGACGGTGACTTCGCTCTCCATCTCGCCGGTAGGAGGGGGATCTAGAGGAAGAAGAAAAGCAGAGAAATTCAAGCAAATATCCAAAAGGGACGACACCAAGAAGGCGAAGCAGAACCTACCTTGGCGGACGCCGCTGGCGGGCTCCTCGGCGGAGTAGCCACCTCGCCGCTACTCGCCCTCGGCGGAGTACCCGCCGGCGGGTACTCCCCCTGCCGAATTCGACCTTGGCGGGACGGCGGGCCTGCGGCTCCTCGGGGCGACCTCCGGACGCTCCTGCTGCTGTGGCTCCGCTTCGCACAGATAAGACAAAACATCAAGGCGTTAGTACAGACCAAAACCTTCAAACACGCCCGCAAGCGAGAGGCGGAACCCAGACTTACGTTGGGCGCTGGGGCTGCTCCCGAACAGCGCTGGGTCCGCAAGTTCGACTCCGCACGCCCGCTTGCCAAGCGGGCGAAGTCGTCTGTGGTCTCGCCACGGCACCTTGGCCTTCTTCGCCGCTACCGGGTCAAGGTCCCAAATTGATGCAAGCAACAAGATTAGCATCAACAATGATCAAGGCGAGACTTGAGAAGATAAAATCCCAGATACTTACTCCTGTTCTCCTCGCCGCCTTCGCCAAGACGGAGAAGTCAGACTACCGAGCGCTGCCGGCGCGAGGAACGGAGGCGAGGGCCCTCGGGCGCTTGGTGGTCCTCGGGCTGGGGCTGCGACCTAACCTCTGTGCAGCCGGGCCCGAGAAGTGGGCGGAGCCACCGCCTCCGCCCCGAGAAGACCTCGCCTGCTGGCGCCGACCTGCGGGCGCCTCCGCTGGCTCACTGGCGGCCGCTTCCGCCGTGGCTGGTGCTCCGCCGCCTCGGCGCAGCTTGGCTTTCCCGGAAGCTTGCGCCGCCCGGCGAGCTGGTTGTTGCCGGGGCCTGCGCCCCGCCTGCCGCCGCCATGGAGGCGCTTCAGCGGAGAACGCTTAGGGCTTGCCTGGGCGGGAGGTCTCCATGACGAGGAGAGGTCGCCGGCGAGAGATCCGTGGACCCGCCGGCGTCCTCGGCAGCCCCGACGCCCTCGGCGGCCTCGGCGCCTCCTCCTCCTCCTCCTCCTCCTCCCCGACCGCTCGGCTGGGCCCAAGTGTCCTCCGCTGCGCCCTTTCCTTCTCGTGCCTCTGCTCCCTCCGGCGGTGCCACTTCTTGCCGCGGTTTGGTCAGCGATTCGGGATCCTGAGTACCTCAACGAGGTGACCCCGGCGAGCGCTGAGGAAGCCGCAGAGTCTGCAGATCTCCGCCTCCGCTCGGGCCGGACGCTCGCTGCCTCCGCCTCCTCGAGGCAGCCGCGAACTTTCCTGCCACTGCAGCTGCGGCTGCCCTCTTCAACCCGAGAGGCTATGTGTGCAAGCTCCCGATCGGTGGTGTCCCGCCAGATGTTCCTTGATGTCATCCTTGTTCTTCGCCACCTCCTCTAGGTTGTCGGGAAGCTGAGGATGTCCGATGGATCGGGCGAAATCCACGAGCTGCCCATGCCGCAAGCGAATCACACGCGGGCATCATGGCGCAGAGACTATCCCGGGCTGTGCTTTGCAGAGGGGCACCACTCCCCGGGGAGGTCTGAACCACTCTGGATGGGCCGGGTCATATTTGAAGAGTTCCTGACCATCCCCTCAGCTCCAGCCCGTCGTGAAGTTGAAGTTCAGCCCGGGGCGCAGCCTCATTATATCCCCAGCGCCGCCGTACTCCCAGGCCGGCCTTTTCCTGTCCTGGAGAGGGGCAATGCGACGGCGGAGGAAGTCTGCGCCTACTTCTGCAACGGACAGCCCGCGGACCGGAGACGAAGAACTGGATGAGGGCGACGTTGAGCTTAATATCGTCCAATCCAGCTCGCTTCCGGTCTCGCCGCGCACAATGGGCGCAGCGCGCGCGCTGTGAAGGGCTGTGGCTCATCTCGACGATCCAAAGACTAATCCAAGACGCCATTCTTCCCACTTGCCGCGAGCTCCCGGCAAGCACGATTCCTTCAATTTCAGACGAAAACCCAAGAAATTCCTCCTGGAGGGGGGCCGCCTCCCCTAGGAGTGAAGAAGTGCCTAAACAGCGCCACATTTGGTTGTATCCTATGAAATTTTCGCACATGTGCGCGAAAACCGCCATTGTGAGGATGGCGCTGGGGTGAAGTCAAGAAGGTGGAAGCCGATGTGTTCATGATATCGCAGAAGAAATCGGAGAAGGGGGGCAAAGGCCGCAATGAAAGAAAGCTGCAAGAAGTAGTACCCGCCGGGTAGTTGTCCTTGGTGGCGGCCGGATGAGCTCGTCCGAGGATGCGCCGCTGGTCTTCTTGGCCCAGAACAGGTAGTACTTGTTCCAGAGTTCCCGCACGCCGAGCCACGGCGTGAAGACGACGTTCTGCTTCCGCAGCAAGGCCAGCTTCGCCGCTTGCTCAGATTTCTCCTTCTTGGTCTTCTCCGCCTTCCCCTTCCCCTTCCCGGTCTTCGGGGCCAGGGCGGAGGCGGCGAGGGAAGGAGGGCGAAGAGTCCGGCGGCGCCGCAGATGCGCAAGAGACGGCGGAGGAGATGTAGAGGCGGAGCGCAAAGGGGATCTCTGGAGAAGAGAGGAGATGCAATGAAAGCGAAGGAGGGGAACCGTCCCTGCTTCCTCTGCTTTTATGGGGAAGTGGGGGGGGCGGCGTTCCGCTCTTTCCATTGAAAGAACGTGGGCACGTCCCATCCCACGACGCCGCAATCGACGCTGCCATTGTGGAGGGATGGCGGATGCGAAGTGGATTCGACACGCCATGGGCGCGTGTGCCGATGCAGACTGCTTTTGGGCCCGCCCAACAGCGCTGGCACCGTGTGTGGCCCAGCCGGGGCTCTGTCGGTTAGACTAAGATAGGGGTACCTTAGTACCCCAACTTGTGCACGGGCAGTTGCAGCCTCCCGTGGCAGGGTTTACCACGTGCTAGCCGGAGACCCTCCTATTCCGCGTCAAGCCATCCAAGAACCAAATATACAAGACAGAAGATCAAGACCCCGGCAAGCGGAGCTTGCCGGGAAAGCCATTCAGGCTCAAGATTACATCACTCACGCACGACCCCGGCGAGAGGAGCTCGCCGGGAAGACTAGAAGACTACAACAGACAAGACACGCCTCGGCGCTATACGCGTCACGGCGAGGGCCCGGGAAGCGACAAGTTACAGAGCCCGGCAAGCTCCCGGGCCCGGCAAGATCAAGACCCCGGCAAGGCGCTTGCCGGGAGAGCTGCGCTGTGTGCCTGCGCTCCAGCTCATCGGCCCACGCGTCGCCCTGGGGCCTTTCCAGGGACGCGTGGCGGATGGCTGTGCAGCCTGGGGGACACGGTGGCACTTCACGGTGGTGGATCCATCGCCGCGGCGCACGGAGACGACGGCGGGAGCTTTTGGGGTCGACGGCGACGGGCATTAAATGCCCTTGTCCCCTCTCACAAAAGTAGGTAGAAACCACTGTTCATGCAATCGTAGCTTCACTGCTCCCAAGACTGCTCCAACTACCACCTCTTTTACCTTTTTACCCCTTTCTCCCACGCTGACACCGCTCGGTGACCCTTGCACTATAAAAGGAGGCCCATGCACAACGAGGGAGAGGGTCGCCAGTTCGACTCATTCAACGCTACAACGCCACCATACGCCATTCTCTTGAGCAAGATCAAATACAAACACAAGCAGCAAGAGGGGTTTTCTCTCCGGAGAGCCCAAGCTGGGTAAAACTCCGCCTGCGGCGTCGCCTCGATCTGCTCTCTGGCCTCCTCCGCCTCAAGACCGCACTTCACGAAGGGGCCCCAGCCCCATAGGTGCCGCGGCGGGCAGGGCTCCCCCGGCACTCAAGATCCCCAAGGTGACGAGGGAGGCCATCATCTCTGCCTTCTCCGACGGTGTGCGCGAGGTCAAGATGAAGGAGGAGCTGGCAATGCATGAAGACCTATGCACCTCCTTGGAGCTGTTCAACTTGGCAACCAAGTGCGCCAGGGCTGAGGAGGGGCGCCTCTCCCTCCTCGAGCTACCTGCCGCGGACCCCGAAGAGAAGAAGCCCAAGGCCAAGGACGTGAAGCGCAGGGGCTGCTGACCATCGGCCGAGCGCACACCAAGCGGGCAGAGATCAGCCCGAACCCTCCAAGGGCGCATCAATCAAGCGGTACCACGACCTCCACACCCACAACACCAATGAATGCCAAGAGCTCCGGGCCGTGCGTGAAGGAAGGGTCGGCAGACGTCCCGACCGCAGCGATCGGGGCTATGGCCGAGGAGGAGGAAGGAAAGCAGGACGTTGGGAAGACCGCGGCCCGCGCCAAGGGTGGCGCGACCAACCTCGCGAGGATCGCTGGCAGGACCCGCCTCGCGAGGAAGGCTGGAGGGATCAGCCTCGCGAGGATCGCCCGCAAGGGAACGCAGGCCTCCCTCCGCTGCCGCCGCAGCAAAGGAGAAATGAAGACCGTCATCAGGACGAGGGGGCTGGGGGCTTCCAGGAACCACGCGCAATCACCTGCATTCCTGGGCGGAGCACAAGCCCCAGCCTCTCAGCGCATCTTCAAGCAGTTCGCCCGCAAAGTGAATGCATTCCTCCCCAAGCTCGAGGCCACGCGCCCTCTTAGGTGGTCAGCATGCGCCATCATGTTCAGCTCAGCGGATCAGCTCAAGTGCGCGGCCACAGCCGGAGTCCTCCCGATGCTTTGTTCCCCAATCATCAAAAATGTGCTAGTCACCAGGACCCTCATCGACGGCGGGGCAGGGCTCAACGTCCTGTCCGTGGAAATGTTCAACAATCTTTAAGTGCCCTACAGTCAGCTTCAGCCAACCAAGCCCTTCTCCGGAGTCACCGACGGCTCCACGGTCCCGATCGGGCAGGTCCGCCTTCCTATCACCTTCGGGGCACGCGACAACTACCGACCGAGCTCATCGACTTCGACGCCGCCCACATTCGCCACAGACAACGCCATCCTCGGGTACCCGCTGGCTGTTCATGGCCGTGACCCACTACGGCCATAACGCCCTCAAGATGCCAGAAGCGGCGGGGTCATCACGGTGTCCTGCGAAGAGAGAGACGCAGTGTGCTCCCTGGAGCGAGCCTTTCAGGCCGCATCACTGGAAGACCCAGACCGCGGAAGCAGGAGGCTTTCCGAGGCCGCACCCAAGAAGAAGAAGGCATCGACCGGCCCGGCACCTCAGGAGGCTGGTCCCTCAGGGCCCGCGCCTGCCCAGGGGGAGCCTCCTTCCTTCGCATAGGGAAGCGCGCCTGGCGCCCTCCTCAGGCAGGGCTCCCCTGGAGGGCCGCCGACCTCGCCAAGGTCACGAGGGAGGCGCTTGGGCACCACGTGGAGGCGTGCTTCGAAGCATGTTTCCGTCAAGAAGGAGCAAGGCAAGGAGGGCCAAACCCTCAGGAGTTCGTCAGCAAGGCCATTCGGGAGTTACAGGAGTCAAGGGTCATGAGAGGCAACCGCCGCCTACCCGCTGTGGCCCCCCATCCAGGCGAGGATGGTGGGCTGCGCGTCTGCATCGACATACCGGGGCTCAACCGAGCCGCGTCTCAAGAGTGCCTCTGGCCCTCGCGAGTGGGACGTTGCGAAGGTCCGCCCCACAGCTATGTGCGCATGCCTTACGGCTTGCCGAACGCGGCTGCTGCGCACCAGCGTCTCATGGGGGCCATCTTGGAGGCTCAAGAGGTCAGGCGTGCCGCAGCCCTGGCGGAGATGGAGATGGCCCGCGAGGAGCCGCCAGCGCCTCCGGAGCCTCCAGAGGCCCCTGGGCCTGGGGGCTCGTGAGGATCGGCTCCCGCAGCCCACCGAGTCTGCTACACCAACACTCCTTCGTCCCCAACATCATTAGGTGACATATTTTAAGTTTCATTTCTGGCTGGGAGCGCCCTCAGGGCCGCATTATTCCCAGGCCGCGTGGGTCCGTCCCTGCGACATGTATCCCTTTTATTTCATGTTCCTGGCTTACCTTATTGGGGGCGCCCCTCGGGCTGCATCATCCCCAAGCCGCTCGGGCCTGACCCAGCGGCATGTACCCTTCTTGCGTTTATCTTAGGACTATGCTTTCGATCCACCATGCTTGTTATTTGGTGCCTTTCTCTCCTGGGTGTCGGAATCTTGGGCGTTAAAGGGGGGGTGCCTGAGCATCGCGACTCAGGGCTCCTATCGGCTCTCCGGCCCTCACCCTCTGGTCTTGTCCACAGCATCGCGACATGGCATGCCAGCGACGGCTGAGACCAGCCTGAGCCAGACCGAAGACGAGAGCACCGCATCCGCCAAATTTGCAGGAACACACTCCAAGATAAGGCCCAGAGCCAGGTGCAACCCGCCTTGAGGTAGGGTCCCATGAGTCCTGCGCTGGCTCACGGGTACCCCAATACACCTCGCCAGGCCTTTCATGCCCTCCACAAAGAATTCTAACAAATGATCGCCGATTGTCGTGACAAACCCTCGTTCCTTCTGTGATGAGCCTGCAGGGTCCCTCCAAGGAGCATTGCCAAGCAACCTCACATCGGCCAAGGCACGGATCTAACGCCGCACCAGAAGCGCTCGACCCTCGAGATAAGTCACTCTCATCGGTTATCACAGCATCGCCCCGCACCAAGTGCGATCCCATGTTAGCAATGTCGCCTCCTTTCTCACCAATGATGGCTGCTTGAGTGCTAAGGGGACCTCCCGAGCATCGCGACTCGAGGCTCTACCGACCTCGGGCCGCCACCTCCGCCTTGACCACGGCATCGCGACACAGCATACCAGCGACGGCCGGCCGCTTTGGGACTGGACTGTCGGCGTAGAGCATCAAGCCCTCGCGAGGTCTGAAAGGAGGAAACTAAGCTAAAACGGAATAAGCATCTCGTACTACTTCACAACATTGTTGAGGATATCGCTTATCGTTATCGTCTCGGTCATCTAGGGATTAGAGATTAATCAGAAATCGGCCGATTAATCGATTTTATCGGTCGACTATCGGATATTTTTTTTGCAAATCCTAGATTCCCAACACTAAAATACACTATGTTCAACACCAAAACAATATTGGACAAAAGTGTTACCTTGATTCATAGCCTTTGAATCCTTGTATAATGACAAACAAAATAAGACAACAATACATATTACATACCAATGTCCACAAAACACAAATAAACATAGTTTTTGCAAACATAGTGCCTTCAATAGGTCCGATTTATTGGTAGATTCCCGATAAATCACTTGCCAGGGCGATAAATCAGCTCAAAAGATAAACGTTGAAGATAAGGCATAATCTTATCGGTCACCCCCCGAGTAGCGATAAATCGGAAGATTAATCGCCGAATCGGAAGATTTTTTGAACAGTGCTTCACAATAAGGATCATATTGACAGACAGAGCTACAAACATCTTACAAGCCCCCGTGGGGTATATTCTTGGCCCCTCGCAGGAACAAAAGGCGCGAATCCTAAGGAGTCCTAACTACAGGGGGCATCGCGGCAGACGCCATCATCAATAGTGGGCCACCCAACACCGACGCCAACCCCATCCAGATTAGAGGCGGCGACGGCTTGACAAGCCCGCCCTGCTCTAGGAACGGCGCAGGCTCGGGGGCTCGTAGCTATCGTCGCTCGTTTCCGGAGTCGCGAAGAGCTCGGCGGAGTCACTGGATCCTCCCGCGCCTCCGTCGCTTGAGGAGCGGCCAAGGGAGCGATCGGTCGGCCTCTGTCTCGCCGCAGCAGGGTCCCGACCGCCTCTCCCGGGGCAGCACTCCAGCCGGCGACCCTCCGCATCGAAGACCTTGAAGGACATCACCGAAGCACCATCGTACTCCAGATGGATCGTGAGGGCGCCCCTCATCCTGCAGACCCGGGCGACCTCGCCCTAGCCTCGAGTCATGAAGACCTCTCCCGGGGCAACGACCGCGACCTCTGCCACGGTCGCGAGGGTGCCGCAGCCGGCGTGCTACAGCCAAAGCCCCAGGGGTTCCCCCTGCCGGACGACGGAGGCGAAGAAAGAAGGGAGACGAATCCAAGACTTAGGAGGCGTGGCGGCGTGAAGCACGAACTCTCGGCAGGAGCCCTCGGCGTGGACTCCAGGGGGGAAGACGCACACCTTCGTGACCCACCGGCGTCGGCGGCGGCGCCGCTCGTGGTGTTCGGCGTCGACTCCTTCAGAGCCGCCAATGTGCGCATACAAGGGAAGAGGGAACCCTGGTGGCGGCCGCTCACACCAGGGTCTTGACGCTTCCTAGCGAGTGCCCTCGCCCTAACACCAGAGGGCAGGCCGCTTCTTTGGGGGAAGCGGGTCAGGATCCTCTTGGGGAGCTTTTCCCTTCTCTTCCACGGAGAACCGGCGGATCGGAGCCATTGCAGCAAGATGGAGCTAGGCCCAGAAAGGAGGAAAAGCAGAGGGATAGAATGGAAGGGCGCGCGCCGTTCCATACTTATAGCCAGTGAAGGCCAACCATCGACCTCCACGATCACAGGTAATCATGACCCGCTTTGCATGCAGGGACTTGTCGAATCCGAGCGGTTACCAAGGCGTCGTGGGGAAGCAGTGCCGCCCATGTCCAATCAACCGCCACGCGGCGCTCAAGGTCCTTGATCGTTAGGGCTCGCGACGCTTCAGACTTGCCCTTTCGCCTCCGCCGGCCAAGTTCAAGCGCCAGGGGCCGGGGCTACTTGTCGGCGTTGGGAACGGGGTCCCCAGACTTGCCTGCCTGCAGCCCAGCACAGCCCATCTTCATCAACACAAGCTCAAGACCCTCGTGAGGGGCCAAGAGATGGGCGGACGACAAGGAGCTTCTCGAGCACGGTCTCGTCGAGCTGTCTCACGAGGAGGCGGAGAGTGCAAGGCGGGTACCTCGCGAGGTGCCCATGACGCAAGCCATGATTTACCAAGGGCGCCAGATCAGGCGCCAGCCCAGCAGATGTCCTCCTTTCCTCTTTGGTGCAAAGGAGCAAGCGCAGCGAGAGCATCAAGCAAAGGCGTCCATTTCGGTGCAACAAGACCAAGACCAGCCCAACGACCGGAAGGAAGTCATTGTGGAGCCCAAGCCAGCGTCCACCACGAGCCTTTGACAAAGCGAGGACCAACTTTAGTTAGGATAAGTGTACCATTGTTCCCCTTCAAAATGGCTAACAGCCATGCGCCCTTCCCGCTCAATATTTGGGAAGAGGCCCAGGGCCTTTGCCTATAAATAGGACTAGCCACCCCTAGGGTAGAGGCATCTGGACCTGACCTAGCAATCGGGATCCTCACCAAGAAACCAGTAGATAGAGTGATTGAACTCCTCCCAGCAGTTCGTCGCACCAGCCAAGAACAGACCCTCGCGAGGCTGTTCTTCCTTGTACTGTTCATCATCCGCCCAAGAGGCAATCCACCTCACCACACACTGGAGTAGGGTATTACACCACAATGGTGGCCTGAACCAGTATAAATCTTGTGTCTCTCATGCTGTTCTGTTTGGTAGTTTAGATCCTAGCGATTCGGTGAGGAGCGAGCCGGTAGAGGGTTGAATCTCCGCACGCACCCCAGTGTTCGAACCTCAAGGGTCTGCCAGAACCCGAAATCCGACAAAGGTGATTTGGCGCCCACGAGGTATGAATGGGGGCGGGCGGGAGGGGGGGGGGGGTTGGGAGGGGTGTGGAACCATGTCTTACAAACGCATCCACGTCTACCATACCAAGTCGATTCAAATCAAATTTTGAAATATTAGCTTGCCACTTCTTTTTTAGATGGAGAGATGATGCTTGGGAGTAATGTGTTTTACATGCTCGTTGCTAGAGATTTACCATATGACAAATAGTTGACCCACTCAAAAACGCGAATCAAACCCAAAATGAAATATCTCGATTCAATGAAATAGCTCGTTCAGTAGGTCAAAATAGTGAACTAAATCCAAAATTGAACACCTCAATCGAGTAGCATGTTGTACAGTATTATAGTACTCCATGAACATGTTGAAAGTCAAATTAATGAACTTGTTTGATATACGCATATATCCATTCATGTGTGGATTGCAGACAACATGTTCCCCTATTTAAATATTTGAATGCAAGTTTATATCGAAACATGGTTTATATCAGTCTTTGATGCACAAAACGCGGCCTCCCCCTCTCCCGGACTCCTGTTCTCTCTCTCTCTCTCTCTCTCTCTCTCTCTCTCTCTCTCTCTCTCTCTCTCTCTCTCTCTGACAATCTTCAATTCTGTCGCACGCATCCGACACAAAAACCTTGTTGGTCCCTCTCCATTTCTCTCCATCTCCCTCTCTCTCTTTGTGTGTGTGTGTGTGGGGGGGGGGTCTTTCTAGTTCGCATGCATATATACACCATCTATAGGTCTCTCTCGCACACTATGTATGATACTCTAGCTAGTCCAAGCTACATATCTTGGGTGTACTCATCGTATGCATACAAATTCCGTGGCTCTTTGCCCGTAACTCTCTCACGCACCACTATGTCATCTCGGAGCTCTTCCCCCCTCTCTCAAACTCTCCATCCACCTGGGTCACACATACACATGCATATCTCACTCGCACTCGATAGGCCCATCTAAAACTCTATCTCTCTCCCTCATTCTCTCTCCATCTCACACGCACACACACAATCTCATGCCCAGCTAGCCAAGTATGATGGTCTCTCACTCAATTGTAGGCACACGCAGTCCCCCCTATATGTATATGACTAGCTAATCTTAGTCTCCATCACAAACATGTGCATGGTCTATCTACATTTCTCTCGAGGCATCTTTCTATTGCGCACACACTCCCTCGATCTCCCACCCATATAGTTCCCTCACGATCTCAAGGGGATCTCTCTATCACAAACACACCCTCTCTCCCTCCCCATGCGTCCATGCCATCCATGTGTCCCTCTCGACCTCTGTTCCTTGTTGGCCAAACCTCTATTGGACATGTGCTACAGGGGTGTCTCTCTCCGTTGCAAACAATCACACACTAGCTATCTTCATGTATCTCCTCGCCTCGCTTTTCCATCTCGGAGATGCATGCGTGATATGTTCGCATAAGAAACGAAAAAACACACACTCTCTCTAATTTATCGTTTGTTGTCACTTTCTCTTTCACACACATACTCTTTTTGAACACTTACTCATTCTCGTTCACACGCACTTGATCTGTCTTGACTGAGGCACTCTCCTTGGTCCATAGCATATAGATTTATTGAAAAGTCAAACATCACAAAGTTTGACCATGTACATGGAGAAAAAGAATTACATCTAGTACGGCAAACATATACCATCAGATTCACCATGAGATGTAGTTTTGTATGATGTATCTTTGGTATTGTAGATATAAATAACATTTGCGTAAACCTGATCAAAGTTTCCAAAGTTTGACTTCTAAAAAATTTACATGCACTGCATTATCGAGCGGATGGAATATCTCTTTCCCCCTCTCAGCTATCTGACGCACCACTCAGCCTTATCGGGGCTCCTCAATCTCTCTCAAACTTTATTGGTCAGTTTTTTTCGTGACCTGACCCTCATGCCTTGATGGCCGGTCTTTGGTGTGGACGTGAGATGTAAAATATTTCTGGCTTGCCAGGCTTGTGTGGTGCTGAAGTGTTTGGTTCATGCCTGGGCCAGGCAAAGCATCAACGTCCCATCAATCAATCCATGCATCAATTATTTAATGCTAATATCCATCCATGTTGCTGTTAGCCTCATGGCCGCACGACTAGGCACGGCCAGGCGTTCGAAATCGGTCGCCTGGGCTAGGCTACTTGCGATGTCTGGAGTTCAGCCAAAGCTAATTAAAGTGCAAGGAACCCAGGCTAAGCGGGCTTTCTTTTCACGGGTAGCAACCAATCAAGCGTGCATGAAATCCAGCCACAACCCTGTGCCACGCAAAAGATGCTCAGGCGCAAGCCAAACCGCCTTATATCTCCATGGTTCACACACACATGTCTTGCTCGCGCTATACATATAGACCCATCCAACACTCTCCGCCTTGTTCTCTCTCCATGTGACACACACCCCTAAGTACCATAATCCTCACTCCATCATAGGCGCAAGCATTCCCCCCCTCCTAAGTATGATTATCTCTTACTAGCCATCAGGAACACACGTATTGTCTCCTTCCATCCACACGTCTATCTCGATATCTCTCGGGGCATCTTCTATCGCGCACACACCTTGTCACTCGATCTCCCACCCATGTAGTCCCATCACGATCTCCAGGGGATCTCTCTATGACAAACACACACTCTCTCCTCCCCATGTCTGCATTTTCTCCGTACGTCTCTCTCGACCTCTCTCCCTTGTTTGTCAGACCCCTCTTGGCCACGTGCTAGGGGTCTTGCTCTCTCGGTTCCAAACAACCACACACTATCTCCTCACCTTGCCTCCGTTGTCGAAGATGCATGTGTGATATGTTTGCATAAGACACGCATGCTTTTTCTCTACTTTTATCGTGTGTTGTCCATGCCTCTTTCACACACGCACACACACTTTTTCCTCTCTCTCTCTCTCTCTCTCTCTCTCTCTCTCTCTAGTTAGGGACTCTGTCACGTCCATAAGCATATGGATGTTTTGAAAAGTCAAACCTCAGAAAAGTTTGACCAGGTATATGTGGAGAAAAACATTTACATCTGGAACGATCATTAGATTCATCACAACATGTACTTACTTCATACTATCATTTATCTTTGGTATTGTAGATATAAGTAAATTTTTTATAAACTTGGTCAAAGTTTCAAAAGTTTGACTTAAAAAAATGTTGGAACTACATTATCGAACGGAGGGAGTAGCTCTTTCTCTCTCTCTCTGCTATCTCTCACGGGCCTCCCCTCTCACTCAAACTCTCTATACCAACGGATTATACGCTCACTGTGTCAGCGTATAGCTGCGTATAGTGTTTACTTGACCGGTCAACCAATCCACATGCTGCCTTGTCAGCTCGTGTTCTGTATCTTCGTGTGCTGGCCCATGTGGCAGTGGGTGAAAATAAGTAAACTAGAGGCCCATCTAACATGCGGTGAAGTAAACAAAGTTGAAACCACTCGGGTAGCACCCCGCACGCTAGTAAATTGAGGGCGCATTGAGGACAAACTTCTTGCGCGCGAACGACGCACTCACGCACAATTCACCACTGCGCGGCGGCATGCACAGAAGGATGCACTCGCGCACACCCAACACACAACACACACCAGCACACGTGTACACCGGCGTCGCCGCTGGTTGAGATGGACGGCGAGGCAGCCAACAAGCGGAGGCGGCTCGAGCCAAAACCGCATCCGGCGAGCCTGGACTTCATCAGCAGCCTCCCCGATGACATGTTGCTCGTCATCATCGGCCTCCTCCCCACTAAATCTGCCGTGCAGACCGCCCTTCTCTCCCGGCGGTGGCGCCCCCTTTGGCGTTGCGTCCCCCTCAACCTCACCGTTGACAGCTGCCTCTGCGACGGGGATTGCAAACGCATGGCCGCAGTCTCCAAGATCCTTTCATCGCACCCTGGGCCAGCCAAACGCCTTGACATTCGCATGTTTAGTACCAACTGCAAGGTCCAACCCAAGTTCGACGAGTGGTTCTTATCCCCCGCCCTAGATCAGCTCGAGGAGCTCAGCTTTGAAGCTGGACGATGTCGCTCTCTACCACCGTCCACGCTCCGCCTCACGCCAACGCTGCGCCGTGCTAGCTTCAACTCCTGCTATCTTCCCCAGACTAATGTCGCGCCCGCCCTTCTTCTCCCTCAACTCAAGCAGCTCGACCTCTTCGACGTTGTCATCTCGAAGAAGGCTATGGAGCACCTGCTCCGCAGCTATACTGCGCTCGAGTACCTTCGTCTTGAGCAGATCCACGGGTTCATTAGCCTCCACATCGCCTCGACGAATCTCCGATGGATTTATGTGTCTTGCTGGCCCCGCAACAAGACATCAATTGGGAAGAGATCACTCCAGCTGTTCCACGTTATGGTCATTGAGAATGCGCCTTTCCTTGAGAGATTGCTTGTATCGGATCTAGAAGGTCCAACAAAAATCAAGGTCATTGACGCGCCGAAATTGACAGCGTTGGTGTACCCGTCTACCAAATTCTACGAACTCTTTATTGGATCCGTAATCATTCAGGTACATCACTCATCTTCTTCTCCGTCTTCTTGAAATTCACATTTTTAAATTTCTTCTTGATGTATTTACGACCGCCTTCCAGAAAATGATTCCCACAAGCTTGACCCAGTCCATGCGCACAGTGTAGATCTTAGCACTAAAATCTATCGGCCCCAATCTGGATCAAGTTGTTGGATTCCTTACATGCTTTCCGTGCACGGATAAGCTACTCATCGAGGTGAAACTTCTTTCCTATAAGTAAACGGTAATCACAACGTAGCTCAATTTTTTTGTAATTTTCCCAAATTACGATGACAAGTGTAGTGTTCAAAATGCATCTACGCACTACACCAAAAGAAATGTTTTTAGTATTTTTTTCTCACGTGATCACCTGCATCGTTTTTATGTTGTACTACCATAGTAGCCTAGGCTAGTCATAGTGGAAAGTAACTTAGACTACTCCAGTAACTCTATGGTTACCCTAAGAGCAAGTACTACCTCTTTCCTGGTTTACTCTTCCAATTTTGTAGTATCAAAATTTGACCATAGATTTAACTGACAAAATGTTAATGCATGTCACTAAGAACTATATCATTGGATTCGTATTTGAACATAATTTCAAATGGTGTAATTCTTAGTGACATGCATTGGCATTTTCTTAGGTAAATCTATGGTCAAAATTTTACACTGAATACGAGGTAGTATTCCCTCCGTCCCAAAATTCTTGTCTTACATTTGTTTAGATATGGATGTATCTAACACTAAAATGTAACTAGATACATCCATATTTAGACAAATTTAAGAAAAGAATTTTGGGATAGAGGGAGTACAAAAGTGGGCTATGTAGGCCAAAACATGTGCCAAATTCACTTGTGATGCATTTGGCATCGATGCCCCTCCATTGCTCACCTAGTGCCCCAGTCTGGATCACCTACTTTGCTCCGGTGACAAATTAACTCACACAATGAAAAAACACTGCGTGGGAGAGAAAGAGAGAGGACTGAGGCAATAAAAAAACACTTGTTTGGGAGAGTGAGAGGCTGGTGTAGTTGGTTTGATTGATTTGTTTATACATGCGGGTCTGTGTGCACAGCGGTGCCAACTCTCTCACATCGCGAGAGCGGTGCCAAAATCTTTTGATTTGACATCGATGCGTATTATGTGGCATACTTTTGTGAAATATGGCATCTGCCACATAGTGGAAGGCAACAAATACCCAAGCTCTTCACGTGCTCCTAGTTAAATGAGAGGAAACAAAGAGAGAGAGAGAGAGAGAGTGAGTGAAAAAATATTACTAGCCAGCCAACCCTATCATATGAGCGAATGATATTGGTACCTCTTGATGACATGGCAATCTTATGCAGCCAGTTGCTCTAATATGATCTCTTCTTTTGCAGATAAAAAAAGACCCGAAAGTGAAAAATGTCCTGCACTATAACAATCTCATCGAATGCCTTGATCTCCATCTTACAAAAATTGATTTGATCGACTACGGAGGCAGCACATCTAAGATTAAATTGGCCAGGTTCTTTGTTCTGGAGGCAAGTGTGCTCAAGGTAATGAGGTTTGGCATTCTCTGGCACAACAATGAATGGCGTGCTGATCACCGCAAGCGTCTAAGCCTAAATGACAAAGTCTCCGCAGAAGCTGAATTTGTTTTTGAAACATCAAGTGGCCAAAGACTCGAAAACTTATTTGCCCATTAGTGACTTGTCAGGGCGATGGGTTTTAGTTTGTACAATAATGCTGCATCCACCTAAAGTAACGAAAGTTCTTACGTAAACTTCCTAGTAATTCCCTCTTCGTAGGTGCAGCATTACTCCTAACATTTGTAATATTAGTTTGAAACTTGTAATATTGTCGTGTCCTATTCCTGCATTTTCAAAATCCTGCGAATCAAACAGGTCCTGAGTTGGTGATGATGTTGTGCCTCCCATCTTTCACCAATAGCCGTTGGATCTAGATCTGACGCATACAAACCAAGCTTCTCCATTTTTGCAAAAAGATGCCCGCACTTGTTCCCTATTTACAAACAACTCCTTGTCTCTCACAATCAGCCTTATCTCCTCCCCACCACATCTAGAAGGTCATGGAAAAATCTGTCGCGATGGCCGCTGCCGGAGCTGTCCACCCCCAATCTTTGTGTTCCGTGCAATGCACGGGCATCTACGCATGGGAAATTATGTCAAACAGGGCTAGTTGTAAGCAGGCTAGCTCTACAGCCATGATGATAGTGACTGCAGACGGTGAGGCTGACTACGGTATGCCGAACACGGCGCCTATACGCAGGTGTCATCTCCGGTGCAGGGTCTTGTCACTTCACTGTGAGGAGCAGCACGTAATAATTTGACCAACGGGTAGTACAGTGCTAGTACTCCTACTACTACATTAGTAGTACTACTACTAGTACTAGTAGCACCACCGTCTGGATTTAGGAGTACTACCACGTCCATCTGGATTTTAGTATTTGACTAGCAATATCTAGTAATGCAAGTCACAAAAATTGTACTACTCCCTCTGTGAATAAATACATGGTGTTTTATTCCTATCGGCGAGAGAACTTAATGTTTTTTTGCTAACTAGAGTACTAATAGGATTACATGCAATGAACTAAACACTGCATGTCATGTTTGGTAGTCTCAAGTCATTGAAAGCATGCACGGCCCACATCTCTCATTGGTTGATATGTCACGAAATAAGAAACAAGGAGGGAGTTAATGCACCGTGCCTAAGTGTTTTGGGATTATTTGGTTTTCGTAAGCTGACTTACACAACATTTTTGTTTACATGCATTAACATTTTATTAGTTAAATCAAAGGTCAAAACTTGGCGCAAAATGCAAAGGGGACCAATAAACCAGTAAACATCAAACTTCTCTCGTTTGGCCCCAACTAGAGGTCCGGTGAGATGACTATACTGCACCGACACGGAGGGGGACACAACTTCATTGACTTATGGCAACTGCCTTTGGGTGAATGACACGTGGGCCCAGGGGGTGGCTGGCCCACCTATCATACAGCCAAAGGCAGGTGCAGTAGAGGGCCGAGGAGTAGTACGAAATCCTACGCACCTACACACGCTAACCAAGGGCAAGAGTGATCACTCGAATCACAAGATCAGTTGACTAGAAGCTAAGCTAGTACCATGGAGGCGATGAGCGCGAGCATTAGCTGGCTGTGCCAGATGGTCCACGACGCCGGCCTGCGGCCTGGCACCGAGGAACGTCTCCAGGTAGTATTGCTTGAGGCCGCCAGGCGAGGCAGCCGCTGGACGACGGCAACCGTCTCCTTGTTCGACAAGGTCCTCGTCGGTTTCCTCGACAAGTTCACCGTCGTCAAGAAGCTCGCGGACGACTTTGACGTAAGCCTCCAGCCGACGCACCCAGGATTTGCGATGCCCGCCACCCTCAACGGCCATTATGGTGACAACCTCTTCGACGCACTGGTGGCCCTGCGACTGCCCGCCGTCGCGCCGGAGAATGTCCACCTCGAGGTCGCACTCGCCGCGCAGCGCCTGGCGCAGCAAGAGACCATCGACATAATCACCCACGTCTACGTGCAAATCATCCACAAGGACTACTACATGCAAGAGGAGGACGATAGGACACTGGCCTTCTTGGACCGCAGGGCAACCTTGGACGGCACTGTTCAGAAGCATGTTGAGCTCGCCGCCAACACTGCTTCTCCTCACACGTCGGTTGGTGACCCGGCGCACTAGGACGTGAGGATTTCGTTGATGGATCCGTATGTATTTTTATCTTTCCATCAAATCCATGTAGTAGTATATGATACTACAGTAATTATCTTACCTTTCGCATCAACTTCATAATTTCCGTACATACTCCTTGCATGAACGGCACCAGAACCAAACTTCTCATTACTCTAGGAAAAATCGTTATTTTCTATCTATTGGTCGTGTCATGGAGCAGAACCAAATTTTACAAGTTACGAGTTCAAAAGAAAAAGCCTGCCGTGTTCGCGTCGCACCCCCACATGGTTGGTCCGGCATGCCGCTCAAGCAAGAATGCGTGCGGTGTTGCATTTTCACTTACAAGTGGGACCGCAGTTGAGCAAACCGACTATCGGCAAACCCCCACCCTGCCCACCACACGATGGCTGAGAAAACAAGAGGGAGAAAAGATGGCTGTAGCACGGACTCCAAGAAAATTGGTGTTGGATAGTACTCGTGTGGGTGGCATGTGCCGTACTGCTAGATGTGAATGCTAGTTATGGCCCATGCCACCCCACTATATCGATCCTATATCGAGGTACGTAGAACAAATTTCCTGCAGTCCGTGCTCAGCCCTCCTCTATCTCTCTTCTCAGCCAGCCAGCAGACGCACGGAGCCCATCGTTTGTTTGCTCACATGCGGTCCCACATGTCGCTGAAAATAAGCGACCCATCGAACTCGCACATCTTTCACCTCGACGTGCTGGTGATGAAAAACAAATCCAATAAAGATCTTCGGTGGCCGCTTTTGGAGTTACTCAAGAGTAGTAAGATTCTATTTACAGTTTAACCCAAGATGCACATCTCGTGGCTTCAACTACCACTCTATTTTCTTTCATGATACGACCTGGATGCTAGATGTCCCACGTGTCAGCAAAAGGAGGAAGAACCCGACCAAATCTTCGGTTGTGCTCTTGGATTAGACTAGTTGTGCTAACTTAAAAATTTTATTGTGTACTCCCTCCGTTCCAAAATACTTGACTTCCATTTGTCCAAAAATGGATGTACCTATTTACTAAAACATGTCTAGATACATATATATTTTGACAAATAGAAGGCATGTATTGTGCAACTGAGGGAGTAGAATGGATGCAAGGTTTTGTATTGGGAAGAAGAGTACATCCATATATTGATAGAGCGCAGTTTAGTAGATGTTCTATCACTTTTAGCTAGCACAGAGGCTAGAGATGAGATTAGTGCACTTGCTGATACTCCTACTAGATTAGAGGCTAGACATGAGACTAGATGCGAGGAAGGAACGTCTACTTCTTTACACTCGAAGAAGAAAGAAGCACGCAAGATCGAGCCTCCGCAGATCAACAATGAATGCATCGAGAAGGCACTAATCCAACTTTTAGTAGTAGTAAAATGTATTCTTGTGGTTCTTGTCTTCTTTGGTCTTGCTTTTCTAGTCAAAATTATCGTTGGAGTTCATGCAAAATGGAGGTCCGTTTGGGGTCGTGCGTTGGAGTTGGCCTTACAAGTGGGACCGCAGTTAAGGAAACCGACTATCGGCAAACCCCCACCTCGCCCGCTGCACGATGGCTGAAGTTAGAGAAACGACGAGGTTGAAGAGATTGCTCTAGCACGGACTCCAAGAAATAATATGGTGTCAGATGGATGTCGTGGTGGCGTGTGACATACTCCTAGACGTGAATGCTTGTTCTGGCCCATGCCACCCTACTACTCCTACTACTTACTCTTACTATATAGTACTAGTATCGAGGATTCGAGGTGCTGGTTACGTACAGTGAACACATTAACATATGGCTATAGTAAAAACACCCGCCCAACGTGCGAAGCATGTGAAGCTAGTACAAATAGTGTACTACTATTGTTGATTGGCCTCATCCAATAACCTGTTGCAATGCACGTACAATTATGAATTCGGAAAATATTTTTTTGCCTCGTCGCACCACTCACTCAGAGAAGCGACTCGAAAGCCATTCATAAATTTAGTGAGTTTATCACATGCATATCATTTTATTACATACAACAGGTCATCAACCCACATCGACAATGAGGATACATTATAAATACTAAAGTTTTCACCACACAAAAAATAACAAGCAATGAAATGAACTTCAACTCAACCATTCCTCGGCGTTGGAAACACTTGCTTTGAACCACAAGTGATTCTCTGGGACGGGCCATCCATTGTCGATCTGGAGACCACGCAGGACAAATCATCCAGGCTGAAGCGGCCTACTATATCAGTACCAGGGTAGGGAACCACCCACATGTCCGAGGTATAGACATAGTTGCTTCTCATAAATGGTAGTAACATTGTGTCAACAGCAGTTGGATCGCCTTTCACCATCGTCGGATAGTTTTGTTCAAGGAAGAGCGAGTTTTCTCCAAGACTATCAATTCTGTACCAGGGAGAAGGAGTTGGCGCTAGCACACTAGTATCCATCCCGAATACCATGCAACGGGTGTTGGAATAGGTCCGGAGAGTGCGACCATGGGAGACTACACCTGCTTCCTTAGCAGTAACATCATTAGTGGGATGTATACACACAAGAAGAGGTGATCCATCGGAATTAGTTGCCAGGCGCCAAAGAGTATATGGGTGTTGCTCGTCCTCATGCTCGTGATCAACACCATCGTCATCTCCCCCTTGGTTATAAAAATTTTCAAGTATAGGTGGTGGAATGTTCACAGGACCTTGGAAACATAAGAAGAAGGTTAATTATTAAAGGGAAACTTGCTAACCCGCATGCATGTGGACGAAACAATTATAATTACGGTGGAAGACAAATGTACTGAAACTATGAGGATGCCATGCAAAAACAGTGCCATGAGTGGTGGCAGCAAACACAAGGCCCTCGTATTGAATTGCATCACAGTACTCATCCCTGTACAGAAACTGATTTTTGAGCAATATCCATTGAGTCAAACCACCAAGGACGGCAACAAGCTTGTCGAAGATAGCAACAACTTCATAGTTGTTGTAATACCAAGAGCTGTTGGGAACTCGACAAATTGCTATCTTCCGTAGAAGACAGTCACCATGATCGTATTTGAATGTGTGTACAATACCGGTGTGCTCAACCTCTGGGCAGTCTGCTGAGATTTTTGGAAGTGGAACCCGGTCACGAGTGTACTCATTCACAAGTTCCCACTCGCAGTTGGACCCAATGTAAGCAACCCAATCTCCATTTGCGCCTGCCCAAGCCTTGCCCTCAAGCGATGGCATCTTAACATCATACGTATCATTATCAAGCGGCATCAACTTGCACAGGGCGAGGCCTCCGTCATGCCGGCGCCAGTCATCAGGGTCACGGCGAAGAAGATAGGGGAGATCAAACCACTCCTTGACTCTTGGGTTCCTTGTAATGATGTTATTAGTTGAGTCGAGAATGGGCTTGAACAAACCTGCCATGCTAGCCGAGGTGATGACGTTGCGCCGATCAATGAGTTCCTCCACCACATCATCTTTTAGATCGGGGCAAGAATAACGGGGTCGTTTCCGGCCTGTTCCCTCCATGGAGAAGACGATCGAACAATGGCAGAAGAAAGGGTGAAGGGCTGAAGGAAAATGGAGGAGGGAGAGGAAGAGCGTGCGACAGCAGTTCCAAATCGAGAGGGAAAGGTGAAGGGTCGGTGGACCGTTGCCAGTTTGCCACGGTTCACGAAGAGGCGCCCCGTCCTACACGTCCGTTCGGAAATACTCCTACTACTCGCCATCGTCTCACTGATATGTTGGAACGAGACCAAATGTAAATGAAACATGGTGTGTAATTTCTCGTGCAAAATGCGATCTGGCCGCGTTGGCCCGAGGTGCCACATTAGTTATTGACCTTTATTTTTTTAATGGCGTGCCGTTCAGTTTTGAAGCACGACTAACTGGTACTGTACGCAGAGAAAATATAAACTACTCTACCACTACTCCACCTCCAGTACTAGTAGTATAAAAAAGATATATAGGATGGAGCTTCAACTCTTTCTTGCTAAGGGCTGCCCACTTGCTTCTCACACTACCACCCTCTCTATAGATCTAAAAAAGACGACCCCTCTCTCCCTCCTCACCGGTGGTCACAGATTCGCCGGGTAAGAAAAGGACGTGCAGTGTTGACGCACTCGTCGTCGGCGAGTGAGGTCACGCACTGACGACAAGGCCGTCCTCTCAGCCCTAGCGCCCGCGCGGGATGGCCTCCGTCCCCAAGCTCGCTGCCGTAGTGTGTGCGGAGGATGACGACCACAAGCGAAGCCACTTCCCACAGACCCTCAGGTATGCTACCTCTTTTCGAACCATACCCTTGTTCTATTGCCCCATCTGCCACGTCGTTGCATGTGGATCTTTTTCCACTACACCATCTTCCCAATTTGCTATCCTCTGCTCTACTGGCCACGCAGACGAAAACCATAATTTGCACTATTAAAGGAAACCCTACTTCATGCAGACTAATCCATGTCTGGGTTGAATAAGGAAAGGAAGGGAGACTGTATTGTCCAAGAGAGTAGGCATCGAACCCGCATCTAGGTTGAAAAGGGGAAATCAGTAGCTAAGGAACGAGTCTCATGTCTCTTGGTTGAAGAAGGGTAGAAAGGCATGACAACGCAATAGAGAATGACCAGGTCGATCGGTTTGTTGTCCTCACATAGGAAAAAGGTGGCTAAAGAGAACAAAAATGGGACGTAATCCACATATGCTGCCTGGATATTTGTTGCTCTGGGCAACCATACCTCCCTCACCACTCTGCGTCCGTGGAGGTACATTGTACCGGTGTGCCCACTATCCGAATGGGCCTCCCATGCTCTTATTGCCACTTTTCTTGCTGTTAGTATAATGCCAGCAGTCAAGTCAAGCAATGCTACTGCTAAAGTGATGCCACATTTAACTAATGCCGCTCTCAGTCTAATGCCACCGATAAATTTAAGCAATGCCATTTAATGTCATTGGATTATTTTAGGGTTAGCTGTTGATTGTGGATGTATTAAAGATTTTTCAGCTAAGGCATTCTAATGCTATTGCACGTACCAAAGATATCTGACGATGAAACTTGTTACTACCTTCAGATTTTTGCCTTTATTAATGCTTATAGATTACATACCTCACTTTCATGAGATAAGTTATTTTTTTGTACAGTGTCACCAAAATGCCAAGGCGTTGATGTCATTTTATTTTGGTTAAACTGCACAGACAATTATGAAGAAAAGAGGAAAGGTCAAGAGTGGGCACCTCCTCCTCCGGCTGTTCTCTTGATTCGTTTGATCAAGTTTTTATGTTTGATCAATTATCAAGATTGGGATAGCAATTTTTAAGGCCCCCCCCCCCGAGTTCGAAATGATATTTACCTTGGAGGTAGATGGTTTGCAATTTTTTTATACTGTCATTAGTTAATAATGCTAGTTACCTTCAAACTTTTGTATTTGGTTTAATGGTCATGCACAGCTAGTATACCAATGCTGAAACTTGTTACCTTTACATTTTGTATTGTTAATTCTTATAGAAACCTTCCAGTGATAGAGTTTATTGAAATCTGTTCAGTAAAACCATTGTATTGTACCCTGTAATAAACTAACTACTCTACTATTGCACTAGCCATTGGATTAGTGTATATTTGTAGTATTCGAATGGTGTTGCATTAGTGTATGGACATAAATAAAGTGTGGCAAGCTTTCCCAGATATGTGCTCAAGAAAACTACTACCTGTTTTTCTAAATACTAGACATTTGGGTACTTTAAATTGAACCGCGAAAACGTCTTATATTAAGGAACAGAGGGTGTAGAGTTCACTCAAATTATCCCGGTAAAGCTAGTCACACCTTTGCTAAAATTAATGTTCATTATGTTATCGGAGGAGGTCTGTATGTTTGTCTCTAATGCCTATCGACTACATACCTGACATCATGATGTAATGTTAAGTCATTTCCTTTTGTATAGTGTCATTGAATTGTCAAGGCGGTGATGGCATTTTATTTTAGTAGAACTGCACAAAATTTGCTTAAAAGAAGAGGAAAGGTCAGGAATGGCTCAGTTTTTCAGAAAAAACTATGTATGCCTTCCTGACATCAGCCGTTGTTGCTTTATTTATTCCTTCAAACAGGTGGTTAGAAACAGTCTTGCTACCTTTTCCCATTAAGAAATTGGAATGCTTATATTTGTAAATCTATGCTTCAACTAGTGCCACTTTTATAGTAATCACACTTTCAATATCTATGCAAACAGGGATGCTCGATTTTAGTGGAACTGCACAAAAAGTCCAACTGGTTCAACATTAGGAGCATGTTTTTTTCCAAACCTTTATATCCAATTGGTGGCACTATGAGTTGTTCATTACAAAGGTACATGGTTTGCTACTATGTTGCTACTCTTTTTGTACTGTCACTAGATAGTAATACTAGTGGTTTGCATGTGAATTTATTGGCAGGGTGGACCTACATTGGAGGTGCAGGACAGGATTCAATGATTGGATGCTCAATTTCGGTTGTATCGATTTCACCTCTTCCATCATTGCGAACACGGATATCCTTGGTTTGATGAAGAATAGGCGCTATATTTCTGCTCTGGACCAGCAAATCAATTCAGTATGAAATTGTCCAGGGCGAAACATAACTGTATCAGATTGTCAAGTGCAGAACATGACAGATGCTAAGCGGAAGAGACATGTTTAAACTGAAAATACATGGTGTGGTATATGTTTACTAGCTGCTTGATATTTGTGCAGACAGAGATGTCTTCCCGTTGCTATTTGGCAAACAAACAAAGTGCCCGCAATTTTTGTTGAACTGCACAAGAGAATAGTATAGTCACTGCATGCAGTGCCATTTGAAAATAGACACAGAAAGATTGGATAGTCACTTCATGGACTGCAGAAAAGTAGTACTGTACTATTTATTGGCCAACACTAGGTGCTTCATTGCTTTGGTCTGATTATACAATGGGCATCATTTTGCCTAAGTTAAAGTTTGTATTTCAAAAATAGTCTCGCGATGTGATCGAGAGAAGACCAAATCATATTGCAGTGGATGTTCCTCCATCATGTGTGGTTCATTCTCATGGTTCCAGCTGTTGGTGAAACCACTTACGTTTGCAAGAGGAATTGTAGACTTCACAAACAAATTTGTCTTTCGATGCATCTTGAATGTTGGCCAAGAGAAGCATCCATGTTAGTAGGAAGAATAGATGTTTTTTCTAGATCTTTGCTTTTGGAGCTACATATTTGTATATGATCTGTGAATCATTGAGATGCATTAACCTATTGATCTTATGTATGGGAATCGTACTAGTTAATTTTAGTTGCAACGCAAGATCCAAAGTGGCTGATCTTTGCTTTTGGAGCTACATATTTGTATATGATCTGTGAATCATTGAGATGCATTAACAGGTACTCCCTCCGTCCGAAAATAC
This sequence comes from Aegilops speltoides, assembly GCA_021437245.1. Taxonomy (NCBI): domain Eukaryota; kingdom Viridiplantae; phylum Streptophyta; class Magnoliopsida; order Poales; family Poaceae; genus Aegilops; species Aegilops speltoides. Next base: position 437,103,026 of record CM038143.1, read on the forward strand.
TTGTCATCAAAATGGATAAAAAAATGTATCTCAAACTAAAATACGTCTAGATACATCCCATTTTATTCATTTTGATGACAAGTATTTCCGGACAGAGGGAGTACTTATTTCTATTCGCTCAGTGTTTACAAGTTACTGATCGATTAGTAGCTAGCCTACAAATGCGCTCCTGGCAGTTTATTTGCGACGCAAGATGCAAAGTGGCAGTTTTTTTGAATAAAAATGCCTACCTCTGAAGAAACTGACAAGGTACACTATCGATCCTACACGGATAAAAATGCCTACCTCTGAAGAAACTGACAAGCTACACTATCGATCCTACACGGATAAATAGTGGATCACACACGTACCACCTCCTTTCCGGTTTGCAGGGCTCAATTCAAGAAACGACCTACTCGATCCTACACGAATAAGTAGCAGATCACGCACGTACTAGTACCTCCTTTCCGGTTTGCAGGGCTTAATTCAAACCTCTCACCAACCAAGGTACTCCCTCCGTCTGGGTTTATTAGTCCCATGAGCAAAGCAGCAAGACCAAGGCATGGCAATAATTAACGGCATGCAGAAGTTTAAGCCTAATTAATTCTAGCGATTTAAGTGGCTGCATGCGTGTCCTCGGCTGCGACTCGTTGCATGCTGCCAGCGTCGCCTACGAAGCGATTACGAGTGCTCGCATGCAGCCGGCCGTAATTAGGGCAGCTAACTGATGCGAAAAAAGATACGCTTTAACTGTTGCGGGCTTTTTAAATCCGTGGAATCATTATTGACAAGGAGGGAGACGATTCGAGTGCACTCGTTTGACCGCCATGCCGGTGTGCGACCTAGACGGGACGGGATGGCACAGTCATAATTTCAGTTTCTCTAGTTTTCCACGGCAAGCTGGTGCGCTAAGCCATTATGCATTGAATTCCGATGACCGTCGCGCTACCTTCCGCCTATAAGTACTGTTTCCCGGCCTTCTCCGGTGCCACCGTGACCCAACTCGCCATATCCTCATAAGCCCCCACCAGCCCGACGTCGCTCGCCACGTTTGCCATGCCCCCGCCCGTCCGCGATAGGCGACGCCGGAGGCGGTCACCGCCGGAACTAGTGTTCGGTTTTTCACCGGATGGCAGATGGAGGGAGGAGGCATTCTATCTGTCTTTAGATGGCAATGCAGAGATCGAGGAGTTGTTGGAGCGCGATCGCAAGGCGGAGGAGCAGGAGTTGTTGGAGCGTGATCGCCTGGCAGAGGAGCAGCGTATCGCCGATTTGCACCGCCAGCGGGACATGGAGCAGCAGCGCACCGATGCTCTGAGTCGCGAGCAGAGCGCCCACAACTGGGCCGACTACGTGGAGGCCGGCGCCCCACAAATAGCCCTGGAGGCTGTCGGGCACGCACGTGTTCGCGACGCCGATTTTTACTACCAGCTCGTCAAGTGGGTTTCCCGCTTGGAAGCCGAAGCTTTGGTGGACCACACCGGCATGGAAAGGGCCAACGCGCGCGAGCAACACACCCAATCGCACCTCTTGCAAGTCCGAGGCGAGGCGCAGGACACCGGTGCCAGCATTTAGCGTGTACCACAGATGGAGGCCGGCATCGTGTAACGCCCCGGATTCGATGCGCCAGGTGTCTGCCAGTTATTCGCCGCCGTTGCCATGTCATGTGTTTGCGTGTTGCCTTTTTCCATGTCATCATCTGCATTTCATATCATGTCATCATGTGCATTTCTTTTTGCATACATGTTCGTTTCATGCATCCGAGCCTTTTCCCCGTTGTCCGTTTTGCAATCCGGCACTCCTATGTCCTCCGCGTCCCTTTTTGTCTCGTTGTGGCGGGTATTAAACGTTCTCGGAATGGACCGAGGTTTGCCAAGCGGCCTTGGTATAGCACCGGTAGACCGCCTGTCAAGTTTCGTGCCATTTGGAGGTCGTTTGATACTCCAACGGTTAACCGGGTAACCGTAAGGCCCTCTTTTGTGTGCAGCCCAACACCCCTTCCAAAGTGGCCCAAAACCCAGCAAACTCCCCTCCATGCTCTCGGTCGTTCAATCACGATCGCGTGGCCGAAAACCGCACCTCATTTGGACTCTCCTAGCTCCCTCTACCTATATAAACACCTCCCCTGAAATTCTGGATCAAACCCACCCCTAACCCTAGCCCCGCTCCTCCCTGCGCCGCCGGACATGTCCGCCGGACAGGTCGCCCCTGAAGGAAATATGCCCTAGAGGCAATAATAAAGTTATTATTTATTTCCTTATTTCATGATAAATGTTTATCATTCATGCTAGAATTGTATTAACCGGAAACATGATACATGTGTGAATGCATAGACAAAACAATATGTCACTAGTATGCCTCTACTAGACTAGCTTGTTAATCAAAGATGGTTATGTTTCCTGACCATGAACAAAGAGTTGTTATTTGATTAACAAGGTCACATCATTAGTAGAATGATCTGATTGACATGACCCAGTCCATTAGCTTAGCACTCGATCGTTTAGTATGTTGCTACCGCTTTTATCCATGACATATACATGTTCCTGTAACTATGAGATTATGCAACTCCGCTTACGGAGGAACACTTTGGTGCTACCAAACGTCACAACGTAATCGGGTGATTATAAAGGAGTACTACAGTGTCTCCAAAGGCAGATGTTGGGTTGGCGTATTTCGAGATTAGGTTTTGTCACTCCGATTGTCGGAGAGGTATCTCTGGCCCTCTCGGTAATACACATCACTTGAAGCCTTGCAAGCACTACAACTAATGAGTTAGTTATGAGATGATGTATTACGGAACGAGTAAAGAGACTTGCGTAACGAGATTGAACTAGGTATTGGATACCGACGATCGAATCTCGGGCAAGTAACATACCGATGACAAAGGGAACAACGATGTTGTTATGCGGTCTGACCGACAAAGATCTTCAGAGAATATGTAGGAACCAATATGGGCATCCATGTCCCGCTATTGGTTATTGACCGAGAATAGTTCTAGGTCATGTCTACATTGTTCTCGAACCATAGGGTCCGCACGCTTAAGGTTTCGATGGCGAGCTTATTATGAGTTTATGTATTTTGATGTACCAAGAAGTTCGAGTCCCGGATGTAATCACGGACATGACGAGGAGTCTCGAAATGGTCGAGACATAAAGATTGATATATTGGAAGCCTATGTTTGGAGTTCGAATGGTTCCGGTGAAAACAGGAATTTACCGAGTACCGGAGGTTACGGAACCCCGGGGTAAATGGGCCTCGATGGGCCTCGAGGAGAAGAGGAAGGGCGGCCGGGGGTGGCCGCGCCCCCCCCAGTCCGAATAGGACAAGGAGGGGGCGCCCTCTTCCTCTTCCCCCCCCAATCCTATTCCAACTAGGAAGGGGGAGTCCTACTCGGTGGGAGTAGGACTCCTCCCAGCGCCTCCTCTAGGCCGGCCGGCCTCCCCCTCCCTCCTTTATATACGGGGCAGGGGGCACCCTAGAACACACAAGTTTGATCTACGGATCGTTCCTTAGCCGTGTGCGGTGCCCCCTCCACCATATTCCACCTCGGTCATACTGTCATGAAGCTTAGGCGAAGCCTCGCGCCGTGAAACATCAAGATCGTCACCACGCCGTCGTCTTGACGAAACACTCCCTCGACACTCGGCTGGATCGAGTACGAGGGACGCCATCGAGCTGTACGTGTGTCAAGAACTCGGGGCGCCGAGTAACGGCGCGGGATCGGTCGGATCGCGAGGAGAACGTCGACTACTTCCTCTACGTTGTGATCGCTTCCGCCGGGTCTACAAGGGTATGTAGACAACACTCTCCCCTCTCGTTGCTATACATCACCGTGATCTTGCGTGTGCGTGGAAAATTTTTGAAATTACTCGTTCCCCAACAAAGGGCATCCGAGCCTAGGTTTTTATGGTTTGATGTTATGCACGAGTAGAACACAAGTGAGTTGTGGGCGATACAAGTCATACTACCTACCAGCATGTCATACTTTGGTTCAGCGGTATTTTGAGATGAAGCGGCCCAGACCGACATTACGCGTACGCTTACGCGAGACTGGTTTCACCGCTACGAGCACACGTTGCTTAAAGGTGACTGGTGGGTGCTGTCTCTCTCACTTTAGTTGAACTGAGTGTGGCTACGCCGGTCCTTGAGAAGATTAAAACGAGTCTATTTGACGAAGTATCGTTGTGGTTTTGATGCGTGGTGAGATTAGTTCTTGCTTAAGCCCGTAGCAGCCACGTAAAATTTGCAACAACAAAGTAGAGGACGTCTAACTTGTTTTTGCAGGCATGTTGTGATGTGATATGGTCAAGACGTGATGCTATATTTTATTGTATGAGATGATCATGTTTTGTAACCGGTTATCGGCAATCGGGCAGGAGCCATATGGTTGTCGCTTTATTGTATGCAATGCAATCGCCTGTAATGCTTTACTTTATCACTAAGCGGTAGAGATAGTCGAGAAGCATAAGATTGGCGAGACGACAACGATGCTACGATGGAGATCAAGGTGTCGCGCGGTGACGATGGTGATCATGGTGGTGCTGCAAGATGGAGATCATGAAGCACAAGATGATGATGACCATATCATATCACTTATATTGATTTGCATGTGATGTTTATCCTTTATGCATCTTATCTTGCTTTGATTGACGGTAGCATTATAAGATGATCTCTCACTAAATTATCAAGAAGTGTTCTCCCCGAGTATGCACCGTTGCCAAAGTTCGTCGTGCCCAGACACCACGTGATGATCGGGTGTGATAAGCTCTCGTCCATCTACAACGGGTGCAAGCCAGTTTTGCACACGCAGAATCTGGGTTATACTTGACGAGCCTAGCATATGCAGATATGGCCTCGGAACACGGAGACCGAAAGGTTGAGCGTGAATCATATAGTAGATATGATCAACATAAGATGTTCACCATTGAAAACTACTCCATTTCACGTGATGATCGGTTATGGTTTAGTTGATTTGGATCACGTGATCACTTGGATGGCTAGAGAGATGTCTTTCTAAGTGGGAGTTCTTAAGTAATATGATTAATTGAACTTAAATTTATCATGAACTTAGTACCTGATAGTATCTTGCTTGATTGTAGATAGATGGCTCGTGCTGTTGTTCCGTTGAATTTTAATGCGTTCCTTGAGAAAGCAAAGTTGAAATATGATGGTAGCAATTACACGGACTGGGTCCGTAACCTGAGGATTATCCTCATTGCTGCACGTAAGAGTTACGCCTGGATGCACCGCTGGGTGCCAGCCTGCTGCTGATGCAACCGACGGCGTTAAGAACGTCTGGCGAGCAAAGCTGATGACTACTCTATAGTTCAATGTGCCATGCTTTACGGCTTAGAACCGGGACTTCAACGACGTTTTGAACGTCATGGAGCATATGAGATGTTCCAGAGTTGAAGTTAATATTCCAACAGAATGCCCGGATTGAGAGATATGAAGTCTCCAATAAGTTCTATAGCTGCAAGATGGAGGAGAATAGTTACATTAGTGAGCACATACTCGTAATGTCCGGGTACTACAATCACTTGACACAATTGGGAGTTAATCTTCCGGATGATTGTGTCATTGATGAAATTCTTCAATCACCGCCACCAAGCTACAAAGGCTTCGTGATGAACTATAATATGCAAGGGTTAGTAAAGACTATACCGAGCTCTTCGCAATGCTAAAAGCTGCAGAGGTAGAAATCAAGAAGGAGCATCAAGTGTTGATGGTCAATAAGACCACTAGTTTCAAGAAGAAAGGCAAAGGGAAGAAGAAGGAACTTCAAGAAGAACAGCAAGCAAGTTGCTGCTCAGAGAAGAAACCCAAGTCTGGACCTAAGCCTGAAATCGAGTGCTTCTACCGCAAGCGATCGTCACCGAAGCGGAACTGCCCCATGTATTTGGCGGATAAGAAGGATGGCAAGGTGAACAAAGGTATATGTGATATACATGTTATTGATGTGTACCTTACTAGAGCTCGCAGAGCACTGGTATTTGATACTGGTTCTTGCTAATATTTGCAACTCAAAGCAGGACTACGGATTAAGCGAACACCGCAAAGGACGAGGTGACGATGCGCGTGGGAAATGGTTCCAAAGTCGATGTGATCGCGGTCGGCACGCTACCTCTACATCTACCTTCGGGATTAGTTTTAGACCTAAATAATTGTTATTTGGTGCTGCGTTGAGCATGAACATTATATCTGGATCTTGTTTAATGCGAGACGGTTATTCATTTAAATCGAGAATAATGGTTGTTCTATTTATATGAGTAATATCTTTTATGGTCATGCACCCTTGAGGAATGGTCTATTTTGATGAATCTCGATAGTAGTGATACACATATTCATAATGTTGAAACCAAAAGATGCAGAGTTGATAATGATAGTGCAACTTATTTGTGGCACTTGCCGTTTAGGTCATATCGGTGTAAAGCGCATGAAGAAACTCCATCTTGATGGACTTTTGGAGTCACTTGATTATGAATCACTTGGCACTTATGAACCGTGCCTCATGGGCAAGATGACTAGAACCCGTTCTCGGTACTATGGAGAGAGCAACAGATTTGTTGGAAATCATACATACAGATGTATGTGGTCCGATGAATGTTGAGGCTCGTGGCGGATATCGTTATTTTCTCACCTTCACAGATGACTTAAGCGGATATGGGTATATCTACTTAATGAAACATAAGTCTGAAACATTTGAAAAGTTCAAAGAATTTCAGAGTGAAGTTGAAAATCATCGTAACAAGAAAATTAAGTTTCTACGATCTGATCGTGGAGGTGAATATTTGAGTTACGAATTTGGTCTACATTTGAAGCAATGCGAATAGTTTAGCAACTCACGCCACCCGAACACCACAACAGAATGGTGTGTCCGAACGTCGTAATCGTACTTTACTAGATATGGTGCGATCTATGATGTCTCTTCTGATTTACCGCTATCGTTTTGGGGTTATGCTCTAGAGGCGGCCGCATTCACACTGAATAGAACACCGTCGAAATCCGTTGAGACGACACCTTATGAACTATGGTTTGGCAAGAAACCAAAGTTGTCGTTTCTTAAAGTTTGGGGATGCGATGCTTATGTGAAAAAGCTTCAACCTGATAAGCTCGAACCCAAATCGAGAAATGTGTCTTCATAGGATACCCAAAGGAAACAGTTGGGTACACCTTCTATCACAGATCCGAAGGCAAGACATTCGTTGCTAAGAATGGATCCTTTCTAGAGAAGGAGTTTCTCTCGAAAGAAGTGAGTGGGAGGAAAGTGGAACTTGATGAGGTAATAGTACCTTCTCCCTTACTTGAAAGTAGTTAAATCGCGAAACCGGTTTACGAGACATCTACACCAAGTAGTGAGGAAGTCGATGATGTTGATCATGAAACTTCAGATCAAGTTACTACTGAGCCTCGTAGATCAACGAGTAAGATCCGCACTGAGTGGTACGGTAATCCTGTTCGGAAATCATGCTACTAGATCATGATGAACCTCGAACTATGAAGAAGCGATGGTGAGCCCAGATTCCGCAAAATGGCTTGAGGCCATGAAATCGAGATGGGATCCATGTATGAAAACAAAGTATGGACTTTGGTTGACTTGCCCGAGGGTAGGCAAGCAATAGAAAACAAGTGGATCTTCAAGAAGAAGACCGACGCGACGGTAATGTTCTTGTCTATAAAGCTCGACTTGTCGCAAAAGGTTTTCGGCAAGTTCAAGGGATTGACTACGATGAGACCTTCTCACCCGTGAAGCGATGCTTAAGTCCGTCCGAATCATGTTAGCAATTGCCGATTTTATGATTATGAAATTTGGCAAATGGATGTAAAGACTGCATTCTGAATGGATTTACGGAAGAAGAGTTGTATATGATGCAACCGAAGGTTTTATCGATCCAAAGGAGCTAACAAAGTGTGCAAGCTCCAGCGATCCATCTATGGACTGGTGCAAGCATCTCGAGTTGGAATAAACGCTTTGATAGTGTGATCAAAGCATTTGGGTTTGTCTGCACTTTTGGAGAAGCTTTGTATTTACAAGAAAGTGAGTGGGAGCTCAGAGCATTTCGATATTATATGTAGATGACATATTGCTGATCGGAAATGATATAGAATTTCTGGATAGCATAAAGGGATACTTGAATAAGAGTTTTTCAATGAAAGACCTCGGTGAAGCTGCTTACATATTGGGCATTAAGATCTATAGAGATAGATCAAGGCGCTTGATTGGACTTTCACAAAGCACATACCTTGACAAAATTTTGAAGAAGTTCAAAATGGATCAAGCAAAGAAAGGGTTCTTGCACGTGTTACAAGGTGTGAAGTTGAGTAAGACTCAATGCCCGACCACTGCAGAAGATAGAGAGAAAATGAAAGATGTTCCTATGCTTCAGCCATAGGCTCTATCATGTATGCAATGCTGTGTACCGGACCTGATGTGTGCCTTGCTATAAGCCTAGCAGGAGGTACCAAAGTAATCCAGAGTGGATCATCGACAGCGGTCAAGAACATCCCGAAATACCCGAAAAGGACTAAGGAAATGTTTCAGATATGGAGGTGACAAAGAGCTCATCGTGGCAGTTACGTTGATGCAAGCTTTGACACCGATCCGGACGATTCTAAATCGCAGACCGGATACGTATTTACACTAAGCGGAGGAGCTGTCGGTTGGTGCAGTTCTAAACAAAGCGTCGTGGCGGGATCTACATGTGAAGCGGAGTACATAGCAGCTTCGAAGCAGCTAATGAAGGAGTCGGATGAAGGAGTTCATATCCGATCTAGGTGTCATACCTAGTGCATCGGGTCCAATGAAAATCTTCTGTGACAATACTGGAGCAATTGCCTTAGCAAAGGAATCCAGATTTCACAAGAGGACCAAGCACATCAAGAGACGCTTCAATTCCATCCGGGACTTAGTCCAGGTGGGAGACATAGAGATTTGCAAGATACATACGGATCTGAATGTTGCGACCGTTGACTAAGCCTCTTCCACGAGCAAAACATGATCAGCACCAAGACTCCATGGGTGTTAGAATCATTACTATGTAATCTAGATTATTGACTCTAGTGCAAGTGGGAGATCAAGGAAATATGCCCTAGAGGCAATAATAAAGTTATTATTTATTTCCTTATTTCATGATAAATGTTTATCATTCATGCTAGAATTGTATTAACCGGAAACATGATACATGTGTGAATGCATAGACAAAACAATATGTCACTAGTATGCCTCTACTAGACTAGCTTGTTAATCAAAGATGGTTATGTTTCCTGACCATGAACAAAGAGTTGTTATTTGATTAACAAGGTCACATCATTAGTAGAATGATCGATTGACATGACCCATTCCATTAGCTTAGCACTCGATCGTTTAGTATGTTGCTACTGCTTTTATCCATGACATATACATGTTCCTGTAACTATGAGATTATGCAACTCCGTTTACGGAGGAACACTTTGGTGCTACCAAACGTCACAACGAATCGGGTGATTATAAAGGAGTACTACAGTGTCTCCAAAGGCGTATGTTGGGTTGGCGTATTTGAGATTAGGTTTTGTCACTCCGATTGTCGGAGAGGTATCTCTGGGCCCTCTCGGTAATACACATCATCAAGCCTTGCAAGCACTACAACTAATGAGTTAGTTATGAGATGATGTATTACGGAACGAGTAAAGAGACTTGCCGTAGCGAGATTGAACTAGGTATTGGATACCGACGATCGAATCTCGGGCAAGTAACATACCGATGACAAAGGAACAACGTATGTTGTTATGCGGTCCGACCGACAAAGATCTTCGTAGAATATGTAGGAACCAATATGGGCATCCAGGTCCCGCTATTGGTTATTGACCGAGAATAGTTCAAGGTCATGTCTACATTGTTCTCGAACCGTAGGGTCCGCACGCTTAAGGTTTCGATGATGCTTATTATGAGTTTATGTATTTTGATGTACCGAAGAAGTTCGAGTCCGGATGTAATCACGGACATGACGAGGAGTCTCGAAATGGTCGAGACATAAAGATTGATATATTGGAAGCCTATGTTTGGAGTTGGAATGGTTCCGGAGAAAACAGAATTTACTGAGTACCGGAGGTTACTGAACCCCGGGGTAAATGGGCCTCGATGGGCCTCGAGGAGAAGAGGAAGGGCCGGCCAGGGGTGGCCGCCCCCCCCCCCTGTCCGAATAGGACAAGGAGGGGGCGGCGCCCTTCCTCTTCCCTCCCCAATCCTATTCCAACTAGGAAGGGGGAGTCCTACTCCTGGGAGTAGGACTCCTCCCGCGCCTCCTCTAGGCCGGCCGGCCTCCCCCTCCCTCCTTTATATCACGGGGCAGGGGGCACCCTAGAACACACAAGTTTGATCTACGGATCGTTCCTTAGCCGTGTCGGTGCCCCTCCACCATATTCCACCTCGGTCATACCGTCATGAAGCTTAGGCGAAGCCTGCGCCGTGAAACATCAAGATCGTCACCACGCCGTCGTCTTGTGAAACTCTCCTCGACACTCGGCTGGATCGAGTCGAGGGACGTCATCGAGCTGTCGTGTGTCAAGAACTCGGGCGCCGAATGTAACGGCGCCGATCGGTCGGATCGCGAGGAGAACGTCGACTACTTCCTCTACGTTGTGATCGCTTCCGCTTCGGGTCTACAAAGGTATGTAGACAACACTCTCCCCTCTCGTTGCTATACATCACCATGATCTTGCGTGTGCGTAGGAAAAATTTTGAAATTACTACGTTCCCCAACAGCCCCGGCCAATAGGACGCCGCCACGTCAGCCTCCGCCGCGCCCCCCACTCGGCCGCCGCCACGTGTCCCCGCCGCCGTTTCCCACGCGCGCCCGCCGAACCGCCGATTCTGGGCTCGAGCCCGCGTCACACGCCGTCGCCGCCAGCGTAGCCCCCGCCGGAGTGCCTCACGCGCCACCCCTCCGCCGCGGTCGCGTCGGCGCCCGCCGCCGTCCGGCACACGGCCACCCGGCGCCGCCCGCGCCCCTGCCGTCACCGCCCTCCTCCTCGCCGCGCCCCCCTTTGCCGCCGCCTCGGCCGTTCTCCGCGCCTCTGGCGGAGCCGCCGCCGCCCTTGCCCGGACCTCAGCGCCGCCCGTCGCCCTCGCACGCCGCCGCGCGCCTTGCTGCGTCGTCGTCGCCGGAGCTCGGCCGGATCCGGCGAGATCCGGCCGGATCAGCCCCGTTCCGCCCCGGAGCTCCCTTCCCCGGCCATCTTCGAGTTCTCCGGCGGGCTCTCCGGCGAGATTCGCCGCCCGTTGACTTTCCCCCCGAGGTCCAAATTCGTCAAAGTCCTGTAAATTTTGCATAATCATGCCAAGTTCATCGCATTGTATCTCTACATCCGTAGCTCCGTTTCGTGCGTGTAATACGTCAAATTGTTCACCTCAACGAGTACATCATTTCATTCCATTGCATCATTTTCATTTGAGCTCATCTTGATGCCCGAAATGTTGTTGTAAGAGTGCATGTTGATGTTAATCTGCTGAAACTGTTATAACTTGCTCATTTGTCATTTTTGCCATGTTTGATGTGTGCATCCTATGAGGTTGATGTCTAAATGTGTTTTGATCTATGCCATGCCATCTTTCCAGGGGTGTATGCCATGTATTTTTGTGATCAATGTGGTGACTAGCACAAGCATGCAAACTAGGCTTCGTGATATTGCTGATTTTAGTCCCTGCTCATTGTTATTTTGATGCCATGTAAACTTGATGCTATAGAGATCCATGCTTATTTTGAGATACTTCAGTAAGGGTGTTTTGAACATATGGTTATTGTCTATCCATTCATGCCCTTGTTTGAAATTATGGAGTAGTCTAGCATGTCATTTGAGTGCTGTACTTTTGCTTCAAAATGTTTCCTGGCAGATTGTTTACTTGTTATTCAATATGGCCAAGCTTGCTATAGTTGATCCTTGCATGCTATGGACTTGTTCTTGCCTTGGTTTGTTACATAAACATGTCTTCTTGATGATGCCATGCTTATCTTGTCATGCAATGACTTGTGGTGAGTGAATCGAGCTTGTTAAGTAGTGTAGTTGCTGTTGCTGTTTTCCTGACAGATTCTGTTATATTTTGTTACTATGTTAACATGCTTCTACTAATCATTCTATGCATAATATGGAGATGTCCTATAAACATGTTTTTATCTACATGTTATGCCCTATCCATTCATGCCCCTGGTTGCATTTATAGCTTGCTGTAGATTGTTCATATCTTGCTCCAAATTTGCTTGATAATGTTGCTATCAGCCTGTTAACATTAAGTTCACTAGTTCCCATGTGTTTTTCTAGTGTTCCATGCACCCTATGAACTTTCTCTTGCCATTCTTAGCTTCATAAACATGTCTTCTTACTGTTGGTTGCCTTGCCATGCCATGTATTGCTCTGTGGTGAGTGGTTCAAGCTCACCAACATGCCTACTTATTGTTGTTCCTGCCATGTATGAATTTGTAATATAACTTGCCATGTTTACATGGGTGCCATCATATTTTCCGTGCCCTTTTGGCTGATGGTCAGTAAGGGACTTTTGATCTATGCAATTAGCAGATTCATGCCATGCCTTTGTTTTCCATGATAAGTTCCTGTAACATGTTGTTTGATAGCTCTAAACATTGCAACCTGATGTTATTTCCTGATAAGTCTGAAACTGTTATTATTTGCAATCTTCTCATGTCAATTTGAGCATGTTCTAGTCTTTTCTGGATATAGCTCAGTGTTCATGTTTTGTTGTCCTTTACCTGTACTTCATGCCCATGCCTTTTGTTATTATGTTGGGGTGTTGTAGCATGTTGTTTTGATGCTTGCAATATGCCTAGTTGCTGTTTTGGACAGATTGTTGTTATGACTTGTATAGTGTGTGTGTTGCACCGTTGCTCCGTTTTGAGTGTGCTCTATATGAAACTTGCTTGTTTTTTGCATGTAGCTTCATATTACCATGTTGCATCCTTGTTTTGGTGTGTTTGCTTGATGTTTGGGTGCATTTTGCATCAATGCCATGCTTAACTTGTTTTGCTCGTATCTTCTAGCCCGTAGCTCCGAATAATGAACTTTATATGTAACTTGACTAGAATCTCGTGTAGATCATCATGGTGCATTTGAACTTGCTGTTTAACAACTTGACCATAAGGTTTATTCAGTTCTGGACCCATTTCGAAATTTGCATATGAGGACTTACCGGAATTGTTATATGTTGTTCCCGGGCTCATTTAAACTTGCCTTGATGTGATGTTCTTGTTTGCATCATCTCTTGCCATGAGTAGCTTCTTGTAGCCTTATCATGCATCATGCTTGTTGTGCATCATGTCTTGTCTATGTGTGGTGTGTTTACCATGTTGTGTGCTTCTTCTCGATAGTTCTCATTTCGTTGCGATCGTGAGGATTCGTTCGTCTACGTGTGGTTCGTCTTCGTGGCTTCATCTTCTTCATGGACTCGTTCTTCTTCCTTGCGGGATTTCAGGCAAGATGACCGCTACCCTGGATCTCACTACTATCATTGCTATGCTAGTTGCTTCGTTCTATCGCTATGCTGCGTTACCTATCTTTTGCTCATCAAGCCTCCCAAATTGCCATGAACCTCTAACCTTTGACACCATTCCTAGCAAACCATTGATTGGCTATGTTACCGCTTTGCTCAGCCCCTCTTATAGCGTTGCTAGTTGCAGGTGAAGTTGAAGATTTCTCCATGGTGGACAGGATTATGTTGGGATATCACAATATCTCTTATATTATTAATGCATATATATATACTTGGTAAAGGGTGGAAGGCTCGGCCTTATGCCTGGTGTTTTGTTCCACTCTTGCCGCCCTAGTTTTCGTCATACCGGTGTTATGTTCTCAGATTTTGCGTTCCTAACGCGGTCGGGTGATTTATGGGACCCCCCTGACAGTTCGCTTTGAATAAAACTTGTCCAGCAAGGCCCAAACTTGGTTTTATCATTTGCCTCACCTAGCCCTTTTTCCCTTGGGTTTCCGGAGCCCGAGGGTCATCTTTATTTACCCCCCCCCAGGCCAGTGCTCGTCGTGAGTGTCGGTCCAAACCGTCAGCCGCCGGTGGCCACCAGGGGCAACTCTGGGCTCGCCTACCGGAAGTTTGGACAATCCGGTATGCCCTGAGAACGAGATATGTGCAGCTCCTATCAGGATTTGTCGGCACATCCAGGCGGCTTTGCTGGTCTTGTTTTACCATTGTCGAAATGTCTTGTAAACCGGGATTACGAGACGATCGGGTCTTCACGGGAGAAGGTCTATTCCTTTGTTGATCGCGAGAGCTTGTCATGGGCTAAGTTGGGACACCCTGCAGGTATAAACTTTCGAGAGCCGTGCTCGCGGTTATGTGGCGAGCGGAATATGTTAATGTCCGGTTGTAGATAACTTGACACCGATCCAAATTAAAACGCATCAACGCGTGTGTAGCCGTGATGGTCTCTTCTCGTGAGTCCGGAAGTGAACACGGTTTCTGTGTTATGTTTGACGTAAGTAGGAGTTCAGGATCACCTCTTGATCATTACCAGTTGACGACCGTTCCTTTGCTTCTCTTCTCGCTCTCATTTGCGTATGCTAGCCACCATATATGCTTAGTCGCTGCTGCAACCTCACCACTTTACCCCTTCCTTTCCTATTAAGCTTTGCTAGTCTTGATACCCATTGTAGTGGGATTGCTGAGTCCTCGTGGCTCACAGATTACTACAACAACAGTTGCATGTACAGGTTATGCGATGATCATGGCGCGAGAGCGATGTTTGCTTGTTTGGAGTTCTTCTTCGCTTCTTCTTGATCGGGGATAGGTTCGGTCGGCAACCTTTGGGCTAGCGAGGTGGATGTCGTTTGAGTTTACTGTTTGTGTTTCATCCGCAATGGATGGTGCTCTTATGTAAGATGATGTTGTATTCGTGTGGCATTGTATGCCTTTTGTATGTATCCCTATCTATTATGTAATGTTGATGTAATGATATCCACCTTGCAAAAGCGTCTTCAAGATGCGCTTCTATCCTTGGTGGGACCTTTGAGTTCCTTTTGGATAGGGTCGCATCTTGGGCGTGACAAGTTGGTATCAGAGCCTCGACCGACCATAGGAGCCCCCTTGTTTGTTGGCCATTGTTGAGTCTAGAAGAAAACTATTTTGAGTCTTAGGATTATATATATCGGAGAGTAGGAATCTTTTTACTCCTCAGTCCCTTCGTCGCTCTGGTGAGGCCTCCTGACGTAGATGTTTTGTCTTTCCTCTCCTCAAATTTCACTAAAATTTATTTTTAGGATCACGCGGGTATCTTGGGATCGTTCCGATATTCTTATGACGAGAACATTGTTCTTGGTGCCTCGACATTTAGGGGTTGTGGCGGTGTCCGGGAGTTGAGCTCCGAGGTGTTGTCGTCATAATTTTATCGTTGCGATTCGGAATACGAGTTTTGCCGACATTGAAAATCTCTTTTATGCAGTTGTTGGTGAGATAACCTCGACGCCACCCAGTACTGAGGAGTTCGGGAGTATTGCCATGGCTCGTATAACGGATGCTTTTCGAAGGTTGAGGTGCACGATTTCCGAAGGTTTCTTGGTTATGTGTTGACGGATGGATACAGCTTGGATGTAGGTATTGTTAGTTTGGGTGAGATATATTGCTTCCCCTGTATCCCCAACACCTGATTGCATAACCAGAAAGTTTCGGGAGTTTATATGTGGGAATTCAAGTAGCTCCTAGAATATCTTTCCGACGGATGAATGATATGAGATTGGGGTTCGACGTCTAGTGGTCCGCCTATCCACAGTTGGTTTTACAGTGGTCTCGTTGTGTCTTAAAGAATCCTTGGCTATGCCGATTCGGGACACCGTATGTCATGTGCCTTGCCTTGCACATGATGGTGTTGTCTGATCGAGCCCATGTGGGCCCCACCACGAAAACTTCGGACGAAATCTCTATCATATGTTTGTTCCGGCTTATTCTGCAAGCCAAATCCTTTGTTTTGTTTTATTTGTGGTATTCGAGTTGCTTCGAAGTCAAATGTTGAATCCATACCTTTCCTAAACGGTGTTCTCATATTGCTATGTCAACACTAATCCTTTTGATCATTGAGGTTGTCATGTTAATTCTTTTCCAACCGGTGCGCTTCTCTTCGAGATGATCCCATCAATCTCCCCATCCACAAGATCAATTCTAAGTTTTCTCAACGGTGTTTGTTTCATTAATCCCAAGTTGTCTTTGTTTTTCCCCACCCTCCCACCCTTTTTCTTCAAGGACTCATTTATTTTAATCAAGTATCCATTTATTCATGTGAAGTCTCTTCATTCTTTTCTTTCAATGTTCTTATCCGGTGATTTTCCATGAAGATGCTCAACAGTTTCAAGTTCATCATCCTCCGTCCTTTTTTTTGCTTCTCCGGTGGTTCCAATTCAAGCTTTCGATATTCATCATATTCCTCTCCTCGTGTCAAATGCTTTCTCATGCCGGTGCACCTCTCAATCACTCACCTCTTGCTATTCATTTGTTCCAGAGTGTTGAAGATATCTCAGAAGATTTGTGTTTCCATTCTTAATCCGTTCAAGCCATTTGGAGATTGTTATCTCATTCAAGCCATTTAATTCTACCGGTGCAATCTCTATTTCAAGCAATCCTTCAACGGTGTTTCTCTTGAGTGGGCCCTAACCCACAGGTCTTTTCCCAGGATCTTACCTGACTCTTCTGATTTCCCCGGAGTCATTCAAATTCTTTTCAAGTGTGACGTAAGAACGTATTCCATTAGTCACATGCCTTCTCCAAGATCGCTTTCAAATTATTTTTCCTTGTTGGCTCAACCTCTTTGTTTTTCATTCTCCCGGAGTATCTCCACAATTCAGGGTGGTTCCCATCATCATTCTCAACATTTGAAGACCGAAGAAGGATTTCTCTTGAATCTTGCTCCATTCTCTTCAAGATTCATGGTTCTAGCTTCATGCTATCCTCATAATTGTTTTGATTGTGAGAATTCTTTTCTTACCATCCGGGGCATTTCGTGAGTTCTTTCCATTTTATTCCTACGAAGGCCATCATTTCGGGTTTATTCATTCTCAGCTTTTAGCTCTCCTCCATATTCTACCGGTGCATCATTCAAGTATTCTCTAATAAGCTCATGATCTCTTCGTTCACTTGTATCTAAATCCCCTCAAGTATCTTCATTCTTTCCGGTGAATTGTGCCCTTGCAACTCTCTTTTCCAATTTTTACGGTGGTTTGTTCAAGATTTCACTTCCTTCGCTATCATATCAATTCATTCATTGTTTCCAAATCCCACCAGTGGTTCCATCAATACCTTCCTCAAGTTTATGCTATATCCCTCTTAATCCTTTCTACGAGAATAAGTAATATGCAAAATCCGTTGTTTGTCATCAATTTAAATTGGTGAAGGATACGCATATCGTAATTCTTATTATTGTTTCATCCAAGTGATCTAGTTTCTTCTTTCCATCATTGTTCATCATGTCACATTTCTTGGTTTGAGATGCTCCATCTTTTCTTTTCTGGAGTTCCAAGTTTTCCACATTATCTCATCACGAAGCTCCACCTAAATCATCGCAAGGTTTCACCTTGTGTTTTCAACCTCTCTTTCTTTTTATCATCCTTTATTTTACCGGAGTACTTCATGGTGGTTCTTCTTGATTTAATTCATTCTTCAAGAGTTCATCAAGTATCATTCCATCCAATCAAGTTCATGTTCTATTCTTTCCATGTTCAGTCAGAGTTCTGCCTAAACCCTTTCAGTCTTATCCGTTCCTTTTCTCATTCTAACCACTCCAGTTAGAACGAGTGATTTCATAGTCTATCTGATTTCGTGGGTTTTCGATTCTCGTCACTCCTCTCTTCTTCTCGAGTGCTCTCGATTCTTTGCTTCTTCTCTTGAGTTCTTGTTTCACCTCATCCCTTTTCACTTCCGTCTCGGTCCTAAGATCTCGGGATGAGATCTCTTGTTAGTGCAGGAGTGTTGTAACGCCCCGGATTCGATGCGCCAGGTGTCTGCCAGTTATTCGCCGTTGTTGCCATGTCATGTGTTTGCGTGTTGCCTTTTGCCATGTCATCATCTGCATTTCATATCATGTCATCATGTGCATTTCTTTTTGCATACATGTTCGTTTCATGCATCCGAGCCTTTTCCCCGTTGTCCGTTTTGCAATCCGGCACTCCTATGTCCTCCGGCGTCCCCTTTTTGTCTCTCGTTGTGAGCGGGTATTAAACGTTCTCGGAATGGACCGAGGTTTGCCAAGCGGCCTTGGTATAGCACCAGTAGACCGCCTGTCAAGTTTCGTGCCATTTGGAGGTCGTTTGATACTCCAATGGTTAACCGAGTAACCGTAAGGCCCTCTTTTGTGTGCAGCCCAACACCCCTTCCAAAGTGGCCCAAAACCCAGCAAACTCCCCTCCATGCTCTCGGTCGTTCGATCATGATCGCGTGGCTGAAAACCGCACCTCATTTGGACTCTCCTAGCTCCCTCTACCTATATAAACACCTCCTCCCCCGAAACTCCGGATCAAATCCACCCCTAACCCTAGCCCCGCTCCTCCCCGCGCCGCCGGACATGTCCATCTGTGCCGGACATGTCCGCCGGACACATCGCCCCGGCCAATAGGACGCCGCCACGTCAGCCTCCGCCGCGCCCCGCCCACTCAGCCGCCGCCACGTGTCCCCGCCGCCGCCGTTCCCCATCGCCTTGCCCGCCAGTTCGCGTCCGCCCGCCGGCCGGATCTGGCCCGAGCTGCCACAGCGCATCGCGCCGCCGTCGCCGCATGTGCCGCCAGTGCCTCGCGCCGCCACCCTCCGCCGCCTCCGTCGCGGTCTGCGTCAGCGCCCGCCGCCGTCCGCACCGGCCACCCGCGCCGCCCAGCGCCTGTAGTCACCGCCCTCCTCCTCGCCGTGCCCCGCGCGCCGCCTCGGCAGTCTCCGCGCCTCCTCCGGTCCGCCGCCGCCGCCGCCCAGGCCGGGCCCTTGCCCGCCCGTCGCTCTCTCGCCACGCCGCCGCGCCGCTCGCGTCGTCGTCGCCGGAGCTCGGCCGGATCCGGCGAGATCCGGCCAGATCCGGCGAGATCCGGCCGGATCCGCCCCGTTCCGCCCTAGAGCTCCCTTCCGCGGCCATCTTCGAGTTCTCCGGCGAGCTCTCCGGTGAGATCCGCCACCCGTTGACTTTCCCCCCGAGGTCGAAATTCGTCTTAAGTCCTGTAAATTTTTCGTAACCATGCCAAGTTCATCGCATTGTATCTCTGCATCCGTAGCTCCGTTTCGTGCATGTAATATGTCAAATTGTTCGCCTCAACGAGTACATCATTTCGTTCTATTGCATCATTTTCATTTGAGCTCATCTTGATGCCCGAAATGCTGTTGTAAGAGTGCATGTTGATGTTAATCTGCTGAAACTGTTATAACTTGCTCATTTGTCATTTTTGCCATGTTTGATGTGTGCATCCTATGAGATTGATGTCTAAATGTGTTTTTATCTATGCCATGCCATCTTTCCAGGGGTGTATGCCATGTATTTTTGTGATCAATGTGGTGACTAGCACAAGCATGCAAACTAGGCTTCGTGATATTGCTGATTTTAGTCCCTGTTCTGCTGTTATTTTGATGCCATGTAAACTTGATGCTACAGAGAGATCCATGCTTATTTTGAGATACTTCAGTAAGGGTGTTTTGAAAATATGGTTATTGTATATCCATTCATGCCCTTGTTTGCAATTATGGAGTAGTCTAGCATGTCATTTGAGTGCTCTACTTTTGCTTCAAAATGTTTCCTGGTAGATTGTTTACTTGTTATTCAATATGGCCAAGCTTGCTATAGTTGATCCTTGCATGCTATGGACTTGTTCTTGCCTTGGTTTGTTACATAAACATGTCTTCTTGATGATGCCATGCTTATCTTGTCATGCAATGACTTGTGGTGAGTGAATCGAGCTTGTTAAGTAGTGTAGTTGTTGTTGCTGTTTTCCTGACAGATTCTGTTATATTTTGTTACTATGTTAACATGCTTCTACTAATCATTCTATGCAAAATCTGGAGATGTCCTATAAACATGTTTTGATCTACATATTATGCCATATCCATCCATGTCCCTGGTTGCATTTATAGCTTGTTGTAGATTGTTCATATCTTGCTCCAAATTTGCTTGATAATGTTGCTATCAGCCTGTTAACATTAAGTTCACTAGTTCCCATGTGTTTTGCTAGTTTTCCATGCACCATATGAACTTGCTCTTGCCATGCTTAGCTTCATAAACATGTCTTCTTACTGTTGGTTGCCTTTCCATGCCATGTATTGCTCTGTGGTGAGTGGTTCAAGCTCACCAACATGCCTACTTATTGTTGTTCCTGCCATGTATGAATCTGTAATATAACTTGCCATGTTTACATGGGTGCCATCATATTTTCCGTGCCCTTTTGGCTGATGGTCAGTAAGGGACTTTTGATCTATGAAATTAGTAGATTCATGCCATGCCTTTGTTTGCCATGATAAGTTCCTATAACATGTTGTTTGATAGCTCTAAACATTGCAACCTGATGTTATTTCCTGATAAGTCTGAAACTGTTATTATTTGCAATCTTCCCATGTCATTTTGAGCATGTTCTAGTCTTTTCTGGATATAGCTCAGTGTTCATGTTTTGTTGTCCTTTACCTGTACTTCATGCCCATGCCTTTTGTTATTATGTTGGGGTGCTGTAGCATGTTGTTTTGAAGCTTGCAATATGCCTAGTTGTTGTTTTGGACAGATTGTTGTTATGACTTGTATAGTGTGTGTGTGTGTTGCACCGTTGCTCCGTTTTGAGTGTGATCTATATGAAACTTGCTTGTTTTTTGCATGTAGCTTCATATTACCATGTTGCATCATTGTTTTGGTGTGTTTGCTTGATGTTTGGGTGCATTTTGCATCAATGCCATGCTTAACTTGTTTTGCTCGTATCTTCTAGCCCGTAGCTCCGAATAATGAACTTTATATGTAACTTGACTAGAATCTCGTGTAGATCATCATGGTGCATTTGAACTTGCTGTTTAACAACTTGAACATAAGGTTTATTCAGTTCTGGACCCATTTCGAAATTTGCATATGAGGACTTACCGGAATTGTTATATGTTGTTCCCGGGCTCATTTAAACTTGCCTTGATGTGTTGTTCTTGTTTGCATCATCTCTTGCCATGAGTAGCTTCTTGTAGCCTTGTCATGCATCATGCTTGTTGTGCATCATGTCTTGTCTATGTGTGGTGTGTTTACCATGTTGTGTGCTTCTTCTCGATAGTTCCCGTTTCGTTGCGATCGTGAGGATTCGTTCGTCTACGTGTGGTTCGTCTTCGTGGCTTCATCTTCTTCATGGACTCGTTCTTCTTCCTTGCGGGATTTCAGGCAAGATGAACGCTACCCTGGATCTCACTACTATCATTGCTATGCTAGTTGCTTCGTTCTATCGCTATGCTGCGTTACCTATCTTTTGCTCATCAA
Source organism: Aegilops speltoides (assembly GCA_021437245.1). Taxonomy (NCBI): domain Eukaryota; kingdom Viridiplantae; phylum Streptophyta; class Magnoliopsida; order Poales; family Poaceae; genus Aegilops; species Aegilops speltoides. The sequence continues at coordinate 437,124,451 of CM038143.1, forward strand.
GCCTCCCAAATTGCCATGAACCTCTAACCTTTGACACCATTCCTAGCAAACCATTGATTGGCTATGTTACCGCTTTGCTCAGCCCCTCTTATAGCGTTGCTAGTTGCAGGTGAAGTTGAAGATTTCTCCATGGTGGACAGGATTATGTTGGGATATCACAATATCTCTTATATTATTAATGCATCTATATACTTGGTAAAGGGTGGAAGGCTCGGCCTTATGCCTGGTGTTTTGTTCCACTCTTGTCGCCCTAGTTTCCGTCATACCGGTGTTATGTTCCCGGATTTTGCGTTCCTAACGCGGTCGGGTGATTTATGGGACCCCCGACAGTTCGCTTTGAATAAAACTTGTCCAAAAGGCCCAACCTTGGTTTTACCATTTGCCTCACCTAGCCCTTTTTCCCTTGGGTTTCGGAGCCCGAGGGTCATCTTTATTACCCCCCGGGCTAGTGCTCATCGTGAGTGTTGGTCCAAACCGTCGGCCGCGGTGTACCAGGGGGCAACTCTGGGCTCGCCTCCGGAAGTTTGGACAATCTGGTGTGCCACGAGAACGAGATATGTGCAGCTCCTATCGGATTTGTCGGCACAATTGGGCGGCTTTGCTGGTCTTGTTTTACCATTGTCGAAATGTCTTGTAAACCGGATTCGAGACTGATCGGGTCTTCCCGGGAGAAGGTTTATTCCTTCGTTGATCGCGAGAGCTTGTCATGGGCTAAGTTGGGACACCCTGCAGGTATAAACTTTCGAGAGCCGTGCCCGCGTTATGTGGCAGATGGGAATTTGTTAATGTACGGTTGTAGATAACTTGACACCGATCCAAATTAAAACGCATCAACGCGTGTGTAGGCGTGATGGTCTCTTCTCGTGGAGTCCGGAAGTGAACACGGTTTCGTGTTATGTTTGGCGTAAGTAGGAGTTCGGGATCACCTCTTGATCATTACCAGTTGACGACCGTTCCTTTGCTTCTCTTCTCGCTCTCATTTGCGTATGCTAGCCACCATATATGCTTAGTCGCTGCTTTGCAACCTCACCACTTTACCCTTCCTTTCCTATTAAGCTTTGCTAGTCTTGATACCCATGGTAATGGGATTCTTTGAGTCCTCATGGCTCACATATTACTACAACAACAGTTGCATGTACAGGTTATCGATGATCATGGCGTGAGGCGATGTTTGCTTGTTTGGAGTTCTTCTTCGCTTCTTCTTCGATCGGGGATAGGTTCGGTGTCGGCTGCCTGGCTAGCAGGTGGATGTCGTTTGAGTTTCTGTTTGTGTTTCATCCGTAGTCGGATGGTGCTCTTATGTAAGATGATGTTGTATTCGTGTGGCATTGTATGCCTTTTGTATGTATCCCTATCTATTATGTAATGTTGATGTAATGATATCCACCTTGCAAAAGCGTCTTCAAGATGCGCTTCTATCCTTGGTGGGACCTTCGAGTTCCTTTTGGATAGGGTCGCATCTTGGGCGTGACACATCGTCTAGTTAGCTAAGCGTAAATTAGTACTTGTACGCTACTAGAGTATTAGTGGGAGTAGATAGTTAACTTGGCTATGATGGTTGTCGACGTAGAAGTTCAGTACTCTATATGTGGATCAGACCTGTCACTACTAGGAAAAGGCATGCTAGTGGCGCACCAGTTTTGCCTTCTAATGGCGCATGGCTGGTGCGCCACTGGCATCACGCCATTAGAATTTCTTTCTAATGGCGCACCACCATATCGCCATTAGAATCTGGTATTCTAATGGCGCACCAATGATGCGCCATTAGTCTTTGCTCACAAGATCGCCACTAGTATCTGCTATACTTACAGTATGACATCTTGTAGTCGCCATTAGTAACAACTTTTTAATTCTTTTCTTCTTAATCTCATGTCACTATTTCACATATGAGATATTCAACACATATATATGTACAACAAGCATCCATATAGCAATCATATATGTACAACAAGCATACATATAGCAATCATATCCAACACACAAGTTTCATCATATATACATACGTACATAGCCAACACATAGTTCCGTTACAAAAGTTTCACATTGTTCATCCAACACCGTTATCCATCAATTCACAAAAGTTTCACATTCATACAAAATAAAAACAGAAATGGAAAAGAAGCACCCCATCCACGCAAGCTTAGTCAATTAAATCAAATCTGCAAAATGATAAACAAGAAGTTAGAAGAAGAAAAGAAGAAGACTAGAAGAAGAATAAGAAGAGTTTTGGAAAAGAAGAAGATTAAGAAAAAGACTATAAGCTTATTATGTAAACTTGATCATTTTGTGCTAACATAAGTTATTTTGGAGCTAACCTATAGGAAACTAAGCATAGTCTAAGCTAGTATATTAGAGCCAACTTAGGTAAAATGAAGCTAACCTATGTCATTTTGGAAAAGAAGAAGATTAAGAAAAAGACTATAAGCTTATTATGTAAACTTGATCATTTTGTGCTAACATAAGTTATTTTGGAGCTAACCTATAGGAAACTAAGCATAGTCTAAGCTAGTATATTAGAGCCAACTTAGGTAAAATGAAGCTAACCTATGTCATTTTGGAAAAGAAGAAGATTAAGAAAAAGACTATAAGCTTATTATGTAAACTTGATCATTTTGTGCTAACATAAGTTATTTTGGAGCTAACCTATAGGAAACTAAGCATATAAGCTCTAAGTTAGTATATTAGAGCCAACTTAGGTAAAATGAAGCTAACCTATAGGAAACTAAGCATATTAGAGATAACATAGGTAACTAAGTATATATATATCATTTTGGATAGCTAACCTATAGGAGATCGACATACACGACAAAGTAGGCAGTTCTTCTCCTTCTTCTCCTTCATCTCCTGATCGCCTAGGCGGCGAGGCTGTGGAGGCGATGGAGGTAGTGGGATGTAGTCTTCTACCACAATTGGCGTGGTCATGTTGCCCAGTGTGGGATCGCCGGCGCCACCACCGGTGCGTGGTCATTGTCGAGCACCACCACCATCGCAAGGCCACCTTGAGCACGACCATCGCTAGGTCATCCTCACCACCTCCATCTCTTGCCCATGGTCACCACCACCATCTCTTGCCCTTGGTCACCACCACCAGCGCTAGGTCATCCTCGGCTGATGCCCATCCTCACTCTGCTCCTCTTCTCCCGCCTCCAGTCCGGATCATCCTTCTTGTTGTCTATCTTTGGTGCGAGAATCGCTGCTTCTTTGTCGCTCTGACCAGAATCGCTTGCGACTTCGCTACAGCCATAGTCATTCTTTGCTTTGGTCAGTAGCCAGATGTCATTCTTCTGCTCCTACCTGTCCAAAATGCAACAATGACCGTTAACAATCGATGTGAGACAAAGCCAAATGTAGAGGAATAAGAAGAGGCGAACGTCTGCATCATCATCGGCGGCGTATCGCATGCGACACATAGTCTTGTTGTACACCTTCACGATGAGCATGTTGGCGTCGTCGTCGTACTGAAGACAAGGAAGTACCCCAGCTGCAGGTCGTGGCACGGTAGAAGTTCTCCCACCCACGAGACAAGTACATGTGGCCCTTCTTGATCGCCAACTGCACATCCCATCGCTGCGAAACCCGCTGCCGCTGTCGCAGCTTCACATTATTGGCGGATCTTCACCCATCAGCATGTTCATAAACTGTCGGGCAGCCTCTGCGGTTTGGGAAAATGAGTGATGTAGCAAACAACAGATATCGTAATGAGATGGGTGAAGGGAGATCTCTCTCATTTTATATACCAGCGTCATGGATCCAATGAAGCCTCAAGTATGATAGTGAAGAACTCGAATCATCCACCTCAAATCTGCGATTATCGCAGATCGGCGGTGGCTGCTTCCCGCCATCTCGATAAGCAGCGAAGAGACCAATTAGTACCCTTACAACAGATCATAAAACATGCATTAGTCGCAGTACCCCATATGTCCTATTTTAACAAAGTCATGCTAAAATTCACGGAAAATTTCAGCATGACCTTTGCTGAAAATAGGACATATGGAATGCCCGAATTGCGGAGCGGAAGTTAATCGACATTCCGCAAACTCAAGGGCCTCTCGGTGGACAAGGCAAAAAAGGCCTCCATCATAGCATGGAAAATACATTGGCATGTTTTTGCTTATAAAAAGCTAACAAGTGTAATTCAAAACAATATACCACCAAGTGAACCACCACAACATCTAAAAGCTAACAAATTCCTTGTAAATTCCTTGTAATAGTATTATGCAAATTCCTTGTAAAGCTAACAATATGTCAACAGGGTGCACAATCTTCAACATGAGTCATCATTGAACTGTATTATGCAAATTCCTTGTAATAGTATTTTTACATTTACAGATAAAGATAATACTGTAACTTCTAATTTCCTTGTGATATTGTGCATTTTACTATGTTGGACTAGCACTCTAGCATACACCATGATTGACGTAGGACCTATCATAACAATTATTCCAAGTTTGCAATATAGCAGGAGTAACACATCCAAAGAAAGGGTTCGGTCATATGATTCTTTGAGAGATTATAAATGGTACAATGAGACAAAAATGATCATCAAACTTTAGGCTAGCCAAGTGTTCATTCTCTTTACTTGTTACTGAAACCTCACTACCTCCTCAGTATAACTAACTACTCCCTCCGTTCCAAAATAGATGACTCAACTTTATACTAACTTTAGTATGTTCACAACTACTAGTTTCATTTCATCCACAATTTCAACCTCGTGAATCTATCTGAATCATTTATTTATGCCTTAATCGACCAGTAGCACTCATTGTGAAATTCATAATCTGCAGACCGAGAGATTTCTCTGAACCTACTACTACAAAGACTACTATCAACCTTTATAACATCGATCGCTAGACGTGAGAGATTTCTCTAAAGCATCTATCTAACATCCATTAGTTCCTCTATGCCTTACCTCGATCAAGACCAACCATGGTGAAATTCAGCAAGTCTTGAGTAAATATTTCTCTGAACTTTTCTTGGGTAACATTTCTCTGAACTTCTTGCAAATACTAGCTACCATTATTCAGAGTTCGAACATATTTTTCATTCCTTGTTGTGAAGCACCATGATGGTGCAGCACTTGAGATCAAGATGCACACAATCAGCGAATCTCTGTCCAAACAGATCGAATAGCTAGGGTTCTGATGACTGGGAGGAATCACCAACGGAGAAGAGAGGGTGCTGCTGGTCGCCGCCTGCCGCTCGTCCTGTCCTCCTTGGCTGCAGCTCGGGAGGAAAAACAGATCGAGGTGGAGAGAGGGGAGGGAACCAGAGCAGGAGAGCAGGAGAGAGAGCAGGAGAGAGGGAACCAGAGGCAGGGGAGGGAAGGGGCGGGGAGGAGAGGCGGCACCTCGGCGAGGCGGCGGGCAGCAAGGCGTGGGCGGCGAGGCGGCGGGCAGGCAGCGTCAGGCTGGGCGGCGAGGCGGGCGGATCGAGGCGAGGGCGAGGGAGAGAGGGATCGAGGCGAGGGAGAGGTGGGCCGCCGGGAGGGTATGGATGGATGGAGGCACAATACTAATGGCGCACCAACCACCGGTGCGCCATAAGTATCCACACTAATGGCGCACCTCGGCCGCGGTGCGCCATTAGATATTTCTTTCGAGACAACAAGTTATATTCCACAGGAAGATCCACATCAAGTCCCTCTACTAGCTCGACCGGTCGCAGCCAGTTCTCCCACCAGAGGTCTTGGGTTCGACTCCTGGATCCCCAATATTTTTTATGCATTTTAAATGCTGTTTTTATATTTATTTGTGTTTATCAAACTTGTTTAAATTATAACAGTGTAATATTTTTATAAAAATAGTAAAAAAATTAAAACACATGTTCAAAATGTGCGGGTTCTTGCTGGGGGCGGGCAGGTGCTCGGCGGTGGAGCGGGAGGTTGCGATGGGTAGAGCTAAGCGGGAGGTGCGGGTGCGATCGAGATGGAGGGGATCGAGATCGAGATGGGGGATTGAGATCGAGATGGAGGGATCTGAATATGCATTTTAAATATGTTCAAACTTGTGTTTAAATATGTTCAAACTTGTTTAAATCATAACATAATATTTTTTATGCATTTTAAATGCTGTTTTTATATTTATTTATGTTTATCAAACTTGTTTAAATTATAACAGTGTAATATTTTTATAAAAATAGTAAAAAAATAAAAATATGTTCAAAATGTCTTGGTCTTGTGAGGGGCCGGGCAGTGCTCGGCGGTGGAGCGGGAGGTTGCGATGGGTAGAGCTAAGCGGGAGGTCTTGGTCGATCGAGATGGAGGGGATCGAGATCGAGATGGAGGGGATCGAGATCGAGATGGAGGATCGAGATATTATTTGTCTTTAAATATGTTCAAACTTGTTTAAATTATAACAGTGTAATATTTTTATAAAAATAGTAAAAAATTAAAAACATGTTCAAAATGTGCGGGTTCTGCTGGGGCGGGCAGTGCTCGGCGGTGGAGCGGGAGGTTGCGATGGGTAGAGCTAAGCGGGAGGGGTGCTTGGTGCGATCGAGATGGAGGGGATCGAGATCGAGATGGAGGGGATCGAGATCGAGATGGAGGGGGATCGAGATATTATTTGTCTTTAAATATGTTCAAACTTGTTTAAATCATAACATAATATTTTTATGCATTTTAAATACTGTTTTTATATTTATTTGTGTTTATCAAACTTGTTTAAATTATAACAGTGTAATATTTTTATAAAAATAGTAAAAAATTAAAAACATGTTCAAAATGTGCGGGTTGCTGCTGGGGCCGGGCAGGCTGCTTGGCGGTGGAGCGGGAGGTTGCGATGGGTAGAGCTAGCGGGGAGGTGCGGAGTGCGATCGAGATGGAGGGATCGAGATCGAGATGGAGGGGATGAGATGGAGGGATACGATGTGGCGCACATACTAGCCCGTGCGCCATTAGAAGTTATATATAGTAATGGCGCATTTGTTGCTGCATGCGCCATTAGTTTGTATGGGAAAATGGAAAAAAAAAATACATACTAATGGCGCACTCATCGGCGTGCGCCATTAGATTCTTCCACTCTAATGGCGTATTTTGGACAGGTGCGCCATTAGTATATAGTAGTGGCGCACTGCACACACGGTGCGCCATTAGAGTCAATCCTATCTATAGGCCTTTTTCCAGTAGTGTGTTACTTTGCTCTGAATGTTGAACTTTTCGTTTGAACGTATGGAATGGGCTGTTATTTTTTTAAATGGGTTGTATTTGTCCTCCAGGGGTTTAGAGGCTGACTTGTGGGCCTAGCAAGTTGACACGTACACAATCAGGAGATGATTGTACGTGGAGAGGATGACAGCAGGGACCCGCCAAGGTCATGGCAGTATGCAAGCAAGTGCCTCCTTATTTCAAGACAATAAAAAAATGGCTCCTCATAGTGGATTTCTGACATCTGGGTCCCATGCCATTGTCAACGTAGTCAATAAGCGAGAGAATTACTGTGGCGGTGACACGAGGACCCAGCAGCTCGCCCGATTATTTTTGTTTTGGGTTAATTTGATAAATGCCACTCCAAATCTGGTGTATCCGAGAAATGCCATCGCAATTTCCAAACTTTGAAAATGCCATTTCATGCCATTTCTAGTGGCATTTTTCGAAGTCTGGAGTGGCATTTTTCAAAGTTTGCAAACTGCAGTGGCGTTTTTTAAAGTTTGCGAAAATTGGATTGGCATTTTCCAAAGTTTGGAAATTGCAGTGGCATTTTTATGAATCGCCATAATTGGAGTGGCATTTATCTAATTTTTTTTGAGACGGAAGCAGGGTGTCAACTGGGCTGTGCACGACACTCTGGCCTGTCTAGACAGCCTTTTCTTTTATGTTTACCACAGACCGCCCAGTAGTTTTTTTTCCTTTTTAAAAATGGCTAGCCCAGTTTTTTTGTGATTTGTCAAGTAAATCGCTTTATCCGGCCTGTTGGGCTGCAAATCTTTCAAGACGAGGAGAGAAAATGGCCTATCAGTAATGAGAAATGGGCTGTACATTTTTAAAACACATCAAACCGGCAATTAGTTTCAAATATCTTTTTTTCATTTCGAGATTCTAAATTGCATTGATTTTTATGCGTGGACAATTTATTAGATTTTATATTGATATACATTTATTTTTAAAATCAGTCTGAATGTGACTCGAAATTTCAAGATTAAAAATAGTTCAGACCGCACCGACATATGCAAAATTTCGTATAATTTTTTAACCGTGGCCACAATATGGGCTATAATACTAACAAAAAGAATATGGGCTGCAAAAAAACCGTAAGAATTAGCAAATGGGCTGTAAATTATTTGAAATAATGGCAGATGGGTTGTATGCTGTTTTCCAAAGATTTGAGGCTTTCCACATATGGCCTGTATACTGTTTGATTTTCATCCAACGGCCGTCGTGCTTCTTCAATCTCTGCTCTTCCTGCTCGAGCCGCTCAAACAAGCGCCGGTGGGATTGCATGCTCCCTCCTCCCCGCAGCCGGCTGTGCTGCCGCACAGGCCTCACCGCCCCATCGTACTCCCATCGATGGCCTAGCCATCCCTCTACTCACCCATAGTCCCATACTTGCTGTTATTCTATGGCGACGGCAGACGAACCAGTAAACCCTCGTATAGTCGTACTCCCCTCCGCGTGGGAAACAACTGCTGAGTCTTCCCTGCCTCCGTGTCGTTCCCTTCCTAGGCCTCGCCGTCGTCCACCGCCCTGGTGCTCTCGGCGTGGCGTGGTCAACATGGTCAACGACCGACATGCATCTGAAGTGGATTGTACATGGAGAGGCTGACAGCTGGGTCCACGACCACATGCAAGGAAATGCCTCCTTATTACGCGCATAATAATGATTCCTCCACCTGACATCTGGGACCCACCGAAAGGGCCTCTGTATTTCACGAAAAAAAATGTTACCGCTGCTGACAGCTCGGACCCACCAGCTATATCTTCGCACGCAAGGAAGTGCCTCCTTATTACGCACAAAAAAATGAATACTCCCCCAGCTAGCTGGGACCCAGTATAGTGGGCCTACTAAGTTGACGGGGACGAAAGACTTTGTCAACTTAGTCAATATGCACGATTCTAGCTCGACTGACCGTATGATGTCCATCCAATGGCCGTAGTGCTTCTTCAACCTCTGGTCTTCTTGCTCCAGCCGCCCAAAGCAGCGCCGGTCGTGCCGCCTGCTCCTGCCTCCCATGGCCGGCTGTGCTGCCGCGGAGGCCTCACCTCCCCAAACTACTACCACCGCTAGCCAGGCCACCCACCACTCCACTCACCCACACCCCCTGTTATTCTGCGGCGATGGCAGCGCAGCCGAACCAGTGAACCCTCGTACTCCTCTCCGCATGGGCATCCACTGTCGCGTCTTCCTCGGCTCCGCGTCGTCCCCTTCCTAGGCCTCGCCGTCGTCCACCGCCGTGGTGCTCTCGGCGCGGCGTGGTCAATGTGGTCAGCGACCGACTTCCATCGGAAGAATATTGTACGTGGAGAGGCTGACAGCTGGGTCCACGGCAGCCGCAAGGAAATGCCTCCTTATTACGCGGAAAATAATTATTCCTCCACCTGACAGCAGGGACCCACCGGACGGGCCACCAGTATTTCGCGAAAAAAACGTTTCCCCCTGACTGCTGGGACCCACCGGACGGGCCACCGTATTTCACGAAAAAACGTTCCCCCCGCTGTCAGCTCGGACCCACCGGAAGTGCCTCCTTATTACGCAGAAAAAAATGAATACTCCCCCTGCTAGCTGGAACCCGGCATAGTGGGAGGCTGACTTGTGGGCCTACCAAGTTGACGGGGACGGAGGGCTTTGTCAACTTAGTCAATATGAACGATTCTAGCTCCTGTTACCGTATGATGTTCATCCAACGGCCGTAGTGCTTCTTCAACCTCTGGTCTTCTTGCTCCAGCCGCCCAAACCAGCGTTGGTCGTGCCACGTGCTCCTGCCTCCCGTGACCGGCTGTGATGTCGCGGAGACCTCACCGCCCCCTACTACTCCCACCGCTGGCCAGGCCATCCCTCTATGCACCCACACCCCCTGTTATTCTATGGCGACAGCAGCCTCACACCACAGCCGAACCAGTGAACCCTCATACTCCTCTTCGCGTGGGCATCCACTACTGCGTCTTCCCCGGCTCTGAGTCGTCCCCTTCCTAGGCCTCGTCGTCTTCCACTGCCGTGGTGCTCTCGGCTCGGCGTGGTCAACGTGGTCAAGAAACGACTTCCATCGGATGTGGACTGTATGTGGAGAGGCTAACAGCTGGGTCCACGACCGCAGCAAGGAAGTGCCTCCTTATTACGCGCAAAACAATTATTCCTCCACCTGACAACGGGGACCCACCAGACGGGCCACCGTATTTCGTGAAAAAAAAACATTTCCCCCTGACTGCTGGGACCCACCAGCTACATCTTCGCACGCAAGGAAGTGCGTCTAGGCAAAAAAACAATTCGCCCCCCTGACTGCTAGGACCCACCAGCTACATCTTCGCACGCAAGGAAGTGCGTCCGAAAAAAACGATTCGCCCCCTGACTGCTGGGACCCACCAGCTACATCTTCGCACGCAAGGAAGTGTCTGACAGTTGGGACCCACCTGGTCGAAGCGTATGTAGCATTGTCATTCTGGTCGCGAACGTGTACGTACATATATAGTGGTCGATGTAGAGGCGCGCACGTGTCGTAGTAAAGGCGCGTACGTGTCTTAGTAGAGGCGCGCATGTAGCATGTACACGTACGTGCAGCGGCCTGGGTGCAAGAAAGAAAATACGGCCACGTACGTACATACGGGCAGGGTCTCGAATGCCTACTCGCGCATACGTACGGCCAGGGCTCGTGTACATGGCTAGGCCGGAACGGAGAAACAACGTCATTGTTGTGTTCATGGGGAGCCAACCGGATGGGTCGGAACAAAATGCGTGGTTGTGTTCATTGGGAGGGCTTGGGCGAGCAGCGATGGAAGCGAGGCTGGCGTGCCGCTGGCGGAGAAGCGACCTTGTGTTCGACCGCCACGTTAAACGGGGGTCTGTTGATCGGGAGGGTGTGGCGTCCGCAAAAACGAAGAAATGGACCTCCTACGGTCAAACAGGGGTCTGTTGATCGGGAGGGGTGTGGCGTACCGCAAAAGCGGAGAAGCGGACGTCCTACGGTCAAACAGGGGTCCTATTGATCGGGATGGGGTGGCGTCCATAAAATGGGCGAAACAAACTTGTGTTGGGCCTTCACGGTCAAACAGGTGGTCTGTTCGCCGGGAGGGTGTGGTGTACCGCAAAACGGGACTCCACGGGATACTGTTCATCTCCAACGTCGACCTCCTACAGCCTCCACGGGCTACCGTTGACCTCCTCCAGCCTCCACGGGCTCCTGTTCATCCAGCCTCCACCACGCGCTACTCCACCGGCTACTGTTCAACCACCCCTCCACGGGCACCCCTCCACTGTCTACTGTTCATCCAGCCCTCCACACCACGGGGTCCTGTTATACCACCCCTCCACGGGCACCGCTCCACCATCTACTGTTCATCCAGCCCTCCACCACACCACGGGGTCCTATTCATCCAGAGGCAACGCCACCGCTCACTGTTCATCCAACCCCCCTGCAATGCTCACTATTCATCCAATTGATTGGCTTCAGTTAGCAGCAGTAGCAAAGGAATCGCTCGATCGGGTTAAGTTAACAGCCATCGATCGATCGCTCGGGTTCAGTAACGCGTAGCTTGTAGTCAATCGCCGAGTTGATTAGAGCCCAACGCCCGCTTCGAGTTGATTAGAGCCAACGCCTCGCACACACGCACGCACGTGTACGAGAGAAACTCGCATCGCTCGGCCCCCGACCTCCCACCATAACTGGAAACTCCCCGAAATTTTTCTCCCCCTCGCTTCTACCACGGTTTTTTCCATCATGGACGGCCCAAAGAATGTCATGCAGCTGCGTCTCCGGCCCGCCCAGGACGAAAAGCCCTTTTTCTATCATGATTTTTTGTCATAGAAGTAGGAGCCCACCACATCTATGATGATACCGGGTTTTGTCACAATTATCGTCATAGAAGTGTCATATGTATGACAGAAAAAAAATTGTTCGGCCCAAAATGTCACGGATGTGTCTTTTTTTGTAGTGCCAAGAAAAACCAGATTATCGACTGTCGGGATGCCAAAGCCTTGTCCGCTTTCAAGCATAGTGTCAAGGACGAATGGCTCGTAAGACAGCCCGGCCAGGACAAACCATGAACTATGGCAGCCCTTACTTTTCTCATGACCCACTTTTGCATGGGCAAAGATAGTTGGCTCACTCGTAAAAACACCAACCCCGACACACCTGGTACCTCCGAGGTTCGGGACGGAAATGGAAAACCGCGATGCAATAAGAACTAGTAAAATGCCCGTGCATTCCTACAGGCTAGTGAATCAAACAAATGATTATGGTCATCTTCATGGTTAAAATTGGTTTCTCTCTCGTACGTCTAAGGCTCCCCAAATTCAACCGTCTGGACACCCCTAAATCTAGGTCACATGTGGGGGGAAATGTGATTGTACAGACTATCCGCCATTTTATCTCCAACATGCTAGCCCAATTAAAATAAAACACCCAACGACCCACCGTTTCCTTTCATGTAGGACCCTCCATTCCCTCTTGGTTTTTTCCTATAGCAGAACATTTCTTGTTGGAGCCCTCTCCTTAAAAACCGGATGAAGGTCACCTCGCCTTCTCCATGGGGCCCTATCTCCTTGCACACTATACTTTCCACAGACCGCCAGGAGGAGCCCTCGCCAACCGCCCCGCTCTCACGTGTTTGTGTCAATTCGCCACCGCCAATAAGAGAGGAGGTGTGCACCACACGTGATGCACCCGAGCCAAGAAGGAAGATCTGATGTCTCATAAGCCTTTGCCACGTTGTAACATACAGTTGAATATCATGCATTACCACCAAACAAAAATATTATATCCGTTGTTGGGCATGGAATGATGGAACTGATACACCTTCGTGTCCGTTATTAACTCATGAAGCAACCAATAAATGCATTTACCCTTCTATCCTAACCAAAAAATTGATGACAGATGAAAAATATATGAACCACTCGCTCATACAATTTATTGCAAATCCATCTCTAATGAAATGCAATTTGCTACAATACCCAAAGTAGGAAAATTATTGTGCTCAGGCACCGTAACTGAACATACAACACCAACCCCATCAACATCCACATCGGTCGCATAAGATAAGTGGGGGCCCACATGTGTCCATATATTTTTTGATGGGACAAGTGGACATCCCACATCCCACATATTCTCACGTGAATGATAGACTTAGTTAAACTGTTGTACTGGAATAAAATTCTGATGCTGGACATTTCAAGTAACCTCCTACACGATCTAGCACCATCAACCTTCCTTGCGCCGCCCCTCCTCCAGCTACCAATATCACCCAGCTCTCAGGCGTCCCCTCCAAGATTGTGATGTTGTCCCCACCCTAGTGCATGCTCCCTCGAACTTCCTCTCCCCATGTTGTATCTCGATGCCCATGTCACTATGTTAATTGCCTGTTTCTGTGAGGATACATATTATAATAGTTCAACATCAATCTTTTCTTATATATCTCTAGGTCAAGGGCATTATTTACTAAATTTTCATGTTGACTTTCTTACTACGGTATGTCCTTTATTGTGCAAAACATATAAGTTTTTTTCCAATCACTTATTGTTGTAAGGTCTTGAGTTATAAAAGAAAAGACCGGCCTAGTCGCCTCTCCAACATCCAAGTCCCCAAGAGCTTAATATTTTTGTCTTTGAACCAGTGTTGCACCGACCTACTAAAATCAATCAAGGCGAGCTTATGGTAGGATGATCCCAAGAAAATAGCAAGGATTGACAATACTCGCTTTATAGAAGCTCGAAAGTCCGTGGAGCCATAATAAATGGGTGCAGCTTCTTGGCTCCTTCGAATTGAGTTAGTGAAGGTCACATCTTAGGTAAATTATTATCCTGAGTTGTATTCTTTGTTTTATTTCTTGTTGCTCCCTTAAGCTCGCCTTTTGTCAATTCATAATGTTGATTCTATTTTGTGCGACACTGTAGATACTAAATGTTCTGGATGAATAAAAATGATATACTGACATGCTACATGACCAAAATAATAATGAAAGCCACTTGTCTATATAGTTGCGTGTATAACCATACATCCCATACTTTGCACCTTAGGTATAAACCAATGAATTTCTCATATCAAAGAGAAATGAACCTCCTCTGAAGATAAAGAGAACATATTTTCAATCGCATCATCTATCAAGATCACCGTGGGAAGCTGTACATTAACTTCTTGAAATGAAGCATCAATGGGCGACTTGGTCCTATCCTCCAAAGAGCATCCAGTGTTAGCTAAACAAATCTACAAAGACACTCTTCTTTAGATCATGATATGCTAATATTGTAAGCAATTGATCCCGAGGATGAAAAATTGCTAGATCAGTCGCAAGCCAGCGAGTTTTCTACCGGAGCAGCAGCCTGTAGCACTCCTAGTTCAGTTTGTGGCTCAGTCAGGATTGAAGTGCATCCGATGGCCAGAAACATCAAGAGGACAAAATCGGATGGTGCGGAACATGAAGAGTGTGACAGAGATCCTATAGTGCATAGGTATAATGTCTCTAAATTTTATAATGAAAGTAGTATTTTCTTACTTTGTGCGCAACCTTCATAAAACATATTGTATAGCATAACCTGCCATATCCATAATGTAGCAGTCAAAATACTTTAAATTGCAATTAATTATATCACACCAAGCACGAGCAATCTTGCATGTGATGTATTACTACAAATTGATAAATCATATTTATGAGAGCTTATTAATAATATACGTCAAGAAAAAAGTACTCCCTTCGTTTTTAAATATAAGTCCTTTTAGAAATTTCAATACAAACTACATACAAATGTATATAGATATATTTAGAGTGTAAATTCACTCATTTTGCTCCGTATGTAGTCCTTTATTGGAATCTATAAAAAGATTTATATTTAGGAACGGAGGAAGTACCAATCATACCATGTATAAATTGGCACATATCATCAATTTACCTCAACCCTTCATTGTTTAAACTGATGTGCAAGGCTCAATATATAATAGTCCCATTTGAAACCGTAAAAGTTGCTTGTGTCAAGCAAAGTTATATATTTGATCATTTTCATATTGAAAGCATTACTTTCCACACTTTGAACTGTAGAAAAATATTCACCACCATACAATTAGCATTGCTCAATTGTTTGAAAAACACATACACCACAAGAAAAGTGTACGGATGCTAGTATTCAACAGAGCTAGTTGTACAATTCAATTTATTGATCAACTAACACTGAATCTATATATTGCAAAACATTCAAATGTGAGATGATGGTCATGAAGAAAAACTTAAATCAAGATCAAGGTAAATTATCTTGGACCTAAGTACATCTTACTCCACTCCTGAGTACGAGGCTCAAGAGACAAGACCACATATCTACATGAGTTGTTCTCCGTTAAAGCACACAAGTGGAGTGAGTACGATGTGGCACCTATGCGTGGAGGAAGAGCAGCTCACTTCTAGTGTAACCTACAGGGCGATGAACTCAGGTCGTTCAGCATGGTCCACTCCCCCTATGTTGCTGCTTGTTGACTTTCCTCCACATAGCCTCCTCCGTGGCGATGTCGGGTGTCTGCGGGACGAGCGTCGCCTCTACAATGATGAGATACCTTATCCCCGCAAGGTTTCAAACGAAGACATGCTCACGGTGAGGATATCAAAGAAGAATAAACGACGGGGGATACGTAGAGAGCCGGTCGAGTAGCAGAGGACAACCTCCACCAACTCGGACACCACTGTCACCATAGTCGTGTTTAACCGCGCGTGAACACGGAACACGGTTGGTCACCGAGCTTCTGTAGGCTATGGTCGTGGACGTTCATTAACATCTGACTAATTTGTGAAAGGAAAGAAATACTACTCATGGATCTTTCTTCTCCCATTAACTTTCAGGTGGCTAACAACCAACAATCTATGATTGATATTTTTAATTAATACAGATCAAACTAAAGACATGAGAGCAATATGTTATCGTTGCAAACTATGACATAAATAGTACAACACCATATTCAAGCAGTAGTGCCGAGGAGTGGTGGCACTGGCTACAAGTGAAAGGTTTCAGAGTTATAGGGAATCGGAGGTTCGGGGATTCTAGGTAGGGGATCCAAGATAGCATGCCCCCCCCCCCGTTCATGACCTTTCAGCCTACAAGACGAGGATTAAGTTCAGTACTGGTCGAACACACAGATCAACTAATCACCGGGCGTTTCCCGCAAAAGACGCTGCCATGTCGGTGGTTCCACTTCATCGGCAGGAGCAGGAGGTGCACCATGTCCGAGTGCATGATCAGCGCAGGTGCAGACGACCTAACTTCCCAAATGGAGTGGTAGCTCACACCGTCCCCAACCTCGATGCCACGCCTGAAGTGCGCGATGCGGCAACAGTCAAAGAGTATGTGGTGAGTTGTTTCAAAGGACCTTTGTGCCCTCCTCGACTGCGCCACCGCCCCCACCAACACCACCTATCCAAGGTCCTTTTGTACCACCGCAGCCACCCACTTGGGTGTTGCATTGACCCCCATGCTCCATCGCCTTCCTCCTTGCTTCTTCTCCCTGCACAACCACTGCCGTGGCACCTTGCATGGCTCCCGCCCTCGCGCGTCCCCGGGATCCCCTCGGATGTGAGCGCGATGGAGATTCTAACGTGCGATCTGGCATCGTCTGCGGCTGGCCGTGTCGATCTGCAGGGTTTGGGTTGGTGGAGAATAGGAGGTGACGGCCACACATCACGTTCAACTGATGGCAGGCTTCTCCGGCACTTTCCTCCAATGCAGCGGACCTTGGGATTGGGGTGCGATCCTTTGTTGGTAGAGACCAGGCACGTCTGGCTGCAGCAGATCGGCGACCTGTCTCTCCGATGGCACACAAAGTACATCTAGGAAGAGGACGTGGCAACTGGGGAGAAGCACATGAGGAATACTAATAGAGATGATTGCCTGGTTAGGGTTCCGGAGCGCACGGTGCTGCAAACAAAGGAAGCGCCATAGGATGCGTGGGATAGTGGTGGAGGAGGACCTGTTAGGGCACCGGGTGCGTGTATCAAGAGGAAGTGCGAGGAGGAAGGAGGAAGGTGTGTCGTCCTTTTTTAGGCTGTAACATGGAAAGAGGGGATTGCATACCTCATTACTCTCGGAAGAGATTGCGGCAAGAGGAAGACCTACAAAACAAAACGTACCATCACAATTACAGACTCCTTCTTTAGGAGTAGATATTTTCTTAAAATCGGTTATTTGTTTCTTAATTAATGTGATTGAGGGATTTAAGGTAAGGCTAATTAATTTAGATTTGATCTTTAGAGATTGATCGTGATTGATTCTTTCACATAAATAAATTACCAAATAACTTGCGCCAGCATGGAAAGTTCTGATCCGTTCAGATTTTTTTCATTGTGTGAGAGGGTGACGTGAAACTAAACCAGTGGGGTGGGGGAGGGGACAAAAAACCAGCAAAATAAAATGGTTGAAAGTGGTGGGATGAAAATAAATCGTGGATACTATTCAACCAACTCAGACATTAGGAGTAGAGATAACCGTCGCCACAATGATGGCGAGGGCGAGGATACGACTGTAAATGTCTGGTTCAGAAATCTGAGGTCCGGATCCCGAAAGAAAGCCCCTAAGGCAACGGCGACGGCCCATCCAGACTAGATGCAATTCTGGATAGGACTTGCCAGATCCACGACACATCAGAGAAGCCTGCCAGCCACTCCAACCGTAACTGTTGGGTGATAAAGCAAGGTCGGCAAGCTCACAGCCAAAGATTCGGGCAAAAGCCCATGAAGCAAGGACGATGAAGAGCCCCGTAGGCCGAATAATGGAGGCCAGAAAACCTTCCTTCCGAGGTCAAGATGGTGAACATGATCTACGCAACCCACATACCGAAGAAGCAGAGGAAGCAAGCGCTGCGAGACGTGTATTCCATCGAGCCAGTAGTGTCGAAGTTCAATCCATGGTCAGCCTGCCCGATCATGTTCGATCGCAAGGACCACCCGACTAGCATACACCATGGCGGGTCCGCAAACTTAGTGCTCGACCCCATCATCGATGGATTCCACCTCATTAGAGGCCTAATGGACGGGGGTAGTAGCCTCAATCTGATATACGAAGACACGGTGAGGAAGATGGGGATCGATCTGTCAAGGATCAAACCCAGCAACACAACCTTCAAGGGGTTATTCCGGGAGTGGAGGCTCGCTGCACAGGCACTGTCATGCTTGAAGTAGTGTTCGGCTCTCCGGATAACTTTCGAAACGAGGACTTGATCTTCGACATTGCACCTTTTCGCAGCGGCTATCACTCCCTCCTTGGCCGAATAGCATTCGCTAAATTCAATGTCGTCCCGCATTATGCGTACCTAAAGTTGAAGATGCCTGGTCCTTTGGGTTTCATAAATATCAACGGCAACACGGAACACTCCCTTCAAACCGAAGAGCACACTGCAGCCCTAGCGGCCGAAGACCAAACTTGCCCGCACAGGTCCCGATGTTGACCCGCCGTAAAGGCCGGCGACAACAGTAAACGGGTTCGAGCCCATTCCCCATCATGGGAACCCGCATGCATTTGTCACAAATAGGGATGTGCGCCCCATGGCACGCACACATTCTTCGCGCTCGACGTGCCTTGTCAGCAGAATTTCGCACTCGGAATACCATGGGCAGCCGTGAGGCATATATCAATAAATCTTAAGCATGTGTTGGACTAACCCGAACTTTGGAATTACCTTGTCTTCGAACGACCCAGGGGACAGTTCCAGAACCCCCCCCCCCCCAAGCACGAAGCTTCATCGGCAGGATCCTCACCCCTCAAGGTTTCATCAAAGGTCCCAACCCCCACTTCTCAGGAGCAAAGGCGCAGACGTGCAGCAGGGCAAGCTGGAGGCTTTGACTCATGCATCAAGGCCCTGTGTAAACCTTTACTATATAAAACTCCTTTTTTCTACACATAATGCCTTGGCAGTTCGAATTGTATGATTAGACGTCTTGAGCCTACGAGAAATAATAAAAACTCCCTTTATGGTGTTCGGATATCCGCATCTTGCGATTGTCTATTTCCTTTCTATTTCTCCCCTCGCTCTTTGAACAGCCCGGCATAAAAAATGATCGATTAAGTAACCTAGAGCTCGATTTCCCTATCAGCTCGGCACCCCAAGTCCGGCACTGCTTTCCCCTGAGTGTTCATTGTCTCGAATATTGTACTATATGCATCAAGTTTGAACTATGTCTTGGGTCAATAGTTGGGTTGCCTGGCTCCTGTGCTTTCCCCTTATGTTCCGCATGTTTGCCTAAGAGGGAAAAGGGAGAACCCCTGCGATTGTACTTCTGGCTCGCCTGATCAAGTACCTTAGGAGGAGAAAGCCGAAAATTGTCCGTCATAGTAAGCGCGAACTAATCCACGACCTGGTGACGAGGTTTGACTCTAAAAATCACTGGTGGTTTTGCCGTGTCACATGACGGGTTCGTCTTAACACAAACCATGTGGTTGGAAAGGGCACATCGGCCCCCAAGTACATTACAAAACATAGGGGGATAGTCCTTAGCTCCCACGTCAAGCTCCTAAGGCTAAGTGAAAACAGTAAAGCCGAATAGTCCGATTGCCTAGTTTTTCTCACGCGCTACCGCCTCCGGGTACCAAGACATTGGCTAAGGGTAACAGCGCGGAGACAAAACACCCCTTGTGACGTTCGCCTGGGGGCTGAAGCCGACGACTGGTAGCTTTCAGAATAGACATACGACCACATAGGATTCAAAATTAAAATCACGACAATAAGTCAGGTGGACGCATCATAAAGCATAAGGTCCAATTGGTAAAAACTTAATACAGTCATTCAAGCACTACATCTTTTGAACACTGGCCCTCTATCGCCCACGCGCCATTCATCACCTAGGCAAAGTATTGCTCTGGGCAGCGATGCTCTTTTACCTTGAGCGGAGGACCGGTGGCCATGTCCATTGGATTAATCTTCGACCAATGCACCATGGTCTTTGCAAACGCAAGCCTCGCCCCCTCAAGGCACACCGAGCGCTTCATGGCATCAATTTGGGGTGGCGCCTCCTGCAGCTTCTGCACAAGGCCAAAGTAGGTGTCCGGAATGGGCTCGGCGGGCCATAGATTGACATAGAGGTCCTTCACGGCCAGCTCGGACATCCGATGCATCTCCATTAGCTGCTTCATCTGATTGCTGAGGAGGGGAGGATGCTCGGAAACCAGAAACTGTGACCAGAAGAGCCCTTGCCTGGAGTCCTCCTCGAGAGTGGCATAGTGCTCAGCTACAGCTGCCGCATTCCTTGGAAGTTTTACGAAGACGCCTGCGGAGCGCCCGACTCGCGTCAGCAAGGCAAACTTGTTGCCTCCGAAAACACTCTGCAGTAAGTATTTCTTACCATGGGCAATTTCTCCCACTTGGCGGAGCTCCTCCCGCGCACCTCGCAGTTTGGTCCTCGCCTCCTGGAACCCTTTCTCCACCTTGGACAGCGCGGAGGACCGCTCCCCCTTCTCTTTCTCAAGGGCCTCCAGCTTCTTGGCAGCGTCCTTGAGCTCCACCTATAGGCTTCCTCGAGCTCGGCCACCGCCTTTTCAGTGGCCAACTTCTTGGTTTGCCTCATCCTCGGATTTCTTTAGGGCCTCTTTCAAGCCCTCAACCTCAGCAGCAGCAGCTGAAATAGCTGCACAATGAATGATCAGCACATAGTCCGGTGTATATGTACCCGGCAACATGCAGCGATCACGTACACTAACGTAAAGCTTACCTCGCACCTCGTCAAGCCGTTTGTTGAGAAGGTCAAGCTCCCCGTTGGAGTGCTCGATCTTTCGGTCCATCTCCTTTAGTGCCGCGGCACTAGTAGCCGCAGCCAAGTATATGTGTCTGCGTCAGCAACAGAAACGTCGACGTGATTACTCGGCCAACAGAGTTTGACCCTCTGCAAGCTTCTCTAAACTCTTTGCAGAGTCTCGGGGGCTGCTATGTACACGGCCTACTCTAAAGATTACAACCGCTTTACATGATTAGAGCCTTACTTGACTTACCTCAAAGCCTATTAGCAGGCCTTGAACAACATTGTTCAGTCCGAAATGAATGGAACGAACACCCTGTACAACCGCACCCATCAGGGTGCGGTGCTCGTCAACGACGGCAGAGTTTCTTACCAACTCCGCCAACATGTCCGGCCAGCCCTCTGCCGCCCGAATAGAGGTGTTCGGCGCGAGCGTCGGGCCCTCGGCACCTTCTGAGGGAGTCCTTGATTAGGGGGTATCCGGACAGCTGGACTATATGCATCGTCCAGATTATTGAAGTGTGAAGACACAAGACTCAAGACTCTGTCCCATGTCCGGATGGGACTCTCCTTGGCATGGAAGGCAAGCTTGGCGATCCGGATATTGTGTTTCCTTCCTTGTAACCGACTCCATGTAAACCCTAGCCCTCTCCGGTGTCTATATAAACCGGAGAGGTTGGTCCTTAGAAGGCCGATCACAATTACAATCATACCATCATAGGCTAGCTCTTAGGGTTTAGCCTCTACGATCTCGTGGTAGATCTACTCTTGTACTACCCATATCTTCAATATTAATCAAGCAGGAAGTAGGGTTTTACCTCCATCGAGAGGGCCCGAACCTGGGTAAACATTGTGTCCCTTGCTTCCGGTTACCATCAGCCTAGACGCACAGATCGGGACCCCTACCCGAGATCCGCCGGTTTTGACACCGACATTGGTGCTTTCATTAAGAGTTCCTATGTGTCGTCGCTACAAGGCTCGATGGCTCCTTCAATCATCGTCAACGATATGGTCCAAGGTGAGACTTTTCTCCCCAGACAGATCTTTGTGTTCGGCGGCTTCGCACTGCGGGCCAATTCACTTGGCCATCTGGAGCAGATCGACAACTACGCCCCTGGCCACCAGATCAGGTACGGAAAGCTGAACTACACGGCGTACATCCGCGGAGACTTGATCTTCGATGGATTTGGGCCCATGCCAGGAGCACCGGACAGTCACGACGAGCACGTCTTAGACCTGCTGTCGGACAAAGCTCGGGGTATCACCTCCACAGTAGCCTCGGACCTAAATCTGGAGCAGGCTGCGTTGCCTAAGGACGGAGGGCTGGACCTTGCCCCGCAGGCCGCACACTCATCGGCGGTGGAGCCGAACACGAGTCTCACCTCTTCGGTGGCCCGTGACTCCGGACCCCTGGATTCGCATCCGGATGTTGGTTCCTGTCCGCGCACTCCCGAGCCAGCCGTGCCAGGTTGGGCTCCGGTAATGGAGTTCACCGCTGCGGATATCTTCCAGCACTCGACCTTTGGCGACGTGCTGAACTCGTTAAAAACTCTCTCTTTGACAGAAAATTCCGGGCCGAACTATGTCCGGCTCGAGTGGGAAGCAGGCGACGAACAAATTCATTACCCACCCACCACCCACTTTATAGCCACGGTTGATGATGTAACCGACGTGCTTGACTTCGACTCCGAAGGCATCGACGGTATGGACGACGATGCAGGAGAAGACTCAGAGTCTATGGGGATCCGCCTCGTCACACGACATATACATGGTGGATACGCCCAAGGAGGACGACGGGGACAATCCGGAAGATAAAACCCCTGGGCAAAAGCCAAAGAAACGGCGCAGACGCCATTCCAAGTCCAGCAATAGTAAAAATAGCAGCAAGAGCGCCAGAAGGATCGATACTCCGGTCAACCCCGAAGGCAACAACAACCATACGGAACCAGCGATGGAGCAGGACGAGCCAGGTCACGCCGAACACAGTTCGGAGCAGACGCCCTATGACAATGATTCAGAGGGACGAGTTCATCAAACCGGCCCAGGACAAGAAGACAGTCCGGATGATGATGCATTCATCATTCCGGAAGAACGCGTGGAACGAGATAATCTCCACAAAAAGCTCATGGCCACAGCGAGAAGTCTAAAGAAGCAGAAGCAATGGCTCAAAGCCGCACAGGAAACGCTCAATCGCAGATGGAATAAGGTGCTAGACACTGAAGAAAGATATGGCGACGATCGCCATACAAAGAGCTATCCAAAACGCAAGCTACTGCCAGAATTCGACGACGAGGCCGTTCCACCAAAGACTAATATGACCAGGAGGCCCAACGTACCGCCCCCTAACTGCAACAAAGCGGCTACCAACGACACACACAATCTACGTGAGCACTTGGATAAGAAAGCTGGCGCAACTAGGTCCATCTACGGATCTAAGGACACACCCCGGCGAGGGACGGTGGTCACCAAAACAATTATGCTAATCAAATACCAGTTCGGAATAAACACCGGACACAACAACAGCCAACGGCATGCCACAGCACGTCCATATACAAAGGGGCTGCTCACCCCCTGTGCTTTACCGAAGAAGTACTAGACCATGAATTTCCACAGGGCTTTAAACCTGTGAACATAGAGGCATACGACGGAGCAACAGGCCCAGGGGTCTGGATCGGGGACTTCATCCTGCATATACATATGGCTTGTGGGGATGACCTCCACGCCATCAAATACCTTCCCCTAAAACTAAAGGGACCAGCTCGACACTGGTTGAAAAGCCTCCCCGAAAATTCAATTGGGAGTTGGGAGGAACTCGAGGATGCTTTCAGGGCCAATTTTCAAGGGACTTATGTCCGGCCTCCGGATGCTGACGATTTAAGTCACATAATCCAACAGCCCGGAGAGTCTGCCCGCAAGCTTTGGAACAGATTCCTCACTAAGAAGAATCAAATTGTCGACTGTCCGGACGCCGAAGCCTTAGCGGCATTCAAACACAGCATCCGCTACGAGTGGCTCGCCAGACACCTTGGCCAAGAAAAGCCAAGGACAATGGCAGCCCTAACAAGCCTTATGACCCACTTTTGCGTGGGTGAAGATAGCTGGCTAGCCCGTAAAGGCACCAACGACCCCATCACATCCGAAATAAGGGATGGCAACGGGAAGCCACGGCGTAATAAAAACAAACGCCAAAACAAGGAAGAGAGCCCAGATAAAATAAGGTTAATGCCGGATTCAGGGGCTCTCGACCTGATCAGCAAAAGAAGCCATTTAAAGGCAGTAAAGAGGGATCGTCCGGTCTGAATAGAGTCCTAGACAGGCTGTGCCAAATTCATGGCACCCCTGACAAACCTGCGAACCACACGCACAGAGAGTGCTGGATCTTCAAGAAGGCTGGAAAATTAAATGCCGAACACAAGGGAAGGGAAACACCAAGTGAAGACGAGGATGAACCCGCCAGCCGAACACCAGGGGACAGAAAAAATTCCCGCCAGAGGTTAAAACAGTGAACATGATCCACGCGACTCACACATCCATGAGAAGGCACGAATGCGCACATAGAGAGGCACTCGATATAGAGCCCAACTACTGGATGTCTTATCCGATCACCTTCGATCACTTGGACGGCCGAACTAGTATTCGACGCGGAGGATCAAAGGCCTTGGTGCTTGACCCAATAATCGATGGATACCGTCTCACTCGTGTCCTCATGGACGGCGGCAGTAGTCTCAATTTAATATATGAGGACATTGTCGGGTGGTTGGTGCGACATATGCCAACGGGTGGCTTATCATTGTGGGAGCCAATAAGACGTCGCCGGTGCCTGGAAATGGGATAAGGCGAAGACATGCATGCCGGCTTCATCCCTGGCCAACTAGGAGGCGTGCGGCTGCCTTCGGATGTCCCTCTGGCCAATGGGGCCCGCTGCCTGCGGGCCATTCCGTCAGTCTATTATGGGTGATGTCATGGTCAGCATGGTAATAGTGCCACGCCGGACAGGTCATGGCAGCCCGTCTGGCGATGCTGTAGCCATCACGAACCCGGGATTGGGGCGGCGATTTCCTTTGTTGCCATGCCCTGTCTCGTCGTCATTATGCTGGAACAAACTTCGAGGGCCCGATCTGGGCCGCCCATTGGGGGGCGGCTTCTTCAGAGTCGGTCGTGTGGTGGCTGGCTTTATGGAGTCGGCCATGTGGTGGCTGGCTTTCTGGAGTCGGCCATCTCGCGGCTTTCTTGAGGAGGGCTCTTGGCCGGGCCGCCCCGGTAGCCAGCCGAGGGGGGTAGCCGGCCGGGGGAAGGCGGCCCTGCGTCATGGATGCTCGACAGTTCGATTAGCCTTATTATTTTTTCAAGAGCTAGGGGGAGCCGGCTAGGCTACCCGTGGTCATTTACCCCGACAGTAGTCCCCGAAGCTGGTTGTGCTTCGCGGCTGCGAAGGGAACTAGAAGCTCAATCAGCTTCCTATCCTGAAGAGCCGGCAGCTAGGAGCCGGCATCACTTTATGCTTACCTTCTCGGCGAAGTCTCTTTCGAAATCCGAAGGAGGGAACGAGCTGGCGCGCTAGCCAAGCTGCGGGCTGACCGCCCGCCGCCCATGCGCCACATGGCGCCCTTTGACTAGAGGGGCCTGCCAGCCCATGCGCCCGACGGGATGCTACTGCAGACCGGGGCCCGCCACTACCATGCCTCGGCCCAAGCGAGGATCCTTTGTGGCCCGATCTGGCTGCTCGCCTTCCGGCGGCGGTTTTCGCACGCCATTATGGCGCGATAATCGTGGGACGTGGGGAGTGGGCGATTAATCCCGTCCCCCCCTCGCCTCCTCGGCCGCCGCCGCGAGCCTATAAGTAGGGGAGGGAGGCGGCCGCGCCGCAGCGTTCGCCCAGATCCACCTCTCTCTCCTTCTTCTTCTTCCTTGCCACCGCAGCAGCAACGCTTCGCCGCGCCACCGCCCCACCATTTTCCTTGGCGCGTCGCTGCCTCGCCGCCGCCGACCCGGGCGTCCTCCGCTGCCGCGCGTCTCCAGGCGCTTTCCGGTCCTCATGTCTCCAACATCGAGCAACTGGGACGGCTCCAATGTTCATGAAGACCATATCGATTTCCTCCGCAAGATGCGGAGGTTGCCAGGCAAGGAGTGCGTACAGGTCTGGGTTGCGCCGGAGGGGGAGATTTTGCCGGCGCCGGAGGAAGGCGAGCGGGTGATCTTCCGCTCGCACTGCATGTGCGGCGTTGGCCTTCCTGCGAGCGGCTTCTTCCGCTTGTTCCTCGAGTTCTATCATCTGCAGCTGCACCACCTTACTCCAAACACGGTGGTGCTGCTGTCGGCCTTCGTCACCCTGTGCGAAGGTTTCCTTGGTGTTCTCCCCACCCTCGAGCTGTGGGGGGGTTTCAGTCCAAGCTCGGCACCGTCACCGCGGACGTGCCGGCTCCATGTGGCGCCTTCATCGCCATGCGGCGGACGACGGCCGACAACCCATTCTCGGCCATTGCGCTGATCCAGTCGGTGAAGCTTTGGCAAAAGTCCTATTTTTACGTGAAGAACGTCGCCCAGCAAGGCGACTACGTCAACCTGACGGCTTACATAGCCGGCCCGCCGGCTGGGAGGCAGCCCTTGTGGTCTTATCGCCAGGTCGGCGACGCTTGGCTGGCGCGCGCCGCCGTTGCCGGCCGGTGCTGATCCGGTCGGAGGGCCTGACCGGGCTCGATCTGATCGCTGCCTTCGTGGAGCGCCGGGTGCTCCCTCTTCAAGGCCGCCCTCATCTGATAAGCCAGATGAGCGGCCGCTTCGACCCATGCCGACTCAGCACCAGGGAGATGCCTCACGATGAGGTATCTTACATGGTGAACTACATCGCCAACTGCAAGCTCCCTGAAGACTGGCAGTATGGCAAGGCGCCGTATTCTTGCGCCAATCCACCACCCATGGTAATCTTTCTTTCTTTCTTCTTTTCTTTGTTGCCGGGTTTTCCTTTCTGGCCAACTTCCGACCAGTCGACTTTCTCTTCTTTTAATCAGAATCCCCTCCTTCATCAGCCGACCGGGACTGCGGGGGCAGAACGCGAGATCGCCCCTGACCGCGCGGCGGATGGCTTTGACGACCCCGACTTGGGGGCGGCCGCCTTGAAAGACGACGCCGTGGGGGAGGAGGCGAGCCAGGCGGCTCTGGGTTCTCCGCCACCATTGAGGACTGGCCGGACGATGACGAGGCCGAGCCGAATCCACGCCGCCAGCCGGCGTCCGACCATCAAGGTGCAGGCTCGTCCGCCGGGCCGGCAGCCCGAGGCGGCATACAGAAGCGTCGAGCGGCGCCGTCTCTCTTTGGAAGTCGGTCGAAGAAGCCCAAGGGTACCGCAGCAGCGACCAAGCGGGACGAGGCGGCCGCGAAGGCGGCCCGCTTCCGCAAGGTGGTGAAGCAGCCGCCAGCGGTTTCTGCGTAAGTGTTTAACTCTCGCATATCTTTCCTCTTTCTTTTCTTCGGCCGGCATCCTCTGAGCCTTTCTTAATTTACTGATCAGGGCCCCGCTCACTCTTGAGCGGACCTCGGCCGCCTCCATAGTCAGAGGGGCGGGGGGATCCTCAAGCTCCCGCCACATGGACCCCCGCGCCGAGCTCCAGGCGGCGGCGGAGCAGAACACGCGGGAGGCGCGGGAGGAGCGGGAGGCGGAGGAGCAAAGGGTGGCAGCTGCTAGGGCGGCCCAGGAGGCGACGGCGGAGTCGGGGGAGATGGAGGCCGATGTGGCAGCCAGGGCCCAAGCGGAGGCCGTGGCTGCGGGGGTGGCGGAGGCCCTGCATAATCAGCCTCGCAACTCATCATCCCCCTCCGCACCGTGGCCCCCGAAATCCCGGTGCCCCCGCCAGAGGAAGCCGGCCATGATCAGCCGGCAATGGAGAGGGAGGGGGCGAAGTAGTCATCTCGGAGGGCGAAGTAGTGCCGCCGCCGCTGGTCGGGACGGGCCAAGGCGGCCGACCGGAAGCGCTGCCCGCACAGCCGGCTGGAAGCGACCCGGCCGTGGGGGCAGATCTCGTAGTCCTCTCGCCGACTCGTCGGTGCACAGGCAAGGCAACCTCGAGCCGACGCAAAGACGCGGGCTCCAGCTCGTTGTCCCATGACCTGGAGACGGCCAGCGTCAGCTCGCCGGGATGGACGCCGGGCGGCGGGACGGTCGTGCTGAATGTGGTCGCGCAAGATATCCGGAGCCGGCTTCAGGCCCAGGCCGCCTCGCTGAAGCAGTGCACCCAAGAGTTCCTTGCGACAAGGTCAGCCATTCGGGTAAGTTTTCTTGATTTCTTCCATGGGGGTGCGTCAGCGCACCCACTGGGTGTAGTCCCCGAGTTCCGAGCCGGCTGCTGAGCAGGCGGCTTGGAACTTCTCTGGAGGCTTCGGTTTTACTGGCTTGTTCTTGTTTGCGCCTTCGTTTTATTCACAGGACTACCACCACCTCCATGCTGCTGCTTTCAAATACCAGGCCCGGGAGATGGGCAACAAGGCCACCGATCTGACGGAGAGCTGGAGTAAGTGTTTTCATTTTTCTATCTCATGTGGGGGCGCGTCAGCGCACCCATTGGGTGTAGTCCCCGAGATGCGGGCCGACTGCTGAGTAGTCGGTCGGATCTTTCTTGACGACTTCTTCCTCATCTTCTTCCTCTTTACGTCTGCAGGGCCCAATGCCGACTTGAGGGAGCAGCTCGGCATAGCTCAGACCGCCCTTCGCGCCAAGGAGACGGAGTGCAGCACCTTGGCCCAGGAGCATGATCGCCTGGCCAAGAAGCTGGCCGACCAGGAGGAGAACCACAAGGCGGCCTTGAAGGCGGCGCAGGACAGCGAGGCCGCCCTCAAAGCCGAGTACGAGACGGAGGCGACAAGCTGGGCTGAGGCGAGGCAATCGCTGAGCGAGGGCTACAGCCGGGTTGAGGATCTGATCAATGGTAGGCCGCCTGCCTCTTTGTCCCTTTGCTCATCCCCGTCCTCTGATCGGTCTTCTGACTTGCTTTATTTCTTTCTTCTTTGCGCAGAATACTTTCCCGGCTACTCTGTTGCCACCAACCAGGCCATCGAGGCTCACCGCAAGGCCCGACGCCAGACTGGGGCCGAGATTCCACCGGATGCCAACCGGACACTTGAAGAGCAGCTTCTAGTGATTCAGGCCCGGCTTCAGCTGGCCTACCGCATGCTCCGCCGCCTTCAGCATGCCGGAGCACAAGTGCTGACCACCCTCTGGCCCGGCGAGGTGATTCCCCACACCCCCAATCGTACGACCGACTGGCTGGAGGTGGCAGTCGGCCTCTTTGAGGCCTGGAAGGCTTCTGCAGCGGTCTTGAGGGCTCGTGGTATTTGGAGTTCGTCCGGGCCTGGTATCCTGGGCTGAACTTGGACCAGCTGCGCGCTTGGCGGCAGGAGGCTGATGAGGAGCTGGAGGCGGTGCGGCCGGCTATTATCCAGCGTGCCTCGGTGATCACCGACTAAACCGACACCAGCGCCTTTGCTCCTGAGGTGAACGAAGACGCCGTCGCTCAGCTGGAAGAGTGGTTCAGGCTGAACCCGGCGGAGGGAGAGGACTCGGTGGAGGATATTGACTCCAGCGATGAGGGCGAAGAGGAGGAGGAGGATGGCGAAGACGCTATGCCGGACGGTGGAGCGACCGACCAGCCTCAGCCTGACCGTGCCTCCGGCGAGGTGCGGCGTGGGAGCGCCGCTTGCCGCAGTGGTGACCAAGCCGAGACTTCGCCACCGCCACTCCCGGCCAATACTTCCGTTTCCACCATCCTGCCCGACACGCCTGTTGCTCCCCTGGCCTGACTTGCCGCTTTTACCTTCCTGCTAGTTACTTTTGAATAACTTTTTATTAAATTTGCACATTTCCACCCACTGGGGGTGTATTCAAACTATGTTGAATGCTGGCCTTTCGAAGGCCTTTGGTGTAAATATAATTATGCATGTGCTTGGCTTCCATTCCTAGTTGCTTTTTATCTTTGGCTGCTATCCTTTGCCGCCCTCCTTTGGCCGCCGCCTTCCCAGTCGGACAGCTGCTCTGCAGTCTGTGGCGGGTAAGGACTTGGCGGTCTGGGAGGGCAAGTACTCGAGCTTTTAGATTGTAGCAAGGTAAGAAGGGAAGCCGGCCAGCTGGCTGTTCTGACAGCCGGTTGGCGGGGGGAAAGCCGGCTTGAGTTATGTAAGTTCGCTAGTCCTTAGCCGTTTTTTCACATGGGCATCCTTTCCTGCCTTTGACTCTTGTTAGTCGGACGGTTGATTCTTCGAGCTACGACCTTCAACAAGAGAGGGCTTTGGGTGCGGGCACACTACTTGTCCGACTGCAGGTAGAACTTAAATATAACCCAAGGCGGCAAGTCCCCGGGCCGACTGATCGGACCCGGTGCCGGACGAGAAAAATGGGTGTGATAACATAAACATGGGCATGATACTCATGGTTCATAGATAAAAGAGGGTAGTCCCCGAGTACTCCTCGCGGAGCCCGTTGTCTCATACTTAGTACAAAAGGTAGTGTGGTACATACTGAATTTTAACTGTAAAATCTTCGGAGGAGATTGGCGTTCCATGGTCGTTCCGACTCCTTGCCGGAATCATCCCTCTTGCGTGCCTTCGGCTTCTATGCATCGATCAAGTAGTAGGAGTCATTGCATAGGGCTCGGCTGATGATGAATGGGCCTTCCCAAGGGGCTGAGAGCTTGTGCTGGCCGGCTGTTCGCTGGATCAGCCGGAGCACAAGGTCGCCCTCTTGAAAGGATCTCGGCTTGACCTTCCGTCTGTGGTAACAGCGTAGACCTTGCTGGTAGATGGCAGACCGGCTAAGGGCTAACAGCCGGCTCTCTTCCAGCAGATCGACACCGTCTTCTCGTGCTTCCTTCGCCTCCGCTTCCGTGTACATGTTGACCCGAGGTGAGTCGAACTCAATGTCAGTCGGGATGACGGCCTCGGCACCATATACAAGGAAGAAAGGAGTGAAGCCGGTTGACTTGTTTGGAGTAGTGCGCAAGCTCCAGAGGACGGCCGGCAGCTCGTCGAGCCAACAGCCGGCCGAATGCTCCAGCGACATGACCAGTCGAGGCTTGGTGCCGGAGAGGATGAGGCCGTCTGCTCGCTCAACTTGGCCGTTAGACTGCGGGTGGGCAACGAACGCTAGGTCCAGTCGGATGTCGTGAGTTGCGCAGAAACGTGCCAATGCTCCCTTGGCGAAGTTCGTGCCATTGTTGATGATGATGCTATGCGGT
Organism: Aegilops speltoides; assembly: GCA_021437245.1. NCBI lineage: Eukaryota > Viridiplantae > Streptophyta > Magnoliopsida > Poales > Poaceae > Aegilops > Aegilops speltoides. Next base: position 437,155,510 of record CM038143.1, read on the forward strand.
ACGCCGTACCGGGTTGTGATATCTGCGATGAATGTTACGGCAGTCGGCCCATTCAGCTTCTTGATCGGCTTTGCTTCAATCCACTTGGTAAATTTGTCCACGGCAACAAGAAGATGTGTCATGCCACCGCGTTCCGTCTTGAATGGGCCCACCATATCCAACCCCCAAACGGCAAAGGGCCAAGTGAGGGGGATGGTTTTGAGTGCAGAAGCTGGCAGGTGTTGCTTGGAGCTGAAGACTTGGCACCCTTTGCAGTGTTCGACTAGTTCCTTGGCATCGTCCAAAGCAGTCGGCCAAAAGAAACCATGGCAGAAAGCTTTGGCGATGAGTGATCTTGAGGCTGCGTGGTGACCGCATTCGCCTTGGTGTATATCTTCGAGGATTGCTATGCCCTTCTCTTGCTCGACACAGCGCTGGAAGACTCCAGTGACACTGTGCCTAACAAGCTCTCGGTTCATTATTGTGTAGGCTCCGGCTCGGCGTTGGACTTGCCTTACCGAGATCTCGTCAGCAGGCAGTTCCCTGTTGATCAGGAAATTGAGGATGGGTTGGGCCCATGACGGAGCTGTGACTTCTTCTGTTGTCAAAGTGGCCACCAGAACCAGGGCGGGTGGGCTGGTGGGTGAAGACTTGGAGTTGGCCACCGCCTGTTGTGTTGATACAGTCCCCGGGCCGACTGTAGTAGTCCCCGAGCCATGTTTTGAAGTCCCCGGTCCAGGTACGACTACAGCAGTCCCCAAGCCGCCTGTCGAAGTCCCCGAGCTGCCTGCTTGGTTTCCCAAGCCGACTTCCACTGCGTCGGGGTCAGGCGGCACGAAGATGGAATCGGACTCTGGATCCGGCTTGACAGACGGCTTAAGGAGGCGTTGGAGGGAGACGCCGGTTGGTATAGCTTGCCGGGTGGAGCCTATTCGTGCCAGGGCATCTGCTTGCTCGTTGTCGGCTCGTGGCACATGGAGGAACTCGCACCCTTCAAAGTATCCGCTGAGTTGCTGAACAAGGAAGCGGCAGCTTGCCATGTTTGCGTGCTTGGCGTACCAGTCGCTGGATGATTGTTGGACTACCAAGTCCGAGTCGCCATAACACAGGATCCGGCGGATGCCGAGTTCTTTGGCTAGCCGGAGTCCGTGTATGAGCGCCTCATACTCAGCCACATTGTTGGAGGCGGCAAAATGAATTTGCAATGTATATCTGAGCTTGTCGCCCTTGGGAGAGGTGAGGACGATGCCGGATCCCAAGCCGGTGCGCATCTTGGATCCATCTAAGTGCATCCGCCAATGGGTGGAGTCGGGCACAGGCGGCAGGTACTGGGTCTCGGCCCAATCGACGAGGAAGTCGGCCAACGCTTGGGACTTGATGGCGGTGCGGGGCTGTTAGAAGATCGTATACGGGGCCAATGCAACGGCCCATTTGGCCACCCGGCCGGATGCATCCCGGCTGCCTATGATCTCGGCCAGCGGGGCAATGCACACGACCGTGATGGGATGCTCTTGGAAGTAGGGCTTGAGCTTCTTGGCGGTGAAGTACATGCCACAGCACATCTTCTGATAGTGTGGATAATTCTGTTTTGATGTGGACAGTACTTCACTCAGGTAATAGACCGGCCTTTGGACTGGCTGAACTCGACCCTCTTCCGAGCGTTCAACCATGATGACAGTGCTGACCACTCTACTAGTGGCGGCAATGTAAAGGAGCATGGGCTCTTTCTCAGTCGGTGCCGCTAGGACAGGCAGTGTGGACATCATCTTCTTTAACTCATGGAAAGCCTGATCTGCTTGGTCGTTCCACTCAAAGTGAGTGGACTTCTTCATGAGTCTGTAGAGAGGGAGGGCCTTCTCCCCGAGTCGGCTGATGAAGTGGTTGAGGGAGGCCAAGCATCCGGTGAATTTCTGGACATCTCTTAGCTTGGTAGGAATCTCCATTCTCTCTATAGCCTTGATCTTCACCGGGTTGCATTTGATGCCGCGTTCGGAGACCAGGAAGCCTAGGAGCTGGCCAGCTGGCACTCCGAACATGCATTTTTCTGGATTGAGCTTGATCTGAAACCGGCGCAAGTTCTCGAACGTCTCTTTAAGGTCTTCCAGCAGGGTGCCGTGCTTCTCCGTCTTCACCACAATATCGTCTACATAGACGTGGGCATTTCTGCCGAGTTGCTTGAGGAGGCATTTTTGCATGCAGCGCTGAAAAGTGGCACCGGCATTTCTCAAGCCGAATGTCATAGTCAGGTAGCAGAAAGCTCCAAATGGTGTGATGAAGGTGGTCTTCAGGCGGTCTGCCGGGTCTAGCTTTATCTGGTGGTAGCCCGAGTAAGCATCCAGAAAACTCAATAGCTCGCATTCGGATGTGGAGTCTATTACTTGATCAATCCTTGGAAGGGCAAAAGGATCCTTGGGGCAGGCTTTGTTGAGGCTGGTGTAGTCAATACACATGCGCCATTGTTTGTTCTTCTTCAACACCAGGACCGGGTTGGCAAGCCACTCGGGGAAGAAAACCTCCATGATGAAGCCGGCTGCCAGAAGCCGGGCTATTTCTTCTCCGACTACTCTTCTCTTTTCCTCTGACAGGCGGCACAAGGGCTGTTTGACCGGCTTGGCGTCCTTCCAGACTTGTAGCTTGTGCTCGGCGAAATCCGTCGGGACACCCGGCATGTCTTTGGGAGACCATGCGAAGATGTCCCGATTCTCACGGAGGAAATCGACGAGCTCGCTTTCCTATTTGCTGTCAAGGCCGGTTCCCATGACCGTGTATCTCTCCGGGTGCTCTGGGTCCAGAGGTATCTTCTTGGTTTCTTTGACCGGCTGGAAAGAACACTGAGTCTCATATTCCTTTGAATTGGGGGACAAGGCCGGCTGTTTGCCGGCCATGGCCACGACTCGGTCTAGCATCTTATTCTCTTAAGCAATCACGAGGGACTCGGCCAGCCAGCTGCTAGCAGCCGCTTTGCTCGGTGATTTCTTGTAGTCTCGGGATATGGTGATGGCGCCCTTGGAACTCGGCATCTTCATCTTGAGGTAGGCATAGTGGGCACTGACCATGAACTTGGCGGTAGCGAATTCGCCAAGCGGTAGCGTGGTAAGGGCTCTCCAGATCCACTACCTCAAACCATATTGCTTCTCGGCGGAAATGATCCTTGTCTCCAAAGAGGACGTCTAACTTGATCTTGCCGATCGGAGCACAGGACAGGCCGGGTACAATGCCATGAAACATAGTCCGACTCAGCATGAGCTGCTTTCCCTTGATGTTCAGCTTCTCCATGGTATCCTGTCTGATATGTTGATCTTTATACGCCATCTATCGGCCTGCGGGAGAATCGGGCAGCCCGCTGATCTGTTGCGAGGGTGGCATCCAAAACCAATGCATAAGAGCCGGGCGACGGCATCACCTCTGGGTGATCGGCCCGACTCCAACTGATAGGTTTTTCCGACCAGTGCATGAACTCAGGGTTGTTGGATGCGACCGCATTGACATCTTGGTGTTGTCGGCGACTTCGCCGATCTTCTGGTTGGCTGGTAAAGACGACGTAGGTGGCATGCTTTCGTCGTCGAACTTCGTCATGGGCGGCTCATTCTGGCGAGCGGCGGCGGTGTTGAGGCGGGGCGGTGACCGGCGGCGGCGGCACCAGTCCCTCGCCTTTGGAGATTCGCGTGAGCCAATGGCACTTCCGAGTGGTGTGGTTGGAGGTCTTCGCACCGCTGTGGAACTTGCAGGGGACATCAAGTGCTTGCTCATAGGAGAAAGCCGGCTGCCAAGCCGGCCTGCCGCCCCTTTGCTTCTTGGGCGCAGGCCGCCCCTCAGGTTGTTCGTCTTCGACCGTGGCTACTTGCCGACTGGCGGAAGTCGGCATCGAAGCCTTGCGCTTATTGTCGTTCTGGTACGGGCGCCGAGTGGACTCTCCAGCCTGCGTCTTGGGAGCCGGCGCAAGCACCTTCCCGGAGGCGTCAACTCGAAGCTCGGTCTTCATGGAGGAGTCGGCCGTGGGGCATTTGTCCGTGATGACTAGTAGTTTGTCGAGGGTAGTCAGCTCGTCGCAGAGGAGTCGGTGCTTGAGGAGGGTGCCTTCTCGGCACCCGGCCGTGAAGTACTCTATGGCTTGAACCTCGTGCACCCCTTCGCAGGAGTTTCGGAGCTTGGCCCAGCGTGTGAGGTAGTCGCGAGTCGACTCGTTGGGTCCTTGCATGCACAAGGAGAGCTGTCGGGGCTTGGGAGCCTGCTTGTAGGTGCTTGTAGGTTCTCAAGAGGCATGGCGTAGACTGGGCGTTCTGCCCCCAGCATGTCGGCGATGGCCGTGCCGCGTTTCTGGACAACGCCGGCCCGACTCGGTCCGTCTGGAGGTGGCGTTCCGAAGGCGGCGCCGTCGACCTCGCGCTGGTGGGCCTCGGTGAGGCATCTCATGGTGGCTAGCTTCTAGCCCTCCGCGACGAGGGCAAGGTGGCATGCCTCCAGCGCCTTGGCATCGGCGTCTGCCGGGATGGGGACGGACAAGTCCTGCAGCACCGCTTGCAGGGCGTCGTGGGTGTTCTGGCCGGAGGCGACTCCGTGGCTGATGACCAGCACCTCGCTAACGGTGCTGCCGCCACTGTGGGCTTGCGGGAGAGGATCGTCGAAGACCACCACGTTGGTGGGGAAAGCATTGAGTGATGCAGTGTCGGAATCGACAACCATCGGGTCGGTGGAGCCGACTGACTCCAAATCCACAGCAGGCTCACTGGAGACGTGGACTTGGTCGAGGAGGCTGACGAGGCGGCTCTCGAGGCAGCCGGTGCCCGCATCAGATGCGGGCTCGTCGGAGATGCGAGCCTCGCCAAGGAGATCGGCGAGGCAGCTCGCCATGCTTGCGTCATCGACACCTTCGCAGTAGCGTCGGGGCAAGCGCCATCGAGCGTCTTGGGCTGGCTACGCTTCATGGGTGAGGAAGAGGTTCCGTCGAAATAGGTCTCCGGACGATGGTGCACCTGGCCCCAAGGTGGGCGCCAAATGTCCGGTGGTTGGTGCGACATATGCCAATGGGTGGCTTATCATTGTGGGAGCCAATAAGACGTCGTCGGTGCTGGAAGCGGATAAAGGCGAACATGCCTGTTGGCGAATCTTACCCAGGTTCGGGGCTCTCCATGGAGATAACACCCCTAGTCCTGCTCTGCGGGGTCTCCGCATGATCACTAGATCAACAAGTAGCTACAAGAGGCTCCTTGAGCTGTTTGGTGAGAGGAGGAAGAAGGGGTAATGCTAGCTCTCTTCTCCTCTCAAAGTTGTGTCTAAAACTATCAAAGTCCAATCCTTTGCATGGGTGCCCTGGGGGGTTTATATAGGCCTACCCCCCCCCCTCGTGGGTACAATGGTAATCCGGCTGGGCCTAGGCCTAGCCGTCAGTGTCTGCAATGGCCGACTTCTCCGCCGACAGCTGGGGCCCGCCGACTAGTGGGTCCCGCTGGCTGTCGGCCTCCTGGTAGACAGGTAGGCCCCACCGCTTGGGGGTCTTGTCGGGGGATGGTTACTGTTGCCTCACCCTTGATGACGAGGGCTTGGTCGAGGTAAGCGTGGCTACAGTGCCGCCGCCTTGCGGGCGCTCACTGTAGCCTCACCTCGTCTTGTCTCCTTAATGAGGCTCATTCTTCGAGGGGGGGAACAAGCCGGCTGGGGAGAGCCGGCTTCATCCCTGGCTGACTAGGAGGCGTGCGGCCGCCTTCGGATGTCCCTCTGGCCAAAGGGGCCCGCCGCCTGCGGGCCATTCCGTTAGTCTATTGTGGGTGATGTCATGGTCAGCATGGCAATAGTGCCACGCTGGACGGATCATGGCAGCCCCGTACGGCGCACTATAGCCATGCGAACCCCGGGATTCGGGGGCGGCATATTTCACTGTTGCCATGCCCTGTCTCGTCGTCATTATGCTGGAACAAACTTCAAGGGCCCGATCTGGGCCGCCCATTGGGGGCCGGCTTCTTCGGAGTCAGCCGTGTGGTGGCCGGCTTTATGGAGTCGGCCATGTGGTGGCCAGCTTTCTGGAGTCGGCCCTCTCGCGGCTTTCTTGAGGAGGGCTCTTGGCCGGGCCGCCCCGGTAGCCGGCCAAGGGGGGTAGCCGGCCGGGGGAAGGCGGCCCTGCGTCATGGATGCTCGACGGTTCGATTAGCCTTATTATTTTTTCAAGAGCCAGGGGAGCCGGCTAGGCTACCCGTGGTCATTTACCCCGACAGACATTGTCCGTGGGATGGGCATAAACCCATCCAGAATTAGACAAAGCAACACCACCTTTGAAGGGGTGATACCAGGCGTTGAAGCCTACGGTTGAGGCTCCATCGTACTGGAGGTAACATTTGGCTCCCCAGGCAATTCCAGAAGTGAAGAACTACTCTTCACCATTGCACCCTTCCAAAGCGGCTATCATGCATTGCTTGGAAGAACGGCCTTCGCCCGCTTCAACGCATTACCGCACTACGGCTACCTTATACTCAAGATGCCCGGTCCATGTGGCGTCATCACCGTTAACGGAATCACAGAAGCGCTCTTCACGCGTAGAGGAACACGCGACGGCCCTAGCGGCCAGACTATAAGCGGCCTCCAATATCAGAAAACATGACTCGTCATTAAGACCACAGACACGGTTAGACAAGTCTGGTAGCCCAGACAAAATTGAACCAGGGCACCGTATATGTAATCCCATAGCGGACACCAGGGGCTATAAATATTTAATACAGCCCCACACTTGGCTCAACCTTATTGGCAGGCCAACATCTTACACTTTTACTATCCATCGCATACTTACGTTGTACTCTCCTACGAGTTTTCTTTTTTTACATAGACAACGTTCGCGTGATACCCTTCCAGGATACGGTACAACAGAGACAAAGGCGCAGACGTGCAGCAGGGCCCCGTCCAACAGGTTTCTTTTTAGATTAAGCCCCTGTGTAAACCTTTTCTATTGCCTCTTGTTGTTTAACCATCCCATGGGTTCCATACCCATAGAGGATACTGCCATTATTGGCATTTCGCCACGACAGATTAATGCATGTACCTGGAAACACAGGGTTTATAATGAATGGGCATTCTTGAGCCCATCATCTGTTATAAAGTCCGAACACCTTCGGGAGTGTTCGGCGTCACGAGTTTGGCCTTATATGCATCAGCTCCGAATCATGTCTTTGGTCAAATGTTGGGTTTGCCCGGCTCCTGGGTTTGTCGCCTTACGTTCCGTTATTATCGGCTAAGGTGGCCAAAGGACAACTACTGCGATTGTGCCCCGGTTATTCCAGAAGAGCACCTCAGTAGAGAAAGCCGAAAACTGACTATCATGATACAGGGAGAGACTGTTCAACCACTCGAAGACTTATCGGAATCTTTAGGATCCCTCCGCATTAACAAAGGACCGTTTCCTGGTCATGTACACACGCGCGCGTATTCGGATGCAGGCGAAGGTACCAGGGGCTACATAGTAGCCCCACCATTAGACTCCCATGGCTAAGCGAAAGCGTTACAGCTATATAGTCCAACTGCCTAGTTCGACGTGCGATCACCTCCTTAATGGACCAAGACATTGGATCAAGTGTGATTATGCATATTTTTCTCGAACACCCTCGCATTATATGCGTGGGGGCTGAAGCCAACGACTGCTAACTTTCGGATTACATGTATATATATATATACAAAAAACGGCCGCACAAGGGACACAATAATACTTTTAGGCAAAAAGTATAAATATAGCCTATAACCAAAATAACATTGTTTTTACAATGATTCGAGTCATCACTCGAACAAGACATTCTTCGAGCACCACGCCTCTATTAGGCGGGCACTTTCTGTGACCTGTGCCAAGTAGTGCTCGGCCGGATATTGGGCCCCCACCGGATCTTGGGTCGCTATAATGGTGGCCTCCATATCCATCCAATAGGCTTTAACGCAGGCAAGAGCCATTCGTGCACCCTCTATGCACGCCGACCTCCTCATGGCGTCGATCCGAGGCACGGCCCCAAGGAATTGCTGCACCAAGCCAAAGTAACTGTCCGGCTTAGGCCCCTTCGGCCAAAGATGGTCTATTACAGACCACATTGCAAGCCCAGACAGCATGTGAAGCTCCGCTACAGCAGCCATCTTGTCACTTAGCGGCAGCGGGGGAGTGGGAGCACTGAATTGCAACCAGAAAAGCTTCTCCACTTCCTTATCACCCTGATCCTTGAAGAACTTGGCAGCGCCAGCTGTACTCTTCGCCAAATCCGCATACGCGTCCGCGGGACTCCAGCGTCCATCCAGGGGAGCGTACTTCGGATTGAAAAACTTCGTCCGCAGCAAGTAGGAGCCCCCAGCCGTGATTTTACAGGCCTGTTGAAGCTCCTCGAGCACCCCTGTGCTCGGTATGTATTTCCTTTGTGGCATTCAGTGCCTTGTTCAGGCCGGCCGAACTATCCTTATGCTCCTTTTTAAGTAGCTCATACCGGTCTGCGGCATTTTTTAACTCCACGGCAATTTCGGCTATCTTTTCCTCGCTTCGGCAATGAGCAGCTTGTTCGGCTCTCAATTCCTCGGCCGCCTTTAGGGCAGCCGCATTGCTAACTCGAGCTTGTTCCTTGGCTTGGGCAAGTTCCGCCCTCAGGGCCTCCACGGCAGCAGCACCATCTGTAGTCCAAAAATATTACATTAATATCATACCGCCTTCATATTTTCCTATACAAAGGAAGGCAGAGCACATACCTTGTGATTTGTCCAGCCGCTCGTTCACCAGCGTGATATCGGCATCAATCGATCCATTCTGCCTCATTAGTTCGGCAACTTCAACGGACTGGTCGTCGGCCGGACCCACAGATACCTGCACGTATTTACAGCACAATCATTGATTTATGATCCCCCGTTTGCCGCCTAGGGCGGGCAACCAGAGTCTCAGGGGCTACTATCTATATGGAGCACACCTAGCGTGTGCCTCACAGCCATAAAATGGTGTATTCTTCACTACATACCTCAAAGCCTCTGAGCAGGCTTGTAAATGCTTCATTCAAACCGCCTGTAGCAGATGAAATCTTCTTGAGCACCGCGCTCATTAATGAGCTGTGCTCCTTCGAGAGTGCAGCTCGCTCTAGTAGGCCCGTCAGTACATTCGGCCGGACATTGAACTATGTCGGACCCTTCCCATCGCCCCTCGTGGGAGCCAAACGCTCCGGGCTCAGGGCGGCTGGCGCATTGGCTTCCGGCTTCGGCAGATCCGGACTCCTCCGTGACGACACCTCAGTGTCGCCCGCTTCATGAGCTGGGGAGGTGGGTGGGGTCTCGCCCTCCATCATCTCCGGAGGAAGATCCCCCGAAGACGAACTCTGTTGAGAAGAGCTGCTAGCCGGACTGCAAAAGACGAATCCTAGTTATTGATCTAGGAGAAACACAATACCTTCAAATTGATGATTGACTTACAACTCGGTGGAGGGCTGGCCCGTTGGCGGGCATGACGCGGTGAGGGTGCCCGTCGGGGCAGGGGGCCCTGGGGATACCTTTTCCCCTGGTTTGGGCATCTCCGTCTCCAAGTCTTCGGAGGCAGCCCTCTTCTTCCCGCGCGGGGACGAGGCCTTAGCCTCCCCTTCCTGACTATCCTCCTTAGGGGAGGTAACAATTCCCCCGGTTTGGATGCGTAGCATGTGAAGTTTGATTTCTTCGTTCTTCCCCTTGTCTTTCCCTGAGGGCATTCCGCTGAGTACCCGGTCAAGCATCTTGGCCATGGTGGGACCAGGCGAGCCTTCAGGAAGTGGCGTCGGACAGCTGATTCTCTCCGCCTTGCTGAGCCATTCCTGGCCACGGATGATTTTCAGAATAAACAATTATGACAAATACAAAACAAGGTGTCCGGTATCAAGATTACTTACTTGGGTATCTAGGCGATTGCAGCTTAGGCCCTCATCCTCGGTGGTGTCCGGACACTCTACTTTTGGTTCGAAGAATAATTTGCACATCCCTTCAAGCTTCAAGCCAAAGAAGTGCTTAACAGTCCGCGGACCCTCCGGATTGAACCCCCACATCCGGAGAGGCCAGCGTTGGCACGGCAACATCCGTTGGATTAACATCACTTGCATTATGCTGACAAGATTAATGTCCCTCTCAAGAAGCTCTCGGATGCGGCTCTGCATTACTGGTAATCGCCAGCGGGCCCCCAATTCCGTCCTACGTCGGTCCAAGACGCTAGTTGTGACGGAGGGCCCGAGCGGAACTCGGGGGCAGCCACCCACTTTGTTCCTCTGGGAGCTGTGACATAAAACCACCTCCGTTGCCATACATCGGATACTTCTGGGAAAGAACCCTATGGCCATGGGGCATCGACGTTCCTACTTATTACAGCACCTCCGCATTCCGCATGTCGCCCCTCGATCATCTTCGGCTTCACATTGAAGGTCTTGAGCCATAAGCCGAAGGGTGGGGTGACATGGAGGAAGGCCTCGCACACTATAATAAACAACAATATATGGAGGATGGCGTCCGGAGCTAGATCATGAAAATCCAACCCATAGTAGAACATGAGCCCCCTCACAAGAGGATCGAGGGTGAGGCCCAAGCCACGGAGGTAGTGAGGAACAAACACAACGCACTCATTGGGCTCCGGCGTAGGGATGACCTGCCCTAGAGTAGGAAGCCTGTGCCGGATGTCGGCGGTTAGATATCCGACCTCCCTAAGCTTCGCAATGTCGTCCTCTTGGATCGAGGAGGCCACCCACCAGTCTTGAGGGTTGGATCCGGACATATTGGAGGATCTGGGGTGTTTGGGCTTGGGTCTCGGGTGTTAGAACTCGGGGTGCGAGAAGGCGTGAGGAAGGTGGAAAAGAGGCATAGGCCTCGACCCCTTTATAAAGGGGGGTGAATATCAAGAGTCCTCAGCGTGACCACGCGAGGCTTACCTAAAAACACACGGAGTCATACCAACGGTCGTCGTGGGATTACGCACACCCATATTGATGGAAAATCACGTAATAAGAGGAACACGATCTCTGCTTTGACAGGATGTACCAATAAAACCGCCTCGCAACACGAGTCGAGGTGGGGCCGGTTCATGTTGGACCAGGCCGCGATGCAAGGGCAGGACGTACGAAGATTGCTAGCAGATCAGATTTACGCTATGTTCCCTACAATGGTATGTCAAGATCATCTTGCAGATCCGGACACGGTTTGAGTGTTCGATAACTACTTTGGAGTATTCGGAGAAGGAACCCGCCTTGCAATGCCAAAGACAAGACTGTGCGCCGGACTCATCGTCATTGAAGCCTGGTTCAGGGGCTACTGAGGGAGTCCTGGATTAGGGGGTATCCAGACAGCCGGACTATATGCATCGTCTGGATTATTGAAGCGTGAAGACACAAGACTCAAGACTCCGTCCCGTGTCCGGATGGGACTATCCTTGGCGTGGAAGGCAAGCTTGGCGATCCAGATATTGTGTTTCCTTCCTTGTAACCGACTCCATGTAAACCCTAGCCCTCTCCGGTGTCTATATAAATCAGAGAGGTTGGTCCTTAGAAGGCCGATCACAATTACAATCATACCATCATAGGCTAGCTCTTAGGGTTTAGCCTCTACGATCTCGTGGTAGATCAACTCTTGTACTACCCATATCTTCAATATTAATGAAGCAGGAGGTAGGGTTTTACCTCCATCGAGAGGGCCCGAACCTGGGCAAACATTGTGTCCCTTGCTTCCTATTACCATCAACCTAGACGGACAGATCGGGACCCCCTACCCGAGATCCGCCGGTTTTGACACCGACACCTTCCCCACCGGAAGGAGGAATTGGCTCCCTCGAGGGCCTCAGGGTCTCGGGAGCCGGATGCTGCGGGGGTCTAGATAATCCGGATCCCCTCACCGTGTTAGCCAGGAGGGATGCACCCCCCTAGTCTTCAACGACCGAGGCATTGGCCTCGGCCATGGTGGCGTCGACCTTCTCCCATGTGTTCGAAGGAGGAGGGGTGTTTTGCGACAGCACTTCCCCAACCTCTTCGGGGATTAGAGGGGGTGCAAAATGCGAGCCACTGTCCACCAGTTCGGCGGGCGGGGACGTCCCCTCCGAGGTCTCCTCGGCGGGGTGGCCACGTGGAGGGCTGCACCACCAAAAAACAGTCAATCTACATTCTACCAGGGACTACTAAAAATAAGGCAATTGAAAATGTTGCGATATGTACCTGGTCGTAGGGGACTTGACCCTGGGTTCCCTCTCCGGAACCTTTTCGGATGCCTTAGACTCCTCGTCAGAGTCTGAGCTATCAGACAGGACCAGCTTAGGCCGACACTGCCTTTTCGGGGCCGGAGAAGTTGAACCTCCTCGACATCGCTGGACGCCGCCCTCTTCATAGAATGTGAGGAGGCGCTTTCCTCCTCGTCCTCATCCTCGTCCCCCTCCTGTACGGATAGGGTCGCAGTGTCTCCGGACCGGCTGTCCGGACGAGCCCTGCGAGGGCGGCCCTCCCTGGCCTCTGGTACCTCCATCTTCTTGCCCTTCTTGTCGGGCGCCTTGTATGGCACCATGACCAACAACCTCTCTTGCTGTTTGAATCGAGGCTCTTCTAGCAGCGGCGCCGGTTAACTAATCTTCTCGACCTTGGAAAGCCAGCCCTGCAAAATCCACATAAAGAGGTTCAGATCAAATCACATGATGTGAATATTTGAACTCATGCTAAGACAAATGTAGCTCACCTTCTTCGGAGGGGTCGCAGCGTCGAGGCCGATGTCCTCCCCTTTAACCAGCCAGTCCTTCCGCGGCTTGAATAGCAGACCCCACATTTTCTTCCGGGTTGTGCCGAAAAGATGTTGCACGGTGGCCGGATCTTCGAGGTCATAGTCCCACATGGGCTTGGCCCTCTCCTGACAGGGTAGGAGCAAACACTTGAGCATAATCTGGATCACGTTAACCAGTTTCATGCTAGTCCCATTATGCTGACAACGCACTTCTACAGCGCCTTCAAGTCATCATCGGACCCCTAGTTCGGGCTCTTGGTGGTCCACGAGGCCAGTCTGGTAGGGGATCCGGATCTGAATACGGGAGCTACCGCTTAGGCGGCTCCCCTTGGCTCGGTGATAGAGAACCATTCCTTCTGCCACACCTTGACGATGTCAATGAACTTGCCCTCCGACCACAGGACCTGCGTCAGTTTGCTGATCATGGCCCTGCCGCAGTTTGCGTGTTCATCACCAACCACCTTGGGCTTGACATTGAACACCTTCAGCCATAGGCCGAAGTTTGGTTGGACTTGGAGGAGAGCCTCGTAGAAGACAATGAAGGACGAGATTTGAAGGAGGGAGTTGGGGGCTAGATCACGGAACTCTAGCCCGTAGTAGAACATCAACCTCCTCATGGAGGGGTGCAGGGGAAATCCAAGCCCCCTAAGGAAATGGGGGAAGAATACAACCCTTTCGCCCGGCCTAGGTGTGGGGACGATCTGGCCTGCTTCGGGGGCCCTATGAGCAATGTCATCCGACAAGTAGCCAGCCTCCTTCAACTTCACGATGTCGCTATCGATGACAATGGACGCGTCCCACTTCCTTTTGGCTTTGGATCCGGCCATGGATGAAGAGGACAGGAGGAATTTGTCGTGGAAGAAGAGAAAAGGGGCGCTGGAGCTCTGAAGATTTGCATGAGCGGAAGGTGGAAAAAGGCGTGGGATGATGACTGTTGTAGCTCCCCCTTTATAGGTTGTGACAAGACAAGAGTTCCTTTTTTCACGTTGTTGGCTTCTCCACTTCCCAATACGCTCGCAAAGTTATGTGTGAGTGGGAAATCGAAATCATCGATCATATCCCCGGAGAGGTGGTACACGATGTCCACCTTGATGAGATGTGCCAAACATTGAGTTGGCCTCGAGCCGCTCTTCGAGAACTACTAACCGCTTGGTGTTATGGTCGGATGCGACTCTTTGTTGAAAGAGAAAAAGTTGTCAGATGAAGGCACTATTTACACATGAACGGTTTCTTGTTTTTGCCTTTGTTGTTAAGTAAAACTGCTGTTTCAGATTCCGGACATCACTTGGCTCCGAACACGAATGAAGCAAACCAGAGAACTCGCCTCGCAAGTCGTATACTATAAGGTGAGCAGATGCCGGACATAAGCCCTGGCGTTGGAGGCAAGTTCGGGGGCTACTGAGGGAATCATGGACTAAGGGGTCCTCAGTGTGTCGGCCTGTTGAATATGGGCCGGACTGGTAAAGTCGCATAGCGACAGGAGATCTCTGAAGCCGTGGTGTGTCCTCCAAGTCAACGATAGATATGATCTCTTTCGCCCTTATTGTAATCTATCTCCAGTAACCCTAACCCTATTGGTGTCTATATATACCGAGGGTTGTAGTCTTTAGGGTAGAGCTACATTCATCACCTCATCACCTTAGGGATTAGCTCATATTGATCTCGAGGTAGATCTACTCTGTAACCGTACTATTCATCTAATACAATCAAGCAGGACGTAGCGTATTACCTCCTCGAGAGGGCCCGAACCTGGTTAAACATTGTGTTCATCGTCCCTTGTTCCCCATCGATCCTAGATCCATAGCTCGGGAGCCCCTACCCTGAGGTCTGCCAGTTTTGGCACTGACACTGGCCTCTCATATAATGTGGGGGTAGACACACAATGTAACCTATGCCAACATAATAGCACAGGAACATAGGGGAAGCCGACGACATGTGCCGTCGTCCAGGGCGATCGGGAGCGGTATTGTAGCAGTGTCATGGGTAGGAACGGCCATAGCCAGGCCTCAGGGATGTAGCCATATCGGTTAACCTCGTTAATAAATCTCGGTGTCATGCCTCACGTGATTGTGTTATCCTTGATAGATCACTCTGTGGGCCTCGGATTTATTCTAACAAGTGGTATCAGAGCAAGGTTCAAAGAAGGTCACGGTTTTAGATCTGGAGGAAGGATCGAGTCTGAGATGCAGCTAGTTGCGGTATGGTTCTTGACGAGATTGCAAGAAAGCAGATCAACGGCTCGTGCACACACAACACTACTAAGGAAAACCTTATACACAGAGGTATAGCAGTAGCGCTGGTTAGAACAGAGCGCTACTACTACTTACCCGTAGCGCATGTCAACAACGCGCGCTACAGCTATGGTTGTAGCAGTAGCGCGTCTCCAGGTAAAAGCACTACTACTATAATTCACACACTGTTGCCGGTAGGCTAGGAATAGTAGTAGTGATCCTGCGTAAAGCACGCTACCGCTAAGCGACTTGTAGCAGCGTGTTTCTTGCATAGAGTGCTACTGCCAAAAAATGAAAAAGAAATATAAAAGTAAATGAAAATGAAAGAAGTAGAAAAGGAGAAATGAAAAAAAGAAAATGTAAGGAAAAACAAAAGAAAAAGAAAAATTAAGGAGAAAGGCATAGAAGTAGCGCTTGTTCTCACAAGCGCTATAGTTACTCTAGCAGTAGCGCGTTTTATGTGCATGCGCTACAGATACGTTCCTTAGATAAAAGCAAAAGAAAAAGAAAATAAATGTCTACTTCCTATAGCAGTAGCGCTTTCTAGTAGAAAGCACTATAGCTAACTATGCTATAGCGCTTTTTTGTACAAGCGCTACTGCTATTTTGACCGCCCAGGTTCAAAATTTTGCTAAGTCCTTCCCCTAATTCCCCAGCGATATCCCCCATCGCTGGCTCTCCCTCGCTGCCCCTTCTCCCTCGCCGCCGTCGTTCCCTCGTCAGCCCTGCCCCACCGGAGCCGCGCATTGTCGCCGCCACTGGAGCCGTGCGCCCTTGACACCCCTGCCTTCCTTGCCTCCACTTCTTCCCTCGTCCGCTCCTTGCCGCCACTGCCTCCGTTGCCGCCAACGGAGCCGCACGCCCTCGCTGCCCCTGCCTCCATCACCGACCACCTCCCCGTCACTGTCTCTCCCCTCTCTGTAAGCCCCCCTCCTCTCTCTCTGCATGTTCTTCCTGCCATGTTAATTAGTAGTAGATGTTAGTAGTAGGGTTCATTGATAATATTTTTTAGTAGTAGTAGTAGATGTTAATTAGTAGTAGTGGTGTACTAGTTAGCTAGGGTAGTAGGGTTAACAGTAGATGTTTCTTAGTTAGGGTAATATTAGATGTTAAGTAGCAGATAATGTAGATGTTAATTAGTTCAGTAGGGTTTAGTTTTTGAATTGACTTTGTTTAACTAGATGTTAATTAGGGCAGTAGGGTTTAGTTTAGAGTAAATTTTAGTTCAGTAGTTAACTAAATATAATTTTTAGGAAAAATTTGTATATTCTTAACTAGGGCATGGTTAGGGTTGTAGGGTTTAATTACAGATGTTAGGAAAGTAAGGTTTAACTAGATGTTAATGCTGCCTCTTGAGCACTGCATTGGTTTTCCCTTGAAGAGGAAAGGGTGATGCAGCAAAGTAGCGTAAGTATTTCACTCAGTTTTTGAGAACCAAGGTATCAATCCAGTAGGAGGCTCCATAGAAGTCCCTCGTACCTACACAAACAAACAAGAACCTCGCAACCAACGCGATAAAGGGGTTGTCAATCCCTTCACGGTAACTTGCGAAAGTGAGATCTGATAGAGATAATAAGATAAGATAAATATTTTTAGTATTTTTATGATATAGATTGGAAAGTAAATATGCAAATAAAAGTAGATGGGAAACTTATATGATAAAAGATAGACCCGGGGGCCATAGGTTTCACTAGTGGCTTCTCTCAAGATAGCATAAGTATTACGGTGGGTGAACAAATTACTGTCGAGCAATTGATAGAAAAGTGCATAGTTATGAGAATATCTAGGCATGATCATGTATATAGGCATCACGTCCGCAACAAGTTGATCGAAACGATTCTGCATCTACTACTATTACTCCATACATCGACCGACTCCTGCCTGCATCTAGAGTATTAAGTTCATGAAGAACAGAGTGACGCGTTAAGAAAGATGACATGATGTAGAGGGATAAATTCATGCAATATGATATAAACCCCATCTTTTTATCCTCGATGGCAACAATACAATACGTGCCTTGTTGCCCATGCTATCACTGGGAAAGGACACCGCAAGGTTGAACCCAAAGCTAAGCACTTCTCCCATTGCAAGAAAGATCAATCTAGTAGGCCAAACCAAACTGATAATTCAAAGAGACTTGCAAAGATAACCAATAATACATCAAAGAATTCAGAGGAGATTCAAATATTTATCATAGATAAACTTGATCATAAATCCACAATTCATCGGATCTCGACAAACACACCGCAAAAAGAGTTACATCGAATAGATCTTCAAGAAGATCGAGGAGAACTTTGTATTGAGATTCAAAGAGAGAGAAGAAGCCATATAGCTAATAACTATGGACCCGAAGGTCTGTGGTAAACTACTCACAACTCATCGGAGAGGCCTTGGAGATGATGTAGAGGCCCTCCATGGTCGATTCCCCCTCCAGCGGAGCGCCGGCAAAGGCTCCAAGATGGGATCTCGCGGATACAGAAGGTAGCGGCGGTGGAAATAGTTTTTCGTGGTGCTCCTGGATGTTCTCAGGGTACGTGGATATATATAGGCGAAGGAGGTAGGTCAGGGGAACCACGAGGGGCCCACGAGGGTGCGGGGCGCGACCACCCCCTAGAGCGCGCCCTCCTACCTCGTGGCCGCCTCGGGTGCTTCTTGACGTCCACTCCAAGTCTCCAGGATTGCGTTTGTTCCAAAAAGATCGCTCCCGAAGGTTTCATTCCATTTGGACTCTGTTTGATATTCCTTTTCTTCGAAACACTGAAATAGGCAAAAAACAACAATTCGAGCTGGGCCTCCGGTTAGTAGGTTAGTCCCAAAAATGATATAAAAGTGTAAAGTAAAGCCCATAAACATCCAAAATGGGTAATATAATAGCATGGAACAATCAAAAATTATAGATACGTTGGGGGCGTATCAGTTAACTAGGGTAGTTGGATTTAGTTTAGAGAAAAAAGTCAATATAAAAATATAAATTTGTGTTAGTCATGCAAGTCCAGCATGTTCTTCATTTTTACTGAATTTTTATTAGGACAAAAATTTAGGACATAATTTGTGTTCCAGGGTTCATAATTTTTATTAGGATAGAATTTGAGTTCTAGGGTTCATAATTTTTATTAGGACAGAAATTGAGTTCTAGGGTTCTTAAATTTTATTAGAACATAATTTTTATTAGGACAAAAATATGTAAAGGTTCTAGGTTTCTAGGGTTCATCCATCTATATTAGGTTTTTGAATTGAGTTTGAGAGAGCATGAGATTTATATAGATTTTCTTAAAGTGTCAAACACTAGGAGATGCAAATTTGAATTGGTCATGCTATATGAAAATTCCTCAATAGTGTTTACTCATGTTTATCTACTGTTGTAGTTGCTCATGTACATGTTCTTAAGTGGTCCTGTTATATGCAACATTGAAGTGGTTCGATTGTGCCCAAGTGGCCTTTTGTTGTTTCTAGGGAATGAAGCCGAGTGGCCTATGTTTTACCAGAATGTTGATTCATTTCCGTTTTGGCAAATTTCAGGTGCTCGATTTGTCCACCTTTTAGCAAAGGTCATGCCAAAATTTTATATGAATTTTGGCACGATTGTGCTAAAAACTAGGACATATCGAGTGTCCAGGATTTGCCGCACCGGGAATGAATCAGCGTTCCTACAAAACATAGTCTTTTTTATGTCATTATTCATTTTATGAGGTCTAGAATTAATTGACTAGATTTAATCATAGGAAACATAGCAAGTGATGATGAAGGACAGTATTCTGGTGATTCCAACGTCTACGAGGCGGCAGACGCTTATTTGAACCTTCTCGACAAGCAACGGTTATTGTAGGGCCCACCTGTCACATCCGAGACTGAGACCGACATCGAGACCGGCGTCGAGACTGGCGCTAAGACCGAGACAGGCACCGAGACTTGCAAAGCCGGTATAGAACCAAAACCAAAGAGGCAACGACGCCCAAACCAGCTCATCACTAATAGATTGGTGGTCACGGAGGTGGATGACTCATCACTAATAGATTGGTGGTCACTGAGGTGGACGACGACAATTTGAGCCAAAAGAGCCTACGGAAGAGCGCGCGTGCTATGGCAATCAAATAGGATGTATCCTATGGGCAACCACCACCATCAACGATGAGAAACTAAAGAACATACCATATATGAAGTACTACCTCTTGAGCACTGTGTTGGTTTTCCCTTGAAGAGGAAAGGGTGATGCAGCAAAGTAGCATAAGTATTTCCCTCAGTTTTGAGAACCAAGGAATCAATCCAGTAGTAGGCTCCACGCAAGTCCTTCATACCTACACAAACAAATAAGAACCTCGCAACCAACATGATAAAGGGGTTGTCAATCCCTACACGGCCACTTGCGAAAGTGAGATCTGATAGAGATAATAAGATAAGATAAATATTTTTGGTATTTTTATGATATAGATTGGAAAGTAAAGATTGCAAAATAAAGTAGATCGAAAACATATATGATGGAAGATAGACCCAGGGGGCATAGGTGTCACTAGTGGCTTCTCTCAAGATAGCATAAGTATTACGGTGGGTGAACAAATTACTGTAGAGCAATTGATAGAAAAGTGCATAGCTATGAGAAAATCTAGGCATGATCATGTATATAGGCATCACGTCCGCGACAAGTAGATCGAAACGATTCTGCATCTACTACTATTACTCCACACATCGACCGACTCGTGTCTACATCTACTAATATGTGCCTTGCTGCCCCTACTGTTACTGGGAAAGGACGCCGCAAGATTGAACCCAAAGCTAAGCATTTCTCCCATTGCAAGAAAGATCAATCTAGTAGGCCAAACCAAACTGATAATTCGAAGAGACTTGCAAAGATAACCAATCATACATAAAAGAATTCAGAGGAGATTCAAATATTTCTCATAGATAAACTTGATCATAAACCCACAATTCATCGGATCTCGACAAACACACAGCAAAAAGAGTTACATCGAATAGATCTTCAAGAAGATCGAGGAGAACATTGTATTCAGATTCAAAGAGAGAGAAGAAGCCATCTAGCTAATAACTATGGACCCAAAGGTCTGTGGTAAACTACTCACAACTCATCGGAGAGGCCTTGGAGATGACGTAGAGGCCCTCCATGGTCGATTCCCCCTCCAGCGGAGCGCCGACAAAGGCTCCAAGATGGGATCTCGCAGATACAGAACGTAGCGGAGGTGGAAATAGTTTTTTGTGGTGCTCCTGGATGTTTTCAGGGTACGTGGATATATATAGGCAAAGGAGGTAGGTCAGGGGAGCCACGAGGGGCCCATGAGGGTGGGGGGCGCACCCACCCCCCTAGGGCACGCCCTCCTACCTCGTGGCTGCCTCGGCTGCTTCTTGACGTCCACTCCAAGTCTCTTGGATTGCGTTTGTTCCAAAAAGATCGCTCCCAAAGGTTTCATTCCGTTTGGACTTTGTTTGATATTCCTTTTCTTCGAAACACTGAAATAGGCAAAAAAAATAGCAATTGGGCCGGGCCTCCGTTAGTAGGTTAGTCCCAAAAATGATATAAAAGTGTAAAGTAAAGCCCATAAACATCCAAAACGGGTAATATAATAGCATGGAACAATCAAAAATTATAGATACGTTGGAGACGTATCAGTTAACTAGGGTAGTTGGATTTAGTTTAGAGAAAAAAATCAATATGAAAATATAAATTTCTATTAGTGTTGCAAGTCTAGTAGGTTCTTCATTATTAGTGAATTTTTATTAGGACAAAAATTTAGGACATAATTTGTGTTCCAGGGTTCATAATTTTTATTAGGACAGAATTTGAGTTCTAGGGTTCATAATTTTTATTAGGCAGAAATTGAGTTCTAGGGTTCATAATTTTTATTAGCACATAATTTTTATTAGGACAAAAATATGTAAAGGTTCTAGGTTTCTAGGGTTCATCCATCTATATTTGGTTTTTGAGTTGAGTTTAAGAGAGCATGAGATTTATATAGATTTTCTTAAAGTGTCAAACACTAGGAGATGCAAATTTGAATTGGTCATGCTATATGCAAATTCTTCAATAGTGTTTGCTCATGTTTATCTACTGTTGTAGTTGCTCATGTACATGTTCTTAAGTGGTCCTGTTATATGCAACATTGAAGTGGTTCGATTGTGCCCAAGTGGCCTTTTGTTGTTTCCAGGGAATGAAGCCGAGTGGCCTATGTTTTACTAGAATGTTGATTCATTTATGTTCCGGCAAATTTCAGGTGCTCGATTTGTCCACTTTTTAGCAAAGGTCATGCCAAAATTTTCCATGAATTTTGGCATGACTTGTGCTACAAACTAGGACATATCGAGTGTCCAGGATTTGCCGCACCAGGAATGAATCAACGTTCCTGCAAAACATAGGCCTTTTTATGTCATTATTCATTTTATGAGGTCTACAATTAATTGACTAGATTTAATCGTAGGAAACATGGCTAGCAACGATGAAGGACAGGATTCTGGTGATTGCAACGTCTATGAGGTGGCCGACGCTTATTTGAACCTTCTCGACGAGCAATGGTTATTGTAGGGCCCACCTGTCACATCCGAGACTGAGACCGACATCGAGACCGGCGCCGAGACTGGCGCTGAGACCGAGACTGGCACCAAGACTGGCGAAGCCGGTATAGAGCCAAAACCAAAGAGGCAACGACGCCCAAACCAGCTCATCACTAATAGATTGGTGGTCACGGAGGTGGACGACGACAATTTTGAGCCAAAAGAGCCTACGGAAGAGCGTGCGTGCTATGGCAATCAAATAGGCTGCATCCTATGGGCAACCACCACCATCAACGATGAGAAACTAAAGAAGATATCAGATATGAAGTGCTACCTCTTGAGCACTGCGTTGGTTTTCACTTGAAGAGGAAAGGGTGATGCAGCAAAGTAGCATAAGTATTTCCCTCAGTTTTGAGAACCAAGGTATCAATCCAGTAGTAGGCTCCACGCAAGTCCCTCATACCTACACAAACAAACAAGAACCTCGCAACCAATGCGATAAAGGGGTTGTCAATCCCTTCACGGCCACTTGCGAAAGTGAGATCTGATACAGATAATAAGATAAGATAAATATTTTTGGTATTTTTATGATATAGATTGGAAAGTAAAGATTGAAAAATAAAGTAGATCGGAAACTTATATGATGGAAGATAGACCCGGGGGCCATAGGTGTCACTAGTGGCTTCTCTCAAGATAGCATAAGTATTACGGTGGGTGAACGAATTACTGTAGAGCAATTGATAGTAAAGTGCATAGCTATGAGAATATCTAGGCATGATCATGTATATAGGCATCACGTCCGCAACAAGTAGATCGAAACGATTCTGCATCTACTACTATTACTCCAGACATCGACCACTATCCAGCATGCATCTAGAGTATTAAGTTCATAAGAACAGAGTAACGCATTAGGCAAGATGACATGATGTAGAGGGATAAACACAAGCAATATGATATAAACCACCACCTTTTTATCCTCGACGGCAACAATACAATACGTGCCTTGCTGCCCCTGCTGTCACTGGGAAAGGACACCGCAAGATTGAACCCAACGCTAAGCACTTCTCCCATTGCAAGAAAGATCAATCTAGTAGGCCAAACCAAACTGATAATTTGAAGAGACTTGCAAAGATAACCAATCATACATAAAAGAATTCAGAGGAGATTCAAATATTTCTCATAGATAAACTTGATCATAAACCCACAATTCATCGGATCTCGACAAACACACCGCAAAAAGAGTTACATCAAATAGATCTCCAAGAAGATCGAGGAGAACATTGTATTGAGATTCAAAGAGAGAGAAGTAGCCATCTAGCTAATAACTATGGACCCGGAGGTCTGTGGTAAACTAGTCACCACTCATCGGAGAGACCTTGGCGTTGATGTAGAAGCCCTCCATGATCGATCCCCCCTCCGGCGGAGCGCCGGAAAAGGCTCCAAGATGTGATCTCACGGGTACAGAAGGTTGCGGCGGTGGAAATAGGGTTTCGTAGTGCTCCTGGATGTTTTTAGGGTACGTAGATATATATAGGCGAAGGAAGTCGATCAGGAGAGCCAAGAGGGGCCCATGAGGGTGGGGGGCGCGCCCACCCCCCTAGGGTGCACCCTGGACCCTCGTGGCTGCCTCATTTGCTTCTTGAGGTCCACTCCAAGTCTCCTGGATTGCATTTGTTCCGAAAATAACTCTCCCGAAGGTTTCATTCCATTTTGACACCGTTTGATATTCCTTTTCTGAGAAACACTGAAATAGGCAAAAAAACAGCAATTTGGGTTGGGCCTTCGGTTAATAGGTTAGTCCCAAAAATGATATAAAAGTGTATAGTAAAGCCCATAAACATCCAAAACGGGTAATATAATAGCATGGAACAACCAAAAAATATAGATACGTTGGAGACGTATCATGAAGCAGTCCCTCCTAACTAAGCTGCACCAGGTATTCTTGTTCTCGGGCCTGGATGAAACCAAATATACTGACCCACATAAATACCCGACAATGAAGAAGATGAACAAACGCGCCATCAGCAAGTTTAGCAGGGCATTGTCTGCCTGGAAAGTAAGGGTGAAACATAAGATCATCGACAAAATAGGAACCCTATTCCGAGATTGTAAAGGATAATTCGACAATTACGAAAGACCAGTTTGAAATATTCAAGGCGGCTTGCGTTGCCGAAGCTGCCAAAGAAAAGTCAGAGTACATGGGCTCCAAGAGAGGAACATGAGGTGCCACCACCTCGGAAGCTGTGGTTACGCGGGGAAGAGGTCCATATGGGCCAAGGAGGACGCGAAACATAGAAGTGTGGGCATCCCAGACCCCTTGGCGGAGTTCACCGCCCCGCAGGAGCATGACGTCGTCAGGGCCCGGTACCGTTGGGACCCAGTCAAGAAAGCTTTCGAGACGGATGCGGTCACGAAGAGTTCATGAGATTACTCGTAATTTTTAATTTACCCCCTAATTTTAGCTTCTGATCAATTCGACTGCATGTTTAGTCATATTTGTAAACGATCATTGTTCCTTTTGCAGAAAGAGCAACACAGGATTGCAGCCGAAAGCGACTCGCCGTCTGAGGCGTTGGCGAGGCCCAAGTGGGACACCCCATTCAACCAGGCCTTGAACATATTGAAAGGACTCCCGATGGACACTCGGCCGTCGTATGGACGTGTGCACGATGTCGAAGACGGCGCAATGTGGAAGAAGTACTACCGTGAGACCACGGAGGAGAGAAAGGAAAGACGGAGGTTAAATGAAGAAAACATCGATAAGAAGGTTGCGACTGTGGTTGATGAGAAATTAGCTGAGATAGTCAAAGCAGAGGTAGCTGCCGCAAAATAGGAGGTTGCAGCTTCGTATAGTGTCTTGGTTCCGGCTATCATTAGTTGGACCAAGAAACATCCAAATAAGGATGCAGCGGGCTTTCCCCTTTTCAACTTCTTGGGGAGCATGTCGACTAGCATTGCACCAGCACTGGCTCCCGCACCTGCTCCTGCACCGGCTCCCACACCTGCTCCTGCACCGGCTCCCGCACCTGCTCATAACAGCCCCTCCTCCGTTTCGGACGTGCTCGCTGGTGCTTCGTCTTTGGCTCAGCTCGACGCCCTCACAGTACCTATCACATCGGCCCTCTTCAATATATGTATAATCTCCGGTTTCCATTGCCTTTCGCATGTCTCACGTCATAGACATGTCTTTGCAGGCCGATGTAACCCCGTGCACCATACTGTACACCATCAGCAGCCAAAAGGTGGACGTGGGGAAGGCAACGATAATGCAGCCAAAGGAACAATTGCTCCACAACCGGCGGATCCCCCCTGATGTCTTCAAGGTTTCCATGGCCAGTGTCGAACCGGGCCATGAGAATTTGGCTCCTCTGGTATCACTAGGGGGAGATGACGACGATACCCCGCGGTGGCTTGGCGATTGCAAGCATTGGGTCCTTTTGTGGCCGAAGAGTCTGCTTCGTCTGGAGGCAGCCGGGAGCACACCCAGGACCAAGCAGCCTTAGCAAGGTATGAACACCAACACCCACCTACCCAATTAGCATCGCCTGTTGTGCCGCATGAGGAAGAGGCTCCATTACTGGCTGATGACGTCGCCGCCGTCAAAGAAGCAATGCATGATGCCATCGACGAGGATGACGATGACCATCTACAGTATCTCAATATCGGCGCCTCTGATGGCGGAGGATTGATGGCTCAACATTATGAGTACTCAGGGTTTGAGCGTGATGAGTTGGTGCCTGAATTGCCGGAGGATTAATGTGTTATAGGCTCACTTCCACTAGGAAAGGAGCATAGGAAGAGACCGAGGAAAGGCAACAAAGCTGCTTCTATGATCCAGCCACCTCAGCAGCCTCGGGTTCAAGACCGTATACCTATCCCCGGTGCGGAAAAATGTCATATCCACAGTGACCCGATCCTACCTAAGGCAGCGGTAGAGGCCATATACGGCGATCTAAGGAGACTTCATGATGATGTGCTGCGGAGAGAGAAAAGCCTGATCGCCTTAGAAAATCTAGGATACCCGATGTACGTGGTTAACGTGCCGCAGGAAAGGTTGTACGTCGACACATTCCCCGCGGAAAAGTTCTTCCTTCAATTCGATTACATCTTCGACATGTTTCACTTTAAAAAGCTAGATTTTACGTTTGTCCGCCTTTTTACCTTGCACATGAACCACATCATCAGGATTGAGCAGATACCTTATATCGGTGTCGCTGACCCGTACTTCATGCACGAGGGCTTCTTGGCTGTCTACCCAGAGCACTGTGAATACACGAGTAACTACATTGTTGATTTCATTGTCGCCAATAAGGAGAAGGAGACGATTCGCGTGCCTTATCATCCCATGTGAGTCATCCGCAGATATCTTTCCTTCGATTTCAATCATTCATTTGCACGCGTGAAGGCTAATTCGAGGCATACTTATTTTACGCAGCGACGGGCGCGCCGTCCTCATCATCCTTTACCCTGATTCTCCCATGCTCTTTACTTGGACTCGTCGAAGAACACGAAGAAAAAAGATTACGACCACATCAAGTCTGTTCTCGACAGTGCTATCTTGAGCTACAGCCTACGGGGTGGAGAGATCAAGACCAGGAAGACAAGGAACCGCGCGTCCACCTTCGGCCATAAGACCAACTTCTGCTGCATCCAACAACCGAGTGGTACTATTAGTGATGGATTCTATGTCCTCCACCACAAGCTGGAGTACAGACATGATCAACAGAACCTTCACATGTCACCTAGATCCAGCGATGCCCATATTCTGCAATGGGCAAAGAACCTAGTAGATATCCCAGATCATCGACTTCGAGCTGAGTTCTGTCACATCCAGCGTGAACTTGCCCAAATCATCACGAAAGAGGTCGATGAAAAAACAGGGATGTTCTACGAAGAAGGGCAAATGTCGCGGGAAGACGTCCGAACATGCGTATCGGCTCAGCGTCTCGACCTGAAGCCTTTCACTATGCTCAGGGACTATCTCCCTGACTTGGATGGATGGAACGGCATGTTAGAGTGATTGACGATATATGACAAAGTGTCCGTTTAGTCCATACTTTCTCTATGGCGAAACTTTGAGTTATGCATGATGAAACTTTATTTGTGATGTAATTAAAGTGTCCTCCTCAACTAGCGAAGATCACTCGAGTTAGGGCATTTTGGGTACGATGAACTTTGTTATTTATGCTTATGATATGTTGCTTCTATTTTTGCCAAGTCTGTCTTTTCTGTTGCTCAACTATATATGTTGCATATCATCGACTCATGTGACGATGCAGGTGCATAGATCAACTATGGTGAAGAAGTGCTACGCCAGGAGTATACGACGAGTGGCCGGAGTGTCAGGCCCAGGTGTACCGGTTTTTGAGCGACAATCAGTAGTTAGTTTAGGTTCATGCTAGTGCATGAGAGGGATACGAACCGGTGCCTCAAGAAGTACTACATTATGTATGATGAGACGTGTCATGTAACTTGTATAGCTATATCGTGATTATGATGTGACGACATGATTTGTGTTGGATGATATGATGAGACTATTATGTGTATGATATGATGAGCATATTGCATATTTATGATATGATTAGAATACTGTATAAAACTTGTACAAAAACATCGCAAATAAGTAGCAAAAAAAGATATGAGAAAATATAGTAGTAGCGCTCTTTAGCGCTGGATAGGAAAACACTACTGCTAAAACACTTAGCGGTAGCGCTAGTAAGGAAAGCGCTACTGCTAAGTAGGTATAGCAGTAGCGCGTGTCAAGCCGCGCTACTGCTAAATGTTAGCTATAACGTTGTATTGGTAGCGCGGTTCCCCATGCTACTGATAGCCCTTAGACCCGTACTACTGCTAGGCTTTTCCATAGTAGTGCAAGGCTGGACATTCGGCGATGGATCCAGAGGATTGATCGGGCGAGCGTGCAGTGGTTAGACGCGTGCAAGGGGTAGTCAGGATGTATGGCGATCGATCATCAGATCGATGGGCGAGTGTACAACTGAGGCCCGTGCGCGTGTGGCAGCGTGAGGCGTTGGAAGCAGGACTAGATCGGAGCAAAGGTGTGTGCAGCCGTGCAAGCGTTCGGATGCTCAGGTATATGTACACATGTACGTGGATGCGCTGGAGTTCGGCAGTGGAAAGAAGGAGACGTGCAGCTTTTTTGAACACAGTACAGACACAAGCGCTCATATACACACGCGTACAGCTGTGTATTGCATACTGCATATGAGATTTGTTTAGAAAACAAAAATGGACCGAGTCCAGAACTAAGTCCTTGTGTTCGACTGGCAAACCTACAGGTGCGCTACTAGGTCGCAGCAAAGGGTCAGGTCACCGTACAAGACAGAGGCAGTCAGGTCCAAATCAGAAGAAAAAAAAACATTGATGATATGCATCCATTGGAAGGCAAGGACAAGGCAAAGCAAATAGCTAGGAACCATGAGTTGATTCACACGAAGATCAACTAGGCTACTAGTAGTACACATGTTGTGCACTTGGACATGTCATGAAAAGCTTGTATATATTTCTTTCGCGAGGTCAGACGTACAAAGAATCATGATGCCAACGGGTATCAGATTTGAGGAGGAGAAGTACGATGAGACTAGAAACCTTGGGGTATGACAGACAAGAGTGAAAGTTTTGATGGCGCAACAGAGATGCTTGAAGGCATTGCGGGAAGTCATGTCAGTTGTGATGGAATTGTCATGTGATGGATGGAAATTCATGGAATGATTTGGGAGCCTGGGTCAGACTAGCCATCTGAAGGACCAATGCGGGTAGAATGGTACAGAAGACGGTGATGGTATCGGTGACGACGACATAGGTGCGTGAGCTGATGGTGACCGACTTCTGAGCATGGAAACACGTGGTGCGGGCTTAAAGTCTTGTGTGGCTTCAACCCGACTATGGCGCGGGGTTGATGATGGATTCATTTACCTAGGGTAGGGTCATAGGCCTGACCTAAACGTCCTACCCAGGGGCACTCTTAGAAGAGATCATCTTCCAGTCGACCAAAGAGTAACCCACTCGACTGACTGGAAGGACTCGACCATGGAAGACTCACTCGACCATGAAGATGCACTTGACCACCAGAAGGTCAGAAGACACTCTGCAACGCAACGGCTTGTAATTGAATAGACTTAATGATAGTTAAGGCACCCCAGGCTTAATGTACTTTAACCTCTCCATTATGTGGGCTGGCTGGGGTCCTGGCGCACTCTATATAAGCCACCCCCCTCCACAGATAGAGGGGTTCGCACTCTTGTAATACCTACACTCATAATCCACTCGACCGCCTCAGGGCTCCGAGACGTAGGGCTTTTACTTCTTCCGAGAAGGGCCTGAACTCGTACATCGCTTGTGTTCACAACCTCTCCATAGCTAGGACCTTGCCTCTCCTTACCTACCCCCCACTCTACTGTCAGACTTAGAACCACGACAGTTGGCGCCCACCTTGGGGCAGGTGTTTTAGCGATTTGTGGAGGAGTTGCAGTACTTCCGAGTACCTTCATCATGATGACTGCTGGAGTTTTGGTTGAGGGGCGCGAGATCCGTCTCGGTGCTCTCACCTTTGTCGCCGACGACTCCGCATGGCTCCAGGAGGCTCCACTTGACATCGAGGCGCTCCCCGTCCGCGGGGCGACGCACTTTTGCGCATGTGTTCGTGGCGTTCTGCTGCGGCAACCGTCGACCCCGTATCGGTCGACTCCCCTGTCGGTCGCCTACCCAGTCTCCCACCAGCGCAAGCGCTCTGGTCGGTCGAGGCTCCAGCGGTGGGTGAAGCACGCGGTGGCTCGCCAGACAGCCATCGCTCAGGTCGCGGCCATTGAGCCCGACGAGTCCCTCTGGCTGTTCGATGTCGACCGGCTCCGTAGAGCGCATCCGAGTGTGATAGCAATGATCCAGCGGTGGAGATCCTCATGGTCGGCGGCCTCGCGATCCTCCCGGCCGCCCATGGCGGTGGAGCTGCCGGGAGGTGACCCGTATAAAAGCACGAAGAGTACCAGCCCGAGACACTCAACTCTCTGCGGAGGAAGAGCCGCCCGCAGAACATGGATGCCCCGCATACTCCCATCGCCGGAGAAACCCCGAGGCTCGCGCTTTGGAGGAAGCACCTTTGGCCGTGTGGCTGAACGCGCTCGCTTGGAGAATCTTCACGAGCACTTTCGATGAGCACGCTGCAACGAATCCCGAAGCCGGTCGGCGTCGACTCTTCCCACCGACTCGGGTATACCGCACGCCAATTCAGAATTTAGCAACTGCAACTCGTATAGCGTAGTCCATCCAGCCGTCGATCGGAAGCTGGAGAGGCTTGCAGCAGATCGAAGATTTACTCCGAGCAGCGGGAGACCGTAACTCAGCCGCAGTCGCGATCGCGCAGCAGATTCACGGTCGATCCGTCACTGCGAATCTCGTCGATCGACTCACAGCCCGATCGCCTCCGCGGCGAGAAGGACGCGACAACCGGCGAGCGATCTGAGAGACCGATTCGACCGGGATGATAGGCGCCGAGTACCCATTTCCCCTCGAGGAAGGGTCGTGCGCTCCTCGGCGGCAAGATGACAGACGTCGATTCGAGACAGGCGAAGAGTTCCAACGACCCGTGGAACCAGTGCTTTGACGCGATCCATTATCGTGCAAGGCTTGGTCGACCGAACAGAGCCCATCGAGCGGACCGAGAGATGCACCCACCAGCGATCGAGTGCATATCTCTGGTCCGGAGTGTTTTAGCAGGCTATCGAGCCATGATAATCCCCCAATTTCAGATTAGCCACAGGAGTCGCAAGTTCATTTGGGGAATCCAAGCCCAAACTTGGCTTGAAGATTACCGAGTGGCTGTTCAGATTGGTGGTGGGAATGATGAGGTGGCCATGAAGCATTTGCCCCTCATGTTGGAAGGTTACGCTAGAGCATGGCTGAATCGATTACCTCCTAGCAATATATATACTTGGGAAGATTTGTCCCGAGTGTTCGTCGATACTTTTGAAGGGACTTGCAAGCGACCGGCTGGTTTGACAGAGCTGCAAGTTTGTGTGCGAAGACCAATGAAACTCTCCGAGAGTACATTCAGAGGTGGATTACCTTGCACCATCTTGTGGAAAATGTGTCCGACCATCAGCGGTTTATGCCTTCAAAGATGGCGTCAAAAAGAAGAATTGAGTTTGAAGTTTGGTCGAACCGGCGACATGACCCTGAGTCGAATGATGGAGATTGCTACCAAGTACGCCAACGGCGAGGAAGAGGACCGACTCCGAAGCGGCAAATACAAGCCAAGTCAGTCGGAGAAGGGAAATTCCAGTCGGAAGCAGAAGCGGAAAGCCGAGCCAGCAGCTCCTGGAGAGGCCCTGGCCGTGACTCAGGGGAAGTTCAAGGGGAAGCCGAAAGGATCCTGGAATCCTAAGAAAGTAAAAGATAAAGAAGGCAATGACGTGATGGATATGCCATGCCATATTCACACGAAGAAAGATGAGGAGGGCAACATCATTTACCCAAAGCACACCACTCGCCAATTATCGACTCTCGATCCAGCGGTTTGGAAAAGCAGTCTAAGGACAAGGAGAAGGAGCCGACAAGGCCGGAGACAAAGAGGACGGTGAGGAAGAATATCCGCATGTCAACTCCACTCTGATGATCTTCGCGGATGTGGAAAGCAAAAGTCGACTGAAAGTCATTAACCGTGAGGTGAACATGGTTGCCCCAGTAAAGCCAAGTTATGTGAAGTGGTCCCAAACACCCATCACATTCGACCAATCTGATCACCCGACTCACATTGCCACCCCCGGGCGGCAAGTGTTGGTGGTCGATCCAATTGTCGAAGGCACTCGACTGACGAAAGTGCTGATGGATGGTGGTAGTGGGCTGAATTTGTTGTATGCGGATACATTGAAAGGGATGGGCATTCCGATGTCCCGACTGAGCACCAGCAATATGAGTTTCCACGGAGTCATACCAGGGAAGAAGGCCAACTCACTCGGCCAAATAGCCTTGGACGTGGTTTTTGGTGATTCCAAGCACTTTCGCAAGGAAAAGTTGACCTTTGAGGTTGTGGATTTTCAGAGTGCATACCACGCCATTTTGGGGAGGCCAGCCTACGCACGATTCATGGCTTGACCATGCTACGTGTACCTCAAACTGAAAATGCCAGCCCCAAGGAGTGATCACCGCCACCGGCGATCGGAAGAAGGCGTAAGAGTGCTTTCGTAAGGGCTCAAGATTGCCGACTCCCAAGTGACAGCGGTCGAATTCGATTTAATACAAGCAAAACGCAGATCCGAAAGTGATTTGTTACGATCCAAGAAGCCAGCCACGAGTACGCATTTCATCGTCGGTGAGACGGCCACCCATATTCACCCAACCGATCCCAATGCAGCCCGACCCACATCTCCACAACACTCGACCGAAATAGGAAGAAGCGCTCATCCAGTTCCTCCGTGAGAATGGGACATTTCGCATGGAAGCCACCGACATGCCAGTGTTCCTAGGGATCGGCCGAGCATCGCCTCCGAGTCGACAAGTCGACAAAACTAGTCAAAGAGCATCTTGGCGGTCCGCCGTCGGAAGAGAAAAGCTATTGGTGAAGAAGTGGCTCGACTGTTGGCAGCAGGATTCATCCGAGAGATATTCACTCCGAGTGGCTTGCTAATGTCGTCATGGTTCCCAAGAAGGACAACTCACTCCGCATGTGCATTGATTTTAAGCACATCAATCGGGCCTGCCCGAAGGATCATTTTCCTCTCCCCCGCATAGATCAAATTGTTGACTCGACCGCGGGATGTGAAGATTGTCTTTTCTAGATGCATATTCCGGGTATCATCGATCCGCTCATGGGCCCGATGAAATAAAACAGCTTTCATCACTCCATTCGGTGCTTCGCTATATCACCATGCCATTCGGCCTCAAGAATGCCGGAGCCACATTTATGCGAATGATTCGAAGTGTCTTCTCCAAATCACCGGAATGTGGAAGCGTATATGGATGATATCGCCGTTAAGTCGCGAAAAGGTTCCGACCAGCTTGTCGACCTCGCCAAACATTTGCCAACCTCGGAAGGTGCGATATCAAGCTCAATCCGTCAAAGTGCACGTTCGGAGTTCCCGTGGAAAATTACTCGGTTTTCTCATTTCGAACGAGGATCGATGCTAACCTGAAAAGATCGGCACTATTCTCCAATGAAACGCCTGTGCGAGTGCACGACGTCCGAAGCTTCTTGGATGCTTGGCCTTTAAGTCGATTCATCTCACGACTCGGTGAAAAGGCATTGCCTCTTTACCGATCGATGAAGAAGGTGACAAATTCGAGTGGACTCGAAGTCGATGCAGCGCTTGCCGAGCTAAAAGCTCGCTCTCCACCCAGCCGGTGCTTGCTGCTCCAATCAGCAAAGAGCCTCTGTTGCTTTATATTGCAGCCATTGGACAAGTTGTCGATCTTGTGCTTACGGTCGAGCGGAAGAGGAAGGAAAGGCCTTCAAAGTTCAGCGCCGGTGTATTATTTGTCCAAGTCTTGACTCCATCCAAGCAGAGATATCCTCATTATCGAAGCTTGTGTATGGTATATACATGACCACAAAGAAGGTTGCTCATTATTTCTCGATCATTCTATCACGATCGTCGCCGACGCCCTTTGTCGAGAGATCTGCAACAGAGACGCAACCGGTCGAGTGGCGAAATGGGCGATTGAACTTCTTCCCTTGATATCAAATTCGAGGCAAAGAAAGCCATTAAGTCCTGTGCTATAGCGGATTTCCTTGCCGAGTGGATTGAACAACAATGACCGATCGAAGTTCACTCGGAGCATTAGACCATGTTCTTTGACGGCTCCAAGATGCTGAATGGTTCAGTCTTTGGGTTGTTCTGGTTTCCCCAGAGGAGATAAGCTTAGGTATGTGCTCCAGATTCACTTTGATTCCTCCAACAATGAGGCAGAGTACGAGGCCCTCTTATATGGATTGCGATGGCCATTTCACTCGGCGTCCATCGCTTTGATGGTCTATGGCGACTCAGATCTAGTGGTCGATCAAGTGATGAAGGAGTGGGGCGTGAGAAGCCCAAATATGACCGGATACTTGCAATGCAAAGAGGAAGCTGGAAAAGAAGTTCGAGGGTTGGAACTCCATCACATCCCCGACTGAAAAATCAAGCAGCAGATGATCTGGCGAAGATAGGCTCCAAAAGAGAAGCCATTCCGAGTGGTGTGTTTTGGAGCATATCGCACTCCGTCGCTTAAAGAAGATCCTTCACAGAGGAAGCTCCACAGCCCAAGAGTGCCACGGACCCGGCCGAGGTTGAGGTCCCGCGGTGGTCGACTTGGTCATGGAAGTTTTAGTGGTCACTCCCGATTGGACAATTCCATACATCGCATATATTCGAGAAAGGAACTCCCGAGAGGATGAGGAAGAGGCTCGGCAGATCGTCTGTCGATCCAAAGCCTTTACCGTTATCAAAGGGCAGTTAGATAGAGAAAGCCGGCGAGAGTCGGACAAAATGCATAACGCCGTAAGAAGGTCGAGTCATACTCAATGACATCCACTGGGAACCTGTGGTCACCATCGTCCTCTCGGACCATTGTAGCCAAAGCATACCGAGCCGGATTTTATTGGCCAAGGGCAAATGAGATGGCGAAAGAAATAGTGGACAAGTGCGAAGGATGCCGTTCTACTCCAATATGTCACACAAGCTGCGTCACCACGAAGACCATTCCACTCGTCTGGCCTTTCGCGGTATGGGGGTTGGACATGGTCGGTCCCTTGCGAACAGGTCGGAGCGGTTTCACGCATGTACTGGTAGCAGTCGACAAGTTCACCAAGTGGATTGAAGCTAAACCAATCAAAAGTCTTGGCCTTGATCTTCTGTTTCCTTCATCGAGAGTCGACATTCAGATATGGGGTCTCGCCAAGATTATCACGGATAATGGGTCGAATTTTGACTCGGAAGAATTCAAGGATTTCTGCAACGCCCAAGGCACACGAAGTCGACTACGCTTGATCGCCCATCCACAATCAAATGGACAGCGAACGAGCCAACGGATTAATCCTCAAGGGTTTGAAGCCCCGATCGATGCGAGATCTCAAGCATGCGGCCGGAGCTTGGGTTGACGAACTCCCTTGATGCTTTGGGGTTTGCGGACCACGCCTAATCGGTCGACCGAAGAACTCCTTCTTCTGGTCTATGGAGCGTAAGTCCTACCGAAAGTGATCTCCTTCACAATGCTCCCGAATTGAACTTTACAATGAAGCGAAGCTGAGCAAGCACGTCAAGATGCAATCGACCTCCTAGAAGAGGAAAGGGAGATGGCTCTGATCCGCTCGACCATCTACCAGCAAGACTTGCGTCGCCTTTACGCCAGAAATGTGAGAGGTCGAGCCTTCCAGGAAGGGGATCTGGTCCTTCGAGTGGATCAGCAGAAACAACACAAGCTCGCTCCCTCCTGGGAAGGGCCCTTCATCGTCACAAAGGTTCTCCACAACGGGGCATATCGTCTCTACAACGTCGAACACAATATTGAAGAGCCCCGAGCTTGGAATGCGGATCTGCTCCGCCCGTTTTACACTTAAAGTTTTTCAATCAGAAGAGTTGTAATAAAATACTTCTGTAGTTCATGGGCTTCGAAATAATAGTGTCGTAATTCCTTCATAATTTTTGTCACTTTTTATTTTTGTCCAGTAAAATTTTCCCCCAGTGGGTGGCTTAGTCGCGAATCCGTTTCGCCTAAGTTTGTACAAATCCTACCGAGTGGTAAGCCAGACTTCACTCGGAGGCTTAGCCGCGAATCCGTTTCGCCTAAGTAACCAAAAAATCCTACCGAGTGGTAAGCCAGACTTCACTCGGAGGCTTAGCCGCGAATCCGTTTCGCCTAAGTAACCAAAAAATCCTACCGAGTGGTAAGCCAGACTTCCACTCGGAGGCTTAGCTGCAGTCCAGTGCTCGCCTAAGATATAAGAAATCCTACCGAGTGGCAAGCCAGACTTCCACTCGGGGGCTTAGCTGTAGCCCAGTGCTCGCCTAAGTTATTAAAAATCCTACCGAGTGGTAAGCCAGACTTCCACTCGGAGGCTTAGCTGCAGTCCAAGTACTCGCCTAAGAATAATGTACGCTCGCAAGGAGGGCGAGGCGCAGGTCGACTGCGACCCTCTCCTCCGAGCTACACCATAAGTAACGTGTGTGCCCGCAAGAAGGACGAGGTGCAGGTCGACTGCGACCCTCTCCTCCGAGCTACACCATAAGTATGATGTGCGTTACAAGGAAGACGAGGTGTGGGTCATTGCGACCCTCTCCTCCGAGCTTAGCCACAAATACAACGAAAATCCTACCGAGTGAAGAGCAAACCTCTCACTCGGGGCTTAGCTGCAGCCAGTGCTCACCTAAGGTATAAGAAATCCTCACCGAGTGAAGAGCAAACCTCTCACTCGGGGCTTAGCTGCAGCCAGCCTACGCCTAAGGTATAAGAAATCCTCACCGAGTGAAGAGCAAACCTCTCACTGGGGCTTAGCTGCAGCCCAGCCCGCCTAAGATATAAGAAATCCTACCGAGTGAAGAGCAAACCTCTCACTGGGGCTTAGCTGCAGCCAGTGCTCGCCTAAGGTATAAGAAATCCTCACCGAGTGAAGAGCAAACCTCTCGCTCGGGGCTTAGCTGCAGCCAGCGCCTAAGGTATAAGAAATCCTCACCGAGTGAAGAGCAAACCTCTCACTCGGGGCTTAGCTGCAGCCAGTGCTCGCCTAAGGTATAAGAAATCCTCCGAGTGAAGAGGAAACCTCTCACTCGGGGCTTAGCAGCAGCCCTCGCCTAAGGTATAAGAAATCCTACCGAGTGAAGAGCAAACCTCTCACTCGGGGCTTAGCTACAGCCCAGTAGCTCGCCTAAGGTATAAGAAATCCTCACCGAGTGAAGAGCAAACCTCTCACTGGAGGCTTAGCTGCAGCCCAGTGCTCGCCTAAGGAATAAGTCATTGCAGTGGGCATCTTGTCATTAACCTGCAAAGGGACAACTCAAGCCAAAAGCAATCATATCCAAACATCCAATCCAAATTTAGGTCGATACCTAAAAGAACCGAGAGTGCTCGGGCACTAAGCACATTAAGGTTTTATCGGTTACAATTCCACTCGACATACCGAGGCAAATTTAAAGTGTAAGACTCAAGGAAAGTTTTTACCCCTCTGTGGAGGGGCTGGAAGGAACAACGAACTCGTCGAGGTCAATCCCATCTGCGATCCGTGTGGCAGCAGCGATGAAAGTCTCCATGAAGGACCTGAAGTCGTGTTTCTTGGTGTTGGCCACTCGGAGAGCCGCCACTTATCTTCTCGGGCATCCTTGCAATGGACTCGCGCCCGGAACAGGCGACATCTGCGCCACACCGAGTCAAGACTTCTTCCACTCTTGCACTCGGTCGGGGCGGCGTTCGGTCGAGCCATCAACGACTCGAGGTCATTTGGAGTGTCGCCCGGGCGAGCGTCGAGTCGATGCGAGACGTAAACCTTCAGCCTCGCGAGGTAATCCACGACAGCGGCAACACGGGACTCGGTCGGAAGACGTTCATAGCAACTTCATCATTCACCGGAGAATTGACGGGGTCAAGGTTCGTCTCCGGTGGCTGGTTTCTTCTTCAAAGTTGCGACGAGACTCGCAAAGACAAAACCCGAATCAAGAAAATAGTCGAATGGGAACATAACAGTTGGAAGAATTGGTCGAGTGAAAAGACTACCTTGAGCATAAGGAACAATTTTTAGCAAGACCACCCAAGAAGCCTTCGGTCATTCTTCTTCCCGGTCAACTGGTTGATCCTCTCGATCGAGTGGTCTTGTCGACTTTCGATCGATCAACATCCTTGGTGGCAATGGCCGAGCAGCCTTGATTGGTGTTGTCTGTTCGAGCTTGGTGGTGAGGCTAGCTTTTTCGTCGGCAAGCTTGATCTTCTCGCACAGCTCAAGCTCCTTCTTCCTCTGGGCCACCTTCACCTTGCACATAAATTACAGCAAAGTCAGGTTTGAAGCAAATGAGGGAGAAAGGAGTCATCGAAGTCTCACCAAACATACCTTTGGTCTCCTCCTTTGCCTTCGTCGATTCTCCCGCACTAGCTTCAAGTCCAACTCGAGCTGAATATGCTTCGCTCCGATTCAAAGATAGCGTGCCGCAAGATCACAGGATTTCTACGAAGAATCAATCGACAAAATGTCAAAGATGATTCACTTCCGAGTGAATAGAGAAAAATGACACGTTTCTAAGACTACAGTCGAATGCAAGCATTCGACCGTAGTCTCGAGGACTACACCGGTGGGTGCACTCAGCGTGCCCCCACCGGTCTTATTCAAATGAGTCGACGATCGACCAAAAAAGAGTCGACCGATCGACCAAAACTTCTTCAGACTGTAATCAACCGCCAGCATCGACCACGCCTCGGGGACTACACCGGTGGGTGCACTCAGCGTGCCCCCTGGTTTGGCCCATTCATTTCATTCGAGTGATGATCAATATTTACTTATAAAGCCTAAGACCGACTACCAAAGATCGACCTTAGCCTTGGGGACTACACCCGGCGGGTGCACTCAGCGTGCCCCGCTAATCACGGAGTTTTACCAACACACCCGGTGGGTGACTGCTATAATTCGAGAAGAAAAGTTTTGGTAGCATATCCTAACAGCAGTGCGGTGGTCGATCGACCAACATTGCTTTGAAGGGCGGAGCTGGCGTAAATAAGCTGCTTGGCTCGCATCGAACGATCTTCACCGCTCCATCATGATTCCTGCTGACGGATCGCCTCCTTAGCAAAGACTAGCTTGGTCCTCCGGGGCGTGGTGCTTGACGAAGAGCGAAGGTTGCCCAAGCACTCGGCGAAGTGGGTCGAGCACTCGTCAACGGCACCGCTGAAGGACACGGTATGTCGAGTCTTGGCCTCCCTTCCGTCGCAATAGCCTCGGTATTTGTCACATCTTGGGCTGCTTTGCCAAGAGATGCCTTCCTGCTCCTCCTATACCTCAATGGTTCCTCATCCTCATCATCGCCGCGGGAAGGGTGATAATGTCATTGGTTGGAGCTTGAGAAAAGAGTCAAAGTCGAAACTATGAGTCACCGACTAAGAACAAGATTAAAGATGCATCTTCGGATTTGAGGTTGCCGTCCTCCATCTCATGGTCCTCGGCCTTGCACGAGGTTTCGAAGTCGCGCACTGAATTTCCAAAGAGTCGATTGACCGATTTAAGTATCAACCAGAGATGAATTCAATGTAAACAAGAAGACTTAAGTGATTTGTTTACCACGATATGGTGGGGATGGACACCTTCATTTTTGGCAAAGGCTTGGTTGACCTCGACGAGCTACCTTCGACCGCTTGGCGCCTTCTCGATCGGCACCGGAGAAGCGGTCCGAGGGCGTTTAGTCGATTCGAGGCGATCGCAACTCCTTACCGCGTTCATCGAAGGGTCGTGCACAAGTTTTGACCGCCTTTCCGAGCGCGTAGTGCAACCTCCTCCTCTTCCTCCTCTTCTTCATCCTCGTCATCATCATCGCTGTCGTCGTCATCCTCGGCGTCTGAATCCCACTCTTCTGGCTCTCGCCCCATTTCTTCCCCCTCCGGAGCCCGAACTGGCGCCATTGGGCATTGAGTATAGCTCGGTAAGGGCCTGGAAACGTCAAAGTAGAGCTCAATCGACCAAATCACAGAAACACATTCGGCAGATATACAATGGAAGACAGAGCAAATATACCTTGTCTGGAACGCTATTATGGTCAAGTGGAGAAATCCTCCGGGATCCGCGAGGGTTGTCCTTGTTCCTGGTGATCGCAGCCATCCACCTTTCCACTATGGTGTCGTCGACTGCCTCCGGGTTGACGCGAGTCTCGTCTTTGGTTCCGCAGTACAACCACATGCAGTGGCTCCGGAACTGAAGAGGCTGGATTCGCCTCCGAAGAAAAACCTCCAAGAGGTCCATGCCAGTCACACCGTCCCAAACCAGCTGTACCACGCAATCCATCAACATCTTCACATCAGCTCTCTCTCTGGAACCACCTTGAGGAGGAGGTCATTCACTCGACTCATGGTGAATGGAGGAAGACCACTGATCGTCGGCGTCGACTCATTCAGCGAGAGAACCAGGTCATTGCCACCCCGACCGACTTCGGGAAAAGACATAGCCGAAGGTGCTCTTATTCCTCAATTGGATCCCTAGGCCCCTTTTGTCCGAACTACTTGGGTCTTCTCGTCACGATTTTGCTTTCTTCACGACCGAGAGCGACATGTGAAGATATACTTGAACAAACCCCAGTCACGATCGACAGCCCGGAAGTTTTCACACATAGACACAAATGCAGCAAGATCTGCGATGGAGTTTGGAGTAAAATGATGGAGCTGGGCCCCAAAGAAATTCAGAAAGCCACGAAAGAAAACACTCGGCGGCAGGGAAAATCCTCGATCAACATGGGTGGCCAGGAGCACACACTCACCCTCCTCCGGCTGGGGTTGCCACTCTTTGCCGGGAAGCCTTGCGGCGCCGTGGGGGATCAGCCCGTCGTTGGCCATATCAAGGAGATCCTTCTCCCTGATGGTAGACTGGATCCAATCTCCCTGGACCCAGCCCTTCGGCAAACGGGATCTCGACGAGGAACCACTGCGGCTGGTGGATCTCCCCTTCGCCTTCTCGGCCGCCGACGCCTTCTCCGCCGCCGACGCCTTCTTCACGCGCTCCAGCGCCGCCGTCGTCTCTTTGCCCATGGCCGCCGGCGGAGTGCGCGAGAGAGGGAGTAGCAGGAGCGGCAGCAGTTGCGGTGGGCGGAGACGGAGAGAGCAGAGGAGGAAGAACAGGGTACTGTGCAGAAACCCTCACGAGTTGCATTTATAACATCCCTTCCGAGTGGAT
The DNA here is from genome assembly GCA_021437245.1 of Aegilops speltoides. Taxonomy (NCBI): domain Eukaryota; kingdom Viridiplantae; phylum Streptophyta; class Magnoliopsida; order Poales; family Poaceae; genus Aegilops; species Aegilops speltoides. The sequence goes on from CM038143.1 coordinate 437,195,758, forward strand.
GACATGTGGACCCGGTAATCAATCATATCCCAAACAGTTGCCTTTGCTGTCGTGGCGGAAAAAGCGGCGCGGAGATCGAGGCGTCCTGTCATGTCCCATCCGAAGGCCATGGTCCGTTCCGCTTCAGCGCTTCCCCAAATTCGTATCCGCGCAGAATCCGCAAGCTGCGGATCGACTTACCAAGTGCTAAGTTTCTTGCGATCCGTCGTTCGGGAACAACGAAGTATAAAAGATCACTCGACTAGAGAACAAGAATGGATCGAGTCGATGAAGAAAAGTTGCTTGTTATCAGCGAGAGAAGATCTTGATCCGAACAACACATAGCCAAGATGCAAAAGACAATCGAAAACAACGTCAACTCCTCCTTCACTCAAGCCTCAATCCATTCGGGGGCTAATGATGGATTCATGTACCTAGGGTAGGGTCATAGGCCTGACCTAAACGTCCTACCCAGGGGCACTCTTAGAAGAGATCATCTTCTAGTCGACCAAAGAGTAACCCACTCGACTGACTGGAAGGACTCGACCATGGAAGACTCACTCGACCATGAAGATGCACTCGACCACCAGAAGGTCAGAAGACACTCTGCAACGCAACGGCTTGTAATTGAATAGACTTAATGATAGTTAAGGCACCTTATGAGGGCGTTACGATGCGCGCCGAGGCTTAATGTACTTTAACCTCTCCATTATGTGGGCTGGCTGGGGTCCTGGCGCACTCTATATAAGCCACCCCCCTCCACAGATAGAGGGGTTCGCACTCTTGTAATACCTACACTCATAATCCACTCGACTGCCTCAGGGCTCCGAGACGTAGGGCTTTTACTTCTTCCGAGAAGGGCCTGAACTCGTACATCGCTTGTGTTCACAACCTCTCCATAGCTAGGACCTTGCCTCTCCTTACCTACCCCCCACTCTACTGTCAGACTTAGAACCACGACAGTTGATTCAAGATGGTGCACATGAGAGCTTGAAGTCGACGGGGCGTGAGGGTGGACTGATCATCTACCATGGAGTCATGTTGAAGGTGGAGCTGGAGTCTGATGGAGGACTTCACTCGCTGCTGATTGAGGGGCTACGACATAAGGCTTCAGAGAGTCGAAGCCTACTTCAGTGGGGGGAAAAGCAAGTGACACGCAGTTCGGACTGGAGCTTAGTGGTCTGATGGAAATCTGAAACTCATCATCGGTCGATGATGACCAATGGTCTACAGTGGGGGTTGAGTAGTGTGGGTTCGCGGCCCTTTAGACTTGACTGGGACAGTAGAGGCTCAAGGCGGTAATAGCGGCGAGGTGTGCGGTATACATGAGACATGGAGACGGGCCAGCGCTCTGGTGGTCATGCATGTGGCGAGGCAATTGCGAATTTGACTCGGGATGACTACAAGCAACGATGAAATTCTTTCAAGTTTTAGACAGATGGACAAGGAAGAGCGGTGATGTTGAGTTCAGGTAACTCTTATGTGTGACACCCAATATGTGAGTTGTTCACTTTCATGCAGGCCAGTGGTCAGTGTGTGATGGCGTTCTGGAAGTTGGGAGCACAAACTAGAGTAAAGAGGAACTTAATTTTGCTCGAGTGTTGACTGTGGTTAAGAAAAGAAGGGACTAGAAGTTGCAGGTGGAGTCATATAGAGTCTTTGCAGTAGCAGCGGTACTCACAGGATAAGCTCAAGTCCAATGTACATGGAAGTTTGACGCATTGACGAATTCATGGTGGTGGAGAATATTCGCCAAGGCGAAGTTTGTTAGAGTTGTGTCAAATATTATGTACAAGGTAGGTTACAGTTGGACTCTTAGTAGTATTGTGTTTAGATAGTGTCAGGACCCCGATCCAATGCCACACCGATCTAGCATGTAACACCTCATATCACTTTGCGGCCTCACGCATGGTATCCCCACGGGTGTCGCCTTACCAGGACCGGGACCGTTTGCGCCTTTTGGCTCACGTATATGATAGTGTCGCTAGCATCCATATGACAAGGAACCCAGGCTGACATGGCTAGTCGTAAACCCAAAGTGGAACTAACTTACAGGGACAGGCATACATGACCCAGCAACGAACGTGTCGGCCATCGAGTGAATCCGGCTGTAGCAACTGGCTAGCAGGACTCCGTAAACCGGCCAGAAGCGGCTAACAGACTTCGTAAACACCGCGTGACATTTCCCCGAAGGGACAGACACAGGAACGAAGAAGGACACATGCCGGCCAGCTTAAGTGTTCCGGAGCAGTAGCAAGCTACCAACGCTCAGTGGAATCACTAGGAGACATTTCCCGGTAAGAGAGGCTACCAAGGATAAACAACTAGATACTCAGATCCCACACATACCAATCATTTCAATAACATACACACAATATGCTCGATATGTGCAAATACAACATGGCATCACAACATGACTCTACAACTCAAGTACTTTATTCAATAGGCTCCGAGGAGCGAGATATTACAAACATGGGTCTCTCGACCCAGCATTCAGAGCATACAAGTCAAAGCACATGCGGAAGCTTAACATGTCTGAGTACAGACATCTACAAATGAAAAAGGTTGAGAAGCCTGACTATCTACTAGATCCTGCCGAGGCCACAAGATCGTAGCTGAGGTAACAAGCTAAACGTCGAAGTCCATGAGGAACTACTAATGAGACCAAAGTCTCTCTGCAAAAACATAAAATAGGCAAACGTGAATACAAATGTACCCAGCAAGACTTACATTAGAACTATCTACATATGCATCATTATCAACAAAGGGGGTGGTGGAGTTTAACTGCAGCAAGCCAGCTTTGACTCAGTGGCTATCCTGAACTACGACTGCAAGTAACTCTTTTGAGGTGGCGCACACGAGTCCACATATTCACCATATCAATACACCACTATGGATCCGCTCCCGTCTCCCTACGAGAACACCATCCATAGCACTCACGCTTATCTTGCGCATTTTAGAGTATCCACTTCAAGTTATCTATGAACTGTACAGGCAACCTAGAAGTCCTTTTCCACGAACACAGCTATTCGAATAGATGATGTTAACCCTGCAGGGGTGTACTTCTTCACACACACTTATCGCCATTTACACGACATGTACTCGGCAACCTTCAAGCGGAAGCCCAGCAAGGGTGTCGGCCATGACCTGACTAACCACGCAAGTCTCTAGTCCAGGTTTATCGCCTATTCAGGTTCCATCTGCAAGGAGATCCGGCCGGGGTGTCGCTCACGGCCCCAAACAATGTGTGCAGGGTTCCCAAGTCCACCATCCGGGTGCCACTTGGTACACCGACCATCAGGCCTAGTCTGTCCCAAGCCCACCTGTACCGGGTGCCACTTGGTAGACTACTAACACTACCTACAAACACCAGAAACTAGTTGCAACTCCTGGACAGAGATCATGTTGATTAATAAGTCGAGAGGCGTCGAGTTACCGGAACCCAATGTGTGGTAGTAACTGTTCATGGATCACAAACACAGAACTCAGTTCCTGAGGACGGTTTCAATGAGACAACCCACTATGTACTCCTACATGGCCTCTCACCGCTACCTTTACCAAATCATGTTCACACACTTAGTTCACACACAGTAGGACATGTTCACACACCTCCGATTCATCCCCGATGAATCAGACCTGACTCAACTCTAAGCAGTAGCAGGCACGACAAACAAGCATGAATGAGTAGGCACATCAGGGTTCAAACAACTCCTACTCATGCTAGTGGGTTTCATCTATTTACTGTGGCAATGACAGGTCATGCAGAGGAAAGGGGTTCACCTACCGCAGCAAGTAACAAATATGTCGTTGTTGTCCTAATGCAGTAAAAGAGAGCAGGAGCGAGAGAGTGGGATTGTATCGGAATGAACAAGGGGGTTTTGCTTGCCTGGCACTTCTGAAGATAATATAGTTCTCCATCGGTGTCATCGAATAATCGTCGGAACCACGTTTACTGAGAGGGGACAAACACCGGCAACAGAGAAGCATGATATGACATGGCAAAATGAGTGTGTTGGGCTAATGCATCTACAACCAGGGTGGTTTGAGCTCATTTGAATCAAAGATTCATATGCAAACTCAAGTTATGGGTTTATAAAGTGCATTATCATGTTTTGATTTAAACAGCAGGTTTAAGTTGCTTAAACATGCATGAAACCAGTGCAGATGGATAGACTGGATTTTTCTGATCATTTTTCATATATAAATTATTTCATTCTGAGTTACGGTTGAATTTATATGAATTTTAGAAGTTTAAGCCTTTTTTGGATTTTCTGAATAAATAGAATTAAATTAATTCCAGAAAAGGATTACTGCATCAGCCTGACGTCGGTGTGACGTCAGCAGGTCAACAGAGCTGCCCTGGGTCAAACCTGACCAGTGTGGTCCATCGTCGGTGACACGATCTTGGCGATGTCGCCGACGAGTGGGGCCGGGTCAACAGACACGTCATCAAGTCAACCAGACATGTGGGCCCAGTCAACAGCCAGGTCAGCGCGGTCAAAGCTGACGCGTGGGATAGTTAAACCAAAACAGGAGCTAAACTAATATTAATTAAGGGCGTGGGGCCCATGTGTCATTGGCCCAGGAGGTTGTTTAGTGGGGGATTAGCCGCTAATCACGCGGCCACGTCGGCGTGGCCGGAGTTAGGCCGCCGGCGACCATCCAGTGCAGCGGCGTCGCTCGTCCCGGCGATTCCGGCGACGAGAGGAGGCGGGGTTGCGCTTGTTGGAACGCCCGCGTTGCGGCGCGTCCAACGGTGGCCGCGGCTGGAGCCTGGGTGAAGCGAGTCGGCGATAACGACGGCAAAGGCGGCTGCCGGAGCACGGGCAATGGCGTAAGTGGCGTCGCGGCATGCTAACGAGCGAGGTTAGGCGCTGGGGGGCTCTACGGGTCGTGACGAGCTCAATGGGTGCACACCCGTGACCAAATGGTTACCGGGGCCATGCCGGCGATGAGGCCAGGCGGCGGCGCGATTCGGTCGGCAAGGGGGCGATGGCTACAGGGCGTAAATGATCTCGGGGAGAGGAGGTTACGACGCGGGAGCTCACAGTGGTTGCAGAGGTCATCGAAGCAGGCTCGGGGAAGGCTTGACGGCGTCAGAATCCCGGCGGCGATCGTCAGAACCCGAGGATGAAGATGACATCGATGGCGGCACTCCGAGGGCCTTCCGGTCGCGTAGATTGGCGGAGACGGTGTAGCGGATGACGGCGGAGCTCGTGGGCCGGTCGGGGGAGCGAGGGGGATGCGGTGGACACGGCGGCAGCGAACGGTGGCGAAGAGCACGCTCGGGCGTTCGCGGGAGGGAGAAACAGAGGAGGGGAGGAGCACAGGGAGAGTGAGAAGGGTCGGGGGTTGCATGGCATCGTGGAGGGAGTCCAGGGCGACGAGGGGGAAGCCAGGCAGGCAGCTGCTGGCGTGGCATGCCGCGGTGCCGTGGCTGTCTTCTCCTCTGCCTTCTAGCAGGAGGAAGAAGACGCCCCTTGAAAGATCGTGGATGTCGCCTAGAGGGGGGGGTGAATAGGCGTTTTAAAATAATTACGGTTTAGGCTTGAACAAATGCGGAATAAACCTAACGGTTAATTTGTCAAGCACAAAACCTAAAGAAACTAGGCTCACCTATGTGCACCAACAACTTATGCTAAGCAAGATAAACAACTATGTGATAGCAAGATATATGACAAAGAACAATATGGCTATCACAAAGTAAAGTGCATAAGTAAAGGGCTCGGGTAAGAGATAACCGAGGCACGCGGAGACGACGATGTATCCCAAGTTCACACCCTTGCGGATGCTAATCTCCGCTTGGAGCGGTGTGGAGGCACAATGCTCCCAAGAAGCCACTAGGGCCACCGTAATCTCCTCACGCCCTCGACAATGCAAGAAGCCGTGATTCCACTAAGGGACCCTTGAGGCGGTCACCGAACCCAGCACAAATGGCGACCCTTGGGGCGGTCACCGAACCCACACTTTGGCAACCCTTGGGGCGGTCACCGTACCATTCAAAATGCTCAGGCGATCTCCACAACCTAATTGAGACCCGACGCTGCCGGAGCTTTACACCACAATGATTGAGCTCCTAACACCACTAACCGACTAGGGCGCCTAAGCACCCAAGATGAACAAGCTCAAGGGCACCAAGCACCCAAGAGTAATAAGCTTCTCAACTTGTAACTTCCACGTATCACGTGGAGAACTCAAACCGATGCACCAAATGCAATGGCAAGGGCACACGGAGTGCCCAAGTCCTTCTCTCTCAAATCCCACCGAAGCAACTAATGCTAGGGAGGAAAATGAGAGGAAGAACAAGAAGGAGAACACCAAGAACTCCAAGAACTAGATCCAAGAGGTTCCCCTCACTAAGAGGAGAAAGTGATTGGTGGAAACGTGGATCTAGATCTCCTCTCTCTTTTCCCTCAAAAACTAGCAAGAATCCATGGAGGGATTGAGAGTTAGCAAGCTCGGAGAAGGTCAACAATGGGGGCAAGAACGAGCTCAAAAGATTAATCCCCAAAGGGGAAGAAGACCCCCTTTTATAGGTGGGTAGAAAATCCAACCGTTATCCCCCCACTCAGCCCGCACGGCGCGGTACTACCGCAAGGAGCTGCGGTACTACCGCGGTTGGCCGCGGTACTACCGCTGCAGTCGTCGCGTACTACCGCATGTGCAGCTCTGCCGATGAAGGGCTGTTGCAGGGCAACGAGCGATAGAACCGCCGGAGCGGTACTACTGCTACGCTTCTCTGTACTACCGTAAGGCAGTAACACTAGGCGCGAGAGAAGGCACGGACGTAAAAATTACTTCCGTACCTACTTCCGCGAGGAGGACTGCAAGAACTCCGACGCATTACTAAGACACGAAGAGCGGTACTATCACGAGGGCGCGGATGTAAAAATTACATCCGCCCTACTTCGCCATGCTGCTAAGCTGGCGAGCCCACGGTACTACGCGGCCGTGGCGCTGGTATTATCACAGAGGGCGCGGATGTAAAATTACATCCGCCTTACTACCGCTTCGGGCAACAAGCGCTGGCCGGAGGTTACGGTACTACCGCTCCCACAGAGCGGTACTACCAAGAAGGGCTCATGGTACTACCGCCCGGGGAGCAAGACTACCGCATGCCCCAAATCAGCAACACTAGGAGTCCTTCATTTTGCAGAGAAGACAACAGAGGGAAACACTAAAACAGAACGCCATAACTTCTCGCAAATGAGCTCTGAATTGAGCAAACTCAAGGTTATAGTAAGAAGAGGCAGGGAGGTATGCCTAACAAGAGAGGAGAGAAACCTCCAACAGAGAAGAACCGGCAGAGCCTCCAACATCGAAAACATCATAGAAGATGCATGTAAACTCCGTTGATGAACTCGAGCTTGTCATGAAAATGACCAAAAGCTCCAAATCTCACAAGGAGAAGAACCAAACAAGAACCAATAAAGATGATGCAAGGATGCAATGGTTTGAGCTCTCTACGAACGATACGATCAAGCAACTCATCGAGAGCCCCCCTTGATAGTACGGCAATCGATCCTATAACCCGGTCTCCCACAACTACCATGAGATCGGTAAAATAGAAGACCTATCAAGGGCAAACCTTTGCCTTGCACAAAGTCCACTTGAGCTAGATGATGACGATCTACTCCTCCTCAAGATGGACCACCTTTCTTGATTGCGTTGGCTCGATGAAGGCTAGTTGATTGCTCCCCCATACTCCACTATGAGTGAGCTACTCTTCCGCTTATCTTCACAAGTCCATTGTCACCACAATGGACGGCAAGCTTCAAGCACTTGATCTCTTCGTGATGCATCACTTGAACTTGCACACCGCAACCTAACCCCACAAAGAACTCTCACGAAGACCATGGGTTAGCACACAAAGCGTAATGGACGATGCTTACCATACCATGGGATCACTTGATCCCTCGATACATCTTGTGCGCTTTGTGTGTTGAATCTTTCCAACTCTCTTCATTCGAATGATGTCTTGAAGGTAGACATGAATGATCACACAATCTTTTTCTTCAAGACATGCTTGCAATAAGCTCAACACTGACATGACCAATCTTTGGATAATTCCTTAATAGCACCGTGGTCATCACAAACTCTCCTTGAAACCAACAAATGGACTCCAAGAAAAGCCTATGGACAAACCCTTCAAATATAACTCAAGGCAACCATTAGTCCATAGAGATTGTCATCAATTACCAAAACCAAACATGGGGGCACCGCATGTTCTTTCACCCCTGCCCTCGGTGGCCGGCGAGGTGGCTGGGCTGCCAGGTGGACTGGGCCTCTGCTACAGGAGCAGGCCACGTGAGGTAAGCCCAGGTTAGTCCTCTCTCTCTCTCTCTCTTATTTAATGTTTTCTATTTTCTATCTTTGTTATTTTGGATTTAGTAAAATACTAAATCACTTAATAAAATCCTGAATAAATTGTGGGCACATACTGGATTATTCCCAACAGCCCTCAACTATTCTCAGAATTTATTAGAGCATTTAATATATTTATAGAATTTAAATGCCCCAATTCAAATACAATATGAGTTAAATTCAAAAATCCATAAATGGCCAAGAAATATGCTCATCATTTTTGCCAGAGGTTTTCACCTTTATCAAAAACATGAACATTTCCAAAGGCATTTTGGGTTCATTGAAGATTATTTTAGGTTGAACCTATTTGATTTGATCTGGTGCTAGGGTTTGAACAATCCCCATTTTAAGTTTAAAAGAAATTAAACATGATGCAACACATGACTAGCTAGCTCAGAGCATACTAGAACTAGGGATGTGACAGATAGGATATGGATTTGTGTCCTAGTAGGACACTTGTATCCTAGGCCTCTCATATAATATGGGGGTAGACACATGATGTAACCTATGCCAACATAATAGCACACGAACGCGGGAGAAGCCAGCGGCATGTGCCGGCCTCCAGGACGACCGGGTGCGGTATTGTAGCGGTGTCATGGGGAGGAGCGTCCATAGTCAGGCCCCGGGGATGTAGCCATATTGGTGAACCTCGTTACAAATCTCGATGTCGTGCCTCGTGTGATTGCTTTGTCCTCTATAGATCGACTGTGTGCCTTGGATTTATTCTAACAAGATACAGACAAAGGACATGGTGGTGCTTAGGCGAGCTTCCCCTCCTAACTTCCCTCGCGCCAGGGAACGGCGGACTCGGCCTCGGTAGCACGACAACAATGCCTCAAGATGTAGCATGGACTCTATGCTCGATGAGATAGCTACCAGCAATGGCAGAGGCGTCTCCCCTGCTCCCCAGCCATGCGGCCAATCTTGTCGTGAGCATCACCGCATGTATCCCTCATAACACCTCATCTTTATAGGCCAATCTTTGCCGATTATTCCTGCAAATCATGCTATGTCAAAGTGGTTTACGTTATTTGGATTTTGCGATAAAAATGTATTGCTATTTTGTTTTCAACGGGGTTTTCAAGAATTGGGAATAAATATTGCAGTTCAGAACATTGATTATGGGCCTTAAGCTTGTATGGTTGGATATGACATGCCTGTGTTTCGTCTCATAACTGGCGTGCGTGAAGCAGTGCTTGATTATGCGATTATGGGATATACTCCAGCCTGCATCACTGCCTGAGGAGAGGAGGGGCGGCTTCTCCATCACACTGACCAAAGAGGTGATCACTGAGGACTTCGTCGGCATCCATTGCACGCCCTTGCCACGCCGTCCTAGAACGCTGCCTCACTACCTCCATAAACAGATTATACTAATCATCACAGCCTCACGTCTGCTTCCTGATGCTCAATTCTTTTTGTTGTCACTATATTCTGCATCATCTCTGAAATTTTACATCTTTCGGTCTAGCTGGCCTATGTAGGTGTATGTATCAATTTTTGCAAGGTCAGTGATTACTGAACAAGGAGGTTCCTCTAGCCAGAAATATATCGTTAATGCTTTTTCTGAACAACCAAAATTCTTTTATCTTTATTTTTTTCCAGCTTAATTGGTTTGGAAGAAGTGTGTAGAACCGAAATACAAAATAAGCTTAAGATCAACCTCAAAGCATTAAAGCTTTAAAATTTTGTTGTAATTTCCTGTTTGAAGGTCGTGCAACCAATTATGAAGCACATAACTTAGCTAAGTTCTCACTTTCTCAAGGTCCATGGCGCCACATTTGGTTTTTCCAACCCCATGACCATCATTGTATCCCACTACATGTGGATTTTGATGAATAAAGCTTTTTCTTACCCCCTAAAAAAATTTGGGATAAAAGCAGTGGAGCGCAACTTAGTACATCTAAATTACATGCACGATGACCTTTCAGATTGCTATGTATCGAGTTGGATCAATTCTGAACACATGAACTTCTTGCTTTTAAGCAAACCTAATATGGATTCTGGAGTACATTGATCACATGCCCCTATTATTTCATATGTGTCAAATGGTTTGACCTATGGTGCATACTGTTGATTTCTTTGTCTCGTATAACTAAAGTAATAATATTTGTTTTGGCACTGCTTTTGCATACCCCTTGTGGGTAGTTTCTACTGCACTAAAGTTTTGCAGCCATTATTTTTGCATATTCATCATTATGTGGAACTTGCAAGACTGCTTCATATTGGCTTCTTAGCTTTTCATTGTTGTTTTTTTTACAACATGCCCACTTTGTTATGTAGTGGTTGATCTTCTTGCCGAGCTCATGCTTTTTGTTCTCCCTTCTCATTATAGAGTGAATATATAATCTTAAATCATTGCCAGGAAAAATGAAAAGGTTCTACATGTTGACTTGCATGCTATTTGTGACATGAGCACCATAACACTTGAAATATTTGAAGAGCTTTGTGAAAATTTTGTTGGGGAATGTTGCATGGAAAACAAAAAAATTCTATGCACACGCAAGTTCTATCCATGGATATGCATAGCTACGAGAGGGGAGAGCATCTTCATACCCTTGAAGATATGCATAGCTACGAGCGGTTGATGTAGTTGTACACCTTCACGATCCGTCCCGATCAAGTACCGAACATACAACACCTCCGCGTTCAGCACACGTTCAGCTCGATGACGTCCTCGCCTTCTTGATTCAGCAAGAGGGGCAAAGTAGTAGATGAGTTCTAACAGCACAACGGCATGATGACGGTGGTGGTGAAGAACAATCTCCGCAGGGCTTCGCCAAACACAATGGAACCTATGACGGAGGATAAACTAGAGGGACGGGGTTGCCGGCACACGGCTTGGTGTATCTTGATGTGTTCCGGGTACTAGCCCTGCCCCTTTATTTATATTGAGCCTCCTTAAAGTCAGTTTAGCCCGCAACGAAGAGTCCTTCTCGGACTTCCAGGACCAGATGCCATAGCCCTTGGACTCTGGCCCAGACGCCATGGGCCTCGGCGTCTAGCCCAGGGACAAATGCCAGGGTCTCCGGCGTTTGGTCCCTGACCTTTGCAAAACATCTTTTTTGCACCGACCTAAAGCCTTGTGGGCCTTACCCCTTGGCCTAACCATATCATCCTATATATCAATATTTACCTCCAGACCATTCCGGAGCTCCTCGTCATGACCGTGATTTCATCTGGGACTCCAAACAACAGTCAGTCGCCAACGTACCTAACTCATATAATACTATATCGTCAACGAACATTAAGCGTGCGGACCCTACGGGTTCGAGAATGATGTAGACATGACCGAGACGCTTCTCCGATCAATAACCAATAGCGGGACCTAGATGCCCATATTGGTTCCTACACATTCCACGAAGATCTTTATCGGTTGAACCTTTATGACAACATATGTAGTTCCCTTTGTCTATCGGTTTGTTACTTGCCCGAGATTAGATCGTCGGTATCTACATATCTAGTTCAATCTCGTTACCGACAAGTCTCTTACTCATTTCATAATACATCATCCCGTAACTAACTCCTTAGTTACTTTGATTGCAAGCTTCTTGTGATGTTGTATTACCGAGAGGGCCCAGACATACCTCTCCGTCACACAGAATGACAAATCCCAGTCTTGATTCATGCCAACTCAACAAACACCTTCGAAGATACCTGTAGAGCACCTTTATGATCACCCAGTTATGTTGTGACGTTTGATGACACACAATGCATGAAGGAAATATGCCCTAGAGGCAATAATAAAGTTATTATTTATTTCCTCATATCATGATAAATGTTTATTATTCATGCTAGAATTGTATTAACCGGAAACATGATACATGTGTGAATACATATACAAACTTAACGTCGCTAGTGTGCCTCTACTTGACTAGCTCATTAATCAAAGATGGTTATGTTTCCTAACCATAGACATGTGTTGTCATTTCATTAACGACATCACATTATTTGGAGAATGATGTGATTGACTTGAGCCATTCCATTAGCTTAGCACTTGATCGTTTAGTATGTTGCTATTGCTTTCTTCATGACTTATACAAGTTCCTACAACTATGAGATTATGCAATTCCCGTTTTCCGGAGGAACACTTTATGTGCTACCAAACGTCACAACGTAACTGGGTGATTATAAAGGATCTCTACAGGTGTCTCCAAAGGTACATGTTGAGTTGGGGTATTTCGAGATTAGGTTTTGTCACTTCGATTGTCGGAGAGGTATCTTTGGGCCCTCTCAATAATGCACATCACTATAAGCCTTGCAAGCAATGTAGCTAATGAGTTAGTTATGGAATGATGCATTACATAACGAGTAAAGAGACTTGCCGGTAACGAGATTGATCTAGGTATTGTGATACCAACGATCGAATCTCGGGCAAGTAACATACCGATGACAAAGGGAACAATGTATGTTGTTGTGCGGTTTGACTGATAAAGATCTTCGTAGAATATGTAGGAGCCAATATGAGCATCCAGGTTCCGCTATTGGTTATTGACCAGAAACAATTATAGGTCATGTCTACATAGTTCTCGAACTCGTAGGGTCCGCACGCTTAAAGTTTCATTGACAATTTTATTATGAGTTTACGAGTTTTGATGTACCGAAGGTTGTTCGGAGCCCCGGATGTGATCACGGACATGACGAGGAGTCTCGAAATGGTCGAGAAATAAAGATTGATATATTGGACGACTATATTTGGACACCGGAAAAGGTTTCGGGTGAGATTGGGACAATACCGGATCTCCGGGAGGTTATCGGAACCCCCAGGCAGGTATATGGGCCTTATTGGGCCTTAGTGGAAAGGAGGAGAAGGAGCAAGGAGGCGCCCCCAAGCCCAATCCGACTGGGAGGCGGCCCCCTTCCTTCTTCCTCCCCTCTTCCTTCCCTCTCCTACTCCAAATAGGAAAGGGGGGAGTCCTACTCCCGATTGGGGTTGGACTCCCCCCCTAGGGCGCGCCACCCCCTTGGCCGGTGATACGTCTCCAACGTATCTATAATTTTTTATTGTTCCATGCTATTATATTACCCCTTTTGGATATTTATGGGCTTTATTTTACACATTTATATCATTTTTGGGACTAACCTACTAACCGGAGGCCCACCCCATATTGCTGTTTTTTTTTGCCTATTTCAGTGTTTCGAAGAAAAAGAATATCAAACGGAGTCCAAACAGAATGAAACCTTCGGGAGCGTGATTTTTGGAACGAACGTGATCTGGAGAGCTTGGAGTGCAAGTCAAGAAGCTTCCGAGGGCCCCACGAGATAGGGGGCCGCGCCCCCCTGTAGGGCATGCCCTCCTGTCTCGTGGGCCCCTCGAGCGGCCACCGACGTACTTCTTCCTCCTATATAAACATCCAGGGGCACCACGAAACACAATTTCCACCGCCGTAACCTTCTATATCCGCGAGATCTCATCTTGGAGCCTCTGCCGGCACTCTGCCGGAGGGGGAATCGACCATGGAGGGCTTCTACATCAACATCCTTGCCTCTCCGATGAGTTGTGAGTAGTTTACCACAGACCTATGGGTCCATAGTTATTAGCTAGATGGCTTCTTCTCTCTTTTTGGATCTCAATACAATGTTCTCCCCCTCTCTTGTGGAGATCTATTCGATGTAAACTCTTTTTGCGGTGTGTTTGTCGAGATCCGATGAATTGTGGGTTTATGATCAAGTTTATCTATGAATAATATTTGAATCTTGTCTGAATTCTTTTATGTATGATTGAGTTATTTTTGCAAGTCTCTTCGAATTATCAGTTTGGTTTGGCCAACTAGATTGATCTTTCTTGCCATGGGAGAAGTGCTTAGCTTTGGGTTCAATCTTGCGGTGTCCTTACCAAAGGATGTAAAGGGTTGCAAGGCACATATTGTATTGTTGCCATCAAGGATAACAAGATGGGGTTTATATCATATTGCATGTGTTTATCCCTCTACATCATGTCATCTTGCTTAATGCGTTACTCTGTTCTTATGAACTTAATACTCTAGATGCAAAAGTGAGTCGGTCGATGTGTGGAGTAATAGTAGTAGATGCAGGCAGGAGTTGGTCGATGTGTGGAGTAATAGTAGTAGATGCAGGCAGGAGTCGGTCTACTTGTTATGGACATGATGCCTATATACATGATTATGCCTAGATAATCTCATAACTATGCGCTTTTCTATCAATTGCTTGACAGTAATTTGTTCACCCACCGTAATACTAATGCTATCTTGAGAGAAGCCTCTAGTGAAACCTATGGCCCCCGGGTCTATCTATTATCATATTTTCTTTCCATCTAATTTTATTTGCATCCTTACTTTTTGCATCTATATTATAAAATACCAAAAATATATTTATATTATCATACTATCTTTATTAGATCTCACTTTCGCAAGTGGCCGTGAAGGGATTGACAACCCCTTTATTGCGTTGGTTGCGAGTTCTCAGTTTGTTTGTGTAGGTGCGTGGAACTTTTGAGGAGCCTCCTACTGGATTGATACCTTGGTTCTCAAAACTGAGGGAAATACTTACGCTACACTTTGCTGCATCACCGTCTCCTCTTCGAGGAAAACCAACGCAAGCTCAAGACGTAGCAAAAAGGATTTCTGGCTTCGTTGCCGGGGAGGTCTTCGCTCAAGTCAAGACATACCAAGTACCCATCACAAACCCATCTCCCTCGCATTTACATTATTTGCCATTTGCCTCTCGTTTTCCTCTCCCCCACTTCACCCTTGCCGTTTTATTCTCCCTCTCTTTTCCAATCTCCTCCTCTCTTTTTCGCTTGCCGTTTTTCTGTTTGCTCGTGTGTGAGTTCGTTACCGTGTCATCATGTCTAGTTCCTTATCCGCTCCTATGTCTCCCGAGTTTGAAGTTCTTCACTTCAAGCAAAGGCAGGGAGAAAATTTAAAAGATGCTTGGTATAGGATGATGGAATCTTATCGCAAGTGCACCCTAGAGGTGAACTTTAGAATTCTTCTTCGTAATTTTTATGTTGGGTTAAATATGACGCATAGACAACTCTTGGATTGCATTGCCAAGGGAAACTTCATTGAAGTTGATCCCAGTATCGCGCATGAAATTATATAGGGAATAGTGGGAACACTACCTATCTCATCCTACCCAAGAAGAAACCCCAGTGTTTGGAAAGATTTGCGAAGTAACAAAAATATTACGAAAATCTCTTGAGCCTCTTAAAAGTGTTAGCGGAAATCTTCACCGCGCGAATATGTTGATTACTCTTTGCAATAAGCGGTTGGATACTTTAGATCTAAAAATTTCCTAGTATGAAGGGAAGCGGAAAGAACCTCCCGGATTCGAGCATGACTCCACTAAAAAATTGAAAATACAAGATGACACTCGTTAGATCTATCTTTCCTTTTGTGCCTAGCTAGGGGCGTTAAACGATAGCGCTAGTTGGGAGGCAACCCAATTTTCTTTATGTTTTTTGTTTTTGCTCCTGTTTAGTAATAAATCTTGCATCTACCTTCTGGTTAGATGTGTTTTTATCTTTTAATTAGTGATTGTGCCAAGTAGAACCTATAGGATAACCTACGATGATAGTTGATTTGATTCTGCTGAAAAACAGAAACTTTGCACGCACGAATATAATTTTTTTAAATCAAGGGAACGTGATTTTGCGTTTATTCTTTTTGCTGCTGTTAAATAAACAAATTTTCCAGGACTTCCTATTTTGGTAGGATTTTTAGAGTTCCAGAAGTTGGCGTTAGTTACAGATTGCTACAGACTGTTCTATTTTTTATAGATTCGGTTTTTCGTGTGTTGTTTGCTTATTTCAATGCATCTATGGCTAGTAATTCAGTCTATGAACCATAAAGAAGTTGGAATACAGTAGGTTTAAGACCAAATTAAATAAAGAATGAGTTCATGGCAGTACCTTATGTGGTGATTTTGTTTTCTTTCACTAACGAAGCTTATAAGATTTCCTGGTTAGTTTTCTGTTGTGAAGTTTTCAAGTTTTGGGTAAAGCTTTTATGGACTATGGAATAAAGGGTGGCAAGAGCCTAAGATTGGGGATGCCCATGTCACCCCAAGATATTCAAGAATAGCCAAAAGCCTAAGCTTGGGGATGCCCCGGGAAGGCATCCCCTCTTTCGTCTTCGTTCATTGGTAACTTTACTTGGAGCTATATTTTTATTCGCCACATGATATGTGTTTTGCTTGGAGCGTCGTGTATTATATTAGTCTTTGCTTTTTAGTTTACCACAATCATCCTTGCTGTACACACCTTTTGGGAGAAGCCTATTTGATTAGAATTTGCTAGAATACTCTATGTGCTTCACTTATATCTTTTGAGCTTGATAGTTTTTGCTCTAGTGCTTCACTTATATCTTTTAGAGCACGATGGTGTCTTAATTTTGAAGAAATTGCTAGTCTCTCATGCTTCACTTATATTATTTTGAGAGTCTTTTAGAACAGCATGGTATTTGTTATGGTCATAAAGTTGGTCCTAGAATGGTGGGCATCCAAGTTGGGTATAATAAAAACTATCATAGGAAGTGAATTGGATGCTATGATCAATTTGATACTTGATAATTGTTTTGAGATATGGAGGTAGTGATATTAAAGTCATGCTAGTTGGGTGATTATGAATTCAAAGAATGCTTGTGTTGAAGTTAGCAAGTCCCATAGCATGCATGTATGGTTAAAGTTGTGTAACAAATTTGAAACATGAAGTGTACCTGGCTTGTGCATCCTTATGAGTGGCGGTCGGGGACGAGCGATGGTCTTTTCTTACCAATCTATCCCCCTAGGAGCATGCGCAAAGTACTTGGTTTTTGATGACTTCTAAATTTTTGCAATAAGTATATGAGTTCTTTTGACTAATGTTGAGTCCATGGATTATACGCACTTTTACCTTTCCGCCTTTGCTAGCCTCTTGATGCAGTGCATTGCCCTTTCTCACCTTGAGAGTTGGTGCAAACTTCACGGTGCATCCAAACCCGTGATACGATCGCTCTATCACACATAAACCTCCCTATATCTTCCTCAAAACAGCCACCATACCTACATATTATGGCATTTCCATAGCCATTCCGAGATATATTGCCATGCATCTTTCCACTGTTCCGTTCATCATCATCATGACATACTTTACTTTTGTCATATTGCCATTGCATGATCATGTAGTTGACATCGTATTTGTGGCAAAGCCACCATGCATTATTTTTCATACATGTCACTCTTGATTCATTGCACCATCCCAGTACACCACCGGAGGCATTCATATAGAGTCATATCTTGTTCTAGTTTCGAGTTGTAATTCTTATGTTGTAATCAATAGAAGTGTGATGATCATCATTATTAGAGCATTGCCCAAAAAGAAATAAAAAAAGAAAGGCCAAAAAAAGGCCCAAAAAAAGAAAAAGAAAAAAAGGGCAATGTTACTATCTCTTTTTCCACACTTGTGCTTCAAAGTAGCACCTTGTTCTTCATGTAGTGAGTCTCATATATTGTGCTTCAAAGTAGCACCATGTTTTTCATATAGTGAGTCTCATAAGTTGTCTTTTTCATACTAGTGGGAATTTTTCATTATAAGAACTTGGCTTGTATATTCCTACGATGGGCTTCCTCAAATGCCCTAGGTCTTCGTGAGCAAGCAAGTTGGATGCACACCCAATAGTTTCTTTTTGTTGAGCATTCATAGCTCTAGTGCATCTGTTGCATGGCAATCCCTACTCCTCATGTTGACATCAATTGATGGGCATCTCCATAGCCCGTTGATTATCCTCGTCAATGTGAGACTTTCTCCTTTTTTGTCTTCTCCACACAATCCCCATTATCATATTATATTCCACCCATAGTGCTATATACATGGCTCACGCTCATGTATTGCATGAAGGTTGAAAAAGTTTGAGATTATTTAAGTATGAAACAATTGCTTGCCTTGTCATCGGGGGTATAGAAGTTGGGAACATCTTTGTGTGACAAAAATGAAGCATAGCTGAACTATATGATTTTGTAGGGATGAACTTTATTTTGCCATGTTATTTTGAGAAGACATGATTACTTTGATTAGTATGCTTGAAGTATTACTATTTCTTTTATCTATATGAACTTTTATTTTGTACTCATTTGGATCTGAACATTCATGCCACAATAAAGAAAATTACATTATGAATTATGCTAGGTAGCATTCCACATCAAAAATTCTCTTTTTATCATTTACCTACTCGAGGACGAGCAGGAATTAAGCTTGGAGATGCTTGATACGTCTCCAACGTATCTATAATTTTTGATTGTTCCATGCTATTATATTTCCCCTTTTGGATGTTTATGGGCTTTATTTTACACATTTATATCATTTTTGGGACTAACCTACTAACCGGAGGAACAACCCATATTGCTGTTTTTTTTTGCCTATTTCAGTGTTTCGAAGAAAAAGAATATCAAACGGAGTCCAAACAGAATGAAACCTTCGGGAGCGTGATTTTTGGAACGAACGTGATCCAAAGAGCTTGGAGTGCAAGTCAAGAAGCTTCCGAGGGCCCAACGAGATAGGGCCCCCCCTGTAGGGCGCGCCCCCCTGTCTCGTGGGCCCCTCGGGCGGCCACCAACGTACTTCTTCCTCCTATATATATACCTATGTACTCCGAAAACATCCAGGGGCACCACGAAACACAATTTCCACCGCCGTAAACTTTTGTATCCGCGAGATCTCATCTTGGAGCCTTCGCCGACACTCTGCCGGAGGGGGAATTGACCATGGAGGGCTTCTACATCAACATCCTTGCCCCTCCGATGAGTTGTGAGTAGTTTACCACAGACCTACGGGTCCATAGTTATTAGCTAGATGGCTTCTTCTCTCTTTTTGGGTCTCAATACAATGTTCTCCCCCTCTCTTGTGGAAATCTATTCGATGTAAACTCTTTTTGGTGTGTTTGTCGAGATCCGATGAATTGTGGGTTTATGATCAAGTTTATCTATGAATAATATTTGAATCTTGTCTGGATTCTTTTATGTATGATTGAGTTATCTTTGCAAGTCTCTTCGAATTATCAGTTTGGTTTGGCCTACTAGATTGATCTTTCTTGCCATGGGAGAAGTGCTTAGCTTTGGGCTCAATCTTGCTGTGTCCTTACCAAAGGATGTAAAGGGTTGCAAGGCATGTATTGTATTGTTGCCATCGAGGATAACAAGATGGGGTTTATATCATATTGCATGTGTTTATCCCTCTACATCATGTCATCTTGCTTAATGCGTTACTCTGTTCTTATGAACTTAATACTCTAGATGCAAGCAGGAGTCGGTCGATGTGTGGAGTAATAGTAGTAGATGCAGGCAGGAGTCGGTCTACTTGTTATGGACGTGATGCCATATACATGATCATGCCTAGATAATATCATAACTATGCACTTTTCTATCAATTGCTCGACAGTAAGTTGTTCACCCACCGTAATACTTATGCTATCTTGAGAGAAGCCTCTAGTGAAACCTATGGCCCCCGGGTGTATCTCTTATCATATTTGCTTTCCATCTAATTTTATTTGCATCTTTACTTTTTGCATCTATATTATAAAATACCAAAAATATATTTATCTTATCATACTATCTTTATTAGATCTCACTTTCGCAAGTGGCCGTGAAGGGATTGACAACCCCTTTATTGCGTTGGTTATGAGTTCTCAGTTTGTTTGTGTAGGTGTGTGGGACTTTTGAGGAGCCTCCTACCGGATTGATACCTTGGTTCTCAAAACTGAGGGAAATACTTAAGCTACACTTTGCTGCATCACCTTCTCCTCTTCGAGGAAAACCAACGCAAGCTCAAGACGTAGAAGCCGGCCCCCTCTCCTCCACTCCTTTATATACAGGGGAGGGGGCACCCCATAGACACAACAATTGATCTCTTGATCTCTTAGCCATGTGTGGTGCCCCCCTCCACCAAAGTCCTTGATAATATTTTAGCGGTGCTTAGGCGAAGCCCTGCGATGGTAGAACATCAAGATCGTCACCACGCTGTCGTGCTGACGGAACTCTTCCCCGACATTCTGCTGGATTGGAATCCGGGGATCATCATCGAGCTGAACGTGTGCTAGAACTCGGAGGTGCCGTAGTTTCAGTGCTTGATCGGTCGGGCCATGAAGACGTACGAGGGTACGGTCTACATCAACCGCGTTGTTCTAACGCTTCCGCTTACGGTCTATGAGGGTACGTGGACAACACTCTCCCCTCTCGTTGCTATGCATCACCATGATCTTGCGTGTGTGTAGGATTTTTTTGAAATTACTATGTTTCCCAACAGTGGCATCCGAGCCTGGTTTTATGCGTTGATGTTATATGCACGAGTAGAACACAAGTGAGTTGTGGGCGATACAAGTCATACTGCTTACCAGCATGTCATACTTTGGTTCAGCGGTATTGTTGGATGAAGCAGCCCGGACCGACATTACGCGTACGCTTACGCGGGGCTGGTTTTACCGTCGTGCTTTGCACACAGGTGACTAGCGGGTGTCTGTTTCTCCAACTTTAGTTGAACCGAGTGTGGCTACGCCCGGTCCTTACGAAGGTTAAAACAGCACTAACTTGACGAACTATCGTTGTGGTTTTGATGCGTAGGTAAGAACAGTTCTTGCTCAGCCCGTGGCAGCCACGTAAAATTTGCAACAACAAAGTAGAGGACGTCTAACTTGTTTTGCAGGGCATGTTGTGATGTGATATGGTCAAGACGTGATGCTATATTTTATTATATGAGATGATCATGTTTTGTAACCGAAGTTATCGGCAACTGGCAGGAGCCATATGGTTGTCGCTTTATTGTATGAAATGCAAACGTCGTGTAATTGCTTTACTTTATCACTAAGCGGTAGCGATAGTCGTAGAAGCAATAGATGGCGTAAACGACAATGATGCTATGATGGAGATCAAGGTGTCGCGCCGGTGATGATGGTGATCACGACGGTGCTTCGGAGATGGAGATCACAAGCACAAGATGATGATGGCCATATCATATCACTTATATTGATTGCATGTGATGTTTATCCTTTATGCATCTTATCTTGCTTTGATTGACGGTAGCATTTTAAGATGATCTCTCACTAATTATCAAGAAGTGTTCTCCCTGAGTATGCACCATTGCGAAAGTTCTTCATCTTTGAGACACCACGTGATGATCGGGTGTGATAGGCTCTACGTTCAAATACAACGGGTGCAAAACAGTTGCACACGTGGAATACTCGAGTTAAACTTGACGAGCCTAGCATATCTGAGATATGGCCTCGGAACACGGAGACCGAAAGGTCGAACTGAATCATATAGTAGATATGATCAACATAGTGATGTTCACCATTGAAACTACTCCATCTCACGTGATGATCGGACATGGTTTAGTTGATTTGGATCACGTGATCACTTAGATGACTAGAGAGATGTCTGTCTAAGTGGGAGTTCTTTAGTAATATGATTAATTGAACTTAAATTTATCATGAACTTAGTACCTGATAGTATTTTGCTTGTCTATGTTTGTTGTAGATAGATGACTCGTGTTGTTGTTCCTTTGAATTTTAATGCGTTCCTTGAGAAAGCTAGGTTGAAAGATGATGGTAGCAACGACACGGACTGGGTCCGTAACTTGAGGATTATCCTCATTGCTGCACAGAAGAATTACGCCTGGAAGCACCGCTGGGTGCGAACTGCTGCGAGATCTGGCCGACGACGTTAAGAACGTCTGGCGAGCAAAGCCGATGACTACTCGATAGTTAAGTGTGCCATGCTTTACGGCTTGGAACCGGGTCTTCAACGACGTTTTGAACGTCATGGAGCATATGAGATGTTCCAGGAGTTGAAGTTAATATTTCAAGCAAATGCCCGGATTGATAGATAGGAAGTCTCCAATAAGTTCTATAGCTGTAAGATGGAGGAGAATAGTTACACGGTGAACACATACTCAAAATGTCCGGGTATAATTATCACTTGATTCAACCGGAGTTAATCTTCTTGATGATAGTGTCATTGATGAATTCTTCAATCACGCCACCAAGCTACAAGAGCTTCGTGATGAACTATAATATGCAAGGGATGGACAAGACTATTCCCGAGCTCTTCGCAATGCTGAAAGCTGCGGAGGTAGAAATCAAGAAGGAGCATCAAGTGTTGATGGTCAATAAGACCACCAGTTTCAAGAAAAAGGGCAAAGGGAAGAAGAAGGGGAACTTCAAGAAGAATAGCAAAGAAGTTGCTGCTCAAGAGAAGAAACCAAAGTCTGGACCTAAGCCTGAGACTGAGTGCTTCTACTGCAAGCAGACTGGACACTGGTAGCGAAACTGCCCCAAGCATTTGGCGGATAAGAAGGATGGCAAAGTGAACAAAGGTATATGTGATATACATGTTATTGATGTGTACCTTACTAATGCTCGCAGTAGCACCTGAGTATTTGATACTGGTTCTATTGCTAATATTTGCAACTCGAAACAGGGACTACGGATTAAGCAAAGATTGGCTAAGGACGAGGTGACGATGTGCGTGGGAAATGGTTCCAAAGTCGATGTGATCGCCGTCGGCACGCTACCTCTACATCTACCATTAGGATTAGTTTTAGACCTAAATAATTGTTATTTGGTGCCAGCGTTAAGCATGAACATTATATCTAGATCTTGTTTGATGCGAGACGATTATTCATTTAAATCAGAGAATAATGGTTGTTCTATTTATATGAGTAATATCTTTTATGGTCATGCACCCTTGAAGAGTGGTCTATTTTTATTAAATCTCGATAGTAGTGATACACATATTCATAATGTTGAAACCAAAAGATGCAGAGTTGATAATGATAGTGTAACTTATTTGTGGTCATATTAGTGTAAAGCGCATGAAGAAACTCCATACTAATGGGCTTCTGGAATCACTTGATTATGAATCACTTGGCACTTGCGAACCGTGCCTCATGGGCAAGATGACTAAAATGCCGTTCTCCGGAACTATGGAGCGAGCAACTGATTTGTTGGAAATCATACATACTGATGTATGTGGTCCGATGAATATTGAGGCTCGCGGCGGGTATCGTTATTTTCTCACCTTCACAGATGATTTGAGCAGATATGGGTATATCTACTTAATGAAACACAAATCTGAAACATTTGAAAAGTTCAAAGAATTTCAGAGTGAAGTGGAAAATCATCGTAACAAGAAAATAAAATTTCTACGATCTGATCGTGGAGGAGAATATTTGAGTTACGAGTTTGGTTTACATTTGAAGCAATGTGGAATAGTTTCGCAACTCACGCCACCCGGAACACCACAACGAAATGGTGTGTCCGAATGTCGTAATCGTACTTTACTAGATATGGTGCGATCTATGATGTCTCTTACTGATTTACCGCTATCGTTTTGGGGTTATGCTTTAGAGACGGCCGCATTCACGTTAAATAGGGCACCATCAAAATCCGTTGAGACGACGCCTTATGAACTGTGGTTTGGCAAGAAACCAAAGTTGTCGTTTCTTAAAGTTTGGGATTGCGATGCTTATGTGAAGAAACTTCAACCAGATAAGCTCGAACCCAAATCGGAGAAATGTGTCTTCATAGGATACCCAAAAGGGACTATTGGGTACACCTTCTATCACAGATCTAAGGGCAAGATTTTTGTTGCTAAATTTGGATCCTTTCTGGAGAAGAAGTTTCTCTCGAAAGAAGTGAGTGGGAGGAAAGTAGAACTTGATGAGGTAACTGTACCTGCTCCCTTATTGGAAAGTAGTTCATCACAAGAACCGGTTCCTGTGACAACTAGACCAATCAGTGAGGAAGCTGATGATATTGATCATGAAACTTCAGATCAAGTTACTACCAACCTCGTAGGTCTACCAGAGTAAGATCCGCATCAGAGTGGTACGGTAATCCTATTCTGGAAGTCATGTTACTTGACCATGGCGAACCTACGAACTATGAGGAAGCGATGATGAGCCCAGATTCCGCAAAATGGCTTGAAGCCATGAAATCTGAGATGGGATCCATGTATAAGAACAAAGTATGGACTTTGGTTGACTTGGACAATGATCGGCAAGCCATCGAGAATAAATGGATCTTCAAGAAGAAGACTGACGCTGATGGTAATGTAACTGTCTACAAAGCTCGACTTGTTGCGAAAGGTTTTCGACAAGTTCAAGGGGTTGACTACGATGAGACTTTCTCACCCGTAGCGATGCTTAAGTTTGTCCGAATCATGTTAGCAATTGCCGCATTTTATGATTATGAAATTTGGCAAATGGATGTCAAAACTGCATTCTTGAATGGATTTCTGGAAGAAGAGTTGTATATGATGCAGCCGGAAGGTTTTGTCGATCCAAAAGGTGCTAACAAAGTGTGTAAGCTCCAGCGATCCATTTATGGACTGGTGCAAGCCTCTCGGAGTTGGAATAAATGCTTTGATAGTGTGATCAAAGCATATGGTTTTATCTGAGACTTTTGGAGAAACTCAGATTTACAAGAAAGTGAGTGGGAGCTCAGAGCATTTCGATATTATATGTAGATGACATATTGTTAATTGGAAATGATATAGAATTTCTGGATAGCATAAAGGGATACTTGAATAAAAGTTTTTCGATGAAAGACCTCGGTGAAGCTGCTTACATATTGGGCATCAAGATCTATAGAGATAGATCAAGGCGCTTAATTGGACTTTCACAAAGCACATACCTTGATAAAGTTTTGAAAATGTTCAAAATGGATCGAGCAAAGAAAGGGTTCTTGCACTCATTACAAGGTGTGAAGTTGAGTCGACTCAATGCCCGACCACAACGAAGATAGAGAGAAATGAAAGATGTTCCTATGCTTCACCCATAGGCTCTATCATGTATGCAATGTTGTGTATCGGACCGACGTATGCTTAGCAATAAGCTTGGCGGTAGGTACCAAAGTAATCCAGAGTGGATCATCGGACAACGGTCAAGAATATCTGAAATACCGAAAAGGACTAAGGATATGTTTCTCGTTTATGGAGGTGACAAAGAGCTAGTCATAAATGGTTACGTCGATGCAAGCTTTGACACCGACCGCACGATTCTAAATCACAAACCGGATCGTGTTTTTATTGAGCGGTGGAGCTGTCGGTTGGTGCGTTCTAAACAAAGCATCGTGGCGGGATCTACGTGCGAAGCGGAGTACATAGCTGCTTCGAAACAAAGAAATGAAGGAGTGCGGATGAAGGAGTTCATTTCCGATCTAGGTGTCATACCTAGTGCATCGGGACCAATGAAGATCTTCTGTGACAATCTGGTGCAATTGCCTTGGCAAAGGAATCCAGATTTCACAAGAGGACCAAGCACATCAAGAGACGCTTCAATTCCATCCGGACCAAGTCCGTGGGAGACATAGAGATTTGCAAGATACATACGGATCTGAATGTTGCGACTGCTGACTAAGCCTCTTCCACGAGCAAAACATGATCAACACCAAGACTCCATGGGTGTTAGAATCATTCTTGTGTAATCTAGATTATTGACTCTAGTGCAAGTGGGAGACTGAAGGAAATATGCCCTAGAGGCAATAATAAAGTTATTATTTATTTCCTCATATCATGATAAATGTTTATTATTCATGCTAGAATTCTATTAACCGGAAACATGATACATGTGTGAATACATAGACAAACTTAACGTCACTAGTATGCCTCTACTTGACTAGCTCATTAATCAAAGATGGTTATGTTTCCTAACCATAGACATGTGTTGTCATTTGATTAACGGGATCACATCATTAGGAGAATGATGTGATTGACTTGACCCATTCCATTAGCTTAGCACTTGATCGTTTAGTATGTTGCTATTGCTTTCTTCATGACTTTCCTACAACTATGAGATTATGCAACTCCCATTTACCGGAGGAACACTTTATGTGCTACCAAACGTCACAACGTAACTGGGTGATTATAAAGGATCTCTACAGGTGTCTCCAAAGGTACATGTTGAGTTGGCGTATTTCGAGATTAGGTTTTGTCACTCCGATTGTCGGAGAGGTATCTCTGGGCCCTCTGGTAATGCACTGAAGGAAATATGCCCTAGAGGCAATAATAAAGTTATTATTTATTTCCTCATATCATGATAAATGTTTATTATTCATGCTAGAATTGTATTAACCGGAAACATGATACATGTGTGAATACATAGACAAAACTATAATCACTAGTATGCCTCTACTTGACTAGCTCATTAATCAAAGATGGTTATGTTTCCTAACCATAGACATGTGTTGTCATTTGATTAGTGGGATCACATCATTAAGAGAATGATGTGATTGACATGACCCATTCCGTTAGCCTAGCACTTGATCGTTTAGTATACTACTATTGCTTTCTTCATGACTTATACAAAGTTCCTGCAACTATGAGATTGTGCAACTCCCGTTTACCGGAAGAACACTTTGTGTGCTACCAAACGTCACAACGTAACTGGGTGATTATAAAGGTGCTCTACAGGTTTTTCCGAAGGTACATGTTGGGTTGGCATAATTCGAGATTAGGTTTTGTCACTCCGATTGTCGGAGAGGTATCTCTGGGCCCTCTCGGTAATACTCATCAGCTAAGCCTTGCAAGCATGTAACTAATGAGTTAGTTATGAGATGATGTATTACGGAACGAGTAAAGAGACTTGCCGGTAATGAGATTGAACTAGGTATTGGATACCGACGATCAAATCTCGGGCAAGTAACATACCGATGACAAAGGGAACAACGTATGTTGTTATGCGGTTTGACCGATAAAGATCTTCGTAGAATATGTAGGAACCAATATGGGCATCCAGGTCCCGCTATTGGTTATTGACCGAGAATGGTTCTAGGTCATGTCTACATAGTTCTCGAACCCGTAGGGTCCGCACGCTTAACGTTACGATGACAGTTTTATTATGAGTTAATAAGTTTTGATGTACCAAAGTTTGTTCGGAATCCCGGATGTGATCACGGACATGACGAGGAGTCTCGAAATGGTTGAGACATAAAGATTGATATATTGGACGACTATATTCGGACACCGAAAAAGTTCCGGGTGATTTCAGAGAAAACCGGAGTGCCGGGGGGGTTACCGGAACCCCCCGGGAGAGTATTGGGCCTATGGGCCTTAGGGGAAAGGAGAGAGGGGCGGCCAGCATGGGCCGCCCCTCCCCCTCGGTCTTAATGGACTAGGAGGCGGCGCCCCTTCCTTCCCCTCTCCCCTTCCTTCCCCTCCTTGGATTAGGAAGGGAGGAAACCTACTGGAGTAGGTTTCCCCCTCCTAGGCGCCTCCCTTAGGCCGGCCCCTCCTCCTCTCCTCCTTTATATCTGGGCGGGGCACCCCATAGACACGAAGTTGATCTACGGATCGTTCCTTAGCCGTGTGCGGTGCCCCCCTCCACCATATTCCACCTCGGTCATATCGTCGCGGAGTTTAGGTGAAGCCCTGCGCCGGTAGAACATCATCATCGTCACCATGCCGTTGTGCTGACGGAACTCATCTCCGGAGCTCGGCTGGATCGGAGGCCGGAGATCGTCATCGAGCTGAACGTGTGCTGAACTCGGAGGCTCCGTACGTTCGGTGCTTGGATCGGTCGGATCGTGAAGACGTACGACTACATCAACCGCGTTGTGCTAACGCTTCCGCTTACGGTCTATGAGGGTACGTGGACGAACACTCTCCCCTCTCGTTGCTATATCATCACCATGATCTTGCGTGTGCGTTGTCGTGGGAAACGAACACCTATGGGGCAGGGCCCCTTTCGGTCCGGCAAGGGAGCGGAGAGCGCACGAAGAGCAGATCGAGGCGGAGCACGCGAGGGATTTTTACCCAGCCTCGGAGCTCTCCGGAGAGATAATACTCCTACTGCTGCTTTGTGATTGTATTCTGCTCTCGCTTGAAAGCATGAGGGTGGTGTAGTTTCGAATGAGTCGAACCCCTTCTACGTTGCGCATGGGCCTCCTTTTATAGGCACAAGGGGTCACCGACAGGTGGCAACGCAGTCAAGGGTACAAATGTAAAAAGGGTGGTTGGTACAACTGCCATCTACAGTGCACCCTACCTAACTCTGACGGCAGGGGACAAGAGCATTTAATGCCCGTCTGCATCGCCTAAACAGTGCATAAAGGTGACCGTTAGGGGCGCCACCGCTTGCCACGATGGCCTTCTCATCATCTCCACTTGCCACCTCGCACCGCTTGGTCAAGACAGACTTTCCGCCACGTCGCTGGAATGGTCTCGAGGCGACCGCCGACGGCAGATCTTGAGGGCCAGGCACGAGTGGTAGCCGCCGCGGCAAGCGCCTTGCCGCGGTCGTTGTCTTGCCGCACCCGAAAGCTTGTCGCTCGTCGGGTCTTGCCGGGACGCGCGGCGCGTCGCGGCAAGTTCTTTGAAGTGCCTTGGTTGGCCTTCCCGGCAAGCTCCTCTTGCCGGGGCCTTGTCCTTCCCGGCAAGCTCCTCTTTCCGGAGTCTTGTCTTCCTAGTTCAAACACTTTGTCCTTGAATGGCATCAATAGGAACTACGGAGGATCTTGGCGGACGCCCGGCACGCCTTGCCGCGGGACGCTGCGACTACCCGTGCACAAGTTCGGGATACTAAGGTACCCCTACTTTAGTACACCGACATGCGTTGGAATTTTTTTGAAATTACTACGTTCCCCAACATGCACATCACTATAAGCCTTGCGAGCAATGTAGCTAATGAGTTAGTTACAGAATGATGCATTACGTAACAAGTAAAGAGACTTGCCGGTAACGAGATTGAACTAGGTATTGAGATACCGACGATCGAATCTCGGGCAAGTAACATACCGATGACAAAGGGAACAATGTATGTTGTTGTGCGGTTTGACCGATAAACATCTTCGTAGAATATGTAGGAGCCAATATGAGCATCCAGGTTCCGCTATTGGTTATTGACCGGAAACAGTTCTAGGTCATGTCTACATAGTTCTCAAACCCGTAGGGTCCGCATGCTTAAAGTTTCGTTGACAGTTTTATTATGAGTTTATGAGTTTTGATGTACCGAAGGTTGTTCGGAGTCCCGGATGTGATCACGCACATGACGAGGAGTGTCGAAATGGTCGTCCAATATATCGATCTTTATGTCTCGACCATTTCAAAAAAAAACGTAGTAATTTCAAAAAAAACCTCTCGTTGTTGTGCATCACCATGATCTTGCGTGTGCATAGGAATTTTTTTGAAATTACTACGTTTCCCAACAATGCATTCCTCCGGAATCCGGGAGTTGCATGATCTCATGGTCGAAGAAACATTTATTTGACATTAAGAAAGCAGTAGCAATAAACTGAACGATCATATGATATGCTAACGGTTGGGTCTTTTCCATCACATCATTCTCCTAATGATGTGATCCCGTTATCAAATGACAACTCATGTCTATTGTTAGGAAACCTTAACCATCTTTTGATCAACGAGCTAGTCTAGTAGAGGCTCACTAGGAACACGGTATTTGTTTATGTATCCACACATGTATTTAAGTTTTCGGTCAATAAAATTCTAGCATGAATAATAAACCTTTATCATGAATAATGAAATATAATAACAATTTTATTTTTACCTCTAGGGCATATTTCCATCAAATTTGTGGGAGCAGACTATGACTCCAATTAAAAGAAGTCCTCACACAGTCAGGTCGGAAAATTTGTGCATATATGTTGTAGAGATGATGGGCGGAGCTACAAGGTACCAAAACTACAGGTGATTATTACTCTTTCATTGAAGACTTGCACTTATAGGACTTATTTGGTTTGGAGGAATTTTGAAGTATTCTTGGAGGATGTTTTCCCATGTGATTTCTTCCTACGTTGAGCATTCTGTCATAGGAATAGAGGTGCTATATTCCTAAGGATCATGCCCATATTGTCGTAATTCCTTAGGAATATAGCACTCGTCTGGGTACCAGCGTTGAGTGCGTGTTAGTTTGGTGGCACGCTTTGTAACAAACTATATATCAAAAACTAAAATTGTTTAAGGACATATTGTGTGGCATGTGTGGTCGTTTGTGATAATGGGTATTTCTTGTTTGGCAATGAGTGAGAGGTACACTTTAAAATGGGTTGCCGTAGCATGCTTAGTACAAACTTTATGGTTGTTGTTGTTATCGTCTTACATATTACCCCATAGAATACTAATAATACTTTGCTCATCAAGTGTTCATACTTCTAATTTCATGTACGGACATCAATGATCTTTCATAGAATTACATAGGAACAATATTGGCAAATACCAATTAGACAATTGGTACATCATACCGAGGATTTTTTAGGGTCTAAATCTAAACCATGAACCACCATCCACATTTCAAACAACATAGTTATCTCAAAGGAACAACAACCAACAAAATCATTGTTTGATACCAACATTGGGTGTCATTCCCTTCTTTGGTTACTATAAAATCTGACAACCTCTGGCAGTGGACGCGCATTTCATAAACACTTACCAAGAAGCCCCCCGACTGCAAAAGACTCAGGTTACACTCCTTCAGTTTTTCCAGTCAAACATTTCTTCAAATCAACATTGATGTGGAACTCGTATCCTCAAAGTTTTACAAAACTGGAAAACCGGATATTTCATTTTAGTATTTCATCTATTCTTCAGCAATTAGATCTAAAACTCAGGGTCAAGTAACATCACAAAATTATTTGCACCTCGAACTGGTCGTCTTCACTCCCAGAAGCGACGTCGACTACTGTTGCCTTCCTCTTCCCTTATTGTCCTTCTCGGTGCAACTGGCTCAGCAGAGCTGCTGGAGGGAGGGAGTGCTTAAGATACTTGCATTTAGTGCTCATGAATCGCATGAGGATCACCTCACTACAAATGCTACAATAAGCAAACACACAAGAACTGAAGTTTTTTAAAGGGAAAGGTAGTGATCGCTACCTTGTATTGAAAAAACGGCCGTAAAGGCCAACCATGGCCTGGGCGCACACAAGAATCAACAAGCAAAAGCCTGCAGAAACAAAAACGAAATGAAGGGGAAAAGGCAACAAAAGAGAGTACATGGGCGTAAAGAGTTTACATGCCGGAAAATATGTGCCTAAGACAGATGAGAAGTCTTCTGTGCCTCCTTCATTGCATTTTCGCCTAGAGCTTCAGATCCTCGCCGATGCATTGTGAAATCAAGTGTGGTGGCAATTCTTTGTCGTTAAACACTCTGTCATTTCTGCATTGCCAGAGAGTAACTGAACAGGTTGTAAAAACAATCGACCATAGACTGTTGTATACACTGATGCACGTCGTTGGCAAACTGAAGCATGTCTGAAGCTTGCCTGGCCATGGATTGCAGGTTTAGGCACCTCCAGAGTTGTTCCATTGCTTTACAACAAAATGGATTTATTCAATGGACTCGATGGCGGGGCAAATTTTGCACCATGGGCCAGTAACCCAACATTTTTTGGTGATATTCTCCTTTGTGTTAAGTCTGCCTTGAAATTCAATTAATAGGAACACTTGGTGCTCTAGAGGAATGATCGGAAGCCATATGAACTTGGCCACATGAGAGGTCACACCTCTGAATGTGAAAATATTGTAGAAGTAGCGGACGTTAGCAGCAGTACCAAAAATCCCGCCTGTTCTTGTGTCCGTCTCTATATTGGGGCTTAGGGTCTTTAGGATTACCAACGACTAAGCCAATAAGAGCAACCGTTATGGGTAGAACCACCTGTAGCTTAATAGACCATGAGTTATCTGAAAACTGGGATTGAACAGAGCAGCACTTATCCATGGCGAAGGTGAACAAAACTGGAAAGATGTCCATTAGTCTTTGCTCCATGCACCACTCGTCCATCCAGAAGGAAATATTTTATCCACTTCCCAGTTCGCACCTTGTAGCGTTCATGACTATATTATTGACTTGAAAGTTTGCCACATAACTGTGTCCAGACGACACCTATTAGGATTGAAAATAGTAGCGTACGCGTCCTTGAACCAGTCATAGCAAGTTAGGTCACTCCCTTTAAGCAACATTGTTCCTAATTTGCAAATCAGAGCCCAATTATGAAACCACCGAATTCTTTTGACATAATTGTAGTTTCCTAAGCAACCAGGCAGTGGCCACCATTGATTACACTGGAAGAACAAACATTTTTTTAAAGGAGAAAGAACAAACATTTAAATACACGACCATACACCTACACACAAGAGCACGGACCAAGAAGAAGCATGTCAAGAAAGAACAAAACCCACTTGCCTGGTTCCATCATCGGCCTGGATCGAGGTGGAGGAGGTGGAAGGCGAGGCGAAGGAGGTTGGGGTTGGATCGGGGTGCGGTGCCAGAGAGGAGAATGGCTGGCGGAGGAGGTCGCAGTGAAGGAAATATGCCCTAGAGGCAATAATAAAGTTGTTATTTTATATTTCCTTATTTCATGATAAATGTTTATTATTCATGCTAGAATTGTATTAACCGGAAACTTAATACATGTGTGAATACATAGACAAAACATCGTGTCCCTAGTATGCCTCTACTTGACTAGCTCTTTGATCAAAGATGGTTAAGTTTCCTAGCCATGGACATGTGTTGTCATTTGATGAACGGGATCACATCATTAGGAGAATTATGTGATGGACAAGACCCATCCGTTAGCTTAGCATAATGATCATTCAGTTTTATTGCTACTGTTTTCTTCGTGTCAAATACATATTCCTCCGACTATGAGATTATGCAACTCCCGGACACCGGAGGAATGCCTTGTGTGCTATCAAACGTCACAACGTAACTGGGTGATTATAAAGATGCTCTAAAGGTATCTCCGAAGGTGTTTGTTGAGTTGGCATAGATCGAGATTAGGATTTGTCACTCCGAGTATCGAAGAGGTATCTCTAGGCTCTGTCGGTAATGCACATCATATGAAGCCTTGCAAGCAAGTGACTAATGAATTAGTTATGGGATGATGCACTGTGGAACGAGTAAAGAGACTTGCCGGTAACGAGATTGAACTAGGTATGAGGATACCGATGATCAAATCTCGGGCAAGTAACATACCGATGATAAAGGGAATAATGTACATTGACATTGCGGTTTAACCGATAAAGATCTTCGTAGAATATGTGGGAACCAATATGATCATCAAGGTTCCGCTATTGGTTATTGACCGGAGAGGTGTCTCGGTCATGTCTACATAGTTCTCGAACCCGTAGGGTCCGCACGCTTAACGTCCGATGACGATATGTATTATATGAGTTATGTGTTTTGGTGACCGAAGGTTGTTCGGAGTCCCGGATGATATCACGGATATGACGAGGAGTCTCGAAATGGTCGAGAGGTAAATATTGATACATTGGAAGGTTATATTCGGACACCAGAATGGTTCCGGAGAGGTTCAGGTATTTTTCGGAGTACCGAGGGGTTACCGGAACCCCCCAGGGGAAGTATTTGGCCTTAATGGGCCATAGGCGAGAGGAGAGGCAAGCCACAAGGAGGTGGCGCACCCCCCCCCATGGGGAGTCCGAATTGGACTTGGGGAGGGGGCGCGGCCCCCCTTTCCCTCTCCCTCTCCCCCTCTTTCCCCTTTCCCCTCCGTTGGAAGGAAGGGGGCGGCTGTCCTAGTGGGACTCCCCCCACTTGGCGCGCCCCCTAGGGCATGCGACCTCCCCTCTCCTCCTTTATATACGGGGGCAGGGGCACCTTAAAGCACAACAGATGTTTCTTAGCCGTGTGCGGTGCCCCCTCCACCGTTTACTCCTCCGGTCAGATATTGTCGTAGTGCTTAGGCGAAGCCGTGCGCGAATCGCATCACCATTACCGTCATCACACCGTCGTGCTGACAGAACTTATCGACTCCTTCGTGCCTCTACCGGATCAAGAGTTCGAGGGACGTCATCGAGCTGAACGTGTGCAGAAGTCGGAGGTGCCGTACGTTCGGTACTTGATCGGTTGATTTGAGAAGACGTTCGACTACATCAACCGCGTTAAGTTAACGCTTCCGCTTTAGGTCTACGAGGGTACGTGGACACACTCCCCCCTTGTTGATATGCATCTCCTAGATAGATCTTGCGTGAGCGTAGGAAATTTTTGAAATTGCATGCTATGTTTCCCTACAGTAGCATCCGAGCCAGGTCTATGCGTAGATGATATGCACGAGTAGAAACAAAGAGTTGTAGGTGGTGATCGTCATACTGCTTACCACCAATGTCTTATTTTGATTCGGCAGTATTGTTGGATGAAGCAGCCCGGACCAACCTTATATGACCGCGTTCATTAGACCGGTTCCACCAACAAACATGCAACTAGTTTTGCATAAAGGTGGCTGGCGGGTGTCTTTTTCTCCAACTCTAGTTGAATAAAATTTGACTGCGGCCAGTCCTTGTGAAGGTTAAAACAGCAAACTTGATAAATCACCATTGTGGTTTTTGTGTCGTAGGTAAGTACGGTTTATGCTAGAAGCCCATAGCAGCCACGTAAAACTTGCAACAACAAAGTAGAGGATGTCTAACCTATTTTTTGCAGGGCATGTTGTGATGTGATATGGTCAAGACATGATGTGATATTAAGTTGTTATATGAGATGATCAAGTTTTGTAAAAGTTATCGGCAACTGGAGGAGCCTTATGGTTGTCACTTTATTGTATGAAATACAAATGCCATGTAATTGTTTTACTTTATCACTAAGCGGTAGCGATAGTCGTAGAAGCAATAGTTGACAAAACGACCACGACACTACGATGGAGATCAAGGTGTCAAGCCGGTGACGATGGAGATCATGACATTGCTGTGGTGATGGAGATCAAAAGCACAAGATGATGATGGCCATATCATGTCACATATTTTGATTGCATGTGATGTTTATCTTTTATGCATCTTATTTTGCTTAGTACAGTGGTAGCATGATAAGATGATCCCTTGCTAAAATTTCAAGGTATAAGTGTTCTCCCCGAGTATGCACCATTGCGAAAGTTCTTCATGCTGAGACACCATGTGATGATCGGGTGTGATAAGCTCTACGTTCAAATACAACAGGTGCAAGCCAGTTTTGCACATGCGGAATACTCGGGGTATACTTGACGAGCCTAGCATATACAGACATGGCCTCGGAATACTGGAGACCGAAAGGTCGAACATGAATCATATAGTGGATATGATCAACATAGAGATGTTCACCATTGAAGACTACTCCATCTCACGTGATGATCGGACATGGTTTAGTTGATTTGGATCACGTATCATTTAGATGACTTGAGGGATGTTTATCTAAATGGGAGTTCTTAAGTAATATGATTAATTGAACTTTAATTTATCATGAACTTAGTCCTGATAGTATTTGCAAATTATGTTGTATATCAATAGCTCACGTTGTAGATCCCCTATATTTTTTGATATGTTCCTAGAGAAAACTAAGTTGAAAGATGATAGTAGCAATGATGCGGACTGGGTTCGTTATCTGCTGCATAGAAGAATTATGTCCTTGATGCACCGCTAGGTGACAGACTTATTGCAGGAGCAGATGTAGACGTTATGTACGTTTGGATAGCTCAATATGATGACTACTGGATAGTTTAGTGCACCATGATTTATGGCTTAGAACCTGGACTTCAAAAACATTTTGAACGCCATGAAGCATATGAGATGTTCCAAGAGCTGAAATTGGTATTTCAAACTCATGCTTGTGTCAAGAAGTATGAGACCTCTGACAAGTACTTCGCCTACAAGATGGAGGAGAATAGCTCAACCAGTGAGCCTGTGCAAAGAATGTTTGAGTACTACAATCACTTGAATTAAGTGGGAGTTAATCTTCCAGATAAGATAGGGATTGACAGAATTCTCTAGTCACTATCACCAAGTTACTGGAACTTCGTGATGAACTATAATATGCAAGGGATGACGAAAACGGTTCCCGAGCTCTTCGTGATGTTAAAATCAACGAAGGTAGAAATCAAGAAAGAACATCAAATGTTGATGGTTAACAAGACCACTAGTTTCAAGAAAAGGGCAAAGGGAAAGAAAGGGGACTTCAAGAAGAATGGCAAGCAAGTTTCCACTCCCGAGAAGAAACCCTAAGCTGGACCCATGCTTGAAACTGAGTGCTTCTACCACAAAGGGACTGATCACTGGAAGCGAAACTACCTTAAATATTTGGTGGATAAGAAGGATGGCAAAGTGAACAAAGGTATATTTGACATACATGTCATTGATGAGTACCTTACTAGTGCTCATAGTAGCCCCTGGGTATTTGATACCTGTTTGGTTGCTAAGACTAGTAACTCGAAACAGGAGTTGCAGAATAAATTGAGACTAGTTGAGGGTGAAGTGACGATGTGTGTTGGAAGTGGTTCCAAGATTGATATTATCATCATCGCACACTCCCTATACTTTCAGTATTAGTGTTGAACATAAATAAATGTTATTTTGTGTTTGCGTTGAGCATGAATATTATTAGATCATGTTTATTGCAATACAGTTCTTCATTTAAGACAAAGAATAATTGTTATTCTGTTTACATGAATAAAGCCTTTTATGGTCATACACCCAATGTTAATGGTTTACTGAATCTCGATCGTAGTGATACACATATTCGTAATATTGATGCCAAAAGATGCAAAGTTGATAATGATAGTGCGACATATTTGTGGCACTGCCGTTTGGGTCATATCGGTGTAAAGCGCATGAAGAAACTCCATGCAGATGGAGTTTTGGAATCACTTGATTATGAATCATTTGATACTTGCGAACCGTGCCTTATGGGCAAGATGACTAAAACTCCGTTCTCTGGAACAATGGAACGAGGTAATGACTTATTGGAAATAATAAATACCAACATATACGGTCCGACGAGTGTTTAGGCTCGTGGCGGGTATCGATATTTTCTGACCTTCACAGATGATTTGAGCAGATATGGGTATATCTACTTAATGAAACACAAGTCTGAAACATTTGAAAAGTTCAAAGAATTTCAAAGTGAAGTGGAGAATCATCGTAACAAGAAAATAAAGTTTCTACGATCTGATCGTGGAGGTGAATATTTGAGTTACAAATTTGGCCTTCATTTAAAACAATGTGGAATAGTTTCACAACTCACGCCACCTGGAACACCACAACGTAATGGTGCGTCCGAACGTCGTAACTGCAATTTATTAGATATGGTGCGATCTATGATGTCTCTTACCGATTAACCACTATCGTTTTGGGGTTATGCATTCACGTTAAACAAGGCACCGTCAAAATCTGTTGAGACGACACAGTATCAACTATGGTTTGGTAATAAACCTAAGCTGTCGTTTTTTAAAGTTTGGGGATGTGATGCTTATGTCAAAAGGCTTCAACCTGGTAAGCTCGAACCCAAATCGGAGAAGTGCGTCTTCATAGGATACCCTAAGGAAACAATTGGGTACACCTTCTACCACAAGTCCGAAGGCAAGATCTTTGTTGCTAAGAACGGAACCTTTCTAGAGAAGGAGTTTC
Organism: Aegilops speltoides; assembly: GCA_021437245.1. Taxonomy (NCBI): domain Eukaryota; kingdom Viridiplantae; phylum Streptophyta; class Magnoliopsida; order Poales; family Poaceae; genus Aegilops; species Aegilops speltoides. The sequence continues at coordinate 437,233,426 of CM038143.1, forward strand.
TCTCGAAACAAGTGAGTGGGAGGAAAGTAGAACTTGATGAGGTAATTGTACCTACTCTCATTTTGGAAAGTAGCTCATCCGAGAAATCTGTTCCCATGATGCCTACACCAACTGGAGAGGAAGCTAATGATAAAGATCATGAACTTTCAAATCAAGTTGCTACAGAACCTCGTAGGTCAAACAAAGCACGATCTGCACCAGAGTGGTATGGTAATCCTGTTCTGGAGGTCATGTTACCTGACCATGACGAACCTATGAACTATGAAGAAACTATGATGAGCCCAGATTCTGACAGATGGCTTGAGGCCATGAAATCTGAGATAGGATCTATGTATGAGAACAAAGTGTGGACTTTTGTGGACTTGCCTGATGATCGGCAAGCCATTGAGAATAAATGGATCTTCAAGAGGAAGACGGACGATGATGGTAGTATCACTATCTACAAAGCTCGACTAGTCGCAAAAAGGTTTTCGACAAGTTCAAGGTGTCGACTATGATGAGATTTTCTCACTCGTATCGATGCTTAAGTCTGTCCGAATCATGTTAGCAATTGCCGCATTTTATGAAATTTGGCAAATGGATATCAAAACTGCATTCCTTAATGGATTTATTGAAAAAGAGTTGTATATGATGCAACCAGAAGGTTTTGTCAATCTTAAAGGTGATAACAAAATGTGCAAGCTCCAGCGATCCATCTATGGACCGGTGCAAGCATCTCAGAGTTGGAATATACGCTTTGATGAGTTGATCAAAGCATATAGTTTTATACAGACTTGCGGTGAAGCCTGTATTTACAAGAAAGTGAGTGGGAGCACTACAACCTTTTTGATAAGTATATGTGAATGACATATTGTTGATCGGAAATGATGTAGAATTTTCTGGAAAGCATAAAGGAGAGTTTGAAAGGAGTTTTTCAAAGAAAGACCTCGGTGAAGCTGCTTACATATTGGGCGTCAAGATCTATAGAGATAGATCAAGACGCTTGATAAGATTTTTCAATGAGTGCATACCTTGACAAGATTTTGAAAGAGTTCAAAATGGTTCAGTCAAAGAAGGAGTTCTTGCCTGTATTGCAAGGTGTAAAGTTGAGTAAGACTCAAAGCCCGACCACAACAGAAGATAGAAAGAGAATGAGAAGTTATTCCCTATGCCTTAGTCATGGGTTCTATAAAGTATGATATGCTATATACCAGAGCAATTATGTGCCTTGCTATGATTTTGGCAAGAGGGTATGATAGTGATCCAGGAGTGAATCACTAGATAGCGGTCAAAATATCCTTAGTTACATAAGAGGATTAAGGAAATATTTCTCGGTTATGGAGGTGATAAAGAGTTCGCCGTAAAAAGTTACGTTGATGCAAGCTTTTACACTAACCCCGATGACTCTGAGCCTCAATATGGATACATATTGAAAGTGGGAGCAATTAGCTAGAATAGCTCCATGCAGAGCATTGTAGACATAGAAAATCTGCAAAATACATACAGCTCTGAATATGGCAGACCCGTTGACTAAACCTCTCTCACAAGCAAAACATGATCACACCTAAATACTCTTTGGGTGTTAATCACATAGCGATGTGAACTAGATTATTGACTGTAGTAAAACCTTTTGGGTGTTGGTCACATGGTGATGTGAACTATGGGTGTTAATCACATAAAGATGTGAACGATTGGTATTAAATCACATGGCGATGTGAACTAGATTATTGACTCTAGTGCAAGTGGGAGACTGAAGGAAATATGCCCTAGAGGCAATAATAAAGTCGTTATTTTATATTTTCTTTATTTCATAATAAATGTTTATTATTCATGCTAGAATTGTATTAACCGGAAACTTAATGCATGTGTGAATACATAGACAAAACATCGTGTCCCTAGTATGCCTCTACTTGACTAGCTCATTGATCAAAGATGGTTAAGTTTCCTAGCCATGGACATGTGTTGTCATTTGATGAACGGGATCACATCATTAGGAGAATTATGTGATGGACAAGACCCATCCGTTAGCTTAGCATAATGATCATTAAATTTTATTGGTACTGCTTTCTTCGTGTCAAATACATATTCCTCCGACTATGAGATTACGCAACTCCCGGACACTGGAGGAATGCCTTTTGTGCTATCAAACGTCACAACGTAACTGGGTGATTATAAAGATTCTCTAAAGTATCTCCGAAGGTGTTTGTTGAGTTGGCATAGATCGAGATTAGGATTTGTCACTCCGAGTATCGAAGAGGTATCTCTAGGCCCTGTCGGTAATGTACATCATATGAAGCCTTGCAAGCAATGTGACTAATGAGTTAGTTATGGAATGATGCACTGCGGAACGAGTAAAGAGACTTGCCGGTAACGAGATTGAACTAGGTATGAGGATACCGACGATCGAATCTCGGGCAAGTAACATACCGATGACAAAGGGAATAACGTACGTTGACATTGCGGTTTAACCGATAAATATCTTCATAGAATATGTGGGAACCAATATGAGCATCAAGGTTCCACTATTGGTTATTGACCGGAGAGGTGTCTCGGTCATGTCTACATAGTTCTTGAACCCGTAGGGTCCGCACGCTTAACGTTCAATGATGATATGTATTATATGAGTTATGTGTTTTGGTGACCGAAGGTTGTTCGGAGTCCTGGATGAGATCACGGACATGGTGAGGAGTCTCGAAATGGTCGATAGGTAAAGATTGATATATTGGAAGGTTATATTCGGACACCGGAATGGTTCCAGAGAGGTTCGGGTATTTTCCGGAGTACCGAGGGGTTACCGGAACCCCCAAGGGAAGTATTGGGCCTTAACCGGCCATAGGGAAGAGGAGAGGTAGGCCACGAGGAGGTGCCCCCCATGGGGAGTCCGAATTGGACTTGGGAAGGGGGCACGACCCCCCTTTCCCTCTCCTTCTCCCCCTCTTTCCAGTTTCCCCTCCGTTGGAAGGAAGGGGGGGGGGGCGACTAGGACTAGGAGTCCTGGTGGGACTCTCCCCACTTGGCACGCCTCCTAGGCCCGGCGGCCTCCCCTCTTCTCCTTTATATACGGGGGCAGGGGGGCACCCCAAAGCACAACAGATGTTTCTTAGCCGTGTGCGGTGCCCCCTCCATCGTTTACTCATCCGGTCATATTGTCATAGTGTTTAGGCGAAGCCCTCCGCGTATCGCATCACCAACACCGTCACCATGCCGTCGTGCTGACAGAACTCATCTACTCCTTCGTACCTCTACTAGATCAAGATTTTGAGGGACGTCATCGAGCTGAACGTGTGCAGAACTCAGAGGTGCCGTATGTTTGGTACTTGATCGGTTGAGTCGAGAAGACGTTCGAATACATCAACCGCTTAAGTTAACGCTTCCGCTTTTGGTCTACGAGTGTACGTGGACACACTCGCCCCCCTCGTTGCTATGCATCTCCTAGATAGATCTTGCGTGAGCGTAGGAGATTTTTGAAATTGCATGCTACGTTTCACTATACGCAGTGCGATGCCGACGAAAGGAAAGGGTGTGGCGCATGTGGAGGAGCATGGTGCCCAGTAGCCCGCGTCGTCGACGTCCATGGCTCCGCTCCGCTCCTATCACCAAAATCAAGGGAGGAGAGATGTGGCCGAGGTTGCCGAGCTACACGTCAATGGTTGTTCGGCGAAGAGATCCAGCGTGAGGAGAGGATGATGGGGTGCGAGTTGCGCGCTAGAAGAGGTAAGATTTCTCCCCACCGACAGTCCAGTCCACACCCCAGCCACAACAAGACCCACCCAACACGACCAAGTCAAAATAGACGACCAAATTGACCCCTCAATTGATTCTCAGCGCTTCCACCCTAGGGAGCTTAGTGATTTAGTATATTTCCTAAGGATTGGTCTGGACACGACAACTCAATCCTTTACTTTACCTATTCCTACAATTTAAGATGCCTGTAAAACAAATGTGCCCATAACTTGCCATCAAGGGCCTATAATGGTAATACAGGACTGTTGCATTTGTTCACATCTAACATTTTTTTTTTTTGCGGGAATTCACATCTAACATTGACCGTCATTACATAATTTTTAGTTCTTCTTATTGTTGGCTGGTAGCCTTTAGTAAGAATTTGGATTTTTTTTGTGTGTGCATATTATGTGCGATTTTGTGGCAAGAAAGGTCGGGAATTCTTGTGTGGGTGGAATATGGCCTCCAGAACAATGCACACCATAAGGTGGTCGGAGTGCACGGTGCCTTCATCCTTTTCTCTTTGGAGTAATACAAAGCAACTAAAATTTCTCTCTGAAGAAAATATGTCTCTTTTTGTTCGATTTGAGTTCTTGCTCTCCCAGCTCAGAACATTTAGAATGCAATTTTGGAGAACTTCTAGAAGACAAGAATAAGAGCACGACGTCGTCATATTGAACCAGAGCTGATGCATGCTGAAATGATTTTATTTACAAAAGGATTGAGCATACTTGAATTTTTGTCGGTGGTTGACTAGTGACTAGGTTGTCGCATGTTACTATTACACGTCATGACGTGGGATAAATATTGCCATTAACATCTACCATTACACTTGAATTCACCCATCTGATAAGATTAGTGAAATTTTTGCACTATTTTGCCTGTTATAGCTAGAAAGCTTGATCAATAGCAAATGTTATCGTGCAATCATTTTGCATGATGATCAAATCTACCTTTTCTTCCGTTGCAACGCACAAGCATATTTGCTAGTAAAGTATCTACTACAACACAATACTCAAGTATTCAAATACAAAATAATGTATGTTTTCTCATCAGTGCCAACGGAACACCATGGAAAAGTAATTATCCACATCGCAATCCTTTTGTCCAAGGGACTTCAGTACACAATTACTAATTGCATTTGCCCGAACTTTGCATAAAATACCTCCAAAACACGAGAAGGGCTCGTAGCTGGTGTTGTACATCCAGCCTAACGCTAACACTTGTCTTTTACAATCAATTTTTTTTAATGTTCATGACTGGAAGTGCTAGTTATCGATTAAAGGGGGGGGGGGGGTTGAATATGCGTATGAAAGTCTTCGAAACAAACAATATCTTCGAAGACACGGAAGCAAAACAATATCTAACGGAATATAAATTATGCCAAGCATGCTATCATAGCAAGAGTAAGGATACAAGAAATGAAAGCAGCAATCTGTTGCTAGGAATCAAACCTATCATATTTAGTGATCTACAAGTTCATGCAAGTTTTTAACTTTTTATTATACCAACGTTATATATACCCATTATTTTTGGACCGGCCATATTCATGCAAATTACCACTTCCTATTCAACTCTCTAAAAAAATTTAAGTAAAGCAATCACCGTGCTCAATCAAATATAAGTGAAGTATAAGAGCAAATGCCTCAATTCAAATAGATATAAGTGAAGAACAAATGAGCATTCTACAAAATATAAGATGAGTGCGTGTCTCTCCAAATAGGTGTGATCAGGAAACAATGATCGTAAAGAACATCAAACAAAACTAAATAAAAGCAAATGACACTCCAAAAAAACACACTCTAGTACTCCCAGTCGCTATTCACACGATTTTTACCCCTTGCAGACACTTTCCGGAACCGTGTGCTCGAGTGGGTTGGCGAGGGGGAGGGGGGGAGGGTCGATTGCTGATGGTGACGAAAATCATGTGCGATAATGACGATGCCCCAGACATTTAAAGTGGAGCAAAACAACTGCGATAATCCACCCGTCATCCATTACACCGGGCGTAAAAACAAAGTTACGTTCATAATAATATCTGCAGTTGGTCCCTTAAAACAGTTCACTTAACTTTCATTTTATTTTTCAAATAGTTCACTTAATTTTTGAGTACCAGTTGGTCAGTTGATCTTTTCAAATAGTTAATTTGACTTTCTTTTTATATTTCATAGTTTGTTTAACTTCCGGGCTACAGTTTGGTCTGTGCGTCAATTGGCGCAACGGGCCCTTATAAATATTAGATTTGGGGCCTTTCCAGAAAAAGGTGAAACATCACATGATACCCTCACTAGTTAGAAAATTAATCCTGGAAGTCAAGGGCTTATCCGAAATTAGCTCCAGGAATGAAAGCACAAGCACGTCGCCATTATTTATATCTCCAAAGTTACTGGTGCTGGTCACTGTCAGGACCTGAGGTCGGAGCCAACTGCTCCAATCCGCCCCGTCCATTTTGCACGAGTGAATCTAGGAGCCGACGCCGCCACGTGCCCGGGGCCCACGTCGTGCTTCCTCTACCACGTGGGCCCTTCCTACCACCCTAATCCCAATTAAAGAGAAAACTAAGGATTACTCCACACCCATCCCAAAAAACAAACACTCAGGTCGCAGTGAAAAAAGCGTATAGTACTATTTACACCTTAATCTCTGAACTAAATGCAAGTGAGTCCAGTACAGGCTCGGGGCCCGCGGATCAGAGGGAAATAACTCCTGCGCCAGCGGCCGCAATAAAAGTCATAAAACCCTAGAGGGTTCTTGAGGCGGGGAAGATCTCGTGCGCCGATTCACCCGATCGGACGGCTGGGATTCCGTGGGGAGCTCGTGCTTATCAGTCCGCCGTCTCCTTCCTCGGGCTCCGTTCCTGACTGCTGCTGCAGCTCCTTTACTGTGTGCTCTCTCTCTCCCCCCACCCCCTCTTCTCCAAGCAGCTCGAAGCCTCGGGTCCGGTGCCCCCAAAAATGGCGAAATCGCCGGCCGATCGGAGCCCAATCTGAGCCCGCACGCTCCGCAGTAGCCCGATCTCCCGAATCCCCAAAAGCGCCCCGGTTGAAAATGGCCGCCACTGTCCCGATCGGGCTCGCGACGCGCGATTCGGTGGTGCTTTGGCCCGGGGGACCCGAGGGCTGCAGGTTTTCTGATTGACTCTGACTGAGCCGTGGTTGCTCTCGCTCTTCGGTGGGGCTCCCGGTGTCCTGCGGAGAGAGCAGCGGCGACGGGTAATCGGCGGTGCGGCTTTTGCGCGAGCTTTCCATTTCGGTTTTCGTGTTTGTTTACCTTGCGTGATTTGGTGGCTCGTGCTCTGCAGGATTGGAGGAATGCTCAGCGAGAGCCCTTTGGCGATGCGTCAGGAGATGGGCGGCGTGAGAGAGGAGGAAGAGCCGGAGGACGAGCTTGAAGCGCTGCTCCGTGCCGGTGGCGGCGGAGCGCGTCGGCGAGGGGAGGAGGCCGGTGAGAAGGAACGGCTCAGCATATTCCGAAGCGGGTCGGCGCCACCGACCATAGAGGGTTCGCTAAACGCCATCGGCGGCCTGCTCCGCGGTGGTGGTGAGACGCCCCGGGCTGCTGCCGCCGTTCCTGACGCTGAGGAGTTGAACGGACATGGCGGGCTCCTGTCGGAGGAGGAACTCCGGGCTGACCCAGCCTACCTGTCGTACTACTACTCGCACGCCAATCTTAACCCGAGGTTGCCACCGCCGGTCCTGACAAAGGAGGACTGGCGGTCAACACAGCGGCTGAAGGCAGGGGTAGGGGTGGTGGGAGGGATTGGGGACAGGAGAAAGGCAGTGCAGGAGGAGGCTGGACAGGGGATGGCCGCCGGGATGTCACTGTTCCCGCAGAATCCTGGTTTCGGTCGGGAGGAGGATGGAAGCAAGGGTGTGGGCGGTGCTGCAGAGTGGGTGGATAGAGGAGGTGATGGGCTCATTGGGTTATCACTAGGACGGCAACGCAGCTTTGCTGATATGTTTCAGGTTGGTCTCCCTTGGCACCACAAAGGTTGCTATTTGTTATCATAGACTCTCATTGCTGACTGAGGTTTATCCATTGGGTTATCATATCAATATTAATGGTTTTGCTGTAGTACTATGTTGCTTGCTATTGTAAACTAGATACTTCTGGGATTTAGATCCCCTCCCTTGGATTGAATAAGCAAGCCCTGGCCATTTCCAGCAGCTATCCAGTTAGAAGCTGGACTGTCTGGATAAAAGTGGTGATAATTTCGGGTGCATGGTGTTTGGCTAGAAGTTTTGAATTTCTTTCCTGCCCGAGTTTGGATGCCTGTGAAAGCATGCGCCGGGTGGATCTCACCAGTTATTACAAATCACATAATAGAGTGGCGCGGTTCTGTAGTTTGCACAAACATGCTATATTTGGTTTCTGTGCTATGGTACGTCTCAAAAGTTAAAACAACTGTCTCGCGCAATTCTGTACCCATTAGAGCGTTATATTTGAGACGTGCACACCTGTAAGGCTGCAACTAATGTGATTTCTTTGTGTTAAGGAGTCATTAACTGATTTTTACTTCAAGACAACTGCAATCCATGCTGTTTAAGCGGGATCTTTTTTCTTCTTGGTAGTTACTACTCCAGCTGCGCAATTTATCCTTGGAACATGAATAACACCTTCTTCTTATTTATGTTTTATTTTTTAGTACCTCAATTTATCGATTTCCTCTGCAGTTCTTTGCTCACTGGACAACTGATTTAGTTTAATTTCTGTTATTTCAGGATAACCTTGGCCGCAGAACACCTACTTCAGAACATTCCTCTCGTGCAGCCAGTCGCAATTCATTTCTTGACAACCAGGAATCAGTTGATCCTTCTGAGAACCAATACTCTTTACATAATGATACTATGGATGCACAGCGCTCTGTTGGAAATGCACAAAGTGTCGGCGGTCTTTCCAGTATTAATGCATCTGCATCCCAAACTTTTGCTTCTGTTCTGGGTTCATCAGCTTCAAGGAATGCGACACCAGATTCCCATTATATCCCTAGGGTTCCTAGCCCTGGCCTTCCACCTGTTGGCGCTAGGATTAGTTCTAATGAGAAGAGACTGAATTGCTCATCGTCATCATTCAACACAGTATCATCAAAAGCACTTGAGCCTGATGATATATTAACTGCACTATCTAGCATGAACTTGTCAAAAGTTGGCACTTTGAACGACAACAGCAACATTAGTCAATCAAAGTTTCAGAGAGAGATAAGTGACTACCATAATTTTGCTCTTGGCCCGCAAGCTGCTCAAGTCAGCAGTAGGCAGTATTCTGCGATGTTGGAAGCAGATGCTGAATATGCAGGTGTACCATCAAATTCTTCGTTTGCTGATATTAAGAATAGTGCACCTAATCCAGCAGACTTCAGAGGTTCCACAAACACACGGTTTGATGGACACGGGGAGATAAAAAGATCTTCTACTCTTTCTGCTCGTTCATATCAGAAGTCTCCAGCATCTTCTAATGCAAGTCCTGGTGGTTCTCCTGCTCAACATCAGAATCTTGATGGAGCAAATTCAGCATTTCTTAACTATGGGCTCAGTGGATATCCACTCAATCCGGGTTTCAACTCTATGATGATGAATAACATGGGTTCAGGTAGCATGCCTCCTCTGTTTGAAAGTGGTGCAGCAGCATCTGCTATAGCTTCACTCGGGTCAGATTCAAGAAACCTTGGTAGCAATATTTCGTCACCACCTGCCTTAAGTCTATCTGATCTGCATAACCTTGGTAGATCCAATAATCAAACAGCCACTGGTCTTCAGTCTCCTCTCTCCGATCCTTTTTATGTTCAGTATTTGAAGACAGCTCAATATACAGCGCAGGAAGCAGCCAACTACAGTGATCCTTACTTGGAAAGAGGTTTCATGGGTAGTTCGTATGCTGATTTAACACCAGTTCAGAAAGCTTATGTTGAAGCTTTGCTTCAGCAGAAGCAATATGGAATGCCACTTGGTAAATCAGTAGCCTCAAATCATGGTTATTATAGCAATCTGGGTTACGGCATGGGTATGGCATACCCTGGAAGTCCTTTGGGAAGTCCTGTTGCTTCCCCATCAGGTCCTGGCAGTCCAATTAGGCTCGGTGAGAGGAATCTGAGGTTTCCTTCTAACACGAGAAGCTTGACTGGTTGGAACGTTGATCCAAGTGGCTATATGAATGGGAACTTTCCATCTTCACTTCTGGATGAATTCAAAAGCAATAAGGCCAGAAGCTTTGACCTTGCTGAGATTGCTGGGAATGTGGTGGAGTTCAGGTATACTTGGTCATTTCATGCCTTTGCAATACCAGTATGGTTTCGCTCTTCCCTCCTTGTTCCTATCTTTCTCCTTCCTCTTAAGTCTAACCTCTTCTCCTCACCCTTGACCATGGCACGGCCACACTTGTTCACTGACTACTCGAGCTTGCTCCAATAATGTAGCTTCCTGCACTCTCAAGCTTGCTACCATGGTGTAGCTTTCTGCACACTCGAGCTTGCTCCTGTGACGTAGCTCCACCTTGGGAGCTTCGTCCCAGGGTGTTGCGCATAGACTCTGCCGCTAGCTGCTAGATACAGCTCCGGCGATTGCGCCCCTCCAGCGTGGATCCATTGTTTCCAAATGCACAGGGGAGAGGGAGCAGCCTGATGGTACCACCGTTAGCTGGGACCTTGTCATCCTCTTCATGAGATGGATTGCGGTAGCCTGGTGTCAGCTCTCTTCATTGTCATCTCACACTCAAATATTTGAAAGGTCGCAAAATCTACACTCAACAAATAGAGTGATACATTCTGGATTACAATTGGCAGGGGCATATTTTCTCTAGTGCCTTTCTTCACAGGGGCATAGTGTGTCACTGTCATTCTGTCAAAGCAGTCTACCAGCTTATTCTCCGCACTTAACATGCTAAGGAAAAAAGAGCGAAAGTGTGTCCGATTTTGCCAGTTTAGATTTTGCCATCTTTTTGGAGGGGAGCCTTGGCGCAGTGGTAAAGCTGCTGCCTTGTGACCATGAGGTCACGGGTTCAAATCCTGGAAACAGCCTCTTACAGAAACGTAGGGAAAGGCTTCCTACAATAGACCCAAAGTGGTCGGACCTTGTGCAAGCGGGAGCTACATGCACCGGGCTGGCCTTTTTTTTAGATTTTGCCATCTTTTAAAAAACTGAGACCTTTTCCCTGTCTAGTGTTAGACCCTGCCAATGGATTTGCCCCTCCTCCCATTGTTCCTATCTTTCTCTTTCCTCTAACCTCTCCTCACTCTTCGACATGGTGCGGCCACAGTTGGTTCACTGCACACTCAAGCTTGCTCCCCATGATTGAGCTCCACTTCGGGAGCATTGTACCAGGGTGTGTTGTGCATAGACTTGGCCACTAGCTGCTAGATGCAGCTAAGGCACTTGCCCCCCTCTGACGTGGATCCCTTGGTTCCAAACACACGGGGGAGAGGGAGCTGCTTGATGGTATCGGCATGGGCTGGGACCTGGCCGTCCTCTGCATGAGGTGCATTTGATGTCAATTTTCTGAACACTCAAATATCTGAAAGATAACAAAATCTGCACTAGCACAACAAGTAGAGCAGCACATTGTGGATAAAGGCAGGGGCGTATTTTCTCTAGCATCATTCTTTACGTGGGCTTATAATAGATGATCCCTAAATAGTACTCCCTCTGTAACTTAATATAAGACGTTTTTTGACAATGTCATAGTTTCACAAAACATCTTATTTTAAGTTACGGGGGGAGTATCTGTCAAAGCAGTCTACCAGCTTATTCTTAACACTTGAATGTTAGAACCGAGTGCTGGCTCGGATGGCTAGAACTTACGGGTGTAAGCTACCCCACCCGCATTTGATCCACACGGAGGTCCGATTTCTACCTAAATAATGTACCGTTGAGGGAGGGAACTCTTCCCCCTTAAACCACATTTTTTTTCTTGTTTTCTCAGAAACCCTTTGCAGTAATGATGATCCTGTGATTACTAATATTTTTTTTATTGATGTATTCTGAATCCTCATAGGGTGTTTGCTTTGATTATGCAGCGCTGACCAATATGGAAGTCGTTTCATACAGCAAAAACTTGAAACTGCGACAGTTGAGGAAAAAAACATGGTTTTTGAGGAGATCATGCCTCACGCTCTCTCGTTGATGACTGATGTATTTGGGAATTATGTAGTGCAGAAGGTATTCGTTACTGAGATACTGGTGCTGCTCACTGACATTGAGAACACTCAGTTTCTTTCTTCAATTCTCATAGCATTTTCTAAATTACATTTTCTCAAGGATGCCTGGACTTGCCTTTTTATTTTCTTCAGTTTTTTGAGCATGGGAGCTCCACACAACGCAGGGAGTTGGCTGATAAACTATTTGGACATGTACTAACTCTTAGCATTCAGATGTATGGTTGTCGAGTTATCCAAAAGGTACTACATAATTCATGTAGTTTCATGTTTCATAAATTCTTCTAGGATTATTGACTCAAATATATTCATATGCACATCACTGAAGGCAATAGAGGTTGTTGATCTGGACCAGAAGACAAAAATGGTTACTGAGCTTGATGGTCATATCATGCGATGTGTGCGTGATCAAAATGGAAACCATGTTATCCAGAAATGTATTGAGTGTATACCAGAAGATTCCATTCAGTTTATTATCTCGACATTCTATGGTGAAGTTGTTACACTGTCCACTCACCCCTATGGCTGCAGAGTCATACAGGTTGGTCTTTGAATTCTGCGCATTCAATTTTGAAACTCTGAATTTTAAGTTCAGAAAGTTAGATCAGTATTATCAGAAAGAGGTATAGACGGAAAATACCATCCCATGTGAAGATGACATGTGGAGTGTAGGGGCCACATGTCAGTGACATTCGGTTATATTTCCAACTCGGTGATCTTTGTGATGATACTGATCAGCATTACTCTTTTATCTTAGTTAAACTCATGAATTTATTTCCTTTACTCAGAGAGTACTGGAGCATTGCACTGATACAAACACACAGCAAATTGTCATGGATGAGATATTGCAATCTGTATGCATGCTGGCACAAGACCAGTATGGAAATTATGTTATCCAGGTTTGTTATATCTCCTAATTTCTAGCTGCAACATCGGCCTTGATGTGGCATCCTGATCTTTTCTTCAGCAGCTTTGTTTCTTTAGAGAATAGATTCCAGCCCTGCTTTTATAAAGCAATAGTCTCACTGGAGTGACCAGCGTCACATTGAAGAAACAGACCAAAGAAATCGCAACAGCCTGCAGGAAATGAAAAGAAAAGGAAGAAACTGGCGCGCACAGGATGCCACACATATCAGCTACTCAACATCACAGCAAAACATATCATCTATCCCACGCCGCTGCGACGGCCCCAAAGGCCCAAACAAAGCAACTTTGTTTTAGCTACACCTACCTTGTATCAAAATAGAACGATATACCACTTCTGAACCATAGTTAAATCATAGTATGCTTTGATTCCAGAATTTGGAATTTCAACCATTAACCATTGGGGAAATAAAGATTATGATATCAAAGCCTTTCCCTGTGATACCGTAATTGTACTAATTCATCGCGAAGTGCAGTTGAGGCCTGCCATTAAGGAATATTGCATCTAATTTTTGCCCAATATGACTTGTAAAACCAATTAGACCTGGTTTGATGTCCCAACTTATCCAGAAATAATAATTCTCTAGTAAAATTGGTCATCCTAGCCCTGGCATCTGCTGACAATTTTGACTGGTCACCTGACAATTAGCCTTTTTTTACCACCATTCCTAGTAAAGCATGCTCTTGATCAAGTTGTGCATGATGTTACATGAGATACACCTGTTCGTGCCTGACCATGTCTCTGTATTTTACATAAAGTACATGCATTTGTGCCTGATTATGTCACTGTGTTTTCCTGAATGAGCATTTATGTGCACTTTTTTGTGATATTCACCTTCATATTTGTAAATATCCTGTATATATGAAGGCGCTGCAGTAAGGATTCTGTAATTTTTTTTTTGTCAAAAATTAAATATTCACCTTTAATCTAATACCTTCTGACAACTAGTGAAGTGGTGATATTCAGGATGTGTGTAGCAAAGGAAGTGCATATACACTAATCCACCTTGTTGGACTGAAGTATGATGATATACCATTAATTGTGGAGAATAAAATTCACCGTTGTTTTTGTTACTGCTGCAAGTGATAAAGCGCATAAAATCTTATGTGTAGGAGTCGATCAGGAACTTCAGTTAAAACTTAAACCAACAAACTCAATCAACTGATGTACATTGAAAATATGATGTATGTAGTCTATTCTAGATAGAGTAGATACCTAATCCTTGTTACCTCAACAGCCTAAGAGCTCACTTGAATTTATGATGGGTCACTCCTTTATGGTAGACTAGCCCAGTCCTATGTTCTGTATTTCCTTTGTAATTGTTTTAACGGATATTGTCTATTGATGATGTCTGATTTATTCTCGTGCAGCATGTTATGCAGCATGGGAAGCCTCATGAGCGGTCTTTTATTATTGAAAAGCTAGCTGGACAGATCATCCAGATGAGCCAACAGAAATTTGCCTCAAATGTTGTCGAGAAGTGTCTAACATTTGGAGGACCTTCAGAGCGGGAAGTTATCATAAATGAAATGCTTGGAACTACTGACGAGAATGAGCCTCTCCAGGTATTTTGACTTCGCGCAGATAAACCTCGTACAGTGATGTGATTATAATAGCAGCATGGGAGTCCGATGGGAAGAATTTGTTGGAATTAGCAGTTTTCAAGATTTTATATGAGGGGTCACCATGAAAATTCAGATTGTTCAAGAAAGCCATAATAAATTGGTACACGTGAAGTTATTAAAGTAGCACAATGAAGAACTTTCTGAAATAAAACTACTATTGAGGATCATACAATGTCAATTCTCTATGGTATTAATGATTTAACAATGTCACCTCCAAGTCAGAAAATGAGTATTACTAAAGGGTTTGTTTGGATCAGAAGTATTTTTGGTGTTTGTTCAATAATACCATGGTTTGTTGAAAATATTGTAGTATTCAAAACTTTGAGGTGCTTTCGTGCTACAAAAACTGCGTTAGCTCTTTTTTATAACACAAAACCTGGTGACTTATACAGTCTAGAGGTATGCTGGAACTAACTTTGAGATCATTTACAAAGAAAAAACACTGTAATTATGTGATACTATAAACTTATGAGTTTAAGATGTACACATATCTCTATCCATTGAGCTTTAAATATGGTTAACCTTTGTGAGAAGAACTATGCACTTCCCTAGATATTGTTTAATCACACTCAGTGTTGAATGATATAATTGATAAACCTAGATAGGTAATATCATACATGTATTGAGACATGTAAAATGTTGAGTGGGTTTGACATACTTCTGTTTTTGCTATATCTGAAAACTTCTCAGAGAGAGAAAATAGTCCTACTGAACAGTGGTTTCCGAACGTTTTATTTAAAAAATAATGGTTAGTTATTGTAACAGCTATGGTTTAATGAAAAAACATTGCAAATGGTAAACATGTCATAGTTTTACCTAATAGGCCACTAATACTGCAAAATATAGCGGTGTTCATAAATGTAGTGTGTCACTGTGGCTTTGAAATATGTTATCATCCAACTGAACTGGGCGGTAATTGCTTTTGCTCCCGATCTCTAGTGATCCCTTTATATTGAAGAATTCAGAAGGTGCGTTTGCAATTTTAAAAAATCCAGGACAATCACACATGTATACGCGAGAACACGCTAAATCTGCAAAGTTCATCAAAAATTGCTTTCATCTGTGGGCTGCACCAAATCGAAGTTGTCATTCAGTGGTACTTGTACATTCATTATTACCGATCACATTATGTTTTTGCTTACAGTCTGCAAATGACACATTGTTTTCTTTTTTTCTGTATATGCACCTTTTGGGCTTTGCAAAATGTAGTTTATTTATAAAAAATGAGAAATTATGTTCTTGTAAAGGGCTGCTCAACTTTCTGACGTCTCTACCTTGATCGCATTCAGGCCATGATGAAGGATCAGTTTGGTAACTATGTCGTACAGAAAGTACTAGAGACTTGTGATGATCAGCAGAGAGAGCTGATTCTTTCACGAATAAAGGTTCATTTAAATGCGCTGAAGAAATATACATATGGGAAGCACATTGTTGCTCGAGTGGAAAAACTTGTTGCTGCTGGTGGTAAGATGCAGTGTTCAATCTTTTTACTGATACATCATTGAAATAAATTGGTCTTGGGCATTCTTACTGATCTCTCTCTCTCTCTCTCTCTCTCTCTTGTGCTGGACTGTTCATTTAACGTGTGTTTATATATACTTTAAATTCAGAGAGGAGGATTGGACTTCAGTCGTCGCAGTATCCTTCCTAATGGCATAGGAATGACCATGTACAGCTAACCATGGCCACCGAGATCTACCTTCTGCCGCCTGCTTTTGGGCTGCTGCAAGCCAAGTTAGAAATAAACATGTTGTACCGAGACTTTGTACATTTTGTAGTTTGAGCTTATAGTCGTGTCAGGGTTTGGCTCAGCGAGTTTATCTACCTGATGCCACCGCGGAGAAGATAGGCGTCATGTATAAGTTGTCGTCTAGGTGTAAAAAGGGGAGGAGAGTCGATATTTTGCGAGTGTACAAATCTGCAATCCTGAGAGAGAAAGCTATCAGAGCTGTCTAGAACAAATTTGATCGCCATCCCGTGTGTATAACTGAGGAGTATGAAGTTAGCTGCCGTTCATTTCCTGTAATCCTCTATTATCCTCTCTGGCCTATAAGTGTCTGTTTTTTTTCATGAAAATGCGGAAACATGGTAGGAATATAAGTGTAAAATAACCTAAAAAGTGAAGTGCAAAATTTGATTGAAAGAAGAATATTCGTTTTGCAAATTTGGATAAAAGATTGTACTTGTGCCAATAAAGATCAATGTCGAACCAAGGGATCAAATCTGTTTGTACAATTTAAAGGCTTCTCTGAAATTTCGTACCAATTTTTAAATGAATGGATGCCACCAAAGAAGCATTTTATACTACGAGAAACATCCATTTGCTTGGATGGTGGCTGTTTCATCCACCATGATCAAACTCGAGTTGGGTGTCACGCGTTCCTTGTTAAAACTGGTTATTTTTCAGTAGAGTTTGAAACTAAAACAAACTTCTCCTCAGGAGGATAGATGGGGCATTTAAGTGAGATCTCATGTGGATCTAATTTTCTACTCGCCAATGGAATCCAGTGGTGGCAGTCAGGATTCCTTTTCGAGAATCCATACACCCCTTATCCAATGTATGGAGCTGCACATATTGAGGTTCATCCTCAATGAAAAACTGGAGCACTTAATAATGTATTTTCATATCAAGAACTTTGAGATCATAAATAAAAAAAGGTAACCGGAATCCATCACCTTAATTTCCCATGAAGGCCAACGTTGATGCTTCTTCGACGAGGATAATGTCTCGGGGACTACAAAGGTCATAATCAAGGATAATAGAGCCCGCTTTGTTGCTGCTACAAACTTCAAATTATCAACGATGTATGGTGTTGTTTCAGCAGAAGCTATGGCTCTGAAGGATGGACTGCTGCTTGCTGATTCGATTAGGTGCAATAGACCGATTGTTTGTTCGAATAACAGTGAAGTAATTGAAGCCATGAACAATGACATGCAGGCAACAAGAAGTGCAACACCAATACTTAATGAATGTGACTTCATGACTTCAGAATTTGCCAAAGTGGTCTTTGAACATGAGTTTCATGAGATGAACTCGGTTGCCCAAGAACTGACCCAACTAGCAAAGTTCAATGAAGCTGGTTCTTGGATTGAAGTTCCACCCCCTCAATTGTATCTCTTTTAGTTAATGATCTAACGATCTATACCAATGAATGAAGAGACACGTTTTGATGGTAAAAGAAACTTTGAGATCATCCATTTCAGTCTGGGGTGATGGAGGGAACATATGATTCAAGCCTTTTTTTTTCAAGCTTTTGCTGGCTATAGCCGCCAACAACAGTGTGGGACTTCGATTACTACCAATCTTCAGCATCCAAAATGCTTGTATTCGCATTCACATGTTGTACTTGGCATTTCTTCAAAAAGCGAAACTTCACATTTCTAGGTTTTCTCTCTGCTTTATATCAAGTAAAAGAGCCCTTAAGCATTGCAACATATTTTATGTTTATTACCTCATAGTAGTCACGTACATGAATCACAACAACCATATTAAATATGGCAATGTGTTGGATTTTGCACGAACCAAGCAATATCATACGCATGTCCATGCCCACTAGGGTGTCAGCCTTTGCCCTAAAGGTTCCCATGGACAACCATACCCATCAATTTTTTTAAATTGTGTACAAATAACAGCTAAAAGAATCTTTTTAAGTCTATTCATATGCCGGTCTATTCGTATTAAGATAACATAGTTTTTGTTATTCATAAACAACTACTCTAGGAGGAATGTTTTATGTTATGATACGTGACTACGTGAGGTTAGAGCTGTTGTGAACGGCGGAACCGACAGGCGACGAGCAAAGCATAGGAGAGGGAGAAAGACGACTCACAGTACTCAGGAGGGAAGACGTCGAACAGGCGGACCAGATGAGCGGATGGAGGCGCCTCCGCACCGCCGGTGAACTCCGACACAACGCGCTGGTGGCTAACGTCATCATCAGCCGATCGCCCGCCCGTGAGCTCGTATCGCCCTCGCAGGACAGAACCTGGGTGTGTCGAACGACACGGAGAGGGAGAAAAAATTAGTTCAGGTGGGGTGTCTGCGGGTTGAATAGATAAAATGGTGGGGGAGGTTTTGTGCAAAAGTCTAGATGACGACCGGTCTGGCAAGCTGGGGCCACTTGGCTCTGCCTAATTGGCCTAGGACCAAACCAAATCATCACATGTGCCACAAGTTTGAGGACGACAGGCTCGCGTTTTATAACTTTTGGACCAAATCATCATAACTCATGCAAGTTATAGGACTTGGGGTGCTTTTAACTAAACATAAGACTAAAAAAAAGATAAATACACTCACGGTCACTATAGTTGCGACCGAAACACCATACGATCACTGAACTTTGGAATACGCTCGATACAATCATTGAATACGATGTGACGTGAAAATACGGTCACTGTAGCACGTACACGGTGGGTTTGACCAACTGTTGACCACCACGTGGTTCATCTTGATTCGGCCAATCTTGCATGGAGGTTTTTTTTGTAAAAGAGCAAAATTCCCCATCGTCTCAAATCCCTAACCCGCGGCTCCCAGTCAAATCCCTAACCTCACTCTGCACCGCCTCCCCTCGCCACCGATGTCGATTCCTATCGAGCAGGGCAGTTCCTTGCCCTCTGGTGCCCATGTCTGCCGCCAGTTCGTCCGTCTCTGCTGTCCGCCATTGGGCATTGGCGCTGCCGCTGGCCCGTTGCCCGACCTGCAAGGAGAAGGTGCGCATGTACGTCTCCACAACAGAGAAGCATGACAGATGGGTCTTCTACGAGTGCCAGAAGCATATGGGGTAAGTTTTGTTGTTCGATTTACATCCTTTCCATGATTTGGCTTATGTTCTGGATCCAAAGATTGAAGCTTTTTTAACCTAGACAAATTCATCTCTGGTTTGGGATAGGTGACTTGTGATTTCTGGCGGTGAGAGTTGTAGTATGTTGAGTATCTTGTTGACAAGCATTATCTCACTGGCGATGCGGCTGTGGATGCTATGGGTGCGGCGGAGGAACGCAGGGAGGAACTTCTGAAAGCACAAGAACTGTTCTATATGAATGGATTTGTCAGCTTGGGTAAGAAGGTTTTGAAGAATGACAGTGCCAATCTGATGACAAGGCAGCAAGCTGTTGCACTGATGATGCTTGGGAGAGAGCTGCTGATGCTCATGAAGATGCTGGTTGGTGTTGTGGTGGTGCTAGGCCTTGCAGCACTGGTGGTTATCATGCTGAAGAAGTGAAGAAGATTGTTGATGTTGTGGTGTTGCTAGGTCTTTGCTGCTAGGTTCTTCATGTGCCAGTCCTAGTTATTTTGTGTCTTGTAATTGTGGTGGTGAACTCTGGTGTTAGCTGATGGAGAAATGTCATGTGGTTGTCCTGATGCAATGGTGGTGGTGAACTCTTTTGTTTCAGCATGATGAGATGGAATGTTAAGTGGCAATGTTAATACTGTGTGTTGTTTAATTTATGATTAATCTGCAATGCTTGCTATTCTCAATGTTTCTGTCCAGTCCTAGTTTATGTCAAAGGACTTGTATGATCAGTCCTTATAAATGTTAAGTGGCAATTAACTAACTAGGACTTACATGATCAGTCCTAGTTTGTGTCCAGAATTACCAGTTTCTGTCTAGACTGACATGATCAGTAGTTTTGAGTGCTAATGCTTGTTGTTTTCAATTTTTGATCAACAGTTTCTGTCAATAATAGGAGTACCTGTTTTTGATCAGTAGAATACAAGATAAAATGGCAGTAAACTGGTCAATTGGACTAAATTTGGCATGAGAATAAGACCAAACATGATCATCCACCAAAATAACTAAACATCATCATTCATGAAGAGTAGTAAACATCATCATCCACCAAAATACTACACAAGTACCATACATGCTCATTTCAACAGCTCCTACATGATCATAAACAACATATCTTTGAAACTACCTAAAAACATCAAACATTGATGATCTTGCTGATTTGTTGGGATAATCAGCTTCATTGCCAAACCAGGTTGGCTTTCTTTTTGTAGCAGGCCTCTTCTCCTACTGTTTCTTAGCAGCAGCAACCTTCTTGTCCTCTTCTTTCCTAGCATCAGTGATGACCCACAAGTGTAGGGGATCTATCGTAGTCCTTTGAATAAGTAAGAGTGTCGAACCCAACGAGGAGCAGAAGGAAATGACAAGCGGTTTTCAGTAAGGTATTCTCTGCAAGCACTGAAATTATCGGTAACAGATAGTTTTGTGGTAAGGTAATTCGTAACGGGTAACAAGTAAAAAAAAGTGAACAAGGTGCAGCAAGGTGGCCCAATCCTTTTTGTAGCAAAGCACAAGCCTGGACAAACTCTTATATAAAAAAAGTGCTCTCGAGGACATGTGGGAATTATCGTCAAGCTAGTTTTCATCATGCTCATATGATTCACATTTGTTACTTTGATAATTTGATATGTGGGTGGACCGGTGCTTGGGTACTGCCCTTCCTTGGACAAGAATCCCACTTATGATTAACCCCTCTCGCAAGCATCCGCAAGTATGAAAGAAGAATTAAGGTAAACCTAACCATAGCATGGAACATATGGATCCAAATCAGCCCCTTACGAAGCAACGCATAAACTAAGGTTTAAGCTTCTGTCACTCTAGCAACCCATCATCTACTTATTACTTCCCAATGCCTCCCCCTAGGCCCAAACAATGGTGAAGTGTCATGTAGTCGACGTTCACATAACACCACTAGAGGAGAGACACATACATCTCATCAAAATATTGAACGAATACCAAATTCACATGATTACTTATAACAAGACTTCTCCCATGTCCACAGGAACAAACGTAACTACTCAAAATTCATATTCATGTTCATAATCAGAGGGATATTAATATGCATTAAGGATCTGAACATATGATCTTCCACCGAATAAACCAACTAGCATCAACTACAAGGAGTAATCAACACTACTAGCAACCCACAGGTACCAATATGAGGTTTTGAGACAAAGATCGGATACAAGAGATGAACTAGGGTTTGAGAGGAGATGGTGCTGGTGAAGATGTTGATGGAGATTGACCCCCTCTCGATGAGAGGATCGATGGTGATGACGACGGCGACGATTTCCCCCTCCCGGAGGGATGTTTCCCCAGCAGAACAGCTCCGCCGGAGCCCTAGATTGGTTCCGCCCAGGTTCCGCCTCGAGAGGGCGGTGCTTCGTCCCAAAAGCTTCCTTATGATTTTCCCAGGTAAAAAGACACCATATAGCAGAAGATGGGCATCTGGGGCTTGCCAGGTGGCCCACGAGGCAGGGGCACGCCCAGGGGGTAGGGCGCGCCCTCCACCGTCGTGGCTGTTGGGTGGCCCCCCTCTGGTGCTTTCTTCACCCAATATTTTTAATATATTGCAAAACTGACTTTCGTGGAGTTTCAACACTTTTGGAGTTGTGCAGAATAGGTCTCTAATATTCGCTCCTTTTCCAGCCCAGAATTCCAGCTGACGGCATTCTCCCTCTTCGTGTAAACCTTATAAAATAAGAGAGAAAAGGAATAAGTATTGTAACACAATGTGTAATAATAGCCCATAATGCAATAAATATTGATATAAAAGCATAATGCAAAATGTACATATCAACTCCCCCAAGCTTAGACCTCGCTTGTCCACAAGCGAAAGCTGATATCAAAAAATATGTCCACATGTTTAGAGATAGAGATGTCGATAAAAATAAAATACGGACATGAGGGCATCATGATCATTCTTAGAACAGCAACATATATATTATCATATGATTTCTTGTGCTAAAGTAACAGTCTATTCACAATGTAAAGTATGAATCAGAAACTTCATTGAAAACTAACAAACTATGACCTCGGTCATTGAAGCAATTGCAATTTATCATAACATCGGAAAGAGCAAATACAAGAGCTTTTTAGCAAGTCCACATACTCAACTATCATTTAGTCTTTCACAATTGCTAACACCCACGCGATACTTATGGGTATGAAGTTTCAATCGGACACAGAGAAAGATAGGGGCTTATAGTTTCGCCTCCCAACATTTTACCTCAAGGGTAATGTCAACAATAATACTTTATGAAAACCTACATCCAAGTGGATATATATATCAAGATCTTTCCAACACATAGTGCTTGCCAAAGGATAATGTGTAAAAAGGAAAGGTGAAGATCACCATGACTCTTGTATAAGGGTAGAAGGTAAAAATAAAAGATAGGCCCTTTGTCGGAGTAATGTGCCACGGGTAGGCTAACCCGAGTCCCAGAACCTTTCAAGACATCAGGGCAGACTGCGCCCCTCAAGTACCTACGGCGACTCCGAGATAAGCCGAGTCCCAGAAGGCGACTCCAGGATGAGCTGAGTCCCAAAGGGCGACTCCGAGAAAAGCCGAGTCCCAGAAGGCGACTCCAGGATGAGCCGAGTCCCAAAGGGCGACTCCGAGAAGAGCCGAGTCCCTGAGGCGACTCTCGTCTCGGCCGAGTCCCAAAGGGCGACTCTGAGAAAAGCCGAGTCCCAGAAGGCGACTCCAGGATGAGCCGAGTCCCAAAGGGCGACTCCGAGAAGAGCCGAGTCCCTGAGGCGACTCTCATCTCGGCCGAGTCCCAGAGGCGACTCCGGAAGAAGCCGACTATGGGGAGTCGGCCCGTGACTCCCAACCACCCGGTAATTAAAGACGAGCATGGCCACAGTGCGCCGTACTCACGGAGGTCTCCGCCCGGCGCGGCACTGTTACCATGCCAACCCTGACATCAGCCCCTGGGGCGGGGCCCTGTACCCACGGCGCCTTGTCTGCACGGCCCAGAGATGGCGGGGCCTACCGGACAGTGAGAGTATTGAAGACGGCGGGCGCGCCGAGAGTCGGACCCGTTGGGAGTCGACCCCCCGAAGCTGGCCGGCCCCTCCCACGGGCCCCATGCGCCATTAACCAGATACGACCGGGGAATGGCTACAGTGATCGCCCGCAGGCGGTAGCACTGTCGCCATAACCCCATGACCAAGCCCGCGTCATTGGAAGCACGACCACAGTGATCTGCAGCCGGCAAGACCCGCCCGCGGCGGACGCGGGCTGACACCCACGTACTAGGCCAGTCGGCGGGACCCACCAGTCGGTGGGCCCCAGGAGTCAGCGGAGAAGACGGCGCCTGAGAGACAAACGGCTGGGACCCGCACCCAGCCAGTTTTACCATTGTAACCCAGGGGGGTAGGCCTATATAAACCCCCCAGGGCACCCATGCAAAGGGTTCACATCCAGTAGCATTAGACAGAACACGAAGGAGGGAGAGAGCTAGCCTTGCCTTCTCCTTCTTCCAGAAACAGCTCTAGGAGCACCCTTGTATTCACTTTGCCTTAGTGATCACGCGGAGACCCCGCAGAGCAGCAGTAGGGGTGTTATCTCCTCGGAGAGCCCTAAAGCTGGGTAAGATCCGCTGGCGTGCATGTCTTCGCCTCATTCCGTTTCCAGGCACTGGCGACGTTCTACTCGCCCCCACCATGATAAGCCATCCTTTGGCATATGTCGCACCCAACCCTCGACACCCTTCGCAGAGGGAAGCAGAGGTTGTCATGCGCTTTTAAGGTTGGATGCACAAAATCTCAATGCAAAAGAACGTCACTTTATATTGCCACTTGTGGTAGGGACCTTTATTATGCATCTGTCGCTTTTATTTCTTCCATATCACAAGCTCGTATAAAGCTTATTTTATCCACACTAATAGATCATACATATTTAGAGAGCAATTTTTATTGCTTGCACCAATGACAACTTACTTGAAGGATCTTACTCAATCCATAGGTAGGTATGGTGGACTCTCATGGCAAAACTGGGTTTAGGGATATTTGGAAGAACAAGTAGTATCTCTACTTGGTGCAAAGAATTTGGCTAGCGTGAGGGGGAAAGGCAAGCTCAACATGTTGGATAATCCATGACAATATAATTTATTTTGGATATAAGAAAACATAACCCATTACGTTCTCTTCCTTGTCCAGCATCAACCTTTTAGCATGTCATATTTTAATGAGTGCTCACAATCATAAAAGATGTTCAAGATAGTATATTTATATGTGAAAATCTCTCTTTCTTTATTACTTCCTATTAATTGTAATGATGACCAAACTATGTTTGCCAACTCTCAACAACTTTTATTCATCATACTCTTTATATGTGAAGTCATTACTCTCCATAAGGTCAATATGATCTCTTTATTTCTTTTTATTCTTTCTTTTATTCCCTTAAGATCATAGCAAGATAGCAAAGCCCTCGACTCAAAACTAATATTTATTATATATAGCTCACGGACTCGATTACATAGATAGGGATCAACACAAAACTCAAAGCTAGATCATACTAAAACTTTATTATACTAGATCAATATATAACCAAAAGGATCGAACTAAGAAAAACGGTAAAGATAGAAGTGTGATGGTGATACGATACCGGGGCACCTCCCCCAAGCTTGGCAGTTGCCAACGGGAGTGCCCATACCCATGTATTTATGTCTCTTTCTTCGGGGGTGGTGATGATGGAGTTGTTGATGACGGGGTGTCGCACATCGAGCGTAGGAGATCCTCCAACTTGCGGATAATGCCCTTGAGTGCGGTGATATGCTCTTGCAACAAAATATTTTCATGTGTGAGATACTTGTTTTGTATGTGAACTAGCTCAATCATCTTGAAAGCTTCAATTTCAGTAGAGGTGAGATAATTGTAGTAAGGTTGAAAGAAGCCTTCTTCTTCTACTGTCGAGACTTGCTCCTGTGCGGCTTCCTTGATCTTATCACCTTCCTTGATTTCCCCGATTTCTTCTCACTTCATCTCTATCTTCATTAGCCAAGAATCGTAGCCCACATTGGAGGAGGGGGACGACATGATGCCTGACCTTGAGAAACTCTGGCAGGAAATAGCTCAAAACAAAAACAGAGGATCTCGTCGTGGCACGGTGGTCAAAACCTTCGGGAGATTATATAATGAACTTTACCGACTAAAAGAAGTATCGTGCAAGAAAACGGAGTCCGAAGGGCACACGAGGTGTCCATGAGGCAGGAGGCGCGCCCAGGGGGGGTAGGGTGTGCCCTCCACCCTTGTGGATGCCTCGTGTATCCTTCGGACTACTTCTTATTTTCCTAATTTTTTAAATATTCCAAAACGGAGAAAAATTGCTATCAGAACTGTTTTGGAGTCGGTTTACTTACCGTACCACATACCTATTCCTTTTCAGAGTCTGAAACATTCTGGAAAGTGTCCCTTATGTACTCCTCCGGGGTTATGGTGTCAATAACATTGGTTTCAACATTTATGGGATTACCTAAGATATAATGTTTGATTCTTTGACCGTTCACGACCTTCGGATTTGTGCCTTTGGTGTTGTTGATTTTGATGGCACCGGAACGATAGACCTCCTCGATAATGTAAGGACCTTCCCATTTAGAGAGAAGTTTTCCTACAAAAAATCTTAAATGAGAGTTGTATAGCAAAACATAATCACCTACATTAAACTCACACTTTTGTATCCTTTTGTCATGCCATCTTTTAACTTTTTCTTTAAACAATTTGGCATTCTCGTAGGCCTGGGTTCTCCATTCATCAAGTGAGCTAATGTCAAATAGCCTCTTCTCACTGGCAAGTTTGAAATCATAATTGAGCTCTTTAGTGGTCCAATATGCCTTATGTTATAGTTCGAGAGGTAAGTGACATGCTTTTCTATAAACCATTTATACGGAGATACCCATAGAATTTTTATATGCAGTTCTATAGGCCCATAATGCATCATCAAGTTTCTTGGACCAATTCTTTCTAGATCTATTAACAATCTTTTGCAAAATTAGTTTAATCTCTCTATTACTCAATTCTACTTGACCACTAGACTGAGGGTGGTATGGAGATGCAATTCTATGATTAGCATCATACTTAGCAAGCATTTTACGAAAAGCACCATGTATAAAATGTGAACCACCATCAGTCATTAAATATCTAGGGACTCCAAACCTAAAAAAAAAAACTTCTTTAAGCATCTTAATAGAGGTGTTATGATCAACACTACTAGTTAGAATAGCTTCTACCCACTTAGTAACGTAATCAACAGCAACTAAAATATGTGTATACCCATTAGAGGAAGGAAAAGGTCCCATATAATCAAAGCCCCAAACATCAAATGGTTCAATAACAAGTGAATAGTTCATAGACATTTCTTGACATCTACTAATATTACCAATTCTTTGACATTCATCACAAGACAAGACAAACTTACGGGCATCTTTGAAAAGAGTAGGCCAATAAAAACCGGATTGCAATACCTTATGGGCAGTTCTATCTCCAGCGTGGTGTCCTCCATAAGCCTCGGAGTGACACTTGCGTAGGATCTGTTCCTGTTCATGCTCAGGTACACAACGTCTAATAACACCATCTACTCCTTCTTTATAAAGGTGTGGGTCATCCCAAAAGTAATGTCTTAAATCATAGAAAAACTTTTTCTTTTGCCGGTATGTGAAACTAGGTGGTATAAATTTAGCAACAATGTAATTAGCATAATCAACATACCATGGAGTAGTACGAGAAGCATTTATGACAGCTAATTGTTCATCAGGAAAGCTATCATCAATAGGTAGTGGGTCATCAAGAACATTTTCTAACCTAGACAAGTTGTCTGCAACGGGGTTCTCAGCTCCCTTTCTATCAATAATATGCAAATCAAATTCTTATAGCAAGAGAATCCATCTAATAAGTCTAGGTTTAGCATCTTTCTTTTCCATAATATATTTAATAGCAGCATGATTAGTGTGAACAATTACTTTGGAATCAACTATATAAGGTCTGAACTTATCACAAGCGAGCACAACTGCTAAAAATTCTTTTTCAGCAGTAGCATAATTTCTCTGGGCACTGTCTAGAGTTTTACTAGCATATTGGATAAAATTTAATTTCTTAACAACTCTTTGTCCTAGAACAACACCTACAAATAATCACTAGCGTCTTCAAAGGGTAAATTCCAATCAGGTGGCTGAATAATAGGTGCAGAAATCAAGGCTTTCTTAAGTATTTCAATTGTTTCTACACAATCATCATCAAAGACAAAAGGAACATCTTTTTGTAAGAGATTAGTCAGAGGCCTAGAAATTTTAGAGAAGTCTTTAATGAACCTCCTATAAAAACCGGCATGACCAAGGAAACTTCTTATACCTTTGATGTCCTTAGGATACGACATATTTTCAATAGCATCAACTTTAGCTTTATCAACTTCAATACCTCTTTCAGAAATTTTATGCCCTAAGACAGTACCTTCATTAACCATAAAGTGGCACTTCTCCAAATTCAAGATAAGATTAGTTTCTTCACATCTCTACAAGACTCGATCAAGGTTTCTTAAGCAATCACCAAAAGAAGTTCCACACACGGAGAAATCATCCATGAAAACCTCAACAATCTTTCCACAAAAGTCAAAGAATATATCAGTCATACATCTTTGAAAGGTATCAGGTGCATTACATAAACCAAAAGGCATACGTCTATAATCAAAGGTACCGAAAGGGCAAGTAAAAGTGGTCTTATCCTGATCCTCCTTTGACACAGGTATTTGAGAGAAACCAGAATAACCATCTAGAAAGCAAAAATGAGTATGTTTGGATAATCTTTCTAGCATTTGATCAATAAAAGGTAGAGGGTAATGATCTTTTCTAGTAGCTTTATTTAATTTATAGAAATCAATTACCATTCTATAACCTGTAACAATTCTTTGTGGGATCAATTCATCTTTATCATTAGGGACGACAGTAATACCTCCCTTCTTAGGAACACAATGGACATGACTTACCCACTGACTATCACCAACAGGATAAATTATACCTACCTCCAGAAGCTTTAGTATTTCATTTCTTACCACTTCTTTGATCTTAGGATTTAACCATCGTTGATGATCAACAACTGGTTTAGCATCTTTTTCCAGTTTTATTTTGTGTTGGCATAGAGTGGGACTAATGCCTTTAAGATCATCTAGAGTATATCCAATTGCAGCGCGGTGCTTCTTCAGAGTTTTCCATAATTTCTCTTCTTCATGCTCTGAAAGGTTAGCACTAATAATAACAGGATATATCTTCTTTTCATCAAGATAAGCATATTTCAAAGTATCAGGTAATTGTTTAAGCTCAAACACGGGATCTCCCTTGGGTGGAGGAGGATCCCCTAGGATTTACACAGGCAAGTTGTGTTTCAAAATAGGTCCCTATTTAAAGAATACTTCATCTATTTCGCTTCTCTCATTCATAAACATATCATTTTCATGGTCGAGCAAATATTGTTCTAAAGGATCATTAGGAGGCACCCAATAGAAGCAAGACCAATAATTTCATCTTTACTAGGCAATTCTTTATCATGCGGTTGTCTACGAAATTTAGCAAAGTTAGAGTCATGATACATATTCCCTAAACCAACAGTAAAAATATCCTTTTCATAGTCTATCTTAGCATTAATAGTATTCAAGAAGGGTCTACCAAATATAATGGGACAAAACTCATCTTGTGGGGAACCAAGAACAAGAAAATCAATAGGATACTTAACTTTCCCACACAAGACTTCAACATCTCTAACAATCCCAATTGGTGAAATAGTATCTCTATTTGCAAGCTTAATACACTACTGGAATTAGGATCTTTACCGTCAGCCAGCCCTTTGCCGTCGGCTATCTCACGGAAAAGAAGTTCTTTGCCATCAGCTTAAATGAAGCTGACGGCAAAGAAAGAGCGGACGACAAAGAAGGTGTTTGCCGTCAGCCTGCTCTTTGTCGTCCGCTCGCTGACGGCATAGAATCTTTGCCGTCTGCTAGCAAATGACAAAGATGGTGGGTGGCGGACTATGAGGACGACTTAACGGCCAGTTTCTTTGCCGTCTGCTAGTGGACGTCAAAGTTTCTTTGCCGTCAGCTAGCAGACGGCAAAGAACTTGCCGTTTTAATGGCCGTTTCCCCCCTGCCCCACCCCTCTAAGTGCCGCCACCCCACCCCTCCCCCTCTCTCTCTCCCAGACCTCACCTTACCCGCGCCGCCACCCCCACCCCGACCCCCCGCCCCCGCCACCCCGAGCTCCGCCCTGCCCCGTCACCGCCTCCTCCTCTCGCCCATCGCCTCTTCGCCCCTCCTTCGCCCCCGTGCGTCGCCACCCAAGGCCTCTGCCTCGCCTCTCCGACGCCGTCGCCGAACGTGGCCACCGCTGCCCCGAGCTCCGGCCCCTCCGACGCCGCACCAGACCCCAACACCATAACCGTCGATCCCCGGCCCGGCCCCTACCCCGAGAAGGATGCCCAACCCCCTCTGTCTTCGACCCCGACCCCGGCCATCCCGAACACCGAGGTGCGCCACCCCTCCCTCTTCCCTCCCTCTTCTCTCTCTCTCTCTCCCTCTCTCTCTCTCTCTCTCTCTGTTTAGGTTTACCCTGACCTTGACCCCAAAATTTGAGGAGTTAAATTATGTTCATTGCGAATCGGTGTGCCCATTTCTGCTTGCTCACTGCTGTAGCTTCTGTGTTTCCATCAGCTCTGCATTTTTGTTTTGTTTTCGGGAAGGCTAGAAATCGAGAAAGGTTGCGTGGTTAAATCTGATCATAGTTAGGTCATGGGGTTTTTCGTTCTCGATTTGGGGGAGAAAGTAGCTCTCATCTACTGGTATTGATTACATGGCGTGTTGCCGGTATGCTTGCTGTAATAAGGCAGTTTCTTCACTTGCTAGGAGTGTGTTCCTGGGAGTTTTGGTTGGACAGGTAGATGGCTATTTTTGATCGTGTTCTTGAGTGTGGCAAATCAGTCTTAGGGGTACATCTGTCTTGCCCTCTGTCATGCACAGATCTACCACTTCCGGTAGTACAACTCACTAGATCTGAATGCACAACTTAGCAGAGGCACACCATCGTGTGCGAAGCATTTTTTGATTTATATAGGAAAGCTAAGCTTTAGGATCCTATCATTTTTAGGGTTTTAGATGGTAGGGTTATTTCTTATAAGTTGTTGTTTTATGTTAAGTTGTGTTCTGGTGGTCCAGAAACCCACTAATTTGGAAACATTGTTGAGGCCTTTCTTTGATTGGATATAAATGGTGCTGCTTCGTGTTATCTGAAGTGGTTGCTAATGAGTGCAAAATTTCAGAACAACTTGTGCATTCTGTACTTATTAGGAGTTTTGGGTTGTTATTTTGGTTGTGCTTTTATTGAATTTTTTGAAGGGTGCCAATTGCCATTGCCAACTAACCTACAAAATTAATGAAGTGTTGTTGATGTTCTTGACTATCAGAGATGGGGGGAGGCCGCCGCCGCAGGCTACACTCTGCCACACCGGAGTACGAGTTGGATGCTTTTGAGTTCTTCACGATCATACTTGAGAATTTCTCCAGGAGGCAGGTATATAAAAGGAGAGATCTCCCCTTCACCCATCTCTTTATGATAACTCTGCTATTTGCTACAATGTTAACACTCCTTGACCCACGCTGCAGAGGTTGCCTGAAACTTTTATGAAGATGTTGGATGGCCATCGGCCAAAGAATGTGAAGCTGCAATAGGCCGGCAGTGGGCTTCACAGGCATTAGGACGTGGAGGTGGTGATCAGGTACGGCCACATGTACCCATGTCATGGCTGGGAGCAGTTCTACCATGCCTACGACCCACGGCATGGGTACTTCCTTGTCTTCAGGTACGATGGCGACACCATGCTCACTGTGAAGGTGTTCAACAGATTATGTGCTACATGCGCTACCAGGACGACGACGATGCTAGTACGCTCTGCCTCTTCTTCCTCTCCATTTGGCTTTGTCTCACACTGATTGTTAAGAAAACTTTGTTGCATTTGGTCAGGCAATCGGAGCAGCGACAGCGACTCTGGCTATAGCAAAAGTAGCAGCGAGTCTGGCTACAGTGAAAGCAACAGTGAGGATGATCCGGATTGGAGTGGGGAAGAAGAGGAGCAGAGTGGGGATGAGGAGGTGCAACCTATTTTGTCTGACAATGACCTCGTGATGGTGGTGGTTGACGATGGCCAAGCGATGGTGGTGGCTGACGATGGGCAAGAGATGGTGGTGACTGAGGATGACCTAGCGATGGTGCTGCCTGAAGATGGCCTCGCGATGGTGGTGGTGCCTGACAATGACCTCGCGATGGTGTTGGCGTCGGCGATCCCACAGTCGGGCGACATGACCATGCCAATTGTGGTATAAGACTACATCCCACTGCCTCGCCGCTCTAGGCGCATCAGGATGATGAAGGATAAGGAGAAGAAGGAGGAGTGAACTATGTCAGGTATGTCAGATCTCCAAATATGATCTATACTTAGCTTTGTTTCCTCCGAAATGACATAGGTTAGCTCCAAAATGACCAAGTTTACCTAGGTTAGCTCCAATATTATCCATTTTAGCTAGGTTAGCTCCAAAATGATCCATTTTACCTATACTTAGCTACTTTATATCAATGGCATAATATGCTTAGTTCACTCAAAAATGGCATAATTAGCTAGGTTAGCTCCATTACCTAAGCATGCTTACTTCTTCTTCTTCTTCTTCTTCTTCTTCTTCTTCTTCATTTTCTTCTTCTTCTTCTAACTTTCTTGTTTCCCATTTTGCAGATTTCATTTACTTCACGGAAGCTTGCATGGATGGAGTGCTTCTTTTCCCTTTCTACTTTTCTTTTGTATCGATGAACAATGTGGAACTTGTTATATGGATGGATGGATAGGTGTTGGATGAACATGTATGGATGGAACTATGTGTTGGTTATGTATGTATATATGATGAAACTTGTGTGTTGGATATGTGTGCTGTGAAATTTTGTGTGTTGAAATTGAATGAATTTAGGAAAAAACAAGGGAAAACAGGCTCTTTGCCATCTGCTGGCAGACGGCAAAGAGCTTTGCCATTAGCCAGCAGACGGCAAAGCTTCCATGTGGCAGCTACCTGTGCAGCATGGGGGCACCTGGGGGCTGGCCTATTTGGTTACTTTGACATCCGCTGGTAGACGGCAAAGCACACCGTTAACCCCCTAACGGCCATAAGCTGCCACATGTGTCGTCCAGGTCCTTTGCCGTTTGCTGGCGGATGACAAAGACTATTTCATCTTTGCCGTCCATTAGCAGAAGGCAAAGAGCCCTTCACGGTAGCCTATTCAGCCGGACCTGTTGCCGTCTGCTGACGGACGGCAAAGGCCTTTGCCGTCCGCCAGGCATGCCTTTGCCGTCAGCCATGGCAGACGAGAAAGTGCCTAATTCCTGTAGTGATAGAAACATCAATATCTTCTTTTTGGGGAACACAGTAATTTCAAAAAAATTCCTACGATCACACAAGATCTATCTAGGTGATGCATAGAAACGAGAGGGGAGAGTGTGTCCACGTACCCTCGTAGACCTAAAGCGGAAGCGTTAAGTAACACGGTTGATGTAGTCGAACGTCTTCAAGATCCAACCGATCAAGTACCGAACGCACGACACCTCCACGATCTGCACACATTTAGCTCGGTGGCATCCCTCGAACTCTAGATCCAGCTGAGGCCGAATGAGAGCTCCGTCAGCATGACGTCATGGTGATGATGATGATGAAGTTACCGGCGCAGGGCTTCACCTAAGCACTACGACGATATGACCGAGGAGGAAAACTGTGGAGGGGGGCACCGCACACGGCTAAAGATCAACTTGTGTCTATGGGATGCCCCTCCCCCGTATATAAAGGAGGGAGGGAGGAGGAGGCCAGCTAGGGGAGGAGGCGCGCCATGGGGGGGGGGGGGCAATCCTACTCCAAGTAGGAATCGCCCCCCTTTCCTATTCCAACAAGGAGAAGGGGAAGGAGGGGGAGGAGAGAAGGAAAGGGGGGACGCCCCCTAGTACAATTCGATTTGGGCTAGGGTGGGGGGCGGGCACCACACCTTGGCCTACCTCCCCTCTTCCATCACTTGGCCCATGAGGCCCATTAACCCCTCGGGGGGTTTCGGTAACCCTGTAGTACTCCGGTTTTATCCGAAACTTCTCCGGAACACTTCCGGTGTCCGAATATAGCCATCCAATATATCAATCTTATGTCTCGACCATTTTGAGACTCCTCGTCATGTCCGTGATATCATCCGAGACTCCGAACAACCTTCAATACATCAAATCACATAAAATTATAATACCAATCGTCATCGAACTTTAAGCGTGCGAACCCTACGGGTTCGAGAACTATGTAGACATGACCGAGACACGTATCCGGTCAATAACCAATAGCGGAACCTGGATGCTCATATTGGTTCCTACATATTCTACGAAGATCTTTATTGGTACAACCGCATAACAACATACGTTGTTCCCTTTGTCATCGGTATGTTACTTGCCCGAGATTCGCTCGTTGGTATCATTATACCTACTTCAATGTCGTTACTGGCAAGTCTCTTTACTCGTTCTGTAATACTTCATCCCGCAACTAACTCATTAGTCACAATGCTTGCAAGGCTTATAGTGATGAGTATTACCGAGAGGGCCCAGAGATACCTCTCCGGAACACGGAGTGACAAATCCTAATCTCGATCTATGCCAAACCAACAAACACCTTTGGAGACACCTGTAGAGCACCTTTATAATCACCCAATTATGTTGTGACATTTGGTAGCACACAAAGTATTCCTCCGGCATTCGGGAGTTGCATAATCTCATAGTCTGAGGAACATGTATAAGTCATGAAGAGAGCAGTAGCAATGAAACTGTAATGATCATAATGCTAAGCTAACGGATGGGTCATGTCCATCACATCATTCTCCTAATGATGTGACCCCGTTAATCAAAAGACAACACATGTCTATGGTTAGGAAACATAACCATCTTTGATTAACGAGCTAGTCTAGTAGAGGCATACTACAGACAATATGTTTTGTCTATGTATTCACACATGTACTAAGTTTCTGGTTAATACAATTCTACCATGAGTAATAAACATTTATCAGGAAATAAGGAAATAAATAATAACTTTATTATTGCCTCTAGGGCATATTTCCTTTATTCTCCCATTTGCACTAGAGTCAATAATCTAGATTACATAGTAATGATTCTAACACCCATGGAGCTTTGGTGGTGTTCATGTTTTGCTTGTGGAAGAGGCTTAGTCAATGGGTCTGCAATATTCAGATCCGTGTGTATCTTGCAAATCTCTATGTCCCCTTTTGACACTTGATGATGCATGGAATTGAAATGTCTCTTGATGTGCTTGTTTCTTTTGTGAAATCTGGATTCCCTTGCCAAGGCAATTGCACCAGTATTGCCACAAAAGATTTCCATTGGACCCGATGCACTAGGTATGACACCTAGATCGGATATGAACTCCTTCATCCAAACTCCTTCATTTGTTGCTTCGGAAGAAGCAATGTACTCCGCTTCACACGTAGATCCCGCCACGACGCTTTGCTTGGAACTGCACCAACTGACACCTCCTCCATTCAATAAAAATACGTATTCGGTTTGCGACTTAGAGTCATCCGGATCAGTGTCAAAGCTTGCATCGACGTAACTGTTTACGACAGGCTCTTTTTCACCTCCATAAATGAGAAACATATCCTTAGTCCTTTTCAGGTATTTCAGGATGTTCTTGACCGCTGTCCAGTGTTCCACTCCGGGATTACTTTGGTACCTCCGTGCTATGCTTATAGCAAGGCACACATCAGGTCTGGTACACATCATTGCATACATGATAGAACATATGGCTGAAGCATAGGGAATGACCTTCATTTTCTCTCTATCTTCCGCAGTGGTCGGGCATTGAGTCTAACTCAACTTCAAACCTTCTAACACAGGCAAGAACCCTTTCTTTGATTGATACATTTTGAACTTCTTCAAAACTTTATCAAGGTATGTGCTATGTGAAAGTCCTATTAAGCGTCTTGATCTATCTCTATAGATCTTGATGCCCAATATGTAAGTAGCTTCTCTGAGGTCTTTCATAGAAAAACTCTTATTCAGGTATCCCTTTATGCTATCCAGAAATTTTAAATCATTTTCAATCAACAATATGTTATCCACATGTAATATCAGAAATGCTACAGAGCTCCCACTCACTTTCTTGTAAATACAGGCTTCTCCAAGTCTGTATAATACCATATGCTTTGATCACACTATCAATTTCAACTCCGAGAGGCTTGCACAATTCCATAAATGGATCGCTGGAGCTTGCACACTTTGTTAGCACCCTTTGAATCGACAAAACCTTCTGGTTGTATCATATACAACTCTTCTTCCAGAAATCCATTCAGGAATGCATTTTTGACATCCATCTACCAAATTTCATAATCATAAAATGTAGCAATTGCTAACATGATTCAGACAAACTTAAGCATTGCTACGGGTGAGAAAGTCTCATTGTAGTCAACTCCTTGAACTTGTCGAAAACCTTCTGCAACAAGTCGAGCTTTGTAAACAGTAACATTACTATCTGGGTCGGTCTTCTTCTTAAAGATCCATTTATTTTCTATGGCTTGCCGATTATCGGGCAAGTCCACCAAAGTCCACACATTGTTCTCATACATGGATCCCATCTCAGATTTCATGGCCTCAAGCCATTTCACGGAATTTGGGCTCATCACCGCTTCCTCATAGTTCGTAGTTTCATCATGGTCTAGTAACATGACTTCTGGAACATGATTACTGTACCACTCTGGTGCGGATCTTACTCTAGAAGACCTACGAGGTTCGGTAGTAACTTGATCAGAAGTTTCATGATCATCATCATTAACTTCCTCACTAATTGGTGTAGGAATCATTGGAACTGATTTCTGTGATGAACTACTTTCCAATAAGGGAGAAGGTACAATTACCTCATCAAGTTCTACTTTCCTCCCACTCACTTCTTTCGAGAGAAACTCCTTCTCTAGAAAGGATCCATTCTTAGCAACGAAGATTTTGCCTTCGGATCTGTGATAGAAGGTGTACCCAACAGTTTCCTTTGGGTATCCTATGAAGACGCACGACTCCTACTTGGGTTCGAGCTTATCAGGTTGAAGATTTTCACATAAGCATCACAGCCCCAAACTTTAAGAAAGGAAAACTTTGGTTTCTTTCCAAACTATAGTTCATAAGGCATCGTCTCAACGGATTTTGATGGTGTCCTATTTAAATTGAATGCATCCATCTCTAAAGCATAACCCCAAAACGATAGCGGTAAATCAGTAAGAGACATCATAGATTGCACCATATCCAATAAAGTACAATTATGACGTTCGGACACACCATTTCGCTGTGGTGTTCCAGGTGGCGTTAATTGTGAAACTATCCCATGTTGTTTTAGATGAAGACCAAACTCGTAAGTCAAATATTCTCCTCCACAATCAGATCGTAGAAACTTTATTTTCCTGTTACGATGATTTTCCACTTCACTCTTAAATTCTTTGGACTTTTCAAATGTTTCAGACTTATGTTTCACTAAGTAGATATAACTATATCTGCTCAAATCTTCTCTGAAGGTAAGAAAATAACAATACCTGCCACGAGCCTCAACACTCATTGGACTACATACATCAGTATGTATTATTTCCAATAAGTCAGTAGCTCGTTCCATTGTACCGGAGAACGGAGTTTTAGTCATCTTGCCCATGAGGCACGGTTCGCAAGCACCAAGTGATTCATAATCAAGTGATTCCAAAAGTCCATCAG
The DNA here is from genome assembly GCA_021437245.1 of Aegilops speltoides. Lineage (NCBI taxonomy): Eukaryota > Viridiplantae > Streptophyta > Magnoliopsida > Poales > Poaceae > Aegilops > Aegilops speltoides. The sequence continues at coordinate 437,270,413 of CM038143.1, forward strand.
CATGGAGTTTCTCCATGCGTTTTACACCGATATGACCCAAATGGCAGTGCCACAAATAAGTTGCACTATCATTATCAACTTTGCATCTTTTGGCTTCAATATTATGAATATGTGTTTCATCACTATCGAGATTTAACAAAAATAGACCACTTAGCAAGGGTGCATGACCATAAAAGATATTACTCATATAAATAGAACAACCATCATTCGCTGATTTAAATGAACAACCGTCTCGCATCAAACAAGATCCAGATATAATGTTCATGCTCAACGCAGGCAGCAAATAACAATTATTTAGGTCTAAAACTAATCCCGACGGTAGATGTAGAGGTAGATCACCATCGGCCTTGGAACCATTTCCCACGCGCATTGTCACCTCATCCTTAGCCAATCTTCGTTTAATGTATAGCCCCTGTTTCGAGTTGCAAATATGAGCAACAGAACCAGTATCAAATACCTAGGCGCTACTACGAGCATTAGTAAGGTACACATCAATAACATGTATATCAAATATACCTTTCACTTTGCCATCCTTCTTATCCGCCAAATACTTGGGGCAGTTCCACTTCCAAAGACCAGTCCCTTTGCGTTAAAGCACTCGGTTTGTGCCTAGGTCCGGACTTGGGTTTCTTCTCTTGAGCAAAGAACCTTTTGCCATTCTTCTTGAAGTTCCCCTTCTTCCCTTTGCCCTTTTTCTTGAAACTAGTGGTCTTGTTGACCATCAACACTTGATGCTCCTTCTTGATTTCTACCTCCGCAACCTTTAGCATCGCGAAGAGCTCGGGAATAGTCTTGTTCATCCCTTGCATATTATAGTTCATCATGAAGCCTTTATAGCTTGGTGGTAGTGATTGAAGAACTCTGTCAATGACACTATCATCAGGAAGATTAACTCTCAGTTGAGTCAAGTGGTTATGGTACCCAGATATTCTGAGTATGTGTTCACTGACAGAACTATTCCCCTCCATTTTGCAGCTGTAGAACTTGTTGGATACTTCATATCTCCCAACTCGGGAATTTGTTTGAAATATTAACTTCAACTCTTCGAACATCTCATATGCTCCATGACGTTCAAAACGTCTTTGAAGTCCCAATTCTAAGCCATAAAGCATGGCACACTGAACTATCGAGTAGTCATCAACACGCGTCTGCCAGGCATTCACAATGTCTGCAGTTGCTGGCGCGGGTGGTACACCTAATGGTGCTTCCAGGACGTAATTCTTCTATGCGGCAATGAGGATAATCATAAAGTGACGGACCCCGTCCGTGTAGTTGCTGCCATCATCTTTCAACTTAGCTTTCTCTAGGAATGCATTAAAATTCAAAGGAACGGTAGCACGGGCCATTGATCTACAATAACATAGACATGCAAAATAACTATCAGGACTAAGTTCATGATAAATAAAATTTCAATTAATTATATTACTTAAGAACTCCCACTTAGATAGACATCCCTCTAGTCATCTAAATGATCACGTGATCCAAATCAACTAAACCCTATCCGATCATCACATGAGATGGAGTAGTTTTCAATGGTGAACATCACTATGTTGATCATATCTACTATATGATTCACGTTTGACCTTTCGGTCTCAGTGTTCCGATGCCATATCTGCACATGCTAGGCTCGTCAAGTTTAACCCGAGTATTCTGCGTGTGCTAAATTGGCTTGCACCCGTTGTATGTGAACGTAGAGCTTATCACACTCGATCATCGCGTGGTGTCTCGGCACGACGAACTGTAGCAACGGTGCATACTCAAGGAGAACACTTGTACCTTGAAATTTAGTAAGGGATCATCTTATAATGCTACCATCGTACTAAGCAAAATAAGATGCATAAAAGATAAACATCACATGCAATCAAAATATGTGACGTGATATGGCCATCATCATCTTGTGCTTATGATCTCCATCACCGAAGCATCGTCATGATCTCCATCATCACCGGCGCGACACCTTGATCTCCATCGTAGCATCGCTGTCGTCTCGCCAACTATTGTTACTACGACTATCGCTACCGCTTAGTGATAAATTAAAACAATTACATGGCGATTGCATTGCATACAATAAAGCGACAACCATATGGCTCCTGCCAGTTGCCGATAACTTTATTACAAAACATGATCATCTCATACAACAATTTATATCATATCATGCCTTGACCATATCACATCATAGCCAGCCCTGCAAAAACAAGTTAGACATTCTCTACTTTGTTGTTGCAAGTTTTACGTGGCTGCTATGGTCTTCTAGCAAGAACCGTTCTTACCTACGCATCAAAACCACAACGATTTTTCGTCAAGTGTGCTCTTTTAACCTTCAACAAGGACTGGCCATAGTCAAACTCGATTCAACTAAAGTTGGAGAAACAGACACCCGCCAGCCACCTATGTGCATAAGCACGCCAGTAGAACCAGTCTCATGAATGCGGCCATGTAATGTTGGTCCGAGCCGCTTTATCCAACAATACCGCCGAATCAAAGTAAGACGTCGGTGGTAAGCAGTATGACTATTATCACCCACAACTCTTTGTGTCCTAGTCGTGCATATAACATCTACGCATAGACCTGGCTCGGATGCTACTGTTGGGGAACGCAGTAATTTCAAAAATTTGCCTACGATCACGCAAGATCTATCTAGATGATGCATAGTAACGAGAGGGGAGAGTGTGTCCACGTACCCTCATAGACCGAAAGCGGAAGCGTTAAGTAACGCGGTTGATGTAGTCGAACGTCTTCGCGATCCAACCGATCAAGTACCAAACGTATGGCACCTCCGCGATCTGCACACGTTAAACTTAGTGACGTCTCTCAAACTCTAGATCCAGCTGAGGCCGAGGGAGAGTTCCGAGTCAGCACAACAGCATGGTGACGGTGATGATGAAGTTACCGACGCAGGGCTTCGCATAAGCACTACAACGATATGACCGAGGTGGAAAATTGTGGAGGGCGGCACCACACACGGCTAAAGATCAACTTGTGTCTATGGGGTGCCCCCTCCCCTGTATATAAAGGAGGAAGGGAGGAGGAGTTCGGCCAGGGGAGGAGGCGCGCCATGGGGGGGGGGGCTATCCTACTCTAAGTAGGAATCGGCCCCCCTTTCCTATTCCAACAAGGAGAAGGGGGAAGGAGGGGGAGGAGAGAAGGAAAGGGAGGCCGGCCCCCCTAGTCCAATTCGGTTTGGGTAGGGGGGGCGCCACACCTTGGCGTGCCTCCTCTCTTCCACCACTTGGCCCATGAGGCCCATTAACCCCCCGGGGGGTTCCGGTAACCCTCCAGTACTCCTATTTTATCCGAAACTTCTCTAGAACACTTCCGGTGTACGAATATAGCCGTCCAATATATCAATCTTTATGTCTCGACCATTTCGAGACTCCTCATCATGTCTATGATCTCACCCAGGACTCCGAACAACCTTCGTTACATCAAATCACATAAACTCATAATATCAATCGTCATCGAATGTTAAGCATGCGGACCCTACGGGTTCGAGAACTATGTAGACATGACCGAGACACATCTCCGGTCAATAAAAAATAGTGGAACCTGGATGCTCATATTGGTTCCTATATATTCTACGATGATCGGTCAAACCACATAACAACATACGTTGTTCCCTTTGTCATTGGTATGTTACTTGCCCAAGATTCGATCGTCGGTATCATCATACTTAGTTCAATCTCATTACAGGCAAGTCTCTTTACTCGTTCTGTAATACTTCATCCTGCAACTAACTCATTAGTCATAATGCTTGTAAGGCTTATAGTGATGAGTATTACCGAGAGGGCCCAGAGATACCTCTCCCAAACGCAGAGTGACAAATCCTAATATCGATCTATGCCAACCCAACAAACACCTTCGGAGACACCTGTAGAGCCCCTTTATAACACCCAATTACGTTGTGATGTTTGGTAGCACACAAAGTGTTCCTCCGGCATTCGGGAGTTGCATAATCTCAGAGTCTGAGGAACATGTATAAGTCATGAAGAGAGCAGTAGCAATGAAACTGTAACGATCATAATGCTAAGCTAACGGATGGGTCATGTCCATCACATCATTCTCCTAATGATGTGATCCCGTTCATCAAATGACAACACATGTCTATGGTTAGGAAACATAACCATCTTTGATTAACGAGCTAGTCTAGTAGAGGCATACCAAGGACAATGTGTTTTGTCTATGTATTCACACATGTACTAAGTTTCCGGTTAATACAATTCTAGCATGAATAATAAACATTTATCATGAAATAAGGAAATAAATAATAACTTTATTATTGCCTATAGGGCATATTTCCTTCACTTCTATCTCAGCAGGTGCAATATCATGCATAATTTCTTTATATAAGGAATGAGGTATTGCACTCGCACTAGCACCCATATCACATAAGCCATGATAACAATGATATCCTATTCTAACAGAAACAACAGGCATGCAAACAACAGGTCTATATTTATTTTAGCATCGGGTCTAGCAATTCTAGCAGCTTCATCACATAAGTAAATAACATGCCCATCAATATTATCGACCAAGAGATCTTTAACCATAGCAATACTAGGTTCAACTTTAATTTGCTCAGGGGGTGTAGGTGTTCTAGCATTACTCTTACAAACCACAGTTGAAGCTTTAGCATGATCCTTTATTCTAACAGGGAAAGGTGGTTTCTCTATATAAGCAGTAGGAATAATAGGATCAACATTATAAGTACTAGTCTTCTCTTCAACTTTAATAGGTTCTACTACTTTTACTTCAATGGGAGGATGATATTTAAACCACTTCTCCTTAGGGAGATCAACATGAGTAGCAAACGATTCACAGAAAGAAGCTACTATCTCAGAGTCAAGTCCATATTTAGTGCTAAATTCATGAAAAGCATCGGTATCCATAAAAGATTTGACACAATCAAACTTAGGTGTTATACCTGACTCCTTACCTTCGTCGAGTTCCCAATCTTCAGAGTTGCGTTTAATTATTTCCAATAAATTCCATCTGAATTCAATAGTCTTCATCATAAAAGAGCCAGTACAAGAAGTATCGAGCATGGAGCGATTATTAAGAGAAAGCCGAGCATAAATTTTTGAATAATAATTTCTCTTGAGAGCTCATGATTGGGGCATGAATATAGCATTGACTTAAGCCTCCCCCAAGCTTGAGCGATAATTTCTCCTTCACGAGGCCAAAAATTATATATATATAATTACGATCATGATGAACCAGATGCATAGGATAAAACTTCTGACGAAATTCCAATTTCAGTCGGTTGTAGTTTCACGATCCAATATCATCACATAGCCTAAACCATGTCAATGCCTTTCCCTTCAGAGATAAAGGGAATACCTTATTCTTGATAACATCCTCGGGCATACCTGCAAGCTTAAATAATCCACAAACTTCATCCACATAGATTAGGTGCATATCGGGATGTATTGTTTCATCTCCTGTATAGGGATTAGCTAGCAATTTCTCTATCATACCCGAAGGAATTTCAAAGTAAATATTTTTAGTAGGTTCAGTAGGTTGAGGAGCAACTCTTTGCTCTTCTGGTCGGGGTGAAGATACCCCGAACAAGCCCCTCAAAGGATTATTTTCCATAGTAACAAGTGACAATAAATTTCAGCACACTATATAAATGTTTCCTTACCAAATTCCTGTTGGGGAACGCAATAATTTCAAAAAAATTCCTACGATCACGCAAGATCTATCTAGCTGATGCATAGAAATAAGGGGGAGAGTGTGTCCACGTACCCTCGTAGACCGAAAGCGGAAGCATTAAGTAACGCGGTTGATGTAGTCGAACGTCTTCGCGATCCAACCGATCAAGTACCGAAAGCACGGCACCTCCGCGATCTGCACACGTTCAGCTCGGTGATGTCCCTTGAACTCTAGATCCAGCTGAGGCCGAGGGAGAGTTCCGTCAGCACGACGGTGTGGTGACAGTGATGATGAAGTTACTGGCGCAGGGCTTCGCCTAAGCACTACGACGATATGACCGAGGTGGAAAACTGTGTAGGGGGCACCACACACAGCTAAAGATCAACTTGTATGTCTATGGGGTGCCCCCTCCCTCGTATATAAAGGAGGAGAGGGGAGGCCAGCCGGCCCTCCTTGGGGCGCCCCCAAGAGGGGAATCCTACTAGGACTCCAAGTCCTAGTAGATTTCCACCAAAAGGGAGAGAAGGGGAAGGAAGGAGAGGGAGAGGAAGAAGGAAAGGGGGGCGCCGCCCCCATTCCTAGTCCAATTCGGGCTGAAGGGGGAGGGGGCGCGTGGCCTGCCCTGGCTGCCCCTCTCTCTCTCCACTAAGGCCCATCGAGGCCCATTAGTTCCCCCAGGGGTTCCGATAACCCTCCAGCACTCCGGTTTTATCCGAAACTTCTCCGGAACACTTCTGGTGTCCGAACATAGTCGCCCAATATATCAATCTTTATGTATCGACCATTTAGAGACTCCTCGTCATGTCCGTGATCTCATCCAGGACTCCGAACAACCTTCAGTACATCAAATCACATAAACTCATAATACTAATCGTCATCGAACGTTAAGCGTGCGGCCCCTACGGGTTCAAGAACTGTGTAGACATGACCGAGACACGTCTCCAGTCAATAACCAATAGCGGAACCTGGATGCTCATATTGGTTCCTACATATTCTATGAAGATCTTTATCGGTCAAACCGCTTAACAATATACGTTGTTCCCTTTGTAATCGATATGCTACTTGCCCGAGATTCGATCGTCGGTATCATAAAACCTAGTTCAATCTCATTACCGGCAAGTCTCTTTACTCATTTCGTAATACTTTATCGCACAACTAACTCATTAGTCACAATGCTTGCAAGGCTTATAGTGATGAGTTTTACCGAGAGGGCCCAGAGATACCTCTCCGAAACACAGAGTGACAAATCCTAATCTCGATCTATGCCAACCCAACAAACACCTTCGTAGACACCTGTAGAGCACCTTTATAATCAACCATTTACGTTGTGACATTTGGTAGCACACAAAGTGTTCCTCCGGTATTCGGGAGTTGCATAATCTCATACTCTGAGGAACTTGTATAAGTCATGAAGAAAGAAGTAGCAATGAAACTGTCACGATCATAATGCTAAGCTAACGGATGGGTCATGTACAACACATCATTGTCCTAATGATTTGATCCCGTTCATCAAATGACAATACATGTCTATGGTTAGGAAACATAACCATCTTTGATTAATGAGCTAGTCAAGTAGAGGCATACTAGGGACAATATGTTTTGTCTATGTATTCACACATGTACTAAGTTTCATGTTAAAACAATTCTAGCATGAATAATGAACATTTATCATGAAATAAGGAAATAAATAATAACTTTATTATTGCCTCCAGGGCATATTTCCTCCAGTCTCCCACTTGCACTAGAGTCAATAATCTAGATTACATAGTAATGATTCTAACACCCATGGAGCTTTGGTGCTGATCATGTTTCACTCGTGGAAGAGGCTTAGTCAATGGGTCTGCAACATTCATATCCGTGTGTATCTTGAAAATCTCTATGTCCCCCTCCGACACTTGATGACAGATGGAATTGAAGCGTCTCTTGATGTGCTTGGTTCTGTTGTGAAATCTAGATTCCTTTGCCAAGGCAATTGCACCAGTATTGTCACAAAAGATTTTCATTGGACCCGATGCACTAGTGAAAGGATCGAGATGGACCTAGAGGGGGGGGGAGGTGAATAGGTACAATTACAAATTTTAATTATTACTAAGCAATTTTAGGCAATAGAGTGGAATATGAAGGTGAGCCTAACAATTGCTAGTAAGTACAAAGTACTAGGCAAGTAACACAAGCATATAAGTGAGCAAGCACAATAAGATGTAAGTAAGTGCAATCACAACAAGTAACCACAAGTATAGAGTTAGGGTTAGGAATAACCGCAACTCCGGGAGACGAGGATGTATGCCGATGTTCACTTCCTTGGAGGAAGCTAGTCACCGTTAGAGGGGCGGATGTTACCACGAAGGCACACCTCGCCACGAAGGCTCACCCTATTCTCCCTTTGAGACAACACCACGATGCGTTTCTCAACCACTAGTGGTAGACCTTGGGGTGGTCTCCAAACCCTCACAAACTTATCCGTGGGTAATCACAAAGGTCGATTCCTCTCCGAAAGACTCCTACCGCCTAGGAGTCTCCAACCTCCAAGAGTAACAAGATCGATGGGGATTTGCTCAAGACTTGCTCAAATCACGAATTCCTTGGGTGCAAAGAAGGAGAGGAAATGGATCTATCACTTGATCGACAACTTCTTTCCAAAGCTCTCAAATCCTTTGGGGATCTAAGATTTGGTGTGGAGGAATGAGAGAGAGAGTGAGAAGTGTTCTAGGGTTTGTTCAAAGTGAATGGTCAACCTCTCTAGTGGGAAGAGAGGCAATATATATAGTGTGAGCTCAAAATATGGCGTTGTAGTGCAAGTGATCGGGCAGGCCGGACATCCGGCTAGAGGCGGACATCCGACGTGACAAGCCACTTGGAGACAGGGATGTAGGGGAATTAGAGGAGCCGACATCCTCGGGGTCAAGCCCGACATCCGCATAAAGGAAGCCGGACATCCGGCGGATAGCGGACATCCGGAGAGTCCACGAACGTTTACAAAACCATATCGTAGCGTTGAGCGATGACGGGCCCGACATCCGGAAAGGGCCCGACATCCGCAAGACAGGCAGCCCGGATATCCGGCGCACATCCCGACATCCGCGAAATGAAAACCTTCGACATGGGGCCGAAATCCGGGCAGAGCCGGACATCCGGGGGAGGATAGCGGCCCGGACATCCGGCACAAGGCCCGGACATCCGGCACTCCCAGAGACAGAATGGATCAGAGACTAATAGAAAAGAGCTTTTTGACTTGAGCAAGTCTGTTACTAACCCAATCGATCCCCTCTTAATAGTGCGGGATCCTATACTCAAGGAAACAAAATGAAACAACATTTTAACACTTCAACCTTGAGAGAAACCACTTCGTATGCTCTTGATCCACACACAATTTTGACGAACCGGGGACCAACACCTGAGATTCACTTGGCAGCCATTGTTAGTCCCCTACATGTAGATTGTCATCAACCAACAAAAACACAATGTAAGGGCATGATTGCACTTTCAATCTCCCCTTTTTGTTTGTTGATGACAATCATACATGTAGTATCATAGATGTAATAAATAGTCATAGCAATGATAATCTTGGGAGCAAAACAGATACAGAATATGTTTAGTTACAATTTGCTTTTAGCTCCCCCTCATTGAGTGCATGCGATGAATATATTAGGATGGCCAACACAAAAGTTTGTATGATTTCATATGTGACTTAAAGAATTAACGAAGTAAGAGATGAGCACATATGAAATCATCATAACACTTCAAGTAGACTGAGAACATTTTATGGCCATGCCATAATCATAACATAGTCTCAGGCGAAAAGTACCATAGGTAGCAGCATAAACATAATCATAACATAGTCTCAAGCGAACAAGTACCATAGGATAGGTTGGAATAACATATCATAGCATGACCATATTACTACGATACTACTTCTCCCCCTTTGACAGCAACAAGTAAAAAAGGGGTGAAGAACTAAGCAGTCTCAAATCACTCTGGACGGATGTCATCATCATCATCAAGAAACTCGGGGTAGTCAGCACGAGATGGAAAACCGAAAGTGGACGAGGGTGGAGCGCGGGAAGAGGATCATCATCACTAACGGGACTCCCACGGTCACGGAGGCGCTGTTTGAGTATATTCTTGGAGATGACAAGGCGCTTCTGAACATCATGATTCTGCTGATAGTTAAAAGTGATTGCCTTCATGATAGCAGACTGAGCCTTACCCAAGAATGATGCAAACCGGCCACGAGGAGCGGTCGAGGAAGATGGGACAGAAGAACCAGTGGGCTGAGTAGGAGCAGTTGTTCTCCCACCAGCAGACCTCTTGGTGAGTAGAAGCTGAGGCGTCACACGCATGTGAGGAGGAGGTTTCCAAATGGAGTGCACAGTTGACTTAACCACCTCAAATGGAGCAGTGTGATCAATCAGAGCTTGAATATATGGGGCATGAGGAAACTGCCTCGTCTGAATAAAACTGCACAGACGGATCTCATGCCAAATGAAGTTGGCAGTGTCCAGAGGCACAGTGGGTTTCTCATGCATATGAACCATCAAGTCAATACAATAGTTGCGAGCCCTCGAGCGATCTCCCTTCTTAGGATATAGAGTGCGAAGCACACACTAAAAGAGTATAAAGAAAGGAGCACGGAAGATGGATACCTCATGGACTGGATATGCTTTTTCTTCATCAGTGAGCTGAGAGGGAGGTTTTACAAGAGGCATGCAAGCATCAATTCCTTTGGGCTTGCCCTCCGGATCCATACTGTGGATGTAGTGGCCAACACCTGAGAGACCCAAAATCTGAACAAACCTGTCATAGGTGATGCTCAGTGTAGTGTCATCGGTCATCCAAGTGAGAGTGTTATCCGGACCAAAGAAACAGGTGGCATAGAACTGGAGAATGGCAGCTTCACTCCAATCACACCTGAAGGTCATTGCGGGACCAAGAGTCATGTCATCAATGATCTTGACTGGATCGTTAGGGAACATGGCAGGATTATCACGCAGGAAGTTTAGATCCAAGTATGAGTGAGGAGCAAGGCCACACCCACGGACAAAGCTGTAATAGAGATCCTGCTGCATACGAGTCCGGAACCGAGGATCTTCGGCATCAGCCACCATCTCATATTGATTGACATCCCGACGGAACTGAAGATATTGCCCTGCCCCCACAGTTGTGAAGTCGTGAGTGGGGTGACCTCCGCTATCAGGAAGCTCCATGGAGATGCGACGACCAGGGGTAATGGGTATTGCAGAACCACGAACTTGAGGCATTGGCGCCCTCCTGGTACCGGGCTTGGACTGTCCAACAGACTGTCGTGGTGCACTATCATCCTCTTCCTCTCCAACATAGTCCGCATCATCCGGATCTGAGGCCGACGGACTAGTGGATGGTGCACGCTTCTTCTTCTGGGTGATGGCCTTCTTTTTCTTGGGCCGCACATGCTCATCGGAGTCGGTGGAGCCTTGCCGGCGATCAACTGGAATGGATAATGAATGGTTTTCAATAATAAGAAGCCAAAGAACATGAACAAGGATACGCCAAATTAAACCGTGGAATGAACAGATTTCATTCCTATGGTTAAGTTGAGTAACCGAGTGCATATAGAGGTGTTTGTAGGCTTAGGTAAACAGAACCTAAACACGAGAGTAATGGATATGGAAAGACCTACAAGGAGAATAATGCAACCCAATAAGATTTAGGCACAAGAAAGGAAAGATGAGAGGAGATAGCACCCTTACCCCGAGAATACACCTCGGGACGCTTGGGACCGCAGTTCTTGGTACGAGCCATGAAGAACTCCGGAGGCGAATCCCACCGAACACGGGCCCCTCCCGAGAGACTCAAGCCATAATCCAAGAAATGGATTGGATAGAATCGTAGACCGGGAGGAGAAGAGTCCGTTGGCAGGAGATCGTTGCCGGAGGTCGGAGGAGATGGCCGGGGCAGCACCGGAGTCTTTGCCCGGCGGCGGCTGTGAGGAGGTGAGGAGAGTGACAAAGGGGAAAGAGAGGAACTGCCCCCACTCCACGCCCCTTCCCAGGTATACGCGACTTGCGGGCGATGGGCCGGACATCCGGGGCAAGGCCCGGATATCCGGCGAGTGGAAAACAGAGAGCAGAGAAACAGCGCCCGGATGTCCGGCTGAGGCCCGGATGTCCGGCCACTGATGGTAGTTGATGATTGTTTTGATGGGCAAAGAAAATTGTTTTTTTCTTACAGAGTCCAGATGTCCGGCGAGTTTATATATAGACACCGCCAAGTAGTTGATATGAGAATAATAAGGAGGACATCATGAGACATCTAAGGCCATGCTAAGATTCATATATAATCCAACCATGATTAAGCAGAAGGGTCCATATAAGCATTGTACATGCGGTGACTGAGGTCACATGTTTGAGCATATGGAACATAGTACCACAAAGATATAAACTTTGAGCACATGGTCACGACTCCATCATATTAAAGTATCCTAGTTTGGAAAAAAAAACTAGGATAACTTTGAGAGTGTTTGTTCAATTTATGCATTATGTAAGGTGAGAGCACTCATTGGATTGAGTGTCTCCCCCTAAATATATGCCTACATCAAGACAAGACATTAAGTTTATGCATGGATGAGTACTAGATTTCACATAATGTTGTCAAGCTCCAAGATACCAAGTTCACGCCTAAGTCGACAGAACCTTGCTTCATCCAATGGTTTGGTGAAAATATCTGCCAGTTGCAAATCTGTCCCAATGTGATCAATGTGAATATCGCCCTTCTCAACATGATCTCTCAAGAAGTGATATCTAATATCAATGTGCTTGGTGCGAAGATGATCCTTGGGGTTCTCGGCAATGTTGATGGCACTTTCATTATCACATAGAAGAGGCACATGTCTATAGGTGATACCGTAATCCTTCAAAGTTTGCCTCATCCATAATAACTGAGTTGCACAACTGGCGGCAGCAATGTATTAAGCTTCTGCGGTAGAGAGGGCAATACAATTTTGTTTCTTCGATGACCAACTTACCAAGGAGCATCCAAGAAATTGACATGCACCGGAGGTGGACTTACGATCCACTTTGTCTCCGGCCCAATCCGCATCACTGTATCCAATGAGATCAAACTTAGCATCCTTGGGATACCATAGACCCAACTTTGGGGTGTGAACAAGGTATCTAAGAATATGCTTAACCGCCTTATGATGACTTTCCCTAGGGGAAGCTTGAAATCTAGCACACATGCATACACTAAACATGATGTCTGGTCTAGATGCACAAAGATAAAGCAATGAACCAATCATAGAGCGGTATTTAGATGGGTCGAAAGGGATACCGTCTGTGTCTTCAGTGAGTGTTATTTTGGTTGGCATTGGTGTCTTACATGGACTAGCATCAGACATACCAAACTTCTCTAGGATATCCTTGAGGTACTTTGCTTGGGACAAGAAAATTCCTTCTTGAAATTGTTGAATTTGAAAACCGAGGAAGAACTTCAAATCCGCATTGAGTGACATTTCAAAATTCTTGGTCATTGAAGCCGCAAACTTCTTGCACAAATGAATGTTAGGAGAACCAAAAATGATATCATCTACATAGATTTGGCATAAGATCAAATCCCCCTTATCCCTCTTAGTAAAAAGAGTGGGATCGATCACCCCTCTCACAAAACCATCATTGAGTAAAAACTTCTTAAGATGATCATACCAAGCACGAGGTGCTTGTTTGAGGCCATACAAAGCCTTATGAAGTTTATACACATAGTCTTTGTGATCGGGATCAACGAACCCAGGTGGTTGTGATACATATACTTCTTCTTGTAGAGGACCGTTAAGGAAAGCACTCTTCACATCCATTTGATGTAGTGTAAAACCATTGAAAGCAGCATAATCAAGTAAGATGCGAATGGATTCAAGACGGGCAACTGGGGCAAGGGTCTCACCAAAGTCCAAACCTTCAACTTGTGAGTACCCTTGTGCCACTAACCTTGCCTTGTTTCGGATGATTACACCATTCTCATCTTGTTTGTTCTTGAAAATCCATTTTGTTCCAATGACGTTGTGTTCGGTAGGTGGCCTCTTGACTAATGACCACACTTGGTTGCATTCAAAACTGTTCAACTCTTCTTGCATAGCAACTAGCCAATCATTGTCCATCAATGCATCTTATACCTTGATGGGTTCAAAACTAGACACAAAAGAGAAGTGAGCACAAAAATTGGTCAAGTGTTTACGAGTGACTCTACCTTCCGATATGCCGGTGAGTATTTTGTCAATATCAACACGACCGGCCACTCGTGGCATGATAGAGGTAAGGGTTTCACGAGGTTCAACTTCATGTCCATCATCCACATCCTCAACATATGGATCATTAATGTGTGGGGGAAGATCTTCTTGTTCATATTGCATTTGTTGAGGTTCATCATCAATGATTGGACTTTCTTGTTCTTGTTCTTGAAGATTGTCATGAGGAGGAACTTGATCATCCTCTTCAACTTGGGCTAAAGGTATCGGTTGAACAATAGGGGCTTGTGGTGTTATGAATGTTGAAGTAGTTTGATGATGTGTGAGGCTTCTATCTTCTTCTTCATCATCATGAGGTTCTTGTTCCATAGGAAGAAGTGCACCAACACCCATGGTCAAAATGTCTTGAGAAGAATCTTCTTCACCTACATCACTTAGATCAAGTTGCTCCCCATGGGAGCCATTAAATTCATCAAACACCATGTCACAAGTTTCTACAACACATCCATTGGATTTATTGTAGACTCTATATGCGCGAGAGTTTGATCCATAGCCAACAAATATACCCTCAATTGTTTTGGATTGAAATTTTCCTAACCTTTCTCTTTTGTTGAGGATGAAACATTTGCACCCAAATACTCGAAAGTACTTGACATTTGGCTTGTTTCCAGTTAGAAGCTCATATGGAGTCTTTTCCAATATAGTGCGGAGGAAGAGCCGGTTTGATGCATGACATGCGGTGTTGACAGCTTCGGCCTAGAAACTATGTGGTGACTTGTATTCATCCAATATGGACCTTGCCATCTCCACAAGGGTGCGGTTCTTCCTTTTGGCTACACCATTTTGCTGAGGAGTGTATGGAGCTGAATATTGATGCTCAATCCCTTCATCACTAAGGAATTCTTCCAGGGTATAGTTCTTGAACTCAGATCCATTGTCACTTCTTATTGCCAAGATTTCTTTGTCGAACTTGCATTGTGCTTGCTTGGCAAAGTCAATGAACGTGATCTTTGTCTCATCCTTGGACTTGAGGAAAAACACCGATGTATATCTTGAGTAATCATCAACAATGACAAGACCATACTTTTTCCCACCAAGACTATCCCATGAAGGAGGCCCAAAGAGATCCTCATGAAGGAGCTCCAAAGGCCTTGAAGTAGACACAATATTCTTGGGTGGGTGCTTTGATTGATGTTGCTTCCCGGCTATACATGCACTACACACACGATCTTTCTCAAAAGAGACATTTTTTAGTCCAAGGATGTGATTTCCCTTTAAGAGATCTTGAAGATTCCTTATGCCGACATGGGCTGGCCGGCGATGCCATAGCCACCCTTATCGGCCTTGGCCATTAGACAAGTTGCATGGAATGTGCTCTCTTTCGAGAAATCAACCGTGTAAAGGTTGCCATCCAACTCTCCAACAAAGGCCACTTCGAGAGTATTTCTCTTAAAGACTTTCACATCCGTTAGTCCAAATAGTGTATCATAACCAACAGAAGCCAATTGACGAACAGAAAGCAAATGATATTTACGGGATTGGACAAGCATGACATTCGCAAGAGACATGTCATTTGTGATAGCCACCTTCCCCAATCCAAGTACCTGTCCTTTTGATCCTCCACCAAACATAATGCTCATAAATGGTTGAATAGCTTCCATGAAATCATGGAGCAGTTTGCTATCTCCGGTCATATGATTTGTACATCCACTATCAATCACCCATTTTACTCCACCGGAGAAGGCAACCTACACATGATTATTACTTGGTTACAGGCACCCATTTTGCAATGGGACCTCTCAAGTTAGTCACAAGGGTCTTAGGGACCCAAATAGCATAAAACCGAAATGCATTTTGAGGACCAACAAACTTTGCATAAACTTCTCCATCCTTAGTCTTACGAAGTACATAGGATGGAGGCATGAACTGTTTTGGCTTGTTGAGAGTGGGCATGCCCCTTGTGGCCTTCCCACTAGCAACCTTACCTTTCTCCTTGTGTCCTTCTCGTACAAAAGTTTCTTTTAAAGGGGCGGTGCACTTTTGAGAGGATGTCTTCTTCTTGCTTGTGCTTGGGTCAAACCCGAGTCCCTCTTTGGCGAACACTTCATTGTGTTGGCTCAACACCTCATTAAGGTTCTTTTGCCCTTGAGCACATGCCATGAGCCCTTTCTCAATTTGAGCCTTGAGAAAACGATTATCCTCAAGAATAGATGCTAGATTACTACTAGAGTTAGCAGAACAAGCATCGACATTTATAATAGGAGACGAGTAAGCCTTAGCTAGAGTTTCAAGATAAGTAAGTTTGAGCATCTCAAAACTCTTTGTAAGAAGGGTGAGCTATTCTTCCTTAGTCTTGAGGGACACAGATAGAAGCTCACAATCCTTAGAGAGAGAAGCATGAGACTTCACAAGCTTACTTTTATCATTCATCAACTCTTCACAAGAGCCAATAGCCTTTTTCAAGGAGGCAAGATCTTTAGTATGAACATCAATATTTGCACCAATTTTAAGCATAGTTCATCATTTTGTGTTTCCTCATATTGGACTTTCCACTCAAGGGTTTCACATTTTCCCCTTTCCTCTGTGACGAGGGTTTCGAGTTCCTTAATGGTGATGGTGTGCTTACTCACCATCTCCATAAGCATACGAAACATAGTGAGCTTCTTTCCTTTGAGGGAGCACATGAATTTATTAAGTTTAGCAAGCATATCATTTTGATCATCATCCTTATAACTATCCTCCGCATCAAGATACTCATCACTAGGAGTAGGAGTGAGAAGAGGAGGGATTGATCGTGGGGTTACCTTGACCTTGTCAGGAGAGTTTTGATCCTCTCCATCTTCTACCACGGCCTTCGCCATGAGGCACTTGTGAGCGTTGCCCTTGTAATCCTTCATGTAGTTGTAGGTGACAACTTCACCACTCTTATTGACTAGCCTCAATGCGTTTTGCGAATCTTGAGCAACTCCGGCAACACCACTAACATCATTCGGATCAGATTCTTCTTGAGCAACCATTGCTTTCCCATCTCTCTTCTTGAGCTTGGAGTTCAAAGGATTTGGCAACTTCTTCTTAGGAATGGTCTTGGGAAACCTTGGTTTATCTTCTCTCTTCTCATAAGGGCACTCATTTGAGAAGTGGTTGGTTTCCTCACAGTTGTAGCATTTTCTTACTTTCTTCTTTTGGAATCTTCCCTTGAATTTTCCCGCGCTAAACTTCTTGACAAAGAGAGCCATGTCTTCATATGACGGGCCCTTGTCGGATTCAATCTCATCACCATCTTCATCATCATCATCATCATCTTCTTCTTCACTTTGCTCATCTTCACATACATGCTTGGCCTTTAATGCAAGATTGACCTTTGATGATGGGGAACCATGCATGGCAAGATGTTTTGTGGCATTAGCCTTTGACTCTTCAAATAGTTGAAAGGTGGATATGATGTCATCTGTAGTCATTTCCTTGAAAGTATGGTGTTGTCTTATGTCCCACACCATTTGATGGTGATATGGAGCAAGAGCATGAAGCAATTTATCCACAAGGAATCTCTTAGTCATGTTGAATCCATCTTGTGTCTTGTCACACTCACATGACTCAATATCGGCAGTGAGAGTCATGAGGCGCTCATGGAGTCGATTGGGGGTTTCACCTTTCTCCACACAAAAGTTTTGCAATTGCCCCTTGGCAATTTCATATCGAGCACTCCGGAGGGTAGAGGTGCCAGTCTTGGATCGTATGATACTTTCCCATAGTTCCTTGGCACTTGTGATGTGTATGAACGGTCTCCTTTGCTTTTCATCCATGCCTCTCCTTATACACATGATAGCAGTGTCATTGAGGTTCTTGTCATATATTTCTCTTGGTGTGGGGTTCTTTGGATCAACCACATGATAGCCATACTCCAAGATTTCCAGCATCTCGTCATTTCCATGTCGAAGATGATCTTGCATAGCAACTCTCCACAAGGCAAAATAGGAAGTGGCACTTAGTAAAGGAGGTTTGCCTTGAGGGTTATATCTTGGTTTCTCAACTTGAGGTCTTGCATAAAGCCAAGGAACACTGGCGTGTTCATTGCTAGGAGGTTGTTGACCAAGTGATGGAGTAGGCACAGTTGGCCTCAAAGCAGGACCACCCGAGAGTGGTGCAAGCACTGTGGACAACGTGGCTAATCTCATTTGGACCAAGGCCTCAAGAGAAGCATCATGCTCCTCTTTTTGCTTAGCAAGGGCCCGTTCTAGATCCTCTGACGTAAAGGACTTGACTTCAGAGGAAGCCTCGGCTTTATCCTTAGGATCTACAACCAGGGGAGTCCCATCCGGGTTCATCTCGCTCTAGGGCGGTTAAGCCACAAGAATAGAGAACGAGGTTCTGATACGAATTGAAAGGATCGAGATGGACCTAGAGGGGGGGGGGGTGAATAGGTACAATTACAAATTTTAATTATTACTAAGCAATTTTAGGCAATAGAGTGGAATATGAAGGTGAGCCTAACAATTGCTAGTAAGTACAAAGTACTAGGCAAGTAACACAAGCATATAAGTGAGCAAGCACAATAAGATGTAAGTAAGTGCAATCACAACAAGTAACCACAAGTATAGAGTTAGGGTTAGGAATAACCGCAACTCCGGAGACGAGGATGTATGCGATGTTCACTTCCTTGGAGGAAGCTAGTCACCGTTAGAGGCGGATGTTACCACGAAGGCACACCTCACGCCACGAAGGCTCACCCTATTCTCCATTTGAGACAACACCACGAAGGCGTTTCTCAACCACTAGTGGTAGACCTTGGGGTGGTCTCCAAACCCTCACAAACTTATCCGGGGGTAATCACAAAGGTCGATTCCTCTCCGAAAGACTCCTACCGCCTAGGAGTCTCCAACCTCCAAGAGTAACAAGATCGATGGGGATTTGCTCAGGACATGCTCAAATCACGAATTCCTTGGGTGCAAAGAAGGAGAGGAAATGGATCTATCACTTGATCGGACAACTTCTTTCCAAAGCTCTCAAATCCCTTGGGGATCTAATATTTGGTGTGGAGGAATGAAAGAGAGAGTGAGAAGTGTTCTAGGGTTTGTTCAAAGTGAATGGTCAACCTCTCTAGTGGGAAGAGAGGCAATATATATAGTGTGAGCTCAAAATATGGCCGTTGTAGTGCAAGTGACCGGGCAGGCCGGACATCCGGGCTAGAGGCCGGACATCCTACGTGACAAGCCACTTGGAGACAGGCGAGCAGAGGGAACGGAGGAGCCGGACATCCGGGGTCAAGCCGGACATCCGGCATAAAGGAAGCCGGACATCCGGCAGATAGCGGACATCCGGAGAGTCCTGACGTTCTACGTAACCATATCGAGGCGTCGAAGCGATGACGGGCCCGGACATCCGGAAAGGGGCCCGGACATCCGGCAAGACAGGACAGCCCGGATATCCGGCGCACATCCGGACATCCGGCGTAAAACAGAAAACCTTCTGGACATGGGGGCCAGAAATCCGGGGCAGGAGCCGGACATCCGGGGGAGGACAGCGGCCCGGACATCCGGCACTCCCAGAGACAAATTGGATCAGAGACTAATAGAAAAGAGGTTTTTGACTTGAGCAAGTCTGTTACTAACCCAATCGATCCCCTCTTAATAGTGCAAGATCCTATACTCAAGGAAACAAAATGAAACAACATTTTAACACTTCAACCTTGAGAGAAACCACTTCGTATGCTCTTGATCCACACACAATTTTGACGAACCGGGGACCAACACCTGAGATTCACTTGGTAGCCATTGTTAGTCCCCTACATGTAGATTGTCATCAACCAACAAAAACACAATGTAAGGGCATGATTGCACTTTCAACTAGGTATGACACCTAGATCAGATATGAACTCCTTCATTCGCTGCTTCCGAAGCAGCAATGTACTCCACTTCACACATAGATCCCGCCACGATGCTTTGCTTGGAACTGCACCAACTGACAGCTCCTCCATTCAATAAAAATACGTATCCGGTTTGCGGCTTAGAGTAATCCGGATCAGTGTCAAAGCTTGCATCGACGTAACCGTTTACGACGAGCTCTTTTTCACCTCCATAAATGAGAAACATATCCTTAGTCCTTTCCAGGTATTTCAGGATGTTCTTGACCGCTGTCCAGTGTTCCACTCCGGGATTACTTTGGTACCTCCCTGCTATGCTTATAGCAAGGCACACATCAGGTCTGGTACACATCATTGCATACTGAAGGAAATATGCCCCAGAGGCAATAATAAAGTTGTTATTTGTATATTTCCTTATATCATGATAAATGTTTAGTATTCATGCTAGAATAGTATTAAGCAGAAACTTAGTACATGTGTGAATACATAGACAAATAGTGTGTCAGTAGTATGCCTCTACTTGACTAGCTCGTTAGTCAAAGATGGTCAAGTTTCCTAGACATAGATATGAGTTGTCATTTGATAAACGGGATCACATCATTAGGGAATGATGTGATTAACTTGACCCATTCCATTAGCTTAGCACTTGATCGTTTAGTATGTTGCTATTGCTTTCTTCATGACTTATACATGTTCCCATGACTATGAGATTATGCAACTCCCGAATACCTGAGGAACACTTTGTGTGCTACCAAATGTCACAATGTAACTGGGTGATTATAAAGGTGCTCTACAAGTGTCTCCAATGGTGTTTGTTGAGTTGGCATAGATCGAGATTAGGATTTGTCACTCCGATTGTCGGAGAGGTATCACTGGGCCCTCTCGGTAATGCACATCACTATAAGCCTTGCAAGCAATGTGACTAATGAGTTAGTTATGGGATGATGCATTACGGAACGAGTAAAGAGACTTGCCGGTAATGAGATTGATGTAGGTATTGAGATAGCAACGACCGAATCTCGGGCAAGTAACATACCGATGACAAAGGGAACAACATATGGTGTTATGCGGTTTGACCGATAAAGATCATCTTAGGAGCCAATATGAGCATCTAGGTTCCGCTATTGGTTATTGGCCGGAGACGTGTCTCGGTTATGTCTACATAGTTCTCGAACCCGTAGGGTCCGCATGCTTAACGTTCAGTAACGATCGGTATTATGAGTTTATGTGTTTTGATGTACCGAAGGTATTTCGGAGTCCCGGATATGATCATGGACATGACGAGGAGTCTCGAAATGTCCGAGACATAAAGATCGATATATTGGATGACTATATTTGGACGGCAGAATGGTTTCGGGTGAGTTCGGGCATATACTGGAGTACCAGGAGGTTACCGGAACCCCTCGGGAGGTATATGGGCCTTATCGGGCCATAGTGGGAGAGAAGAGAGGGAGGCATAGGAGGGGGCGCACCCCCCTCAAGCCTAATCCAAATTGGGTGGGGGGCCGACCCCCCTTTCCTTCCCCCTCTCTCCAGCTTCCTTCCACTCCTAGTCCAACTAGGGAAGGGGGGAATCCTACTCTTGGTGGGAGTAGGTCTCCCCATGGGGCGCGCCATAGGAGGGTCGGCCCTCCCCCTCCTCCACTCCTTTATATACGGAGGAGGGGGCACCCCTTAGACACAAGTTGATCATTGATCTCTTAGCCGTGTGCGGTGCCCCCCTCCACCATAATCCACCTCGGTCATATCATCGTAGTGCTTAGGCGAAGCCCTGCGCCGGTAGCTTCATCATCACCGTCATCACACCGTCATGCTGACGAAGCTCTCCCTCGACACTCTGCTGGATCGTGAGTTTGTGGGATGTCATCGAGCTAAACCTGTGCAGATCGCAGAGGTGTCGTACGTTCGGTACTAGGATCGGTCAATCGTGAAGTCGTATGACTACATCAACCGCGTTGTCATAACGCTTCCGCTTACGGTCTACGAGGGTACGTGGACAACACTCTCCCCTCTCGTTGCTATGCATCACCATGTTCTTGCGTGTGCGTAGGAATTTTTTTGAAATTACTACGTTCCCCAACGATGGCATCAGAGCCAGGTTTATGCGTAGATGTTATGTGCAGGAGTAGAACACAAGTGAGTTGTGGGCGATAATAGTCAAACTGCTTACTAGCATGTCATACTTTGATTTGGCGGTATTGTTGGATGAAGCGGACCGGACCGACATTACGCGTACGCTTACGCGAGACTGGTTCTACCGACGCGCTTCGCTCACAGGTGGCTTGCGGGTGTCAGTTTCTCCAACTTTAGTTGGATCGAGTGCGGCTATGCCCGGTCCTTGTTGAAGGTTAAAATAGCACATACTTGATGAACAATCATTGTGGTTTTGATGTGTAGGTAAGAGCAATTCTTACTCAGCCTGTAGCAGTCGCGTAAAACTTGCAACTACAAAGTAGAGGACGTATAACTTGTTTTTGCAGGGCATGTTGTGATGTGATATGGTCAAGACATGATGCTAAATTTTATTGTATGAGATGATTATGTTTTGTAACAGAGTTATCGGCAACTGGTAGGAGCCATATGGTTGTCGCTTTATTGTATGCAATGCAATCACCCAGTAATTGTTTTACTTCACTAAACGGTAGCGATAGTCGTAGAAACAATAGTTGGCAAGATGACAACGATGCTACGATGGAGATCAAGGTATCACGCCGGTGACGATGGTGTCATGATGGTGCTTTGGAGATGGAGATCAAAGGCACAAGATGATGATGGCCATATCATATCACTTATATTGATTGCATGTGATGTTTATCCTTTATGCATCTTATTTTGCTTAGTTCGACTATAGCATTGTAAGATGATCTCGCACTAAATTTCAAGGTACAAGTGTTCTCCCTGAGTATGCACCATTGCGAAAGTTCATCGTGCCGACACACCACGTGATGATCGGGTGTGATAAGCTCTACATTCACATACAACGGGTGCAAACCAGTTTTGCACACGCAGAATAATCAGGTTAAACTTGATGAGCCTAGCATATGCAGATATGGCCTCGGAACACTAAGATCGAAAGGTCGAGCGTGAATCATATAGTAGATATGATCAACATAGTGATGTTCACCATTGAAAACTACTCCATCTCACGTGATGATTGGACATGATTTAGTTGATTTGGATCACGTGATCAATTAGATGATTAGAGGGATGTGTATCTAAGTGGGAGTTCTTAAGTAATATGATTAATTGAACTTTAATTTATCATGAACGTAGTACCTGATAGTATTTTGCATGTCTATGTTGTTGTAGATCAATGGCCCATGCTACTGTTCCTTTGAATTTTAATGCGTTCCATGGGAAAGCTAAGTTGAAAGATGATGGTAGCAATTACACGGACTGGGTCCATAACTTGAGGATTATCCTCATTGCTGCACAGAAGAATTACATCCTGGAAGCACCGCTAGGTGCAAGACCCGCTGCAGGAGCAACGCTGGACGTTGTGAACATCTGGCAGAGCAAAGCTGATGACTACTCTATAGTTTAGTGTGCCATGCTTTACGGCTTAGAACCGGGACTTCAACGGCGTTTTGAGTGTCATGGAGCATATGAGATGTTCCAGGAGTTGAAGTTAATATTTCAAGCAGATGCTCGGATTGAGAGATATGAAGTCTCCAATAAGTTCTATAGCTGCAAGATGGAGGAGAATGGTTCTGTCAGTGAACATATACTCAAAAAATGCCTGGGGTATAACAACCACTTGATTCAGCTGGGAGTTAATCTTCCTGATGATAGTGTCATTGACAGAATTCTTCAATCACTGCCACCAAGCTACAAGACTTTCGTGATGAACTATAATATGCAAGGGATGAACAAGACAATTCCCGAGCTCTTCGCAATGCTAAAGGCTGCAGAGGTAGAAATCAAGAAGGAGCGTCAAGTGTTGATGGTCAGCAAGACAACCAATTTCAAGAAAAAGGATAAAGGGAAGAAAGGGAACTTCAAGAAGAACGGCAAACAAGTTGCGTCTCAAGTGAAGAAGACCAAGTCTGGACCTAGGCCTACGACTGAGTGCTTCTACTGCAAAGGGACTGGTCACTGGAAGCGGAACTGCCCCAAGTATTTGGCGGATAAGAAGGATGGCAAGGTGAAGAAAGGTATATGTGATATACATGTTATTGATGTGTACCTTACTAATGCTCGTCGTAGCACCTGGATATTTCATACTAGTTCTGTTGCTAATATTTGCAACTCGAAATAGGGACTACGGATTAAGCAAAGATTGGCTAAGGACGAGGTGACAATGCGCGTGGGAAATGGTTCCAAAGTTGATGTGATCACGGTCGGCACGCAACCTCTACATCTACCTTCGGGATTAGTTTTAGACCTGAAAAATTGTTATTTGGTGCCAACGTTGAGCATGAACATTATATCTGGATCTTGTTTGATGTGAGATGGTTATTCATTTAAATCTGAGAATAATGGTTGTTCTATTTATATGAGTAATATCTTTTATGGTCATGCACCCTTGAAGAGTGGTCTATTTTTATTGAATCTCGATAGTAGTGACACACATATTCATAAGATTGAAGCTAAAAGATGTAGAGTTGATAATGATAGTGCAACTTATTCGTGGCACTGCCGTTTGGGTCATATTGGTGTAAAGCGCATGAATAAACTCCATTATGATGGAATTTTGGAATCACTTGATTATTAATCACTTAGTACTTGCGAACCATGCCTCATGGGGAAGATGACTAAAACTCCGTTCTCCAGAACAATGGAGCAAGCTACAGATTTGTTGGCAATCATACATACTGATGTATGTGGTCCGATGAATATTGAGGCACGCGGCGGGTATCATTATTTTCTCACCTTCACAGATGATTTGAGCAGATATGGGTATATCTACTTGATGAACATAACTCTGAAACATTTGAAAAGTTCAAAGAATTTCAGAGTGAAGTGGAAAATAATCGTAACAAGAAAATAAAGTTTCTACGATCTGATCATAGAGGAGAATATTTGAGTTACGAGTTTGGTCTTGATTTGAAACAATGCAAAATAGTTTCGCAACTCACGCCACCCAGAACACCACAGTGTAATGGTGTGTCCGAACGTCATAACCGCACTTTATTAGATATGGTGTGATCTATGATGTCTCTTACTGATTTACTTCTATCGCTTTGGGGTTATGCTTTAGAGATGGATGCATTCACGTTAAATAGGGCACCATCTAAATCCGTTGAGACGACGCCTTATGAATTGTGGTTTGCCAAGAAACCAAAGTTGTCGTTTCTGAAAGTTTGGGGCTGCTATGCTTATGTGAAAAAGCTTCAACCTGATAAGCTCGAACCCAAATTGGAGAAATGTGTCTTCATAGGATACCCAAAGGAAACTGTTGGGTACACCTTCTATCACAGATCCGAAGGCAAGACATTCATTGCTAAGAATGGATCCTTTCTAGAGAAGGAGTTTCTCTCAAAAGAAGTGAGTGGGAGGAAAGTAGAACTTGATGAGGTAACTGTACCTGCTCCCTTATTGGAAAGTAGTTCATCATAGAAATCAGTTCCTGTGATCCCCACACCAATTAGTGAGGAAGCTGATGATAATGATCATGAAACTTCAGATCAAGTTCCTACCGAACCTCGTAGGTCAACCAGAATAAGATCCGCACCAGAGTGGTACGGTAATCCTGTTCTGGAGGTCATGTTACTTGACCATGACGAACCTACGAACTATGAGGAAGTGATGATGAGCCCAGATTCCACGAAATGGCTTGAGGACATGAAATCTGAGATGGGATCCATGTATGAGAACAAAGTGTGGACTTTGGTTGACTTGCCCGATGAACGGCAAGCCATCGATAATAAATGGATCTTTAAGAAGAAGACTGACACTGACGGTAATGTTACTCTCTACAAAGCTCGACTTGTTGCGAAAGGTTTTCGACAAGTTCAAGGAGTTGACTACGCTGAGACCTTCTCACCCGTAGCGATGCTTCAGTCTGTCCGAATCATGTTAGCAATTGCTACATTTTATAATTATGAAATTTGGCAAATGGATGTAAAGACTACATTCCTGAATGGATTTCTGGAAGAAGAGTTGTATATGATGCAACCCGAAGGTTTTATCAATCCAAAAGATGCTAACAAAGTGTGCAAGCTCCAGCGCTCCATTTATGGACTGGTGCAAGACCTCTAGGAGTTGGAATAAACATTTTGATAGTGTAATCAAAGCATATGGTTTTATACAGACTTTTAGAGAAGCCTGTATTTACAAGAAACTGAGTGGGAGCTCTGTAGCATTTCTAATATTATATGTGGATGACATATTATTGACTGGAAATGATATAGAATTTCTGGATAGCATAAAAGGATACTTGAACGAGTTTTTCAATGAAAGACCTCGGTGAAGCTGCTTATATATTGGGCATTAAGATCTATAGAGATAGATCAACACGCTTAAATGGAATTTCACAAAGCACATACCTTGATAAAGTTTTGAAGAAGTTCAAAATGGATCAAGCAAAGAAAGGGTTCTTGCCTGTGTTACAAGGTGTGAAGTTGAGTCAGACTCAATGCCCGACCACTTCAGAAGATAGAGAGAAAATGAAAGATGTTCCCTATGCTTCAGCCATAGGCTCTATCATGTATGCAATGCTGTGTACCAGACCTGACGTGTGCCTTGCTATTAGTTTAGCAGGGAGGTACCCAAGTAATCTAGGAGTGGATCACTAGACAGCGGCCAAGAACATCCTGAAATACCTGAAAAGGACTAAGGATATGTTTCTCCTTTATGGAGGTGACAAAGAGGTCGCGTAAATGGTTACATCGATGCAAGATTTGACACTGATCCCGATGACTCTAAGTCACAAACCGTATACGTATTTATATTGAACAATGGAGCTGTAAGTTGGTGCAGTTCTAAGCAAAGCGTCGTGGTGGGATCTACGTGTGAAGCGGAGTACATAGCTACTTCGGAAGCAGCAAATGAAGGAGTCTGGATGAAGGAGTTCATATCCGAACTAGGTGTCATACCTAGTGCATCGGGTCCAATGAAAGACTTTTGTGACAATACTGGAGCCATTGCCTTGGCGAAGGAATCCAGATTTCACAAGAGAACCAAGCACATCAAGAGACGCTTCAATTCCATCCGTCATCAAGTGTGAGAAGGGGACATAAAGATTTGCAAGATACATACAGATCTGAATGTTGCAGACCAATCGACAAAGCCTCTCTCACGAGGAGAACATGGTCAGCACCAAGACTCCATGGGTGTTAGAATGATTATAATGTAATCTATATTATTGACTCTAGTGCAAGTGGGAGACTGAAGGAAATATGCCCTAGAGGCAATAATAAAGTTGTTATTTATATATTTCCTTATATCATGATAAATGTTTATTATTCATGCTAGAATTGTATTAACCGGAAACTAAGTACATGTGTGAATACATAGACAAGTAGAGTGTCACTAGTATGCCTCTACTTGACTAGCTCGTTAATCAAAGATGGTTAAGTTTCCTAGCCATAGACATGAGTTGTCATTTGATACACGGGATCACATCATTAGGAAATGATGTGATTGACTTGACCCATTCCGTTAGCTTAGCACTTGATCATTTAGTATGTTGCTATTGCTTTCTTCATGACTTATACATGTTCGTATGACTATGAGATTATGCAACTCCCGAATACCGGAGGAACACTTTGTGTGCTACCAAACATCACAACGTAACTGGGTGATTATAAAGGTACTCTACATGTGTCTCCGATGGTGTTTGTTGAGTTGGCATAGATCGAGATTAGGATTTGTCACTCTGATTGTCGGAGAGGTATCTCTGGGCCCTCTCGGTAATGCACATCACTATAAGCCTTGCAAGCAATGTGATTAGTGAGTTAGTCATGGGATGATGCATTACAGAACGAGTAAAGAGACTTGCCAGTGACGATATTGAACTAGGTATTGAGATACCGACGATTGAATCTCGGGCAAGTAACATACCGATGACAAAGGGAACAACGTATGTTGTTATGCGGTTTGACCGAGAAAGATCTTCGTAGAATATGTGGGAGCCAATATGAGCATCCGGTTCGCTATTGGTTATTGGCGGCGTGTCTCGGTCATGTCTACATAGTTCTTAAACCCGTAGGGTCCACACGCTTAGATTTCGTGACGATCGGTATTATGAGTTTATGTGTTTTGATGTACCGCAGTAGTTTGGAGTCTCGGATATCATCACGGACACGACGAGGAGTCTCGAAATGGTCGAGACGTAAAGATCTATATATTGGACGACTATATTTGGACGTCGGAATGGTTCCGGGTGAGTTCGGGCATATACCGGAGTACCGGGAGGTTACCGGAACCCCCCGGGAGGTATATGGGCCTTATTGGGCCATAGTGGGAGAGAAGAGAGGGAGGCATAGGAGGGGGCGCGCCCCCCTCAAGCCCAATCTAAATTGGGTGGGGGCCGGCCCCCCTTTCCTTCCCCCTCCCCCCTTCCTTCCACTCCTAGTCCAACTAGGGAAGGGCGGGAATCCTACTCCCGGTGGGAGTAGGACTCCCCATGGGGCGCGCCATAGGAAGGAGGGGGGCACCCCATAGACACAAGTTGATCATTGATCTCTTAGCCATGTGCGGTGGCCCCCTCCACCATAATCCACCTCGGTCATATCATTGTAGTGCTTAGGCAAAGCCTTGCGCCGGCAGCTTCATCATCACCGTCATCACGCTGTTGTGCTGACGTAGCTCTCCCTCGACACTCTGCTGGATCGTGAGTTCGTTGGATGTCACCGAGCTGAACGTGTGCAGATCGCGGAGGTGCCGTATGTTCGGTACTAGGATCGGTCGATCGTGAAGACATACAACTACATCAACCGCGTTGTCATAACGCTTTCGCTTACGGTCTACGAGGGTACATGGACAACACTCTCCCCTCTCGCTGCTATGCATCACCATGATCTTGCGTGTGCGTAGGATTTTTTTTTGAAATTACTATGTCCCCCAACACATACATGATAGAACCTATGGCTGAAGCATAGAGAATGACTTTCATTTTCTCTCTATCTTCTGCGGTGGTGGGCATTGAGTCGACTCAACTTCACACCTTGTAACACATGCAAGAACCCTTTCTTTGATTGATCCATTTTGAACTTCTTCAAAACTTTATCAAGGTATGTGCTTTGTGAAAGTCCCATTAAGGGTCTTGATCTATCTCTATAGATCTTGATGCCCAATATGTAAGCAGCTTCTCGATGTCTTTCATAGAAAACTCTTATTCAGGTATCCCTTTATGCTATCCAGAAATTCTATATCATTTCCAATCAACAATATGTCATCCACATATAATATCAGAAATGCTACAGAGCTCCCACTCACTTTATTGTAAATACAAGCTTCTCCAAAAGTCTGTATAAAACCATATGCTTTGATCACACTATCAAAGCATTTATTCCAACTCTGAGAGGCTTGCACTAGTCCATAAATGGATCGCTAGAGCTTGCACACTTTATTAGCACCTTTTGGATCGACAAAACCTTCTGGTTGCATCATATACAATTCTTCTTCTAGAAATCCATTCAGGAATGCAGTTTTGACATCCATCTGCCAAATTTCTTAATCATAAAATGCACCAATTGGTAACTTGATTCAGACAGACTTAAGCATCACTACAGGTGAGAAAGTCTCATCATAGTCAACTCCTTGAACTTGTCAAAAACCTTTTGCAACAAGTTGAGCTTTGTAAACAGTAACATTACTGTCTACGTCCGTCTTCTTTTTAAAGACCCATTTATTTTCTATGGCTTGCCGATCATCGGGCAAGTCCACCAAAGTCCACACTTTATTCTCATACATGGATCCCATCTCAGATTTCATGGCCTCTAGCCATATCGCCGAATCTGGGCTCATCATCACTTCCTCATAGTTCGTAGGTTCATCATGGTC
This sequence comes from Aegilops speltoides, assembly GCA_021437245.1. Lineage (NCBI taxonomy): Eukaryota > Viridiplantae > Streptophyta > Magnoliopsida > Poales > Poaceae > Aegilops > Aegilops speltoides. The sequence continues at coordinate 437,300,085 of CM038143.1, forward strand.
TAGTAACATGACTTCTAGAACAGGATTACCGTACCACTTTGGTGCGGATCTCACTCTGGAAGACCTATGAGGTTCGGTAGTAACTTGATCTGAAGTTTCACGATCATCATCATTAACTTCCTCACTAATTGGTGCAGGAATCACTGGAACTAATTTCTGTGATGAACTACTTTCCAATAAGGGAGAAGGTACAATTACCTCATCAAGTTCCACTTTCCTCCCACTCACATCTTTCGAGAGAAACTCCTTCTCTAGAAAGGATCCATTCTTAGCAACAAATATTTTGCCTTGGATCTATGATAGAAGGTGTACCCAACAGTTTCCTTTGGGTATCCTATGAAGACACACTTCTCGATTTGGGTTCGAGCTTATCAGGTTGAAGCTTTTTCACATAAGCATCGCAGCCCCAAACTTTAAGAAACGACAACTTTGGTTTCTTGCCAAACCACGCTTCATAAGGCGTCGTCTCAACGGATTTTAATGGTGCCCTATTTAAAGTGAATGCAGCCGTCTCTAAAGCATAACCCCAAAATGATAGCGGTAAATCAGTAAGAGACATCATAGATCACACCATATCCAATAAAGTACAGTTACAACGTTCGGACACACCATTTCATTGTGGTGTTCCAGGTGGCGTTTGATGACCCACAAGTATAGGGGCTCTATCGTAGTCCTTTCGATAAGTAAGAGTGTCGAACCCAACGAGGAGCAAAAGGAAATGACAAGCGGTTTTCAGTAAGGTACTCTCTGCAAGCACTAAAATTATCGACAACAGATAGTTTTGTGATAAGGTAATTTGTAACGGGTAACAAGCAACAAAAGTAAACAAGGTACAACAAGGTGGCCCAATCCTTTTTATAGCAAAGAACAAGCCTGGACAAACTCTTATATAAAGGAAAACGCTCCTGAGGACACATGGGAATTATCGTCAAGCTAGTTTTCATCACACATATGATTCGCGTTTGTTACTTTGATAATTTGATATGTGGGTGGACAGGTGCTTGGGTGCTTCCCTTCCTTGGACAAGCATCTCACTTATGATCAACTACTCCCGCAAGCATCCGCGACTATGAAAGAAGAATTAAGGTAAACCTAACCATATCATGAAACATATGGATCCAAATCAGCCCCTTACGAAGCAACGCATAAACTAGGGTTTAAGCTTATGTCACTCTAGCAACCCATCATCTACTTATTAATTCCCAATGCCTTCCCCTAGGCCCAAATAATGGTGAAGTGTCATGTAGTCGACGTTCACATAACACCACTAGAGGAAAGACAACATACACCCTATCAAAATATAGAACGGATACCAAATTCACATGACTACTTATAGCAAGACTTCTCCCATGTCCTCAGGAACAAACGTAACTACTCACAATTCATATTCATGCTCATAATCGAGAGGGTATTAATATGCATTAAGGATCTGAACATATAATCTTCCACCGAATAAACAAACTACCATCAACTACAAGGAGTAATCAACACAACTAGCAACCCACAGTACCAATCGAGGTTTGAGACAAAGATCGGATACAAGAGATGAACTAGGGTTTGAGAGGAGATGGTGCTGGTGAAGATGTTGATGGAGATTGACCCCTCCGATGAGAGGATCAATGGTGATGACGATGGTGATGATTTCCCCCCGGAGGGATGTTTCCCCAGAGACAGCTCACGGAGCCCTAGATTGGTTCTCGCCAATGTTCCGCCGAGAGGCAGCGGACTTCGTCCCGAAAGCTTCCTTCTGATTTTTTCCAGGACGAAAGACTTCATATAGCAAAAGATGGGCACCGGAGGCCTGCTAGGGGGCCCACAAGACAGGAAGCGCCTAGGGGGTGAGGCACGCCCCACCCTCATGGCCAGTGTGGGCCCCTCTGGTTGATTCTTTCGCCAAGATTTTTATTAATTCCAAAACGTGCCTCCGTGAAGTTTCGGACTTTTGGAGTTGTGCGAATAGGTCTCTAATATTTGCTCCTTTTCCAGCCCAGAATTCCAGCCGCCGGCACTCCCTCTTCATGTAAACCTTGTAACATAAGAGAGAAAAGGCATAAGTATTGTGACATAGTGTGGAATAACAGCCCATAATGCAATAAATATCAATATCAAAGCATGATGCAAAATGGACGTATCAACTCCCTCAAGCTTAGACCTCGCTTGTCCTCAAGCGGAAGCCGAAATCGAAAAATATGTCCACATGTTTTAGAGATGGAGGTTCATATCAAGATTTTGTGCATCCAACCATAAAAGCACATGACAACCTCTGCTTCCGCTTTGGGGTTATGCTTTAGAGTTTGGTCTTGATTTGAAACAATGCAAAATAGTTTCGCAACTCACGCCACCCAGAACACCACAGTGTAATGGTGTGTCCGAACGTCATAACCGCACTTTATTAGATATGGTGTGATCTATGATGTCTCTTACTGATTTACTTCTATCGCTTTGGGGTTATGCTTTAGAGATGGATGCATTCACGTTAAATAGGGCACCATCTAAATCCGTTGAGACGACGCCTTATGAATTGTGGTTTGCCAAGAAACCAAAGTTGTCATTTCTGAAAGTTTGGGGCTGCTATGCTTATGTGAAAAAGCTTCAACCTGATAAGCTCGAACCCAAATTGGACAAATGTGTCTTCATAGGATACCCAAAGGAAACTGTTGGGTACACCTTCTATCACAGATCCGAAGGCAAGACATTCATTGCTAAGAATGGATCCTTTCTAGAGAAGGAGTTTCTCTCAAAAGAAGTGAGTGGGAGGAAAGTAGAACTTGATGAGGTAACTGTACCTGCTCCCTTATTGGAAAGTAGTTCATCATAGAAATCAGTTCCTGTGATCCCCACACCAATTAGTGAGGAAGCTGATGATAATGATCATGAAACTTCAGATCAAGTTCCTACCGAACCTCGTAGGTCAACCAGAATAAGATCCGCACCAGAGTGGTACGGTAATCCTGTTCTGGAGGTCATGTTACTTGACCATGACGAACCTACGAACTATGAGGAAGTGATGATGAGCCCAGATTCCACAAAATGGCTTGAGGACATGAAATCTGAGATGGGATCCATGTATGAGAACAAAGTGTGGACTTTGGTTGACTTGCCCGATGAACGGCAAGCCATCGATAATAAATGGATCTTTAAGAAGAAGACTGACACTGACGGTAATGTTACTCTCTACAAAGCTCGACTTGTTGCGAAAGGTTTTCGACAAGTTCAAGGAGTTGACTACGCTGAGACCTTCTCACCCGTAGCGATGCTTCAGTCTGTCCGAATCATGTTAGCAATTGCTACATTTTATAATTATGAAATTTGGCAAATGGATGTAAAGACTACATTCCTGAATGGATTTCTGGAAGAAGAGTTGTATATGATGCAACCCAAGGTTTTATCAATCCAAAAGATGCTAACAAAGTGTGCAAGCTCCAGCGCTCCATTTATGGATGGTGCAAGACCTCTCGGAGTTGGAATAAACATTTTGATAGTGTAATCAAAGCATATGGTTTTATCATGCACTTTTAGAGAAGCCTGTATTTACAAGAAACCGAGTGGGAGCTCAGAGCATTTCTAATATTATATGTGGATGACATATTATTGATTGGAAATGATATAGAATTTCTGGATAGCATAAAAGGATACTTGAACGAGTTTTTCAATGAAAGACCTCGGTGAAGCTGCTTATATATTGGGCATTAAGATCTATAGAGATAGATCAACACGCTTAAATGGAATTTCACAAAGCACATACCTTGATAAAGTTTTGAAGAAGTTCAAAATGGATCAAGCAAAGAAAGGGTTCTTGCCTGTGTTACAAGGTGTGAAGTTGAGTCAGACTCAATGCCCGACCACTTCGAAGATAGAGAGAAATGAAAGATGTTCCTATGCTTCAGCCATAGGCTCTATCATGTATGCAATGTTGTGTACCAGACTGACGTGTGCCTTGCTATTAGTTTAGCAGGGAGGTACCCAAGTAATCTAGGAGTGGATCACTAGACAGCGGCCAAGAACATCCTGAAATACCTGAAAAGGACTAAGGATATGTTTCTCCTTTATGGAGGTGACAAAGAGGTCGCGTAAATGGTTACATCGATGCAAGATTTGACACTGATCCCGATGACTCTAAGTCACAAACCGTATAATGTATTTATATTGAACAATGGAGCTGTAAGTTGGTGCAGTTCTAAGCAAAGCGTCGTGGTGGGATCTACGTGTGAAGCGGAGTACATAGCTACTTGGAAGCAAAGAAATGAAGGAGTCGGATGAAGGAGTTCATATCCGAACTAGGTGTCATACCTAGTGCATCGGGTCCAATGAAAGACTTTTGTGACAATATCGAGCCATTGCCTTGGCGAAGGAATCCAGATTTCACAAGAGAACCAAGCACATCAAGAGACGCTTCAATTCCATCCGTCATCAAGTGTGAGAAGGGGACATAAAGATTTGCAAGATACATACAGATCTGAATGTTGCAGACCAATCGACAAAGCCTCTCTCACGAGGAGAACATGGTCAGCACCAAGACTCCATGGGTGTTAGAATGATTATAATGTAATCTATATTATTGACTCTAGTGCAAGTGGGAGACTGAAGGAAATATGCCCTAGAGGCAATAATAAAGTTGTTATTTATATATTTCCTTATATCATGATAAATGTTTATTATTCATGCTAGAATTGTATTAACCGGAAACTAAGTACATGTGTGAATACATAGACAAGTAGAGTGTCACTAGTATGCCTCTACTTGACTAGCTCGTTAATCAAAGATGGTTAAGTTTCCTAGCCATAGACATGAGTTGTCATTTGATACACGGGATCACATCATTAGGGAATGATGTGATTGACTTGACCCATTCCGTTAGCTTAGCACTTGATCATTTAGTATGTTGCTATTGCTTTCTTCATGACTTATACATGTTCGTATGACTATGAGATTATGCAACTCCCGAATACCGGAGGAACACTTTGTGTGCTACCAAACATCACAACGTAACTGGGTGATTATAAAGGTACTCTACATGTGTCTCCGATGGTGTTTGTTGAGTTGGCATAGATCGAGATTAGGATTTGTCACTCTGATTGTCGGAGAGGTATCTCTGGGCCCTCTCGGTAATGCACATCACTATAAGCCTTGCAAGCAATGTGATTAGTGAGTTAGTCATGGGATGATGCATTACAGAACGAGTAAAGAGACTTGCCAGTAACGATATTGAACTAGGTATTGAGATACCGACGATTGAATCTCGGGCAAGTAACATACCGATGACAAAGGGAACAACGTATGTTGTTATGCGGTTTGACCGAGAAAGATCTTCGTAGAATATGTGGGAGCCAATATGAGCATCCAGGTTCTGCTATTGGTTATTGGCCGAAAACGTGTCTCGGTCATGTCTACATAGTTCTTAAACCCGTAGGGTCCACACGCTTAGATTTCGGTGACGATCGGTATTATGAGTTTATGTGTTTTGATGTACCGCAGGTAGTTTGGAGTCTCGGATATCATCACGGACACGACGAGGAGTCTCGAAATGGTCGAGACGTAAAGATCTATATATTGGACGACTATATTTGGACGTCGGAATGGTTCCGGGTGAGTTCGGGCATATACCGGAGTACCGGGAGGTTACCGGAACCCCCCGGGAGGTATATGGGCCTTATTGGGCCATAGTGGGAGAGAAGAGAGGGAGGCATAGGAGGGGGCGCGCCCCCCTCAAGGCCAATCTAAATTGGGTGGGGGCCGGCCCCCCTTTCCTTCCCCCTCCCCCCTTCCTTCCACTCCTAGTCCAACTAGGGAAGGACGGGAATCCTACTCCCGGTGGGAGTAGGACTCCCCATGGGGCGCGCCATAGGAAGGAGGGGGGCACCCCATAGACACAAGTTGATCATTGATCTCTTAGCCATGTGCGGTGGCCCCCTCCACCATAATCCACCTCGGTCATATCATTGTAGTGCTTAGGCAAAGCCTTGCGCCGGTAGCTTCATCATCACCGTCATCACGCTGTTGTGCTGACGTAGCTCTCCCTCGACACTCTGCTGGATCGTGAGTTCGTTGGATGTCACCGAGCTGAACGTGTGCAGATCGCGGAGGTGCCATATGTTCGGTACTAGGATCGGTCGATCGTGAAGACATACAACTACATCAACCGCGTTGTCATAACGCTTTCGCTTACGGTCTACGAGGGTACATGGACAACACTCTCCCCTCTCGCTGCTATGCATCACCATGATCTTGCGTGTGCGTAGGATTTTTTTTGAAATTACTATGTCCCCCAACACATACATGATAGAACCTATGGCTGAAGCATAGAGAATGACTTTCATTTTCTCTCTATCTTCTGCAGTGGTCGGGCATTGAGTCTGACTCAACTTCACACCTTGTAACACATGCAAGAACCCTTTCTTTGATTGATCCATTTTGAACTTCTTCAAAACTTTATCAAGGTATGTGCTTTGTGAAAGTCCCATTAAGGGTCTTGATCTATCTCTATAGATCTTGATGCCCAATATGTAAGCAGCTTCTCCGACGTCTTTCATAGAAAACTCTTATTCAGGTATCCCTTTATGCTATCCAGAAATTCTATATCATTTCCAATCAACAATATGTCATCCACATATAATATCAGAAATGCTACAGAGCTCCCACTCACTTTATTGTAAATACAAGCTTCTCCAAAAGTCTGTATAAAACCATATGCTTTGATCACACTATCAAAGCATTTATTCCAACTCTGAGAGGCTTGCACTAGTCCATAAATGGATCGCTAGAGCTTGCACACTTTATTAGCACCTTTTGGATCGACAAAACCTTCTGGTTGCATCATATACAATTCTTCTTCCGTAAATCCATTCAGAATGCAGTTTTGACATCCATCGCCAAATTTCTTAATCATAAAATGCACCAATTGGTAACTTGATTCAGACAGACTTAAGCATCACTACAGGTGAGAAAGTCTCATCATAGTCAACTCCTTGAACTTGTCAAAAACCTTTTTCAACAAGTTGAGCTTTGTAAACAGTAACATTACTGTCTACGTCCGTCTTCTTTTTAAAGACCCATTTATTTTCTATGGCTTGCCGATCATCGGGCAAGTCCACCAAAGTCCACACTTTATTCTCATACATGGATCCCATCTCAGATTTCATGGCCTCTAGCCATATCGCCGAATCTGGGCTCATCATCGCTTCCTCATAGTTCGTAGGTTCATCATGGTCTAGTAACATGACTTCTAGAACAGGATTACCGTACCACTTTGGTGCGGATCTCACTCTGGAAGACCTATGAGGTTCGGTAGTAACTTGATCTGAAGTTTCACGATCATCATCATTAACTTCCTCACTAATTGGTGCAGGAATCACTGGAACTAATTTCTGTGATGAACTACTTTCCAATAAGGGAGAAGGTACAATTACCTCATCAAGTTCCACTTTCCTCCCACTCACATCTTTCGAGAGAAACTCCTTCTCTAGAAAGGATCCATTCTTAGCAACAAATATTTTGCCTTCGGATCTATGATAGAAGGTGTACCCAACAGTTTCCTTTGGGTATCCTATGAAGACACACTTCTCCGATTTGGGTTCGAGCTTATCAGGTTGAAGCTTTTTCACATAAGCATCGCAGCCCCAAACTTTAAGAAACGACAACTTTGGTTTCTTGCCAAACCACAGTTCATAAGGCGTCGTCTCAACGGATTTTAATGGTGCCCTATTTAAAGTGAATGCAGCCGTCTCTAAAGCATAACCCCAAAATGATAGCGGTAAATCAGTAAGAGACATCATAGATCACACCATATCCAATAAAGTACAGTTACAACGTTCGGACACACCATTTCATTGTGGTGTTCCAGGTGGCGTTTGATGACCCACAAGTATAGGGGCTCTATCGTAGTCCTTTCGATAAGTAAGAGTGTCGAACCCAACGAGGAGCAAAAGGAAATGACAAGCGGTTTTCAGTAAGGTACTCTCTGCAAGCACTAAAATTATCGACAACAGATAGTTTTGTGATAAGGTAATTTGTAACGGGTAACAAGCAACAAAAGTAAACAAGGTACAACAAGGTGGCCCAATCCTTTTTATAGCAAAGAACAAGCTGGACAAACTCTTATATAAAGGAAAACGCCCACGAGGACACATGGGAATTATCGTCAAGCTAGTTTTCATCACACATATGATTCGCGTTTGTTACTTTGATAATTTGATATGTGGGTGGACAGGTGCTTGGGTGCTTCCCTTCCTTGGACAAGCATCTCACTTATGATCAACTACTCCCGCAAGCATCCGCGACTATGAAAGAAGAATTAAGGTAAACCTAACCATATCATGAAACATATGGATCCAAATCAGCCCTTACGAAACAACGCATAAACTAGGGTTTAAGCTTATGTCACTCTAGCAACCCATCATCTACTTATTAATTCCCAATGCCTTCCCCTAGGCCCAAATAATGGTGAAGTGTCATGTAGTCGACGTTCACATAACACCACTAGAGGAAAGACAACATACACCCTATCAAAATATAGAACGGATACCAAATTCACATGACTACTTATAGCAAGACTTCTCCCATGTCCTCAGGAACAAACGTAACTACTCACAATTCATATTCATGCTCATAATCAGAGGGGTATTAATATGCATTAAGGATCTGAACATATAATCTTCCACCGAATAAACAAACTACCATCAACTACAAGGAGTAATCAACACAACTAGCAACCCACAGGTACCAATCTGAGGTTTGAGACAAAGATCGGATACAAGAGATGAACTAGGGTTTGAGAGGAGATGGTGCTGGTGAAGATGTTGATGGAGATTGACCCCCTCCCGATGAGAGGATCAATGGTGATGACGATGGTGATGATTTCCCCCTCCCGGAGGGATGTTTCCCCCGCAGAACAGCTCCGCCGGAGCCCTAGATTGGTTCTGCCAATGTTCCGCCTCGAGACGACGGCACTTCGTCCCGAAAGCTTCCTTCTGATTTTTTCCAGGACGAAAGACTTCATATAGCAAAAGATGGGCACCGGAGGCCTGCTAGGGGGCCCACAAGACAGGGAAGCGCGCCTAGGGGGGTAGGGCACGCCCCCACCCTCATGGCCAGGGTGTGGGCCCCCTCTGGTTGATTCTTTCGCCAGTATTTTTTATTAATTCCAAAACGTGCCTCCGTGAAGTTTCAGGACTTTTGGAGTTGTGCAGAATAGGTCTCTAATATTTGCTCCTTTTCCAGCCCAGAATTCCAGCCGCCGGCACTCCCTCTTCATGTAAACCTTGTAACATAAGAGAGAAAAGGCATAAGTATTGTGACATAGTGTGGAATAACAGCCCATAATGCAATAAATATCAATATCAAAGCATGATGCAAAATGGACGTATCAACTCCCTCAAGCTTAGACCTCGCTTGTCCTCAAGCGGAAGCCGAAATCGAAAAATATGTCCACATGTTTTAGAGATGGAGGTGTCGATAAAATAAAATACGGACATGAGGGCATCATGATCATTCTTGAAATAGCAACATATAGATATGTATGACTTCTTATGCTAAAGTAACAATCTATTCACAGTGTCAAGTATGAATCAGAAACTTCATTGAAAACTAAAAAACTATAATCTCGTTCATTGAAGCAATTGCAATTTATCATAACATCGGAAAGAGTAAATATAAGAGCTTTTCAACAAGTCCACATACTCAACTATCATTTAGTCTTTCACAATTGCTAACACTCATGCAATACTTATGGGTATGGAGTTTGAATCGGACACAGAGAAAGATATGGGCTTATAGTGTTGCCTCCCAACCTTTTACCTCAAGGGTAATGTCAACAATAATAGTTTATGATAACTTACATCCAATTGGATATATATATATATATATATATATATATATATATATATATATATATATATATATAGGATATTTCCAACACAATGTGTTTGCCAAAGCATAAAATGTAAAAAGGAAAGGTGAAGATCACCATGACTCTTGCATAAGACATAAGAAAAAAAATAAAAGATAGGCCCTTCGCAGAGGGAAGCAGAGGTTGTCATGTGCTTTTATGGTTGGATGCACAAAATCATACATATTTAAAGAGCAATTTTTATTGCTTGTAACAATGACAACTTACTTGAAGGATCTTACTCAATCCATAGGTAGATATGGTGGACTCTCATGGCAAACTGGGTTTAAGGATATTTGGAAGAACAAGTAGTATATCTACTTGGTGCAAAGAATTTGGTGAGGGGGAAAGGCAAGCTCAACATGTTGGATGATCCATGACAATTTACTTTATTTCGGATATAAGAAAACATAACCCATTATGTTGTCTTCCTTGTCCAACATCAACTTTTTAGCATGTCATATTTTAATGAGTGCTCACAATCATAAAAGATGTCCAAGATAGTATATTTATATGTGAGAACCTCTCTTTCTTTATTAATCCTATTAATTGCAACGATGACCAAAGCTATGTTTGTCAACTCTCAACAACTTTTATTCACCATACTCTTTATATGTGAAGTCATTACTCTCCATAAGATCAATATGATCTCGTTATTTCTTTTTGTTCTCTCTTTTCTCTTTAATTCCCTCAAGAGCATAATAGGATAATCAAGCCCTTGACTCAACACTAATCTTTATTATATATATGGCTCACGGACTCGATTACATAGAAGGATCATAAAGCAAAACTCAAAACTAAATCATACTAAAACTTTATTCTAATAGATCAAGATATTACCAAAAGGATCGAACTAAGAAAAATGATAAAGATAGGTGTGTGATGGTGATACAATACCGGGGCACCTCCCCCAAGCTTGGCAGTTGCCAAGGGGAGTGCCCATACCCATGTTTTTTTGTCTCTTTCTTCGGAGGTGGTGATGGTAGAGTTGTTGATGATGTAGGCTTGTCGTCCATCTTCCAAGGCATAGGCTCACCATCATAAAAGGATGATCGAGTCTCCGGGATCCTCAAATTTGCAGCCAAACTCATCCTCTTGAATCTATATTCATACTCACAGTTTTTGTTTTGCAGGTCATAGATCTGGGCCTGGAGGTGCTCGATTTTCTCGTGAAGCTTGAAGATGGTCTCCCCAATGTTCTTGACATCTAGCTTGTGGTTGTTGGTGAACTCCGTGATCATTATGTGGTTGGCGTCGAGTCCGCGTTCCACCATCTCCTGGCACTTGAAAACTTGTTGCTCCATTGCTTCGAGCCTTGTCTCCGTGCTTCTGGTCCTCCTTGGTCCCTCAACATCGCGGATGTGCAGCAACCCCTCATGCATCTCAATGGTTTGAGGATGTTGCAGCACTTCTGCGAGGTAGGGGTTGATGAACTTCTCGAAGAACTTGTCCTTAGGGGCGCTTGGAGACGTCATGGTGATCTAGATCTATCAGAAAAACAGCTCGAAACAAAGACAGAGGATATTTGTGTGATACAATGGTCAAAACCTTCGGGAGATTATATAATGAATTTTTACCGACCAAAAGAAGTATCATGCAAGAAAACGGAGTCCGGAGTGCACATGAGGTGCCCACGAGGCAGGGGGCGCGCCCAGGGGGTAGGGCGCACCCTCCACCCTCGTGGATGCCTCGTGTCTCTTTCGGACTACTTCTTATTTTCCTAATTTTTTAATATTCCAAAACGGAGAAAAAATGCTATTAGAACTCTTTGGGAATCGGTTTACTTACCGTACCACATACCTATTCCTTTTCGGAGTCTGAAACGTTCTGGAAAGTGTCCCTTATGTATTCCTCCGGGGTTACGGTTTTAATAACATTGGTTTCAACATTTATGTGATTACCTGAGATATAATGTTTGATTCTTTGACTGTTCACCACCTTCGGATTTGTGCCTTCGAAGTTGTTGATTTTTATGGCACCGGAATGATAGACCTCCTCGATAACGTAAGGGCCTTCCCATTTAGAGAGAAGTCTTCCTGCAAAAAATCTTAAACGAGAGTTCTATAGCAAGACATAATCACCTACATTAAACTCACGCTTTTGTATCCTTTTGTCATGCCATCTTTTGACTTTTTCTTTAAACAGTTTGGCGTTTTCATACGCCTGGGTTCTCCACTCATCAAGTGAGATAATGTCAAATAGTATCTTCTCACCGACATGTTTAAAATCATATTTGAGCTCTTTAATGGCCCAATACGCCTTATGTTCTAGTTCAACAGGTAAGTGACAAGCTTTTCCGTAAACCATTTTATAAGGAGACATACCCATATGATTTTTATATGCAGTTCTATAGGCCCATAATGCATCATCAAGTTTCTTGGACCAATTCTTTCTAGATCTATTAACAGTCTTTTGCAAAATTAATTTGAGCTCTCTATTACTCAGTTCTACTTGCCCACTAGACTGTGGGTGATATGGAGATGCAATTCTATGATTAACATCATATTTAGCAAGCATTTTACGGAAAGCACCATGAATAAAATGTGAACCACCAATAGTCATTAAGTATCTAGGGACTCCAAACCTCGGAAAAATAACTTCTTTGAGCATATTAATAGAGGTGTTATGATCAACACTACTCGTTGGAATAGCTTCTACCCACTTAGTAATGTAATCAACATCAACTAAAACATGTGTATACCCATTAGAGGAAGGAAACGGTCCCATATAATCAAAGCCCCAAACATCAAATGGTTCGATAACAAGTGAATAATTCATAGGCATTTCTTGACGTCTACTAATATTACCAATTCTTTGACATTCATCACAAGACAAGACAAACTTACGAGCATCTTTGAAGAGAGTAGGCCAATAAAAACCGGATTGCAATACCGTATGTGCAGTTCTATCTCCAGCGTGGTGTCCTCCATAAGCCTCGGAGTGACACTTCCGTAGGATATGTTCCTGTTCATGCTTAGGTACACAACGTCTAATAACACCATCTACTCCTTTATAAAGGTGTGGGTCATCCCAGAAGTAATGTCTTAAATCATAGAAAAACTTTTTCTTTCGCTGGTATGTGAAACTTTGATGTCCTTAGGACACGACATCTTTTCAATAGCATCGACTTTAGCTTTATCAATATCAATACCTCTTTCAGAAATTTTATGCCCCAAGACAATACCTTCATTAACCATAAAGTGGCACTTCTCCCAATTCAAGACAAGATTAGTTTCTTCGCATCTCTGCAAAACTCGATCAAGGTTGCTCAAGCAATCGTCAAAAGAAGTTCCATACACGGAAAAATTATCCATGAAAACCTCAACAATCTTTTCACAAAAATTAGAGAATATAGCCATCATGCATCTTTGAAAGGTGGCAGGTGCATTAGATAAACCAAAAGGCATACGTCTATAAGCAAAGGTACCAAAAGTGCAAGTAAAAGTGGTCTTATCCTGATCCTCTTTTGACACAGGTATTTGAGAGAAACCAGAATAACTATCTAGAAAGCAAAAATGGGTATGTTTAGATAATCTTTCTAGCATTTGATCAATAAAAGGTAAAGGGTAATGATCTTTTCTAGTAGCTTTATTTAATTTGCGAAAATCAATTACCATCCTATAACCTGTAACAATTCTTTGTGGGATCAATTCATCTTTATCATTAGGAACAATAGTAATACCTCCCTTCTTAGGGACACAATGGATAGGACTTACCCACTAACTATCAGCAACGGGATAAATTATACCTGCCTCCAGAAGCTTTAGTATTTCTTTTCTTACCACTTCTTTCATTTGAGGATTTAACCGTCTTTGGTGATCAACAACCGGTTTAGCGTCTTTCTCCAATTTTATCTTGTGTTGGCATAGAGTGGGACTAATGCCCTTAAGGTCATCAAGAGTATATCCAATATCAACACGATGCTTCTTCAGAGTTTTCAATAATTTCTCCTCTTCCTGCTCTAAAAGGTTAGCACTAATAATAACAGGATATATCTTCTTTTCATTAGGATAAGCATATTTAAGAGTATCAGGTAATGGTTTAAGCTCAAACACGGGATCACCCTTGGGTGGTGGAGGATCCCCTAGGATTTCAAGAGGCAAGTTGTGTTTCAAAATAGGTTCCTGTTTAAAGAATACTGCATCTATTTCCCTTCTTTCATTCATAAACATATCATTTTCATGGTCTAGCAAATATTGTTCTAAAGGATCATTAGGAGGCACGGCAATAGAAGCAAGACCAATAAGTTCATCCTTACTAGGCAATTCTTTATCATGGGGTTGTTATGAAATTTAGCAAAGTTAAAGTCATGAGACATATCCCCTAACCCAATTGTAACAATATCCTTTTCGCAATCTATCCTAGCATTAACAATATTCAAGAAGGGTCTACCAAATATAATGGGACAAAAGTCATCTTGTGGGGAACCAAGAACAAGAAAATCAGCAGGATATTTAACTTTCCCGCACAAGACTTCAACATCTCTAACAATCCCAACTGGTGAAATAGTATCTCTATTGGCAAGATTAATTGTAATATCAATGCCTTCTAACTCAGCAGGGGCAATATCATGCATAATTTCTTCGTATAAAGAATGAGGTATTGCACTCACACTAGCACCCATATCACATAAGCCATGATAGCAATGATCTCCTATTTTAACGGAAATAACAGGCATGCCTACAATAGGTCTATGTTTATTTTTAGTATCGGGTCTAGCAATTTTAGTAGCTTCATCACAGAAGTAAATAACATGCCCATCAATATTATTGGCCAAGAGATCTTTAACCATAGCAATACTAGGTTCAACTTTAATTTGCTCAAGGGTGCAGGTGTTCTAGTATTACTCTTACGAACCACAGTTGAAGCTTTAGCATGATCCTTTATTTTAACAAGGAAAGGTGGTTTCTCAATATAAGCGGTAGGAACAATAGGATCGACATTATAAGTGATAGTCTTATCTTCAAGTTTAATAGGTTCAACTACTTTTACTTCAATGGGAGGATGATATTCAAACCACTTCTCCATAGGGAGATCGACATGAGTAGCAAATGATTCACAGAAAGAAGCTACGATCTCAGAGTCAAGTCCATATTTAGTGCTAAATTCATAGAAAACATCGGTATCCATAAAAGATTTAACACAATCAAACTTAGGTGTCATACCTGACTCCTTACCTTCATCGAGATTCCAATCTTCAGAGTTGCGCCCATCTGAATTCAATAGTCTTCATCATAAAAGAACCAGTACAAGAAGTATCGAGCATGGAGCGATTGGTGAGAGAAAGCCGAGCATATTTTTTTTGAATAATAATTTCTCTTGAGAGCTCATGATTGGAGCATGAATATAACATTGACTTAAGCCTCCCCCAAGCTTGGGCGATGCTTTCTCCTTCGCGAGGCCTAAAATTATATGTATAATTACGGTCACGATGAACCTGATGCATAGGATAAAACTTCGGATGAAATTCCAATTTCAATTGGTTGTAGTTCCATGACCCCGTATCATCACATAGCCTAAACCATGTCAATGCCTCTCCCTTCAAAGATAGAGGGAAGACCTTCTTCTTGATAACATCCTCGGGCATACATGCAAGCTTAAATAATCCACAAACTTCATCCACATAGATTAGGTGCAAATCGGGATGCAATGTTCCATCTCCTGTAAAGGGATTAGCTAGCAATTTCTCTATCATACCCGAAGGAATTTCAAAGTAAACATTTTCAGTAGATTCAGTAGCTTGAGGAGCAACTCTTTGCTCTACTGGTCGGGGTGAAGATACCCCGAACAATCCCCTCAAAGGATTACTTTCCATAGTAACAAGTGACAATAAATTTCAGCACACTATATAAATTTTTCCTTACCAATTTAGACTTACCAAAGGCGCTTCACTCCCCGGTAACGGCGCCAGAAAGAGTCTCGACGACCCACAAGTATATGGGATCTATCATAGTCATTTCGATAAGTAAGAGTGTCGAACCCAATGAGGAGCAGAAAGAAATCACAAGCGGTTTCGAGTAAGGCATTCTCTGCCAGCACTAAAATTATCGATAACAAATAGTTTTGTGATAGGGATGACACTGATGCACAGAGATTAGACTATTTGAGGTCTGGTCGCTACAATGGATCGCAGGTGAACCAGGACACAACAGCCACCAGGACCCTCAGGACGGCGGACCCCCCTCAGGAGCGTGAAGGACATTGGGAGCAGCATGGGGGAAGCCTAGCGGCAGGGCCTTCCTCGCGCTGCGCGGAGCAGGGTCCTACCTGGAGGTAGTTTCCCTGCCGAGGAAGGTGCCGACAAGCTCTTCTTGTCGGCTTCGGTCGCCGAGGATGCCGCCAACGTCCCCTTGCCCCCTTGGTCTTGTCCTGGTTTCTGGTCTCCCCAACGATGGTCAGGGGTGGCGCACGGCGGGGTCCTCGTCGGGCGACATGAAGCAAAGCTCCAGCCTGTGAAGGTCTCCGCCGTGACACTCTCACGTAATAATGAGTGGGGCTGTACACACCCCGGAGTCTCCTGAGTGCCGCCCTGGGGCCTCACGGGGGCTCCCACCCACGTCCTAGTGGAAGCACCATGCTCCGTGTTGGCCGTCGACACTGTCCCCTATGACTATGCCCAGCCAGTGGAAGCACTTAGCTCCGCGCTGGTGGGAAGACCCAAGACAGAAGACTGAAGACCAGCTAGGCGCCAGACACGGCCGTCTGCATTTTGCCTCCTTTTTTGTACTTGCTTTCCGACTTTTTGAAGCAGTTTGTTTTTCATGCGTTTATAAAAAATGGGGGGGGGGGAGTTTTTCTCGTTCGTGCCGCTCTCTTGCCTTCAGTTCTTGCATTCTTTTTGGAGCTTGTGACCGCCACCCTGCGCTCAAGCGCCTCGCGAGCGGGGGCTGGGTACGGTGTACGCACTGGTGCCGAACGCCCCTAGGGGCTCAAGGGTGCAGTCGCCCCGCGCGCCCACCTCGCCACGGTCTGGCAGTTGGCTCCTCACGAGGCACTCTTCGGCAGGCGGGCAGGCCCCTCGAGAAGCACAGAACCTCGCGAGCCCGTAGCAGGCTCACCTCAGGTGAAGGGGCTTGGCCGCGACGCCAGGCCCCACTCAAGTGTTTGAAATGTGCCCTAGAGGCAATAATAAAATGGTTATTATTGTATTTCCTTGTTCATGATAATTGTCTATTGTTCATGCTATAATTGTATTAACTGGAAATCGTAATACATGTGTGAATACATAGACCACAACATGTCCCTAGTGAGCCTCTAGTTGACTAGCTCGTTGATCAACAGATGGTCATGGTTTCCTGACCATGGACATTGGATGTCATTGATAATGGGATCACATCATTAGGAGAATGATGTGATGGACGAGACCCAATCCTAAGCATAGCACAAGATCGTGTAGTTCATTTGCTAAAGATTTTCTAATGTCAAGTATCATTTCCTTAGACCATGAGATTGTGTAACTCCCTGATACCGTAGGAGTGCTTTGGGTGTACCAAACGTCACAACGTAACTGGGTGGCTATAAAGGTGCACTACGGGTATCTCCGAAAGTGTTTGTTGGGTTGGCATGAATCGAGACTGGGATTTGTCACTCCGTATGACGGAGAGGTATCTCTGGGCCCACTCGGTAATGCATCATCATAATGAGCTCAATGTGACTAAGTAGTTAGTCACGGGATCATGCATTATGGAACGAGTAAAGTGACCTATCGGTAACGAGATTGAACGAGGTATTGGGATACCGACGATCGAATCTCGGGCAAGTAACATACCGATTGACAAAGGGAATTGCATATGGGATTGCTTGAATCCTTGACATCGTGGTTCATCCGATGAGATCACCGTGGAACATGTGGGAGCCAACATGGGTATCCATATCCTGCTGTTTGTTATTGACCGGAGAACGTCTCGGTCATGTCTGCATGGTTCCCGAACCCGTAGGGTCTACACACTTAAGGTTCGGTGACGCTAGAGTTGTTATGGGAAATAGTATGTGGTTACCGAAGGTTGTTCGGAGTCCCGGATGAGATCCCGGACATGATGAGGAGCTCCAGAATGGTCCGGAGGTGAATATCGGTATATTGGACGAAGGGTATTAGAGTCCGGAATTGTTCCGGGGGTACCAGGTGATGACCAACGTGTCCGAAAGGGGTTTCGGAGGCCCCGGCAAGCGTTGGGGGGCCTTATGGGCCAAGGGGAGAGGGCATATCAGCCCACTAAGGGGCTGAGCGCCCCTCCCACCCCATCTCACGTAACCAGGAGAGGTGGGGGCTCCACCCCTAGGGCAGCCGCCCCTCCCGGCTTGGGGGGCAAGTTTCCTAGGGGGTGGGGGCACCCAAACCCATCTAGGGTTTCGCCTGTGGCCGCCGCCCCTCCCCTAGGGAACCCTAGGGCGCCTCCCCCTCCTCCCTTCCCCTATATATAGTGAGGGAGAGAAAGGGCAGCCGCACCCTTCCCCTGGCGCAGCCTCTCCCTCCTCCAACACCTCCTCCTCCTCCGTAGTGCTTGGCGAAGCCCTGCCGGAGAACGACGAGCTCCATCACCACCATGCCGTCGTGCTGTCGGAGTTTTCCCTCATCTTCTCCTCTCCCCTTGCTGGATCAAGAAGGAGGGGACGTCCGCGGGCTGTACGTGTGTTGAACGCGGAGGCACCGTTGTTCGGTGCTTAGATCGGATTCGGCCACGATCTGAATCGCTTCGTGAACGACTCCACCAACCGCGTTCTTGTAACGCTTTCGCATCGCAATCTTCAAGGGTATGAAGATGCACTCCCCTCTTCTTGTTGCTAGTATCTCCATAGATTGATCTTGGTGATGCGTAGAAAATTTTGAATTTTTGTTACGTTCCCCAACAGTGGTATCATGAGTTAGGTCTATTGCGTAGATTCTATGCACGAGTAGAATACAAGTAGTTGTGGGCGTTGGTTTTGTTCAATATGCTTACCGTTACTAGTCCTATCTTGTTTCAACGGTATTGTGGGATGAAGCGGCCCGGACCGACCTTACACGTGCACTTATGTAAGACAGGTTCCACCGACTGACATGCACTTGTTGCATAAGGTGGCTAGCGGGTGCCAGTCTCTCCCACTTTAGTCGGATCGGATTCGATGAAAAGGGTCCTTATGAAGGGTAAATAGCAATTGGCATATCACGTTATGGTTTTGGCGCAGGTAAGAAATGTTCTTGCTAGAAACCTATAGCAGCCAAGTAAAAACTTGCAACAACAATTAGAGGACGTCTAACTTGTTTTTGCGGCATATGCCGTGTGATGTGATATGGCCAAGAAGGATGTGATGAATGAAATATATGTGATGTATGAGATTGATCATATGCTTGTAATAGGAATCACGACTTGCATGTCGATGAGTATGACAACCGGTAGGAGCCATAGGAGTTGTATTTAATTATTGTATGACCTGCGTGTCACTGAATAACGCCATGTAATTACTTTACTTCATTGCTAAAACGTTAGCTGTAGTAGTAGAAGTAATCAGTTGGTGAGACAACTTCATGGAGACACGATGATGGAGATCATGATGATGGAAATCATGGTGTCATGCCGGTGACGATGATGATCATGGAGCCCTGAAGATGGAGATCAAAAGGAGCAAAATGATATTGGCCATATCATGTCACCATTTGATTGCATGTGATGTTTATCATGTTTATTGTGGGGACCCCGACTCAAAAGTCGTGATCACCGAATGCACGTGTACAGTGATCCCAGAGATCAATGCTCACTGAACACACAGAAGCTAGATAACAAGAGTCTTACATCCATACATACCGTATTACACAAGTAGGACCATTATGGTAGAGTCTTGAGTATAACATCGCAGCGGAAATCTTCAACATCAACTTGGACCCATGCCATCTTCCTTAACCCTACAGGCATTCTGACTGGGAAGCGTCCTAGGTCGCATGCTCGTCACCGAAGTATTCTTCATCATATCCTGTTCTTTCATGCCTGGCCAATAAAATAACCAGTGGCAAGCCAATGTGTACTTTGAATGTACTCGCAAGCAACCCATGTTTTGGTTCAAGATACAACAATGCATGATATAGGTAAATTTTTGCAGAAAGCTAGTTTTTCTCATGCAAGTATGATCAACATTTATCAAGGGCATGAATGTGTCTGCAACAAGTATCAGGAGGTTACAGACATCATCATCGAGAAAGAGTTATAAACAACTCATGCTCAAGTTCATCGTGAGTTCCTCACGAGTCGCATCATCAATATCACCAAGCTGTGTTGTTTTTCAGAAACATATGGACGTAGCCCAAGAGCGGTTACCCAACTATCCTTGACCGTGGACACGGCTATTCGAATAGTTTTACACTCTGTAGAGGTTGCACACTATACCCACAAGATCCGGGGAACTTCCGTGTCATCCATGACCCGCGATACCCCAAGTACCCGGGGTAAGCACCCGATCACTATCTTTCCCTAGACAACACTAACATGGAGTCCACTCGATTGGCAGTAACCCCTGTGCCCAACATTTCACATAACACTTTCATGGAGCCTTGCTCCCATAATTATCACATACCACTGGCACGGGGTACCAACGGTGTGTCCGGTGCCCTGTGAAAACAGTTATGGCCGCCCTACCTGGCACGACCCCGTCCTGAGAGAGCGCACCAACAACTCTCCCATCACTAGTAATGCGGGCTCCAAGCTAGTATCGGTCTAGGTAATCAATAATGCCCTTTCCCATATAAGGGTAGAGTGGTTGCACATGTAAGGTTGTAATAACGGTCGCAACTTCAACCAATCCATTTTGAAAACAACACACAGTTGCCTCGGTACACCACTTCGTCATCAAGTGGCTACCCAACTCATCATCTCCCCTGGGCATAAGTGGCACCCGACGGGGTTTTCGAAAAGTCTTTTGAAATTACTTTGTCTCCTTCACCATGCATATACCCATCCCTTTTTGCGTAGCATCTACTTTAGCATCCTATCTACTCCCACCGGCATAACCCTCATAAGAAGGTAGGGTCATGCACAATGCAAGTATCAACAAGGAAGTACGGTGGCAAACCACCCCATATGGTCATCACAGTATCATGTCTCTGATGCAAGCAATAAGAGTGCTATATGACATGTATAAAAAGGGTTTCATAGACATGGTCAAAGGGCTGCTTGCCTATTTCATCAGAGTCTTGAGATCTTCTGGTCCTTCTCCAAGTACTCCGTCTACTTCGTCAGCTAACGTCGAAACAATCACAATAAGCAACACAACAAGGTAGAAATAAAAGTGCTCTAAAAATGCAAGTTGGACTTTTCTAGGATACCTTTGGTCATATGAGGTATGACCAAAGTGGTTTTATTGGGATTTGATCAATGGATATCTCTGAACATTTTGATATGATGGAATCAAGGGGTTTATGGATTTGTAAGAAGTGTACAGAAATATATTTTTGAAAAATGAGCAAAGGCACCCATATAACAAAGGATGATTTTAGAAGCATCTAGGAATTGGTTTCACTGGATTTGGAGTTGAGATGATTTTCCTATGAATTTGCAAAGTTGGCTATATATAAAGAAATAGACCATTATTTGAGGTGATACAGAAAGTATTAGTAAAAATGTTCAAAAACTAAGTTTTGAACTTATAGACATATAGGATTTTGAATCGTGGAATTTGGATCACAAATGGGCTCTCTGTGATTTTCTAAAGTTCATCATAGAAATAGGAAAAATAGGATTTGATAAATATTTGTGAAGAAAAGGTCTCTGGAAAAATGTGCATGTTGCACCAACAGGTAGATCATGATTTATGGAGTCACTAGAAATTTGAATCATCAAATTTGGAGTCCATCTGAATTCTCTAGAGATTTTACAATATTTATAAAAAGAGAAAAAGGAAGAAAAGATGTCAACCTTATAAAGCGCACTGGGCGAAGCCCAGCTAAACAGCGCCTACTGGGCTCGGCCCAGTGGCTCAGCTGCGCGAGCGAAGAGGTGACGCCGAAGGCGCACTACAGAAGAGCGCCACCCAGCGGGGAAAGCGGATCGGCAGGAAGCCGTTTCCACTTAAACTTGCGGGCCCGGTCCACAGGGTCGCCGACACGCGGGTCCCACGCCATCTTTCTCTCTCTTCCCGCCTCCTCCTTCTTCCTCCCGACGGGCAGGGCAGGCAGGACGCCGCGCCGCCTGGCGGCACAGCCACCTCCGCCAAGCTGCGGCCATCGGAGGGGCCACCGGAGGGCGGCGCATCGGGGGAGCTCATCAGGGTCGGCGGGAGATGGCCAGGGCGCGCCCGACACTGGCCTCGGTGGACGGCTACTCGGGCGATGATGGGCAAGGGGGCACGGTGCCCCGGCGGACTGGGCGATGGGGGGAAAGGGGTCGCCGGGATTTGGCGGTTCTTCTGGAGGGGAGAGGAGGTGGGGAGGACCTCGTCCTTGTCCGAATCGGAGCGGAGGCCAGCGGCGGCATTCCAGCCATGGGGGGAGTGCTGGAGGGCACGAGAGGGAGGGGGAGGTTGTCCAGGAGGTGCACGGGAGAGAGAGGGGTCCAACAGAGGCGAGAGAAAGCTGGGGCCCGACACCTTGCCGTGTCTCAGACGCCGAGGCGACCTCGGGGGACACCACCCCGCCGCCCAAGGCCGTCTTATGCCCTTGGCATGGGTGAGATACATCTGGAGCATCAGAAGGCGTGCTCAGAAAGACGAGCTCTGCACGCCATGGCATTGTTTATGTGCTAGGGGCGTGTCCACTAGTGTCTAGGGCTTTTTGGGGTTGGTAAAGAAAGGGAGGTGGTTTGGATGCCTGGTGAACCACCGTGAGAGGAGAGAGGTTGAGGAGAGAGAGAAAAGGGCTGTCCAGAGAGGGAAAGTGGGGTTTTACCCCTCCAATAATTGAGCTATGGATTTGCCATTGCTAATGGACGTGCAAGGGGACTAGGAGGGGCTGTGGTAAAAAGTTGAGCTCATGGAGAATAGTGGAAGTGGTCAAAATGATGATTTTGGAAAAATGGCAGAAGGTGTTTGTTGTTGGTTTGGGCAAGAAAATTAATTCCACTTGCCATGAGAACTAACAGGATGGAATGGCACATAGAATTAGGGTGTTCCACCAAGTTTGAGCTCATTTTGGCAAAGTAGCCAATGTAACTTTGGTGAACCCTAGAAGTCAGCAGAAATGGCTTTGCCAAGATTTAGTCATGCAAATCTATTCTCCTTGATGCACCACTTGGTGTAGTGTCATCATTTAAGGATTGGAACATGTCCACAAAAATTGAGATCAAAAGGAGAAAGTTTCCAATGCAGAGTTGTTAAAATCTGGTTCTGGACAGGAAGGGTTTTGGGGCACTTTGATCAATATAAAATTTTCTCAAACTTGTGACATTTGGTCTAGATGAACGATTAGACCATTTGAGCATTTTCACAAGGTTTGAGAACATTTTGACATGTTTGGCAATGTAAAGTTGCTCAAACTTCAAAATGGATGAA
Source organism: Aegilops speltoides (assembly GCA_021437245.1). Lineage (NCBI taxonomy): Eukaryota > Viridiplantae > Streptophyta > Magnoliopsida > Poales > Poaceae > Aegilops > Aegilops speltoides. Next base: position 437,323,420 of record CM038143.1, read on the forward strand.
ATGGTTTTGAGGGGATTTCACGGAGTTTTACTGTTCTCCATGACATGATACTTGTCAAGATCATCAAACATGTCATATGTGACATGATAAAATTTTCTTTGAATTTTTGGAGAATATTTCCTTTGTAAATATTTCAAAAGCTTGAAATATTCAGAAAGGGTTTTTGAGGGATTTGACCAATATTTTGAACATGACCATGTGTTGAAACTCTTATATATGGACACTATATGTCCACTGAATTTTCCTGAGTTTTGTCAAATATTTTTAAAACATTAAAATAATTTTTCCCTATTAAAGACCATTTCTGGCCTTAAGAAAATGCTTTTAAATAAAATAGGAAAATAACTTTTAAATTTATATTTTGTGGTTTCTGTGTATCCTATATCTAATAGGAGTCAAATATATTTTTGAAAGATTTTTCCTGCCCTTAATTAAGTACTTGCAAAGCAAACCTCAATTCAGGGTTTTTGGAAAAACTAATTTTTGAAAATACTATTTGGCCAAATTATTTTTGTAAGAAATTATTTTTATGTCCTATACACATGGAATGATCATTGGTTCAAGAGTTTGGAGCAAGGAGATGAAGTATATGAGTTGGAGGATTTATTTGATTTTTAGAGCACTTGCAAACAGCAGACAAACATTCAATCAAAGCAAATACAAAACACTCAAAAGTTTTTGTCAAACCACATTTTAGCATGATTTATTGACTTAAGTGTTGTGGCATGAAAATCAGGGTGTGACAGACCTGCCCCCCTTACAAGAATCTCGTCCCCGAGATTCCCAAACTAGGCGCGGAAAGGGGGTACGGAAACTTGGATCTGGGGTAGTCTTCAAGTCCTCATGTTGCTTCTGCTTCCGTGTAGCGCTCCATTGAGCTTGAAGTACTTGATGGCGTGGCTTCGTGTATGACGCTCTTCTTGATCCATGTTGCTAATGGGTAGCTCGCGGTAGGTTAGATTGGGCTAGGGGTCGATGGCTCGGTGGTCAATGCCCTCGTAGAGATCGGGCAGGTTAGGAAGTTGGAAACACTTCTGGGGTTGTGATGCATGGAAAGCATTGTGCACATCAGGTAACTCAGGTGGCAACTCCAGCTGGTAACTGTCTCCTCTTTGCCTCGTAGTGATCTCATAGGGGGTTGTTAAATCTTGGAGTGATCTCGAAGGGGGCCGATGAATCTTGGTGTGGGTCTCCTTGTCATGGAAATGTTTGGTTCCTTAGAGAGGAGTGGCCCGTAGATACACCTGGTCTTCGATGCGGAGGTTTACTTCTTGACGATGGTGGTTGGTGCAGTTCTTCTTCCTTGACATGGCGGTCTTCAGATGTTCCCTGACCAGCTGAACGGTCTTCTTCCATCTTTGGGTGAACAAGTAGGTCACCAAATGATGATGACAACTATCTTGCCTAAGCACTCCATGAGGACATTGTTCACGGGGTACATAAAGGAGGCTGGGGAATTAGTGATGGTCACGGTTGAGCATTGGCCAAGGTCTTATTGATCTAGAGCCAAAGCCCAAGGTCAGGATCCGACCATGTTGTGGTTTGGGGGGGGGCTTAAGAGTTTCAAAGGTTCTAGTGTGCGGGTGAACGCTTATCGTCTCATCCTTAAGCACAGTTTCTGAGATGCCAATAGTTCTACCTAGTCTTCACATCATATTACCAAAAGAATCATCTCATATAGGTCAACTCCAATCATCACTCATGTTATTCATATCCTCATGCCTCCCGAGAGGAGGTCTAACAAAATCATATATGTCTACGATCCCCAAAATCATATGCATGGCTATCCCTCTGTAAAAATCAATGGGTAGAGCATACAAGCTACTAAGCTTCAATTAAACATGACAATCCAAGTGCTCGGCCCATTCTTCCAAGGTCCAAGGTAGTGCATCTCTATCAAAAGGAAACACATCGTAAGCCACTCCAAGATCTTGTTTCCTTCCTATGAATCAACTCCAGCAGCCCACTAACTTCCATCAATCACTACACAATCCATTAATTTCTACAAATCCAATGTTTATGGTGTTCCACACGATCTCCTAATATCCTATAATCCCCAAATACTTGAAAAGGCTATCTCTACTATAGTTAGTCCACCAATTTCCATTATCATGGTCAAGTAACCTCCAAGGTCGAGTTTATATCAACTCCGACAATTAATCCAAATCTCCTAGTTTATTGTCCACCGAGAAACATGGTATCATGATCGAGATCATCAGTCTAAATCCAATTTACTCCGAACCATGTAGACTTACTCACCACCTATACTAAACTAGGATCACCTATTTAAATCCAAATCTCATGTCCAACGAGAATTCCTACATGCTCCCGCAAAGTCATTATCATATTGTCAACTATCTCCTATCAATATCCCCTGGCTAAGTCAAATCCTTATACTTCCAAGAATTTCAGCTTGCGATCATAATTGTCCTATTAAATCCAATTTACTCAGGGGTAATGAAAGCTATGCTACTCTATAATCATGATCCCACCAAGTTCATCTACCAACATGGTAGCCTCATAATCCACCAAAGTCTCAGATAATTCCTCAAGGTCACTGATATAAACTCATCAAGTCATTTGTCTTTTATTCCTATATCCTCAAATTGGTCTTTCCTATGGCATCGTCAATTTTGGTGCTATCTTAGGAAGACAATGTGCTTGTTCACTATGCCCATTTGTTCCATAATGAACCTAGTGATAAGCAAGGCTTACTGTAGCTTAACTTGTTCTCTTGTGATTCTGTAGGTTAAGCTCAGGGTTAAGGTTTCGGGCTGGGGTATCTTGTGAAGTCTCGAAGGGTCTAGGAATGGGTTTCTAGTCTTGAGAGGTAAAAATAACTCTACTGGGCCGCTCTTGGTCGAGGAGGCTGCAGCAAAAAGAATCTCCAGTGCTAGTTGGTTGCCGAAGTAGAATCCTTGGTGTATCTTGTCTTGCCGGTCTTCAGTTGAGGAGAGAGATGAGAGGGGAAAGTAGCATAGAGGAGGCGGGATGCCTAAAGGGGGTTCTATAGTGCAAGTGCAAACAAACAGGTGCAAAGAGGGCCAAACAAAAGAAACAAGGTGAGGAAGGTGATATAGTCGCATACTTGTCGCCTAGGGCAAAAGTGCGACCTATATCAAAACACAAACAAATAAAAACAAGCAACACACAATCATGGTTCTATTCGATCTATCGTACGGACTCGACTGCGCATAGGGGTACACGACTCATCCTACCCTAGGGGTTCTCGAACTCGGTAGTCGTGCCTTGTGCCTCATGCAGTCTTCTGAGTTTTCCTCAGGTGTTGCTACGTCTCTTGTAGTTGTTCGATGAAACAATCTGGGTTGAGCCTGAAGAATCTTCAACAACTTCTCTCCTGATGAGGTGATGGGGTGAAGGTGGCTCCTCGTAACTGGCATTGACTTGGTCTTCTAGTGTCTTCTTAATCACGATGATCCCTTTTTCCTTCTAAGCCGTCGATGGTACCAGGTAGGTAATCCTTTATGCAATGACATTATCAGGGCGTAATAGAGGTCCATCATGTTAGTTACGTTGATGACAACATCGACACCAAGAGCGGGGGATGAGGAGAACCGTTTTCCTGCTCACTATGGTGAGGCGGACCAGATGGCTAGGTTCTCATCCATCGGTGGTTGCCGATACAACAACGGTAGTGACAGGGTTACTCTATTAGTGATGTATATCATGATCTTGCATATTCTATGCCCTCACCATCATAGGCAAAGGTTACATCATCTTGGGGCAGTGTCAAGGGTGTCACCATCTCCTGGGTCTTGAGGTCCTCATTCCTCGAGGATGTATCTTCTGTTCATATCGTCTGGTTGTGATGTCGCCAATCTTGTGTTCAGGAGATGTGGGTGAATGTCTGGCAAGGCGTCCTCCTAGATTATCCATGAGGATTGCAAGGAATCCAGTGGTCAGGGGCATAAGGGTTCTAGCGACCAAAGGTTTTGAAGGGGAAGAGGAAAGTATATCTTAGTTTTTGAAAAACTGAGAAGGGAAGAGAAGTATAGATTGTTTTGAAAACTAGTAGTAGTTTTGGAAATATTTTTACCCTAACTAACGACCATGCTAACTAAGGCTTCCTACAACAGATGGCTCGATATTAGCTCTGTGGGGACCCCGAATCATAAGTCGTGATCACCGAATGCACGTGTACAAGGATCCCGAGATCAATGCTCACCGAACACACGTAAGCTGGATAACAAGAGTCTTACATCCATACATACCGATTACACAAGTAGGACCATTATGGTCGAGTCTTGAGTATAACATCGCAGCGGAAATCTTCAACATCAACTTGGACCCATGCCATCTTCCTTAACCCTACAGGCATTCTGACTGGGAAGCGTCCTAGGTCGCATGCTCACACCAAGTATTCTTCATCATATCCTGTTCTTTCATGCCCGCCAATAAAATAACCAAGGGCAAGCCAATGAGTACTTTGAATGTACTCGCAAGCAACCCATGTTTTGGTTCAAGATACAACAATGCATGATATAGGTAAATTTTTGCAGAAAGCTAGTTTTTCTCATGCAAGTATGATCAACATTTATCAAGGGCATGAATGTGTCTGCAACAAGTATCAGGAGGTTATAGACATCATCATCGAGAAAGAGTTATAAATAACTCATGCTCAAGTTCATCGTGACTTCCTCACGAGTCGCATCATCAATATCACCAAGCTGTGTTGTTTTTCAGAAACATATGGACGTAGCCCAAGAGCGGTTACCCAACTGTCCTTGACCGTGGACACGGCTATTCGAATAGTTTTACACTCTGAAGAGGTTGCACGCTGTACCCACAAGATCCGGGGAACTTCCGTGTCATCCACGACCCTCGATACCTCAAGTACCCGGGGTAAGCACCCGATCACTATCTTTCCCTAGACGACACTAACATGGAGTCCACTAAATTGGCAGTAACCCCCGTGCCCAACATTTCACATAACACTTTCATGGAGCCTTGCTCCCATAATTATCACATACCACTGGCACGGGGTACCAACGGTGTGTCCGGTGCCCTGTGAAAACAGTCATGGCCGCCCTACCTGGCACGACCCCGTCCCGAGAGAGCGCACCAACAACTCTCCCGTCACTAGTAATGCGGGCTTCAAGCTAGTATCGGTCTAGGTAATCAATAATGCCCTTTCCCATATAAGGGTAGAGTGGTTGCACATGTAAGGTTGGAATAACTGTCGCAACTTCAACCAATCCGTTTTGAAAACAACACACACTTGCCTCGGTACACCACTTCGTCATCAAGTGGCTACCCAACTCATCATCTCCCCCGGGCATAAGTGGCACCCGACGGGTTTTCAAAAGTCTTTGAAATTACTTTGTCTCCTTCACCATGCATATACCCATCCCTTTTGCGTAGCATCTACTTTAGCATCCTATCTACTCCCACCGCATAACCCTCATAAGAAGGTAGGGTCATGCACAATGCAAGTATCAACGAGGAAGTACGGTGGCAAACCACCCCATGTGGTCATCACAATATCATGTCTCTGATGCAAGCAATAAGAGTGCTATATGACATGTATAAAAAAGGTTTCATAGACATGGTCAAAGGGCTGCTTGCCTGTTTCATCAGAGTCTTGATATCTTTTGGTCCTTCTCCAAGTACTCCGTCTACTTCGTCAGCTAACGTCGAAACAATCACAATAAGCAACACAACAAGGTAGAAATAAAAGTGCTCTAAAAATGCAAGTTGGAATTTTCTAGGATACCTTTGGTCATATGAGGTATGACCAAAGTGGTTTTATTGGGATTTGATCAATGGATATCTCTGAACATTTTGATATGATGGAATCAAGGGGTTTATGGATTTGCAAGAAGTGTACAGAAATATATTTTTGAAAAATGAGCAAAGGCACCCATATAACAAAGGATGATTTTAGAAGCATCTAGGAATTGGTTTCACTGGATTTGGAGTTGAGATGATTTTCCTATGAATTTGCAAAGTTGGCTATATATAAAGAAATAGACCATTATTTGAGGTGATACAGAAAGTATTAGAAAATGTTCAAAAACTAAGTTTTGAACTTATAGACATATAGGATTTTGAATCATGGAATTTGGATCAGAAATGGGCTCTCTGTGATTTTCTAAAGTTCATCACAGAAATAGGAAAAATAGGATTTGATAAATATTTGTGAAGAAAAGGTCTCTAAAAAAATGTGCATGTTGCACCAACAGGTAGATCATGATTTATGGAGTCACTCGAAATTTGAATCATCAAATTTGGAGTCCATCTGAATTCTCTAGAGATTTTACAATATTTATAAAAAGAGAAAAAGGAAGAAAAGATGTCAGCCTTATAAAGCGCACTGGGCGGCCCATTTAAACAGCGCCATCTTGGGCTCGGCCCAAGGCTCACCTTGTGAGCGAAGAGGTGACACCGAAGGCGCACTACAGAAGAGCGCCACCCAGCGGGGAAAGCGGATCGGCATGAAGCCGTTTCCACTTAAACTTGCGGGCTCGGTCCACAGGATCGCTGACACGCGGGCCCCACGCCATCTTTCTCTCTCTTCCCGCCTCCTCCTTCTTCCTCCCGACAGGCAGAGGCAGGGGCGGACGCCGCGCTCGCCCCTGGCGGCACAGGCCACCTCCGGCCAAGCTGCGGCCATCGGAGGGGCCACCGGAGGGCGGCGCATCGGGGGAGCTCATCAGGGTCGGCGGGAGATGGCCAGGGCGCGCCTGGCACTGGCCTCGGTGGACGGCTACTCGGGCGGTGATGGGCAGGGGGGCACGATGCCCCGGCGGTCTGGGCGATGGGGGGAAGGGGTCGCCGGGATTTGGCGGTTCTTCTGGAGGGGAGAGGAGGTGGGGAGGACCTCGTCCTTGTCCGAATCGGAGCGGACGCCAGCGGCGGCATTCCGGCCATGGGGGGAGTGCTGGAGGGCACGAGAGGGAGGGGGAGGCTGTCCAGGAGGTGCACGGGAGAGAGAGGGGTCCAACAGAGGCGAGAGAAAGCTCGGGGGATGGATTATATGGAGGAGGCGCTGGTGCTCCGTGGGCAGCGTCCACGGACGCGCTCTGTGAGCCTTGTAGAGGGGGAGGAGAGAGGTCCAGGAGGGGCCCGACACCTTGTCGTGTCTCGGACGCTGAGGCGACCTCGGCGGACACCACCCCGCCGCCCAAGGCCGTCTTATGCCCTTGGCATGGGTGAGCTACAGTGCGGGGAGCACTGTAGCGTGCTCAAGAGCACGAGCTCTGCACGCCATGGCATTGTTTATGTGCCAGGGGCGTGTCCACTAGTGTCTGGGGCTTTGTGGGGTTGGTAAACAAAGGGGAGGTGGCCTTGGATGCCCTGGTGAACCACTAGGAGAGGAGAGAGGTTGAGGGAGAGAGAGAAAAGGGCTGTCCAGAGAGGGAAAGTGGGGTTTTACCCCTCCAATAATTGAGCTATGGATTTGCCATTGCTACTGGACGTGCAAGGGGACTAGGAGGGGCTGTGGTAAAAAGTTGAGCTCATGGAGAATAATGGAAGTGGTCAAAATGATGATTTTGAAAAAATGGCAGAAGGTGTTTGTTGTTGGTTTGGGCAAGAAAATTAATTCCACTTGCCATGAGAACTAACAGGATGGAATGGCACATAGAATTAGGGTGTTCCACCAAGTTTGAGCTCATTTGGGCAAAGTAGCCAATGTAACTTTGGTGAACCCTAGAAGTCAGCAGAAATGGCTTTGCCAAGATTTAGTCATGCAAATCTATTCTCCTTGATGCACCACTTGGTGTAGTGTCATCATTCGAGGATTTGAACATGTCCACAAAAATTGAGATCAAAAGGAGAAAGTTTCCAATGTAGAGTTGTTAAAATCTGGTTCTGGACAGGAAGGGTTTTGGGGCACTTTGATCAATATAAAATTTTCTCCAACTTGTGAAATTTGGTCTAGATGAATGATTAGACCATTTGAGAATTTTCACAAGGTTTGAGAACATTTTGACATGTTTGGCAATGTAAAGTTGCTCAAACTTCAAAATGGACAGAAATGGTTTTGAGTGGATTTCATGGAGTTTTACTGTTCTCCATGACATGATACTTGTCAAGATCATCAAACATGTCATATGTGACATGATAGAATTTTCTTGGAATTGTTGGAGAATATTTCCTTTGTAAATATTTCAAAAGCTTGAAATATTCAGAAAGGGTTTTTGAGGGATTTGACGAATATTTTGAACATGACCATGTGTTGAAACTCTTATATATGGACACTATATGTCCACTGAGTTTCCCTGATTTTTGTCAAATATTTTTAAAACATTAAAATAATTTTTCCCTATTAAAGACCATTTCTGGCCTTAAGAAAAAGCTTTTAAATAAAATAGGAAAATAACTTTTAAATTTATATTTTTGTGGTTTCTGTGTATCCTATATATAATAGGAGTCAAATATATTTTTGGAAAGATTTTTCCTGCCCTTAATTAAGTACTTGCAGTGCAAACCTCAATTCAGGGTTTTTTGAAAAACTAATTTTTGAAAATACTATTTGGCCAAATTATTTTTGTAAGAAATTATTTTTATGTCCTATACACATGGAACGATCATTGGTTCAAAAGTTTGGAGCAAGGAGATGAAGTATAGGAGTTGGAGGATTTATTTGATTTTTAGAGCACTTGCAAACAACAGACAAACATTCAATCAAAGCAAAGACAAAACACTCAAAAGTTTTTGTCAAACCACATTTTAGCATGATTTATTGACTTAAGTGTTGTGGCATGAAAATCAGGGTGTGACATTTATGCATCTTATTTGCTTAGAACGACGGTAGTAAATAAGATGATCCCTCATAATAATTTCAAGAAAGTGTTCCCACTAACTGTGCACCGTTGCGAAAGTTCGTTGTTTCGAAGCACCACGTGATGATCGGGTGTGATAGATTCTAATGTTCACATACAATGGGTGTAAGCCAAATTTACACATGCAAAACACTTAGGTTGACTTGACGAGCCTAGCATGTACAGACATGGCCTCGGAACACAAGAGACCGAAAGGTCAAACATGAGTCGTATAGTAGATACGATCAACATGAAGATGTTCACCGATGATGACTAGTCCGTCTCACGTGATGATCGGACACGGCCTAGTTGACTCGGATCATGTGTCACTTAGATGACTAGAGGGATTTCTATCTAAGTGGGAGTTCATTAAATAACCAGATGAACTTAATTATCATGAACATAGTCAATTTTTTTTTGCAAATTATGTCGTAAATTGCGCTTTAGTTCTACAGTTTTAGATATGTTCCTAGAGAAAATTTAGTTGAAAGTTGATAGTAGCAATTATGCGGACTGCGTCCGTAAACTGAGGATTGTCCTCATTGCTGCGTAGAAGGCTTATGTCCTTAATGCACCGCTCGGTGTGCTGAACCTCGAAAGTCGTCTGTGGATGTTGCGAACATCTGACATACACGTTTTGATAACTACGTGATAATCCAGTAATGTTAAACGGTTTAGAATTGATGCACCGAAGACGATTTCGAAACATCGCGAAACATATGAGATGTTTCGAGGGCTGAAATTGGGATTTCAGGCTCGTGCCCACGTCAAGGGTTTTAAGACCTCCGATGAGTTTCTTAGCCTGCAAACTAAGGGAGAAAAGCTCAATCGTTGAGCTTGTGCTCAGATTGTCTGAGTACAACAATCACTTGAACCAAGTGGGAGTTAATCTTCTAGATGAGATAGTGATGTTTCTCCAAAGTCATTGCTACCAAGCTGCTAGTGCTTCGTGATGAACTATAACATATCAGGGATAGATATGATGATCCTTGAAATATTCGCAATGTTTGACACCACGAAAGTAGAAATTAAGAAGGAGCATCAATTGTTGATGGTTAGTGAAACCATTAGTTTCAAGAAGGGCAAGGGCAAGAAGGGACACTTCATGAAATGGCAAATCAGTTGCTGCTCTAGTGAAGAAACCCAAGGTTGAACCCAAACCCGAGACTAAGTGCTTATGTAATGAGGGGAATAGTCACTGAAGCAGAACTACCCTAGATACTTGGTAGATGAGAAGGCTGGCAAGGTCGATAGAAGTATATTGGATATACATTATATTGAAGTGTACTTTACTAGTACTCCTAGTAGCACCATGGTAATAGATACCGGTTCAGTTGCTAAGTGTTAGTAACTCGAAATAAAAGGCTACGGAATAAACAGAGACTAGCTAAAGGTGAGATGACGATATGGTTTGGAAGTGTTTCCAAGGTTGATGTGATCAAGCATCGCATACTCCCTCTACCATCGAGATTGGTGTTAAACCTAAATAATTGTTATTTGGTGTTTGCGTTTAGCATAGACATGATTGGATTATGTTTATCGCAATACGATTATTCATTTAAGGAGAATAATGGTTACTCTATTTATTTGAATAATACCTTCAATGGTCTTGCACCTAAAATGAATGGTTTATTGAATCTCGATCGTAGTGATACACATGTTCATGCCAAAAGATATAAGATAGTAATGATATAGTGCCACCTACTTGTGGCACTGCCATTTGAGTCATATTGATATAAAACGCATGAAGAAGCTCCATGTTGATGGATCTTTGGACTCACTCGTTTTTGAAAAGATTGAGACATGTGAACCATGTCTATTGGTATATACACATGAAGAAACTCCATGCAGATGGACCGTTTGGACTCACTTGATTTTGAATCACTTGAGACATGCAAATCATACCACATGGGCAAGATGACTGAAAGCCTCATTTTCAGTAAAATGGAACAAGAAAGCAACTTGTTGGAAGTAATACATTTTGATGTGTGCAGTCCAATGAGTGCTGAGGCACGCAGTGGATATCGTTATGTCCTTACTTCACAGATGATTTGAGTAGATACTGAGTATATTTACTTGATGAAACACAAGTCTGAATTACTAAATGGTTCAGGTAATTTCAGAGTGAAGTTGAAGATCGTCGTGACAAGAGGATAAAATGTCTATGATATGATCATAGAGATGAATATCTGAGTTGCGAGTTTGGTGCACAATTGAGACATTGTGGAAATTGTTTCATAACTAACACCGCCTGGAACACCATAGTGTGATGGTGTGTCCGAACATCATAGATGCACCCCATTGGATATGGGGCATACCATGATGTCTCTTATTGAATTACCACTATTGTTCATGGGTTAGGCATTAGAGACACCCACATTCTCTTTAAATAGGGCACCACGTAATTCTGTTGAGATGACACCGTATGAACTATGGTTTAGAGAAACCTAAGCTGTCGTTTCTTGAAAGTTTGGGGCTGCGACGCTTATGTGAAAAAAAAAGTTTCATCCTGATAAGATCGAACCCAAAGCGGATAAATACATCTTCATAGGACACCCAAAACAGTTGGGTATACCACCTATTTCAGATCCGGAAGCAAAAGTGATTGTTTCTAGTAACGGGTCCTTTCTCGAGGAAAAGTTTCTCTCGAAAGAATTGAGTGGGAGGATGGTGGAGACTTGATATGGTTATTGAACCGTCACTACAACTAGTGTGTAGCAGGGCACAGGAAGTTATTCCTATGGCGCCTACACCAATTGAAGTGGAAGCTGATGATAGTGATCATGAAACTTCAGATCAAGTCACTACCAAACCTCCTAGGTCGACAAGGATGCGTACTACTTCAGAGTGGTACGTAATCCTGTCTTAGAGGTCATGTTACTAGACAACAATGAACCTACGAGCTACGGAGAAGCGATGGTGGGCCCGGATTCTGACGAATGGCTCGAGGCCATAAAATCCGAGAGAGGATCCATGTATGAAAACAAAGTATAGACTTTGGAAGAACTACCCGATGGTCGTAAGGCTGTTGAGTACAGATGGATTTTAAAAGGAAGACAAACAATGATGGTAAGTGTCACCATTAAGAAAGCTCGACTTGTCGCTAGGATGTTTTCTGACAAGTTCAAGGAGTTGACTACGATGAGACTTTCTCACTTGTAGCGATGCTAAGAGTCTATTGGAATTATATTAGCAGTTACTGCATTATTTATGAAATCTTGCAGATAAGATGTCAAAACATTGTTTCCTCGACGATTTTCTTGAGGAAAGGTTGTATGTGATACAACCAGAAGGTTTTGACAATCCTAAAAGATGCTAACAAGTATGCAAAGCTCCAACAATCCTTTTAAGGACTGGAGTAAGCATCTCGGAGTTGGAATATACGCTTTGATGAGATGATCCAAGATTTTGGATTTATACAAAGTTTATGAGAAACTTGTATTTTCCAAAGAAGTGAGTGGGAGCACTATAGAATTTCTGATGAGTATATGTTGTTGACGTATTATTGATCAGAAATGATATAGAATTTCTAGAAAGCATATAGGGTATTTGAAAAGGTGTTTTTCAATGGAAAACCTGGATTAAGCTACTTGAACATTGAGCATCAAGATCTATAAGGATAGATAAAAAACGCTCAATAATACTTTCAAATGAATACATGCCGTCACAAGATTTTGAAGAAGTTCAAAATAGATCGGCGAAGGAGTTCTTGGCTGTGTTATAAGGTGTGAGTATTGAGTAAGACTCAAGACATGACCTCGGCAGAAGAGAGAGAATGGACGAAGGTCGTCCCCTATGCTTCAGACATAGGCTGCTGTGTACCGCACCTGAAGTGTGCCTTGCCATGAGTTAGTCAAGGAGTACAAGAATGATCCAGGAATGGATAACAAGACAGAGGTCAAACATATCCTTAGTAACTAGTGGACTAAGGAATTTTCTCGATTATCAAGGTGGTAAAAGAGTTCGTCTTAAAGGTTTACGCTGATGCGAACTTTGACACTAATCCGGATTATTCTGAGTAGTAAACCGGAATCATATAGTAGAACAGTTATTTGGAATAGCTCCAAATAGAACGTGGTAGCTGCATCTAGGAGATGACATAGAGATTTGTAAAGCACACACGGATCTGAAAGATTCAGACCCGTTGACTAATAACCTCTCTCACAAGCGAGATATGATCAAACCCCATGGGTGTTGAATTCATTACAATCACATAGTGATGTGAACTAGATTATTGACTCTAGTGCAAGTGGGAGACTGTTGGAAATATGCCCTAGAGGCAATAATAAAATGGTTATTATTGTATTTCCTTGTTCATGATAATTGTCTATTGTTCATGCTATAATTGTATTAACTGGAAACCGTAATACATGTGTGAATACATAGACCACAACATGTCCCTAGTGAGACTCTAGTTGACTAGCTCGTTCATCAACAGATGGTCATGGTTTCCTGACCATGGACATTGGATGTCATTGATAACGGGATCACATCATTAGGAGAATGATGTGATGGACGAGACCCAATCCTAAGCATAGCACAAGATCGTGTAGTTTGTTTGCTAAAGCTTTTCTAATGTCAAGTATCATTTCCTTAGACCATGAGATTGTGTAACTCCCGATACCGTAGGAGTGCTTTGGTGTACCAAACGCCACAACGTGAATCGGGTGGCTATAAAGGTGCACTACGGGTATCTCCGAAAGTGTTTGTTGGGTTGGCACGAATCGAGATCGATTTGTCACTCCGTATGACGGAGAGGTATCTCTGGGCCCACTCGGTAATGCATCATCATAATGAGCTCAATGTGACTAAGTAGTTAGTCACGGATCATGCATTATGGAACGAGTAAAGTGACTTGCCGTAACAAGATTGAACGAGGTATTGGGATACCGACGATCGAATCTCGGGCAAGTAACATACCGATTGACAAAGGGAATTGCATACGGATTGCTTGAATCCTTGACATCGTGGTTCATCCGATGAGATCATCGTGGAACATGTGGGAGCTAACATGGGTATCCAGATCCCGCTGTTGGTTATTGACCGAGAACGCTCGGTCATGTTCAGATGGTTCCCGAACCCGTAGGGTCTACACACTTAAGGTTCGTGACGCTAGAGTTGCTATGGGAAATAGTATGTGGTTACCGGTTGTTTGGAGTCCCGATGAGATCCCTGACATGACGAGGAGCTCCTAATGGTCCGCAGGTGAAGATCGGTATATTGGACGAAGGGTATTGGAGTCCGGAATTGTTCCGGGGGTACGAGGTGATGACCAGCGTGTCCGAAAGGGGTTTCGGAGGCCCCGGCAAGCATTGGGGGGCCTTATGGGCCAAGGGGAGAGGGCACATCAGCCCGCTAAGGGGCTGAGCGCCCCTCCCACCCCATCTCACGTAACCAGGAGAGGTGGGGGCGCCACCCCTAGGGCAGCCGCCCCTCCCGGCTTGGGGGGCAAGTTTCCTAGGGGGTGGGGGCGCCCAAACCCATCTAGGGTTTTCCCTGTTGCCGCCGCCCCTCCCCTAGGGAACCCTAGGGCGCCTCCCACTCCTACCTTCCCCCTATATATAGTGAGGGAGAGAGAGGGCAACCGCACCCTTCCCCTGGCGTAGCCCTCTCCCTCCTCCAACACCTCCTCCTCCTCCGTAGTGCTTGGCGAAGCCCTGCCGGAGAACCACGAGCTCCATCACCACCATGCCGTCGTGCTGTCGGAGTTTTCCCTCAACTTCTCCTCTCCCCCTGCTGGATCAAGGAGGAGATGTCCCCGGGCTGTACGTGTGTTGAACGCGGAGGCACCATTGTTCGGTGCTTAGATCGGATTCAGCCGCGATCTAAATCGCTTCGTGAACGACTCCACCGACCGCATTCTTGTAACGCTTCCGCATCGCGATCTTCAAGGGTATTAAGATGCACTCCCCTCTCTCTTGTTGCTAGTATCTCTATAGATTGATCTTGGCGATGCATAGAAAATTTTGAATTTCTGCTACGTTCCCCAACATCAAGACCCCCGAAACCCAAGATAAGTCATAAACAACTACCTTGATCAGCGACCCGTAGCCCTGCGGGGCCCCACTCCGGGTGTCACTTCAAAAGCATTTAGCGATTTCACACATCATAAGGGGCACCCCTTTTCAAAATACTCTCACAAGAATGTGTTCAATTTTTCGTTATACAGGTTAAAGCAAAAGAAACACGTGCCTAGATGGACGCGCCTCCTTCGTCGCTCCCATCCGTGCTGCTTGTGTTGTAGCTGCCGTCCTCCTCGTCATCACCACCCGCGCCAGCTCCTTTGGCCGCGAGCATGGACATGTCGTCCTCAGGAGTCATCTCCTTCACCAAGGCATCCACATGGCCATCCACCCACTTGGCAAGCTTGTCTTGGGCGGCCGCAGGCATGGGGGCTAGCACGGTGCCGAAATCAAAGTGGGAGACAAGGTTCAGGAGGTTGTTGAAGATGCACGAGAGCGTGCGCTCGAGGAGGCCCCGACTCCTCTCCTCAACAAGCTGGCGAGCATTTGCGGCCTGATCTTCCAGGCGGGTTACGATACCAGTAAAGAAGCGGAGATGGCTGGCATAGTCGTTCTCGTGCGGGTGAGGAGTGCTCTCGTCACAAATGGCACCCAAGGCATTGTTGGCTCTGACGCGCAGACCTTGGAGCATGGAGCCGTGCTCGCGCTCCAATGCCAGGCGGCGGCACTTTTCACTTGAGGCCTTCTCCAGGAGGGAGGCGATGTCTTTGGCTTGCTTCCGGAGAGAGGATATCTCGGCACGAGCAGAATTCAGGGTAGATTCAGAAGAAGTCAGGGCTCCTTGGGCAGCGCTCTCGCGCTGATCCACAGCCTCTGGCTTGGTCTTCAGGGCAGAGTTCCGGCCCTCAAGCTCAGCCTTAAGCAGCTCCAGGTCCAGGCGGTGCCTTCCATCCAGCTCAGCCCGTGCCTTCGCCACCGTCTTCTCCACCTCCACCTGGACCTAAGTTTCTCGAGCAGCAACGGCGTCTTCAGCCACGGCAACCTGTCGCTCCCTCACCTCCAGCCTCTCCAGCGCCAAGCTATGTTCCACGACCTCCAGCATCAAGTCTTCATGGCGCCTCAGGAGCTCCGCCTCAGCAAGGGCCACCTCTCCTGGTGAGGAGGCCAGCAGGGAGCGACGCTCCTCGACTTCGCGCTGCAGGGCCGCATTTGAAGAAAGAAGATCTCGCTCCCACTCCTCAGCAGCCTCGCGACGGTAGTTGGCTGCCTCGGCCTCTTCCATGACGCGGGTGCAAGCTTCACGAGAAGTCGCGAGCGAGGCCGCCGCGCGCCCTTCAGCTTCGCCATGCTGAAGCTTCCCAAGGTTGATGGCCACCTTCAGCCGCTGCCACTCATCCTCCAGGCGGCGGTTCTCTTCCTCAAGCCTGGTGTCGACGTTGGCAAGCTCCCCGCCAAGATGGACCATCGCACGCATCGCTTCACCGAAGAACGCAAAGCGCACCGCGCTACGCCCGCGGGCGAGCGCGAGCTCATCAGCAAGACCTTCGCCGGCCCCAGAGGCCGCTCGGGAGGCGGTGGGTGCTCCGCCAGTTGCCGGTCGGGAGCTGGCAGGTGTAGCCCCGTGGCTTGAAGACGAAGGCTGCCCAAGATGCACCCCCTACCGACAATGACAAGAGGAAGGATCACCGGTGCATCCTCTGTCTCGCGAGCAGAATCGTGGGAAGAGGGCGCATGGGGCCCGGTTCCGTGGCACCCTTGCGGCGTCGTGTTGACTGAAGTTGGTCCCACGCCCTATGCAGGATCGGGGCGCTGGGGGCTGCGCGCATGCGTCCAGCTGGGGTCCTTGGGGTGCCTGCCTCCCGAGGTTTCGCCTTTGTGGGGACCCTGCAAAACCCGAGCCATGAGACAACGCGGCGCGCTTGGAGGTCAAGAGCAAAGGTACTTACTCATCGGCAGCCACATATCTCCTCGGCTTGGCACAGCCGACGGTGCCGCTGTCAAGCACGGGACCTCTTCCTCTTCAGGAGCGACTCAAGGCACAGGCGGCGCCGACCAGACCCCGACGGGCGATCCTCAAGAGGGGGAGTGCTCGGCGTGGTATCTGGAGCAGGGGTCCCAAGGCCAGGGGCACCCAGCGATACCTTCTGGCTCGCGGTTCCAGGGTTGTTGGTGGGCTCCTCATCATCAGCAGCCACTCTGGAGCCAACATCCCGGGCGTCAGAAGCCCCTGCCTCCGGAGCTTGGGATGGATCCGGTTCTGCAGCAGCTCCTTCCTGGGCCCCAGAAGCCTCAGGCTCCTAAGCCTCTAGCGGGGTCAGGCCTCCGGAGGAGCTCTCGACAGCCGATGGAGGCGAGCGCCCCCCTACCTCCATACCCGGGGCGCACGCGGCTGGGTCAATCAGGAGAGCAGCCACGAAGACAGGGTTCTCGCGGGGCCCCTCAATGCCCTCGGAAAGCAAACCTCACTCGTCGAACAGAGGCATCTGTCCCGCGAAGGCTGCCTTGTTCGAGCATAGATAGAGAAGGCAGCCACCCCCGGGAGGTCAGCAGGCTCAGACTCGCCGGTCAGGAGCTTGAGCACCATGCCCAAGGTATCAGCAGCAAGTGGCAGCTTCTGCAGCCTCATCGGATCCCCGGCGCCTATGAAGTCCCACATCAGGCGAGAATGGCGCTGTAGGGGAGCAATGTGTTGCTTCACGAATTCCTTCACCACCATTGGCGCCGTCACCTCTTGTTCCTGGAGCCTCGCTAGTCTCTTTCAAACAAAAACAAGACGCCGGTCGGAGAGCTTCTCATGGCACCAGCCGGAGCTAGGCGAGGCCGGCGACCCAGGAATCGAGAGTAGGGGGCTAAATGCGCGGGCGTCTATCAGGAGCCACTGCTTCCGGAACCCCTTTCCGACAGGAGAAAGCTCGAAGTCAATCCCCGAACCAGCGGTCGTGGCCACAGCTTCGAAGGTCACGCACCCAGAGCATTGGCGAGCGTCCACCAACCGAAGCAAGAAGAAATGGCGAAACAAGGCCACGGAGGGAGTAATGCCCACCATGGCCTCGCAGAGGAAGGCGAAGATGGCAAGAAGGATGACAGAGCGGGGATCTAGATGCAGCAGATGGATCTGGTAATGCGACATCACAATGTTGAAGAAAGGGCAGAAAGGAGGAATCAGCTCAGCAAGAAGAGCATGGAGATGGATGGGGATCTCAGTGGCGCTCATCTCTCTAGTTCGCCAAGATGCAGGGCGGATAGCCGTCGCCCTCTCCTCATTGGAATCGGTGGCGACCGCATGGCGAACCCTGCCATCCCCTCTTCATTGATCACCGTCGATCGCTCAAGGGCTGGCTGCAGGGCCGGTGGAGGACCGGCAGGGGCGAGCGGCTTCCCTTTCTTCTTCCTCGGCTTGGGGGCCATGGCAAATACCAAGAGAGGGCAAGGCTCTGGCACCAAATCTATGGACACGGTGGCAAGATTGGGAAGGAGGAAACAAGAGCCGAGCACGATACTCTGCGAAGGGCGAGTTGCACTGACAGCGGGCGGCTACTGGGTCTACCGGATATCAAGGCAGCATGGGGAAGTGGAGACACCCACGTCCCATCAGCCGCCACGTGTCTTCAAGGCCGCAGGTTGATAGGGCCCGCGGCGCTCCGCCCTTGCCTTTTGGCTTTGCCTGGAAGCCAAGTCCAAGCTCTCCTTGGGCTCGGGGGCTACTGTCGGCGTCCTGGATTCGGGGGTATCCAGCCATGCCTGCCTGCGACCCACCACGTGGCTCCATCGACGGCCTGGTACGACCCGGTATCAACACCAACACCACAAAACCCTCGCGAGGGGCCAAGCCTCGCGAGGTGGCCAATGCCAAGACCCCCGAAGGAATCGGCCTCCTCAGGAGGGCTCCTGAGGGGCGGAGAGTTCTATGCAAGCTACCTCACGAGGCTCAGCTGACGTGAGCCATGACGACCAAGGCCAGGCGGGCGCCAGGCGGGTGCAGAGCGCAGGTTTCCTCTTTGGTGCAAAGGAGGCAAGCCACAAGCGCGGAGTCCCGAGGAATCAACCAAAGGTTTCCATTCCGGTGCAACAAGACCAAGACCGGCAAGACAGCAGGATGGAGGTCATCGACGAGCCCACCGCAGCATCACGACCAGAGGCTTTTCGCAGGCGAAGACTACTTTTGTCAGGATAGACTGTACTACTTGTCCCTTTCAAATCCTGCCGTTGTGGGATCCCTTCCCGCTCATATTTGGGAAGAGGACCAAGGCCACTATAAATAGGACTAGCCACCACCATAGGAAGGAGATCCATTCTCACCCGACCACCACACCAGCTCAAGAACACCTCACCTCCTGAGGCTTGTTCATCCACTGTACTAGTTCATCCATAGCCCTTCGAGGCAATCCACCACACCACACTGGATTAGGGTATTACACCACAACGGTGGCCCGAACCAGTATAAATCTCTGTGTCTTTGTGTCTCTTTGAGCTTGACGCACTAGGCTTAGGAGGATCGCGAGTAGGTAGGCTGGGCAGGTTGAGATCTCCGCACGCACCCCAGAGTTCGAACCTCTCAAGGGTTGTCGGATCCCTAAATCCTACAAACATCACTATGTTGATCATATCTACTATATGATTCACGTTCGACCTTTCGGTCTCAGTGTTCCGAGGCCATATCTGCATATGCTAGGCTCGTCAAGTTTAACCCGAGTATTATACGTGTGCAAAACTGGCTTGTACCCGTTGTATGTGAACGTAGGGCATATCACACCCGATCATCATGTGGCGTCTCAGCACGACAAACTGCAGCAACGGTGGATACTCAAGGAGAACACTTGTACCTTGAAATTTAGTAAGGGATCATCTTATAACGCTACCGCCGTACTAAGCAAAATAAGATGCATAAAAGATAAACATCACATGCAATCAAAATGTCCATCATCATCTTGTGCTCATGATCTCCAACATTGAAGCATCGTCATGATCTCCATCGTCACCGGCGCGACACCTTGATCTCCATCGTAGCATCGTTGTCATCTTGCCAACTATTGTTACTACGACTATTGCTACCTCTTAGTGATAAAGTAAAACAATTACATGGCGATTGCATTGCATACAATAAAGCGACAACCATATGGCTCCTACCAGTTGCCGATAACTTTGTTACAAAACATGATCATCTCATACAACAATTTATATCACATCATGCCTTGACCATATCACATCACAGCAAGCCCTGCAAAAACAAGTTAGACGTCCTCTACATTGTTGTTTCAAGTTTTACGTGGCTTCTACGGGCTTCTAGCAAGAACCATTCTTACCTATGCATCAAAACCACAATGATTTTTTGTCAAGTGTGCTGTTATAACCCTCAACAAGGACCGGGCATAGCCACACTCGATTCAACTAAAGTTGGAGAAATAGACACCAGCTAGCCACCTTTGTGCATAAGCACGTCGGTAGAACCAGTCTCATGAACGCGGTGATGTAATGTTGGTCTGGGCCGCTTCATCCAACAATACCGCTGAATCAAAGTATGACATGCTGGTAAGAAGTATGACTATTATCGCCCACAACTCTTTGTGTTCTACTCGTGCATATAACATCTACGCATAGACCTGGCTCGGATGCCACTGTTGGGGAACGCAATAATTTCAAAGAATTTCCTACGATCACACAAAATCTATCTAGGTGATGCATAGCAACGAGGGGGAGAGTGTGTCCGCGTACCCTCGTAGACCGAAAGCGGAAGCGTTAAGTAACGCGGTTGATGTAGTTGAACGTCTTCGCGATCCAACCGATCAAGTACCGAACACACGGCACCTCTGTGATCTGCACACGTTCAGCTCGGTGACGTCCCTCGAACTCTAGATCCAGCTGAGGCTGAGGGAGAGTTCCGTCAGCACGACGGCGTGGTGATGGTGATGATGAAGTTACCAACGCAGAGCTTCGCCTAAGCACTATGATGATATGATCGAGGTGGAAAACTGTGGAGGGGTCACCTACGGCTAAAGATCAACTTGTGTGTCTATGGGGTGCCCCCTCCCCTGTATATAAAGGAGGAGAGGGGAGGCCGGCCGGCCCTCCTTGGCGCGCCCCCAAGAGGGGAATCCTACTAGGACTCCAAGTCCTAGTAGGTTTCCACCAAAAGGGAGAGAGAGGGAAGGAAGGAGAGGGAGAGGGAGAAGGAAAGGGGGCGTCGCCCCCCTTCCTAGTCCAATTCAGACTGAAGGGGAGGGGGCACGCAGCCTCCCCTGGCCGCCCCTCTCTCTCTATCCACTAAGGCCCATCGAGGCCCATTAGTTCCCCCGGGGGTTTCGATAACCCTCTGGCACTCCGGTTTTATCTGAAACTTCTTCGAAACACTTACGGTCACTACAAGAAATATGTCAACTTGTGACCCTCACTATTGGTCGCTGAAAGGTCATAGTTTTTCATTTGCGACCTTTTGTGACCAAAAATGAAGGTCAAAAGTCGAGGGTCATTAATCGACTATAGCGACCTTCTCTCGTGATATGTAAAAGGTCGTTGGTTCTTTGACCAAATTTTTGGTCACTAGCAACCTCCCTGTGCCACGAGGCATCCAGCGTGGCAAGCGATGTGGCACAAGATTCAGCCCGGTCCAATTCGATTTTCTACATGGGCCTGGCCCAACAATTCGGCCCATTTATGATTTTTTTCCTAGATGTTTTTGGGCCTTTTCTATCATGGGCCTTCACCTTTCCACAGAGTTTGTTTCCTTTTTGTTTCTATTGTCTATTTGAGTCGAGGCCTTCTTATAGTTCTTCTGAATAGCTTTTCAGCCCAGGTTATTTTGGGCCATGGCATCTTAATAGTACAAGTATATTTGGGTCGTGGCCACTATCAGGTCCAGTAAGAACATTTTCTGGAGAACTTAATGTTCAAGTAAAATGTACACAACATTACAGGAAAATAACACATACAACAGCACATAAAATTTCATTTCACTCACTACATCATAGACAGTACATGACAATCATTGCCGAGTACATCATTCAATTTCAAATATACAGTAATGCTCTTGGAAGCAAAATAGGCCGCCACACGCCATGGTGCCCCAAGGAACCAAAGAATACTTGCTCCCTTTGGCCAGCTCCTTGTCACCGATTTATGGACGAGACTCGGATGCGGAGCTCCTGCACATGACATATTGTGTCAATGCTTGCAGCAATAGAAGGAACTCACATACCATAGAACTTGCACAATAGTGTATCAACACCCGAAAGATTTACTGAATTGAACTGTTATATAACCAAGTTAGAGTGGCGAAGTTGCGGTACATAAACATCCATAGAGCTAACATGTTGTATTTCTCAGAGAAAGAAGCATCAACTCACTATTCTACACAAAAAGCTAGCCCATACATGCACGTACACTAGAACGGTACATAGAATGAAGCATGTATTAGTACTTGCTACCCCGACATTTCGGCATTCTAGTGTTTAGGAGATTTGACTTCCAAAGTAAAACTAAGTCGATAGACTTAGCACTTGTGACTTCAACTAACTTGACCAATGCTAAGTTATTAATAGACTTACTTGTGACTTCAACTAACTTGTGGATTGATTAGATATAAACAGCGATCTTGAATGATAGATATAAACATTAGTATTGCTGAGCTCGTGTTTTTTGCAAGGATAAGCATGTCCTAAACCGCCATTGTGAGATCGTTGAAGTAATATATGCCGAATGTGAGAATGGATAAAATGTACATGAATGTTCTCAAGTGCCATGAAGTGAGAAAGCGGTAGTCGAATGACGAGGCATGTTAGCTGCCAAAACAGATTCAGACTAACTGCATGTCCGACGGACGGGCCATTCCTAAGCATTTCAAGACACCAAACAGATGTCAAGAGACAACAAACTTGGATGCTATCTATCCATACTAGTATAGAATGATACGAGGCCAAGAGAAACTGTTTGCTACCGACGAGATCGCCAAGGTGCACAGCTTGTTCAAAAGGAAGCACATTTGACTAAAGTACCAGATTTGAGTTTGTAATAGCATCATGAACAGCAGCTGTAAATTACTAAATTTTTCCATATGAATGCTATCTAGAAAGATAGATACGATGCAGGGGTGTCCATTACCGATGATCTTGCCAAGGTGCATGGAGATGGAGTTGAGCTGGGCCTTGTTCTCGAGAGGTGGTTGACCGCCTTCTGGATCGCACCAGCCTTGGCCGCCTTCAGAACAAGCATCACCAGAGAGGAAACCAAATTAGTAAATCAGCCCAAATTGAGGCCCTTGACCTTGAGCTGCTTCTCCTTGGCGCCTTCACCAGATCCGAGGTCATTTTAAACACACACGCCGCACAAACGCATCGGAAAAATTAACCTAAAACGAAGTAATACACGGAATTAGTTCAGAAAATGGATACAAGCGGACGAATCATCCTAACTAACCGTAAACAAAACATTGTTTAGTCGCTAGGCGTTAAGCGATAGATGTTAAACACTAACTTCCTTCATAAAAAGAGCAATAATAACAACCAAAGCAGTACTTAACACTCAACAAGGGTTGACAGATATATAATGGGTTCAAGAACCAATTTGGCTCGTAAACTAAGAAAATCGAAAGATTTTTCGCCGTAATATGCTAACAAGCATTCATGAATCACACTAGTAAGTAAGAACATGAGTAAACTAGCGATTAGCAAATGAATCTCAACATCGCCAGAAGATTGAGATACAAATGCATCCAATCGCAAGGCGCATGTAACTGTCATCATAAAGGAACATCATACAACACAGCTCATCTTACAAAGAATGTGCACACAAATTGGGCTAAGCAACACTAAGAACAAGTCGTAAAATTGCATGCCACTCGATAACTAAGCAATCGGTTGAAATATCTGCTCAA
Source organism: Aegilops speltoides (assembly GCA_021437245.1). Lineage (NCBI taxonomy): Eukaryota > Viridiplantae > Streptophyta > Magnoliopsida > Poales > Poaceae > Aegilops > Aegilops speltoides. Next base: position 437,347,035 of record CM038143.1, read on the forward strand.
TATTTGCTCCCATGCCGATCCATCCAATATCTGCTCGAATACATAGGAAGCATCATTGCCATGATCCACGAATCACATCAAGAATTTAAGAGCTCAAGTAATATGATACCTAAAACTAAGAACAGAACACCCGGAGCTCGACGCTAATCCTAGCCAAAATCCCGATCCCAAATCACGCCAAAATTCATAGAAATGATATGTCGACCAAGAGCAGTTCACCGCACAACCTTCCCGCCAAAACCCCTACCCCAAATCTGAACGTCCGTCATGGAGCGATGGCGCCCCAGGCGAGCGCAGGCCCTCCGTCCCGCCGATTAATCGCCGACTACGAAAGGGGATGGCGCTGCTACGGGAGTTGGAGAGGGGGGAGGTGGGGGTGCGTGCTTCTCACCTGCACCTGCAGGCGTGCGGAAACGGGAGGAGCGGCGGATTCCACGGTGAGGGAGTTGCCGAGCTCGCCGGAGAGGAGGAGCGATGGGGCGGCGGTGACTGCGGCTGCGACGAACAACAGAACGGGGAGAAGAAATGCTCGTCAGATCTGGTTGGTGAAGCACAAAAACCCTAGGTGGGGGAGGGGAGGGGCAAGAGGAGGTAGGCGGCTCACCTGCGGGCGGCGGAGACGCGACCGACGCCGACGCCGACGCCGGCAGCGGAAGGTTGGCGATTTTCCTCCCTCCCGCAAGCGGGCAAAGCAAAGAAGCACCCCTCCTCAGCTGCTCCGCCTCGGCTATAAGCCAAACACAACCAAAGGAGGAGCTAGGCGGGCTGGGGTCGCGAGAGCGTCGGTGGATCGGCGATGTGGGAGACGAGGGAAGGATCGGGGTGGCGGCGATGTGGGAGACGAGGGGGGGGTGGCGGATCTGGGCGCTAGGTTTCTGGGGTGAGAGGGTGAGGAGTTTTTTTTTATTTTTTATTTTTTAGACAAAGAGGGGGTGCGAGGAGAAAGGACTGCCGTCGGATCCGAGAGCATCCAACGGTGTTTGAGCACGATCCGCGTGATATGCCCATGGACCAATCGTAACCCAATTACACGTTATGACCTTTTAAATTGGTCGAATCGACTAAAAATAAGGTGTTGAACCATATCTTTTTCCAAAAAAAGGTGTTAAATCATATAAACAGTTTTATGATATGAGAAATTCAAAAAGAAACATTTTCATTGTGCACAAGGATGCATATTGGAATTTCAAACAATGTTGCCTAAGGAAGTTTTCTTTTTCTTTGGACGAAAGAACCATTTTCCATTTTCCGAGTGCCCAAAAGGAGGTTTTTCTGTGAAGGAACTACCAAATAATTGTTGCAAAATTGGACCGAATCATTTTTCTAAAATACTAGGACATATTTAATGCACAATTGACAAAATGGTTGGGTGAAAAAAGTTTTGATCCACCACTGATGAAAAAGACAAATTTCAAATGATTCAAAGAGAAACAGTCAAATTTGAACTGTAGCTGCCTCATAGTTTGCTATTTATTTTTTCCAAAAATCATTTCTAGGTACATAGGTATCTATTTAATCAGAGAAACACCAAAAAAATTCCAAGATTCAACCACTAGCTAGGAACGGTCAAGCCCGCCGTTTTGACCGCATTTTGAAACGGGCATAAAAAATTCAAAAAAAAATCAAAAAATTGGAAAACCTTCGCATTGTGTCATTATATGTGACCAAGTTTCCAGGAAAAATAATAAACTTGTAATACGGTAATTATTTTAAAAAAGTGTTCTCAGAAATGAGCTATCAAGTGTGAAGATTCATGGCTTTCAAGCCAAATGATCAATCTTATGGCCACATTCATGGCATAGTTTGTTCAAATGATCTCATATTGTGCACAAGGGTGCATATTGGAATGGCAAACAATGTTGCCTAAGGAAGTTTTCATTTTGTTGGACTAAAAACCATTTTTCATTTTTCGAGTGCCCGAAAGGAGGTTTTTCTGTGAAGGAACTACCAAATAATTGTTGCAAAATTGGACCAAATCATTTTTATAAAATACTAGGACATATTTAATGCACAATTGACAAAATGGTTGGGTGAAAAAAGTTTTGATCCACCTCGATGAAAAAGACAAATTTCAAAGATTCGCTTGGAAACAGTCAAATTTGAACTGTAGCTGCCTCATAGTTTGCTATTTATTTTTCCAAAAATCATTTATAGGTACATAGGTATCTATTTAATCAGAGAAACACCAAAAAATTCCAAGATTCAACCACTAGCTAGGAACGGTCAAGCTCGCCGCTTTGACCGCATTTTGAAACGGGCATAAAAATTCAAAAAAATCAAAAAATTGGAAAACCTTCGCATTGTGTCATTATATGTGACCAAGTTTCCAGGAAAAATAATAAACTTGTAATACGGTAATTATTTTAAAAAAGTGTTCTCAGAAATGAGCTATCAAGTGTGAAGATTCATGGCTTTCAAGCCAAATGATCAATCTTATGGCCACATTCATGGCATAGTTTGTTCAAATGATCTCATATTGTGCACAAGGGTGCATATTGGAATGGCAAACAATGTTGCCTAAGGAAGTTTTCATTTTTGTTGGACGAAAAAACCATTTTTCATTTTTCGAGTGCCCGAAAGGAGGTTTTTCTGTGAAGGAACTACCAAATAATTGTTGCAAAATTGGACCAAATCATTTTATAAAATACTAGGACATATTTAATGCACAATTGACAAAATGGTTGGGTGAAAAAGTTTTGATCCACCTCGATGAAAAAGACAAATTTCACCGATTCATTGGAAACAGTCAAATTTGAACTGTAGCTGCCACATAGTTTGCTATTTATTTTTCCAAAAATCATTTCTAGGTACATAGGTATCTATTTAATCAGAGAAACACCAAAAAATTCCAAGATTCAAGCACTAGCTAGGAACGGTCAAGCCCGCCGTTTGACCGCATTTTGAAACAGGCATAAAAATTCAAAAAATCAAAAATTGGAAAACCTTCGCATTGTGTCATTATATGTGACCAAGTTTCCAGGAAAAATAATAAACTTGTAATACGGTAATTATTTTAAAAAAGTGTTCTCAGAAATGAGCTATCAAGTGTGAAGATTCATGGCTTTCAAGCCAAATGATCAATCTTATGGCCACATTCATGGCATAGTTTGTTCAAATAATCTCATATTGTGCACAAGGGTGCATATTGGAATGGCAAACAATGTTGCCTAAGGAAGTTTTCATTTTGTTGGACTAAAAACCATTTTCATTTTTGAGTGCCCGAAAGGAGGTTTTTCTGTGAAGGAACTACCAAATAATTGTTGCAAAATTGGACCGAATCATTTTTCTAAAATACTAGGACATATTTAATGCACAATTGACAAAATGGTTGGGTGAAAAACTTTTGATCCACCTCTCGTGAAAAAGACAAATTTCAATGGATTCAATTTGAAGCGGGTCAAATTTGAACTGCATTGCCTCATAGTTTGCTATTTATTTTTTCCAAAAATCATTTCTAGGTACATAAGGACCTATTTAATCATAAATACATGGTTTGGTGGCGATACATAGAGGTTTGGGCGGTGGCGATGGCCTCAACTCTAGAGCACGTAAACTCGCATGCCGTCAGCGTGGTCACCGCGTGACCATAATGTTGCCATGTGTTCTGGGCGGCTTAGGCATGTCTAGTAGGTTGGGCACTCCCAGGTTGGTGCTAGGAAGAAAATTACAACATAAGATTCTCACGAGAAGACCGATCGATGCTCAAACATGAATTAGCGACCAAGTGTTTGATTAGCGATGCACGGAAATGCACATAGCCAATGGGCGTGAGTTTTGGCCGAGGATGATCATCTACTAAGGAGAATGTGTTCACAAATTTTTAGCTCAAAAGGAGGATCCTAGGTGGTACTTGCTTTGCAAAGTACCACGCTGGACAAAAATATGAATGTTGAAGCTGGGCTCAAAATAATGAATGGAGTGAGCTGAAATTTTATGGAGGATGGTTATTTGGGCATAGGAAAGCATTGTAGAAAATTGATACCATTTGGACATGCCAAAGTAGTACTTCCTTCACAATGCTCTTCTATGGATGTAAACTTGGGAAAACTAGTGAGAGAGATTGGATGAATGAAATGAGCTCAAAATTGGTGCGGTAAGTTACTTAGGTATGGTCATGCTACTGGTAAATTTTCAGATCATTTGGGTAAGCCTAGCTAGTACTTACTTCACAAAGCTTCTCTCGAGGTAGAAAATTTGGAAATTTCGAGAAAGATTTACTAGGAAAATTGAGCTGAATATTATCATGTGGCAATGATTTTGGTATGGAAGAGTGCCCAAAAGTTTGAGGGTAATAGGAGGGGTCTATATAACACTTGCTTTGCAACGTGCCAATTTGGCCATAAAATATAAATTGAACTTGGGCTCACATAGATGATTTTACCGAGCTGCAATTTGGAGGAGGGTGATAATTTGGGCATATGAAGGAACTGTATAAATTTCATGTCATTTAGAGATATAAAAAGGTACTTCCTTCACAATGCTTCTAGGTGGACAAAAACTTTGGAAATTTGTCAAGAAAATTTGCTAGGCAAATGGAGCTGAATTTTGTCATGCGGTAATGATTTGATAGGAAAGAGTGCCCAAAAATTCGAGGGCAATCAAGAATATATAAATAGCACTTTCTTCATAAAGTGTTGTTGTGAATGAATAGGAAAATGAATATTGTTGAATTAGTTTTGAACTAGGCAAGGAAGGATTTTTACATATTTGATGAAGATATGCCCCAAACAATTTATGAGATTTTTTGGGAATTTTGGGAATGATAGAAATATAGGTTGCTTCACAACCTAGGGCAAAACTGCCACATGGACATGACACATAGGCAAAAGCTGATGAGATGGCGCCTAGTCATCACAACCCACCACAATCTACAAGGCTATGACCATCTATATTGGTCATTAACAACTAGAAATAAGGCAGCGGACTAGCACTGTTTGCTTTGTGACCATTTCATGTAAGGAAATTACGACCTTTCTGACCAAAATGGTCGCAATGGTTTAGGGTTTGGAGCCCCCTGAACAGCTTTTGACCAATTGGTCTAAAATGGTCATAAATTTATGACCAATTCTTCGAGGGTCATTGACAGAAGGTCATAAGTTGACATATTTCTTGTAGTGGGTGTCCGAACATAGTCGTCCTATATATCAATCTTTATGTCTTGACCATTTCGAGACTCCTCGTCATGTCCGTGATCTCATCCCGGACTCTGAACAACCTTTGGTACATCAAATCACATAAACTCATAATACTAATCGTCATCGAACGTTAAGCGTGCGGACCCTACGAGTTTGAGAACTATGTAGACATGACCGAGACACGTCTCCGGTCAATAACCAATAGCAGAACCTAGATGCTCATATTGGTTCCTACATATTCTATGAAGATCTTTATCGGTCAAACCGCATAACAATATATGTTGTTCCCTTTGTCATCGGTATGTTACTTGCCCGAGATTCGATCGTCGGTATCATCATACCTAGTTCAATCTCATTACCGGCAAGTCTCTTTACTCGTTCTGTAATACTTAATCCCGCAACTAACTCATTAGTCACAATGCTTGCAAGGCTTATAGTGATGAGTATTACCGAGAGGGCCCGGAGATACCTCTCCGAAACACGGAGTGACAAATCCTAATCTCGATCTATGCCAACCCAACAAACACCTTCAGAGACACCTGTAGAGCACCTTTATAATCACCCATTTATGTTGTGACATTTGGTAGCACACAAAGTGTTTTTCCGGTATTCGGTAGTTGCATAATCTCATAGTCTAAGGATCTTGTATAAGTCATGAAGAAAGCAGTAGCAATGAAACTGTCACGATCATAATGCTAAGCTAATGGATGGGTCATGTACATCAAATCATTCTCCTAATGATGTGATCCCGTTCATCAAATGACAACACATGTCTATGGTTAGGAAACATAACCATCTTTGATTAACGAGCGAGTCAAGTAGGGGCATACTAGGGACAATATGTTTTGTCTATGCATTCACACATGTACTAAGTTTCCGGTTAATACAATTCTAGCATGAATAATAAACATTTATCATGAAATAAAAAAATAAATAATAACTTTATTATTGCCTCTAGGGCATATTTCCTTATATTCCACCTACCAAAGGCGCTTCACTCCCCGGCAATGGCGCAGAAAAGAGTCTTGATGACCCACAAGTGTAGGGGATCTATCGTAGTCTTTTTGATAAGTAAGAGTGTCAAACCCAATGAGGAGCAGAAGGAAATGACAAGCGGTTTTCAAGAAGGTATTCTCTGCAAGCACTGAAGTTATTGGTAACAGATAGTTTTGTGATACGGTAATTCGTAACAGGTAACAGGTAACAAAAGTAAACAAGGTGCAGCAAAGTGTCCCAATCCTTTTTATAGCAAAGGACAAGCCTTGAAAAACTCTTATATAAAGCAAAGTGCTCGTGAGGACACTTGGGAATTATCGTCTAGCTAGTTTTCATCATGCTCATATGATTCACATTCGTTACTTTGATAATTTGATATGTGGGTGGACCGGTGCTTGGGTACTACCCTTCCTTGGACAAGCATCCCACTTATGATTAACCCCTCTCACAAGCATCCGCAACTACGAAAGAAGAATTAAGGTAAACCTAATCGTAGCATGAAACATATGGATCCAAATCAGCCCCTTACAAAGCAACACATAAACTAGGGTTTAAGCTTCTGTCACTCTAGCAACCCATCATCTACTTATTACTTCCCAATGCCTTCCCCTAGTCCCAAACAATGGTGAAGTGTCATGTAGTCTATGTTCACATAACACCACTAGAGGAGAGACAACATACATCTCATCAAAATATCGAATGAATACCAAATTCACATGATTACGTATAACAAGACTTCTCCCATGTCCTCAGGAACAAACGTAACTACTCACAATTCATATTCATGCTCATAATCAGAGGGGTATTAATATGCATTAATGATCTGAACATATGATCTTCCACCGAATAAACCAACTAGCATCAACTACAAGGAGTAATCAACACTACTAGCAACCCACAGGTACCAATATGAGGTTTTGAGACAAAGATCGGATACACGAGATGAACTAGGGTTTGAGAGGAGATGGTGTTGGTGAAGATGTTGATGGAGATTGACTCCCTCTCAATGGGAGGGTCGATGGTGATGACGATGGCGACAATTTCCCCCTCCCGGAGGGATGTTTCCCTGGCAGAATAGCTCCGCCGGAGCCCTAGAATGGTTCCGCCCAGGTTCTGCCTCGAGAGGGCGGCCCTTCGTCCCGAATGATTCCTTATGAATTTTTTTTCCACGGCAAAAGACACCATATAGCAGAAGATGGGCATTGGGGCTTGCCAGGTGGCCCACGAGGCAGGGGGCGCGCCCTCCACCCTCGTGGCTGCTGGATGGCCCCCCTCTGGTGCTTTCTTTGCCCAATATTTTTAATATATTCCAAAACTGACTTTCATGGAGTTTCAGGACTTTTGGAGTTGTGCAGAATAGGTCTCTAATATTTGCTCCTTTTCCAGCCTAGAATTCCAGCTGCCTGCATTCTCCCTCTTCGTGTAAACCTTATAAAATAAGAGAGAAAAGGCATAAGTATTGTAACATAATGTGTATTAGCAGCCCATAATGCAATAAATATTGATATAAAAGCATGATGCAAAATGGACGTATCAAGCAGCAAGCTTCTTCTCTTCTTCTTTCCTAGCAGCAGCAAGCTTCTTCTCTTCTTATTTCCTAGTAGCAGCAAGCTTCTTCTCTGCTTGTCTCTGTGCATCAGCATTTCTCTTCTCCTCTTCTTTCTTTGCAGCAGCTGCTTCCCTCTCTGCTTTCTTTTCTGCCTCCTTCTCAGCTGCAGCTCTTCTCTCAGCTTCTTGCTTTGCCTTTTTCTCTGCAACTATAGTCTTCATTATTTCTGCAATAATTTGTCTGGTCTCAGCTTTAGCTTTCTTGTTTATCTCTGCTTCTTCTTTTCTTTTGGCACTCCTCTCCAGTGCAGCCAATCTTCTTCTCTCAGCCAGTTTTGCTTTCTTCTGTGCTACCTCATGTTTCTTCCTTGCTATGTCTTCAGCCTTTTTCAATTCTTCTTCCCTCCTTGATGCAAGGATGGCTTGCTTCCTCTCCTCTAGCTCCCTATCTTTCTGATTTTTCATTGCCTCCAGCTTCTGTGCTAACTCACCTGGCCTAATGGTGCTTGAGCTAGCTTGACTTCCTTGACTAGCATTAGTCTGGTTGAGCATCACTTGGGCAGCACTCACAAACCCAGAACTAGGTAATGGCCTCTGTTGAACAACCCTTGGTGTTGGCATCTGCAGAATTATCAAATATATGATACAAGAAAAACAAGAAGGGAAAAAGCAAACGATTCTGCAGTAATTTATACTTGGGCAATCATGTTATCCACCATAAGATCTTAAAACACAACACTTGGTTCCTCTTGTCCCTGCAATTACATAGACACACTTTGTGTTTGTTATATTGCAATCATGAAGATAATGCATATGGTTTTGAGGAGCTGGAACTTTTTATTGCCTAATTTAAGACTGGATCATCTTGATTTGATGCATCTGGAGCTGTGGGTGGCACAGTGGCAGCACCATTGCCTTCATCTGGAGCTACCACATTACCACTACTATTTGCACTTGGTGGTGGAAGTCCATCCTTCAAGTATTGGCATCCAGACTTGTTGTGATCTGGCTCACCACAATATGAACAGTGCATGATCACACCATGCCTTGTGATTTTCTTCCCTCCCTTTCTATGGTCAACCTCTCCAGGTGCTTGTCTCCTTGCAGTGGTAGGCCTTCCTACGTGCTTCTCGTACAATGGTGGCAATATTGGGGGCCCACACATGTCCTCCCACTCTCTCCTATCTTTGCAAGGATAGATAAAGATAGATAATGTTTTCATATGCCTTATTGAACATTTTCTTGGAGTAGCAAGGGTCTACCAGTTCAAGAGGATCAATTCTTTCATGCCTACAACAGGCTACCACATGAGAACATGGCACCCTTGATTTCTGAATTCTTCTACAAGTGCATGTTCTCTTATGCATGTCAACTATGTAATCTACCCCTCTGTCACCTACTAGGAAAAGACCATCACCTGAGCAATCCAGATAGCATGTGTTTGCAAAATCACTTGCTTTCTCCACCTGTTTCCTGATTTTAGGGCATATATTACCTGGCCACTTGTCTGATTCAATCAGCTTGTTGTAATGCCTTGTCATAAACTGCCTGTATATTCTGTCAACCATGGTAAGTATTGGCAGCTCCCTAGCCTCCAAAATATACCTGCAAATGTCACTTGTGTTAGAAGAACCTAAGCATGAAAATATTTTGGTAAGATTGGTAGCAAATAACCTAAGCATCAAAATATTGTGATCTAACCTGTTTAAAACTTCACATATGTTGTTTAGTAGTATATCACATTTTTGGCAAATCACTCTGAAAAGCTTTCACCCAAGTGTTAGGTTCTAGCCCATGAAGCCACTTGTGGGCATCTGCATTAAGTAGCTTCATTTCCTCCATCCCCTTCTCATATAACTGAACTGTGTTGCTCCTTGTTATCTTCCATAGTTGGTTCTTCAAAATACCCCCTTTGAAATGTTGCTGGAAGTTCTGCCACATGTGCCTCACACAAAATCTATGTTCTGACTGAGGGAATAGTTGTTCAACTGCACTAATGAGACCCTGCACATTTCATGAATGAAAGGCTTTACTATAGGTACAAACAACCAACAGAAACAAATGCATGAAACAAGTACAAGATGAAGATCAACAATAACAAGTGTTACCTTTTGCTTGTCTGACATGATAGTCCAGGGTTCAGTGTTGATGATGCCAAGATCCCTTTTCAGTGTGTCAGGGAACCACAACCAGTTAGGGGTGTCCTCCACTTCAACAACAACAATTGCAATTGGAAATATGCAATTATTTGGATCTACACCAACAATTGCAAGTAACCTCTGTACCTTGTTTTTATGTGGCAGCCATCAACAAAGATCACTGGCGTGCAAGCCAAAAGGAATCCTCTCTTGCAAGCATCCAGACACATATATAGCTTGCCGAACCTTGCATTCTCATCAAGTGAGACATAAAATGATGAGCCAGGGTTGCTTCTCCTGACTTCATTAGCATAACTCCAAAGAAGCTTATACTAGCCTTCTTCATCACCATATACTATTTTCATTGCTATTCTTCTTGCTCTCTGCAACTTCATCCTGCCTAGTGTCATATGCCATTCTTTCTGAACAACCCTAGAAAAATTTGTAAGGTCATGTCTTGATCAGCCCTGAACATCTCTAGGTACTTATGTGCTAGGAATTTAGATGTGAAAGCCCTAATCTTCCACTTCTTGCTGCATGTGTGCTCACTCACATATCTTTTCACCATGAAAGCCATAGTCCTATTATCATATGATGCCCACAAGTACCATGTGTAGTCTTCATCACACTTTGCTTTCAATCTCTTCCTGTCATTCACAGGCAACTTGATATCAACTCTGTTCTGACATGAGTACTCTTTGATGGCAGTCCTCAACAGCTCTACACTCTCAAACACCTGTCCAACCTGAAACTTTGGCCTATGAAGATCCTCTTCTCTGAAGGATTTGAATTTCAAATTGAGCTCTTCATCATCTGAATCATGAGCCCACAAATCTTCAGTCTCAGATATGTCTTCATTAGAGTGGTATGCTTGTTTCCCTTTCTCTTGATTGGTAGGAACTACTTTCTCTTTCCCTTTTTGCTTTTCTTTCTCATTTGATTTCTTTTCATCTCTCTGCTCAGGTTCATCCTCATCTACATTATCTGCATAAAGATCATCATCACCATATCCTATCTCATTGTCACTTTCCACAAGCATATCAAGTTCATAATGTTCATGATCTGTATCTCTTGCTCCATCCTCTTCTTCTAGTGCATAGTTCATCTGGTTCTACCTGGCACTCCTCCTCATTCTTCTATTTCCACCTCCATCACCTTCTAGCACACCATCTGCATGTTCTTCATGTCTTTGATTACCATCCTCTGTCTGAACTGATGCCCTCTTAACAAACTCAAATTGGCTGACATCATCCTCTACATCACAATCAAGATAGACCACTTGAATAGGAATTGGTGCCACATCTATCTGTGCTTCCTGTCCTTCTCCATGCTCTGCTTCTACCTGAATATGCTCTGCTTCTGCTTCAGCTTCTCCATGCTCTGCTTGTGCTTGAGCTTCTTTATGCTCTGCTTCTGCCCGAGCTTCTGCATTCCGTGCATTGCTATGCACTCTCTTTGTTGGGTTGAAAACTGGAGGCAGACTAGCTCTTGGATGATTCAAAACATCATCCTCACTAAGGTTAGCAGAGAAGCTATCATCATGATCCAAATATATGCTGAAAAAGTGGTGACCAATATCAAGAAACATTAGCATTCCGCCAGCCTGTTCATCATCAGTAATTGCCCTTAGACTATTTGTGCTAAGTGTCAGGATGGGGACACAGTAGAAAACCTTAAGCCTCCCTGCCATCTCATAACCTATTTCTTCCATAAGGTTTTCAATCATAATAGGAGACCAGGTGACCCTTTCCAGTTGATCATACCAAATGGCACGTCCATCTACATAAGAACGGTTCCTGCCTTCGCCAACAAAAAATCCACCATGGTTGATCTGCACCGAAAAATCGCTGCTTCAATGACCTGACACAACAACAACAATACTAGATGCATCACAATCGATGAGAGCTTCAATTTGGTTAACTCTCAAAAACCCTAAGCCCCAATTCCCTTAACCCCAAAATCCTGACTGAAAACCCTAGAACAACTGGTCCTACCTTGCAACTAGAACACATCATAGATGGAAATGCGGCCCTAAAAGGAGGTCTTTTGACGATCAAAACGCACAAAGGCTCGGGTTCCATGGGGGGCGGAAACTTACTGTACACAGGGGGTGGCGCTCCTTCTGCGCGGCGAATAGGGGCCATCCCAGACACCTCCAACGAGAAGAAGACGCGCGATGGCGCCGGCTATGCAACCGCTGAGGAGCACCACGCCTCAACTTGCCTGCTCCGTCGACGATCGCCGGGGGCGGCGTCGCCTATGCAGCCGCTCCCCTGTATCCAATCGAAGACGAAGAGGCGACGTGAGTGGAGGAGGGATGAATGGGTGGATTCAGTGATGTCCAGGGGGCTGAACGCGAAATATCGACGGCAGCGCCTCCCCGGTTCGCCACCTGGCCTAGACGACCAGTCAACACGTGGTCAATCGACCTGTACCAACCGTGTACGTGCCGTATTTTCACGTCACATCATATTCAGTGGCCGTATCAAGCGTATTCCAAAGTTCAGTGACCGACTGACCGTATCGTGCTTCGATCGCAACTATAGTGACCGTGAGTGCATTTATCTAAAAAAACTACTCGCGCCACTTGTCGTGGAAAGCATGCAAGGGACCGACTGACTCGCTCCACGTACGTGCCCGGGGCCGAGTGACAAGCGCAGCTCCCCGCGGCTCGCGCCCACGGATCAGCGGGGCATCGCCCACGTCGTCACAAATCCAATCCCTTCTTCCCTCGAGAAATATCCTACCCCTTCCCCCTTTTGAGCCACCCCAGGTCCCACCCCGTCCTCAGCAACCTGACCCCGCCCCCGCCCCCGCCCCTGCCGGGAAAGCGAAGAGAAGAGTATATGCCATGTTATCCCCTCGCGTCGTCCGGCCCCAGCCCCACGACGGCACGGCCTCCGCCGGCTCATCCTCGTCGCGGCGCCACATGGTCGACCGCGTGTCCGAGTGGGAGCTCGGCCTCCCCTCGGCCGCCGAGCTGACGCCCGTCTCGCAGCCGCTCATCCCGCCGGCCCTCGCCGCGGCCTTCGGGATCGGCCCCGCGGACGCGCTCTCCTCCCCCGTCGACGCCGGCTTCCTCCACGACTCGCCCACCTCCCACCTGACCCCCAGGTTCGACGAGTACGACGAGGAGGACGAGGAGGGGGAGGGCGAGACCGACGACGCCGTCGCCGGGGCGCGGAGGGGCGGCGGCGGCGGGAAGAAGGCGAGGATGGTGTGGACGCCGGAGCTGCACCACCGGTTCGTCGAGGCCGTGGAGCACCTCGGCGAGAAGGGCGCCGTGCCCAAGGCCATCGTGCGCCTCATGAACGTCGACGGCCTCACGCGGGAGAACGTCGCCAGCCACCTCCAGAAGTACCGCCTCTACCTCAAGCGCTCCAGCCCCGGCGCCGCCGCGCCCTCGCCACCGCCACCGCCACCGCCCTTCTTTCCCCGCTTCGACGTCCAGCGACCGCATCAAGACTCCGCCAACCGGAGCGGCTACTGCGCGTATCCGTATGTTTCCTACCAGAAGCTCGGATGCGATTAAGCGCAGTAAGCTCGATCGATGCTATTGCTCCGCGGTTTCCCCGCACTGGAAATCGTTTTAAATTTTGTCTTCCAAAGAAAGCAAATGGCAAACGGTGTCTGAGATTCAAACTTCTGAATCCACCCTGTCGTTTGAAAAACGGAGTTTCCAATACATGTACTGCCATCAAAAGACCCTGGTGGCAAACATTTCAGGCACAGCTACAATCCCATTTCATACACCAACTGAACCCAGAACCTAAAGCTGCCAGTCTAAGTTTGCTAGTAATTACTGTACTTTACAGTTTCTTTACTATTCTCTCTGTCCCATAATATAAGAACGTCATTAGTGTCAAAAACGCTCTTATATACGGGACGTAGTGTCAAAACGTTCTTATATTATGGGACAGAGGGAGTAGATTATTGTATAGAGTAGCATGTCTTCGCTTCGTTCTTTTGTTGTTTATAGATCAAAAACTTGTATGTCCGACAGACGTGTGATTCGTTGTTGCTACAATCAAGAGTTTATCAGTACATGGCAAAGTTTTGTAAAGCCTATTTTCAGTAATGCGGTTGTGGAGATACTGGAAGCAACTTTAAGACCACACCAGCTTGTCTTCAGTTCATTGAGGCAACTTCAGCAGCCTAGTTCCAAATTCCAATAACCAGTTCTGAATGGCTGTTGGAGTTTTCCACATTTTGATTTGTCGAAGTCGATTTGGATGCAGTTGCCACCTTTGCACCAATTTGATCTCTAGATCGGTTTGTTGTTTGGTGCTGTCAAGTTTTCGCCCCATAGTGTTCGCTTCGATGGCGGGCGAGCACAGTGGGGTTTCCTGGCGGTGCTTTGAACTCGCTACCCCTCTTTCCTTTCTCCCTAGTTGTATCTGGTACTGATGTATTTCAGTTCTTGTAATGGAAAGGGGTATGCCCGGTTCAAAAAAAAAAAGATTGGTTTGTTGTTTTGATGAGGAACTGATGCTTTTTTATGCTGTCAATTCTTGTCCTGGAAAAATCGATTTCTCTTTACAAACATACATGTACTTTCACAGAATTAACAAGTACTGTACCCTGTCGATTCTGTGGTTTGGAGTTTATGACTAAATCTGAATCTAGTACTGTCTTCCAGATTCATGGAGGTAGCTAGGGCAGAACGTCTAACCTTTCCTTTTTTTCTTTTGTTCTCGAAGTTCAGTTACTACTAAACTTTTGCCCCGATATGAACTGCAATTACATAGAAGAAGGAAATGTAAAGTAAGCAAGACACAGAGCTGAGGGAAATGGTGCGTCTTTAATCATGAAAATAAATCTCTTGTTCTTTGAATTATCCTGGGGATCACTCGAAGTGTCTTCCATGGAGAGTTTGTAAGAAACAGAGTTAATGTTAAACTTTATGGTCCATTTATCTCAATATGGATCTCGGTATCTGAATCGATGGACACACACAACCCTCAATTACTTATTGCAGAGTTTACAAGTATCCAAATAAGCAAATAGTATAAATGCGATAAAAAAGCCACAAATGCAAACCGAGGAACAAATTACAACCAACTGCTATGTTCAATTGGTTAGAGCAAAGCCCAGCCAAGCCGAAGCTGCCAGTTCGAGCGGGCGTAGAAATTCCTTGAAGAGAAGGGATACCTGAAACCAGTGCCTAAATAAAGGCATATGTCGAAATGTTCCACTACTAATAGATTCAGTAAAGGAAGGTCCGGAGCAAATAAGAAATATGAAGCTCCATGCATGATGCATCACACATCCTATTATTAGGCTACCACCTAAATCAGTTGAATAGGCTCCGAATGATCATTTCCAATTGATTGCATGCAGAGACCATGGATGCACGGTTCTCCTCCCGGTGAAGAAAGAACCATGGATATAATAAGTGTCTATGTAATGACCCATAAAAAATTGGTTACTTTTGTTTAAAACAATCGTGCTGACAATTCCATACAGCTCAAAGTAAAACACAAACTCTCAGAAAGATCCAAGCCTTAATATTAGGATGCACCCCGCCAGCTAATTACCGAACAAATTTGTAATACCTGCGGGGGTGGTAGATTGAGAGCAATATGAATAGAGCGCCACAAAATCTTAGCAAGTGGGCAATGTATGATCAAATGCTGAATAAATTCCTTATTTGAACAAAAACATCATTTTGCGCAATCTTGCCATCTGCGCTTTTTGAGGTTATCTACGGTTAGGACACTTTCCCATCCAAGTGCCACATAAGGATATTATCATCAAAGGGACTTCAAGTTTAAAATAAATTTGTGGTTATATAGGTCTGGCAGTCATTGATGAGATATAAATACATTGATTTAACAGTAAAAATGGCATGAGGCATTTAGTTTTCCATCGAAAAGTGTCTAATTCATGTGTTAGGTTGATCGTCATCGATCTATTAACCAAATGCAACCACCACACCCACTTCACACCGGTGAGCGCCTTACGGAAAGCAATATTAGTCGTAGAACAGAAGCAACGAGAACTCCTTTACGTTGAATAGTGTTGTAGAAACGATTACACTGCAAGGTCAGGGGCGCACTCTCTAACCAAATGTCCTCCTAGAATCTAGTTGTTTGGACATCTCTTGGGTCAAAACACATCTACGGAAAAAATGCTCTTGACTCGTCAATCATTTCCAAAAAGGTTAATTCGTCAGTGAAGATACTTGTTTCTAAGTAGCTCCTTCCAACCCCCTCCCCCCCCCCTAAGTAGCGCGTTGATTTGAACATGACATGCCTTTTTCAAAGTGGTCACCAATGCACTTCCATTCCTTATTTAGGAGTTTATGAAAGTGCTTCATAACACCAAGGTACCGAAAAGGGAAGAGCTCCAGATTCGCAGTCCAACAAGTTGTAGTGATTCTTCTCCGTTGTTTCCTTTCCAACAAAAAAGTTCACTCTTATTGAAGTTTATTAAAAGGCCGGATAACAGCTTACAATAGAGCGGAGATCCCACCATCCGCAAGGTGTTGGAATTTTTCTACCCACTTGGCCGACTTCCTTAGCCCTCCCAACGAGTAATGCCAACCTATCTACAACAATGTTGAAGCAGATGGGTGAATAGGGTCGCTTTGTTGCAACCCCTTACTAGTTGAAAAAGAATTACCAATGCCATCGTTATGATGCCCACGCTACTATCTCATTGGCACTACTTTGCCATGAAACCATTCATGCAAATATCCCATTGGAGAAAAGGCCACTTACCTTGTCATATGCTTTTAAAGTCCACCTTGAAGATTGTTCATCAAGTTTCTTCAAATGCAACTCATGAATGGTCTCATGTACGAAAACAAACACCTCTAAGATATGTCGTCCTGGCATAAAAGTTGACTTAGTCGGCCAGACCACTTTGTCTGTTGTTGCTATAACACGTTAATGGCAACCTCGGTAAAATCTTAAAGAAAACATTTTGAAGGCAAATTGGACAGTATTGTTGTATTTCGACTACATCCTCTTTCTTAGGTAATAGGGTGACCAGAAAAATAACTTGAACATGGGTAAACTCCCACCGGGCAACTCCCCGAATAGTGGTGGCAGGTTCCTTTTTATTACCCCCCGAAAATGTTCATAGAACTCCACACATAACTCATCTAGTCACGACGCTTTTTGAGGATTTTTTACACTCATTTTTATCTCATTTAAACCGGATATTTTGAGATACTTTTTATGTTTATACCTCCAACTTGCCAGCTAATCACTAATAAATGCAAAGGTGTGCAAATATCTTTGTTTATTTTATTCCTTGTAGATATGGACATTTTAGGTGAAAATCAACTCATATGTGGGATGTGTTGGAGAAGAAGATCATTTTCATACTCCCTCCGTTCCTTGATATAAGGTGTATAAATTTCTGAGAAAAAAAATCTGAAATATAAGGTGTATTACGTTGCACCACTCGTTTGCATAATTTTTTTAGGGATTGGATTACATTTCCTTATATTAGGCAAGCTCCTCTATTTTCTCATGTCAATTAATCAGGTGTAATCTCGCCCAAAACTTGTGAAATTTTCCCTCGACATGCGTTCTTTAATTTCCGTGCCAAAAACTTTTCACCCTATATTTAGGAACGGGGGGAGTATAATTTAGCACCCACCCAAGAAAATAAAAGAGAAGATGATGCAGGGTACAAGCATGACCCGCTCGTACGAGTGATCGTATTGCATCGCACCGCATTTGTGATGTTTTCCTGAAGAAACTTCGTCAAAGGGTATAAGCCTAATACACACGCGAGGAGACACGAAATCTTATTTCCGTCGTCTGCACTACATAAATGAGAAGGAAGACGCTGTCGAGAGAAACAACCCATCCATCCATCGAAGCACCCACACAAACCTCATCAACCTCGCTTCACATATCATTTCCATATCCATAGCCACCGTCGCTATTAGTTTACTGGTACCATCGTGATCAACAACATTGTATTATCAAGCATTACTCCTATAAAGAATGTTGGAGCCACCACACGTGAGAGTTCTCTCTGCATCATCGGTTTCACGCAGGTCTCGCGCGGCCGGCTCCATGTGGCTCCCTGGGTCGACCAATTTGCACGTCTGCCTCGAGGGTCAATGATAGGTGGGCCATGGGCCGGGGCCACCATCATGTGTTGTTTTTGGTCGCGCCCCTGTATGCCCACTCCCGCGATGCCCCACGTGCGACGGAAGAGCCGTATCCGCCTGTTAGTGTCTTCGCCCACTGCCGAAGTGCTTCTCTCACGCCAAGTCGGGCAGGCCACAAGCGTGGTAGGGGCCACATTCCCGTGGGGCCACATCGGATGCAGCGGATCCGCATACACCAAGCAAATAAATGAGCCACATTCCGTGTACCCAGCTTCGCTTCTTTGATGTGTTCGGCTGTGTTTTTTCTAAGGCAAGCAAAACCAATTCAACCAAACTAAATTAACACCATGTTGTGGCCTACCATCACATAGATTAACATCATGCTTTCGATACTTCGCTAAGAACTTCTTTATAGTAGTTTGCTTAACTTGGTATGTTCGTTAAAATCAATTTCATATACTATGCTTGGCTTCTTTGTTACTTATTCATAGTCATGTGAGGAACCAGACATCCTCCACAGATAACTCATAAAACATGTTGTTCATACGTTGCTTGGTTTCTTGGCTGCAATTGATCTATGCACATCTAGTAGCATAAACATAGTGCATAGGCAAATAGTTCATATTCTTCAACCCATGTAGGCATGTATTCCATATGTAGGTGTACATACTTGCAATAAGAACTTGCACAACATCTTCTGTTGTACCCTCTTGTTTCAACATGATTCTAATGAAAGTTGAGGGTAATTAAGGTACTCATTTTATAAAGCACCGGAGCAAAGCATTAGCACTCAATGAATACATGTAATCATCAAATTATAGTGATTCCCATTGATATCCAAATTATTTTCACTTTGAGGTCTCCATTTCAGAAACTATAATAGGTGCATACGCCTCGTAGGTAGGATCCAAACACATACGTATTCATGAAAAAAAGACAGTTCATACCTGAAGTCATATCACTTGGACCCTGATGACAAGGATTAAGTGCAGTAAGGTCATAGCAACATTAATCTCAAAACATAATGGCACTAGCCATCAAACCCTAACAAATCTGGTAATTATTACATGAGGATGTCATCCAATTTCCATCCATCCCATGTGCTACGAGAATTACTCATACATAGATGGAGGAAGCAGGATGGTGATGATGAAGAAGAAGTCGGTGATGTCAATGACGAATAATCTCACTATTCAGAGGCCAAATTAGCCTCAAGAGA
The DNA here is from genome assembly GCA_021437245.1 of Aegilops speltoides. Classification (NCBI taxonomy): domain Eukaryota; kingdom Viridiplantae; phylum Streptophyta; class Magnoliopsida; order Poales; family Poaceae; genus Aegilops; species Aegilops speltoides. The sequence goes on from CM038143.1 coordinate 437,366,145, forward strand.
GCCCTAGGGAGAAGATTAGAGATGGAAAAGGCTCTGCCCGGAAAAAAATTAGGCAAAAATATGTTTTGCATTTGAAGGGCATGAGCGGTTATATGAGAGAAGAGGCAACACAGGGGCTGCTTATTGTTTGAGGGTACTTTCTAGGGATGTTTTCTACATGAAGACAACACTAATAAAAATGGAAAACACAATTTCAGTTATTTTTTATTCAAATTGTGCAAGTTAGAGAAAAAAGCGTAACAAAATTATTTACAAATGTATCAACCAATGAAAACTCATCACATCGACGAGAGCCCGAGTAATTATCTGGCAGCGAGAGAAGGGCATGTCGTCGAAAATGTCGTGTGGAACACCCGTGATCCACACCCACACTTTCCTATAGAAGCAATGAAGCATGGTCGTAAAGACAGACAAAGCGGAGTACTGGACTTCCACTCTCTAAGAGCATCTCCACTCGTTCGCCCCCCAGGGGCTTGAAATAGCATCGCCTGGGGCGTGCTAGCAAAAATATCAGTGTGGGGGCGGTCGGTTTCCCAACCGCCGCCCAAGGTCGGCCCCAGACGCTTTTTTAGAAAATTAGCTCGACTGAATTTGGACGAAATTTGGGCGAAATTCATTCATATTCATATTTGTACATAATCTGAAAGACATGACCTAAAAAAACCTAAAACTACGCTGCCGCCCACTGCCACCGCCGTCCTTGCTGTAGCCCTGCCCCGGGTTGCCTTGGAGAACATGCTTGGTGCGCGGTGGTGCCTCGTCATTGCTGTCCTCGAGGACGATGACACCGCCCTTGTCGCGGCCGCGGCTTCGAGCGGGGGTCTCCTCGAGGGCGCGGTGCTGGCGCTCCATCTCCTCGCAAACTTAGTTGTCCCGCGCCCATTTGAGGGCGGTCTCGTCGATGGCGGCCATGTCGACGTGCTCCTGTTTCACAACAACGGGCAGCGTCCCCAACTCCCTCTTCGGCTTGACCAGGCGAAGGTGGCCGCAGGGAGGAGGGGAAGGCTGGTGGCGGCCCTCGTCTATGACAAGGCCGCCGCCACGGCTGTGCCGCCACTCCCCGGCAGCTCCACGAGCTCGGCCTTGACGGGCTTGAGCTCGACAGTGGTGAGAGGTGTCGGGTCGGAGAAGCGGGAGGAGAAGGAGGAGGAGCCGCCAGCCATGCGGGGGGTACTCGAGCGGCGGCTCGTTGCCGCCCTCGAGGTGCTCGAAGATGGAGCGGAGAGTACGCCCGGGGGCGCCCCACCACAGGCAGCGGCCGTCGGTGTTTTAGCATCCTCGTACCGGCGTGTTGTTGGTGGAGGCGAGCTGCTCCTCGTGGTGGTGTCGTAGCTACTCTGTCCAGAACACGTGGTTGTTGGCGGCGTACTCCAGAAGGGCCTACACCTCCACTGGCGGGAAGGCCCGAACACGCGCAATCTCGGCGAGGCGGCGGTCAGCATCGGTCGGTGCCGGGGGGATGGGGATGATAACCCACAAGTATAGGGGATCAGTTGTAGCCTCTTTCGATAAGTAAGAGTGTCAAACCCAACAAGGAGTTAAAGGTAGAACAAATATTCTCTCAAGCTCTATCGACCACCGATACAACTCTACGCACGCTTAACGTTCGCTTTACCTAGAACAAGTATGAAACTAGAAGTACTTGGTAGGTGTGATAGGATAGGTTTGCAGATAATAAAGAACACGTAAATAAAAACAAGGGGCTGTTTAGATAAAGAAACAATTAAGTTAGTCTTAACGAGTGTGGAAAAGTGGTGGAAGGATTTGCGAAATTGTCCCTAAGCAGTTGACTACGTTACTAGACCGATAGCAAATTTTATGTGGGAGAGGCCACTGCTAGCATGTCATCACTTACTTGGAATTCTATGCTCTTATGATGGAACTATTAGCACGCATCCGCAACTACTATCGTTCATTAAGGTAAAACCCAACCATAACATTAAGATATGATGACCCCCCTTCAATCCCATATGCATCAATTTCTATGCTAGGCTGAAGCTACTATCACCCTTGCCCTCCAATACATAGTCCTATCAACATACAACTAATCCTATGGTGTGATCCACACACGCGCCCATATGATGGGCACCAAAGGACAGCAACATAACCACAAGCAAATTAAACCAATCATAGCAATTCACCAATCACCGATAGGACAACAAAAATCTACTCAGACATCATAGGATGGCAACACATCATTACATAATAATATGAAGCACAAAGCACCATGTTCAAGTAGAGGATACAACAAGTTGCGGGAGAATGTACCGCTATAGATATATGGGGGAAGGTGATGGAGGTGTTGGTGAAGATGACGAAGTTGTTGGAGTAGATCACCGTCACATGATGATTGCCCCGGCGGCGTTCCGGCGGCACCAGGAGAGAGGGGAGAGAGCCCCCTCATTCTTCTTCTTCCTTGATCTTCCCCTAGATGGAAGAAGGGTTTCCCCTCTGGTCCTTGGCCTCCATTGCGGCGGAGGCGCGGGAGCCCCTCCGAGATTGGATCTCTCTCTCTCTCTCTCTCTCTCTCTCTCTCTCTCTCTCTCTCTCTCTCTCTCTCTCTCTCTCTCTCTCTCTCTCTATTTCCTTCTGTTTCTGCGCTCCTTGATTCTGGCCTTTCACCGTTTCTTAAATTTTCGGAGATCCATAACCCCGATTGGGCTGAAATTTTAACACAATTTTTATCCAGATATTAGCTTTCTTGAGGCCTAAGAAGGGCACCAACCGCCTTATGGGGGTGGCCACAAGGGTCCAGGCCGCGCCCTGCCCGCTGGGGTGCGCCCCTCGGGCATCGTCTCATGTTGATTCCAATTCCCCAAAACCACGTGTATTGCAAAAAAATCTTCGTAAGTTTTATCGCGTTTGGACTTTGTTTGGTATGGATATTCTGCGAAACAAAAAACATGCAACAAACAGGAACTGGCACTGGGCACTGGATCAATATGTTAGTCCCAAAAATAATAATCCCTCTGTCGCATAATATAAGAGCGTTTTTACATTAGTGTAGTGTGAAAAACGCTCTTATATTATGAGTATGTTAGTCCCAAAAATAATACTCCCTCTGTCGCAAAATATAAGAGTGTTTTTACACTAGTGTAGTGTCAAAAATGCTCTTATATTATGAGACGGAGGGAGTATAAAAAGTTGCCAAAAGTATATGAAAGTTATAGAATATTGGCATAAATATAATAAAAAATTATAGATATGACTGAGATGTATCTGTAGGGGAACGTTGCAGAAAATAAAAAATTTCTACGCTTCACCAAGATCAATCTATGGAGTCATCTAGCAACGAGAGAGGGGAGTGCATCTACATACCCTTGTAGATCGTGTGCGGAAGCGTTCAAGAGAACGGGGTTGAGGGAGTCGTACTCGTCGTGATCCAAATCACCGAAGATCCTAGTGCCGAACGGACGGCACCTCCGCGTTCAACACACGTACGGTTGGGAAGATGTCTCCTACTTCTTGATCCAGCAAGGGGGAATTAGAGGTTGATGAAGATCCAGCAGCACGACGGCGTGATGGTGGATGCAGCAACGATCACGGCAGGGCTTCGCCAAGCTTCTACGAGAGGGAGAGGTGGTGCGTGGGGAGAGGGAGGCGCCAGGGACTTGGGTGCGGCTGCCCTCCCTCCCCCCTCTTTATATAGGCCCCTGGGGGGGCACCGGCCCTAGGAGATGGGATCTCCAAGGGGCGGCGGCAAGGGGTGGCTTGCCCCAAGGCAGTGGGCGCCCCACCCCTAGGGTTTCCAACCCTAGGGGCAGGGGGGCCCAAAGGGGGGTGCACCAGCCCACCAGGGGCTGGTTCCACTCCCCACTTCATCCCATGGGGCCCTCCGGGATAGGTGTCCCCACCCGGTAGACCCCCGGGACCCTTCCGGTGGTCCCGGTACAATACCGGTGACCCCCGAAACTTTCCCGATGGCCGAAACTGCACTTCCTATATATAATTATTCACCTCCGACCATTCCGAACTCCTCGTGACGTCCGGGATCTCATCCGGACTCGAACAACTTTCGTGTTAATGCATACTAATATCTCTTCAACCCTAGCGTCACCGAACCTTAAGTGTAGACCCTACGGGTTCGGAGACATCTTGAACATGACCGAGACGCCTCTCCGGTCAATAACCAACAGCGGGATCTGGATACCCATGTTGGCTCCCACATGCTCTCGATGATCTCAGCGGATGAACCACGATGTCGAGGATTCAATCAATCCGTATACAATTCCCTTTGTCGATCGATGCGTTACTTGCCCGAGACTTCGATCGTCGGTATCCCAATACCTCGTTCAATCTCGTTACGGCAAGTCACTTTACTCGTACCGTAATGCATGATCCGTGACCGGACACTTGGTCACATTGAGCTCATTATGATGATGCATTACCGAGTGGGCCCAGAGATACCTCTCCGTCATACGGAGTGACAAATCCAGCCTTGATTCGTACCAACCCAATAGACACTTTCGGAGATACCGTAGTGCACCTTTATAGTCACCCGCTTACATTGTGACGTTTGGCACACCAAAGCACTCCTACGGTATCCGGAGTTGCACAATCTCATGGTCTAAGGAAATGATACTTGACATTTGGAAAAGCTCTAGCTAAACGAACTACACGATCTTTGTGCTATGCTTATGATTGGGTCTTGTCCATCACATCATTCTCCTAATGATGTGATCCGTTATCAATGAAATCCAATGTCCATAGTCGAAAACCATGACTATCTGTTGATCAACGAGCTAGTCAACTAGAGGCTCACTAGGGACTTGTTGTGGTCTATGTATTCACACATGTATTACGATTTCCGGATAATACAATTATAGCATGAACAATAGACAATTATCATGAACAAAGAAATATAATAATAACCATTTTATTATTGCCTCTAGGGCATATTTACAACAGTCTCCCACTTGCACTAGAGTCAATAATCTAGTTACATTGTGATGTATCGAACGCCCATTGCGTTCTGGTGTTGATCATGTTTTGCTCTAGGGAGAGGTTTAGTCAACGGATTTGCTACATTCAGGTCTGTATGTACTTTACGAATATCTATGTCTCCATCTTGAACATTTTCACGAATGGAGTTGAAGCGACGCTTGATGTGCTCGGTCTTCTTGTGAAACCCAGGCTCCTTGGCAAGTGCAATAGCTCCAGTGTTGTCACGAAGAGTGTGATCGGCCCCGACACATTGGGTATGACTCTAGGTCGGTGATGAACTCCTTCACCCAGATAGCTTCATCGCTGCCTCCGAGGCTGCCATGTACTCCGCTTCACATGTAGATCTCGCCACGACGCTCGCTTGAAACTGCACTACCATCGCCCCACCATTCAAAATATACACGTATCCGGTTTGTGACTTAGAGTCATCCAGATCGTGTCGAAGCTAGCGTCGATGTAACCCTTCTGACGAGCTCTTCGTCACCTCCATATCTGAAAAACATATCCTTAGTCCTTTTCGGTGCCAAGGATGTTTTGACCATTGTCTAGTGTTCCATGCCGGATTACTTTGGTACCTTCCTACCAAACTTACGGCAAGGTTTATATCAGTCCAGTACAGGTCATGGCATACATGATAGACCCTATGGCTGAGGCATAGGGGACGACACTCATCTTTTCTCTATCTTCTGCCGTGGTCGGACATTAAGCCGAGCTCAATTTCACACCTTGCAACACAGGAAAGAACCCCTTCTTGGACTGATCCATATTGAACTTCTTCAATATCTTATCAAGGTATGTGCTTTGTGAAAGACCTATGTGGCGTCTTGATCTATCTCTATAGATCTTGATGCCTAATATGTAAGCAGCTTCTCCAAGGTCCTTCATTGAAAAACACTTATTCAAGTAGGCCTTAATGCTGTCCAAAAGTTCTATATCTTTTCCCATCAAAAGTATGTCATCCACATATAATATGAGAAATGCTACAGAGCTCCCACTCACTTTCTTGTAAACGCAGGCTTCTCCATAAGTTTGCATAAACCCAAACGCTTTGATCATTTCATTAAAGCGAATGTTCCAACTCCGAGATGCTTGCACCAGCCCATAGATGGAGCGCTGGAGCTTGCATACCTTGTTAGCATTCTTAGGGTCGACAAAACCTTCTGGCTGCATCATATACAGTTCTTCCTTAAGATGACCGTTAAGGAATGCCGTTTTGACGTCCATTTGCCATATCTCATAATCATAGTATGCAGCAATTGCTAACATGATTTGGATGGACTTCAGCTTTGCTACGGGAGAGAATGTCTCATCGTAGTCAATCCCTTGAACTTGTCGATAACCCTTAGCGACAAGTCGAGCTTTATAGATGGTAACATTACCATCCGCGTCCGTCTTCTTCTTAAAGATCCATTTGTTTTCTATCGCTCGCCGATCATTGGCAAGTCTGTCAAAGTCCATACTTTGTTTTCATACATGGATCCTATCTCGGCTTGCATGGCTTCAAGCCATTTGTTGGAATCTGTGCCCGCCATTGCTTCTTCATAGTTCGAAGGTTCACCGTTGTCTAACAACATGATTTCCATGACGGGGTTGCCATACCACTCTGGTGTGGAACGTGTCCCCGTGGACCTACGAAGTTCAGTAGTAACTTGATCCGAAGTACCTTGATCATCATCATTAGTTTCCTCTCTTGTTGGTGCAGGCACCACAGGAACATCTTCCTGAGCTGCGCTACTTATCAGTTCAAGAGGTAGTACTTCATCAAGTTCCACTTTCCTCCCACTTACTTCTCTCGAGAGAAACTCTTTCTCCAGAAAGGACCCGTTCTTGGCAACAAAGATCTTGCCCTCGGATCTTAAGTAGAAGGTATACCCAATGGTTTCCTTAGGGTATCCTTTGAAGAAGCATTTTTCTGACTTGGGTTCGAGCTTTTCAGGTTGAAGTTTCTTGACATAAGCATCGCATCCCCAAACTTTTAGAAACGACAGCTTAGGTTTCTTCCCAAACCATAATTCAAACGGTGTCATCTCAACAGATTTAGACGGTGCCCTATTTAAAGTGAATGTAGCTGTCTCTAGAGCGTATCCCCAAAATGATTGCGGTAAATCGGTAAGTGACATCATAGATCGCACCATATCCAATAGAGTACGATTACGACGTTCGGACACACCGTTACGCTGAGGTGTTCCAGGCGGCGTGAGTTGTGAAACGATTCCACATTTCCTTAAGTGCGTACCAAGTTCGTGACTTAAATATTCTCCCCCACGATCTGATCGTAAGAACTTTATCTTTCGGTCACGTTGATTCTCTACCTCATTCTGAAATTCCTTGAACTTTTCAAAGGTCTCAGACTTGTGTTTCATCAAGTAGACATACCCATATCTACTCAAGTCATCAGTGAGAGTGAGAACATAACGATATCCTCCGCGAGCCTCAACGCTCATTGGACCGCACACATCAGTATGTATGATTTCCAATAAGTTGGTTGCTCGCTCCATTGTTCCGGAGAATGGAGTTTTGGTCATTTTGCCCATGAGGCATGGTTCGCATGTGTCAAACGATTCATAATCTAGAGACTCTAAAAGTCCATCAGCATGGAGCTTCTTCATGCGCTTGACACCAATGTGACCAAGGCGGTAGTGCCACAAGTATGTGGGACTATCGTTATCAACTTTACATCTTTTGGTGTTCACACTATGAATATGTGTAACATTATGCTCGAGATTCATTAAGAATAAACCATTCACCAGCGGGGCATGACCATAAAACGTATCTCTCATATAAATAGAACAACCATTATTCTCGGATTTAAATGAGTAGCCATCTCGAATTAAACGAGATCCTGATACAATGTTGATGCTCAAAGCTGGAACTAAATAACAATTATTGAGGTTTAAAACTAATCCCGTAGGTAAATTTAGAGGTAGCGTGCCGACGGCGATCACATCGACCATGGAACCATTCCCAACGCGCATCGTCACCTTGTCCTTCGCCAGTCTCCGCTTATTCCGCAGCTCCTGCTTTGAGTTACAAATATGAGCAACCGCACTGGTATCAAATACCCAGGAGCTACTACGAGCACTGGTAAGGTACACATCAATTACATGTATATCACATATACCTTTGGTTTTGCCGGCCTTCTTGTCCGCTAAGTACTTGGGGCAGTTCCACTTCCAGTGACAACTGGCTTACCGGGCGCGGCAACTCCCTTGCCGTCCTTCTTGAAGTTCTTCTTACCCTTGCCTTTCTTGAACTTAGTGGTTTTATTCACCATCAACACTTGATGTTCCTTTTTGATCTCTACCTCTGCTGATTTCAGCATTGAATATACCTCAGGAATGGTCTTTTCCATCCCCTACATATTGAAGTTCATCACAAATCTCTTGTAGCTCGGTGGGAGCGACTGAAGGATTCTGTCAATAACCGCATCATCCGGGAGATTAACTCCCAGATGAGTCAAGCGGTTGTGCAACCCAGACATCTTGAGTATGTGCTCACTGACAGAACTATTTTCCTCCATCTTATAGCTGAAGAACTTGTCGGAGACTTCATATATCTCGACCCGGGCATGAGCTTGGAAAACCATTTTCAGCTCTTCGAACATGTCATATGCTCCGTGTTGCTCAAAACGCTTTTGGAGCCCCGGTTCTAAGCTGTAAAGCATGCCGCTCTGAACGAGGGAGTAATCATCAGCACGAGACTGCCAAGCGTTCATAACGTCTTGGTTCTCTGGGATGGGTGCTTCAACTAGCGGTGCTTCTAGGACATAATCTTTGTTTGCAGCTATGAGGATGATCCTCAGGTTCCGGACCCAGTCCGTATAGTTGCTGCCATCATCTTTCAGCTTGGCTTTTTCTAGGAACACGTTGAAGTTGAGGTGGACATGAGCGTTGGCCATTTGATCTACAAGACATTTTGCAAAGGTTTTTAGACTAAGTTCATGATAATTAAGTTCATCTAATTAAATTATTCAATGAACTCCTACTTAGACAGACATCCCTCTAGTCATCTAAGTGAAACATGATCCGAGTCAACTAGGCCGTGTCCGATCATCACGTGAGACGGACTAGTCATCATCGGTGAACATCTTCATGTTGATCATATCTTCTATACGACTCATGCTCGACCTTTAGGTCTTCCGTGTTCCGAGGCCATGTCTGTACATGCTAGGCTCGTCAAGTCAACCTAAGTGTATTGCGTGTGTAAATCTGGCTTACACCCGTTGTATTTGAACATTAGGATCTATCACACCCGATCATCACATGGTGCTTCAAAACAACGAACCTTCGCAACGGTGCACAGTTAGGGGGAACACTTTTCTTGAAATTGTTTCGAGGGATCGTCTTATTTAAGCTACCGTCGTTCTAAGCAAATAAGATGTAAAACATGATAAACATCACATGCAATCAAATAGTGACATGATATGGCCAATATCATATTGCTCCTTTGGTCTCCATCTTCGGGGCGCCATGATCATCTTCGTCACCGGCATGACACCATGATCTCCATCATCATGATCTCCATCATCGTGTCTTCATGAAGTTGTCACGCCAACGACTACTTCTACTTCTATGGCTAACGCGTTTAGCAATAAAGTAAAGTAATTTACATGGCATTCTTCAATGACACACAGGTCATACAAAAAATAAAGACAACTCCTGTGGCTCCTACCGGTTGTCATACTCATCGACATGCAAGTCGTGATTCCTATTACAAGAACATGATCATCTCATACATCACATATATCATTCATCACATCCTTTGGCCATATCACATCACAAAGCACTTGCTGCAAAAACAAGTTAGACGTCCTCTAATTGTTGTTGCAAGTTTTTACGTGGCTTCTATAGGTTTCTAGCAAGAACGTTTCTTACCTACGTAAAACCACAACGTGATATGCCAATTTCTATTTACCCTTCATAAGGACCCTTTTCATCGAATCCACTCCAACTAAACTGGGAGAGACAGACACCCGCTAGCCACCTTATGCAACTAGTGCATGTCAGTTGGTGGAACCTGTCTCACGTAAGCGTACGTGTAAGGTCGGTCCGGGCCGCTTCATCCCACGATGCCGCCGAAGCAAGATAAGACTATTAGTGGCAAGAAAATTGACAACATCTACGCCCACAACTGCTTTGTGTTCTACTCGTGCATAGTAACTACACATAGACCTAGCTCTGATACCACTTTAGGGGAACGTTGCAGAAAATAATATTTTTCTATGCTTCACCAAGATCAATCTATGGAGTCATCTAGCAACAAGAGAGGGGAGTGCATCTACATACCCTTGTAGATCGTGTGCGGAAGCGTTCAAGAGAACGGGGTTGAGGGAGTCGTACTCGTCGTGATCCAAATCACCGGAGATCCTAGCGCTGAACGGACGGCACCTCCGCGTTCAACACACGTACGGTTGGGAAGACGTCTCCTCTTTCCTGATCCAGCAAGGGGGAAGGAGAGGTTGATGAAGATCCAGCAGCACGACGGCGTGGTGGTGGATGCAGCAGCGATCACGGTAGGGCTTCGCCAAGCTTCTCCAAGAGGGAGAGGTGGTGCGTGGGGAGAGGGAGGCGCCAGGGACTTGGGTGCGGCTTCCCTCCCTCCCCCCTCTTTATATAGGCTCCCTGGGGGGCGCCAGCCCTAGGAGATGGGATCTCCAAGGGGGGCGGCGGCCAAGGGGGTGGCTTGCCCCCCAAGGCAAGTGGAGGCGCCCCCACCCCTAGGGTTTCCAACCCTAGGCGCAGGGGGGCCCAAAGGGGGGTGCACCAGCCCACCAGGGGCTGGTTCCACTCCCCACTTCATCCCATGGGGCCCTCCGGGATAGGTGTCCCCACCCGGTAGACCCCCGGGACCCTTCCGGTGGTCCCGGTACAATACCGGTGACCCCCGAAACTTTCCCGATGGCCGAAACTGCACTTCCTATATATAATTATTCACCTCGACCATTCCGAACTCCTCGTGACGTCCGGGATCTCATCCGGACTCGAACAACTTTCGTGTTATCGCATACTAATATCTCTTCAACCCTAGCGTCACCGAACCTTAAGTGTGTAGACCCTACGGGTTCGGAGACATGCGATATGACCGAGACGCCTCTCGGTCAATAACCAACAGGGGATCTGGATACCCATGTTGGCTCCCACATGCTCCTCGATGATCTCAACGGATGAACCACGATGTCGAGGATTCAATCAATCCGTATACAATTCCCTTTGTCGATCGATGCGTTACTTGCCCGAGACTCGATCGTCGGTATCCCAATACCTCGCTCAATCTCGTTACGGCAAGTCACTTTACTCGCATCTGTAATGCATGATCCCGTGACCAGACACTTGGTCACATTGAGCTCATTATGATGATGCATTACCGAGTGGGCCCAGAGATACCTCTCCGTCATACGGAGTGACAAATCCCAGTCTTGATTCGTGCCAACCCAACAAACACTTTCGAAGATACCCGTAGTGCACCTTTATAGTCACCCAGTTACGTTGTGACGTTTGGCACACCCAAAGCACTCCTACGGTATGTGGGAGTTGCACAATCTCATGGTCTAAGGAAATGATACTTGACATTTGGAAAAGCTCTAGCTAAACGAACTACACGATCTTTGTGCTATGCTTATGATTGGGTCTTGTCCATCACATCATTCTCCTAATGATGTGATCCCGTTATCAATGACATCCAATGTCCATAGTCAGGAAACCATGACTATCTGTTGATCAACGAGCTAGTCAACTAGAGGCTCACTAGGGACTTGTTGTGGTCTATGTATTCACACATGTATTACGATTTCCGAATAATACAATTATAGCATGAACAATAGACAATTATCATGAACAAAGAAATATAATAATAACCATTTTATTATTGCCTCTAGGGCATATTTCCAACAGTATCAGCATCCCAAGCTTAATTCCTGCTCGTCCACGAGTAGGTAAATGATAAAAATGATAATTTTTGATGTGGAATGCTACCTAGGATAATCTTGATCACGTAATCTAATCATGGCATGAATATTAAGACATGAGTGATTCAAAACAATAGTCTATCATTTGACATAAAAACAATAATACTTCAAGCATACTAATAAAGCAATCATGTCTTCTCAAAATAACATGACCAAAGAAAGTTATCCGTACAAAATCATATAGTCTGGCTATGCTCTATCTTCATCACACAAAATATTTCATCATGCACAATCCCGATGACAAGCCAAGCAATTGTTTCATACTTTTAATGTTCTCAAGCTTTTTCAACTTTCACGCAATACATGAGCGTGAGCCATGGATATGGCACTATAGGTGGAATAGAAGGTGGTTGTGGGGAGAAGACAAAAAAAGTCTCACATCAACTAGGCAAATTAATGGGCTATGGAGATGCCCATCAGTCAATATCGATGCAAGTGAGTAGGGATTGCCATGCAATGGATGCACTAGAGCTATAAGTGGGTGTGCATCCAACTTGCTTGCTCATGAAGACCTCGGGCATTTGAGGAAGGCCATCATCGGAATATACAAGGCAAGTTCTATAATGAAAAATTCCCACTAGTATATGAAAGTGACAGCATAGGAGATTCTCTCTATGAAGAAAATGGTGCTATTTTGAAGCACAAATGTGGTAAAAGGATAGTAGCATTACCCGTTCTCTCCTTTTCTCTTTTATTTTCTTTTGTTTTGGGCTCTTTGGCCTCTTTTTTGGGGGCTTCTTTGACCTCTTTTATTTTTTTAAGTCAGGAGACTCATCCCAACTTGTGAGGGAATCATAGCTTCCATCATCCTTTCCTCACATGGGACAATGCTCTAATAATGATGATCATCACGCTTTTATTTACTTGCAACTCGATACTAGAACAAAGATATGACTCTATATGAATGCCGCCGGCAGTGTACTGGGATGTGCAATGATCTAGTGTAGCAATGACTTCAAAAACTGGACAAGCCATGAAAACATCATGCTAGCTATCTTACGATCATGCATAGCAATATGGCAATGATGATGCGTGTCATAATAAACGAAACGGTGGAACTTGCATGGCAATATATCTTAGAATGGCTATGGAAATGCCATAATAGGTAGGCATGGTGGCTGTTTTGAGGAGGGGAATATGGTGGGTTTAATGCACCAGCGAAAGTTGCGCGATACTAGAGAGGCTAGCAATGGTGGAAGGGTGAGAGTGTGTATAATCCATGGACTCAACATTAGTCATAAAGAACTCACATACTTATTGCCAAAATTTATTAGCCATCAAAACAAAGTACTACACGCATGCTCCTTGGGGGATAGATTGGTAGAAAAAGACCATCACTCGTCCCTGACCGCTACTCATAAGGAAGACAATCAAAAATAAATCATGCTCCGACTTCATCACATAACGGTTCACTATACGTGCATGCTACGGGAATCACAAACTTTAACACAAGTATTTATACCAATCCACAATTACTAACTAGCATGACTCTAATATCACCATCTTTATATCGCAAAACTATTGCAAGGAATCAAACATATCATATTCAGTGATCTACAAGTTCTATGAAGGATTTTATGACTAACCATGTGAATGACCAATTCCTGATGACTCTCTAAATAGATATAAGTGAAGCAAGAGAGTTTAATTCTTTCTACAAAAGATATGCCCACTCTCTAACAAATACAAGTGAAGCAAAATAGCATTCTATGAATGGCGGTTTTCTATGTGTAAGGAAACATGCAATCCAAACTTCAAATGATATAAGTGAAGCACATGAAGCATTCCATAAAGCCATACTCAAAAGATATAAGTGAAGTGCAAAGTGCATCCTATAAATCAACCAAGGACTATCTCATACTAGCATGATGCTTTTATTAAAAATAAAAATTAAAAGGCACACGACGCTCCAACATTTACGCATAACATGTGAACAAAACAAAAACCGAAACATACCGATAATTGTTGAAGAAGGATGGGATGCCTTCCAGGGTATCCCCAAGCTTAGATGCTTGAGTCTCCTTGGATATTTACTTGGGGTGCCTTGGGCATCCACAAGCTTGAGCTCTTGCCTCTCTTCTTTCTTCTCATATCAATACCTCCTCGATCTTCGAACACTTCATCCACACAAAATTTAACCAAACTTTTTATTAGAGGGGTTAATACATAAAACATCAAATGCCATCATGTCCTGCCATAACATTATTATATAATATAATCAATCATTACCCACTGTATGCTATCACAATTCTATGGCCCCAAGTCAAAGGAGGCTCAACAAGATTTCAAACATAAGCAAATAACGAACTATAACAGCAATATGTGAAAACAGGACAATCTGTAAAGATGTAGATGGTACATATACTTCTGTATCTCGAAAAATTCTGAAAAATGATGATACAATAAAAAAAATTGCATAGAAGTACTGTGTAAAAATTTCAGAAACTTTTGACATTCCAGTAAAAAATTTAAATTCACGCACTATAGCCAAAGTTTCTGTTTTTCCACTGCACATACCAAACAAACAATCTAATCATCCTAAAGGCAAATATTGGCACTTATTTTTATAATACAATGGATTTGCACAAGGGGATAATTATTTTTGTTGAAAATTTTCTGTAATTAAGATTCACAAAGTTTGAATGGGCATGAACAAAGTTCAAGGCATGCTCCCACGTTAACAGTGCTCGTCTCTCTCACTTTCACTTTTCTTTTTTGAAAAAGTTTTAGGTTCCCCTCTTTATTTTTTTGTTTTTAAACTATATAAAAGCACACAACAAAATAAAATGACTCTCTAAAACTTTCGGGTTGTCTCCCTGGCAGCGCTTTCTTTAAAGCCATTAAGCTAGGCATATAGTGCTCAAGTAATGGATCCACCCGAATCCCAAGGTATATCAAAGCCAATTTGAATTGACAATGATTTGTAATATAGTAGTGAGCACCAAGTAATATATTTCATGCAACAACGAAGTCTAACTCTCTTCCTATGCATCGAGATGTCATAAAAGAACAATTCACGCACATCAAGTAAAGGCCAATACATAGCATAAATAGTTTCTTGCAATTTTATCGTATTGTAAACATAGAGAGGTGAAGATGTAGTTCCTCTCTCATAATAATTGCAAGTAGGAGCAGCAAGCACATGCATATTATATCTATCAAAATCATCATGTGCAATGGAAGAACGCAACCCATCAATATAATCCTTAATAAGCGCAAGCTTCTCCGATATAGTGTAGTTGGGAGAATTCAAAAAGATAATAGGACTATCATGAGTGGGTGCAATAGGAACAATTACATTCTTAACTTAAGGAACTATAGCAAGTTCATCTCCATAAGCATAATTCATATTGACATCATGTCCACAAGCATAGCAAGCATCAATTTCATCAAAAAGGGATATTTCGAACGAATCCAAGGGATCATAACAATTATCAGCGACCACGGGATCGAAGTCTCTATGCTTAAGTTCATCCTTGGATCGGTATGCTGACACACACAGTACTCAAGGAATTATAACAGAGTTCATTCACACACTTATTACATCGGGGTCCTCATAAAGAGTATTTATTACACAAATAATATGCCTGAAGGCCATCTAAACAACGACCTAGCGCACCTTATTATTCGTCCGTAAAGTCTGCAACATGAGACGTTGCAGCCGTGTAGGTCAGCACATGGAATATGCTGGCAGAGTTACACTATAGAGCAAATGAATGAAATAAACTATATCTACATGCATATTTGGCTGGTGGAGGCTCTAAGTTTAATTTTTGCATAAAGCTAATTTTCCCCTACAACAAAGGAATAAATTTTATCTACTACAAAGTTTTACCAATGATTGAGAAGGTTCCTCCAACTCAAATCCCAACATTAATCAAGTATCATCATTAAACCCAATTCATTAATTAAATAGAGTGATGAGATCAACATAAATATCCACTTCTAGATACTCAAATTGTCCATAACCGGGGACACGGCTAACCATGATTAGTTTGTACACACTGGAGAGGTTGCACACTTTCCCCCACAAGACTAGACCACATCCATGATCGGAAGATCGAGATATAGTCTTTCTGAAGCATTAACTCTGTACTCTGGGTAGACCGGTACACCTACTTTCCCCTACATCTGCTAGTCCACCTCTTCAAGAGCTCACACAACTTACTCAACTATGCCAGAGCCCATAATGGCTTGTGGCTGCACACGAAAGTTTCTAGGCATGAAATATCATATGATCCCTTTGATCCTGGGTGGCGAATCGAGGGAAAATCACACGGGTACTTCGGGATTCCCATGGGAAAGCACTGGTTTCTCCAGGTGCCCCAACCAATCCACCCAAATGTGTATTAAAGTTTCCACCTTAGTGTTGTCCAAAATGATTATCACTCACAACTTCGGTGAATATCACGAACCAATCTCTGTCTACAAGCATGGCTAAGCAATATATGAGCATAATGTATATTCCCGGGGTGATTCAAGGTAATAGGTTCCTACCTCAAGTACTACAACCAAACCACATGTTCCCAATCCTACTCATGAAAATCTTTGAGAGGCAAAGCTAATGCATAGTAAAAACTGGGTATTGAAAAGTATGACCAAAGTGTAACTTGCCTTGCTGACGATCGGAAAACTCTAGGGATTTGTAGTAACAAGCATCGCACTCCAGAAAATCTAGCGTAGACAAACAATAGCATACATAAGCACTCAAGCAAAAGATGCAAAGAGAAATCGAAGAAAAGATCCAAAGAACTCAAAAACAAGCAAATAACTAATCTAAAGAGAAAACAAATTTTAACAGCATTATATTTGTGTGGATTAGATCTTAACAGAAGGAACATGTGATTAGCTACGATTTGCAAAATAATCAACTAAAACGGAGCTACAAAACTCAAGATACGAACAAAACAAGATCAAATTAAAATATGAAATAAACTCAAGTTTGAAATTTTCAAAAACATGTTCAAGTTGGTTTACTGGATACGTGAGATGGCTCTGAAGATTTTGGCGTTGGTTTCGTCGAATTTGGACAAACGAGCAAGAAGTTGTGCTAGTTTGAAAAGAAGGACTAATTTGTAAAAATAATACTACGGATAGGTCCCTGGAAGAAAACTAAAATAAAAAGGAAAATCCTATCGAACGAATCCACTACCAAAACTAATCTAATGAATCTATCCGCTATAGAACCTAGACGAACGAACGTTCGCTCAATAACCAAACTAAATAAAATAAACCAGATTCTAAAAGAAAAACCGAAAAAACGGATCAAATCGGGGTGGCGGTTTTACTGGTCCACGGCGGTTCGACGGCGGTGGCGAACTCGACGGTGGCGGCGGCTTCGGTTGTGGGCGGCGAGGTGGCGGCGGGACTCCGACGATGGCCGCGTTCGACGAGGGGGTCGGCGGCGAGGCTCCGGCGACTTGCGGGCGGCGGCGGGGGCTCGAGGTGGAGACGAGGGGCCGGGGGCCTCGGTATTTAAAGGGGGCTGGGTGCGGGCGGCTTGGGGAAGGGGGCAGAGAGGCGGCGGTGACAAGGAGTCCGACCCGGACTCCGGCGGGTGGCGGCGGCGCTTGGGACTCCGTCCTGAGGCTGTTTTGGGCGGGCGGTGGCAGCTGGGCCTTGGCCTGGCGCTAGCTGGGACGGCCTAGTTTGGCCGCGAACTGATTTTTTAAAACAAATTTTAGAGAGACAAAATACGCTAAAATAAATACAAATAAAATCCTAAAATACCAAAAAGTTCACGTATTAATATGGCCTTATTAGTGACCCAGTGAACATTTTTCTGGGCCTAAATGCCTAAACTAAAAAAACATTGTAGTCCTAATTACTCCGCTAACTAATAAATAAACTAGCGAATAAAATCAAATGAAAACTCCAAAAATTCAAAATTCATTTTCCAATATTTCTTTGCTGATTTTGAAGAAGTCATTTTATCTTCTTTCTTTATTTTAAAATAATTGGAAAAGAAAAAGACAATTTGATCCAATTACCAAATTTTTATAAATCAAAATTGGATTTTTTATGAAACCTCCAACTCTCTCAAATTGGTCCTTGAGCTGCTTAAGGTCTCTTGGATCAAAATGCAACTAAAACAAAGCAACAAAAATGCATAAATCATGGATGCATATGAATGATCTAGGAATGACATCCAAATTGAAAATTGGGATGTTACAAACCTACCCCCTTAAGATGAATCTCTCCCTCGAGATTCGGGTAGGTCAGCAAAAAGGTGTGAGTGGTCCTTGCGGAGGTCTTCCTCGCGCTTCCAGGTAGCTTCCTCCTCGGTATGGTGGCTCCATTGAACTTTGCAAAACTTGATGACTCTGCTAGGAGTAACTCAGCTGGAAAACTCGAGAATCTTAACAGGTTTCTCTTCATAGGTCATATCACTATCCAACTGAACCGCTTCCAGTGGCACTTTATCTCTCAGAGGAATATCAGCCATCTCCGCATGGCACTTCTTCAACTAGGAAACGTGAAACACATCATGAACTCCTGACAAACCTTCGGGTAATTCCAACTTGTAGGCAACTTCTCCCATACGTTCCAAAACTCTGTATGGTCCCACAAATCGTGGTGCTAGCTTTCCTTTGACTCCAAAACGCTTAACTCCTCGAAGTGGGGACACACGAAGATATGCTCTGTCTCCAACTTCATAGGCTACCTCCTTTCATTTAGTATCAGCATAGCTCTTCTGCCTGGACTGGGCTATCTTTAGTCTATCTTGAATCAACTTAACCTTCTCCTTAGAATCTTTGACTAAGTCCGGTCCGAACAACTGTCGATATCCAACTTCATCCCACGACAATGGTGTCCTGCACCTCCTTCCGTACAAAGCTTCAAAAGGGGCCATCATCAAACTGGCTTGATAATTGTTGTTATATGAGAACTCTACATTGGGTAAATTATCATCCCAACTAGATCCATAATCTAGCGCACAAGCTCTCAACATGTCCTCCAGAATCTGGTTGAATCTCTCGGCCTGTCCATCTGTCTGCGGATGAAAGGCTGTATTAAACTCTAGCCTGGTACCCAAAGTTTCGTGCAACTGATTCCAAAACTTTGAAGTAAACTATGTTCCTCTATCTGATAAAATGGTCCTCGGAACTCCATGCAGACATACAATCCTGGTCATGTATATCTTCGCCAACTTAGCACTCGTATAGGTTGTTTCCACTGGGATGAAATGGGCTACCTTGGTCAAGCGATCAACTACAATCCAGATAGAGTCATAGCCTGAACGGGTCCTTGGTAATCCGGTGATGAAATCCATGCCAAGTTTATCCCACTTCAATTCGGGTATCAGCAAAGGCTTAAGTAACCATGCTGGTTTCTAATGCTCTGCCTTAACTCTCTGACACACATCGCATACTGCTACATACTCTACAATATCCTTCTTCATTCATGTCCACCAAAAAGTCTCCTTCAAATCCAGATACATCTTGGTGTTGCCTGGGTGAATCGAATAAGGCAAATCATGAGCCTCCTAAGGAACTAACTTCCTGATCTCAGGGTCATTAGGCACATAGATATGATCCTCAAACCATAAAGTTTCATGCTCATCCTCACGAAAACCTTTAGAGTTGCCTTTACTCATCCTTTCCTTTATCTCTGCAATCTCCTTGTCCGTCTTCTGGGCTTCTCGGATCTTTCCCAACATAGTGGACTGAATTTCCAGTGCTGCAACATAACCTCTCGGAACTATCTCCAAGCGAAGTTCTCAAAGGTCGTCGGCCAACTCCTGGGGTATTCCTCCGGTTATGAGCGTGTTAACATAACTCTTGCGGCTCAACGCATCTGCTACGACATTGGCCTTTCCTAGATGATAATGTAGTCTCATGTCATAATGCGTTATGAGCTCCAACCATCTCCTCTATCTGGGGTTCAACTCCTTCTACGTGAAGATGTACTTAAAACTCTTATGATCCGTGTAAACATCGCAACGGTTATCGATGAGAAAGTATCTCCATGTCTTTAATGCATGCACTACGGCTGCTACCTCCAAATCATGCGTGGAATAATTCAACTCGTGAGGTCGAAGCTGACGTGAGGCATATGAAACAACTCTTCCTTCCTGCATAAGAACACCTCCAAGTCCTTGACAAGAAGCATCGCAATAAACTTGGAAATCCTTGCGTATGTTCGGGAGAATCAGCACTGGGCTGTAACCAAACGTTTCTTCAACTCCTGACACCTGGCCTCACAATCCCCGGTCCATTTAAACTTGGTGTCTTTCTTCAAAAACTCCGTCATGGGCTTCGCCATCTTGGAAAAATTCTCAATAAATCTCCGATAATAACCTGCGAGTCCAAGAAAACTTCTGATCTCTTCAACTGAGGTGGGTGCCAACCACTCAGTGAAAGATGCAACCTTGGTAGGGTCTACTGCTATTCCTTCTCCTGATATAAAATGTCCGAGGAATCCAACTTCGTTCAACTAAAATTCACATTTGCTGAACTCAACATACAACTGATGTTCCCTGAGCTTCTCGAGAACCAAGCGCAAATTTTCCTTATGCTCTTCTTCGTTCTTCGAGTAAACCCATATATCGTCAATGAACACCACGACGAACTTGTCCAAGAACTCCATGAACACCTTGTTCATCATACTCATAAAATAGGCGAGGGCATTAGTCAAACCAAATGACATAACCATATACTCATATAGCCCATACCTTGTGGTAAAAGTTGTCTTAGGTATATCCTGCTCTCGGATCTTCAGCTGGTGATAAGCTGATCGAAGATCGATCTTGGAGAATATCTTAGCTCCCTGCAGCTGGTCAAACAAATCATTGATCATTGGCAGAGGGTATTTTTTGTTCTTGAGCCTCACCTCATTCAGTGCATGATAATCAACAACCATCCTCAAAGATCCATCCTTCTTCTCAACTAGAAGCACTGGGGCTCCCCAAGGTAACGAGCTTGATTGAATATAACCTTTCTACAATAACTCCTTAATCTGCTTCTTAATTTCCTCTAGATCATTTGTGGGCATCCGATACGGTCTCTTTGATATTGATCCGGTGCCTGGCAACAACTCGATGAGAAATTCAATATCCCGGTCTGGTGGCATGCCTGATAACTCCTCTGGAAATACATCGGTATAATCCTTCACAACTGGTACTTCCTCCTGAACAACTCCCGAAAGTGAATTCACCTAAGTCCTCCTCGGTGCATGCCTAGACACATACTTGATCCTTTTTCCCTCTGGGTGGTGAGAAGAATTGATTTACTGGCGCAATCAATGTTTCCCTCAAACTTGGATAGCCAATCCATGCCCAGGATCACGTCCAATCCTTGTGACTCCAGGACAATAATGTGGGTGGGGAAAACATGTCTACCTATGGTTATTAGCAACTGATAACATCCCCAACTAGCCATATACTCTGCTCCTGGGGAACTTACTAACATATGTGACTTAAGGGCTACGGTTGGCAACTTAAAATTTTCCACAAACCCCCTTGATATGAATGAATGACATGCACCAGTATCAAAAAAGAACAAGGGCGGTAAATGCATTAATCAAAAACTTACTGACAACTGCGTCGGGCTGCTCCTCAATCTCCTCCACACTGATGTGGTTCACCTGACCTCTTGTGAAAGGTTTGGGCTTCTTTCCAGAAATTCCATTGTCAGTTCCATTCTTTGCTTCAGAACATTCAGTGGCGTAGTGTCCGGTCTTCCTGCACTTGAAACAAGTAATGTGACTCAGATCCTTCTTGGCAGGTGTCGCGGGGTTGGAACGGCTCTGACTGCTGCTTCCTCCATTCCCATGACCATTCCTGGGGCCACTGTGGTTGTGCCAACTTCCTCCATTGTGCGAATGTCCTCCATGTTTATGCCCTCCATGGTTATGATGAGTGTGTCCTCCCGAGTACGGGGAATAGCGAGGCTTTTGCTGAGCTCCAGAATTATACTTCCCCTATCCATACTTCCTCTTGCGATTATCTATCTACTACTGCTTGCCTTCAATCATGAGGGCCCTGTCCACCAACTCCTGGTAGTTGTTGAAGGTTGCCACCATCAACTGCATGCTCAGCTCATCATTGAGTCCCTCAAGAAACTTCTCTTGCTTTGCAGCATCTGTGGCCACATCATTTGGGGCAGCGTGCTAGCTTGCTGAACTCATCCACATACTGCCCCACTGTACGACTCCCTTGGTGTAAGTTACAGAACTCACGCTTCTTCAAGCTCATGGCTGCAGCTGAAACATGTGCAGTGCAGAAGGCCTGCTGAAACTGATCCCATGTAACAGTAACAATAGGGTAAGTGGTGGTGAAGTTCCTCCCACCAAGAGGCTGCGGGTCCATCAAGCTAATGTGCGGCAAGGCCCACTCTCTCTGCATACGTGCATCCAGTAGTGGTCAGCTCCCTCCCTATCTTGCGGAGCCAATCATCTGCAACAATCGGCTCGGTGCTGCTAGAAAACACCGGTGGATTCAACCTCAGAAAACGGGCTAGGTTGTCAACAAGGGGTGGTGGCAGTGTGTTGTTGTTGTTGTTGCCTTGGCTCTGGATCATCATCTGCATCAAGGCATTTCGCTGTTGGCTCAACTGGGTGAGCTCCGGCGGGAAAGTGAATCCAGGGTCACATATCAGAGGCATATGATGGGTTAGAGGGGTGAGAGGACAGAATAGAATAAGGTCTATTGAGAGATTTCACTACCCATATGCATATGAGGAAAAATATATTCAATCACACTACTCAACATCAAACAAGATTCACACAAACGATCTAACTACTATTACAAAATGATCGATTCTAACTACTTGGAAGAATACTACTAGTAACAGGGTGGTCGTCTAGAAGTTTTGATCGGTGAAAGACTCCATAATATCAGCTCCAGCTTCGTCTTCATAATCATCACTGTCATCATCATCATCAACATTGTCTATGTTGGTGTCATCTAATACGAGTCCTTTGAACGAATATCCACTTCAGGGCGTGTTGACTTGAGTTTCTCTTCTAGCTCGATATTCCTGGTCATCACCTTCTTGGTCTTCTTCATGATAGTGCACATATGGTTCTCGTATCGACGAATGTGCTGATCCTTCTCCTGAATGTACGCTGCAATAGATCCATCCTTCCTGGTGCGAATCATCTCCCATTGCTCACCCCGGCGTCCACATATATGATAGACGGTGTTGTCAAGATCCTTGTGGTACACCTCACAAATGTGTTGAAAGGTGATGTGGGCTGCGATTCTCTTTCCTAAGCTCCAAGTTGCTGCATCCAAGGTAAACTCAATGAGCTCGGTTGTTGGTGCAAATGTCCTCCGAGGTACATAAACTTTGATCCTCCAGCATTCCTCTTCTGGTAAAGTTGCAGTGAAGGTTCCAGTGAAGCTTGGTAGTCCTATGTTCAGGTACTTCGTGACTTCCTTCAAGTGTCGTCCAAAAGGGGTGTCGTCATCTGACTGGGTGAACTTGTTCCTGGGGTCTGATATCTATAGGGTAGAAATAGATAAGGATTAGAAATGAGTAGAGAAGAGTATCATGTGGCTTTTCCTAGTGGTCGTGTCCTACAGTCAGCGTGGGCTCTGATACCATCTTGTAGCGACCACGATCCCAATGGATCGAAGTCCCTGTGCTTAAGTGTCATCCCTGGATCGGTTTGTTGACACACACCGTACCCGAGGAATTATAACAGAGTTCAATCACACACTTATTACATCGGGGTCCTCATAAAGATCATTTATTACACAAATAATATGGTTGAAGGCCATCTAAATAAAGTAATTGCGGAAGCTTCGAAGATAAATGAGTCCATCAAACTCCAACGGCATAGCTGAGTGCATGACAACGACCTAGCGCACCTTATTCTTCGTCGGTAAAGTCTGCAACATGAGAAGTTGCAGTCGTGTAGATCAGCACATGGAATATGCTGGCAGAGTTACACTATAGAGCAAATGAATGAAATAAACTATATCTACATGCATATTTGGTTGGTGGAGGCTCTAAGTTTAATTTTTGCATAAAGCTAATTTTTCCCTACGACAAAGGAATAAATTTTATCTACTACAAAGTTTTACCAATGATTGAGAAGGTTCCTCCAACTCAAATCCCAACATTAATCGAGTATCATCATTAAACCCAATACATTAATTAAATAGAGTGATGAGATCAACATAAATATCCACTTCTAGATACTCAAATTGTCCATAACCGGGGACACGGCTAACCATGATTAGTTTGTACACTTTGTAGAGGTTACGCACTTTTCCCCACAAGACTCGACCGCATCCATGATCGGAAGATCGAGACAATCTTTCTGAAGCATTAACTCTCTACTCTGGGTAGACCGGTACACGTACTTTCCTCTACATCTGCTAGTCCACCTCTTCAAGAGCTCACACAACTTACTCAACTACGACAGAGCCCATAATGGCTTGTGGCTGCACATGGAAGTTTCTAGGCATGAAATATCATATGATCCCTTTGAGCCTGGGTGGCGAACCAAGGGAAAATCACATGGGTACTCCGGGATTCCCATGGGCAAGCACTGGTTTCTCCACGTACCCCAACCAATCCATGCAGATGTGTATTAAAGTTGCCACCTTAGTGTTGCCCAAAATTATTATCTCTCACAACTTCCATGAATGTCACGAACCAATCCCCGTCTCCAAGCATGGCTAAGCAATATATGAGCATAACTTATATTCCCGAGGTGATTCAAGGTAAAAGGTTCCTAACTCAAGTACTACAACCAAACCACATGTTCCCAATCCTACTCATGCAAATCTTTGAGAGGCGAAGCTAATGCATAGTAAAAACTGGGTATTGAAAAGTATGATCAAAGTGTAACTTGCCTTGCTGACGATCGGAAAACTCTAGGGACTCGTAGTAACAAGATTCGCACTCCAAAAAATCTAGCATAGACAAACAATAGCATACATAAGCACTCAAGCAAACGATGCAAAGAGAAGTCGAAGAAAAGATCCAAAGAACTAAAAACAAGCAAATAACTAATCTAAACAAAATAAAACAAATTTTAACAACATTATATCTGTGTGGATTAGATCTTAACAGAAGGTACATGTGATTAGCTATGATTTGCAAAAAGAATCAACTAAAACGGAGCTACGAAACTCAAGATACGAACAAAACAAGATCAAATTCAAATATGAACTAAACTCAAGTTTTAAAATTTAAAAAACATGTTCAAGTTGGTTTACTAGATAGGTGAGATCGCTCTAAAGATTTTTGCATTGGTTTCATTGAATTGGGACAAACGAGCAAGAAGTTGTGCTAGTTTGAAAGAGAAGGACTAATCTGTAAAAATAATACTACAGAAAGGTCCCTGGCAGAAAACTAAAATAAAAAGAAAAATCCTATCGAGCGAACGTTCGCTACCGAAACTAATCTAATGAATCTGTTTGCTACAGAACCTAAACAAACGAACGTTCGCTAAATAACCAAACTAAACAAAATAAACAGGATTCTAAAAGAAAAACCGAAAACAAAAAAATGGATAGGTCCACGCTGGCGGCTGTCGGTGTCAAAACCGGCGGATCTCGGGTAGGGGGTCCTGATCTGTGCGTCTAAGGCTAATGGTAACAGGAGGCAGGGGACACGATGTTTTACCCAGGTTCGGGCCCTCTCGATGGAGGTAAAACCCTACTTCCTACTTGATTGATCTTGATGATATGAGTATTACAAGAGTTGATCTACCACGAGATCGTAGAGGCTAAACCCTAGAAGCTAGCCTATGATGATTATGATTGATCCTCTACGGACTAAATCCTCTGGTTTATATAGACACCGGAGGGGGCTAGGGTTTACACAGAGTCGGTAACAAAGAAGGAGATCTAACATTCGGGTCACCAAGCTTGTCTTCCACGCAAAGGAGAGTCCCATCCGGACACGGGACGAAGTCTTGAGTCTTGTATCTTCACGGTCCAACAGTCTTTCCAAAGTATATAGTCCGGTTGTCCGGATACCCCCTAATCCTGGACACCCTCAGTAGCCCCTGAACCAGGCTTCAATGACGATGAGTCCGACGCGCAGATTGTCTTCGGCATTGCAAGGCGGGTTCCATCTCCGAATACTCCAAAGTAAACCTCGAACACGTAAATCGTGTCCGGCTCTGCAAGGCGATTTTCACATACCACGGTAGAGAGAACGATTATTCCAAAAATATAATCAGTTGACAACTTTAGATAACGTGCCATCACACCATGGTCGAGTTATTATTCGAACCGTTTTCCCACAACCAGCCACCGCACATATTGCGAGGCGGCTTCCTCGGCACGTCTTGTCGAAGCAGAGATCATGTCCCCTTATCATGGGATTCGCATCAATACGTGTACGGGTAACCCCACCATGCCATCAATCGTGGCGCTTGGGAAATAAGCGATTTTCAACGGGCAAGTGGGGAGGCGCACCGTTTTCGTCGCCTCTATAAAGGGATAAGGATCCCCATTTTTACCCACGCCTTCTTCCTCCTTTGCTTATCCATTCTCGCACCCTCGAGCTCCACCGCCCTAGTTCATGCCTTCTCCGCACAACCAAACATTTCCGGAGCGGGAGGCAAGTGGGTGGCCTCCACCGTCAAGGAGGAGAACATTGCAAAGCTCCGGACAGCCGGATACTTGGCCGCAGACATTGCGCACCGGCTCCCGGACGCAGGGCAGATCATTCTGACTCTGGGACCCCACGAGAGGGTCGTGTTCCACGTCCATTTCTTCCGCGGACTTGGATTTCCATTTCATCCCTTTGTCCGTGGGCTCATGTTTTACTATGGGCTGGACTTCCATGATCTAGCCCCAAATTTTGTACTCAACATCTCGGCATTTATCGTCGTGTGCGAGGCCTTCCTCCGCATCAAGCCCCACTTCGGCCTATGGCTACGAATCTTCTGTGTGAAGCCAAAGATCTTGAGCGGCCAGCAAGCGAAGTGCGGAGGCGCCATGGTGGGCAGGATGCCCAATGTTACCTGGCTTGACGGCTCCTTCGCGGAGACTGTGAAAGGGTGGCAATCGGGGTGGTTCCACATCACCGAGCCGCGCGACGCCAACTGGGCGGCGGCCCCCGAATTCCGATCCGGAATTCCCATGCGGCTCACTTCCTAGGAAAAGAAGGGCCTGGCCTGGGGCGAACCTGCGGAGCTGACAGGACTTCAGAACTACATTAAAAATATGATGGAAAAGAATATCGAACACCAGACACTTCAAGAGCTTTACAGCATGACGCACAAGGACACATGGAAGGTGCTATTCAAGGCCTCCGAAATACCTCGTCCCACATCCGAGGACCGCGGACTCCACGCCACGCGGCTCACTCATCCGGTGAGTTTTCTGACCATCACCAGATGTACCTTTCCCAGCATACTCATGGGAGGATTTTAAGTCATCGTGTGTATTTAATCAGGATTACATGGTGACGGCGGAGCGGATCGACTCTCCGGCTCCACTGCCAGAAGATCCAGAAACCGCTCTCCTGACGAAGATGCTAATCCCGGCGCCTTACAAGGCGCCAGGAAATAAGGCCGAAAAGAAGGCCACGGGGACCAGGAAGGGTCTCCGGCATAAGGTCACACCGAACGCCTCGTCCGAAGACGATGAGGCACACTCCTCCCGTGAAGGGGAGGAGGAGAAGAAAAGGGCCGCCCCATACGGGGAGGCCGAGGGGTCTAAGAGGGCGGCCCTGGGGACCAGGAAGGGTCCCCGGCGCAAGGCCGTCATAGGCTCGTCGTCCAAGGATGACGAGGTAGATTCCTCCCGCGGAGGCCGGGGGAAACACGAAGGAATTCCGCCTCCCCATGTTGGGGAGGAGAAGAAAAGGAAAGCCGCCCCGCAGGGGGAGGCTAGGATGCCAATGAAGGGAAAGGCGTCCCTTCCGGATCACTCCACCACGGTCGCTTACAGCGAGGAGGGGTGCCTGCCCAGGGGCAAGCCCCTGGTGAGATCATAAGTATCCGCACTCTGTAGTACTTTAGTGCGACTTAGCTTCATAGTTTGTTATAACGCCGAACACGTATACGCAGTCCGGCCAGGGCTCATCCCGAGGTATCCTCTTCGGATGGGTCTCTGAGTGATTCGGCGATGAATTCGCTCCCGACGGCCACCTCCCCTTGGCCCGCAGATGACACGGAGGTGTGGTCCCAAAGGGTACCAGAGCAGGGGGAGGCGGCTTTGGAGACGCCCCAAGGAGAAATTCCAGACACCGGGCACATGGGGAGTAAGATCCCCACAGATTATGCTGATGAGAGCCGCAACAAGTTAGGCTCCCGGCCAGACACTGTACCGGAACCTCCAAAGGTTCCGGATTCGGGTAGGCGAGCCGGCCGTGTCGATGACTTCCATTGTGCCAGAGGGGTCGGATAGTCTGTTGGAAGTGCTTCGCAGCGCTTCCAAGGATGAAGAGCGCCGTACTCTTATGAGTGCGGTGATTCAGAAGGTTCGGTCCGCCAAAATTGGATTGACCGAAGCCTGCACCAGCCTCCTAACAGGCTTTGAGGTAAGTAATCAAAAGTGTGAGAAATTATAACCCAATAGACAGTAGCCCTTGATACTCTGTTTGGTGTTCGAAAAGAAAAGCCAAACGGAGGGTCAACTCTAAACCGCAGGAGTCTAATAGTATGTGTCTATGTGAGTAAGCAGGCAGTGCTGCTTGTTGCTGCTGCCTGCACAGCAGAGGTCACCGGACTCAAACGGGACCTGGAGCAGGCTGAAGAGGAGCTCAATCTCAGAAAGAGGCAGCTCGAAGAGAACAAAGGTGAGTGATACCCCATTCACATATCATATAGAGGAGAAAAAAATTGGTGACGCTAACAAAAAGCGTCATGATTTTGTAATAGGGGCCACGACCGAAGTGGCGGCCCGGAAGAAAGCGCTATTCGAGGCCGAAGACAAGGAGGCCACCGAGCGCATTGAGCGTGAAAAGCAAGATGCTAGGGTGGGCGAGGTACAGCAAGAGCTCCAGGAGCTCGGCAAGAAGTTCGAGTCGTTGGAGCGTGACTTCAAGACGAAAGAGTCTGAGCTTGCGAAGGCCGTTTTTGAGCACGAAAGACACCAAGGCCGAAGCCCAAAAGGCCCAGCAGGAAATCCAGGCGGCCAAGAAGATAGCGGCGGGTAAGGCATTCATTATGCAAAGCAAGCATGTGGAGGAGACATTTCTTTTACTTACCCGAATTCGGAGCTCTCCAGGGGCATTCACAGATCTGCCACGCAGCATATTGGATGCCACGGAGTTCTATCGTGCCGAAGAGGGAAGCTCAACGGAAAAGTTGTTCTGGTCCCAGTATGCTGGAGCCGAACACCCAATGCCTCTGAGTGACCAACTGAAGCAATTGGTTGACCTCCACAGGGCGGCCGAAGTGGCCATGAAGGATTTCATAGTCCGGATGTGGCCTGGTGATCCCCTGCCCGCCAGCTACTTTGGCCTTATAAAGCGAATGGTAAATTCCTATCCGTGGCTTGAAGTTATCAAGCGATCCGTTTGCATTGAGGGTGACCGCCGGGCCTTTGCCCGTAGGAAGATGCATTGGGCCAAGCTGGATGCAGAGAAGCTGGTGAAGGATGGACCGCCGGAAATATTATGATAGCGTTATGAAAGGCGCTCGCCTTGTGGCCGATGAATGTACCAAGGACACAATCTTTGAGTGAATGTACTGATGTCGTCTTTGTAATATTAAAACGAATTTGTTTGCACAGATGGCGCTTTGTTGATTTAAAATATTACCTTCTGTGCGACTATTTATAAAATTCTGAAAGTAGGCCAATCGTCGGCTTCCACCCCCACGTAACTAGTACCGGGGTGTTCGTGGAAAACCCAGACACTCTTTATCCAATTTTTGGTCCTTGAAGGAGGTGTTTGCGCAGCGAACAAGGCAATCAGACTATGCGGCTTTATTACTCTCACTTAGCCATAGAAGTCTATGCTACGTCTTGAGCTTGCGTTGGTTTTCCTCGAAGAGGAGAGGGTGATGCAGCAAAGTGTATCGTAAGTATTTTCCTCAGTTTGAGAACCAAGGTATCAATCCAGTAGGAGGCTCCTCAAAAGTCCCACGCACCTACACAAACAAACTGAGAACTCGCAACCAACACAATAAAGGGGTTGTCAATCCCTTCACGGCTACTTGCGAAAGTGAGATCTAATAAAGATAGTATGATAAGATAAATATATTTTTGGTATTTTATAAGATAGATGCAAAAAGTAAAGATGCAAATAAAGGTAGATTGAAAGCAAATATGATAAGAGATAGACCCGGGGGCCATAGGTTTCACTAGAGGCTTCTCTCAAGATAGCATGAATATTACGGTGGGTGAACAAATTACTGTCGAGCAATTGATAGAAAAGCGCATAGTTATGAGATTATCTAGACATGATCATGTATATAGGCATCACGTCCATAACAAGTAGACCGACTCACCTGCATCTACTACTATTACTCCACACATTGACCGACTCACCTGCATCTAGAGTATTAAGTTCATAAGAACAGAGTAACGCATTAAGCAAGATGACATGATGTAGAGGGATAAACTCATGCAATATGATATAAACCCCATCTTGTTATCCTCGATGGGAACAATACAATACGTGTCTTGCAACCCTTTCTGTCACTGGGTAAGAACACCGCAAGATTGAACCCAAAGCTAAGCACTTCTCCCATGGAAAGAAAGATAATTCTAGTAGGCCAAACCAAACTGATAATTCGAAGAGACTTGCAAAGATAATTCAATCATACATAAAAGAATTCAGAGAAGATTCAAATATTATTCATAGATAAACTTGATCATAAACCCACAATTCATCGGATCTCGACAAACACACCACAAAAAGAGTTTACATCGAATAGATCTCCACAAGAGAGGGGGAGAACATTGTATTGAGATCCAAAAAGAGAGAAGAAGCCATCTAGCTAATAACTATGGACCCGTAGGTCTGTGGTAAACTACTCACAACTCATCGGAGGGGCAAGGATGTTGATGTAGAAGCCCTCCATGGTTGATTCCCCCTCCGGCAGAGTGCCGCCGAAGGCTCCAAGAGGAGATCTCGCGGATACAGAAGGTTACAGCGGTGGAAATTGTGTTTCGTGGTGCTCCTGGATGTTTTCGGGGTACGTAGGTATATATAGGAGGAAGAAGTACGTCGGTGGCCGCCCGAGTGGCCCATGAGACAGGGGGGCGTGCCCTATAGGGGGGGGGGTGCGACCCCCTATCCCGTGGGGCCCTCAGAAGCTTCTTGACTTGCACTCGAAGCTCTCCGGATCAGATTTGTTCCAAAAATCACGCCCCCGAAGGTTTCATTCCGTTTGGACTCCGTTTGATATTCCTTTTCTTCGAAATACTGAAATAGGCAAAAAAACAGCAATATGGGCTGGGCCTCCGGTTAGTAGGTTAGTCCCAAAAATGATATAAATGTGTAAAATAAAGCCCATAAACATCTAAAAGGGGTAATATAATTGCATGGAACAATAAAAAATTATAGATACGTTGGAGACATATCAAGCATCCCCAAGCTTAATTCCTGCTCGTCCTCGAGTAGGTAAATGATAAAAAGAGAATTTTTGATGTGGAATGCTACCTAGCATAATTCATAATATAATTTTCTTTATTGTGTCATGAATGTTCAGATCCAAATGAATACAAAATAAAAGTTCATATTGACATAAGAAATAGTAACACTCCAAGCATACTAATCAAAGTAATCATGTCTTCTCAAAATAACATGGCAAAAGAAAGTTCATCCCTACAAAATCATATAGTTAGGCTATGCTTCATTTTCGTCACACAAAGATGTTCCCAACTTCTATACCCCCGATGACAAGCCAAGCAATTGTTTCATACTTAAATAATCTTAAACTTTTTCAACCTTCACGCAATACATGAGCGTGAGCCATGGATATATCACTATGGGTGGAATAGAATATGATGATGGGGATTGTGTGGAGAAGACAAAAAAAGAAAGTCTCACATTGACGAGGATAATCAACGGGCTATGGAGATGCCCATCAATCGATGTCAACATGAGGAGTAGGGATTGCCACGCAACGGATGCAGTAGAGCTATAAATAAATGCTCAACAAAAGAAAACTAGTGGGTGTGCATCCAACTTGCTTGCTCATGAAGACCTAGGGCATTTGAGGAAGCCCATCGTAGGAATATATAAGCCAAGTTCTATAATTAAAAATTGCCACTAGTATGAAAAAGACAACTTATGAGACGCACTATATGAAGAACAAGGTGCTACTTTGAAGCACAAAATATGAGACTCACTACATGAAGAACAAGGTGCTACTTTGAAGCACAAGTGTGGAAAAAGAGATAGTAACATTGCCCTTTTTATTTATTTTATTTTTTTCTTTTTCTTTTTCTTTTTCTTTTTTTTCTTCTTTTTTTGGGCCTTTTTTGGACTTTTTTTTCTTTGGGCAACGTTCTAATAATGATGATCATCACACTTTTATTGTTACAACATAAGAATTACAACTCGAAATTAGAACAAGATATGACTCTATATGAATGCCTCCGACGGTGTACCGGGTTGGTGCAATGAATCAAGAGTGACATGTATGAAAATAATGCATGGTGGCTTTGCCACAAATACGATGTCAAATATATGACCATGCAATGGCAATATGACAAAAGTAAAGTATGTCATGAAAATGATGAACGGAACGGTGGAAACTTGCATGGCAATATATCTCGGAATGGCTATGGAAATGGCATAATGGGTAGGTATGGTGGCTGTTTTGAGGAAGATATAAGGAGGTTTATGTGTGATGGAGCGTATCGTATCACGGGGTTTGGATGCACCGGCGAAGTTTGCACCAACTCTCAAGGTGAGAAAGGGCAATGCACGTGCATCAAGAGGCTAGCAAAGGTGGAAAGGTAAAAGTGCGTATAATCCATGGACTCAACATTAGTCAAAAGAACTCATATACTTATTGAAAAAATTTAGAAGTCATCAAAAATCAAGTACTACGCGCATGCTCGTAGAGGGATAGATTGGTAGGAAAAGACCATCGCTCATCCCCGACCGCCACTCATAAGGATGCACAAGCCAAGTACACTTCATGTTTCAAATTTGTTACATAAGTTTAACCATACGTGCATGCTACGGGATTTGCTAACTTCAACACAAGCATTCTTTGAATTCATAATCACCCAACTAGCATGACTTTAATATCACTACCTCCATATCTCAAAACAATTATCAAGTATCAAGTTGATCATAGCATCCAATTCACTTCCTATGATAGTTTTTATTATACCCAACTTGGATGCTCATCATTCTAGTACCAACTTTATGACCATAGAAAATACCATGCTGTTCTAAAAGACTCTCAAAAAGATATAAGTGAAGCATGAGAGACTAGTAATTTCTTCAAAATTAAGACACCACCGTGCTCTAAAAGATATAAGTGAAGCACTAGAGCAAAAACTATCAAGCTCAAAAGATATAAGTGAAGCACATAGAGTATTCTAGCAAATTCTAATAAAATAGGCTTTTCCCAAAAGGTGTGTACAGCAAGGATGATTGTGGTAAACAAAAAGCAAAGACTAATATAATACACGACGCTCCAAGCAAAAAACATATCATGTAGCGAATAAAAATATAGCTCCAAGTAAAGTTACCAATGAACGAAGACGAAAGAGGCGATGCCTTCCCAGGGCATCCCCAAGCTTAGGATTTTGGCTATTATTGAATATCTTGGGGTTCCATGGGCATCCCCAAGCTTAGGCTCTTGCCACCCTTTATTCCATAGTCCATAAAAGCTTTACCCAAAACTTGAAAACTTCACAACACAAAACTCAACAGGAAATTTTTTAAGCTCCGTTAGTGAAAGAAAACAAAACCACCACATAAGGTACTGCAATTAACTCATTTTTTATTTAATTTGGTGTTCAACCTACTGTATTACAACTTCTTTATGGTTCATAGACAGAATTACTAGCCATCGATGCATTGAAATAAGCAAACAACACACGAAAAACAGAATCTGTCAAAAACAGAACAATCTGTAGCAATCTGTAACTAACGCAAACTTCTGGAACTCTGAAAATCCTACCAAAATAGGAAGTCCTGGACAATTTGTCTATTGAATAGCAGAAAAAATAACCAACGCAAAAGAACGTTCCTGTGATTTAACAAAATTATATTCGTGCGTGCAAAGTTTCTGTTTTTCAGCAGAATCAAATCAACTATCATCGTAGGTTATCCTATAGGTTCTACTTGGCACAAACACTAATTACAAGATAAAAACACATCTAAACAGAAGGTAGATGCAATATTTATTACTAAACAGGAGCAAAAACAAAAAACATAAATAAAATTGGGTTGCCTCCCAACTAGCGCTATCGTTTAACGCCCCTAGCTAGGCATAAAAGCGAAGATAGATCTAACGAGTGCCATCTTTGGCACTAAATTCATAAGTAGCACGCATGATAGATTCATAAGGTAATTTGACTTTCTTTGTTGGAAAGTGCTCCATGCCTTTATTTAAAGGAAATTGGAATCTAATGTTTCCTTCCTTCATATCAACAATCGCACCAATCGTTCTATGGAAAGGTCTACCAAGAATAATAGGGCAAGAAAGATTGCAATCTATATCAAGAACGATAAAATCTACGGGCACCAAATTTCTATTTGCAACAATAAGGACATCATTGATCCTTCCCATAGGCTTTTTAATGGTGGAATCCGCAAGGTGCAAATTTAAAGAGCAATCATCAAGATCCTGGAAACCTAGAATATCACATAAAGTTTTCGGAATCGTGGAAACACTAGCACCCAAATCACACAAAGCAAAACACTCATAATCTTTAATTCTAATCTTTATAGTAGGTTCCCACTCATCATTAAGTTTTCTAGGTATAGAAACTTCCAAATTAAGTTTTTCATCATAAGATTGCATCAAGGCATCAACAATATGTTTGGTAAAAGCTTTATTTTGACTATAAGCATGAGGAGAATTAACAACGGATTGCAACAAGGAAATGCAACCTTTTAAAGAGCAATTATCATAATCAAATTACTTGAAATCCGAGATAGTAGGTTCAATATTATTAGAAGTTGAGGATTCTCCAATCTCTCTTTTACCAAATTTATCATCAAGATCTAAATATTCCCAATTTTTGGGACGCCTTCTAGGCAAAGTTGATTCATCATCACTCCCATAATCATCAAAAATCATGTTGCAAAACATAGATCTAATTAGAGAAAAATCGATAACTTTAAGATCCTCATCATTATTGTCACGAAGACTAGAAGAATACGCTTTTATAAAGCTTTCTTTTTTAGCACGCAATCTAGCGGTTCTTTCCTTGCACTCGTCAATGGAAATTCTCATAACTTTGAGAGACTCATTGATATCATTCTTAGGAGAAGAAGATCCATGTTTAAGAGAATTAACATCAAGCGAAAGTCTTTCAACGTTCCTAGCCAAATCATCAACTTTGAGCAATTTTTCTTCAAGCAAAGCATTAAAATTCTTTTGAGAAATCATAAATTCTTTCACACTATTATCAAAATCAGAGGGCATCTTATTAAAATTACCATAAGAATTATTGTAGAAATTTCCATAATTATTATAGGGATTACTAGGGAACTGTCTAGCATTAAAATTTCCTCTATAAGCATTGTTTCCAAAACTAGTCCTACCAACAAAATTCACATCCATAGATTAGTTATTATTATCAATCAAGGAAGACAAAGGCATATCATTGGGATCAAGAGGGGTATTTTTAGTAGCAAACATCTTCATAAGTTCATCCATCTTTGCACTCAAAACATTGATTTCTTCTATAGCATGCACTTTTTTACTAGAAGATCTTTCGGTGTGCCATTGAGAATAATTAGCCATAATATTATCAAGCAATTTTGTAGCATCTCCTAATGTAATTTCCATAAACGTGCCTCCCGCGGCCAAATCTAAGAGATTTCTAGAAGCAAAGTTCAAACCGGCATAAAATTTTTGTATGATCATCCATAAATTCAAACCATGAGTAGGGCAATTACGAAGCATCAATTTCATTCTTTCCCAAGATTGGGCAACATGCTCATGATCAAGTTGTTTAAAATTCATAAGATCGTTCCTAAGAGTGATGATCTTAGCGGGAGGAAAATACTTAGAGATAAAAGCATCTTTGCACTTGTTCCAAGAATCAATACTATTTTTAGGCAAAGACGAAAACCAAACTTTAGCACGATATCTAAGTGAAAACGGAAATAACTTCAATTTGACAATATTGTTATCCCTATCTTTCTTTTTTTGCATATCACACAAATCAACAAAATTGTTTAGATGAGTAGCGGCATCTTCACTAGGAAGGTCGGCGAATTGATCTTTCATAACAAGATTCAGCAAAGCGGTATTGATTTCATAAGAGTCAACATCATTAAGAGGCGCAATCGGAGTACTAAGGAAATCATCATTATTGGTGTTTGAGAAGTCACACAATTTGCTATTATCTTGCGCCATGGTAACAAGTAATCCAACACACAAGCAAACAGAAAAACAGCAAACGAAAAAGAGAGGAGGAGGTTGGGAAAGAGAGGGCGAATAAAACGGCAAGGGTGAAGTGGGGGAGTGGAAAACGAGAGGCAAATGGAAAATAATGTAAATGCGAGGGAGATGGGTTTGTGATGGGTACTTGGTATGTCTTGACTTGAGAAAAGACCTCCCCGGCAACGGCGCCAGAAATCCTTCTTGCTACGTCTTGAGCTTGCGTTGGTTTTCCTCGAAGAGGAGAGGGTGATGCAGCAAAGTGTAGCATAAGTATTTCCGTCAGTTTGAGAACCAAGGTATCAATCCAGTAGGAGGCTCCTAAAAAATCCCACGCACCTACACAAACAAACTGAGAACTCGCAACCAATGCAATAAAGGGGTTGTCAATCCCTTCACGGCTACTTGCGAAAGTGAGATCTAATAAAGATAGTATGATAAGATAAATATATTTTTGGTATTTTATAAGATAGATGCAAAAAGTAAAGATGCAAATAAAGGTAGATTGAAAGCAAATATGATAAGAGATAGACCCGGGGGCCATAGGTTTCACTAGAGGCTTCTCTCAAGATAGCATGAATATTACGGTGGGTGAACAAATTACTGTCGAGCAATTGATAGAAAAGCGCATAGTTATGAGATTATCTATGCATGATCATGTATATAGGCATCACATCCATAACAAGTAGACCGACTCACCTGCATCTACTACTATTACTCCACACATCGACCGACTCTGCCTTTGCATCTAGAGTATTAAGTTCATAAGAACGAGTAACACATTAAGCAAGATGACATGATGTAGAGGATAAACTCATGCAATATGATATAAACCCCATCTTGTTATCCTCGATGGCAACAACACAATACGTGTCTTGCAACCCTTTACATCCTTTGGTAAGAACACCGCAAGATTGAACCCAAAGCTAAGCACTTCTCCCATGGCAAGAAAGATCAATCTAGTAGGCCAAACCAAACTGATAATTCAAAGAGACTTGCAAAGATAACTCAATCATACATAAAAGAATTCAGAGAAGATTCAAATATTATTCATAGATAAACTTGATCATAAACCCACAATTCATCGGATCTCGACAAACACATCGCAAAAAGAGTTTACATCGAATAGATCTCCACAAGAGAGGGGGAGAACATTGTATTGAGATCCAAAAAGAGACAAGAAGCCATCTAGCTAATAA
Source organism: Aegilops speltoides (assembly GCA_021437245.1). Lineage (NCBI taxonomy): Eukaryota > Viridiplantae > Streptophyta > Magnoliopsida > Poales > Poaceae > Aegilops > Aegilops speltoides. The sequence goes on from CM038143.1 coordinate 437,403,702, forward strand.
CTATGGACCCGTAGGTCTGTGGTAAACTACTCACAACTCATCAGAGGGGCAAGGATGTTGATGTAGAAGCCCTCCGTGGTTGATTCCCCCTCTGGCAGAGTGCGTGAAGGCTCCAAGAGGAGATCTCATGGATCTGAAAGTTCTGGCGGTGGAAATTGTGTTTCGTGGTGCTCCTGGATGTTTTCGGGGTACGTAGGTATATATAGGAGGAAGAAGTACGTCGGTGGCTGCCAGAGGGGCCCACGAGACAGGGTGGCGCGCCCTACAGGGGGGGCACAGCCCCTATCTCTTGGGGCCCTCGGGAGCTTCTTGACTTGCATTCCAAGCTCTCCGGATCAGATTTGTTCCAAAAATCACGCTCCCGAAGGTTTCATTCCGTTTGGACTCCGTTTGATATTCCTTTTCTTCAAAATACTGAAATAGGCAAAAAAACAGCAATATGGGCTGGGCCTCGGTTAGTAGGTTAGTCCCAAAAATGATATAAAGTAAAATAAAGCCCATAAACATCTAAAAGGGGTAATATAATAGCATGGAACAATCAAAAATTATAGATACGTTAGAGACGTATCAGTCTACAATTTTAAATTTCGGTGAAGCCCCTAGAATTTGGAAAGCCGAATTGGAGCGCTATACACGCCTAATCGGACGAGGCCGATTCCTCGCCTGAAGTGGAAAAAAATCTTTAAGGATTTAAGACCTCTCGAACAGCAACCAACTGACAGTCAGTCTTCGGCTTTCTCTACTGAGGTGCTCGTCCGGAAGAACCGGGACACAATCACAGAAGTTATCCCTGCGCTACCTTAGCCGTATGACGGAACGTAAGGTACCAGAACAAGGGAGCCGAGCAAACCCAACTATTGACCCAAGACATGATTCGGAGCTGATGCATATAATGCTATAAGTTCGGGGTGCCGCACTGTTGAAAGTGTTCGGACTTATCTTGCCGTATTATGGGGCACCATGAGAAGCCCCTGGCAAACTGAACGTACCAAAGTGCACGGATTCGATATTAAATAAACATTTTTAGGGAAAATGTGAAGATAGGAATAATAAGCTGACGCTATATATTATTTCCCATTGGTAAATAATACGTCCAAGCGTATGTGTACAATTAATGCATTAAGCAGAAGCAAATAGGACTATTTGACATGTCCTATCCAACGGCGGGCCGCATGCGAGTATGTAAAACAGGTATAACGATTATTGACAGATACCACCTGGGTATTCCCTGTGTGCGCAAAGCCTTTTTTGCCTCCTTGGTTTTCTCTCCTGTGATAATCCCGATGATCTGGTCTTCTGAGGGGGCTGCCCAAAAGTAGGGTCCTGAAAGAGAAAGAAGGTTATTTAAAGTATGTGGCGGTTGAACCGCACTGTGGACAGCGTCACCGTTGCGCCTCCGCCTATGACCATGGTATTTTGAGTGCATAATTGTGTACGCGCGGCACAAATGCTGCCTGAATGGGGCTAGGGCGGAGGCCGGACTGCTAGTCGCGCTCTTGGCGTGCCTGGTGATCCTGTTGCAAGGTACTCCGGACTCGCTTGACGGTGTTCGGGGTTGTTGTTGCCAGATTGGTGGTTTGCCGGAGAAGGCTGCTTTGTACTTCTGCCGCGGGGGCCGCAGTGTGCTCTTCTGTACGGAGAGAGCGGTCTGTGTTTCCATTGACTGTTATAACCCCGCGAGGTCCTGGCATCTTGAGCTTGAGGTATGCGTAGTGTGGTACCGCATTGAATCGAGCGAATGCGGTTCGTCCAAGCAGTGCATGATAACCACTATGGAAAGGGACAATATCGAAGATTAACTCCTCGCTTCGGAATTTATCCGGGGATCCGAAGACCACTTCCAGTGTTATGGAGCCCGTACAACGGGCCTCTACTCCTGGAATTACACCTTTGAAGGTGTTTTTGGTGGCCTTGATCCTTGAAGGACCGATGCCCATTTTGCACACTATGTCCTGATAAAGCAGGTTGAGGCTGCTGCCACCGTCCATAAGGACTTGCGTGAGGTGGAATCCGTCAATGATTGGGTCTAGGACCAATGCGGCTGAACCGCCGTGACGGATGCTGGTAGGGTGATCCCTACGATCAAAAGTGATCGGACAGGCTGACCATGGGTTGAACTTTGGGGCGACTGGCTCCTTCGCATAGACGTCCCTTAGTGCTCGCTTTCGTTCCCGTTTGGGAATGTGGGTGGCATAGATCATATTGACAGTTTTCACCTCGGGAGGAAATTTCTTCTGTCCCCCCGTCATCGTCGCTGTGCAGCCCCTTGTCCTTGTTCTCGACATTTATTTTGCCGGCCTGTTTGAACACCCAGCAATCTCTGTTAGTGTGGTTTGCTGGCTTATCAGGGGTGCAGTGAATTTGGCACAAGCGATCGAGTATGCCGTCCAGACTAGACGATCCCTGATTGTTTCTTTTGAACGGCTTTTTCCGCTGACTGAATTTTGAGCCACTGAATCCAGCGTTGACTGCTATGTCTTTGGTGTTGTCGCCATTGTTCCGACGCTTGTGTCTGTTGCGCCGTGGCTTTCCCTTACTATCGCGAACGTCTGAAGTGCCAGAGGATCTAGGCATGGTGCTACTGCGAGCCAACCAGCTGTCCTCGCCCGTGCAGAAGCGGGTCATGAGTGTCGTGAGGGCCGCCATGGACTTCGGTTTTTCTTGGCCGAGGTGTCGGGCGAGCCACTCGTCGCGGATATTATGCTTAAAGGCTGCCAAGGCTTCGGTGTCCGGACAATCAGCAATTTGGTTGTTTTTAGTTAGGAACCGAGTCCAGAACTTCCTGGCTGACTCTCCGGGCTGTTGGGTGATCATCCGGTGGTCACACGTAGGTGCCTTGGAAGTTGTCGAGGAATGCATCCTCCAGGTTTTCCCAGCTGCCGATGGAATTTCCCGACAGAATATTCAGCCAGTGTTGGGCCGGTCCTTTGAGTTTAAGGGGAAGATACTTGATGGCATGTAGATCATCACCGCGGGCCATGTGAATGTGGAGAAGGAAATCTTCGATCCATACTGCGGGGTCTGTTGTGCCATCGTATGATTCGATGTTTACGGGTTTAAACCCTTCTGGGAATTCGCTATCCATTACTTCGTCTGTGAAGCAGAGGGGGTGTGCGACTCTATGCCAGGCTGTGTTGCTACGCAGTTCGAATAAGTCTGGTCGGCTATGTTCGGCCCCCGGCCGGACTTGCTGATAGTGTATCCGGCATGACGATCATCGTCACGTGTTGGGGCGCGCCCCCGCGATCCATAGATCGATCTTGGCTGTCCTCTTTTCGAGTATGTCTCGCAGGTCCTGCCTATTGCCTCGGGCCATAGTGTATTGGCGTGTGGGTGCGGGCTGGTATTCGGGCTGATACGCCGTTTTATCCCGGCCACGAGGTGGCCGGTCAGCCTAAATCTGTCTTTGTAGTATAGGCTCCTCCTCGAGTTGAGGTAGCAACTTGTGCTTTGGGTAACCTTTGGTGTGGTGCTCGAGTCCATATTCCTCGGCTGCCAGGACTTCAGTCCATCTGTCTGTGAGCAGATCTTGATCAGCTTGGAGCTGCTGCTGCTTCTTTTTCAGGCTCCTCGCAGTGGCCATAAGCCGGCGCTTGAAGCGCTCTTGCTCTACGGGATCCTCAGGCACGCTGAATTCATCATCGCCGAGGCTCACCTCGTCTTCGAAGGGGGGCATGTAGTTGTCCTCCTCCGGGTATCCGTCCGTTGCCTGTTCGTTTGGGCTGACCTGCCCGTCTTCCTGTTCGGCCTGCTCGAAGGCAGGCTGATCGGGGTTGCATTCATCTTTGGCGCCATCCGGATTGTTTTCGTCTCCTGTGCCGGTATTGCGGTGGCGGGGCTTGGAGCGGCGCCGATGACGCCCATGCTTTCATTGCCTCATCGCCATTGGTTTCTTTCGGAGTGTCCACCATATATATATATATATCATACGAGGAGGTGGCTGTCCAGCGCCCCGTGGGCGGTGGTTTCTGTACTTCTCCTGCATCGTCGTCTATATCGTCGATGTCTTCAGAGTCGAAGTCAAGCACATCGGTCAAATCCTCGACAGTGGCAATGAAGTGGGTGGTGGGTGGGCAACGAATTTTCTCGTCGCCTGCTTCCCCCTCGAGTCGGACATAGTTCGGCCAAGAGTCTCCTGACGGAGAGAGAGAGAGACTTTAATGAGTTCAGCATGTCACCAAAGGGCGAGTGCTGGAAGATATCCACAGCGGTGAACTCCATTACTGGAGCCCAGCCAGATTCGGCGGGCTCGGGGGCGCGCGGTCTGGAATCTATAGCCGGACACAAGTCCGGGGGCCCGGTGACACAGGCTTCCTTGGGGGTGAAGTCTGTGTTCGGCCCTACCGTCGATGAGTGTGCGGCCTCCGGGGCGGGGTCCATCCACCCGTCCTTGGACGACGCGATCTGCCCCGGATTTAGGTCCGAAGCTCCTGCAGGTGCGATATCCCGAATATTGTCAGACAGCAGGTCTAAGCCGTGCTCGTCATGACTGTTCGGCGCGCCTGGCGTAGGCCCGAATCTTTCGAAGATCAAGTCTCCGTGGATATCGGTCGTGTAGTTCAAGTTTTTGAACCTGACCTGATGGCCAGGGGCGTAGCTGTCGATCTGCTCCAGATGGCCAAGCGAATTGGCCCGCAATGCGAAGCCGCCGAACACGAAGATCTGTCCGGGGAGAAAAGTATCACCCTGGACCGCGTTGTTGTTGATGATTGAAGGAGCCATCGGGCCTTGCAGCGACGACACAGAGGAACTCTCAATGAAAGCACCAATGTCGGTGTCAAAACCGGCGGATCTCGGTTAGGGGGTCCCGATCTGTGCGTCTAAGGCTAATGGTAACAGGAGGCAGGGGACATGATGTTTTACCCAGGTTCGGGCCCTCTCGATGGAGGTAAAACCCTACTTCATGCTTGATTGATCTTGATGATATGAGTATTACAAGAGTTGATCTACCACGAGATCATAGAGGCTAAACCCTAGAAGCTAGCCTATGATGATTATGATTGATCCTCTACGGACTAAACCTCCGGTTTATACAGACACCAGAGGGGGCTAGGGTTTACACAGAGCCGGTTACAAAGAAGGAGATCTAACATTCGGATCGCCAAGCTTGTCTTCCACGCAAAGGAGAGTCCCATCCGGACACGGGACGAAGTCTTGAGTCTTGTATCTTCGCGGTCCAACAGTCCGGCCAAAGTATATAGTCCGGCTATCCGGATACCCCCGAATCCAGGACTCGCTCGGCGGCTTTACAAGTCCACGGCGGTTCGACGGCGGCGGCGGTGAACTCGACGGCGGCTTCGGGTGTGGGCAGCGAGGTGGCGGCAGGGCTCCGGCGACGGCGGCGTTCGATCGGGTCGTCGGCGGCGGGCTCCAGCTGGCTTCTTGAGCGATGGCGCGACAGCTGTGGGCGGCGGCGCGGGCTAATGCGATGGCGGCGGCGGTTGCAGCGGCGGTGGCGATGTGGCGGCTGCGGTGGAGGGGGCTTGAGGTGGAGACGAGGTCATGGGGGCCTCTGTATTTAAAGGGGGCTAGGGTGCGGGCGACTTGGGGAAGGGGGCAAAGAGGCGGCGACGGCCAGGAGTCCGACCCGAACTCCGGCGGGTGGTGGTGGCACTCGGGACTCCGTCCCGAGGTGGTTTTGGGCAGGCGGTGGCGGCTGGGCCTTGGCCTGGTGCTAGCTGGGCTGGCCCAGTTCGGCCGCGTACTGTTTTTTTAAACAATTTTCACAGAGACAAAACACGCTAAAATAAATATAAATAAAATCCTAAAAATACTAGAAAAATTCACATATTAATATGGCCTTATTAGTGACCTAGTGAACATTTTTCTGGGCCTAAATGCCTAAACTAAAAACAAACATTATACTACTAATTACTCCGCTAACTAATGAATAAACTAGCAAATAAAATCATATAAAAACTCCAAAAATTCAAATTTCAATTTCCAATATTTCTTTGCTGATTTTTAAGAAATCATTTTATCTTCTCTCTTTATTTTAAAATAATTGGAAAAGAATTTTGAAAAAAAAACAATTTGATCCAATTACCGAATTTTGATAAATCAAAATTGGATTTTTTTGTGAAACCTCCAACTCTCTCAAATTGGTCCTTGAGTTGCATCAGGTCTCTTGGATCAAAATGCAACTAAAACAAAGCAACAAAAATGCATAAATCATGGATGCATATGAATGATCTATGAATAACATCCAATTGAAAATTGAGATGTTTCATTATCATAGTATTCATCCTTCGGTAAGCACGAAGGGAAATTAAACAATGTATGAGTTGAAGAGTTACTCTCATTATAAGGTGGGTACGGGTAGCTAATCCGCTCTTCCTCCTTTTGTTCTTCGCTCTCCTCATCATCTTTTTCATCCAATGAGTTCACAGTTTCAGCAATTTCTTCTTCGATAGTTTCCTGCAAAATATTAGTCTCCTCTTGGACAGCGGAGGAGTCCTCAATATATGGCTTAACATAAGCATTAGAAGCATAGTTTTCATAGCAATATTTAAGTATGGCAAAATTTTCAGATTTGTAAAGAGTAGCATCATACTTTTCAATCAAAGAAGCAATTTTATAGGCACCCTTAAGCAACAATTTTTCTTCAATTTGCCCAATATCATAGTAATTATAAACACCCTTGGCATAAGAAGATACTATTCAATTATCCTTAAACTCACATTGATAGGGAAGGTGTTTTTTAGGGTCTTCAGAACAACAAGTAAAATCATATATTTCGCATAAATTCCAAGCATAGCATTGCAAAATATTAATATGATGCCATAAAGATTCCATTTTTGAGATTAGCGGTGTCACACCAAATAAGCATGCTCATTTAATGATTTCCCTCAAGTAAAGTAGTTGGGTTTTCAGCACGAGCTCAAAGGGATCAAAGATGATCCAAGTAAAAAGGTTCAGGAGTATGATAGATTTTGGGTGGTTCTTCAACCATTGGTTTAGTAGGTACAACTAATTTTTTTGGTATTTTACATTTCCAAACAAGATCGCAAAATAAAATCTACTTAGTGATAAAGCAAACAAGCACACACGAGAAAAAGGTCTTGATAACCCACACGTATAGGGGATCAATTGTAGGCTCTTTCGATAAGTAAGAGCGTCGAACCCAACGAGGAGCTAAAGGTAGAACAAATATTCCCTCAAGTTCTATCGACCACCGATACAACTCTACGCATGCTTAACGTTCCCTTTACCTAGAACACGTTTGAAACTAGAAGTACTTTGTAGGTGTGATAGGATAGGTTTGCAAGATAATAAAGAACATGTAAATAAAAACTAGGGGATGTCTAGATAAAGAAACAATTAAGTTAGTTTTAATGAGTGTGGAAAAGTGGTGGAAGGATTTGCGAAATTGTTCCGAAGCAATTGACTACGTTACTAGACTGATATCAAGTTTTATGTGGGAGAGGCCACTTCTAGCATGTCATCTCTTCCTTGGAATTCTATGCTCCTATGATTGGAACTATTAGCAAGCATCCACAACTACTAACGTTCATTAAGGTAAAACCCAACCATAGCATTAAGATATATTGGTCCCCCTTCAATCTTGTATGCAACAATTTCTATGCTAGGCTGAAGCTGCTATCACCGTTGCCCTCCAATACATAGTCCTATCAACATAAAACTAACCCTATGGTGTGATCCACACGCGCGCTCATATGATGGGCACCAAAGGACATCAACATAACCACAAGCAAATTAAACCCATCATAGCAATTCACCAATCACAGATATGACAACAAAAATCTACTCAGACATCATAGGATGGCAACACATCTGTAAGGGCATCCTTGTCCCTTAGTAGTTTTGGTGATTGATGACAATGCTTTTGCAGACTAATCGTGTGTACTGAGCTTTTCAGATATACCATGACTAAACACAAGACGATTTGTTGCCCCTCAAAGATTATTGAAGTTCTGCTTTGGAAAGGTTTGGGTGGAATCTCACGTACACGCCCCTTTGCACCTCCTTCCTTTGGCTCTTTGGAGTTCTCCTCCGTCAAACCTTGTCTCTTCGAAATGAAGGACTCCGGGTTGCTCTTCTCAGGTTGGCAGTAGTACTGCTCCTCTGAGCGGTACTACCGCAGAAGCCAGCGGTAGTACTGTGCTCTGGCATGGTAGTACCGTGGGCTTCCACGGTAGTACCGCTCCTCCTAAGCGGTAGTACCGTGAGGTCTGGCCTGGCGCCGCTACTCAAGCGGTAGTTGGGGCGGATGTAATTTTTTACATCCACGCCCTACGCGGTAGTACCATGCTGCGGAGCGGTAGTACCGTGTCGCCTGGCCAAGTGCAGCAGCAGGAGCGGAGGTAGGGGCGGATGTAATTTTTTACATCCGCACGACTCACGGTAGTACCGCACCCCTGGTCGCGGTAGTACCGTGTTGGATTTTCGCACCGATAAAATCTCAGCGGAGGTAGGCGTGGATGTAATTTTTTACATCTGTGCCTACCGTGCCTGGACTATGGCTGCCCTGCGGTAGTACCGCACAGGGTCGTGGTAGTACCGCGCCTGCGGTTCTACCGTGCCCTGTTTGTGCTCATCTGTTCATGTCCAGGTTCTGCCACGCCCACGGTAGTACCACAGTCCGCCGCGGTAGTACCGCAAGCCCATGCGATAGTACCGCTCATGTGGTGCGGTAGGACCGCGGGTCACGGGCTGAGTGGTGGGTAGCGGTTGGATTTGTTCCCCCACTATATAAGGGGGTCTTCTTCTCCAAGAAGACTTACCTCTTCCATCCCTAAGCTCCATTGTTGCTCCAAGCTCTATTTTCGCCCGATCTCTCTCCCTAGCCAATCAAACTTGTTGATTTGCTCGGGATTGGTTAAGATGGCCCCGATCTACACTTCCACCAAGAGAAATTTGACTCCCCCCACTAATCCCTAGCGGATCTTGTTACTCTTGGGTGTTTGAGCACCCTAGACGGTTGAGGTCACCTCGGAGCCATAGTCCATTGTGGTGAAGCTTCGTGGTGTCGTTGGGAGCCTCCAATTAAGTTGTGGAGATTGCCCCAACCTTGTTTGTAAAGGTTCGGTCGCCGCCTTCAAGGGCACCAATAGTGGAATCATGGCATCTCGCATTGTGTGAGGGCGTGAGGAGAATAAGGTGGCCCTAGTGGCTTCTTGGGGAGCATTGTGCCTCCACACCGCTCTAACGGAGACGTACTTCCCCTCAAAAGGAAGGAACTTCAGTAACACATCCTCGTCTCCACCGGCTCCACTCTTGGTTATCTCGCGCCTTTACTTTTGCTAGCTTACATGTGTTATATTCCTTCCTTGCTTGTGTGCTTTTTGTTATTGCATCATATAGGTTGTTCACCTAGTTGCATATCTAGACAACCTACTTTGATGCAAAGTTGATTTTGGTAAAGAAAAGCTAAAAATTGTTAGTTGCCTATTCAACCCCCTCTAGTCAACTATCTCGATCCTTTCAATTGGTATCGGAGCCTCGTCTCTTTATTAAGGACTTTGCCATCCGAAGAGTATGGTTGACACCGTAGACGGTGGGGAGGAGGAGCACTCCGGTGTGAATTCGATCTCGTCTATGGGTGATGGGTAAACCACGATGTCCCGTGAGGAATTCATTGTGGCCTTGGACACATTGAAAACCTCAATGACTACCATGGTTGAAAGCATGTTTAATAAATTCTTAGAAGGACTTATACTACCTACCTCGCCGTTGAAAGGGGTGATCCGACTAACAAGGTGACGGATGCTCACTCCGACAAGGGGGAAGCTAATAGTGAGAAGGGTCCTTCTACTAGTGGTAGAAATGGCACCGGCATTTTTGCCCATGTGGAACCGCCAACTTATGGAGGACCGATTCCCTCTACTCACTTAAATCATGCCGGTCCTCCTCCTAAGATTGTGAAAAATGAGGATTTTGATTCTTGGGTGTATCGCTTCAAGCGTCATTTAAATCATGTGAATACTAATCTTTGGAGAATCATTGAAGAAGTTTCTATCCACATGACCGAAGCAACTTCACCCCTAGAGAAGCAGTGGATAATCAATTCAATGAGAATGCTCTCTTCATCATCCAAGATGCTATCCTCCCTGAAGATCTCCCTCATCTTCGACCCCATGCCATTGCCAAAGACGCATGGCAATGCGTCGTGTCTCTCAATCGGGGAAGTGCAAGCATTCAATGCTCCAACTATGAAGTGGTGCAAGATGAAACCAATGAGTTTGCAATGAAAGAAGATGAAGAACCTCGTGAGCTCTTTCGAAGAGTGACCAAACTCGCGGTCTCACTCCGAGATCATGGGAGCAAGGACATGGATGACAATTGGATCAAGCGCAAGTTCCTCAAGGCCATGATGCCCTACAACAAGGCCATGTCCTCCGTCATTCGTCAAAGACCGTACTTCCACTCCATGACCTCAAGTGAAGTGTTGGATGAGTTCGTTGCAATGAGCATCTCGGACAAGACCGCCGACAACGCGGTGCTCCGCTCTCAAAGGGCAAAGAAGCCCAACCTTGCCTTGAAGGCCAAGGTTATTGTGGAACAAGAGGAAGAAGAGGAGGATGAGGAGAGCAACCGCGAAGATACGAAATATGATTATCATGAGCACATGGCTCTTGCTTCAAGACAATTTTGGAGCAAGAAGAACTCAAGGCCAAATTTCAACAAGACCAACTCAAGTGGCTTCAAGGGCAAGCAACGAGTAAGAACATGTTACAACTGTGGCAATGTGAGCCATTTTGTTGCAGATTGTCCTTACGAGAAGCGGGAAGACAATGGTGGCAAGCTTATCCAAAAAGACAAAGCCAAGTCCTTCCCCAACAAGAACAACTTCACCAAAAAGACTCCTACTCGTGGGTTGGTGGTTCAAGAAGAATACCGTGAGGATGACGATGATGATGAAGATGGCGAAGCAATGGCCATGGCATCCGTTGCCATTGCCACAACTCCCCGGATGTCTCTCTTCGATTCACCTAACGAGAACATCACCGCCAAGTGCCTCATGGCCAAAGCCTCTAACAAGGTGTTTGCTTCCGGTGGGGGATCATGGTTGCTCGATAGTAGAGCAACAAATCATATGACCGGGAGCAAGGACTTGGTGGTGGACGTGCACAAGATTCCTTCTATGCCCACCAATGTCGAGTGGGGTGATGCCTCGTATTCTAAGGTATTGGGTCTTGGCAAGGTTGTCATTTCTCATGATCTAATGATCTAGAAAGTCATGCTTATTGAGTCCCTTGCATTCAATCTTCTTTCTATTCGTCAAATTGCACTCATGGGCTTTGCCACTTTCTTTGATATTGATACCGTGGCCCTCTTGTGGAGCAAGACTCTTAAAGTAGCCTTTGTTGGGCATGTCGAGAACGGTCTTTATGTGATTAATTTTTCGGAGCAACCCACTAAGACCGCGTCATGCCTAATGGCTAAAGTTGATGTGGGATGGCTTTGGCATCGCCGTTTAGCCCACGTCAATATGAGATTTTTGCAAAGTCTCCTCAAGGGGGACCATGTCCGTGGACTAACAAATGTTAGTTTTGCCAAAGATCGTGCTTGCAGTGCTTGTATCGACAGGAAGCTTCATGAAAAGGCTCACCCTCCCACGACTATCATCTACTCGAAGAGACCCTTGGAGCTCCTTCACATGGATCTTTTGGGGCCTCCATCCTTTGATAGCCTTGGAGGTAGAAAGTATTGCTTGGTGATTGTGGACGATTATTCAAGGTACACTTGGGTATTTTTCTTCAAGAGGAAGAGTGAGACTCAACAAACCATCATCGATTTTGCAAATGAAGCTCAACGTCAACATGATGCAAAGATCTTGACAATAAGAAGTGACAACGGAACCGAGTTCAAGAACTACACCTTGGATGAGTTTCTTAGTGATGAGGGGATCAAGCATCAATATGCTGCACCATATACCCCTCAACAAAATGGTGTCGCGGAGAGGAAGAACCAGACGTTGATGGATGCGGCATGGACCATGATGGCGGAGTTCAAGTCTCCATACAACTTTTGGGCTGAAGCCATCAACACAACATGTCATGCATCCAATCGGCTCTATCACCACAAAGGCTTGAATAAGACTCCTTATGAAATACTGATACGTCTCCAACGTATCTACTTTTCCAAACACTTTTGCCCTTGTTTTGGACTCTAACTTGCATGATTTGAATGAAACTAACCCGGACTGACACTGTTTTCAGCAGAACTGCCATGATGTTGTTTTATGTGTAGAAAAGAAAAGTTCTCGAAATGTCCTGAAAATCTACGGAAGCACTTTTTGGAATTAATAAGAATTTCTGGGCGAAAGAAATACACCAGGGGGGCCAGGGCCTATCCATGAGAGAGGGGGGCGCGCCGCGCCCCCCTGTAGGGCGCGCCCTCCTATGTCGTGGGCCCCCTGGACCTCCATCGACCTCAACTCCAACTCCATATATTCACGTTCGGGGAGAAAAAAATCAGAGAGAAAGTTTCATCGCGTTTTACGACATGGAGCCGCTGCCAAGCCCTAATCTCTCTTGGGAGGGCTGATCTGGAGTCCGTTCGGGGCTCCGGAGAGGGGGATTCATCGCCGTCGTTATCATCAACAATCCTCCATTACCAATTACATGATGCTCATCGCCGTGCGTGAGTAATTCCATCGTAGGCTTGCTGGACGGTGATGGGTTGGATGAGATTCACCATGTAATCAAGTTAGTTTTGTTAGGGTTTGATCCCTAGTATCCACTATGTTTTGAGATTGATGTTGCTATGACTTTGCTATGCTTAATGCTTGTCACTAGGGCCCGAGTGCCATGATTTCAAATCTGAACCTATTATGTTTTCATGAATATATGTGTGTTCTTGATCCTATCTTGCAAGTCTATAGTCACCTATTATGTGTTATGATCCGACAACCCCGAAGTGACAATAATTGGGATACTTATTGGTGATGACCGTAGTTTGAGGAGTTCATGTATTCACTATGTGCTAATGCTTTGTTCCGGTTCTCTATTAAAAGGAGACCTTAATATCCCTTAGTTTCCGCTAGGACCCCGCTGCCACGGGAGGGTAGGACAAAAGATGTCATGCAAGTTCTTTTCCATGAGCTCATATGACTATTTACGGAATACATGCCTACATTACATTGATGAATTGGAGCTAGTTCTATATTACCCTATGTTATAGCTATTACATGAGGAATCACATCCGGCATAATTATCCATCACTGATCCATTGCCTACGAGCTTTCCACATATTGTTCTTTGCTTATTTACTTTTCCGTTGCTACTGTTACAACTAATACAAAAACCCCAAAACATTTATCTTTACTTTTGCTACTGTTACCTTTATTATCATACCACTTTTTCTACTAAATACTTTGCTGCAGATACTAAGTTATCCAGGTGTGGTTGAATTGACAACTCAACTGCTAATACTCAAGAATATTCTTTGGCTCCCCTTGTGTCGAATCAATAAATTTGGTTGAATACTTTACCCTCGAAAGCTGTTGCGATCCCCTACGCTTGTGGGTTATCAAGACTAATTTCTGACGCCGTTGTCGGGGAGCATAGCTCTATTCTCTGAGTCACTTAGGATTTATATCTGTTGATCACTATGAAGAACTTGAAAGACGACCGAACTACTATTTTGCCCTAACCTACGAGGGGAGGTAAGGAACTGCCATCTAGCTCTGCACTAGATTCTCCTTCCGTTATTAGTAGGCTTGCGGCACCTAAACCTGCTACTGCTATGAATTCTGATATGTCGCATGTTATTGATGATGCCACTTCTGCTATGCATGATGAAACTACTTCTGTGCGTGATACTACTTTGCCATTAGGTGAATTTCTTGATGAACAACTTGCTAGAGTTAGGGGGAATGAAATTACTGAAGAACCTATTATTCATGATAGTGATGACGAAGGTTCTCCCAATGATTATGTATTGCCTGTTGTTCCTAAGGGTTATGTTATGAATGAAGAAGCTGCTAGCGAAATCTTTGCTTGCAATGATAGATATGATCTTAAGAAATTATTAGCTAAATGGAAGCAGCAGTCTCTGAATGCTAGAATGAAACCCGATCCTGCTTTTGCTACATCACCTATATGTGTTACTGATAAGGATTATGAATTCTCTGTTGATCCTGAGAATATTACTTTAGTTGAATCTGATCCTTTTTATGGCCTTGAATCTGAAACTGTTGTGGCACATCTTACCAAGTTGAATGATATAGCCACCCTGTTTACTCATGATGAGAAGTCTCGCTATTTTTATATCCTTAAGATATTCCCGTTCTCATTAAAGGGTGATGCTAAGAATTGGTATAATTCTCTTGCTCCTGGTTGTGTGTGTAGTCCCCAGGATATGATTTATTACTTCTCTGCTAAATATTTCCTTGCTCATAAGAAACAAGCTGCCTTGCGGGAAATATATAACTTTGTGCAAATCAAAGAAGAGAGTCTCCCACAAGCTTGGGGGAGGCTTCTCCAGTTACTTAATGCTTTGCCTGATCATCCTCTTAAGAAAAATGAAATACTTGATACATTTTATAATGGACTAACCGATGCTTCCAAGGACTACTTCGATAGTTGTGTTGGTTGTGTTTTCAGGGAAAGAACAGTCGACGAAGCTGAAATACTCTTGAATAATATGTTGACTAATGAAAATAATTGGACTCTTCCTGAGCCAATCCATGAGGCAATTACTGAACCAATTGAGCCAACTCCTGAGCCTATTCCTAAACCCACTCCGAAGAAGAGAGGTGTTTTATTTCTCAGTCCTGAAGATATGCAAGAGGCAAAGAAATCAATGAAAGAAAAAGGTATTAAAGCTGAAGATGTTAAGAATTTACCTCCTATTGAAGAAATACATGGTCTTAATATACCGCATGTTGAAGAACCATATTATCTTGAAAACCCGACACAGGTAGTGAAGGTAAATTCTCTCTATAGATATGATAAAGTTGAAATCCCCTCTACTAAATTTCATAGCCCATGCTTAGATGAATTTGATGACTTTATGGCTAGACAAGAAAGTTTTAATGCTTATGTTGGTAGAGAGTTAAAGAATAATACTTTCGAGATAGGACACGTAGGCGATAATATAGATAGAGTTAAAGATGAACTCAAACTTGTTAGCAAATATGCTTCTATGGTTGCTACTCAAGCTGAGCAAGTACTTAAAGCTCAAAATGATTTGCTTGAAGAATTAAATAATAAAAATGACTTTGCTGTTAGAGTGGCTACTAGAACTGGTAGAATAACTCAGGAATCTTTGTATCCTGAAGGCCACCCTAAGAGAATCGAGCAAGATTCTCTGAGAAATAATTTAGAGGCACCTAGTTCTTCTAAAAAGAAGAAAAAGAAAAACGATAGAACTTTGCATGCTTCTAGTGAACCTCTGTAGACACACGAGAATCCCAATGATATTTCTATTTCGATGTTTGAAACACAATCAAAGCGATGAACATGAACCTAGTGATAATGTTAATGATAATGTTCATGTTGATGCTCAACCTAGCAAAAACAATGATGTAGAGATTGAACCTGCTGTTGATCTTGATAACCCACAATCAAAGAATCAACATTATGACAAGAGAGATTTTGTTGCTAGGAAGCATGGTAGAGAAAGAGAACCATGGGTTCAAAAACTCATGCCCTTTCCTCCTAAACCATCCAAGTCAAAGGATGATGAGGATTTTGAGCGCTTTGCTGAAATGATTAGACCTATTTTCTTACGTATGCGCTTGACTGATATGCTGAAAGTAAATCCTTATGCTAAGTATATGAAGGATATCATCACAAATAAAAGAAAGATACCGGAAGCTGAAATTTCCACCATGCTTGCTAATTACACTTTTAGGGGTGGAATACCAAAGAAACTTGGAGATCCCGGGGTACCAACTATACCATGCTCCATTAAAAGAAATTATGTTAGAACTGCTTTATGTGATCTTGGAGCCGGTGTTAGTGTTATGCCTCTATCTTTATATCGTAGACTTCAATTGAATAAGTTGACACCTACTAAAATATCTTTGCAAATGGCTGATAAATCAACTGCTATACCTGTCGGTATTTGTGAGGATGTGCCTGTGGTGGTTGCAAATGTCACTACCTTAACGGACTTTGTTATTCTTGATATTCCCGAGGACGATACTATGTATATTATCCTTGGTAGACCTTTTCTTAATACTGCAGGGGCTGTTATTGATTGCAACAAAGGCAATGTCACTTTTCATGTTAATGGTAGTGAGCATACGGTACACTTTCCGAGGAAACAATCTCAAGTTCATAGCATCAATTCTATTGGAAAAGTTCCAACTATTATTATTCGAGGTTTTGAATTTCCTCTTGCTATTGTCAAGAAAAAGTATGATATTCTTATTGTTGGGGATTTTCATATCCCTGTTGAGGTAACTTAGTGTTATTCAAAATTTCTCCGATTCCGTGTTATTCGGAATGAGTTTGTTAACAAGACTTGATCAACCTTGTTAGTGGATTCATTTTGATGATCATGAGATGGATGAAACTAGAAGGCACAACCTTCTGTACCCTCTTTTTGCTTTCTTTTTTTAGAATAAATAAAGCAAAAATAGTATTATCTGTATGTTTTCTAAATTATCCGTGCAATACAAAAAATAGTCCGAAATTAAAAGTGCTCCAAATGCCCTACAAATTTAGTATGATTTTTTCTGGAATATTTAAGGATTTTAGGCACTGAAAACACTGCAGGAGAGGCAAGCACCAGGCCACGAGAGTGGAGGGCGCGCCCCCCTATAGGGCGTGCCCCCTGTCTCGTGGGCCCCTGGTGGCCCCCTCCACTTATGCCAGCACCCACACACTTCATCTACTACCCCAAAAAAATCCCCATCCAACTCAAGCACGAGTTCTAGCTCATTTTGCTGCGATTTTCGATCTCCTTGCTCAAAGCTCCATTCACAAAACTGCTTTGGGAGATTGTTGCTTGGTATGTGACTCCTCCATTGGTCCAATTAGTTTTTGTTCTAGTGCTTTATTCATTGCAAATTTTTTCTGCATAGGTGACCATGTTCTTGAGCTTGCATGTTAAATTTTTGAGGTCCCAAGCAATTCCAATGCATGATATATGCTCTAGGCACTTGTAGGAGTAGTTGCTATCAATCTTGTTTAGTTTTATTCACTTTTATTTTGAAGTTACTAAAACTTCAGAAAATTTCAGAAAATGTTAAGGAGGTTTTTGAAGGGATCTTCTAGCCAAAGCTCTCAGGAAAAACAAGCCAAAGAGAAGGAAAAAGCCAAGTATAATCTTTCTCGCTTAGCGGAAGTACGGTCATGTGAATGGCCGTGTGAGGATTTCTTGAAAGAAGCTGGAATTCATGAAGATTTTTATGCTTTGATCAAGACTGCAGGCCTCACCGGTTTCATCAATGACCGAATCAATCAGTATCTCTTACTCACCAATACTTTCGTGCAAAACTTTTATTATTATCCTAAGAAGTCACCGCCTTCAGTATCATTTCATTTAAATGATGAGTTCAAAGAAATGTCTTTACGTAATTTTTGCGTAGTATGTAGGATACCTTATGAGGGAGAATTAGAGGAACCCCATCGTGAAGATGTGGATGGCTTTGTTAAAACTATCGCTGTAGAGGAACCAAAGAAAGGTTCTGAGGCAAAGTCTCTAGCATACACTTTCCTGTTTTACGCTACTTCGCCATATTTGCTAGTAGATGTTTGATTGGTCGTGGAAATAGTGGAAACTTGAGCGTTCCTGATATTATCATTCTTCAACATGCTTTGCTTGGAGACAATACTTTTAGTATGGGTGCCGACGTTGCTAAACGGCTAGCTCTGAATCGCACAAAAGGCCCCATATTTGGAGGTATCTATGCTGCACGTCTTGCTAAACATTTTCAGATACCCATTAGGCACCATGAGAAGGAGGAGATAAAATTGCCTCCTCAAATTTTAGATTACATGAGCATGGTAGCACACAAGTTTATTGTTGACAACGAAGAGAAGATGCTCTTGTATAAACTTAGATTTAATAAGAAACACATTGAGATTATTATTTTGCTTGCGCCTCTGTTGTTTGATTTGCTTGCAGAAAATTTTCTTGTTACGCCGGAAGCGGTGAACAACCATCGAGCCCAAGCTTTTACTCCAGAACCTGAACCTGAGCCGGAACCTGAACTGGACCCTTATCGTGCATCATCTGTCGAGTGGGATCCGGAGATGACTAGCCAGTGGTATCCTGATTACACCTCCCATTACACCGGGGAGAGTAGCGGCGGTCCTTGCTACTAGACCAACTTAGGCCAAAAGCCTAAGCTTCGGGGAGTATGTATTTCTCACCGACTTTACATTCATGTTCACACACTAGTCGTCGGTGCTCATACTCTTTCATTGTATTATCCATGCTAGTTTAAATTTCTTTTTCTAGTTTTCTTCTTGTGTGTTTGATAAACCTTAAGAAAAACCAAAAAATTAGTTATTTTAATTTCCATGCTTGTAGTAGAAATTAAAATGAAAACCCAAAAAGATTTCTTCTTCTTCTTCTTACTTGTTGGGAGCTTTCCCGTGTAAATAGTTTTATTTTCTTTTCTTTCCTTTAGGGGTCGAGAAGACTATATTGAAAGGGTTAATTATCCTTTTGCCCTTAGTGGTGTCCATCTGCTCAGTTTTGCCCTCAGATGCAAATTGTGCTCAGTTTTGCCCCTAGTCCGTGCGCACCGACTCGTTCCGTGAACTCTGCCGTCTCCGTCAGGTCAACCTTTTCTCTCGGCCCTTACAGGTGGGACCAGGCGGCAGAAGAGCCGTTGAGCCGTTGAGCCGTTGAGCCGTTGCACGCGTGGCTTGTGGGACCCAGCAAATAGCCGTTGAGCAGAGAGCCGTTGGCGGGTGTGCTATATAAGCGGGCGACAGCGGTGGTGACCACGGCGACAGAGAGCACGGCGGTGACCACGGCGACAGAGAGAGCACGGCGGCGGGAAGCTAGCCGGAGGGCGCGGCGGTGGGAAGCTAGCAGGGAGGCGCGCGGCGTTGAGATTCCTTTCGCCCGAGCTCCATGTCTTCCTCAAGCTCCGCGCCACCTCGCGGATGCAGAGCGGGCGCGTGTGGACATGCTCGTGTCTTTGTCATCCGCGGTGCAAGGCGGGCGTTGATCGAAGGATTTCTCATACACCGAGGAACCAGAATCGTCCGTTCTCGTGTGCAGCGAGCATGGGGTAAGAATCGGGCGATGCACCATTTTCGCTCGTCGGGATGTTTGAGCAATGGGTTGATCTGTTTGGTGTTCATGCAGGTGACATGTTTCTTTCTTTGGGTCGATGCTCGCCAAGACTCGATGAATGAACTGCAAGAAGAGCATGAAGAATGGTTGCGCATGCTGCCACGAACGGCAAAGGGCTACACCACGAGCTCCGAAGAAGAGATGGATGGCGAAGCACGACCGACAGAGAGCTAGCTATTGAGCTTAGGATGTTGCGAGAAGAAGGTTAGGAAGCTTGAAGATCAAGCACTACCAATACCCATTTGCAAATACTTTTGGGCATTTGTAGGTATGGTAATCGTGACCGGTTGTAATGTTGAAAATGTATGGAAAGGCTTGAATTATGAAGGAATTTGTAATCTTGAAATTGTTTGAGAAATTCACCTAGTTTAAATGTTGGTTAAAGTTGTTTAAATGTTGAAACAAAAGAGAAGAAGTGACCAACATTTAAATATGTTGGAAAAAAGAGAAGAAATTAGGAATTCATAAACTTTTTGATCAATGAAATGCAGCTCTCTACTCGCCTTTCTCGTCCAAAAAAAGGTTGCTCTTGGGCCAAATTCAGAGCGTAGAGCCAAGTGCGAGGCTAGACTAATGGGCCAATGCATCCAATTAGGCCCATTCAGGGGTTTTCTTGCGTATTTTCTGTTTTCTTTTCTGATTTAATTTAGGCAAGAAATCATAATCTGAAACTTTTGTGGAAGCTAATTGAATTATTCGAGCCAAACAATTAAGGTTAGAAATTTTTGGAGCTGTTAATTAATCCAATTCAAATACACCGTGATTTAAATCAAAGACCAAAATGTCATGGAAAATGTGCCTCACTCGTAGAGGTTTACGCCAGATGCCAAAATAAATGAACATTTTTTAAGGGCATTACATTGAGAAAAATATAATATGTCTAAAAAAACGAAGGGTGGAAAATGCACAAAAAATTGGTGCGGCTGGGGACTCGAACCCAGGACCGCATGGGTTTGTGATGTTTAGGGCTGCGCTGGTAACCGCTAGGATAGATGGCAAGACTTTGACATGGGTAGGGAAGGAAGTTATACATAGTGAGACTGTGATTTTTTTTTTAAAAAATAGTGAGACCGTGAATGTTTGCACACGCGTGAGAGTGGTTTTCCTTTGTTTTGCACTTAAATTTTGGAGGGTTGGACGGTTGAAAATGTATGTTGCACTACCACATGATTTTGGTCAGAGTGACACTTGGTTTAGGGTTAGAGTGGCACTTGGTTTAGGATTTAAAGGGAATAAATTTGCATGTTAGTTCATGACTTTTTGTTTGAATGAAACAGAGGGCTTCTCACCCCCTCCAAAAACCACAATTCTCGAACTTCATGACTTGTTTAGGGAAGAAATGATAAGTTTGGGCACGGACATTTTAACACACATAATAAGATGGAAATAACTTAGATAAGTTCAGGGACAGTTCACGGACAGTTCACGGACACATGACACGACACGACCACGACATAGAAAAGCAACAAAATAAAAACCAAACATGACGAGCTTGACTCGGGCTTGAACATCTTCATCTTGACCTCCTTCTTCCACCTTGGCACGCTCCCTTCAACACCGTCTTCATCTTCACGCCTCCTCCTCGTCATCGTAGGGAAGGGAGTGCATCGGCCCGGAGCGGGAAGATGCGCCAGTAGTTGGTGTAGATGTTGTAGATGGTGAAGAAGATGGCCTCATAGCCGCACCAAAAGACTTGGCCGAGGAGCTCGCGCGTCAAATGGGTTGGTGAAGGTGACCGTGAGCGAGAGGAGGATGCCGCCGCTGTCACGAACCTCATTGAGGGTGAACATCCTCGGCGAGCCCCGGGAGGTGGGCATAGCCGGCTCGGAGGAAGGCGCGGTGAGTTCGACGGACCCTCCACCTTGACATAGCCCACACACGGAGCTCCCTCTCCACGAGCACGCCCGGTGGGTAGCGCAGCTCCGGCACCACAAAGGACGGTGAAGGTCGGCCCGTTGAACTGCATCTTCTTCACTTGGTCTCGCTTGGGGAGGGCTCGGTCGCTGGGTGTTTGAAGTTGGAGAGGATCGGATCGGCTTGTGGGTGGGAGAGGAAGGAGGCACCACATTTATAGGCTGTGGGTGGGAGAGGAAGAGAGAAAGGGTGAGAACAGTGCGTGTGTGAATCCGAGCGCGTGTGTATCCATTACGCTTTGCACTCTTAAATTTTGCACAAAAACATTGCATGCATGGGGCGCGTCGTGCATTTGAATCATCAGCATAGCTCTTTGACCGGACGGTGCATCGACTCGTTGAACCACCTAGCTGGCCTCGCGAGCCTAGCGCCCTTAGCACGCCTAGCACGCCTCGCTCGCCTCGCTCACATGCATGCACGCCGCAGCCTCCAGCGCATGCAAACCCACGCCGCAGCCTATGCATCGTCGCCGCCTCCCATGCATGCATGCAAGGCCCGGAAAGGCTTAGACGGGCTATTTATCGCAGTCTCGAGCCCGAACAACGAGACGGCCCAATGGTCCATCCAAACGCCCGATATTTGTTTTAAAAAAAGAATCTCGCAGCCAATCGGATTGCATCTCGCGGATCGCCCCCCTCCTCCCCACAGATTCCTTCTAGAAGGGTTAGATCGACGGCCCTTGTTCAGCGCTAGGGTTAGATGAACGGTCCTGGTTCAGCGCTAGGGTTAGCGGGTTTGGGAGGGTTTGGAGCGATCAAAGCTATGTTTGACCAGATTTCAAATGAGCATAATAAATTAAATAAAAATCATAAAAATAAAAACCAGCGCACATAGTCTTCTTATGTCATATACTAACGATTTAAGTTGATAAACAAGGTTTACATACATTTAAATGATAAGTTCATGTGTATTGTATGATATCTCGAGTATCTCAAACTCTTTTGTATCAAGTGAAGAGAAGTGTTTTGGGGAAATAAACATGAAAATTTCAAAAAACTCACCACAGCTTCATTTTAGAGTGACTAAGAAGGATCCAGGCTTAGTTTTTTAATTTTGATGTTTTACACTTATTTAAATCTTGGTCAAAGTTAAGTTTGACCAGAATTCAAATGAGCATAATAAATTAAATAAATATCAGAAAAATAAAAAACCAGCGCACATAGTCTTCTTATGTCATATACTAACGATTTAAGTTGATAAACAGGGTTTACATACATTTAAACGATAAGTTCATGTGTATTGTATGATATCTCGAGTATCTCAAACTCTTTTGTATGAAGTGAAGATAAGTGTTTTGGGGAAATAAACATGAAAATTTCAAAAAACTCACCGCAACTTCATTTTAGAGTGACTAAGAAGGATCCAGGCTTAGTTTTTCAGTTTGATGTTTTACACTTATTTAAATCTTGGTCAAAGTTAAGTTTGACCAGAATTCAAATGAGCAAAACAAATTTAAAAAAATAAAAAATTGGAATACCATCGCACATAGTCCGTATGTATAGAATATATAGAATATATGTGTAGGAAAGTTATTTGGCTGATTTAGATAAGGTCGAAAAAAACCTTGCTTAGAAATGAGGCCGTTTACCCTACCTTTGGACCCCTCTTTTTAGCACATTTTTCATGAAAATTTCAAAAACCTCACCACAACTTCATTTTGGATTGACTAAGAAGTATCCAGGCTTAGTTTTTCATTTTTGATGTTTTAGACTTATTTAAATCTTGGTCAAAGTTAGGTTTGACCAGAATTTAAATGAGCAAAATCAAAAAAAGGAAAAACAATGTGCTCATTCAAACATCATCCAACAGATATTTAAACATCATGTCAAACATACTTCTAACATAGGTCCAACATCATCCAACAGAAATACAACATGTCAAGTGATAAATGTTTCATAATACAACATCATTCCTTATTCATAATGTTTCATAATTGTTCATACATAGCGTTGGGGCTTCTGTCTGTTCCTTGAGCTTCTTGCCATCACTTTGCTCCTCGTGCACCTTGTGCTCATTGTTTCTTCTCTTCTTCTCTTGGTTGTCAGTACCTTGCGCGTCTTCTTCAAACCTACCATAGAGCTGTGCAAAACATAAACGGTAATGAGATCGTGTCAAGTGATAGATGTACCGTAGTATTTGACCCTTGCAAAATTTACATACCTAGCAGAACTCACAACAACAGAAGGTTGGTCACCATTTGGAGCCTCACTTGGATCACCATGATCACCATTTAGAGCCTCACTTGGATCATCATTTGGAGCCTCACTTGGATCACCATGATCACCATTTAGAGCCTCACTTGGATCACCATTTGGAGCCTCACTTGAATCATTATTTGGAGGATATTTTGGATCATCGTCAAAATCATGCGGCTGTTGACCATCATCATTTGGAACCTCGTCAAAATCCTCATCTGATGCAACCGGCTGTTGACCATCATTTTCATCATCTGTTGAGGCAACCGCTCTCGACCAACATTTTCATCGAAGCCTTCATCGAAACTCTCTCCTAACGCTGGATCTACTTGTGTTATCACAATACTTACCAAAATGACCAGACCCACCACACCTTGTGCACCTCGCTTCCTCGCTCCAAGTCCAGCTCCTTCACTGCGAGGTCTGATTCGACTCTTCCTTGGTCTACCTGCTGCTCTCTTCGAAATTGGGCGCAAAGCTTGAATCCGTGGTCCACCATGTCCCATTGTTGTTTTCCCTCCATAGCAGGCAAGGCATAAGCATATGTGGCTTTGAACCTTGCAACAGAGTAGTAATCATGCACATCTTCTTTGTATGTTCCTCTTTGGACTGGGAGAGAAGTGATGAAAACAACGCATGAATGCATGGCAACCCGCTTATCGCCATTGCCTACAAGCGCAAGTTCTAGCTTCTAAATCCACCGGATATCTCCATTCCCTCTTCTCTTTATCCAAATATGATATCTCTGCTGTGGTACCCGAGCAAAGCGTCATGTTCATTTCCAAGCCTGTTGTCTTCTGCTTCAGTTCATTCATCACGGCAGGGATGATAATGTGGCCCATGAATTTTGCCTCGGCTATTCCTGCACGATAATGAAATTTCTGCATGTATTCTATCCTTATCCTGTCAAGCAAATCCACCACATAATGACCCTTTAGTTTCCGGATAGTTGAGTTGAAAGACTCTGCTAGATTATTATGCACATAGTCAACTTTGCTCACTTCACTCAATTGGCTTCTTGCCCATAACTTGGAGTGGTGTGTTTCCAAGTATTCTTTCACTTTGGGATTCATGTATAACTGCCTCAAGTGGTAGTTGTGCTTCTTCACACTTGCATGTCAAAGATGTTGGCCATAAATTGTCGGTATACACCTTTCCTTTGAATTTCTTCATGAAATTTGCAGCAAGGTGACGATGCATTCCCTATGCTCTACTCAGGGAACACATTGTCCACGGCCACTTCTAAACCTTTGCAGCATCTGATGAATGACCAACCCATTGGGATGTGCAATAGCCAGCGGAGATTATGCAAAACCAAGTCCAGCTCTCCTCAGACTTGCTCCAAAGACACCATAGGCAACTGGAAATACAAAACTATGTGCATCAAGTGCACAAGCTGCTACTAACTGTCCTTTAAACCTCCCTGTGAGAAAAGTGGCATCAATAGCTAAATAAGGCCTGCAGCCTGCGAAAAAACCCCGGCGACAAGCCTCAAAGCAGACAAAAACCCTTCTAAAGCATTCCTTGGTCTTTGTCACTCCCCTGAATGTGTACTCCACGGTGTGGTGATCAATATCTACAATACTACCTGGGCTTGTCCTCTCCACTTCACCTTTGAATGAATACAACAATTGAAAACTTTCCTGCCAGTTACCATAAATAGAATCCATAGCATGTTGTTTACCATTGAATAACCTCATGTATGGTAAATCTATCTTGAACTTATCTTTGATGTTCTTCTGCAATTCCTTTGGACCCACTTGCTGGTTTTCTTTCACCCACTTTTTTACTTCTTCTGCCACCCATCTTGACTTGGCTCTACTGATTGTATCCTTCCTAAGGGTTGATTCCTGGCATGTGTGCTTAAAAGGGTTCACTTTGACATGAACATTAGTGCTATTCCGCATTTTCGATGCAAGCAGCCTCCATGGACAACCCTCAGTCGGACGAAGGCACTCAGAACGTGCTTTGATCGCTCTTGTCAACTTTGAAAGTACGTTCTACCTTGATGCAAGATGTCACAAGTGCATTTCTACACTCATTCATGGATGCAAAAACTGTACCTTCTTCCATTTGAGGGTTCAAAGGGTCCCATTCAATAGCTGCAAGGTCTTCGTCCTCACCCATCGCGTCATCATCCACACGGACTGCATTGTGAGCCTCATCTTGGTTTTCAGTCCGAGGTGCCCGTCGTAAATTCCGAATAACATCAGAATATAGCTTCTCTTCATCAACCCCAATTGTAGCCATCGGGCTCCACTTCAAGGGGACCCTACTGCTGTTGCCCACACTTGTCGAGCCACCACGTCATTGCACCAACTGAACTGTTCGCTAGAGATGCCATTACGACGACTTGGTTCTCCCGAGATGTTGCACCCGCCATCCTAGGTCCTAATGCCTACTCAAGCACATCAACTTGCAGCCTCACATGAAAATTATCTTTCTCTTTATGCCTAACAAACATGGTAGCTAGCTCTTCATCATTACTAACTGTCACCCAATTCTTTTCCCCATCATAGTATTTGTATACCACTTCATCAAGCAAACCCCAAGGATATTGGCTACAAATTACCTCCCCAAATTGTCTGAAACTCCAATTACTAGCCATTGGCAACCGATAATCAAAACCTCCTTGATATTTCTTCTTATCCTTTGCATCGAACATGTACCGTCCTTCTAATGTGCACCATGAAAGCAAACCGCAACTCCATCCTAACCGGCGAAAAACAGAGACGCAATCAGCACACTAATTGGGCAAACCTACTCGAATCGAGTGTTCAAATGCACAACTAAGCTCAATCTAAACAAGAGGCGAGACTTACCCCTCGGGAACCCGATCGTGGGCGCGGGCGGATCTCCGCCCGATGCTTGCCTCGCCAAATACTCGGGTCGCCGCTGCTCACCATTTCGCCCTAGGGTTCTTCCTCCTAGTTCAAATAGCTCCAGCAGCCCCCCACCTTTGGCGCTCGGCGGGCGACGGAATTAGGCCGCGCCATGTCGAGCAGTGGCGGGCGCCCACCCGTGGCGTCGCAGAAGGTGGTGGGCGTCCACAGTAGCCGTGGAGCGAAGGCGCAGGAGGTAGCGGCGAGCAGGCCGCAGTACCGTGTGGCGGGCAGGTCTTGGCCGCGGCGCAGGGCGGCGGCGGCGGCGCAGACAGACAGCCGGCAGGCGGATGGGTGTGAGCTACAAATGATTTGGGGATTTAGTTGCACGGGCCTACATGTCAGCTCCGGACCCACGTCCACGCGGTCCCACGTGTAAGCTCCGGACCCACAACTACTAACGCCGACGGACGGAATGGACTCAAATATGGCCGTTTGGCCTCGTCGTAGTTGTTGTGCTCGGACTAGGGGCAAAACTGAGGACAATTCGCATGTAAGGGCAAAACTGAGCAGATGGACACCACTAAGGGCAAAAGGATAATTAACCCATATTGAAAATGCTTAGTGGCTCTCACATGCATGATTGTTTATTTAACTTAGAGCCCATATTACCCTGTCTTCTCCCTTGAGTTGAATGCTTGCAGATTCCAGCTTAGTCTAATGCACATGCACTCTTATTAATATACACATCGTTCGGTCGTGCGAGTGAAAGGCAATAATGACGATATATGATGGACTTATTGGGATGAGAAAAGCTGGTATGAACTCGACCTCTCTTGTTTTTGTAAATATGATGAGTTCATCGTTTTTGGTCAGCTATTATGAAGTAAACATATTTGCAATGACATTTAGAGATTATAGTTGCTTGTGCCATGCTTGATTAGCTATGAGTTATAATGGTTTACCTTGCGTGCCAACATGCTATTAGAATTATTATGATGTGGTATGATGGTATGGTATCCTACTTTGAATGAATTGAGTGACTCGACTTGGCGCATGTTCATGCATGTAGTTGGATCAAATCAACATAGCCTTCATGATATTTATGTTCATGGTGGATTATATCCTACTCATGCTTGTATTCGGTGTAAATTAATTTTAATGCATGTTTACGATTGTTGTCGCTCTCTCGATTAATCGCTTCCAGGTCTTTTGCTAGCCTTCACCTGTACTAAGCGGGAATACTGCTTGTGCATCCAAACTCCTTAAACCCAAAAGTTGTTCCATATGAGTCCACTATACATTCCTATATGCGGTATTTACCTGCCGTTCTAAGTAAATCTGTATGTGCCAAACTCCAAACCTTCAAATGAAATTCTGTTTTGTATGCTCGAGCAGCTCATGTTACAACTAGGGCTGCCTATATCTTCCATGCTAGGTAGGTTATTCTCACGAGGAGTGGACTCCGCTCCTCATTCACGAGAAAGGGCCGGTAACCGGGATGCCCAGTCCCATGATCCAAAAAGATCAAAGAAAATCAAAATAATCAAACCAAACTCCCCCAGGGCTGTTGTTAGTTGGAGGCACTCGTTGTTTCGAGCAAGCCATGGATTGATGCTTGTTGGTGGTTGGGGGAGTATAAACCTTTACCATTCTATTTGGGAACTGCCTATAATGCATGTAGTATGGAAGATACAGCCATCTCATAGTTGTTGCGTTGACTGTGAAAGTATGCCGCTCAAAATGTTATTCAATCTCTATTTTAAAATCGAGGTCTAGCACCTCTACAAATCCCTGCTTCCCTCTGTGATGGGCCTATCTATTTACTTTTATGTTGAGTCATCACCCTTCTTATTAAAAAGCACCTGCTGGAGAGCACACTGTCATTTGCATTCATTACTATTGGTTTATATTGGGTATGACTTGACTGGATATCTTTTACCATGAATTACAATGTTTAGTCAGTCCTTGATCTTTAAAGGTGCTCTGCATTTATATTTTGCGGTCTCAGAAAGGGCTAGCGAGATAGCATTTTGTTATATCATGTTATGATTATTTTGAGAAAGTGTTGTCATCCAAGTTTTATTATTATGGCTCACTAGCTTATTATGCTATTGGTATGAGTAATTGTG
This sequence comes from Aegilops speltoides, assembly GCA_021437245.1. Lineage (NCBI taxonomy): Eukaryota > Viridiplantae > Streptophyta > Magnoliopsida > Poales > Poaceae > Aegilops > Aegilops speltoides. Next base: position 437,431,995 of record CM038143.1, read on the forward strand.
AGACCTAGGTGTTATTGTTAGTATGGTTAGTTCATAATATTTGCTGAAACTTGAATGCTGGCTTTTCATGTTTACAACAACAAGAGCAAACAGAGTTTGCAAAAGTTTTTCTTTACCACTTTCAGTTTATCAACTGAATTGCTTGAGGACAAGCAAAGGTTTAAGCTTGGGGGAGTTGATACGTCTCCAACGTATCTACTTTTCCAAACACTTTTGCCCTTGTTTTGGACTCGAACTTGCATGATTTGAATGAAACTAACCCAGACTGACGCTGTTTTCAGCAGAACTGCCATGATGTTGTTTTATGTGTAGAAAAGAAAAGTTCTCGGAATGTCCTGAAAAACCATGGAGGCACTTTTTGGAATTAATAAGAATTTCTGGGCGAAAGAAATACACCAGGGGGCCCAGGGCCTGTCCACGAGACAGGGGGCGCGCCCCCCGGTAGGGCGCGCCCTCCTATCTCGTGGGCACCCTAGACCTCCACCGACCTCAACTCCAACTCCATATATTCACGTTCGGGGAGAAAAAAATCAGAGAGAAAGTTTCATCGCGTTTTACGACACGGAACCGCCGCCAAGCCCTAATCTCTCTCGGGGGCTGATCTGGAGTCCGTTCGGGGCTCCAGAGAGGGGGATTCATCGCTGTCGTCATCATCAACCATCCTCCATCACCAATTTCATGATGCTCACCGCCGTGCGTGAGTAATTCTATCGTAGGCTTGCTGGATGGTGATGGGTTGGATGAGATTTACCATCTAATCAAGTTAGTTTTGTAAGGGTTTGATCCCTAGTATCCACTATGTTCTGAGATTGATGTTGCTATGACTTTGCTATGCTTGATGCTTGTCACTACGGACCGAGTGCCATGATTTCAGATCTGAACCTATTATGTTTTCATGAATATATGTGTGTTCTTGATCCTATCTTGCAAGTCTATAGTCACCTATTATGTGTTATGATCCGACAACCCTAAAGTGACAATAATCGGGATACTTCTCGGTGATGACCGTAGTTTGAGGAGTTCATGTATTCACTATGTGCTAATGCTTTGTTCCGGTTCTCTATTAAAAGGAGACCTTAATATCCCTTAGTTTCCACTAGGACCCTGGTGCCACGGGAGAGTAGGACAAAAGATGTCATGCAAGTTCTTTTCCATAAGCATGTATGACTATTTACGGAATACATGCCTACATTACATTGATGAATTGGAGCTAGTTCTATATCACCATATGTTATAGCTATTACATGAGGAATCGCAACCGTCATAATTATCCATCACTGATCCATTGCCTACGAGCTTTTCACATATTGTTCTTCACTTATTTACTTTTCCGTTGCTACTGTTACAACTACTACAAAAACCAAAAACATTTATCTTTACTTTTGCTACCGTTACCTTTATTATCATACCACTTTTGCTACTAAATACTTTGCTGCAAATACTAAGTTATCCAGGTGTGGTTGAATTGACAACTCAACTGCTAATACTCAAGAATATTCTTTGGCTCCCCTTGTGTCGAATCAACAAATTTGGGTTGAATACTTTACCCTCGAAAGCTGTTGCGATCCCCTACACTTGTGGGTTATCAAATACTCACCGGTAACAAGCCCAATCTCAAGTACTTCCAGGTGTTCGAGTGTAAGTGTTTCATTCTCAAGAAAGGTGTTCGTTTGTCTAAATTTGAGGCTAGAGCTTATGATGGCATATTTGTTGGTTATGCTACAAACTCTCATGCTTACCGTGTCCTCAACAAGTCCATCGGACTCATTGAGGAGACGTGCAACGTGGAGTTTTACGAAAATAACGGCTCCCAAGTGAAGCAAAGTGGTACTTGTGATGTAGGTGATGAAATTCCTCCCCAAGCCATAAGAAGAATGGGTATGGTCATATTCTACCCATTGAGGAACCCCTTGTGGCTGAAGGAGAAGGACAATGCTCCACTCAAGTGGAGCCATCACCTCCCCAAGACCCACACACTTCCGAAGAACAAAGTGAAGGCCCTCAACCTCGTGGACAAGACCAAGGGCAAGATCAACCTCAAGATGGTGGTGAACCACCAAATGATTCCCAAGGTCAAGTTCTCCCCCTCGAGCATGTTCAAGATCATGAGCAAGCTCAAGATCTAGAACAAGCTCAAGACGGCGCTCAAGATAATCAAGTTAACCCTCCCCCATCCACATCCGAGGAGGAATTGGAGCGTCGTGCCGCAAAGATTGCTTCCAAGCTCACCACCAAAGGTGGAGAATGTGGTTGGAAGCCTAATAAAGGGGGTAAGCACTCGTAGACAATTAGCAAACTATTGTGAACATCACGCGTTTGTCTCTTGTGTTGAACCCCAAAAGGTCTATGAGGCGCTCGAAGATCCGGATTGGCTCAATGACATGCATGAAGAACTCAACAACTTTGAGTAGAACAAAGTGTGGAGATTGGTGCCAAGGCCGTCAGGGAACCACAACGTTATTGGAACCAAGTGGATATTCAAGAACAAGCAAGATGCTCATGGGAACATCATTCGCAACATGGCAAGATTGGTAGCACAAGGCTACTCCCAAGTCGAGGGTATCGACTACTGTGAAACCTTTGCTCCCGTTGCTCGCCTTGAATCCATTCGTTTGTTGATTGCTTATGCTTCCCATCACAACTTTAAGCTACAACAAATGGATGTGAAAAGTGCTTTTCTTAATGGTCCTATTAATGAGTTGGTTTATGTCAAGCAACCCCCCGGGTTCGAGGATCCCTACTTCTCGGATCATGTGTATCAACTCGATAAGGCACTCTATGGCCTTAAACAAGCCCCACGTGCGTGGTATGACCACCTTACTGAGTTGTTACAAGATCATGGATTTGAGATTGGGCAAATCGATCCCAGTCTTTTTTACTAAGAAGGTCAAAGGGGAGTTGTTTGTATGCCAACTATATGTTGATGATATTATCTTTGGTTCCCCTAACAAAGCTTTCAATGAGGAATTTGCCGCTCTCATGACCTCTAAGTTCAAGATGTCTTCAATGGGAGAGTTGAAGTTCTTCCTTGGTTTTGATATCAAACAAAGAAGAGAAGGTACCTTCATCAACCAAGCCAAATACACTCAAGACATGCTAAAAAGATTCAAGCTAAGTGATGTCAAGCCGACTTCTACTCCAATGCCTACCAAGTGCCAACTTGACATTGATCCCAATGGTAAAGCGGTGGATCAAAAGGTATATCGCTCCATGATTGGCTCCTTGCTTTACCTTTGTGCATCTAGACCGGATATCAAGTTGAGTGTGGGAATATGTGCATGGTTTCAAGCCGCACCAGAGGAAAGCCACTATGTGGCGGTCAAGCGAATCTTTCGATATTTGGCTCATACCCCGAACTTTGGCTTATGGTACCCAAGAGGAGCAAACTTCAAGCTTGAAGGATATACGGATTCCGATTGGGCGGGAGACAAAGTGGATAGGAAGTCCACTTCTGGAGGGTGCTAATTTCTTGGTTGCTCTTTGGTGAGTTGGTCTTCCAAGAAGCAAAGTTGTGTGTCTCACTCGTCCACCGAAGCGAAATATGTGGCGGTCGGTAGTTGTTGTGCACAACTCTTATGGATGAGGCAAACTTTAAAGGAGTACGGTGTCATTTGTGACAAAGTGCCTCTGTGGTGTGATAATGAAAGTGCCATCAAGATTTCTCTCAACCCGGTGCAACATTTCAAGACAAAGCATATTGAGATTCGGTATCACTTCATCCCAGATCACATTAGGCGAGGGGAGATCTAGCTCAAGTATGTAAACACTCATGATAACCTTGCAGATATTTTCACGAAGCCCTTGGATGAAGCAAGATTTCGCGAGTTAAGGCATGAGCTAAATATCATTGATTCGAGCAATGTGACTTGAACCCTTGCACCTCCCACCACATTCAACTTGTTGTCTAGTTTAGGTGTAGGCATGGACATAGGGAGAGTGTTGTTTTCTCAATGAACTCTTCCTCCCTCCATTATGCATAAATTGATCAACTCTTTCACATTAGCCATTTTTGATGGTACTTGTGCTTCAAAGACGAGTTTTGGTCATGGGCCCAAGGATAATTCTTCGCGGTGCCATACCAATTGACTCAAACGTAGGTGGCTCCGGCCACCGCCCTTTCCTTGGAGAAGTTGTGTCTCGTGGTTGGTCTTCATTGTTTTGTGGCTCCCTCTTCTCCTTGCCGTGTTTGGGTCATCGTTTGTGTTCGCTTCTTAGTTGGTCGGTGTTCTTCCAGAGGTTGTTTTGCTTTTTCTTCCTTTCTCTCGTGTGTTCTTGCACTCTCTTGGTTTATAGTACTACCGTGGTGAACCACGGTACTACCGCAGGAGTTGGTGGCTCTACGTTTAGTGCGTGGCCCTCCAGGGGCACCGTAATACCGCTACCTCCACGATAGTAATTTTTTACTGCCGCTGAAAGAGCGGTACTACTGCCCACAGTGCGGTACTTCCACGCCCACGCGAGCGGGTGTGGGTTAAAAACGGGACAGGGGGAGTTCTAACTCCCACATAGCCATTCATCTCTATTCCCCACCCCATCTCTCTCTCCTGCCCAAGAACGGCGCCGGAGGCCTTTGCCGGATCTCCATCTCTGGCCGCTCTCCTCGGATTCCGACCGGTGGGATCGTTCCCCACCTCGCCCTCTTGCCATGGACCAAGGTTTTTCCCCAAGTTCCTCTCCCTTTTGTCCTTCGTTGTGCTTTTAGGTTTTGGGGAGATGCATATGGTGTTCTTGAGATTTTTGGCTAAATCTTTGCAAGTGGGATTCGTAGGAGAGTGGTAGTGTAGTTTGCATGCTCTTTGGATAGTCAAAATAGTTCCGGTTGATCAATGGTAGTACCGAAGTTGTCGTGCGGAGGTTCTAGATCCAGATCCGCGACCTCTGTCGCGGTTTTCGATCCGTGCGGTACTACCGCTCCTCCTGGAGTGGTACTACCGCAGCCTCACCTGGTTCTGATGCCTTGCAGTACTTCCGCACCTTGGTGCGGTACTACCACTTGGCGTCCGGAAGTAAACAATTACTTCCGCCCCAAGTGCGGTACTACCGTGCCACCCCGGCACGGTACTACCACGGCTGGAGCGGATGTAATTTTTTACATCCGTAACCCTTCCCGGTACTACCGTAGGTTCATCCTGAGCCCTTTTGTGTTGTCCAGATCTCATGCTTTGTGTTTCTTTCGGTTTGGTTTTTGATCCGTCCTGTTCCCATGCGTGTTCTTGTGTCTTTGTGTCTAGGTGGTGGCTCCGGTTCCTTTGCTCGTCGCTCGAATCCCAGCCGTGACACAGGGTCAAAGTGTCTGCGCAATCAAGATGAAGCTCCTGAGGGCTCCAATGCCCCCCACCGCAAGACGAAGACCACCACTAGCAAGCAAAAGGAGCCCGTCATGGGCATGGATGAGATGCCCCAGGCCGAGTTTGTCATTCGAAGGAAGCTCAATCCCTATGTGAATCCCCGGGCTAACTTGCGAGGCAATGATCTCTTCTGGACCAAGCAGCAGAATCTGATCTATCTGGATGTGATCAAGGCCAAGAAGAACCTCTACGTGGAAGTTTAGTACATTGACATGCATCATATGAGGCAGGACAAGCACCGTGGGTACTTTGGAGAGGCTTTGGATCTTGTGGAGGAGTTCGGTATTGAGCACATGCTCACCTTCCACAAGGATTTTGATCTAGAGATCATCACACAGTTCTTTGCTTCAGTCTACTTCGGCGTTGACGATGCAAGGACCATGACTTGGATGACTAATGGTCACCGGATGTCTGCTACTTGGAAGGAGTTCATGGAGTTGCTTAACGTTCCAGATGAAGGGCTCGACACGCCAGTTGGAGTTCGCCGTCATGCCAACTTTGAGTCTGCCAACAAGAACAAGCTCACGCCATTCCTTGTTCCGAAGACTCTTCCCAACTAGAAGACAGCGTGGGTGATTAATCCCTTCCTTGACATCATGCATCGGCTCTTCCGGAACACCCTCTTCCCACGCATTGGTGACATGGGCCAGGTGCATGCTTACCTCATTGACATGATGCTTATCCGTGAGGAGGCCCGTCAGGCTCAGACTCAGCCACTTGATGTCTCACATATCATGTGGTGTGAGCTTCAGTTCGCCGTGTTCAACCGTAAGGTCCCCATCTATGGGCCTTACCTGTTCCACCTGATCTCCAAGACTTGGGAGAAGCATTTTCCCAATGATGAGTTTCAAGCTCCAGGGTGGATTCGTCATGAGCCCATTAGGCTCCGCATCAAGCCACAATGGGCTAACACCACCACTTCTGCTGAGGCTGCCAGGAGGGCTATGGATGAGGAGGAGATTGAGGAGGAAGAAGCTGCTGCGGACCGTTCTACATTCACTACTCCCTCTGCCGAGCCCTCTTGGGCGAAGAAGCTGAAGATCAAGATGAAGAGGCTTTTCTGCATGCAGGTCCAGAGTTAGTACAAGGCTCATGTTGCTCAAAAGGAGGGATGTCGTCGTGACAACAGGATTTTGAGGGCGTGCGGCGAGGACGTGGCCAGCGGCTCTGAGAGGCACATCACCCCCGAGGCTGCCTGGATGGCTAAGCAGGGCTACAAGTGGACCGATTTTGAGCAGGAGTATGTTCCTGCTGCAGAGTCTGACGACGAGGAGTCTTTTTCCGCCTGAGCTACCACCCTTGTTGTAGGTGCCCTCTCTGCCTTTTTGGTGTCTCGATGCCAAAGGGGGAGAGAGTGTAGGATTTGCGTGTCGTGTATGCGTGTACTTCGCCATTTGCTTTGCTTTTCGTCTGTTGAACTTGTTTGCTTTGGTTTGGTTGTGCTCGTGAGACTAAGTTTATCATATGGTGTAAGACATATGCACTCTATCGTACCTTATTATCTTATTGAGCTTATGCTATATCGTGCTATTCATGTTATGCTCATATTTACTATCTTGTTTAGTGTCAGCCTTATCTTTGCAAGATATGCTTTGTCTCTAAAATATAGGGGGAGTGGTGATCCTAGTATTCGTGCCGTGCAGTCCAAAGCACCTTACTCTCTAGCACGAATCTAGGGGGAGCTCGTCTATTTTCGAGAGATGTGGGGTATCCTTGTGCTATTCTTTCCCTTTGTACAAATCCCATATTGTCATCAATCCACCAAAAAGGGGGAGATTGTAAGGGCATCCTTGTCCCTTAGTAGTTTTGGTGATTGATGACAATGGTTTTGCGGACTAATCGTGTGTACTGAGCTTTTCAGATATATTATGACTAAACACAAGACGATTTGTTGCCCGTCGAAGATTATTGAAGACGGCGTTTCTCTACGGTTCTTTTCAGTGGAGTTGAGTCGTAGGAAAGCCGTACTATTAAGAGGGGGTCCTCTTTGGAAAGGGTTGGGTGGAATCTCACGTACACGTCCCCTTTGCACCTCCTTTCCTTTGGCTCTTTGGAGTTCTCCTCCGTCTCACCTTGTCTCTTCGAAATGAAGGACTCCGAGTTGCTCTTCTCAGGCTGGCGGTAGTACTGCTCCTCTAAGCGGTACTACCGCAGGTTAGCGGTAGTGCTCACTCGCACGTAGTACCGCTGAGCTTCTGATAATACTGCTCCTCCTAAGCGGTAGTACCGTGAGGTCTGGCCTGGCGCTGCTGCTCAAGCGGTAGTAGGGGCGGATGCAATTTTTTACATCCGCGCCCTATGTGGTAGTACCGTGCTGCGGAGCGGTAGTACCGTGTCGCCTGGCCAAGGGCAGTAGCAGGAGCGGAGGTAGGGGCGGATGTAATTTTTTACATCCGCACCCCTCACGGTAGTACCGCACCCCTGGTCGCGGTAGTACCATGTCGGATTTTCGCACCGATAAAATCTCAGCGGAGGTAGGCACGGATGTAATTTTTTACATCTGTGCCTACCGTGCCTGGACTGTGGCTGCCCTGCGGTAGTACCGCACCCTGTCTGTGCTCATCTGTTCATGTCCAGGTTCTGCCACGCCCACGGTAGTACCGCGGTCCGCCGCAGTAGTACCGCGGGCCCGTGCGGTAGTACCGCTCCTGTGGTGCGGTAGTACCGCGGGTCGCGGGCTGAGTGGTGGGTAACGGTTGGATTTGTTCGCCCACTATATAAGGGAGTCTTCTTCTCCACGAAGACTTACCTCTTCCATCCCTAAGCTCCATTGTTGCTCCAAGGTCCATTTTCGCCCGATCTCTCTCCCTAGCCAATCAAACTTGTTGATTTGCTCGGGATTGGTTGAGAAGGCCCCGATCTACACTTCCACCAAGAGAAATTTGACTCCCCCCACTAATCCCTAGCGGATCTTGTTACTCCTGGGTGTTTGAGCACCCTAGACGGTTGAGGTCACCTTGGAGCCATAGTCCATTGTGGTGAAGCTTCGTGGTGTCGTTGGGAGCCTCCAATTAACTTGTGGAGATTGCCCCAACCTTGTTTGTAAAGGTTCGGTCGCCGCCTTCAAGGGCACCAATAGTGGAATCACGGCATCTCGCATTGTGTGAGGGCGTGAGGAGAATACGGTGGCCCCAGTGGCTTCTTGGGGAGCATTGTGCCTCCACACCGCTCTAACGGAGACGTACTTCCCCTCAAAAGGAAGGAACTTCAGTAACACATCCTCGTCTCCACCGGCTCCACTCTTGGTTATCTCGCGCCTTTACTTTTGCTAGCTTACTTGTGTTATATTCCTTCCTTGCTTGTGTGCTTGTTGTTGGTGCATCATATAGGTTGTTCACCTAGTTGCATATCTAGACAACCTACTTTGAGGCAAAGTTGATTTTGGTAAAGAAAAGCTAAAAATTGTTAGTTGCCTATTCACCCCCCCCCCTCTAGTCAACTATATCGATCCTTTCAACATCATTGGATAATAATATGAAGCATAAAACAACATGTTCAAGTAGAGGGTACAGCGGGTTGCGGGAGAGTGGCCGGCATAGATAGATGGGGGAAGGTGATGGAGGTGTGATGTCTACTACGCAACCTTCTTCTTGTAGACGCTGTTGGGCCTCCAAGTGAAAAGGTTTGTAGGACAGTAGCAAATTTCCCTCAAGTGGATGACCTAAGGTTTATCAATCCATGGGAGGTATAGGATGAAGATGGTCTCTCTCAAAGAACCCTGTAACCAAATAACAAAGAGTCTCGTGTGTCCCCAACACACCCAATACAATGGTAAATTGTATAGGTGCACTAGTTCGCCGAAAAGATGGTGATACAAGTGCAATATGGATGGTAGATATATGTTTTTGTAATCTGAAATTATAAAAACAGCAAGGTAGCAAGTGGTAAAAGTGAGCGAAAACGGTATTGCAATGCCTCGAAACAAGGCCTTGGGTTCATACTTTCACAAGTGTGAGTTCTCTCAACAATAATAACATAATTGGATCATATAACTATCCCTCAACATGTAACAAAGAGTCACTCTAAAGTCACTAATAGCGGAGAACAAACGAAGAGATTATTGTAGGGTATGAAACCACCTCAGGCTTTGTTCGGTTACACCTCCTCACAGGAGGATTGGGGTGGATTGGAGGAGGTTTTGACTTGTAGAGGGTGTAATCCCTGCCAAACCCCTCCATTTTCCCTGTCAACTGAACATGCCCTCAAAGTTATTCTTAAGTTATTCTTTCTGATCAATCCATTGGGCTATTCCTATAAGTGTCACAAACAGCCCTAGAGTTCGTAGTAAAATAACACCTGAAGACACACATCAACCAAAACCCTAATGTCACCTAGATACTCCAATGTCACCACAAGTATCCGTGGGTTTGATTATATGATATGCATCACACAATCTCAGATTCATCTATTCAAACCAACACAAAGAACTTCAAAGAGTGCCCCAAAGTTTATATCAGAGAGTCAAGACGAAAACGTGTGCCAACCGCTATGCATAAGTTCACAAGGTCATTGAATCCGCAAGTTGATCACCAAAACATACATCAAGTGAATCACGTGAATATCTCATACATCAAGTGTTCTCAAATCCTTAAAGACTCAATCCGACAAAATAACTTCAAAGGGAAAACTCAATCCCTTACGATAAGGTAGAGGGGGAGAAACATCATAAGATCCAACTATAACGGCATAGCTCGCGGTACATCAACATCGTGCCACATCAATAATACGATATATATATATATATATATGAAACATATAGCTACTGGTACATACCCTTAGGACCGAGGGTGAACTACTCCCTCCTCATCATGGAGAGCGTCGGGATGATGAAGATGGCCACCGGTGATGGATCCCCCCTCCGGCAGGGTGCCGGAACAGGGTCCCGATTGGTTTTTCATGGCTATAGAGGCTTGCGGCGGCGGAACTCCAAATCTAGGTTTTCTTCGGGGGTTTCTTTATATATAAGAATTTTTGGCGTCGGTTTCACGTCAAGGGGTCTCCGAGTCAGCCATGAGGTAGGGGGCGCGCCCAGGCGATAGGGCGCGCCCTCCACCCTCGTGGATGACTCGGACTCTTCTGGCCCAACTCTTTTGCTTCGGGGGCTTCCTCTGGTCCATAAAAATTCTCCGTAAATTGGCAGATCGATTGGACTCCGTTTGGTATTCCTTTTCTGTAAAACTCAAAAACAAGGAAAAACAGAAACTAGCACTAGGCTCTAGGTTAATAGGTTAGTCCCAAAAATCATATAAAATAGCACATAAATGCATATAAAACATCCAAGATGGATAATATAATAGCATGGAACAATCAAAAATTATTGATACGTTTGAGATGTATCAAACATCCCCAAGCTTAATTCCTGCTCGTCATCGAGTTGGTAAATGATAAAAATAGAATTTTTGATGTGTAATGCTACCTAACATATTTATCAATGTAATCTTCTTTATTATTGTGGCAAGAATATTCAGATCCATAAGATTAAAAACAAAAGTTTAATATTGACATAAAAACAATAATACTTCAAGCATACTAATAAAGCAATCATGTCTTCTCAAAATAACATGGCCAAAGAAAGTTATCCCTACAAAATCATATAGTCTGGCTAAGCTCTATCTTCATCACACAAAATATTTAAATCATGCACAACCCCGATGACAAGCCAAGCAATTGTTTCATACTTTTTATGTTCTCAAACTTTTTCAACTTTCACGCAATACATGAGTGTGAGACATGGACATAGCACTATAGGTGGAATAGAATATGGTGGTTGTGGAGAAGACAAAAAGAAGGAGATAGTCTCACATCAACTAGGTGTATCAACAGGCTAATGGGATGCCCATCAATAGATATCAATGTGAGTGAGTAGGGATTGCCATGCAACGGATGCACTAGAGCTACAAGTTTATGAAAGCTCAAAAAGAATCTAAGTGGGTGTGCATCCAACTCGCTTCTCACGAAGACCTAGGGCAATTTGAGGTATCCCATCATTGGAATATACAAGCCAAGTTCTATAATGAAAAATTCCCACTAGTATATGAAAGTGACAACATAGGAGACTCTATCATGAAGATCATGGTGCTACTTTGAAGCACAAGTGTGGTAAAAGGATAGTAGCATTGCCCCTTCTCTCTTATTATGTCATTTTTTATTTGGTCCTTCTCTTTTTTTGCCCTCTTTTTTTTTATTTTCTTTTTTTGTTCGTTTCGTATGGAGTCTCACCCCGACTTGTGGGGGAATCATAGTCTCCATCATCCTTTCCTCACATGGGACAGTGCTCTAGTAATGAACATCATCACAATTTTATTTACTTACAACTCAAGGATTACAACTCACTACTTAGAACAAAACATGACTCTATATGAATGCCTCCGGCGGTGTACCGGGATGTGCAATGAATCAAGAGTGACATGTATGAAAGAATTTTGAAAGGTGGCTTTGCCACAAATACGATGTTAACTACATGATCATGCAAAGCAATATGACAATGATGAAGCGTGCCATAATAAACAGAAGAGTGGAAAGTTGCATGGCAATATATCTCGGAGTGGCTATGGAAATGCCATAATAGATAGGTATGGTGGCTGTTTTGAGGAAGGTATATGGTGGGTGTATGGTACCGGCGAAAGTTGCCCGGTACTAGAGAGGCTAGCAATGGTGGAAGGGTGAGAGTGCGTATAATCGATGGACTCAACATTAGTCATAAAGAACTCACATACTTATTGCAAAAATCTATTAGTTATCGAAATGAAGTACTACGTGCATGCTCCTAGGGGGATAGATTGGTAGGAAAAGACCATCGCTCATCCCCGACCGCCACTCATAAGGAAGGCAATCAAAAAATAAATCATGTTTCGACTTCATCAGATAACAGTTCACCATACGTGCATGCTATGGGAATCACAAAATTTAACACAAGTATCTTTCAAATTCACAACTACTCACTAGCATGACTCTAATATCACCATCTTGATATCTCAAAACAATCATAAAGAATCAAACTTCTCATAGTATTCAATGCACTTTATATGAAAGTTTTTATTATATCCCTCTTGGATGCCCATCATATTAGGACTAAATTCATAACCTAAGAAAATTATCATGCTGTTTAAGACTCTCAAAATAATATAAGTGAAGAATAAGAGTTCATCTATTTCTTCAAAATAAAACCACCGCCATGCTCTAAAAGATATAAGTGAAGCACTAGAGCAAATGACAAACTACTCCAAAAGATATAAGTGAAGATCAATGAGTAGTCGAATAATTATGCAACTATATGAAGACTCTCTAACATTTAATAATTTAAGATCTTGGGATATTATTCAAACAGCAAGCAAAACAAAATAAAATGACATGACGCTCCAAGCAAAACACATATCATGTGGTGAATAAAAATATAGCTCCAAGTAAGATTACCGAGGAATGAAGATGAAAGAGGGGATGCCATCTGGGGCATCCCCAAGCTTAGGCTCTTGGTTGACCTTGAGCATTACCTTGGGGTGCCTTGGGCATCCCCGAGCTTAGTCTCTTGCCACTCCTTATTCCATAGTCCATCGAATCTTTACCCAAAACTTGAAAACTTCACAACACGAAACACGTAAGCTCCGTTAGTATAAGAAAATAAATCACCACTTTTGGTACTATTATGAACTCATTCTAAATACATATTGGTGTAATATATACTATATTCCAACTTCTCTATGGTTCATACCCTTCGATACTACTCATAGATTCATCAAAATAAGCAAACAACACACGAAAAACAGAATCTGTCAAGAACTGAACAGTCTGTAATAATCTGTAACACTCAAATAGTTCTGTAACTCCAAATATCCATACAAATTAGGAAAACCTGAGAAATTTGTGTACCAATAAAGATCAAAAAGAATCAGATCTAAAGCACATATCTGTGAAATAATAAAACTAATTTACTGGGTGCAAAAGTTTCTGATTTTCAGCAGGATCAACACAACTATCACCGTAAGCTATCCCAAAGGTCTTACTTGGCACTTTATTGAAACAAAAGCTATAAAACATAATTAATATAGTAGCTTAATCATGTTAACACACAAAAACAGTAAGGGTAAATATTGGGTTGTCTGCCAACAAGCACTTTTCTTTAATGCCTTTTAGGTAGGCATGATGATTTCAATGATGCTGACATAAAAGATAAGAATTGAAACATAATGGGAGCATCAAGAAGCATATGACTAGCACATTTAAGTCTAATCCACTTCCTATGCATAGGGATTTTGTGAGCAAACAACTTATGGGAACAAGAATCAACTAGCATAGGAAAGCAAAACAAGCATAGCTTCAAGATTTTCAACACATATAGAGGAAACTTGATATTATTGCAACTCCTACAAGCATATATTCCTCCCTCATAGTAATTTTCAGTAGCATCATGAACTAATTCAACAATATAACCATCACATAAAGCATTATTTTCATGATCTACAAGCATAGAATATTTATTACTCTTCACATAAGAAAAATTCTTCTCATGAATAGTAGTGGGAGCAAACTCAACAAAATAACTATCATGTGAGGCATAATCCAATTGAAAATTAAAATCAAGATGACAAGTTTCATGGTTATCATTATTCTTTATAGCATACATGTCGTCACAATAATCATCATAGATAGCAACTTTGTCCTCATAATCAATTGGAACCTCTTTCGAAATAGTGGATTCATCACTAACTAAAGTCATGAACTCTCAAAATCCACTTTTATCATCATAATATTCAACACCCTCCAAAATAGTGGGATCATTACTTCCTAAAGTCAACACTCTTCCAAACCCACTTTCGTCAATATAATCATCATAAATAGGAGGCATGCTTTCATCATAATAAATATTCTCATCAAAACTTAGAGGACTAAAAAATATCATCTTCATCAAATATAGCATCCCCAAGCTTGTGGCTTTGCATATCATTAGCATCATGGATATTCAAGGAATTCATACTAACAACATTGCAATCATACTCATCATTTAAATATTTAGTGCAAAACATTTTAATGCATTATTCTTCTAATACTTGAGCACAATTTTCCTTTCCATCATTTTCACGAAAGATATTAAAAAGATGAAGCACGTGAGGCACCCTCAATTCCATTTTTTGTATTTTTATTTTATAAACTAAACTAGTGATAAAACAAGAAACTAAAAGATTCAATTGCAAGATCTAAAGATATACCTTCAAGCACTCACCTCCCCGGCAACGGCGCCAGAAATGAGCTCGATGTCTACTACGCAACCTTCTTCTTGTAGACGTTGTTGGGCCTCCAAGTGCAGAGGTTTGTAGGACAGTAGCAAATTTCCCTCAAGTGGATGACCAAAGGTTTATCAATCCGTGGGAGGCATAGGACTCTCTCAAACAACCCTGCAACAAAATAACAAAGATTCTCTTGTGTCCCCAATGAAGGAAATATGCCCTAGGGGCAATAATAAAGTTATTATTTATTTCCTTATATCATGATAAATGTTTATTATTCATGCTAGAATTGTATTAACCGGAAACATAATACATGTGTGAATACATAGACAAAACATAGTGTCACTAGTATGCATGTACTTGACTTGCTCGTTGATCAAAGATGGTTATGTTTCCTGACCATGAACATGAGTTGTTATTTGATTAACGGGATCACATCCTTAGGAGAATGATGTGATTGACTTGACCCATTCCATTAGCTTAGCACTTGATCGTTCCTACAACTATGAGATTATGCAAGTCCCGTTTACCGGAGGAACACTTTGTGTGCTACCAAATGTCACAACGTAACTGGGTGATTATAAAGGAGCTCTACAGGTGTCTCCAAAGGTACATGTTGAGTTGGCATATTTGGAGATTGGGTTTTGTCACTCTGATTGTCGGAGAGGTATCTCTGGGCCCTCTCGGTAATGCACATCACTATAAGCCTTGCAAGCAATGTAGCTAATGAGTTAGTTACAGAATGATGCATTACATAACGAGTAAAGAGACTTGCCGGTAACGAGATTGAACTAGGTATTGAGATACCGATGATCGAATCTCGGACAAGTAACATACCGATGACAAAGGGAACAACGTATGTTGTTATGCGGTTTGACCGATAAAGATGTTCGTAGAATATGTAGGAGCTAATATGAACATCCAGGTTCCGCTATTGGTTATTGACCGAAGACGTGTCTCGGTCATGCCTACATAGTTCTCGAACCCTTAGGGTCCGCACGCTTAAAGTTTCGATGATGGTAATATTATGAGTTTATGAGTTTTGATGTACTGAAGGTTGTTCGGAGGAGTCCCGGATGTGATCACGGACATGACGAGGGGTCTCAAAATGGTCGAGACATGAAGATTGATATATTGGAAGCCTATATTTGGATATCAGAAGTGTTCCGGGTGAAATCGAGATTTTACCGGAGTACCGAGGAGTTACCAGAACCCCCCGGGGGCTTAATGGGCCATAGTGGGCCTTAGTGGAGAAGAGGAGAGGAGGCCAGGGTAGGGCCGCGCGCCCCTCCCCCCTAGTCGGAATAGGACAAGGAGTGTGGTGCGGCGCCCCCCTTCCTTCCTCTCTCTCCCTCCTCTTTCCCCCTTCTCCTAATCCAACAAGGAAGGGAGGGAGTCCTACTCCCGGTGGCAGGGGGCACCCTAGACACAACAACAACAGATCATTGATCTCTTAGCTGTGTGCGGTGCCCCCCTCCACCATTGTTCTCCTTGATAATATTGTAGCGGTGCTTAGGCGAAGCCCTACGACGGTAGAACATCATCATCATCACCACGCCGTCGTGCTGACGGAACTCTCCCTTGACACTTGGCTGGATCGGAGTTCGAGGGACGTCATCGAGCTTAACGTGTGCTAGAACTCGGAGGTGCCGTGCTTTCGGTGCTTGATCGGTCGGGCCGTGAAGACGTACGACTACATCAACCGCGTTGTTCTAACACTTCCGCTTTCGGTCTACGAGGGTACGTGGACAACACTCTCGCCTCTCGTTGCTATGCATCACCATGATCTTGCGTGTGCGTAGGAATTTTTTTGAAATTACTACGTTCCCCAAAAGTGGCATCCGAGCCATGTTTTATGCGTAGATGTTATATGCACGAGTAGAACACAAGTGAGTTGTGGACGATACAAGTCATACTGCTTACCAGCATGTCATACTTTGGTTCGACGGTATTGTTGGATGAAGCGGCCCGGACCGACATTACGCGTACACTTACGCGAGATTGGTTCTACCGACGTGCTTTGCACACAGGTGGCTGGCGGGTGTCAGTTTCTCCAACTTTAGTTGAACCGAGTGTGGCTACGCCCGGTCCTTGAGAAGGTTAAAACAACACTAACTTGACGAACTATCGTTGTGATTTTGATGCGTAAGTAAGAACGGTTCTTGCTCAGCCCGTAGCAGCCACGTAAAACTTGCAACAACAAAGTAGAGGACGTCTAACTTGTTTTTGCAGGGCATGTTGTGATGTGATATGGTCAAGACGTGATGCTATATTTTATTGTATGAGATGATCATGTTTTGTAACCGAGTTATCGGCAACTGGCAGGGGCCATATGGTTGTCGCTTTATTGTATGCAATGCATGAAGGAAATATGCCCTAGAGGCAATAATAAAGTTAATATTTATTTCCTCATATCTTGATAATTGTTTATTATTCATGCTAGAATTGTATTAACCGGAAACATAATACATGTGTGAATACATAGACAAAACTATGGTCACTAGTATGCCTCTACTTGACTAGCTCATTAATCAAAGATGGTTATGTTTTCTGACCATAGACATGTGTTGTCATTTGATTAGTGGGATCACATCATTAGAAGAATGATGTGATTGACATGACCCATTCTGTTAGCCTAGCACTTGATCGTTTAGTATACTGCTATTGCTTTCTTCATGACTTATACAAAAGTTCCTGCAACTATGAGATTGTGCAACTCCCGTGTACCGGAAGAACACTTTGTGTGCTACCAAACGTCACAACGTGAATCGGGTGATTATAAAGGTGCTCTCTGGTGTTTCCGAAGGTTCATGTTGAGTTGGCATAATTCGAGATTAGGATTTGTCACTCCGATTGTCGGAGAGGTATCTCTGGGCCCTCTCAGTAATACTCATCACTTAAGCCTTGCAAGCATGTAACTAATGAGTTATTTATGAGATTACGTATTACAGAATGAGTAAAGAGACTTGCCGGTAACGATATTGAACTAGGTATTGGATACCGACGATCAAATCTCGGGCAAGTAACATACCGATGACAAAGGGAACAAAGTATGTTGTTATGCGGTTTGACCGATAAAGATCTTCGTAGAATATGTAGGAACCAATATGGGCATCCAGGTCCCGCTATTGGTTATTGACCAGAGACGTGTCTCGGTCGTGTCTACATTGTTCTCGAACCGTAGGGTCCGCACGCTTAAGGTTTCGATGATGCTTATATTTTGAGTTTATGTATTTTGATGTACCGAAGGTTGTTCGAGTCCGGATGTGATCACGGACATGACGAGGAGTCTCGAAATGGTCGAGACATAAAGACGATATATTGGACGGATATATTTGGACACCGGAAAGGTTCCGGAGAGTTTGGGAATATACCAGCTCAGGAGGTTACCGAACCCCTCGGTAAGTATATGGGCCTTATTGGGCCCAAGTGGAAGGAAGGAGAAGGAGCAAGGGAGGCGCGCCCCAAGCCCAATCCGACTGGGGGGGGGCCGCCCCCTTCCTTTCTCCTTCCCCTCTTCCTTCCTACTACTAGTACTCCTTCCTTCCCCCTCCAACTTGGATTAGGAAAAAGAGGGGAAACCTACTTGGAGTAGGTTTCCTCCTCCTATGGCGCCCCCCCTTGGGCTGGCCACCTCCTCCCTCCCTCCTTTATATACGGGGGTAGGGGGGCACCCTAGACACACAAGTTGATCATTGATCGTTCCTTAGCCGTGTGCGGTGCCCCCCTCCACGATATTACACCTCGGTCATATTGTAGCGGTGCTTAGGCAAAGCCATGCAACAGGAGAACATCAAGATCGTCACCACGCCGTCGTGCTGACGGAACTCCCCTCGAAGATCGAGGGTGCATCATCAAGCTGTACGCATGTCAAGAACTCGGAGGTGCCCGAGTAACGGTGCTTGGATCGGTCGGACCGGGAGGACGTACGACTACTTCCTCTACGTTGCGTCAACGCTTCCGCTTCGGTCTACAAGGGTACATAGACAACACTCTCCCCTCGTTGCTATATCATCACCATGATCTTGCGTGTGCGTAGGAAATTTTTTGAAATTACTATGTTCCCCAACAGTGGCATCCGAGCCTAGGTTTTATGCGTTGATGTTATATGCACGAGTAGAACACAAGTGAGTTGTGGATGATATAAGTCATACTGCCTACCAGCATGTCATACTTTGGTTCAGCGGTATTGTTGGATGAAGCGGCCGGACCGACATTACGCCAGACGCTTACGCGAGACTGGTTTTACCGCCGTGCTTTGCACACAGTGACTAGCGGTGTCTGTTTCTCCAACTTTAGTTGAACCGAGTGTGGCTACGCCCGGTCCTTGTGAAGGTTAAAACGGAGTCTATTTGACAAACTATCGTTGGGGTTTTGATGCGTAGGTAAGAACGGTTCTTGCTAAGCCCGTAGCAGCCACGTAAAATTTGCAACAACAAAGTAGAGGACGTCTAACTTGTTTTTGCAGGGCATGTTGTGATGTGATATGGCCAAGACGTGATGCTATATTTTATTGTATGAGATGATCATGTTTTGTAACCGGTTATCGGCAATCGGCGAGGAGCCATATGGTTATCGCTTTATTGTATGAAATGCAAACGCACTGTAATTTCTTTACTTTATCACTAAGCGGTAGCGATAGTCATAGAAGCAATAGATGGCGTAACGACAACGATGCTACGATGGAGATCAAGGTGTCGCGCCGGTGACGATGCTGATCACGACGGTGCTTCGAGATGGAGATCACAAGCACAAGATGATGATGGCCATATCATATCACTTATATTGATTGCATGTGATGTTTATCCTTTATGCATCTTATCTTGCTTTGATTGACGGTAGCATTTTAAGATGATCTCTCACTAAAATTATCAAGAAGTGTTCTCCCTGAGTATGCACCGTTGCCAAAGTTCGTCGTCTTTGAGACACCACGTGATGATCGGGTGTGATAAGCTCTCGTCCATCTACAACGGGTGCAAGCCAGTTTTGCACACGCAGAATACTCGAGTTAAACTTGACGAGCCTAGCATATGCGAGATATGGCCTCGAATACGGAGACCGAAAGGTCGAGCGTGAATCATATAGTAGATATGATCAACATAATGATGTTCACCATTGAAAACTACTCCATCTCACGTGATGATCGGTTATGGTTTAGTTGATTTGGATCACGTGATCACTTAGATGACTAGAGAGATGTCTGTCTAAGTGGGAGTTCTTAAGTAATATGATTAATTGAACTTAAATTTATCATGAACTTAGTACCGATAGTATCTTGCTTGTCTATGTTTGTTTGTAGATAGATGGCTCGTCTTTGTTGTTCCGTTGAATTTTAATGCGTTCCTTGAGAAAGCAAAGTTGAAAGATGATGGTAGCAATTACACGATCGGGTCCGTAACTCGAGGATTATCCTCATTGCTGCACGAAAGAGTTACGTCCCGAAGCACCGCTGGGTGCGAACTGCTTCTTGCCGATGCAACCGACAACGTTAAGAACGTCTGGCGAGCAAAGCTGATGACTACTCTATAGTTCGATGTGCCATGCTTTACGGTAGAACCGGGTCTTCAACGACGTTTTGAGCGTCATGGAGCATATGAGATGTTCCAGGAGTTGAAGTTAATATTTCAAGCAAATGCCCGGATTGAGAGATATGAAGTCTCCAATAAGTTCTATAGCTGCAAGATGGAGGAGAATAGTTACGTCGGTGAACATATACTCGTAATGTGCGGGTATAACAATCACTTGATTCAACCGGGAGTTAATCTTCACGATGATAGTGTCATTGATGAAATTCTTCAATCATCGCCACCAAGCTACAAGAGCTTTGTGATGAACTATAATATGCAAGGGATGAACAAGACTATTCGAGCTCTTCGCAATGCTGAAATCATGGAGGTAGAAATCAAGAAGGAGCATCAAGTGTTGATGGTCAACAAGACCACTAGTTTCAAGAAGAAGGGCAAAGGGAAGAAGAAGGAAACATCAAAAGAACGGCAAGCAAGTTGCTGCTCAAGAGAAGAAACCCAAGTCTGGACCTAAGCACTAAACCGAGTGCTTCTCTGCAAGCGGTGGTCACCGAAGCGGAACTGCCCCAAGTATTTGGCGGATAAGAAGGATGACAAAGTGAACAAAGGTATATGTGATATACATGTTATTGATGTGTACCTAACTAGAGCTCGTAGTAGCACTGGGTATTTGATATCGGGTTACATTGCTAATATTTGCAACTCAAACAGGGACTACGGAATAAGCGAGCACCGCCAGGACGAGGTGACGATGCGCGTGGGAAACGGTTCCAAAGTCGATGTGATCGCCGTCGACGCTACCTCTACATCTACCATCGGGATTAGTTTTAGACCTAAATAATTGTTATTTGGTGCTGCGTTGAGCATGAACATTATATCTGGATCTTGTTTGATGCGAGACGGTTATTCATTTAAATCGAGAGAATAATGGTTGTTCTATTTATATGAGTAATATCTTTTATGGTCATGCACCCTTGAAGAGTGGTCTATTTTATTGAATCTCGATAGTAGTGATACACATATTCATAATGTTGAAGCCAAAAGATGCAGAGTTGATAATGATAGTGCAACTTATTTGTGGCACTGCCGTTTAGGTTCATATCGGTGTAAAACGCATGAAGAAACTCCATACTAATGGACTTCGGAATCACTTGATTATGAATCACTTGGTACTTGCGAACCGTGCCTCATGGGCAAGATGACTAAAACACCGTTCTCCGGAACTATGGAGAGAGCAACAGATTTGTTGGAAATCATACATCTGATGTATGTGGCCCGATGAATGTTGAGGCTCGTGGCGGATATCGTTATTTTCTCACCTTCACGATGATTTGAGCATATATGGGTATATCTACTTAATGAAGCACAAGTCTGAAACATTTGAAAAGTTCAAAGAATTTCAGAGTGAAGTGGAGAATCATCGTAACAAGAAAATAAAATTTCTGCGATCTGATCGTGGAGGAGAATATTTGAGTTACGAGTTTGGTTTACATTTGAAACAATGCGGAATAGTTTCGCAACTCACGCCACCTGGAACACCACAACGAAATGGTGTGTCCGAACGTCATAATCGTACTTTACTTGATATGGTGCGATCTATGATGTCTCTTACCGATTTACCGCTATCATTTTGGGGTTATGCTTTAGAGACGGCCGCATTCACGTTAAATAGGGCACCATCAAAATCCGTTGAGACGACACCTTATGAACTGTGGTTTGGCAAGAAACAAAAGTTGTCATTTCTTAAAGTTTGGGGCTGCGATGCTTATGTGAAGAAACTTCAACCGATAAGCTCGAACCCAAATCGAAAATGTGTCTTCATAGGATACCCAAAAGAGATCTGTTGGGTACACCTTCTATCACAGATCCGAAGGCAAAACATTCATTGCTAAGAATGGATCCTTTCTGGAGAAGGAGTTTCTCTCGAAAAAGTGAGTGGGAGGAAAGTAGAACTTGATGAGATAACTGTATCTACTCCCTTATTGGAAGGTAGTTCATCACGAGAACCGGCTCCCGTGACAATTACACCAATTAGTGAGGAAGCTAATGATATTGATCATGAAACTTCAGATCAAGTTTCTACTGAACCTCGTAGGTCTACCAGAGTAAGATCCGCACCAGAGTGGTATGGTAATCCTATTCTGGAAGTCATGTTACTTGACCATGATGAACCTACGAACTATGAGGAAGCGATGATGAGCCTAGATTCCGCAAAATGGCTGGAGGCCATGAAATCTGAGATAGGATCAATGTATGAAAACAAAGTATGGACTTTGGTTGACTTGCCCGATGATCGGCAAGCCATTGAGAATAAATGGATCTTTAAGAAGAAGACTCACGCTGATGGTAATGTTACTGTCTATAAAGCTCGACTTGTTGCGAAAGGTTTTCGACAAGTTCAAGGGGTTGACTACGATGAGACTTTCTCACCCGTAGCGATGCTTAAGTCTGTCCGAATCATGTTGGCTATTGCTGCATTTCATGATTATGAAATTTGGCAAATGGATGTCAAGACTGCATTCTTGAATGGATTTCTAGAAGAAGAGTTGTATATGATGCAGCCGGAAGGTTTTGTTGATCCAAAAGGTGCTGACAAAGTGTGCAAGCTCCAGCGTTCCATTTATGGACTGGTGCAAGCATCTCGGAGTTGGAATAAACGTTTTGATAGTGTGATCAAAGCATATGGTTTTATATAGACTTTTGGAGAAGCCTGTATTTGCAAGAAAGTGAGTGGGAGCTCTGTAGCATTTCTAGTTTTATATGTTGATGACATATTATTAATTGGAAATGATATAGAATTTCTGGATAGCATAAAGGGATACTTGAATAAAAGTTTTTCGATGAAAGGCCTCGGTGAAGCTGCTTACATATTAGGCATCAAGATCTATAGAGATAGATCAAGACGCTTAATAGGACTTTCACAAAGCACATACCTTGACAAAATATTGAAAAGGTTCAATATGGATCAGGCAAAGAAAGGTTTCTTGCCTGTGCTACAAGGTGTGAAGTTGAGTCAAACTCAATGCCCGACCACAGCAGAAGATAGAGAGAAAATGAAAAATGTTCCCTATGCTTCAGCCATAGGCTCTATCATGTATGCAATGCTGTGTACCAGACCGACGTATGCTTAGCAATAAGCTTAGAAGGAGGTACCAAAGTAATCCAGAGTGGATCATCGGACATCGGTCAAGAACATCCCAAATACGAAAAGGACTAAGGATATGTTTCTCGTATATGGAGGTGACAAAGAGCTAGTCGTAAATGGTTATGTCGATGCAAGCTTTGACACTGATCCGGACGATTCTAAATCGCAGACCGGATATGTGTTTATATTAAACGGTGGAGCTGTAAGTTGGTGCAGTTCTAAACAAAGCGTCGTGGCGGGATCTACATGTGAAGTGGAGTACATAGCTGCTTCTGAAGCAGCAAATGAAGGAGTCTGGATGAAGGAGTTCATTTCCGATCTAGGTGTCATACCTAGTGCATCGGGACCAATGAAGATCTTCTGTGACAATACTGGTGCAATTGCCTTGGCAAAGGAATCCAGATTTCACAAGAGGACCAAGCACATCAAGAGACGCTTCAATTCCATTCGAGACCAAGTCGAAGTGCGAGACATAGAGATTTGCAAGATACATACGGATCTGAATGTTGCAGACCCGTTGACTAAGCCTCTCTCACGAGCAAAACATGATCAGCACCAAGACTCCATGGGTGTTAGAATCATTACTATGTAATCTAGATTATTGACTCTAGTGCAAGTGGGAGACTAAAGGAAATATGCCCTAGAGGCAATAATAAAGTTATTATTTATTTCCTCATATCATGATAAATGTTTATTATTCATGCTAGAATTGTATTAACCGGAAACATAATACATGTGTGAATACATAGACAAAACTATGGTCACTAGTATGCCTCTACTTGGCTAGCTCATTAATCAAAGATGGTTATGTTTCCTGACCATAGACATGTGTTGTCATTTGATTAGTGGGATCACATCATTAGAATAATGATGTGATTGACATGACCCATTCTGTTAGCCTAGCACTTGATCGTTTAGTATACCGCTATTGCTTTCTTCATGACTTATACAAAGTTCCTGCAACTATGAGATTGTGCAACTCCCGTGTACCGGAAGAACACTTTGTGTGCTACCAAACGTCACAACGTAACTGGGTGATTATAAAGGTGCTCTACAGGTGTTTCCGAAGGTTCATGTTGAGTTGGCATAATTCGAGATTAGGATTTGTCACTCCGATTGTCGGAGAGGTATCTCTGGGCCCTCTCGGTAATACTCATCACTTAAGCCTTGCAAGCATGTAACTAATGAGTTAGTTATGAGATGACGTATTGTGAGCGAGTAAAGAGACTTGCCGGTAACGAGATTGAACTAGGTAATGGATACCGACGATCAAATCTCGGGCAAGTAACATACCGATGACAAAGGGAACAAAGTATATTGTATGCGGTTTGACCGATAAAGATCATCGTAGAATATGTAGGAACCAATATGGGCATCCAGGTCCCGCTATTGGTTATTGACCAGAGACGTGTCTCGGTCATGTCTACATTGTTCTCGAACCGTAGGGTCCGCACGCTTAAGGTTTCGATGACAGTTATATTAGGAGTTTATGTATTTTGATGTACCAAAGGTTGTTCGGAGTCCCGGACGTGATCACGGACATGACGAGGAGTCTCGAAATGGTCGAGACATAAAGATTGATATATTGGACGGATATATTTGGACACCGAAAAGGTTCCGGGAAAGTTTGGAATATACCGGAGCTCCGGGAGGTTACCGGAACTCCCTGGTAAGTATATGGGCCTTATTGGGCCCAAGTGGAAGGAAGGGAGAAGGAGCAAGGGAGGGGGGCGCGCCCCCCCAAGCCCAATCCGAATTGGGGAGGGGGCCGGCCCCCCCTTTCCTTTCTCCTTCCCCCTCTTCCTTCCTACTACTAGTACTCCTTCCTTCACCCTCCAACTTGGATTAGGAAAAAGAGGGGAAACCTACTTGGAGTAGGTTTCTTCCTCCTATGGCGCCCCCCCCCTTGGGCCGGCCACCTCCTCCCTCCCTCCTTTATATACGGGGGTAGGAGGGCACCCTAGACACACAAGTTGATCATTGATCGTTCCTTAGCCGTGTGCGGTGCCCCCCTCCACGATATTACACCTCGGTCATATTGTAGCGGTGCTTAGGCGAAGCCCTGCGACAGGAGAACATCAAGATCGTCACCACGCCATCGTGCTGACAGAACTCCCCTCGGCGCCTCTGCTGGATCGGAGATCGAGGTGCGCCATCGAGCTGTCTGCGTGTCAAGAACTCGGAGGTGCCGGAGTAACGGTGCTTGGATCGGTCGGACCGGGAGGACGTACGACTACTTCCTCTACGTTGCGTCAACGCTTCCACTTTGGTCTACAAGGGTACATAGACAACACTCTCCCCTCGTTGCTATATCATCACCATGATCTTGCGTGTGCGTAGGAAATTTTTTGAAATTACTACGTTCCCCAACAATGCAAACGCCCTGTAATTGCTTTACTTTCTCACTAAGCGGTAGCGATAGTCGTAGAAGCAATAGGTGGCGAAACGACAACGATGCTACGATGGAGATCAAGGTGTCGCGCCGGTGACGATGGTGCTCATGACGGTGCTTCGAAGATGGAGATCACAAGCACAAGATGATGATGGCCATATAATATCACTTATATTGATTGCATGTGATGTTTATCCTTTATGGATCTTATTTTGCTTTGATTGACGGTAGCATTATAAGATGAACTCTCACTATATTTCAAGGTATAAGTGTTCTCCCTGAGTATGCACCGTTGCGAAAGTTCTTTATGCTGAGACACCACGTGATGATCGGGTGTGATAGGCTCTACGTTCAAATACAATGGGTGGAAAAACAGTTGCACACGCGGAATACTCAGGTTAAACTTGACGAGCCTAGCATATACAGATATGGCCTCGGAACACTGAGACCGAAAGGTCGAGCGTGAATCGTATAGTAGATATGATCAACATAGTGATGTTCACCATTGAAAACTACTCCATCTCACGTGATGATCGGACATGGTTTAGTTGATTTGGATCACGTGATCACTTAGATGATTAGAGGGATGTCTATCTAAGTGGGAGTTCTTAAGTAATATGATTAATTGAACTTAAATTTATCTTGAACTTAGTACCTGATATTATTTTGCTTGTCTATGTTTGTTGTAGATAGATGGCTCGTGTTGTTGTTCCGTTGAATTTTAATGCGTTCCTTGAGAAAGCTAAGTTGAAATATGTTGGTAGCAATTACACGGACTGGCTCCGTAACTTGAGGATTATCCTCATTGCTGCATGTAAGAATTACGCCCCGAAGCACCGCTGGGTGCCGAACTGCTGCAGATGTGGCCGACGGCGTTAAGAACGTCTGCGAGCAAAGCTGATGACTACTTGATAGTTCAGTGTGCCATGCTTTACGGCTTAGAACCGGGACTTCAACGACGTTTTGAACGTCATGGAGCATATGAGATGTTCCAGGAGTTGAAGTTAATATTTCAATCAAATGCCAGGATTGAGAGACATGAAGTCTCCAATAAGTTCTACAGCTACAAGATGGAAGAGAATAGTTCTGTCACTGAACATATACTCAAAATGTCTGGGTATAATAATCACTTGATTCAACTGGGAGTTAATCTTCCTGATGATAGTGTCATAGACAGAATTCATCAATCACTGCCACCAAGCTACAAGAGCTTCGTGATGAACTATAATATGCAAGGGATGGACAAGACTATTCCCGAGCTATTCGCAATGCTAAAGGGTGCGGAGGTAGAAATCAAAAAGGAGCATCAAGTGTTGATGGTCAATAAGACCACCAGTTTCAAGAAAAAGGATAAAGGGAAGAAGAAGGGGAACTTCAAGAAGAACAGCAAACAAGTTGCTACTCAAGAGAAGAAACCCAAATCTGGACCTAAGCACGAGATCGAGTGCTTCTCTTGCAAGCGATAGTCACCGAAGCGGAACTGCCCCAAGTATTTGGCGGAAAAGAAGGATGGCAACGTGAACAAAGGTATATGTGATATACATGTTATTGATGTGTACCTTACTAATACTCGCAGTATCACCTGGGTATTTGATACTGGTTCTGTTGCTAATATTTGCAACTCGAAACAGGGACTACGTATTAAGCAAAGATTGGCTAAGGGCGAGGTAACGATGCTCGTGGGAAACGGTTCCAAAGTCGATGTGATCGCGGTCGGCACACTACCTCTACATCTACCTTCGGGATTAGTTTTAGACCTGAATAATTGTTATTTGGTGCCAGCGTTGAGCATGAACATTATATCTGGATCGTGTTTGACGCGAGACGGTTATTCATTTAAATCAGAGAATAATGGTTGTTCTATTTATATGAGTAATATCTTTTATGGTCATGCACCCTTGAAGAGTGGTCTATTTTTATTAAATCTCGATAGTAGTGATACACATGTTCATAATGTTGAAGCCAAAAGATGCAAAGTTGATAATGATAGTGCAACTTATTTGTGGCACTGCCGTTTGGGTCATATTGATGTAAAGCGCATGAAGAAACTCCGTACTGATGGACTTCTGGAATCACTTGATTATGAATCACTTGGTACTTGCGAACCATGCCTCATGGGCAAGATGACTAAAACGCCATTCTCCGGAACTATGGAGCGAGCAACAGATTTATGGGAAATCATACATACTGATGTATGTGGTGCAATGAACATTGAGGCTCGCGGCGGGTATCATTATTTGCTCACCTTCACAGATGATTTGAGCAGATATGGGTATATCTACTTAATGAAACACAAGTCTGAAACATTTGAAAAGTTCAAAGAATTTCAGAGTGAAGTGGAAAATCATCGTAACAAGAAAATAAAGTTTCTACGATCTGATCATGGAGGAGAATATTTGAGTTACGAGTTTGGTTTACATTTGAAACAATGCGGAATAGTTTCGCAACTCACGCCACCTGGAACACCACAAAGTAATGGTGTGTCCAAACATCGTAATCGTACTTTACTAGATATGGTGCGATCTATGATGTCTCTTACTGATTTACCGCTATCGTTTTGGGGTTATGCTTTAGAGACGGCCGCATTCACATTAAATAGGACACCATCAAAATCCGTTGAGACGACACCTTATGAACTGTGTTTTGGCAAGAAACCAAAGTTGTCGTTTCTTAAAGTTTGGGGCTGCGATGCTTATGGGAAGAAACTTCAACCAGATAAGCTCGAACCCAAATCGGAGAAATGTGTCTTCATAGGATACCCAAAAGAGACTATTGGGTACACCTTCTATCACACATCAGAAGGCAAGACTTTTGTTGCTAAATTCGGATCCTTTCTAGAGAAGGAGTTTCTCTCGAAAGAAGTGAGTGGGAGGAAAGTAGAACTTGATGAGGTAACTGTACATGCTCCATTATTGGAAAATAGTTCATCACAGAAACCGGTTCCTGTGACGACTACACCAATCAGTGAGGAAGCTAATGATATTGATCATGAAACTTCATATCAAGTTAATACAGAACCTTGTAGGTCAAACAGAGTAAGATCTGCACCAGAGTGGTACAGTAATCCTATTCTGGAAGTCATGTTACTTGACCATGGCGAACCTACGAACTATGAGGAAGCGATGATGAGCCCAGATTCCGTGAAATGGCTTGAGGCCATGAAATATGAGATGGGATCCATGTATGAGAACAAAGTATGGACTTTGGTTGACTTGCCCGATGATCGGCAAGCCATCGAGAATAAATGGATCTTCAAGAAGAAGACTGACGCTGATGGTAACGTTACTGTCTACAAAACTCGACTTGTCGTGAAAGGTTTTCGACAAGTTCAAGGAGTTGACTACAATGAGACTTTCTCACCCGTAGCGATGCTTAAGTCTGTCCGAATCATGTTAGCAATTGCCGCATTTTATGATTATGAAATATGGCAAATGGATGTCAAAACTGCATTCCTGAATGGATTTCTAAAAGAAGAATTGTATATGATGCAACGAGAAGGTTTTGTTGATCCAAAAGGTGCTAACAAAGTGTGCAAGCTCCAGCGATCCATTTATAGACTGGTGCAAGCCTCTCGGAGTTGGAATAAACGCTTTGATAGTGTGATCAAAGCATATGGTTTTATACAGACTTTTGGAGAAGCATGTATTTACAAGAAAGTGACTGGGAGCTCTGTAGCATTTCTGATATTATATGTAGACGACATATTGTTGATTGGAAATAATATTGAATTTCTGGATAGCATAAAAGGATACTTGAATAAAAGTTTTTCAATGAAAGACCTCGGTGAAGCTGCTTACATATTAGGCATCAAGATCTATAGAGATAGATCAAGACGCTTAATTGGACTTTCACAAAGCACATACCTTGATAAAGTTTTGAAAAAGTTCAAAATGGATCAAGCAAAGAAAGGGTTCTTGCACAGATTACAAGGTGTGAAGTGGAGTCGGACTCAATGCCCGACCACAGCAGAAGATAGAGAGAAATGAAAGATGTTCCTATGCTTCAGCCATAGGCTCTATCATGTATGCAATGCTGTGTACCAGACCTGATGTATGCTTAGAAATAAGTTTAGCAGGGAGGTACCAAAGTAATCCAGGAGTGGATCACTGGACAGGGGTCAAGAATATCCTGAAATACCTGAAAAGGACAAAGGATAAGTTTTTCATTTATGGAGGTGACAAAGAGCTAGTCGTAAATGGTTACGTCGATGCAAGCTTTGACACTGATCCGGACGATTCTAAATCGCAAACTGGATACGTGTTTATATTGAACGGTGGAGCTGTCAGTTGGTGCAGTTCTAAACAAAGCGTCGTGGCGTGCTCTACATGCGAAGCAGCATACATAGTTGCTTTGGAAGCAGCAAATGAAGAAGTCTGGATGAAGGAGTTCATATATGATCTAGGTGTCATACCTACTGCATCGGGACCAATAAAGATCTTCTGTGACAATACTGGTGCAATTGCCTTGGCAAAGGAATCCAGATTTCACAAGAGGACCAAGCACATCAAGAGACGCTTCAATTCCATCCGGGACCAAGTCCAGGTGGGAGACATAGATATTTGCAAGATACATACGGATATGAATGTTGCAGACCCATTGACTAAGCCTCTTCCACGAGCAAAACATGATCAGCACCAAGGCTCCATGGGTGTTAGAATCATTACTGTGTAATCTAGATTATTGACTCTAGTGCAAGTGGGAGACTGAAGGAAATATGCCCTATAGGCAATAATAAAGTTATTATTTATTTCCTTATATTATGATAAATGTTTATTATTCATGCTAGACTTGTATTAACCGGAAACATAATACATGTGTGAATACATAGACAACCATAGTGTCACTAGTATGCCTCTACTTGACTAGCTCGTTGATCAAAGATGGTTATGTTTCCTGACCATGAACATGAGTTTTTATTTGATTAGCGGGATCATATCATTAGGAGAATGATGTGATTGACTTGACCCATTCTGTTAGCTTAGCACTTGATCGTTTAGTACGTTGCTATTGCTTTCTTCATGACTTATACATGTTCCTACAACTTTGAGATTATGCAACTCCTGTTTACCGGAGGAACACTTTGTGTGCTACCAAACGTTACAACGTAACTGGGTGATT
Organism: Aegilops speltoides; assembly: GCA_021437245.1. NCBI lineage: Eukaryota > Viridiplantae > Streptophyta > Magnoliopsida > Poales > Poaceae > Aegilops > Aegilops speltoides. Next base: position 437,462,744 of record CM038143.1, read on the forward strand.
ATAAAGGAGCTCTACAGGTGTCTCCAAAGGTACATGTTGACTTGGCGTATTTCGAGATTGGGTTTTGTCACTCCGATTGTTGGAGAGGTATCTCACTACAAGAAATATGTCAACTTATGACCTTCTGTCAGTGACCCTCGAAGAATTGGTCATAAATCTATGACCATTTTAGACCAATTGGTCAAAAGCTGTTCAGGGGGCTCCAAACCCTGAACCATTGCGACCATTTTGGTCGAAGGTCGTAATTTCCTTACGAAATGGTCACAAAGCAAATAGTGCTAGTCCGCCTTTATTTCTAGTTGTTAACGACCAATATAGATGGTCATAGCCTTGTAAATTGTGGTGGGTTGCTATGACTAGGCGCCACCTCATCGATTTGCCTATGTGTCATGTCCATGTGGCAGTTTTGCCCTAGGTTGTGAAGCAACCTATATTTCTGTCATTCCCAAAATTCCCAAAAAATCTCATAAATTCTTTGGGTCATATCTTCGTCAAATATGTAAAACCTTCCTTGCCTAGTTCAAAATAATTCAAAAATATTCATTTTCCTATTTTGTTCAGAGTAACATTTGTGAAGGAAGTACCACTTTGGCATGTCCAAATAGTATCCATTTTCTCTGATGCTTTCCTATGCCCAAATAACCATCCTCCACCAAATGCCACTCAATCCATTCATTATTTTGAGCCGAGCTTCAACATTCAGATTTATGTCCAAGTGGTGGTTTGCAAAGCAAGTACCACCTAGGCTCCTCCTTTGAGCTGAAAATTTGTGAAAACGGTCTTCTTAGTAACCGATCATCCTCACCAAAACTCACGCCCATTATTCATGTACATTTCCGTACCACTAATCAAACACTTGGCTGCTAATTCATGTTTGAGCATCGATTGGTCTCCTCATGAGAATCTTATGTTGTAATTTTCTTCCTAGCACCAACCTGGGAGTGCCCAACCCACTAGACATGCCTAGGCCGCCCGAACACATGGCACGCCACGGTCACGCGCTTGACCACGCCAAGGGCATGCGAGTTTACGCGCTCTAGAGTTGTGGCCCTCGGCCACCGCCCAAACCTCGACGTATCGCCACCAAACCATGTATTTATGATTAAATAGGTCCTTATGTAACTAGAAATGATTTTTGGAAAAAATACATAGCAAACTATGAGGCAACTGCAGTTCAAATTTGACCCGCTTCCAGCTGAATCGGCAGAAATTTGTCTTTTTCACGAGAGGTGGATCAAAAATTTTTACACCAGACCATTTTTTCAATTGTGCATTAAATATGGCCTAGTATTTTATAAAAATGATTTGGTCCAATTTTGCAACAATTATTTGGTAGTTCCTTCACAAAAAAACCTCCTTTCGGGCACTCGAAAAATGGAAAATGGTTTTTTCGTCCAACGAAAATGAAAACTTCCTTAGGCAACATTGTTTGCTATTCCAATATGCACCCTTGTGCACAATATGAGATCATTTGAACAAACTATGCCATGAATGTGGCCATAAGATTGATCATTTGGCTTGAAAGCCATGAATCTTCACACTTGATAGCTCATTTCTGAGAACACTTTTTTAAAATAATTACCGTATTACAAGTTTATTATTTTTCCTGGAAACTTGGTCACATATAATGACACAATGCGAAGGTTTTCCAATTTTTGATTTTTTGAATTTTTATGCCTGTTTTAATATGCGGTCAAAACGGCGGGCTTGACCGTTCCTAGCTAGTGGTTGAATCTTGGAATTTTTTGGTGTTTCTATGATTAAATAGATACCTATGTACCTAGAAATGATTTTTGGAAAGAATAAAGAGCAAACTATGAGGCAGCTACAGTTCAAATTTGACCCGCTTTCAAATTTGAATCGACGATAATTTGTCTTTTTCATCGGTGGTGGATCAAAACTTTTTCACCCAACCATTTTGTCAATTGTGCATTAAATATGGTCTAGTATTTTATAAAAATGATTTGGTCCAATTTTGCAACAATTATTTGGTAGTTCCTTCACAAAAAACCTCCTTTCGCACTCGAAAAATGGAAAATGGTTTTTCGTCAATGAAAATAAAACTTCCTTAGGCAACATTGTTTGCCATTCCAATATGCACCCTTGTGCACAATATGAGATCATTTGAACAAACTATGCCATGAATGTGGCAATAAGATCGATCATTTGGCTTGAAAGCCATTGATCTCCACACATGATAGCTCGTTTCGAGAACACTTTTTAAAATAATTGCCGATTACAAGTTTGTTATTTTTCCTAGGAACTTGGCCACATATGATGACACAATGCGAAGGTTTCCCAATTTTTGATTTTGTTTGAATTTTTATGCCTGCTCCAAAATGCGGTCAAAACGGGAATGACCGCTCCTAGCTAGTGCTTGAATCTTGGATTTTTTTGGTGTTTGTCGATTAAATAGATACTTATGTACCTAGAAATGATTTTTGGAAAAATAAAGAGCAAACTATGAGGCAGCTACAGTTCAAATTTGACCCGTTTTCAAATTTGAATCGATTTATAATTTGTCTTTTTCATCGATGGTGGATCAAAACTTTTTCACCCAACCATTTTGTCAATTGTGCATTAAATATGGCCTAGTATTTTATAAAATGATTTGGTCCAATTTTGCAACAATTATTTGGTAGTTCCTTCACAAAAAACCTCCTTTCGTGCACTCGAAAAATGGAAAATGGTTTTTTCGTCCAACGAAAATGAAAACTTCCTTAGGCAACATTGTTTGCCATTCCAATATGCACCCTTGTGCACAATATGAGATCATTTGAACAAACTATGCCATGAATGTGGCAATAAGATTGATCATTTGGCTTGAAAGCCATTGATCTCAACACATGATAGCTCGTTTAGAGAACACTTTTTAAAATAATTGCCGATTACAAGTTTGTTACTTTTCCTAGGAACTTGGCGACATATGATGACACAATGCGAAGGTTTCCCAAATTTTGATTTTTTGAATTTTTATGCCTGCTCCAAAATGCAATCAAAACGCGGAATGACCGTTCCTAGCTAGTGCTTGAATCTTGGAACTTTTTGGTGTTTCTCAGATTAAATAGATACTTATGTACCTCGAAATGATTTTTGGAAAAATAAATAGCAAACTATGAGGCAGCTACAGTTCAAATTTGACACGCTTCGGTTTAATCGACGACAATTTGTCTTTTTCACCAGAGGTGGATCAAAGCTTGTGACACCAAACTATTTGGTCAATTATGCATTAAATATGGCCTAGTATTTTATAAAATTCATTTGGTCCAAAGTTGCAACAATTATTTGGTAGGTCCTTCACAAAAGCTCATTTAAAACACTTAAAATGAAAAAAAATGATTTAAAAGAACTCATTTCTCATAACTCTTTAAAAATATTTATCTTATTTCAGTTTATTATTATTCCGAAAACAATAGTCAAATTTGTTGACACAATAGAAAGTTTTTTTTCAAATTTTAGGTCATAATAAAATAGCTAACATGATTTAGCACATAATTTTAGTCGATTATGACCAATTTAAATGGTCAAAATATCATACCAGATATCGTGTTCGATTGGTCCAGGGCCTCTCACGCGGATCATGGGTAAATCACCGTCAGATCCTGGATCCAAGCCCGCACCAAACATGGATGTGTCCCGAAACCCTAGCTCATCTCTGTGGTCATTTTCCATCCACCCCCGCCTCCATTCTTTCCCTCGCTCTCTACTCCTCCTCTCCCCTTCCAGATCCGGCGGAGCTCCTCTCGATCCCCTCCCCTTCCTCCCCGCTAGCTGCCGCACCCATTCTCTCCAGATCCAATCCAAGCCCCCCCTCTTCCACCGTTCCCTTCCTCTGCCGTTGATGTTCGCGCTCAAGGCCTCCGCCTCACCCGCCCTCGCCATTGCCTCCTCGGCGGGGTTGCCCTTCTTGGCGTCTGCCTCCGCGGCGCCGAGGGCCGCGCCACCGCGGCCAGGAGGGTCTCGCTCCACGGGGGCGCACCCGCGACCTGCTCCACCCGCCGCTCCCGCCTCGGAGTCGACGCCAAGGCCATCCCCGCCCACCAGGTCTGGGATCCCGCCGCGGGGTTCGTCGTCAAGGTCCCCGCCGTCTCCAAGTTCTTTGTCAAGGTCCCCGCACATCCTCTCCTCACGCCCTAGATCGGAATCGGCGCCTCCCTCCGCCGCCGGCCGCCATGTCGCCGTCTCTGCTCAAGGTCAGCTCCCCTCCCTCCCCCTCTCTCCTCTCTTTCTCGTTGCACGGTGCGGGTGGAGGTTGCTGAATTGACCTTGTTTTTTTGCTTGGTTCCTTCCTGCTGCAGGGGCTCACCAAGTCGCTGGCCATGACCGTGCTCTCCGAGGTCGGCGACAAGACCTACTTCACCGTCGCGGTACCCCACCCCACCTCACCTCCCCTCGCTCATGTTCCGCTGCTGTACAAGAGACGCCGGACTGCTGTCGTCCTCCGCTCCTAGTTGGCTGCTGAGGTACTCCCGGATCTCGCCCATGAATCTCTCTCCCGCTCCGGCCCTCCCCTTGACAAATTTCCTCACAATTCATTCTGCAAGATAGGTGTTCGTTCGTTCTTCCTGCTCCGGGCATCCGGTGGCCGTCCTCCTCCTCTTCTCCACGCCATCCATGGCCACACCAAAGGTAACACTCGATCTGGTTCGTGTGTATTCTGCTATTGTGCAGCCTGTTTGTGGGGTTGTCAGCAAGCCATGGTGTAGATTAGGATGTGCCCATTCAATCTAAATTGATGGGTTATGCCTACTGGTTTCAGATTTGTTCCTCTTGTAGTCTGTCTCATATATGATGTAATGCTTTGTGTTGGTTAGTGCTGCTCTATTGTATTGATGATGTATGAAATTCACTCTTGTGCTAGTTGCAAGTTCGAGAATCTGAAAACTAGTGTGATGACAATGACCGCTCGAATGTGAATCTCGATGCGGGCAGGTAGAGCATGAGGGAGAAAATCCTTCATTTGCACACTTTAAATTAGTAGTATCATATTGCTTACTTTTTACACCATATTTATGTACGGTTAATGTCGTCTCATCAACTATGAAGAGAATTGGTGGTGGTTAGGGTGTTCTGCTTCTAGTTTTAGGTTGTGATGAGATGCATGTTTGCATGCTTGTGCTTGATGTTGATCATCCGGTGCATTAGTATGTAGTTCTCATTGTCGATTCTTGTTTTCTTGATTCATTTATACTATATGATTCAGGTTTTATACTTTGCCGATGGGTAGCTCATACTGCCCGCTTGCTATCGCTTTGAACATTGTGGTGCAGATGCTTTAGTCACGGTGTTGCAATTATATACCACATAATTCTACACCATGTGGTGGACTTAATTATCTTAGTGACTTCATTTGAGTGTGTATTTACATTAATTCTAAGCTTCATTCTTTGTGAAAATGTACCTCACTAACCGTCTGTCTATTTATTGTGTACTTCTTGCATGAGAAGGTGACTCACTGATCTGCTCGCCAAGCAGCGATGGGGAAGGGGTCTCTGCTCGAGGAGGCGGAGGAGTAGGGGCGTGCCCAGCCGGCAGCCCTATCCTGCTTGTGGCGGAGGGGCAGGAGGGGTCTGCTCCTCTGCTTCCATTGCGATCGCGGCAGGTAGCTCCTCCATTTCCGCCCCTCTTCTGTGCTCACTACTTCTCTGCTAAGTCGATTTAATATGTGATGCACTTGTCCCAAGGAATTTTAGAGGATCTATATGAACAAGTCATGTTTTTATTTTATTTTATTTAGGTTGTTAGTTACCAAACAGAGAGAGAAGATGAGCTCATGCTTGGATTTTTTTCTGCCAGCACATGATTTGTATGTATGCAATCATCATCTTGCGTGTGCAAGCTGGTTCCTTGCTTGGGCATCGCGTCGATGACCAAGTGTTAGTGCCGATTTGTTGTGGTGGTGCTCATCGGCCATTGATTTCTTGCTGATAATTTGTCTCTTCCACTTGTTTGTTTTACTAAAACCTTCGTTTGCATGTTTCTAAAATACGAGAAGAACACCATCTGTTACGGTAAAATATTTGTTGGCTATGATATGAAATTCCATGATGTGTGTTGTTTCAGGTTTACAGTAGCTACAACAAAGTCCCGCTTTACTCTATACTTGCTCCTCGATGATTGCTAGCTAAATTTACAGCGGCTGTGTCCAGAGGAGAGCAGCGGCTGGAGCAGCCGCCGCTGGTTTTCTTACTGTTTTTAAATGTCACAACTTACTATGCCGCTACCTAGTAAAACCAACTTACTATGCCGCTACCTAGTAAAATTATTTTTGTGTTTGATGCATGTCCTATCTTACTTCGTGCTTATACATTTTGTTCGTACCTAACTTATATTGAAGTCGACTATTACGTAAGATGGATCTAACCATCATTAAGTGCATAAGTTTTCAAGATAATTCGCAATCGCATTAAAAATTCTAGTGGGAGTTATACATGTTTTCTCATGATAGATTGATCTCGACTGAAACATGATTTTGCACCCGTTTTACGTAAACAAATATACAAGTTATACAAGTTATATCAGCAAGTTATCAGTATGTGTTAGAGAAATCGGTGTTGATTTATCTGTTCTTTTTTCTTTCTAATTTTTGCATGAGAGAAAACTGGTGTAGCTAGCTGGATTATGCAGCCATGAATCGTGAAGTAGCATATTCAGTTTTACTAATAGAAAATAAATGTATTAAAAACTTTAAAAACTGCATAATAAGTGCTTGTTCATGTTTGGTTTTCTCTAAACTTTGTTTGTATGATTGAGGGCAAATTTACTTGGTTCTTTTCTCTAAATTGTGCTTGGAACATTCATTTTTATGATCTAAAATTGCCTTCTGTGATGATGCAGGTGCCAGCTTTGTGCTCGCTACCAAGGAGCTCCATGTTGAAGAAGATTGAAGAGCACGGGGTTAACACCATGGCAGCTTGTAGAGCTTGTAGAGCTTGTATATGTATAGAGCTTGTAAATGTATCACGTGTAGAGCTTGTAAAGTATATGTTATTTGTACAATAGGAGCTCAGATCGAATCACTCGATAATATTTGGAGTATTATGTGTGTGTTTTGTTTGTGCCAATTTAAATACAGGTTATTTATTTCTTTTAGATTGAAATATGAAGAATAAGAACTTGCTTGTCGGGACCCACGTACTGAACGACATCTGGGACCCATTTGACTAGTGGACCTTTTTATATTACAAAAAACTAAAACTTTCTAGCGAGAAAAGGCCACGGCCCCAAAATGAGAAGGCTTAATTGTTGTGCTTGGCCCATCTACCTAGCCAAAATTAATATGAGAAAAAACACAAATAGGTCAATTGTTGGGCTAGGCCCATGTAGAAAACCGAATTGGACTGGGCTGAATCTTGTGCCACATCAGCTTGCCACGCTGGATGCCTACGTGGCCTGGGGAGGTTGCTAGTGACCAAAAATTTGGTCAAAGAACCAACGACCTTTTACATATCACAGAGAAGGTCGCTATAGTCGATTAATGACCCTCGCTTTTGACCTTCTGTTTTTGGTCACAAAAAGGTCGCAAATGAAAAACTATGACCTTTCAGCGACCAATAGTGAGGGTCACAAGTTGACATATTTCTTGTAGTGTCTCTGGGCCCTATCGGTAATGCACATCACTATAAGCCTTGCAAGCAATGTAGCTAATGAGTTAGTTACGGAATGATGCATTACATAACGAGTAAAGAGACTTGCCGGTAACAAGATTGAACTAGGTATTGAGATACCGACGATCGAATCTTGGACAAGTAACATACCGATGACAAAGGGAACAACATATGTTGTTATGCGGTCTGACCGATAAAGATCTTCGTAGAATATGTAGGAGCCAATATGAACATACAGGTTCCACTATTGGTCATTGACCGGAAGCGTGTCTCGGTCATGTCTACATAGTTCTCGAACTCGTAGGGTCCGTACGCTTAAAGTTTCGATGACGGTGAGATTATGAGATTATGAGTTTATGAGTTTATGAGTTTCGATCACGGACATGACGAGGAGTCTCGAAATGGTTGAGACATGAAGATTGATTTATTGGAAGCCTATATTTGGATATCGGAAGTGTTCCGGGTGAAATCGGGATTTTACAGTACCGAGGGTTACGGAACCCCGGGGCTTAATGGGCCATAGTGGGCCTTAGTGGAGAAGAGGAGAGGAGGCCAGGGCAGGGCCGCGCGCCCCTCCCCCCTAGTTCGAATAGGACAAGGAGAGGGGGGCGGCGCCCCCCCTTTCTTCCTCTCTCTCCCTCCTCTTTCCCCCCATCTCATAATCCAACAAGGAAGGGAGGGAGTCCTACTCCCTGTGGGAGTAGGACTCCTCCTGGCGCGCCTCCTCCTGGCCGGCCGCCCCCTCCCCCCTTGCTCCTTTATATACGGGGGTAGGGGGCACCCTAGACACAACAACAACAGATCATTGATCTCTTAGCTGTGTGCGCTGCCCCCCTCCACCATAGTTCTCCTCGATAATATTGTAGCGGTGCTTAGGCGAAGCCCTGCGACGGTAGAACATCATCATCGTCACCACGCCATCATGCTGACGGAACTCTCCCTCGACACTCGGCTAGATCGGAGTTCGAGGGACGTCATCGAGCTGAACGTGTGCTAGAACTCGGAGGTGCCGTGCTTTTGGTGCTTGATCGGTCGGGCCGTGAAGACGTACGACTACATCAACCGCGTTGTTCTAACGCTTCCACTTTCGGTCTACGAGGGTACGTGGACAACACTCTCCCCTCTCGTTGCTATGCATCACCATGATCTTGCGTGTGCGTAGGAATTTTTTTGAAATTACTACGTTCCCCAACACCCAACACACCCAATACTATGGTAAATTGTATAGGTGCACTAGTTCGACGAAGAGATGGTGATACAAGTGCAATATGGATGGTAGATATAGGTATTTGTAATCTGAATTTATAAAAACAGCAAGGTAGAAAGTGGTAAAAGTGAGCGAAAACAGTATTGCAATGCTTCAAAACAAGGCCTAGGGTTAATACTTTCACTAGTGCAAGTTCTATCAACAATAATAACATAATTGGATCATATAACTATCCCTCAACATGCAACAAAGAGTCACTCCAAAGTCACTAATAGCGGAGAACAAACGAAGAGATTATTGTGTGGTACGAAACCACCTCAAAGTTATTCTTTCCGATCAATCCATTGGGCTATTCCTATAAGTGTCACAAACAGCCCTAGAGTTCGTAGTAAAAATAACACCTTAAGACACACATCAACCAAAACCCTAATGTCACCTAGATACTCCAAGGTCAGCACAAGTAGCCGCGGGTTTAATTATATGATATGCATCACACAATCTCAGATTCATCTATTCAAACCAACAGAAAGAACTTCAAAGAGTGCCCCAAAGTTTCTACCGGAGAGTCAACACAAAAATGTGTGCCACCCCCTATGCATAAGTTCACAAGGTCACTTAACCCGCAAGTTGATCACCAAAACATACATCAAGTGAATCACGTGAATATCCCATTGTCACCACAGATAAGCACATGGAAGACATACATCAAGTGTTCTCAAATCCTTAAAGACTCAATCGGACAAGATAACATCAAAGGAAAAACTCAATCCATTACAAGAAGGTAGAGGGGGAGAAACATCATAAGATCCAACTATAATAGCAAAGCGCGCAGTACATCAAGATCGTGCCACATCAGGAATACGAGAGAGAGAGAGAGAGAGAGAGAGAGAGAGAGATCAAACACATAGCTACTGGTACATACCCTCAGCCCTGAGGGTGAACTACTCCCTCCTCCTCATGGAGAGCGCCGGGATGATGAAGATGGCCACCGGTGATGGATTCCCCCTCCGACAGAGTGCTGGAATAGGGTCTCGATGGGTTTTTCGTGGCTACAAAGGCTTGCGGCGGCAGAACTCCTGATCTTGGTTTCTTTTCGGGGGTTTCTGTATTTATAAGAATTTTTTGCGTCGGTTTCACGTCGGGAGGGGGGGGGTCTCTGAGTCAGCCACAAGGTAGGGGGCGCGCCCAGGGGGGTAGGGCGCGCCCTCCACCCTTGTGGATGACTGGGGACTTCTGGCCCAACTCTTTTGCTTCGGGGGCTTCCTCTGGTCCATAAAAAATCTCCGTAAATTGGCAGGTCAATTGGACTCTGTTTGGTATTCCTTTTGTGTAAAACTCAAAAACAAGGAAGAACCAGAAACTGGCACTGGGCTCTAGGTTAATAGGTTAGTCCCAAAAATCATATAAAATAGCACATAAATGCATATAAAACATCCAAGATGGATAATATAATAGCATGGAACAATCAAAAATTATAGATACATTGAAGACGTATCAAGGTGTTGGTGAAGATGACGGGGTTGTTGGAGTAGATCACCGTCACACGATGAGTGCCCTGACATTGTTGCGGTGCCACCGGGAGAGATGGGGAGAGAGCCCCTCCTTCTTCTTCTTCCTTGACCTCCCCCCTAGATGGGAGAAGGATTTCCCCTCTGGTCCTTGGCCTCCATGGTGGCGGAGGGGCGGGAGCCCCTCCGAGATTATATCTCTCTCTGTTTCCTTCTCTTTCTGTGCTCCCTGATTCTTGCCATTCACCATTTCTTAAATTCTGGAGATCCGTAACTTCAATTGGGCTGAAATTGTAACATGATTTTTATCCGGATATTAACTTTCTTGCGGCCTAAGAAGGGCGCCAACCGCCTTACGGGGTGGCCAGAAGGGTCCAGGTCGCGCCCCTCGGGCATCGTCTCGCGTTGATTCCAATCCCCCAAAATCACATATATTCCAAAAATATCTCCGTAAGTTTTTATCGTGTTTGGACTTTATTTGGTATGGATATTCTACGAAACAAAAAGCATGCAACAAATAGGAACTGGCATTGAGCACTGGATTAATATGTTAGTCCCAAAAATAATATAAAAAGTTGCCAAAAGTATATGAAAGTTGTAAAATATTGCCATGAAACAATCAAAAATTATAGATACAACGGAGACGTATCAAAGGACGCCTCCAGCGCAGGGCCTCCACGAGCCCGGCACGCGCATGTCCGGCGGCGCCGGATAGTTGGCCTCGTGGAGGAGGTATGCCTCCCACTCGTGGAGGTGCGGGCGGCCAAAGCCGTTGGCCGCAGCTCTATCGCCGGGGTACCGTTCGCCATCGTGGCTGCAGGCGTGGAGGGAGGAGAGAGAGAGATGGGTGTCGACAGTGAGGGAGGCAGAGACTTCGGCGAGGGATTGTGCACCGGCGAGGGAGGGGCCGCTTTTATAGAGGTGGATGGGCGGCGAGCGGGTGGCATGCATGTGTACGTGTGGCGGGACGGGGCGGGGGGTGCGGCGGCGAGCCTTCACTGCGCCGCCGAGGAATCAATGGAAAGATGACCAGCCAGCAGCCTTGGCATTGAATCCCCGCTGGGAAAACGAGGCGATGAGGACGACGAGCGCGCCTAGTCGCTGACTCGTCGGGTCCACAAAACTTTCGCGTCAAAAAAAGTTTCCCCCGGCGCCCCCGGGTGCCCCCCAGCGCGTCAGGTTCGTCCTGAGTTCGCCGGCGTCAAATTCGGCCCTAACCGACGAATAATGGGCTTGTGACGACGCGACTGGACCGATTTTTTCACGCCGGCAATAAAATGGGCTCTTGGGGCGGAAAATGTGGACAACCCGAGAGAGGTCGAAAGACCATCGTTGGCTGGGGCTGATGTTGTTCCAGTCCGTCGTAGCCAACGACCCGAACCAGCCACCGAAGCTCCTCAGCCACCTGGGATGCCGACAGGTATATGGTTAACCGAAGCAAGTCATGGCCCATTCGTCTCCGGGTGCGATATGTTTAAGTGTCATGCAATTAAACCATCCCAAAGTCAGCGGCAAACCTACTGGATCCATGTGCTACTTGCCCCGGATCACATGCCTGATGTCTGCTCTCTCCTACTCTCTCCCTCTCTCGGCAGCAAGGTCAGCATAGCACATCTCACATTTCAAGAAGTATCTCACACTAGATTCCGAACTCACATTGCGTCTAATTTCATCTAGGAAGAGACGACCAAAACTAGCCACGCAAAGCGAGGATGAGCTCGAGCCAGAGCACGCTCCGGGACGTGATGATGCAGGAGGACAGGCCGACCACCATGGCCAGCCGCCTCCTCGCCCCGGACGCCTCCCCCTCCAACCCCTCCTTCCGCAACTACTACGGCGTCGCCTCCGCGGGCTCGGTGCCGTTCCTCTGGGAGTCGGCGCCGGGGACGCCCAAGAACGACGGCGTCTCGTCCAGGGCGCTCCCGCCCATCACGCCGCCACCTTCCTACTACAGCAAGACGAAGATCAACAAGTCAGAGTCCTCCAAGAAGCTGCTCTCGTCCTCCAAGCCGGCCAGCTTCGTCCCGACGATGTTCCGCAGGAGCCACACGATGCCGGCTCCCTCGCCGTCCAAGGAGTACAGCCGGAGGAAGAGGCTGGTGGCGAGCCCGCCGCGGTCGTCCTTCTCGTCAACGTCAAGGGGAGAGGACGAAGAAGCGGACGGCGGGGCGGCGTCGCCGACGTCTACCCTGTGCTTCCGCGCCCGGCGCTCCGGCGGGGGAACCGGCAGGCTGCATGGGATGATTGCCTCCGTGGTTGGAAGGTAAAGTTCGGCTGAATCTTAACCACGGTGGTTTCCATTTTTCGACCATCTGTAGCCTCGTTGGGTAGTTTTGCAGTACTGTGGTTTCATCCTTGTTTACTGTACTATGTGGGGGAAGCCGACGACAGGAGGTTAATTTGTAACTTTACGCGGTTACAAGCTTATGACATGGATAAAGTTTTGGACGCGGTAGAACAATAATGTGTTTAACGCATGAGCAGTTTTTGCCATTTCGTGTTTATTTCTTTTTGAAACGAAGACGCAGGAAGCGTCCGGCTTTAAATTAATATAAAGCCCCAAGGCAGCATCCACAAACGATTCTGAAACTTACAAACCAAAACGGCAGAAGTTCCATGGGCGCAACGGCCCGGCAATGCAAAGTTGCAACAAGCTAGCAAATATAACATACTTAAACTCTCGGCAAATCATAAGCTAACTCAAAAGACTCAAACTTGCACTCCTTGTTGTCTCGCTTTCACCGTGCACAGCTTGATCCGCTCCATGATCTCAAACATGCGGTCCTCATCACGCTGCTTCTCCAATGGCGCCCAAGCCTATAAGAAAATGTGGCATTTGAAGAGGATATCAGCAGGGTGAGCAGGGAACTTGTGTTCAATTATAATTTTGTTCCGCACCACCCAAATCGACCATAACAGCGCCCCTACGCTACGCCACAACAACCTCGCATTGGCACCCCTATGTGCCTTCAGCAAGTTTAGTAAGTCCTCGCTAGTTTGCGGGTTCCAATTCTGTTTGAAAGTCCCCCTAACGGCGCTCCACGCAAATCTAGCTAGACAGCACCCGAAAAACACGAGGTTAGCATCTTCACCATTGCCACAAATGGCGCAGGTCCCATTCACCGGGCCATTCCTCTTGGCCACATTATCGGAAGTAGGGAGGCGGTTGCGACACAATTGCCATAGGAAAATTTTGATCTTGAGGGGATTGCCAGCCTTCCATAGCCCCCTAGCCATATCTAGCACATTCCCCTCCGTCAACTTCGAATATAAGGAATTGACCGAGAATTTCCGGGAAGCCGTGAGCTTCCAGGAGATCTCGTCCCTTTCCTGGCTCAGAGTCTGACCCTCAAGGTCGTCTACTAGCGCATTCCAGGAAGCGGCCTCGCCGGCCTCCAATGTCCTGTAAAAGGATATCGCCGGAGGGTGGACCCGGAGGGCGTCGGCGACCGAGATGTTAGTGTCTGTGGCCAGTTGATACAGCTCCGGGTGGTATTGCCACATCGGTGTTTGACCCCACCAAAAGTCAAGCCAAAAACGCGTGGATGAGCCGCTGTGAACGTGAAACTGAGCACCCACCGTAAAGGCCGGTCTCATCGCTTGGATCCCGTTCCAAAACGATGAACCTTTCAACTTAGCCTTGAAAAGATTTCCATCTGGGAAATATTTAGCCCGTAGGATATCCGCCCAGAGACCCGACTCGTTTTGGGCAAGGCGCCACCACCATTTGGTGAGCAAGGCAACATTCATGAGCTTTGAGTTCGTGATCCCCAATCCACCAAACTTTTTTGGTCTCCACACCGCAGCGCATTTCACCAAATGATACTCGCGTTTCGTCCCAGTTCCTTCCCAAAAGAACCTGGACCGCGGGTTGTCAAGTTTGGAATGGACCCCGTCCGCTAGAAGGAACATCCCCATCGTAAAGAGGGGGAGGGAGGACAGGCTAGAATTGGTCAGAATCAGCCTAGCTGCCGATGACATAAACCTACCTCGCCACGGGCTGACCCAATTAGCGACTTTGCCGTATAGCGGCTCCCATTCAGCTATGGTCAGATTCTTATGTGAAATTGGGAGTCCTAGGTATTTGATTGGAAATTTCCCAATCTTGCAATTAAGCAAATTGGCAATCCGCAAACTGTCGTGATCTTCCATCCCAATGGTGATCACCTCGCTTTTTTGAAAATTGATCTTAAGCCCCGACAAGATCTCAAAAGCAAGCAACAGAAGCTTGACCGACGCGATACTATGCTCGTCGGGTTCGAACATAAGCATCGTGTCGTCAGCGTATTGGGGGTGGGTGACCCCGCCAGGAATGAGGTGGGTGATTAGCCCTTTAACGTGTCCCGCCTCCCTGGCATTTTTAATCAATGCAGCTAGGGCATCCGCAACAAAATTGAAGATTAGTGGCGAGCTTGGGTATCCCTGCTGCAGGCCATGCTTGTTGCGGAAGAAGTTGCCCATTGTACCGTTGATGGTAACCGTCGTGTGCCCGCTACACACGAGGTGCATGATTCGGTGGACGAAACCCGCATCAAAACCCTTCTTGATGAGGACCTCACGCACGAACTACGCGGTCATAGGCTTTCTCAAAATCCAATTTGAGAAGCACGCCACGCGCTTTGGTGCGTTTAAGCTCATGAACTATTTCTAACATCACTAAGGGGCCTTCTAAAATGTTACGGTGTTTGAGGAAACCGGTCTGACTAGGGCTAATCACGCGTTGAGCCACCGGAGCCAATCGAGAGGCATAGGCCTTCGCACAAATCTTGAAAGGCATGTTGATCAGCTTGATTGGCCTAAAATGTTTGATGTCGTCGGCCCCTTTCACCTTAGGGATCAAGCTAATGGCCCCGTAGTTAAGGCGCGAAAGGTCTACCATACCTAACGCAAACCCATTCATGATCTCGTAGAAAAGATGCTTGAAGTGGGGCCAAAATTTCTTGAAAAATTCCACCGGGCATCCGTCCGGACCCGGAGTCGTGTCGGTTTTCATGTCATGAAGGGCTTTGTCGATTTCTTCCGGAAGGAAAGAGAGAACGAGCCCTTCATTCTCCTCCCGCGAAACTCGTTCCATTGGGTCCCACGAGTCCTCACGGAGGCACAGGGCTTTTTCTTCGGCTGTCCCCAAAAGGCCTATGAAAAACTCATAAATGTGAGCCACTATGAGATCGTTGGTTAACAGGAGGCCGTTATCAGATTGAAGCCGCAGGATAGTACTCTTGCATTTTCTACCATTGGCAAATGCGTGGAAGTACCCCATGTTAGCATCTCCGTTAGTAACCCACTTGATGCCGCCCTTACGGCGCCATTATTCCTCCTCTGCTCGCAGAATGGCCAGGACCTTGTTTTCTAAATCATATCTATGGGCCCATTCGCCCTCCGAGAAGCCGGGCGATCAGCCTCCAAATCAAGCGCAGTGACTGCCTCTACAATCCTACCACACTCCTATTTGTTTTCACTACCGTGGTTCGCACCGCACCCGCGCAGTAAAGCATGAAGCTTGCTAGCCACCGCGGTCCAACACTCTACCGGTCCACGTTGCGGCCTGAGTGATGTCTACTACACAACCTTCTTCTTGTAGACGTTGTTGGGCCTCCAAGTGCAGAGGTTTGTAGGACAGTAGCAAATTTTCCTCAAGTGGATGACCTAAGGTTTATCAATCCGTGGGAGGCGTAGGATGAAGATGGTCTCTCTCAAACAATCCTGCAACCAAATAACAAGGAGTCTCTTGTGTCCCCAACACACCCAATACAATGGCAAATTGTATAGGTGCACTAGTTCGGCGAAGAGATGGTGATAAAAGTGCAATATGGATGGTAGATATAGGTTTTTGCCATCTGAAAAATATAAAAACAGCAAGGTAACTAATGATAAAAGTGAGCACAAACGGTATTGCAATGCGTTGAAACAAGGACTTGGGTTCATACTTTCACTAGTGCAAGTTCTCTCAACAATAATAACATAATTGGATCATATAACTATCCCTCAACATGCAACAAAGAGTCACTCCAAAGTCACTAATAGCGGAGAACAAACGAAGAGATTATTGTAGGGTACGAAACCACCTCAAAGTTATCCTTTCTGATCGATCGATTCAAAAGTCTGCAGTAAAATAACACGAAGCTATTCTTTTCGTTCGATCTATCATAGAGTTCGTACTAGAATAACACCTTAAGACACAAATCAACCAAAACCCTAATGTCACCTAGATACTCCGGTGTCACCTCGAGTATCCGTGGGCATGATTATACGATATGCATCACACAATCTCAGATTCATCTATTCAACCAACACAAAGTACTTCAAAGAGTGCGCCAAAGTTTCTATCGAAGAGTCAAGACGAAAACATGTGCCAACCCCTATGCATAAGTTCAAAAGGTCACTGAACCCGCAAGTTGATCACCAAAACGTACATCAAGTAGATCACGTGAATATCCCATTTTCACCACAGATAAGCACATGCATGACATACATCAAGTGTTCTCAAATCCTTAAAGACTCAATCCGATAAGATAACTTCAAAGGGAAAACTCAATCCATTACAAGAGAGTAGAGGGGGGAAAACATCATAAGATCCAACTATAATAGCAAAGCTCACGATACATCAAGATCGTGCCTAATCAAGAACACGAGAGAGAGAGAGAGAGAGAGAGAGAGAGAGAGAGATCAAACACATAGCTACTGGTACATACCCTCAGCCACGAGGGTGAACTACTCCCTCCTCGTCATGGACAGCGCCAGGATGATGAAGATGACCACTGGTGATGGATCCCCCCTTCGGCAAGGTGCCGGAACAGGCTCCCGAGAGGTTTTTGGTGGCTATAGAAGCTTGCGGCGGCGGAACTCCCGATCTAGGTTTCTTTCTGGAGGTTTGGGTATTTATAGGAATTTTTGGCGTCGGTATCACGTTAGGTGGGTCTCCGGTCTGTCCACGAGGCAGGGGGCACGCCCAGGGTGGGTGGGCACGCCCCCCACCCTCGTGGGCAGCCCGGGACTCTTCTGGCCCAATTCTTTCACTACAGGGGCTTCTTTTGGTCCATAAAAAATCATCAAAAAGTGGCACGTCAATTCGACTCCGTTTGGTATTCCTATTCTATAAAACTCAAAAACAAGGACAAACCGGAAACTGGCACTGGGCCCTAGGTTAATAGGTAGTCCCAAAAATCATATAAAATAGCATATAAAACATCCTAGATGGATAATATAATAGCATGAATACTTCATAAATTATAGATACGTTGGAGACGTATCGGCATCCCCCACCACCAATAAGCATCAATCCATGGCTTGCTCGAAACAACGAGTGCCTCCAACTAACAATAGCCGTGGGGGAGTTTTGTTTAATTATTTTGATTTGCTTTGATCTTTTTGATCATGGGACTGGGCATCCCGGTTACCGGCCATTTTCTCGTGAATGAGGAGCGCAGTCCACTCCTCTTGAGAATAACCCACCTAGCATGGAAGATACAGACAACCCTAGTTGAAACATGAGCTGCTCGAGCATACAAAACGGAATTTCATTTGATAGTCTGGAGTTTGGCACATACAAATTTACTTGGAACGGCAGGTAGATACCGCATATAGGAAGGTATGGTGGACTCATATGAATAACTTTGGGGTTTATGGAATTTGGATGCACAAGCAGTATTCCCGCTTAGTATAGGTGAAGGCTAGCAAAAGACTGGGAAGCGACCAACTGAGAGAGCGACAACAGTCATTAACATGCATTAAAATTAATTTACACTGAGTACAAGCATGAGTAGGATATAATCCACCATGAACATAAATATTGAAGGCTATATTGATTTGTTTCAACTACATGCGTGAACATGTGCCAAGTCGAGTCACTCAATTCATTCAAAGGAGGATACCATCACATCATACCACATCATAATCATTTTAATAGCATGTTGGCACGCAAGGTAAACCATTATAACTCATAGCTAATTAAGCATGGCACAAGCAACTATAATCTCTAAATGTCATTGCAAATATGTTTGCTTCATAATAGGCTGAATCGGGAACGATGAACTCATCATATTTACAAAAACAAGAGAGGTCGAGTTCATACCAGCTTTTCTCATCTCAGTCAGTCCATCATATATCGTCATTATTGCCTTTCACTTGCACGATCGAACGGTGTGTATAATAATAATAGTGCATGTGCATTGGACTAAGCTGGAATCTGCAAGCATTCAATTCAAGAGAGAAGATAAAGTAATATGGGCTCTAAGTTAAATCAACAATCATGCATATGAGAGACACTAAACATTTTCAATATGGTCTTCTACTCTCGACCCCCAAAGGAAAGAAAAGATAAAACTATTTACACGGGAAAGCTCCCAACAAGTAAAAGAAGAACAAGAAATCTTTTTGGGTTTTCATTCTAATTACTACTACAGGCATGGAAAGTAAACTAACTATTTTTTTGGTTTTTCTTAAGATTTATCAAACACACAAGAAGAAAGCTAGAAAAAGAAAATAAACTAGCATGGATAATACAATGAAAGAGTATGAGCACCGAGAACTAGAGTAGTGTGTGAACATGAATGTAAAGTCGGTGAGAAATACGTACTCCCCCAAGTTTAGGCTTTTGGCCTAAGTTGGTCTAATGCCAAGGACCGCGGCTACTCTCCCCGGTGTACTGAGGAGTGTCATCAGGTTACCGCTGGCTAGCGATCTCCTTCGGATCCCACTGATAAGATGATGGACGATAAGGGTCTAGTGGAGGTTCCGGCTCAGGCTCTGGAGCGGATGCCTGTCCTCGATGAGCGTACACCGCTTCCGGCGAGACCATATAATTAACTACAGTCAAATCAAACAAGAGAGGCGCAGGCAGGGTAATAATCTCATTGGTATTCTTATTAAATCTCAAGTTATACAGGAGCATCTTATCATCATTGTGAACAATAAACTCATGTGCTACCATGCTCCTGTAATCTAAATGGTAAGGAGGCAATATTGTCTCCTCTTTCTCATAATGCCTAATAGGTATCTCAAAATGTTTAGCAAGGCGTGCAGCATAGATACCTCCAAAGATGGGGCTCTTTGTACGGATCAGGCTTAGCCGTTTAGCAATAACGTCATCCATACTAAAACTGTTATCACCAAACAAGACATGGAATAGAATAATAATATCAGGAACACTGAAGTTTCCACTATTTCCACAACCAATTAAGCATCGACTAGCAAATAAGGCAAAGTAGTGTAAAACGGGAAAGTGTATGCTAGTGATTCTCGCATCGGAACCCTTCTTAGGATCCCCTACGGTAATGGTGTTAACAAAGCCATCCACATCTTTACGATGTGGTTCATCTAACCTGCCCTCAAAGGGTATTCTACATACCGCGCAAAAATTACATAAAGACATTTCCTTGAATTCATCATATAAATAAAATGATACTGATGGAGCTGAATTCTTAGGATAATAATAAAAGTTTTGCACGAAAGTATTGGTGAGTAAGAGATACTGATCGGTCCGGACGTGGAGGAAGTCGGTGAGGTCTGCATTTTCAATCAAAGAATAAAAGTCTTCATAAATACCGGCTTCTCTCAAGAAATTATCACAAGGCCATTCACACGGCCGTACTTCCGCTACGCGAGGAAGATTATACTTGGCCTTTTCCTTCTCTTTAGCTTGTTTATCCTGGGAGCCTTGTCTAGAAGAGTCCCTCAAAAATCTCCTTATCATTTTTTGAAAATTTCTTAAATTTTTAGTAACTTCAAAATAAAAGTGAATAAAACTAAACAAGATTGGTAGCAACTACTCCTACAAGTGCCTAGAGCCTATATCATGCATTAGAATTACTTGGGACCTCATAAATTTGACATGCAAGCTCAAGAACAGGGTCACCTATGCAGCAAAAATTTGCAATGAATAAAGCACTAGAACAAAAACTAATTGGACTAATGGAGGAGTCACATACCAAGCAACAATCTCCCAAAGCAGTTTTGTTAATGGAGCTTTGAGCAAGCAGATTGAAAATCGCAGCAGAGCTAGAACTCGTGCTTGAGCTGGATGGGGATTTTTTTGGGGAGGAAGATGGAGTGTGTGGGTGCAGGAATAAGTGTAGGGGGGCCACCATGGGCCCACGAGACAGGGGGCGCGCCCAAGGGGTGTGGGCACGCCCTCCACCCTCCTGGCCAGGTGCTTGCCCCCCTGCAGTGTCTTCAGTGCCTAAAATCCTCAAATATTCCATAAAAAATCATACTAAATTTGCAGGGCATTTGGAGCACTTTTATTTTCGGGATATTTTTTATTGCACGGATAATTCAGAAAATGGACAAATAATACTATTTTTGCTTTATTTAATCTAAATAACAGAAAGTAAAAAGAGGGTACAGAAGGTTGTGCCTTCTAGTTTCATCCATCTCGTGATCATCAAAATGAATCCACTAAGAAGTTTGATCAAGTCTTGTTAACAAACTCATTCCGAATAACACGGAACCGGAGAAATTTCGAATAACACTAGGTTACCTCAACGGGGATATGAACATCCCCAACAATAAGAATATCATACTTTTTCTTGACAGTAGGAAGAGGAAATTCAAAACCTCCAATAATGATAGTCGGACTTTTTCCAATAGAATTGATGATATGAACTTGAGGTTGTTTCCTCAGAAAGTGTACCGTATGCTCATTACCATTAACATGAAAAGTGACATTGCCTTTGATGCAATCAATAATAGCCACTGCAGTATTTAAGAAGGGTCTACCAAGGATAATCGACATACTATCGTCAACAAAGTTCGTTAAGATAGTGACATTTGCAACCACAACATGCACATCCTCACAACTACGGACAGGTATGGCAGATGATTTATCAGCCATTTGCAAAGATATTTCAGTAGGTGTCAACTTATTCAATTCAAGTCTACGATATAAAGAGAGAGGCATAACACTTAACACAGGCTCCAAGATCACATAAAGCAGTTTTAACATAGTTTCTTTTAATGGAGCATGGTATAGTCGGTACTCCTGGATCTCCAAGTTTCTTTAGTATTCCACCCTTAAAAGTATATTTAGCAAGCATGGTGGAAATTTCAGCTTCCGGTATCTTTCTTTTATTTGTAATGATATCCTTCATGTACTTAGCATAAGGATTTAATTTAAGCATATCAGTTAAGCGCATACGTAATAACATAGGTCTAATCATTTCAGCAAAGCGCTCAAAATCCTCATCATCCTTTGTCTCGGATGGTTTAGGAGGAAAGGGCATGGGTTTCTGAACCCATGGTTCTCTTTCTTTACCATGCTTCCTAGCAACAAAATCTCTCTTATCATAACGTTGATTCTTTGATTGTGGGTTGTCAAGATCAACAACAGGTTCAATCTCTACATCATTATTTTTGCTAGGTTGAGCATCAACATGAACATTATCATTAACATTATCATTAGGTTCATGTTCATCACCTTATTGTGTTTCAGCATCAGAAATAGAAATATCATTGGGATTCTCAGGTGTGTCTACAATGGGTTCACTAGAAGCATGCAAAGTCCTATCATTTTTCTTTTTCTTCTTTTTAGAAGAACTAGATGCCTCTAAATTATTTCTCTGAGAATCTTGCTCGATTCTCTTAGGGTGGCCTTCAGGATACAAAGGTTCCTGAGTCATTCTACCAGTTCTAGTAGCCACTCTAATAGCAAAGTCATGTTTATTATTTAGTTCATCGAGCAAATCACTTTGAGCCTTAAGTACTTGCTCAGCTTGAGTGGTAACCATAGAAGCATATTTGCTAATGAGTTTAAGTTCACCTTTAACTCTAGCCATATAATCACTCAAGCGTCCTATCTCGAAAGCATTATTCTTTAATTATCTACCAACATAAGCATTAAAACTTTCTTGTCTAGCAATAAAGTCATCAAATTCATCTAAGCATGGGCTATGAAATTTAGTAGAAGGAATTTCAACTTTATCATATCTATAGAGAGAATTTACCTTTACTACCTGTGTCGGGTTATCAGGACATTGTGGTTCTTCAACAGGCGGTATATTAAGACCATGTATTTCTTCAATAGGAGGTAAATTCTTAACATCTTCAACTTTAATACCTTTTTCTTTCATTGATTTCTTTGCCTCTTGCATATCTTCAGGACTGAGAATTAGAACACCTCTCTTCTTCGGAGTTGGTTTAGGAATAGGCTCAGGAGTTGGCTCAATTGGCTCAGGAATTGCCTCGGGAATTGGCTCAGGAAGAGTCCAATTATTTTCATTAGTTAACATATTATTCAATAGTAATTCAGCTTGGTCGACTATTCTTTCCCTGAAAACACAACCAGTACAACTATCCAAGTAGTCCTTGGAAGCATCGGTTAGTCCATTATAAAAGATATCAAGTATTTCATTTTTCTTTAGAGGATGATTAGGCAAAGCATTAAGTAACCGGAGAAGCCTCCCCCAAGCTTGTGGGAGACTCTCTTCTTTGATTTGCACAAAATTATATATTTCCCGCAAGGCAGCTTGTTTCTTATGAGGAGGGAAATATTTAGCAGAGAAGTAATAAATCATATCCTGGGGACTATGCACACAACCAGGATCAAGAGAATTAAACCAAGTCTTAGCATCACCCTTTAATGAGAACGGAAATATCTTAAGGATATAATAATAGCGAGACTTCTCATCATTAGTAAACAGGGTAGCTATATCATTTAACTTGGTAAGATGTGCCACAACAGTTTCAGATTCATAGCCATAAAAAGGATCAGATTCTACCAAAGTCATTATCTCAGGATCAACAGAGAATTCGTAATCCTTATCAGTAACACAGATAGGTGAAGTAGCAAAAGCGGGGTCAGGTTTCATTCTAGCATTAAGAGATTGTTGCTTCCATTTAGCTAATAACTTCTTAAGATCATATCTATCTTTGCAAGCAAAAATAGCTCTAGCAGCTTCTTCATCCATAACATAACCCTCAGGAACAACAGGTAATTCATAATCAGGTAGAGAACTTTCATCCTCACTATCATCAATAATATCATCATTAATAGTTTCATTCTCTCTAACCCTAGCAAGTTGTTCATCAAGAAATTCACCTAATGGCAAAGTAGTATCACGCACAGAAGTAGTTTCATCATAAGTATCATGCATAGCAGAAGCGGCATCATCATTAACATGCGACATATCAGAATTCAAAGCAGTAGCAGGTTTAGGTGTCGCAAGCTTACTCAAGACAGAAGGAGAATCTAGTGCAGAGCTAGATGGCAGTTCCTTACCTCCCCTCGTAGTTGAGGGAAAAATCTTGGTTCTTTCGTCTTTCAAGTTCCTCATAGTGATCAACAGATACAAATCCCAAGTGACTCAAAGAATAGAGATATGCTCACCGGCAACGGCACCAGAAATTAGTCTTGATAACCCACAAGTGTAGGGGATCGCAACAGGTTTCGAGGGTAGAGTATTCAACCCAAATTTATTGATTCGACACAATGGGAGCCAAAGAATATTCTTAAGTATTAGAAGTTGAGTTGTCAATTCAACCACACCTGGATAACTTAGTATCTGCAGCAAAGTGTTTAGTAGCAAGTAGTATGATAGAAACGGAAACAGTGGCAAAAGTAAAGATAGCAGTTTTGTAGTAATTGTGACAGTAGCAACGGAAAAGTAAATAAGCGAAGCACAATATGTGAAAAGCTCGTAGGCATTGGATCAGTGATGGATAATTATGTCGGATGCGATTCCTCATGTAATAGCTATAACATAGGGTGACACAGAACTAGCTCCAGTTCATCAATGTAATGTAGGCATGTATTCCGAATATAGTCATACGTGCTTATGGAAAAGAACTTGCATGACATCTTTTGTCCTACCCTCCCGTGGCAGCGAGGTCCTAGTGGAAACTAAGGGATATTAAGGCCTCCTTTTAATAGAGAACCGGACCAAAGCATTAACACATAATGAATACATGAACTCCTCAAACTACGGTCATCACCGAGAAGTATCCCGATTATTGTCACTTCGGGGTTGTCGGATCATAACACATAATAGGTGACTATCGACTTGCAAGATAGGATCAAGAACTCACATATATTCATGAAAACATAATAGGTTCAGATCTGAAATCATGGCACTCGGGCCCTAGTGACAAGCATTAAGCATAGCAAAGTCATAGCAACATCAATCTCAGAACATAGTGGATACTAGGGATCAAACCCTAACAAAACTAACTTGATTACATGGTAAATCTCATCCAACCCATCACCGTCCAGCAAGCCTATGATGGAATTACTCACGCACGACGGTGAGCATCATGAAATTGGTGATGGAGGATGGTTGATGATGACGACGGCGACGAATCCCCCTCTCCGGAGCCCCGAACGGACTCCAGATCAGCTCTCCGAGAGAGATTAGGGCTTGGCAGCGGCTCCATATCGTAAAACGCGATGAAACTTTCTCTCTGATTTTTTTCTCCGTGAAACGGAATATATAGAGTTGGAGTTGAGGTCGGTGGAGCATCAGGGGGCCCACGAGACAGGGGCGCGCCCAGGGGGAGGGCGCGCCCCCCACCCTCGTGGATAGGGTGTGGGCCCCCTGGCCTTGATTCTTTCGCTAGTATTTTTTATATTTTCCAAAAGTTATCTCCGTGGATTTTCAGGTCATTCCGAGAACTTTTGTTTTCTGCACAATAAACAACACCATGGCAATTCTGCTGAAAACAGTGTCAGTCCGGGTTAGTTTCATTCAAATCATGCAAGTTAGGGTCCAAAACAAGGGCAAAAGTGTTTGGAAAAGTAGATACGTTGGAGACATATCAAGGTTCTACTTGGCACAAACACTAATTAAAACATAAAACCACATCTAAATAGAGGCTAGATGAATTATTTATTACTAAACAGTAGCAAAAAGCAAAGTAAAAAAATAAAATTGGGTTGCCTCCCAACAAGCGCTAACGTTTAACGCCCCTAGCTAGGCATGATGATTTCAATGATGCTCACATAAAAGGTACTAATTGAAACATAACGGGAGCATCATGAAGCATATGACTAGCACATTTAAGCCTAACCCACTTACTATGCATAGGGATTTTGTGAGCAAACAATTTATGGGAACAATAATCAACTAGCATAGGAAGGCTAAACAAGCATAACTTCAAATTTTTAAGCACATAGAGAGGAAACTTGCTATTATTGCAATATGTAGAAGCATATGATCCTCTCTCATAATAATTTTCAGTAGCATCATGAATGAATTCAACAATATAACCAGCACCTAAAACATTCTTTTCATGATCTACTTGCATAGAAAATTTATTACTCTCCACATAAGAAAATTTCTTCTTATTCGGAATAGTGGGAGTATCATAAGAGACTCGAATACTATAAATTGTTTCCACATTAAAAGAGTAATGTTCAGAAAAAGGGTAATCATAATCATGACAAGTTTTATAAATATAATCATTACTACTTTTTATAGCATAAGTGTCAACACAATAGTCATCATAAATAGGAGGCATGCTATCATCATAATAAATTTGCTCATCAAAACTTGGGAGGCTAAAAATAGCATCTTCATTAAACATAGCATCCCAAGCTTGGGACAAACATTAATTGCAGCAAATAAATTCTCAAACATGTCATAATCATCACATAGCATCCCCAAGCTTTGGCCTTTTCATATCATAAGCATAATCACTCTCATCATTAATAGTATGGATAGCACCAATAATATAGCAATAATCATCATCACAATGAGTAATAGGAGCAACATCATTTGAGAGGGATACTTTTCGACCTTTGCTTCTCCATCTTTTCTTTTTCTTCTTCACATCATGTGTGGGTTTAACCCTCTTTTTTGAGCTCCTTATTAATGAGATTGGTTGAATAGAAAGCTCCTCCTCGTTACCTGATTCATCATAAGAAATAATAGGAGGATATTGGGAGGTCTCTTCCCTTTCATTAGTATTCTCTTCGTCTTCTATTTGTTTTCTTTTCTTTATGTAACTGGCAATATAAGGAATTTCAATGCAATTTACCGCACTTGCATAAAAATTTCTTCTAGATCAAATCAAGAACTTTATCAAGGACAAATTCTGGCATATCCTTAGTTATACGTTTCATTTCTTCATAACCCAAAAGAAAACTAAGTTCATTATGATGTGCAAGGGAAATCAAGTCATCACAATTTTTGGACACGATACAACCATGAAACAATTTGCATTGGATATTTAAATGACCACGTACATTGCAAAGTTCACAAGGATGGCAAAGAAATTTTAAATTTTCAGCACAAACTTTTAGCCTCTCTTGCAACCAGTTAGTTTCTAAATACTTATGCCTCTTGCAAAATCTATCTTCCCTATTTGGTGTGTACTTGCAAACTCTATGCACTCCACAAAAGTTGACATGCTTATAAGAGACATTTTCATCATGATTAGTGCAATCATCATTAGTACTATCGATATTCAAAGATTTCATACTAACAACATTGCAATCATGCTCATCATTCAAAGAGTTAGTGCCAAACATTCTAATGCATTCTTCTTCTAACACTTTGGCACAATTATCGAAATCCTTATTTTCATGAAAGATATTTAAAAGATGAAGCATATGAGGCACCCCCAATTCCATTTTTTTGTAGTTTTCTTTTACATACTAAACTAGTGATAAAACAAGAAACAAAAAGATTCAATTGCAAGATCTAAAGATATACCTTCAAGCACTCACCTCCCCGGCAACGAGCCAGAAAAGAGCTTGATGTCTACTACACAGCCTTCTTCTTGTAGACGTTGTTGGGCCTCCAAGTGCAGAGGTTTCTAGGACAGTAGCAAATTTTCCTCAAGTGGATGACCTAAAGTTTATCAATCCGTGGGAGGCATAGGATGAAGCTGGTCTCTCACAAACAACCCTGCAACCAAATAACAAAGAGTCTATTGTGTCCCCAACACACCCAATACAATGGAAAATTGTATAGGTGCACTAGTTCGGCGAAGAGATGGTGATACAAGTGCAATATGGATGGTAGATATAGGTTTTTGTAATCTGAAAATATAAAAACAGCAAGGTAACTAATTATAAAAGTGAGCACAAACGGTATTGCAATGCGTTGAAACAAGGCCTAGGGTTCATACTTTCACTAGTGCAAGTTCTCTCAACAATAATAACATAATTGGATCATATAACTATACCTCAACATGCAACAAAGAGTCACTCCAAAGTCACTAATAGCGGAGAACAAACGAAGAGATTATTGTAGGGTACAAAACCACCTCAAAGTTATCCTTTCTGATCGATCTATTCAAGAGTCTGTAGTAAAATACCACAAAGCTATTCTTTCTGTTCGATCTATCATAGAGTTCGTACTAGAATAACACCTTAAGACACAAATCAACCAAAACCCTAATGTCACCTAGATACTCCAATGTCACCTCAAGTATCCGTGGGCATGCTTATACGATATGCATCACACAATCTCAGATTCATCTATTCAACCAACATAAAGTACTTCAAAGAGTGCCCCAAAGTTTCTACCGAAGAGTCAAGACGAAAAAGTGTGCCAACCCCTATGCATAAGTTCACAAGGTCACTGAACCCACAAGTTGATCACCAAAACGTACATCAAGTAGATCACGTGAATATCCCATTGTCACCATAGATAAGCACATGCAAGACATACATCAAGTGTTCTCAAATCCTTAAAGACTCAATCCAATAAGATAACTTCAAAGGGGAAACTCAATCCATTACAAGAGAGTAGAGGGTGAGAAACATCATAAGATCCAACTATAATAGCAAAGCTCGCGATACATTAAGATCGTGCCAAATCAAGAACACGAGAGAGAGAGAGAGAGATCAAACACATAGCTACTGGTACATACCCTCAGCCCCGAGGGTGAACTACTCCCTCCTCGTCATGGAGAGCGCCGGGATGATTAAGATGGCCACCAGTGATGGATCCCCTCTCTGACAGGATGCCGGAACGGGATCCCGAGAGGTTTTTGGTGCCTACAGAGGCTTGCGGCGGCGGAACTCCCGATCTAGGTTTCTTTCTAGAGGTTTGGGTATTTATAGGAATTTTTGGCATCGGTTTCACGTCAGGGGGGGTCTCCGGGCTGTCCATGAGGCAGGGGGCATGCCGGGGGTGGGCGCCCCCACCCTCGTGGGCAGCCCGGGACTCTTCTGTCCCAACTGTTTCCTCAGGGCTTCTTTTGGTTCATAAAAATCATCAAAATTGGCACGCAATTCGACTGCTTGGTATTCCTTTTCAGAAAACTCAAAAACAAGGAGAAAATGCAGTCGCACTGGGCTCTAGGTTAATAGGTTAGTCCCAAAAATCATATAAAATAGCTTATAAATGCATATAAAACATCCTAGAGGGATAATATAATAGCATGAATACTTCATAAATTATAGATAGGTTGGAGACGTATCACTGAGTTGAGCGCAGATCGCAGTCCAGCGATCAGCGACAAATTGCGCAAACCCCTCGGATTCGAACCACGCCGTTTCAAAGTAGAATCTAGAGCTACGTCTGACAAAATCCTCCCCTGAGGAGAAGATCATCGGAACATGATCGGATCCAATACGCATTTCGGCTACTAGCGTGCACAGGGGAAAAAGCACCTCCCACTCGGGAGTAAAGAAAACCCGGTCTAGCACGCTCCTGACCGGCTGTAACTGTTTGTTCGTCCAAGTGTATCTAGCTCCGGTCCTCACAGGCTCACGCAACGCCGATGCAATGGCACTATTGAACATGGACACCCGAGTCCAGTCAATGTTGGCATTGTACTTGTCCGCCCCCTAGCGGGTAAGATTAAAATCGCCACCCACCAACAGTGGGAAGTTGCAAGCTCTTGGGGCCCCGACCAAGTTGGTAAGCTCAAGTAAGAAATCCGCCGAACGGGAGTGGTCCACAGGTCCATACACGCAAACTACTACCCACGATAAACCAAAGGCACGATGTTTAGTTGTAGCCGCAAGCGAAAATACACCCACATCCCAATGCAATACATCACATACATCACGATTACAACCCACAAGAATGCCGCCCAAGTGGCCCCCTCGAAGGCACCCAATTCCAGATGAAATGTTGCAAGGGACCAAAAGCAAGTAGATCGCGGTATGAGAAATCTGTTTTAATTGTTTCCTGGAGAGCTACAACATCGATCTGCTCCTTGGCCATATATTCCTTGAGTTGGGTGTGACGCCCTCCGTGGCCTCAACCACGGATGTTCCAAAACATGTATCGCATCTAGATAATCTGATTACGCAGGCGCACCCCCTAGAGGCCACCGCTTTTGCCACACGCTTCCGTGACGGAATCCAGCTGGAAGAAGGTAGATCAGAGGCCTCCCTGTCCTCTGTCCCCTCAGCAGGTCCCTCCACGTCACCAGCCCCTACTGGTATGATGGCTAGTTGATTCGAAACAGCATCACGGGCAGCCACAGCCGCGAGCATGGCTTGCGCTTCTTCCTGTGCATGAACCAACAATATGATATCTCCATACAGAGCACTAATCGTAACCCCCATATCATCTAAGATGCTGGCAAGATGTTCATCCAAATAAGCATCCGAAATACGATAGGAGGGTAAGGGATTACTTGACGATTCCAGATTCTTGTGCGAGCCGAAGCTTGGCACTCTCCAGGGAGGACAGCTCACCCACCTTGGCCTTGGCCCTGGCGCTGGGCGCCCGCTGCGCCATCAGAGTTTCCTTGGAGCGCCTGTCCTTGCTTCCCACCTTGACCGGTCCCAATACCGCCCCCAACTCGCCCCCAAGAGTCACCGCCACCACCGCCTCAAACGAAACTTGCTTGCTAGCCGGCTTCCTGCCAGTCGTCTTCTTGGCCTGGCGACCCGCGCTGTTGGAACCACGATTGGTTGCTGGAGTCAAGTCACAGTCCACCACACACCCTGTGTCCGTCCCAGGCGCCACCACCAAGGCAGACGACACGTTAGCAGCAGGAGTGGCCCCGACCAACTCGAGCGACCTAGCTTTCACCATGAGCTGGGTCGGCAAGTTAGATCCATACTCATCAAAGACAACGCGAGGGAGCGGGCCAACGGAGGAATGCTCACTGCTGTGTCCTGGGTAGCCACCCTGATACGTCTCCAACATATCTATCATTTTTTATTGTTCCATGCTATTATATTACCCCTTTTGGATGTTTATGGGCTTTATTTTACACATTTATATAATTTTTGGGACTAACCTACTAACCGGAGGCCCAGCCTGTATTGCTGTTTTTTTTGCCTATTTCGGTATTTCAAGAAAAGGAATATCAAACGGAGTCCAAACGGAATGAAACCTTCGGGAGCGTGATTTTTGGAACGAACATGATCCAGAGGACTTGGAGTGCAAGTCAAGAAGCAGCCGAGGCAGACACGAGAGGGTAGGGCGCCCCCTACAGCGCGTGCCCCCTGTCTCGTGGGCCCCTCGGGCGACCACCTACGTACTTCTTCATCCTATATAAGCCTACGTACCCCGAAAACATCCAGAGAGCCAACGAAACACCACTTCCACCGTCGTAACCTTCTGTATCCGCGAGATCCCATCTTGGAGCCTTCGTCAGCGCTCTGCCGGAGGGGGAATCGACTACGGAGGGCTTCTACATCAACACCATAGCCCCTCCGATGAGTTGTGAGTAGTTTACCACAGACCTTCGGGTCCATAGTTATTAGCTAGATGGCTTCTTCTCTCTTTTTGGATCTCAATGCAATGTTCTCCCCTCTCTTGTGGAGATCTATTCGATGTAAACTCTTTTTGTGGTGTGTTTGTCGAGATCCGATGAATTGTGGGTTTATGATCAAGTTTATCTATGAGAAATATTTGAATCTCCTCTGAATTGTTTTATGTATGATTGAGTTATCTTTGCAAGTCTCTTTGAATTATCAGTTTGGTTTGGCCTACTAGATTGATCTTTCTTGCCATGGGAGAAGTGCTTAGCTTTGGGTTCAATCTTGCGTGTCCTTACCCAAAGGATGATGGGGTTGCAAGGCACATATTGTATTGTTGCCATCGAGGATAAAAAGATGGGGTTTATATCATATTGCATGAGTTTATCCATCTACATCATGTCATCTTTCTTAAGGCGTTACTCTGTTCTTATGAACTTAATACTCTAGATGCAGGCAGGAGTCGGTCGATGTGTGGAGTAATAGTAGTAGATGCAGGCAGGAGTCGGTCTACTTTTCACGGAGGTGATGCCTATATACATGATCATGCCTAGATAATCTCATAATTATTCGCTTTTCTATCAATTGCTCGACAGTAATTTGTTCACCCACCGTAATACTTATGCTATCTTGAGAGAAGCCTCTAGTGAAACTTATGGCCCCCGGGTCTATCTCTTATCATATTTGCTTCCAATCTACTTTTATTTGCATCTTTACTTTTTTGCATCTATATTATAAAATACCAAAAATTATTTATCTTATCATACTATCTCTATTATATCTCACTTTCGCAAGTGGCCATGAAGGGATTGACAACCCCTTTATTGCGTTGGTTGCGAGTTCTTTGTTTGTTTGTGTAGGTGCGTGGGACTTTTGAGGAGCCTGCTACTAGATTGATACCTTGGTTCTCAAAACCGAGGAAATACTTACGCTACTTTGTTGCATCACCCTTTCCTCTTCAAGGAAAACCAACGCAAGCTCAAGACGTAGCAAGAAGGATTCGCGCCGCTGTCGGGAGGTCTTCGCCAAGTCAAGACATACCAAGTAGCCATCACAAACTCATCTCCCTCGCATTTACATAATTTGCCATTTGCCTCTCGCTTTCCTCTCCCCACTTCACGCTTGCCGCTTTATTCGCCTCTTCCGCTCGCCTCTTTCGTTTGCTTGTGTTGCCATGTGCCTTCTATGTGCTTGCATCTTTGCTTGCTAAAAAACTATTGATATGGATCCACTTAAAGTGTTCTACTTGGATCATCTTCGATCCTTATGCGCTCGTGCTAAAACCCCAACTAGCCTAGTTGATGGGAAATCTTTAGATGAGCATGCTCATTTTGTGCGTCATCATTTGTCTGAAAAGGGGAAGCTCTTATGGTATCATATAAATAGTTTGCTATGCTATGCTTGAAATCTTTGTGAAATTTGTGATTTTACTTATTGCTCTAAGAACCCTAAAAAACACCTTCCCTACCTGTTGGGGATATTACCACCATGTGTAAACCGGCCAGCTTGGGCCGGATTAACTCCATTAGTGGTATAAGCAGAGAAAGGCCCAAGGCCTATAGTCGGTTTAAAACTTGTCGCCGTAAACCGGCTTGATGTATAACTTGTATTGTAAGTTAGGAATAGAGAGATACCAACCGGGATACAGTATGAACCGTTGGGACTCTATGAACCGACGGGCGCCACTGTGTATATAAGGGGCGACCGGCGACGGTTCAAGACAGACAACCATAACTCGAGCCTAGGCGAAGCTTGTTTGCTCCTAGCCATCGAGACTACATCAATTCCATCACAACTAGACGTAGGCTTTTACCTTCATCGAAGGGGCCGAACTAGTATAAAACCCTTGTGTCTTTGTGTCCGCTTTAACCCCTACAAGTAAACCCGTAGCGATGGCTCCACGACTAAGTCCTTACGCTAGGACATCTGCCGTGACAAATCCATCGGCGCTTGGCGCCACCGTGGGGCTATCGCATGATGGTTTGACGATCTTGGAGGGCAAGCTCAAAGGACTCAAAGGCTACGTCGTGGGCCGGATGACCAAGAGTCGTCACGGCCAGATCTACATCGACGACGCCGGATGGGGTCCCGAGGCCGATTCAATCGAGTATGGATACCGGGTCCCCTTCGGCGGCATACACGTTTTCATCGGCAAGATCAGGGAGCCTGGGCCTGAGCCGGACATCTGCACCGACCTCATCGAGACGGCTCAGCGTGCGCGACCTGCCCAAAGTTAAACCGCCGTGAAGCATGTCTTCATTGGATTCACCCATGGAGGAGAGTACGACGCCGTTCGTAACACGGAGCGAGACCGCTGCTTATTCCGGCGATGAATCTTCAACAGAGAGACCGAGTCATTGTACCACCGGGCGATATGATCGAGCTGTTCCGACGGTGACACTATTCCGGACCCCCAAGCCGCTTAAACCGGTCGGAGTATTCATGGCGATCTGACGCAGCAGCGAACCTCTCTTCAATCGCAGCAGCGATGCTTTCCGGTTCAGCAGCGGCAAGCAGGGGCAGAGGCCCGGCGCCGCCGGTTCAAGTTCTGTCGATCTGTTTGATGCACTAGCAGCGCTTATGGCGGAGGACAACCCAGCGGATCAGGAGGCTCATAATGCAGAAATTGCAAAGGTGAAAGAGCAGATCACGCAAGCCAAAGCGGATCTAGCGTCAGAGAAGGAGCGTATGGCCGCAGAACGGGTCGCTTTAGACACACAAGCTTACAAACTCATGCTTGACCAGAGTGCGTCGCAGGAAGTGTTGAAGCGGAAGTATAGATTGCGCCTACCATCAGGATTTGATCCTAGAAATCTCTTTCAGACCCCGGGAGCCGGACCCAGTAACCCGCCCCAGCACAGGGAGGTAAACCGGACAGAGGCACCAGGAGCAGGTGCGACGGTCCAACCGCGCCTGATGGAGCCTCCGCAGCAGAACTTGGTGGTTCCTCCGCCGGTACAGACACCCCCAGGTCATTATTATAATCCTATGGACAACCTTGTTGCAGCCGCTGCACGATTGGAGGCAATCCCAACAAGGAGATTCCCACAAGCGCTTGAGACACGCCGGGTTAAGGAGCTTCTCCGGACTGCACTGATCCAGCAGGAAGCGTATTCATACAGCCGTGATCGAATTCACTCTACGCCCCATCCAATCCGGAGCTACAGCAGGCGTATGGATGAACCGGCCATATCAAGCAACGCGCGGGACCGTGAAGCGGCCCGAGGCAATCACCAGATGGGCGGCATTCGTGATGCTCAGGAGGTAGTAGATCGGGCCCGGGCACGCAGGGAGGCCGAGTTAGCAGCACAGGAGGATGCAGGTCAACACACACCGGTTCGCCCTATCACCTTTGCCGGACCAGGAGTCGCATCCGCTTTAGGGGTGCCCTGTTTAATCCCCGCTTTACGCAATGTGCGTCTGCCTAAGGATTTTAAGGGCCCGCGCAAGGTGCCGAATTACACCGCAGATCTGTCCCCTGAAGCGTGGGTTGAAAGTTATGAGATGGCCATGGAGATGCTAGATGTGGATGAGACCGCATGTGCAAAGTACTTCACCATGATGCTGGAGGGCACAGCCCGTACTTGGTTGAAGAGCTTACCGCCCAATTCTATCAGTCCATGGGCCCAGTTACGGGCCCGGTTTATCCAGAACTTCAAGGATACGTGTAAGCAGCCCAAGCCCATAGTAGACCTGCGGCTTGCGCCCGTGAAGAAGGGAGTCAACACCCGTTGGGTACGCCGTGTGTCGAGATCTTGCACTCTTCTCGACCGGATCAACGCCGACTCGGCGATCTTAACATTAGAAGGCAATCGCGGTTTGAGCCTTTGAAATTAAAATTGGGACGATGAAGCGGTTCTCAAGAATGATATGGGAACCCTCATGGCGCTTTGGTAAAGTATGCCGATTCGGACAGTACCAAGGATCCCGGTGATGATGATGAAGCGAGGAAGGGAAAGAAGAACGGCAACTCCAAGGCAGCAAGACAAATCGGCGGTCATGGAACGGGGGGCAAGCGCAAGGCTGATGGCAACCCGGATTTCGTAGCCAACACTAATGCACAGATGAGGCCGCGCGCAAAGGCAAGGCGAATCGGGTCCAAATCCTAATACAAGCCGCTTTGAATTACTTGTTGAATCAACCTTGCCCCAAGCACGGACGAAGGAGTCCCCATCGAACCATCTCTCGAAAGATCATTATATTATGCGGGAGTTCAAAACTCCAATGATTTCGGTATGACCAGGGTCGTGGCGGTTCAGATCCGGTTTCCATGGGCCAGTCAGGATGGAGCTTCGTTCAGGCATAATCAAGGTAATCACAATAGTCGAATAATCGGGGTGGCTAAGAAGCGGCGGCAATGGCAAAGAATCGGGCTATCGAGCCAACCAAAGCAGTTGAATAGTGGGCGATCATGTTTTCACAACCAGTTTGGACAAGCGGGATCGGAAGCTTCACAAACGGGCAAGAACTCGTTGAACCGCCTTACCGCGTATTTACGCTGGTCGAGCAGCCTATCGTATGGAGCGAGAGGACCATCCCCGGGTTGATAATCCGGTCACCGGCATTGGTGGTAGACCCTCGTGGGGGCTATAAGTTCACTAAGGTGCTTATGGATGGAGGAAGCAGTATTAATATATTATACTATGAAACTTTCCGTCGCATGGGTCTCACAGACAAGGATCTCAGACCGTCCAATACGGTGTTCCATGGTGTAGTACCAGGAAAATCTGCTTATCCTGTTGGTAAGATAGCCCTGGATGTGGCTTTTGGGGACGAGCACGATTCCCGGTCTGAAAAGCTAACCTTTGAAGTGGTGAAAATCCGGAGTCCATATCATGCCTTGTTTGGGCGGCCGGCTTATGCTAAGTTCATGGCACGACCTTGTTATATCTACTTACAGCTAAAAATGTCGGGTTACAAAGGAACGATAACGGTGCATGGAAGCCGTCGGGTTGCTTTGGAATGTGAGGAAGGCGATGCAGCTTATGCAGAGGCGGTCTGTGCCACGGAGGAGTTGAAGTTCTATAAGGACAATGTTGATCCGGCAGATATGACCCCTTTGAAGAAGCCCACTACAGAGCATGAATCGGATCTGAAGTTTAAATCGGCAATGAGACCAAGCTTGTTGACTTCGTGCGGCGATTCGTCCAAGCAGCTTCACTGTCGATGCCAACTGGATCCCAAATAGGAAAGCGCGCATCGAGTTCATCCGTGAGAACCGGATATCTTTGCATGGAAGCCATCGACATGCCGGTGTACCGAGGAACTCGCTGAGCACACACTTAATGTGGATCCTAAGTATAAACCGTGAAACAGTTCCTCCGCGGTTTAACGAAGAAAGGCGCAAAGCCATTGAGAGGAAGTAGCCAGCTTTTGGCGGCTGGTTTTATCATTGAGGTGTTTCATCCAGAGTGGCTTGCTAATCCGTGCTGGTCCTTAAGAAAAATTGCACTGGCGATGTGTGTGGACTACAGATCTTAACAAAGCTTGTCCAGCAGATCCTTTTGCCTCCCCGCATTGATCAGATTATTGATGCCACGGCAGATGTGGCGCTTAATATTTTTGGATGCGTACTCGGATATCATCGATAAAATGGCGTTAAGGACCAGGAGAAGACAGCATTTATAACTCCCTTTGGAGCCTTCATTATGTATCTATGCCTTTTGGGCTCAAAAGTGCCCGAGCTACTTATCGGCGGTGTGTGCAAATTGCCTACATACACAGATCGGCCGCAATGTACATGCTTATGTGGATGATATTGTGGTGAAATCAAGACAAAAGGAGACACTAGTGGAAGATTTGAAGGAAACCTTCGACAACTTGCGCATTTATAAGATGATGCTTAATCCGGCCAAGTGTGTGTTTGGTGTTCCGGCAGGCAAGTTATTGGGGTTTCTGGTGTCTCACAGAGGAATTGAGGCTAATCTGGAGAAAATTACAGCTATTACTTCCTTGGCTAAACCGAAGTGTATCAATGATGTTCAGCGTCTGGCGGGCCGAATCGCTGCGTTGAGTCGGTTTATCAGTCGCCTCGGAGAAAAAGCCATCCCCTTATACCAGATGCTGAGGAAGACAGATAATTTCGTTTGGAGTCCGGCTGCGGACGAAGCATTTGAGGATCTAAAGCGGCAATTGGCCAATCCGCCTGTTCTTGCGGCTCCGGTTGTCAAGGAACCGCTGTTGTTATATGTGGCAGCCAATGCTCGCGCAGTAAGCGTGGCCATCGTGGTAGAGCGCAAGGAGGCAGGCAAGGAATATCCGGTTCAACGGCCGGTTTATTATATCAGTGAGGTGCTTATTGAGTCCAAACAAAGATATCCACATTGGCAGAAGCTAGTCTATGGTGTTTTTATGGCCAGTCGGAAACTGAAGCAATATTTCCAAGGGCACCCTATCACAGTGGTTAGTTCAGCTCCTATGGTGTGATGGATGTCAGAAATTTTCCAGGCGTGCTCATGTACCGGCACAAGAATTGAGGATGATCCCAATAACGTGGCCATTTGCGACTTGGGGGCTGGATATGATTGGGCCCTTTAAACAATCCAAGGATAAGAAGACCCACCTGTTGGTGGCAGTGGACAAATTCACCAAGTGGGTTGAAGCGGAAACTGTCAGCAAGTGTGATGCAGCAACAATGTGCGCTTCATCAAAAGGTGATTTTCCGGTTTGGCTTTCCACAAGATCATTACCGATAATGGCACTAATCTATCCAAGGGGGCTATGAAAGAGTTCTGTGAACGCGAGCACATCCGGCTTGACGTGTCGTCGGTGGCGCATCCCCAGTCCAACGGGCAGGCAGAACGAGCCAATTAAGAGATCTTACGAGGCATCAAACCTCGGCTTATGGTTCCGTTACAGAGAACACCAGGGTGCTGGGTAGAAGAGCTACCATCGGTGCTATGGAGTATCAATACTACGCCAAACCGGTCCACTGGATATACGCCGTTCTTCATGGTCTACGGAGCGGAGGCAGTTCTCCCCAGCGATATCCGGCACGATTCGCCCCGTGTAGCGGCTTATGTTGAAGCGGACAATGAGATGGCACGGCAGGATGCTTTGGACTTATTGGATGAGGAGCGTGATATGGCAGCCGCTCGTTCAGCGATTTACCAGCAAGATCTTCGTCGTTATCACAGTCGCCGGGTTAAAACCAGAGCCTTTCAAGAAGGAGATTTGGTGCTTCGTCTCATCCAAGACCAGACAGATATGCACAAGTTATCCCCGCCTTGGGAAGGACCTTTTGTGGTCAGCAAGAATCTACATAACGGATCATACTATCTGATTGATATTCGAGAGCGTAAAGACTCACGTACATCAGAGGAGGAGACCAATAGGCCGTGGAATATAGCTCATCTTCGGCCTTACTACACTTGAGCCATCGGCTCAGTTTATGTACATAGCATGACAATGTATATATTATCTTCAATATAATAAAAACCGGAGCCTCAGCTAAAGTGGGGTCTCTGTCTTTCTTATCATGCGTGGTTACACGGAGTGTTTCTATTTTTAAAGCGGCCTCCGGTTTACCCCTTGACTTTTATATTTATCACTTGGGGGCTTGGTCGTGTCCGAACCAATGCAACACCTCTTGATAGGCGAAAGCCACCAGATCACTTGGGGACACGGTCACGTCTGAACCGGTCACGCCTCTTGGTCGGCCAATAGGGCCAGAGTCATTTGGGGGCTTGGTCGAACCCGAACCAATGTCATGCCACTTGGCCGGCGTACTCGCCAAGAGTCTTTTGGGGACCTGGCCGACTAGCACCATCGCTACGCCTTCGGGGGGCTTGGTTGCGTCTGACCATGGTAATGCCATCTGACCAGCTCCATGAAGCTTTTCTTTTTTAAAGAGTTATTGCCTTTGTTGCCATATTTTCACATACTTGGTATTTGATTTTTTGTTGATGTGTTTTTTAACCCGACAAATATTTTTATCCGGTTCAAGTGTCCAAACGGACAGGACACGGTTTGGTATTAGGCCGGAGTTTTATCTGCCCGGTTTACCTTCTTTCTGTTACTCGTCATTTGACTAACAAAGGGGCTTGTGCTGATTCAGCACGGTTTATATGGGAGTTATTATCTCCCCAGACGGTCATGGTTTTTAAGGCCTCCGCTTCAAGTTTGGCTACGCCAGCTGCATGCCCAGATACGGCAGGTATTTGTATCACATACTTATTGATTTTCGATATATATATATATATATATATATATATATATATATGAATACCATAAACCGGCTGGCGATATCACCGCCACCGAGGTTCAACTTTTCTGGTTGCAGGGATATATGAATCACGCCAAAGTACTTATGCACGAAGGCATATTCAAGCACCAAAGTTTTAACTAAAATTATTACAAGGCAACACAGGGCCCAAATGAGATCATTGTTTTTTGGGTAAACCGCCCACAACAGATGGTTGAACTGGCCACCGGTTTAAGCCTGCTCTTCATCCTCCGCCGCTTCAGCCTCTTCATCTCTACCCATTGGCTGGAAATCTGTTGGGGAACGTAGTAATTTCAAAAAATTTCCTACGCACACGCAAGATCATGGTGATGCATGGCAACGAGAGGGGAGAGTGTTGTCTACGCACTCTCGTAGACCCGGCGAAGCGATCACAACGTAGAGGAAGTAGTCGTCGTTCTCCTCGCGATCCGACCGATCCCGACGCCGTTACTCCGGCGCCCCGAGTTCTTGACACACGTACAGCTCGATGACGCCCCTCGTACTCGATCCAGCCGAGTGTCGAGGGAGAGTTCCACAAGACGACGTGGTGGACGATCTTGATGTTTCACGGCGCGGGCTTCGCCTAAGCTTCACGGTATGACCGAGGTGGAATATGGTGGAGGGGGCACCGACACGGCTAAGGAACGATCCGTAGATCAAACTTGTGTGTTCTAGGGTGCCCCCTGCCCTCAGATATAAAGGAGGGAGGGGGAGGTGCGGCCGCCCAAGGGAGGCGCTGCTGAGGAGTCCTACTCCCACCGAGTAGGACTCCCCCTTCCTAGTTGGAGTAGGATTGGGGAGGGGAAGAGAGAAGGGGGCGCCGCCTCTCCTTGTCCTATTCGGACTAGGGGGGGGCGCGCCACCCCTGGCCGGCCCTTCCTCTTCTCCTCGAGGCCCACTAAGGCCCATTTAGTTCCCGGGGGTTCCGTAACCTCCCTGACTCCGAAAATTCGATTTCACCGGAACCATTCCGACTCCAAATATAGGCTTCAATATATCAATCTTTATGTCTCGACCATTTCGAGACTCCTCGTCATGTCCGTGATCACATCCGGGACTCAACTTCTTCGGTACATCAAAATACATAAACTCATAATAACCGCCATCGAAACCTTAAGCGTGCGGACACTACGGTTCGAGAACAATGCGCACATGACCTAGAACTATTCTCGGTCAATAACCAACAGCGGACCTGGATGCCCATATTGGTTCCTACATATTCTACAAAGATCTTTATCGGTCGACCGCATAACAACATACGTTGTTCCCTTTGTCATCGGTATGTTACTTGCCCGAGATTCGATCGTCGGTATCTAATACCTAGTTCAATCTCGTTACCGCAAGTCTCTTTACTCGTTCCGTAATACATCATCTCACAACTAACTCATTAGTTGTAGTGCTTGCAAGGCTTCATGATGTGTATTACCGAGAGGGCCCAGAGATACCTCTCCAGACAATCGGAGTGACAAAACCTAATCTCAAATACGCCAACCCAACATCTGCCTTTGGAGACACCTGTAGTACTCCTTTATAATCACCCGATTCGCCAGACGCTTTGGTAGCACCCAAAGTGTTCCTCCGTAAACGGGAGTTGCATAATCTCATAGTTACAGAACATGTATATGTCATGGATAAAAGCAAGAGCAACATACTAAACGATCGTGTGCTAAGCTAATGGAATGGGTCATGTCAATCAGATCATTCTACTAATAATGTGACCTCGTTAATCAAATAACAACTCTTTGTTCATGGTCGAAACATAACCATCTTTGATTAACAAGCTAGCCTAGTAGAGGCATGCTAGTGACATATTGTTTTGTCTATGCATTCACACATGTATCATGTTTCCGGTTAATACAATTATAGCATGAATGATAAACATTTATCATGAAATAAGGAAATAAATAATAACTTTATTATTGCCTCTAGGGCATATTTCCTTGATCTCCCACTTGCACTAGAGTCAATAATCTAGATTACATAGTAATGATTCTAACACCCATGGAGTCTTGGTGCTGATCATGTTTTGCTCGTGGAAGAGGCTTAGTCAACGGTTCGCAACATTCAGATCCGTATGTATCTTGCAAATCTCTATGTCTCCCACCGGACTAAGTCCGGATGGAATTGAAGCGTCTCTTGATGTGCTTGGTCCTCTTGTGAAATCTGGATTCCTTCGCTAAGGCAATCGCTCGAAGATTGTCACGTAAGATTTTCATTGGACCCGATGCACTAGGTATGACACCTAGATCGGATATGAACTCCTTCATCCGCACTCCTTCATTAGCTGCTTCCGAAGCTGCTATGTACTCCGCTTCACATGTAGATCCCGCCACGACGCTTTGTTTAGAACTGCACCAACCGACAGCTCCTCCGCTTAGTGTAAATCGTATCCGGTCGCGATTTAGAATCGTCCGGATCGGTGTCAAAGCTTGCATCAACGTAACTGTTTACGATGAGCTCTTTGTCACCTCCATATACGAGAAACATATCCTTAGTCCTTTTCGTACTTCAGATGTTCTTGACCGCTGTCCCGTGATCCACTCTGGATTACTTTGGTACCTCCTGCTAAACTTATAGCAAGGCACACATCAGTGTCCGGTACACAAGATTGCATACATGATAGAGCCTATGGTGAAGCATAGGAACATCTTTCATTTTCTCTCTATCTTCTGCGTGGTCGGGCATTGAGTCTTACTCAACTTCACACCTTGTAACACGTGCAAGAACCCTTTCTTTGCTTGATCCATCTTGAACTTCTTCAAAATTTTGTCAAGGTATGTGCTTTGTGAAAGTCCAATTAAGCGCCTTGATCTATCTCTATAGATCTTAATGCCCAATATGTAAGCAGCCTCACCGAGGTCTTTCATTGAAAAACTCTTATTCAAGTATCCCTTTATGCTATCCAGAATTCTATATCATTTCCGATCAGCAATATGTCATCTACATATAATATCGTAAATGCTCAGAGCTCCCACTCACTTTCTTGTAAATACTGAGCTTCTCCAAAAGTCTCAGACAAACCCAAATGCTTTGATCACACTATCAAAGCGCTTATTCCAACTCCGAGGTGCTTGCACCAGTCCATAGATGGATCATTGGAGCTTGCACACTTTGTTAGCTCCTTTGGATCGATAAAACCTTCGGTTGCATCATATACAACTCTTCTTCCGTAAATCCATTCAAGAATGCAGTCTTTACATCCATTTGCCAAATTTCATAATCATAAAATGCGGCAATTGCTAACATGATTCGGACGGACTTAAGCATCGCTACGGGTGAGAAGGTCTCATCGTAGTCAATCCCTTGAACTTGCCGAAACATTTTGCGACAAGTCGAGCTTTATAGACGATAATATTACCGTCGTCGGTCTTCTTCTTGAAGATCCACTTGTTTTCTATTGCTTGCCTACCCTCGGCAAGTCAACCAAAGTCCATACTTTGTTTTCATACATGGATCCCATCTCAAATTTCATGGCCTCAAGCCATTTTATGAATCTGGGCTCACCATCGCTTCTTCATAGTTCGTAGGTTCATCATGATCTAGTAGCATGACTTCCGAACAGGATTACCGTACCACTCAGTGCGGATCTTACTCGGTTGATCTACGAGGTTCTGCGAGAACTTGATCTAAAGTTTCATGATCAACATCATCAACTTCCTCACTACTTGGTGTAGATGTCTCGTAAACCGATTTCTGCGATTTAACTACTTTCAAGTAAGGGAGAAGGTACTATTACCTCATCAAGTTCCACCTTCCTCCCACTCACTTCTTTCGAGAGAAACTCCTTCTCTAGAAAGGATCCATTCTTAGCAACGAATGTCTTGCCTTCGGATCTGTGATAGAAGGTGTACCCAACTGTCTCCTTTGGGTATCCTATGAAGACACATTTCTCGATTTGGGTTCGAGCTTATCGGGTTGAAGCTTTTTCACATAAGCATCGCATCCCCAAACTTTAAGAAACGACAACTTTGGTTTCTTGCTAAACCATAGTTCATAAGGTGTCGTCTCAACGGATTTCGACGGTGTTCTATTCAGTGTGAATGTGGCCGTCTCTAGAGCATAACCCCAAAACGATAGCGGTAAATCTGTAAGAGACATCATAGATCGTACCATATCTAGTAAAGTACGACATGACGTTCGACACACCATTACTGTGTGGTGTTCCGGTGGCGTGAGTTGCGAAACTATTCCGCATTGTTTCAAATGTAGACCAAACTCAGAACTCAAATATTCACCTCCACGATCGATCGTAGAAATTTGATTTTCTTGTTACGATGATTTTCAACTTCACTCTGAAATTCTTTGAACTTTTCAAATGTTTCAGACTTATGTTTCATTAAGTAGATATACCCATATCTGCTTAAGTCATCTGTGAAGGTGAGAAAATAGCGATATCCGCCACGAGCCTCAACATTCATCGGACCACATACATCTCAGATGTATGATTTCCAACAAATCTGTTGCTCTCTCCATAGTACCGAGAACGGGTTCTAGTCATCTTGCCCATGAGGCACGGTTCGCAAGTGCCAAGTGATTCATAAT
Organism: Aegilops speltoides; assembly: GCA_021437245.1. NCBI lineage: Eukaryota > Viridiplantae > Streptophyta > Magnoliopsida > Poales > Poaceae > Aegilops > Aegilops speltoides. The sequence continues at coordinate 437,506,437 of CM038143.1, forward strand.
CAAGTGACTCCAAAAGTCCATCAAGATGGAGTTTCTTCATGCGCTTTACACCGATATGACCTAAACGGCAAGTGCCACAAATAAGTTGCACTATCATTATCAACTCTGCATCTTTTGGTTTCAACATTATGAATATATGTATCACTACTATCGAGATTCATCAAAATAGACCACTCCTCAAGGGTGCATGACCATAAAAGATATTACTCATATAAATAGAACAACCATTATTCTCGATTTAAATGAATAACCGTCTCGCATCAAACAAGATCCAGATATAATGTTCATGCTCAACGCAGCACCAAATAACAATTATTTAGGTCTAAAACTAATCCCAAGGTAGATGTAGAGGTAGCGTGCCGACCGCGATCACATCGACTTTGGAACCATTTCCCACGCCGCATCGTCACCTCGCCCTTTGCCGTTGTTCGCTAATCCGTAGTCCTGCTTCGAGTTGCAAATATTAGCAATGTAACCAAGATCAAATACCCAGTGCTCTGCGAGCTCTAGTAAGGTACACATCAATAACATGTATATCACATATACCTTTGTTCACCTTGCCATCCTTCTTATCCGCCAAATACTTGGGGCAGTTCCGCTTCGAAGGACTACCGCTTGCGGTAGAAGCACTTTCGGCCAGTGCTTAGGTCCGCACTTGGGTTTCTTCTCCCGAGCAGCAACTTGCTTGCTGTTCTTCTTGAAGTTCCTTCTTCTTCCCTTTGCCTTTCTTCTTGAAACTAGTGGTCTTATTGACCATCAACACTTGATGCTCCTTCTGATTTCTACCTCCGCAGCCTTTAGCATTGCGAAGAGCTCGGTATAGTCTTTACTAACCCTTGCATATTATAGTTCATCACGAAGCCTTTGTAGCTTGGTGGCGTGATTGAAGAATTACATCAATGACACAATCATCCGGAAGATTAACTCCCAATTGTGTCAAGTGATTGTAGTACCCGGACATTACGAGTATGTGCTCACTAATGTAACTATTCTCCTCCATCTTGCAGCTATAGAACTTATTGGAGACTTCATATCTCTCAATCCGAGCATTCTGTTGGAATATCAACTTCAACTCCGGAACATCTCATATGCTCCATGACGCTCAAAACGCCGTTGAAGTCCCGGTTCTAAGCCGTAAAGCATGGCACACTGAACTATAGAGTAGTCATCAGCTTTGCTCGCCAGACGCTCTTAACGTCGTCGGTTGCATCAAGAAGCGAGTTCGCACCCAGCGGTGCATCCAGACGTAACTCTTACGTGCAGCAATGAGGATAATCCTCAAGTTACGGACCCGATCCGTAATTGCTACCATCATCTTTCAACTTTGCTTTCTCAAGGAACGCATTAAAATTCAACGGAACAACAAAGACGAGCCATCTATCTACAATCAAACATAAACAAGCAAGATACTATCGGTACTAAGTTCATGATAAATTTAAGTTCAATTAATCATATTACTTAAGAACTCCCACTTAGAAAAACATCTCTAGTCATCTAAGTGATCACGTGATCCAAATCAACTAAACCATAACCGATCATCACGTGAAATGGAGTAGTTTTCAATGGTGAACATCTTATGTTGATCATATCTACTATATGATTCATGCTCGACCTTTCGGTCTCCGTGTTCCGAGGCCATATCTGCATATGCTAGGCTCGTCAAGTATAACCCGAGTATTCTGCGTGTGCAAAACTGGCTTGCACCCGTTGTAGATGGACGAGAGCTTATCACACCCGATCATCACGTGGTGTCCGGGCACGATTTAACTTTGGCAACGGTGCATACTCGGGAGAACACTTCTTGATAATTTAGTGAGAGATCATCTTATAATGCTACCGTCAATCAAAGCAAGATAAGATGCATAAAGGATAAACATCACATGCAAATCAATATAAGTGATATGATATGGTCATCATCATCTTGTGCTTCGTGATCTTCATCTTCGCAGCACCACCATGATCACCATCGCCACCGGCGCGACACCTTGATCTCCATCGTAGCATCGTTGTCGCCTCGCCAATCTTATGCTTCTACGACTATCTCTACCGCTTAGTGATAAAGTAAAGCATTACAGTATGCATTGCATTGCATACAATAAAGCGACAACCATATGGCTCCAGCCGATTGCCGATAACTTCGTTACAAAACATGATCATCTCATACAATAAAATATAGCATCACGCCTTGACCATATCACATCACAACATGCCCTGCAAAAACAAGTTAGACGTCCTCTACTTTGTTGTTGCAAATTTTACGTGGCTGCTACGGGCTTAAGCAAGAACCAGTCTCACCTACGCATCAAAACCACAACGATATTTCGTCAAATAGACTCGCTTTAACCTTCTCAAGGACCGGGCGTAGCCACACTCAGTTCAACTAAAGTGAGAGAGACAGCACCCACCAATACCTTTAAGCAACGAAAGTGCTCGAGGCGGTGAAACCAGTCTCGCGTAAGCGCTGGCGTAATGTCGGTCCGGGCCGCTTCATCTCACAATACCGCTGAACCAAAGTATGACATGCTGGTAGGTAGTATGACTTGTATCGCCCACAACTCACTTGTGTTCTACTCGTGCAAAACATCAAACCATAAAAACCTAGGCTCGGATGCCATCGTTGGGGAACGAGTAATTTCAAAAAATTCCTACGCACACGCAAGATCATGGTGATGCATAGCAACGAGAGGGAGAGTGTTGTCTACGCACCCTCGAGACCCGGCGAAGCGATCACAACGTAGAGGAAGTAGTCGACGTTCTCCTCGCGATCCGACCGATCCCGACGCGTTACTCGGCGCCCGAGTTCTTGACACACGTACAGCTCGATGACGTCCCTCGACTCGATCCAGCCGAGTGTCGAGGGAGAGTTCCACAAGACGACGGTGTGGTGACGATCTTGATGTTTCACCGGCGAGGCTTCGCTTAAGCTTCGCGACGGTATGACCGAGGTGGAATATGGTGGAGGGGGCACCGCACACGGCTAAGGAACGATCCGTAGATCAAACTTGTGTGTTCTAGGGTGCCCCCTGCCCCCAGTATATAAAGGAGGGAGGGGGAGGTGCGGCCGCCCAAGGGAGGCGCTGCCGAGGAGTCCTACTCCCACCGAGTAGGACTCCCTTCCTAGTTGGAGTAGGATTGGGGAGGGGAAGAGAGAAGGGGCGCCGCCTCTCCTTGTCCTATTCGGACTAGGGGAGGGGCGCGCGCCACCCCGGCCGGCCCTTCCTCTTCTCCTCGAGGCCCACTAAGGCCCATTTAGTTCCCGGGGTTCCGGTAACCTCCGGTACTCAGAATTTCGATTTCACCCGGAACCATTCCGACTCCAAATATAGGCTTCCAATATATCAATCTTTATGTCTCGACCATTTCGAGACTCCTCGTCATGTCCGTGATCACATCCGGACTCAACTTCTTCGGTACATCAAAATACATAAACTCATAATAACCGCCATCGAAACCTTAAGCGCATGGGACCCTACGGTTCGAGAACAATGTAGACATGACCTAGAACTATTCTCGGTCAATAACCAACAGCGGACCTGGATGCCCATATTGGTTCCTACATATTCTACGAAGATCTTTATCGGTCGATCGATAACAACATACGTTGTTCCCTTTGTCATCGGTATGTTACTTGCCCGAGATTCGATCGTCGGTATCTAATACCTAGTTCAATCTCGCTACGCAAGTCTCTTTACTCGCTCCGTAATACATCATCTCACAACTAACTCATTAGTTGTAGTGCTTGCAAGGCTTCAATGATGTGTATTACCGAGAGGGCCCAGAGATACCTCTCCGACAATCGGAGTGACAAAACCTAATCTCAAATACGCCAACCCAACATCTGCCTTTGGAGACACCTTTAGTACTCCTTTATAATCACCCGATTCGTTGTGACGCTTGGTAGCACCAAAGTGTTCCTCCGTAAACGGAGTTGCATAATCTCATAGTTACGTGAACATGTATATGTCATGGATAAAAGCAAGAGCAACATACTAAACGATCGTGTGCTAAGCTAATGGAATGGGTCATGTCAATCAGATCATTCTACTAATGATGTGACCTCGTTAATCAAATAACAACTCTTTGTTCATGGTCAGGAAACATAACCATCTTTGATTAACAAGCTAGCCTAGTAGAGGCATGCTAGTGACATATTGTTTTGTCTATGCATTCACACATGTATCATGTTTCCGGTTAATACAATTATAGCATGAATGATAAACATTTATCATGAAATAAGGAAATAAATAATAACTTTATTATTGCCTCTAGGGCATATTTCCTTCAAAATCCACAGTGGTCCAGTCGATTCCCATTAGCGCTTGGAAAACAGCCTCTTCGTGGATCAGAGAAGACGGTTCAATATCAGGAGCGTAAGTATGCTTACGGATTGGAGGGATCAAGTTTTCCGCTTCAAAGGTGGGGGCAGACACTCGCTTGTTTTGATCATTATATTGCGCTTGATAGTGCTCCAAGTCAGCTTCTTCGGCCAACTGACAAGCTAGCGGGCGTACGGCACGGTTTATTGCCCGTAAATCTTCTTCACTGAAATCAGAGCCATCTTCTTTACACCGATAGCCTTGAGCTGCTTCTACGGATCAAAGTCGGTACCTGTGCCTTGGCTTGATCAAAGGCGTTGATAGCTCCGGTTCGAGCAGCAGATTTTTCACCTCTTCATCCGGGCGGGGAGCATGGACAGCCGGTTCAGAGTATCTTGAATCAAAGAAGGCGCCGGATTGTTATGTGACATTGCGGTGATGATGCGCTGGGCTCCGGTATGCAGCTGTTCTACCAAGGTATAGACAACCTTCAGCTTCTTCCGCACATCATTTCCTAAGTGCCCAACGCGTGTGCCTACAACAAAGAAATGCTTAGTTTCAAACCGAAGCAATGACACAACAGTGTAACATATCACAACTGCTCAAAGGACTTACCAAAGATTGCTGCAATCATAGAATGTACTTGCCGCTTTACGTGTCGCCGATCATCCACCACCGGTTTAAGGGCAGCTTCAGCATTTTCTGCCCGTTTGATCAAATTGGCCTTTTCAGTGGCCCAGGCTGCCTGCTCTTTCTTCATGCTTTCCTTCACTTGTTCAGCAGCGGTCAAGGCACTGGTTAACTCTTTCTTGGCCTTCTCTGTTTCGGCCTGCTGGGTTTTCAAAGCCGTTTGTAAATCGGCAATCCGATCATCTTTGATTTTCACCTCAGCCTGTGCATTGACATGTATGTTCAGCCAGCAAGTCAAGTTAAAGTCCCAACCACACAACGCAGTTATATGCTTGACACTTGGGGGCTAATGTACCTTCAATTTTTCTACTGCTACTACATGGCAAAGTCCCAAGCTCAATACAAGTATTCAACTTGGCACTTGGGGGCTAATGACTATTTGATTCTACCAATGTTTTGTCAGGCAGTTTATATTGAAGTACCGGTTTAAGTATGAGTTATACCGGCCCTTGTGGTTATGCGGGTAGATGTCAAAATGCATCAAAAAAATAATCAAGTCCCGGTTTGATCAAGATTACAAACCGGCCCTTGGGGGCTACAAGGACTAATATACTTGGTGATAAGGAAAGGAGTGAGTTACCTCAAACTTGTCCTCATTAATTTGACCAGCCAGCTTCATGGTCACGGCCATCTTTGACAGCCGGTTCAGATATCCGTAATGAAGGTCTTGGGCGCTTAAAGCGCATATGTTTCCAGCTCGACAGCCCACTTTCCTTTATTCAAAGTGGAAGAATCCTCTTTCACAAGATGTCGGGTTAAGGTTGCAGGATTCCCGGTTCAGAGCGCCCATACCAAGAATCACAACGCCATCATCTTTCGACTCGGCGGATTGAGTGGGCACGGCTGTTGTAGCAGGACTGCGAGGTCTCTCAAACCGGATGGTGCTGGCAGGTGGATCAGCAGAGGTTGAAGTATTGACAGGCCTCTCTTCAGGAATAACCTCCTCTTGAACCGGAGGGTCATTGGGAATATCTTCAGAGGCAAAGTTTTCAAGATCCGGCGCTCTCTCATGATCTGAAGCGGCAGCCTCTTCAACTGTTTTGTCCAAGCGAGCCTTCTTGCTGGGTTTCGGTTTGGTTCTGAAGAGACAAAGAGTTAGGAACAAGGCATATACATTACATAAGATATCGGAAAGCATATGGCCGTTTTGACTTACCCGGCGGCTATCTTCAACGGTGGTAGCTGAGTGGCTGAGGATTCGCCAGAGGATGAATGGGAAGTAACCTGATAATCGGAGTCGGACGGATTAAGAGGTTGACGGAACAAACCTGCTTTGGAATTTAAAGCAATAAAAAGGTCGGAAACCTCGGTGCGGCGCTTTCGAGCCGGGCTGTTTGGTAAACCGGCAGAGGTAACTACCTGGCCACTGTGCCGGGTTGTGCGACGAGCTTCATGTTGCTGTGTCTTCATAGGAAATTTTGGATCCAAGTAAGCAAGAGGGTGAGAAAAATTAACTTTCCGTTTTGCCTGGCGAAATTTTGGTAAAGGCAAATTTGTTGAATCGGAAGAAAGAATAATTACCTCAGCAAATCCTGCGTTGCTGGCTTCAGCATCATCCTGACAAGCATCATCATCAATAAGGCGTGTAAAAAGTAAGCCAAGAGAATCAAGTTCCGGATTACCCACATCATCGTCAATAGCTGGGTCAGATGAAGCAGTGGTCTTTCTCTTGTGGGCTGATTTCTTGACAACTTTTGTTTTGGGCCGGTTTGGCCGTCCAGCTTTATCCGCTTTGTCTTGGGAAAGTTTCTTGCTCCAGAACGGATTATCACCCTGGATCAGAAATAATTAAATGTTGGATATATGAAGCAATAACAGGTTTAACGATGAAGCGGTCAGAGACTTACCGCTGGTGGTTCGTTGGTGGTGCAGTAAGGAGCCAAACCGGTTTGAGCACAGAGATGCTCCGGTTCATTCAGCATTCTTCTTCTCGAGTCCAGAACTTCATCATCGAAAAGTTCAAGTTTTGTGTGTCGGAGTGGGTCGTCGACGCCGCCGTATATCGACACATCAAAAACGAACGCCGCTCAAAGGCAGTATGCCCCAAGATAACCAGCAGCGGGCAAGATCAATTCCAGTCAAACTGTTGGCCATAAAGGCTCGGAGCTTGGACAGTTGCGGGGCATATTTGCTTCTCTCTTTGGCGCTTAATTTTTGAGGAAAGGGATGAGTATTGCTTAGCCGCTCTGGATGAAAGCCAGGTAAAGGATTTTCACCTTCAGGAGAAGTATCCTTGCAGTAAAACCAAGTCGCATTCCACTCTTTGGGGTGAGTATGGAGTTTGACGTGGGGATAGGTGATTTCCTTCCTTTTCTGAATAGCCATACCACCCAATTCTGTATTGGGGCCGTCGGTAAATTCAGTACGACGGTTCAGATGGAAGAGATCTCTAAACAGTTCAACAGAAGGTTCCTCTTGCAGATATGCTTCAGATAGCACTTGAAAGTGGCATAGGTTGGTGACGGAGTTGGGGCCAATGTCTTGGGGACGGAGCTGAAAATTGGCCAACACGTCCCAGTAAAATTTTGAACCGGGCGGTTTGAAGCCCCGGGCTAGGTGATCCGCAAAAACCACAACTTCCCTTTCCTGAGGTGTGGGAGGACATTCCTCTCCAGGAACCCTCCAGTGGACTGTATCTCTGTCATCTAAAGCGCCAATCGATACCAGTTCATTCAGCTGTGTCTCGGAGACGCGGGAAGGAACCCAGTTGCATTCATACACTTGTTTGGCCATGATAAAATCTACAAAAGTAACGAATCCGATTCAAGAGCGTGCTTGTTACAAAGTGGTTGATCTAAGTGATGGTAAACCGGAGGCAGTGTCTATAAATTGGTTGTGTGATATGATGTCAGATGAGCTCTGGCGGTTCAACAAGGGGACTAATGGTGTGCCTGTGCCGGTTTAGCAGTTTTTTCTTATGGTGAGTTAAACCGCCTAATTTAGGCCTTGGAGATAATTGAAGCTATGGACAGTTTACAGAAACAAGTTTCACAAGATTCCATGATTACTACGGATCAAACGCGAGTTTTCAGAAAACAGGAAATATTTCACGAAGATAAAGAAGAAACGGAAGTGGAATACGTGACAGATATATACGCAGAAGATCCATGGGCCTAAGATGAGAAAGTGCAGCGGACGCGTTGGAATCGCTACAGCACAGATTCGCAGCGTGGTTCAAAAGATAAAAGGATAGATGAAGACGCACGAAGAACACAGTACGAAGCTGGAACCCTAAAAAACAGATCTAAGTCGAGAAGAAGGAGAAGCTCACCGGGAACGGAGAAGACGCGGAAGCAAGCCGCGATACTGCACGCTTCGAGTTGATGCAGCGGCTCGACGGGCAAGAGGTCGACGACGATGGTGGAGCTCCAAGAACAGCGGCGCGAGGAAGACGAAGAAGAGGAGGCGAAGGAAGGGAAGAAATGACCCTTCGGTCCTATTTATAAGGCAGCCAGGCTAGGTCAAGTGCGTGGATCTAGGAACTGCCATTAAGGAAGGCGTTATAAAGGATAAGATTTCAGGATGACATCATGCCGGTTTACAGTGGCCAGAAGCAACGACGTCATGCCGGTTTACAGTGACCAGAAGCAACGATGACATGGCGATTTACCAAACAAAAGAAGATGTCCAAGATACAAGCTTTGTGAAGGATTGACATGAACCAGTTCAAATCAATCTGGGGCCTAATGTTGGGGATATTACCACCATGTGTAAACCGGCCAGCTTGGGCCGGGTTAACTCCATTAGTGGTATAAGCAGAGAAAGGTCCAAGGCCTATAGTCGGTTTAAAACTTGTCGCCGTAAACCGGCTTGATGTATAACTTGTATTGTAAGTTAGGAATAGAGAGATACCAACCGGGATACGAGTATGAACCGGTTGGGACTCTATGAACCGACGGGCGTCACTCGTGTATATAAGGGGACGACCCGGCGACGGTTCAAGACAGACAACCATAACTCGAGCCTAGGCGAAGCTTGTTTGCTCCCTAGCCATCGAGACTACATCAATTCCATCACAACTAGACGTAGGCTTTTACCTTCATCGAAGGGGCCGAACTAGTATAAAACCCTTGTGTCTTTGTGTCCGCTTTAACCCCTACAAGTAAACCCGTAGCGATGGCTCCACGACTAAGTCCTTACGCTAGGACATCTGCCGTGACAAATCCACGACACTACCTATATGAGTTCAGTAATAATGCAATCTTATTTTCTTATGCAAAGGGTGTTTATAGTTACTATGATATCGAACAAACTCAAGAATTTGTCGCTTTTAAGGGTGCTCATGAAGTTGCTTCTTTGATTGAAAAGTATGATTTTACTCTCAACAAATCTAAAAATTCCATCATACTTAAATATTGCAATGAAAACTTTGCTCATAATGTCTATGTCCAAGAATTTATTGAAAGAATGACCGTTGCTTTGGAAGAAAATAATGATATGCATGAATCTATAGATAATGATGATTCCGGTGATTCAGTTGAAATATCCCTTGATGAACATGATGCTTGCTATTCTCGTGGCCATGATGCCAATATTTATGAAGACGAATTTGCTATAGTTTCGTCTGTTAAACATGAGATCGTTGCTATTGCACCCATACTTGCTAGTTCCTTCGATAAAAAGTATGATTGCAATGATTTCACTATAAATTCTCTTGATGTCAATTGTGCTAATAATATGCCAAACCCTAAGCTTGGGGATGCTAGTTTTGCTATGTCTACTACTTGCTGCCATGATCATGATTGGGGTGATTCTTCTTATGATCTTGAAAATTTATTTAAGCCCCACGATGAATATGAGATTGATAATAGTGTTTGCAATAATATTGAAAGTGGGTTTGGAAGAGTGTCAACTTTAGATCCCACATATTTGGAGAATGTTCGATCTTATGGTATTTTTGACGAAAGTGGGTTTGGAGAGGTCATGACTATTGTTAATGTTAATCCCACTATTTTGGAAGAGTGTCAACTTCGCATGCATGTGGATCGTGTTGGAAATATTTTATGTGGTAGTTATTTTGTTGAATTTTCTTATGATCCTGCATGTAATTATTATGAGAGAGGAAAATGTGGTCGTAGAAATTTTCATGTTACTAAATTACCTCTCTTCATGTTGAGATTGCTATCATCTCTTTGTTCTTCCTTGCATATGCTAGTTTTTGCTTGCCTTGGTAATTTGTTTTCTTACAAGATGCATATGCATAGGAAGTATATTAGACTTAAGTGTGTTTGTCGCATGTTTTATGATGCTCTCTTTGTGCTTCAATCCTTGTCTTTCATGTGAGCATCATTGAGATCTCAATGCCTAGTTAGGGGTGTTAAACGATAGCGCCAGTTGGGAGGCAACCCAATTTTCTTTGTGTTTTTTGTTTTTGTTCCTGTTTAGTAATAAATCTTGCATCTACCTTCTGTTTAGATGTGTTTTTATCTTTTAATTAGTGTTTGTGCCAAGTAGAACCTATAGGATAATCTACGATGATAGTTGATTTGATTCTGCTGAAAAACAGAAACTTTGCGCGCACGAATTTAGTTTTGTTAAATCACAGGAACTTGCTTTTGCGTTGATTCTTATTGCTACTGATCAATAGACAAATTTACCAGGACTTCCTATTTTAGTAGCATTTTTAGAGTTCCAGAAGTTTGCGTTAGTTACAGATTGCTACAGATTGTTCTGTTTTTGACAGATTCTGTTTTTCGTGTGTCGTTTGCTTATTTTGATGCATCTATGGCTAGTAAGATAGTTTATAAACCATAGAGAAGTTGGAATACAGTAGGTTTAACACCAAAATAAATAAATAATGAGTTCATTACAGTACCTTATGTGGTGGTTTTGTTTTCTTTCACTAACGGAGCTTATAAAATTTCCTGTTGAGTTTTGTGTTGTGAAGTTTTCAAGTTTTGGGTAAAGCTTTTATGGACTATGGAATAAGGAGTGGCAAGAGCCTAAGCTTGGGGATGCCCATGGCGCCCCAAGATATTCAAGGATAGCCAAAAGCCTAAGCTTGGGGATGCCCCGGAAGGCATCCCCTCTTTCGTCTTTGTTCATTGGTAACTTTACTTGGAGCTATATTTTTATTCGCCACATGATATGTGTTTTGCTTGGAGCGTCGTGTATTATGTTAGTCTTTGCTTTTTAGTTTACCACAATCATCCTTGCTGTACACACCTTTTGGGAGAAGCCTACTTGATTAGAATTTGCTAGAATACTCTATGTGCTTCACCTATATCTTTTGAGCTTGATAGTTTTTGCTCTAGTGCTTCACTTATATCTTTTAGAGCACGGTGGTGACTTAATTTTGAAGAAATTGCTAGTCTCTCATGCTTCACTTATATCTTTTTGAGAGTCTTTTAGAACAGCATGGTATTTTCTATGGTTACAAATTTGGTCCTAGAATGATGAGCATCCAAGTTGGGTATAATAAAAACTATCATAGAAAGTGAATTGGATGATATGATCAATTTGATGCTTGATAATTGTTTTGAGATATGGAGGTAGTGATATTAAAGTCATGCTAGTTGAGGTGATTATGAAAAATACTTGTGTTGAGGGTTGTGATTCCCGTAGCATGCACGTATGGTGAACCGCTTTGTGATGAAGTTGGAGCACAATTTTATTTATTGATTGTCTTCCTTATGAGTGGCGGTCGGGGATGAGCGATGGTCTTTCCTACCAATCTATCCCCCTAGGACCATGCGTGTAGTGCTTTTGTTTTTGATGACTTCTAAATTTTTGCAATAAGTACATGAGTTCTTTTGACTAATGTTGAGTCCATGGATTATACGCACCCTTTCAGCCTTCCACCATTGCTAGCCTCTCTCTTGTGCCACACAACTTTCGCCGGTACCATACACCCACCATATACCTTCCTCAAAACAGCGACCATACCTACCTATTATGGCATTTCCATAGCCATTCCGAGATATATTGCCATGCAACTTTCCACCGTTCCGTTCATATGACATGCATTGCTTTTGTCATAGTGCTCTTTGCATGATCATGTAGTTGACATTGTATTTGTGGCAAGGCCACCTTCATAATTTTCATACATGCCGCTCTTGATTCATTGCATATCCCGGTACACCTTCGGGGGCATTCATATAGAGTCATATCTTGTTCTAGCTTTGAGTTGTAATTTTTGAGTTGTAAATCCATAAAAGTGTGATGATCTTCAATTATTAGAGCATTGTCCTAGTGAGGAAAGGATGATGAAGACTATGATTCCCCGACAAGTCGGGATGAGACTTCGGACTTTACAAAAAAAAGAAAAAAAAAGAGAAAGGCCAAAAAGAAGAAGAAAAAAAGAAAGGCCAAAGAAAAAAAGAGAAAAGGGAAAAAAGAAAAGAAAAAAAATAAAATGAGAGAAAAACAGAGAAGGGACAATGCTACTATCTCTTTTTCCACACTTGTGCTTCAAAGTAGCACCATGATCTTCATAATAGAGAGTCTCCTATGTTGTCACTTCCATATACTAGTGGGAATTTTTCATTATAGAACTTGGCTTGTATATTCCAATGATGGGCTTCCTCAAAATGCCCTAGGTCTTCGTGAGCAAGCAAGTGGATGCACACCCACTTAGTTTCTTTCGTTGAGCTTTCATATATTTATAGCTCTAGTGCATCCGTTGCATGGCAATCCCTACTCACTCACATTGATATCTATTAATGGGCATCTCTATAGCCCGTTGATACGCCTAGTTGATGTGAGACTATCTTCTCCTTTTTTGCCTTCTCCACAACCACCATTCTACTCCACATATAGTGCTATGTCCATGGCTCATGCTCATGTATTGCGTGAAAGTTGAAAAAGTTTGAGATTATTAAAGTATGAAACAATTGCTTGGCTTGTCATCGGGGTTGTGCATGATGCAATACTTTGTGTGATGAAGATAGAGCAATAGCTAGACTATATGATTTTGTAGGGATAACTTTCTTTGGCCATGTTATTTTGAGAAGACATGATTACTTTGATTAGTATGCTTGAAGTATCACAATTTTTATGTCAATATGAACTTTTATTTTGCATCATTTGGATCTGAACATTCATGCCACGATAAAGAAAATTACATTGAGAATTATGCTAGGTAGCATTCCACATCAAAAAATCTGTTTTTATCATTTACCTACTCGAGGACGAGCAGGAATTAAGCTTGGGGATGCTTGATACGTCTCCAACGTATCTATAATTTTTGATTGTTTCATGCTATTATATTACCCCTTGGATGTTTATGGGCTTTATTTTACACATTTATATCATTTTTGGGACTAACCTACTAACCGGAGGCCCAGCCCGTATTGCAGTTTTTTTGCCTATTTCAGTATTTCGAAGAAAAGGAATATCAAACGGAGTCCAAACGGAATGAAACCTTCGGGAGCGTGGTTTTTGGAACGAACGTGATCCAGAGGACTTGGAGTGCAAGTCACGAAGCAGCCAAGCCAGCCACGAGAGGGTAGGGCGCCCCCCCCCCTACAGGGCGCGCCCCCCTGTCTCGTGGGCCCCTCGGGCGGCCACTGACGTACTTCTTCCTCCTATATAAGCCTACGTACCCTGAAAACATCCTGAGAGCCAACGAAACACAATTTCCACTGTCGTAACCTTCTGTATCCGCGAGATCCCATCTTGGAGCCTTCGCCGGCGCTCTGCCAGAGGGGGAATCGACCACGGAGGGCTTCTGCATCAACACCATAACCCCTCCGATGAGTTGTGAGTAGTTTACCATAGACCTTCGGATCCATAGTTATTAGCTAGATGGCTTCTTCTCTCTTTTTGGATCTCAATACAATGTTCTCCCCCTCTCTTGTGGAGATCTATTCGATGTAAACTATTTTTGCGGTGTATTTGTCAAGATCCGATGAATTATGGGTTTATGATCAAGTTTATCTATGAGAAATATTTGAATCTCCTCTGGATTATTTTATGTATGATTGAGTTATCTTTGCAAGTCTCTTCGAATTATCAGTTTGGTTTGGCCTACTAGATTGATCTTTCTTGCCATGGGAGAAGTGCTTAGCTTTGGGTTCAATCTTGCGGTGTCCTTACCCAATGACAGCAGGGGTTGCAAGGCACATATTGTATTGTTGCCATCGAGGATAAAAGGATGGGGTGTCGTGGTTCTAAGTCTGACAGTAGAAGTAGGGGTAGGTAAGGGGAGGCGATGTCCTAGCTATGGAGTAGTTGTGGAGACAAGTGATGTACGAGTTCAGGCCCTTCTCGGAGGAAGTAACAGCCCTACGTCTCGGAGCCCTGAGGCGGTCGAGTGGATTATGGATATGAGTCTTACAAGAATGCGAACCCCTCTACCTGTGGAGGAGGGTGGCTTATATAGAGTGCGCCAGGACCCCAGCCAGCCCACGTATTGGAGAGGTTAAAGTACATTAAGTGCAGGCGTTCTTGTAACGCCCTCATAAAATGTCTTAACTATCATTAAGTCTATTCAATAGCAAGTCGTTGTCTTTGCGGGCGCCTTTTGACCTTCGGTGGTCGAGTGAGTCTTCATGGTCGAGTGAGTCTTCCACGGTCGAGTCCTTCCAATCGGTCAGTGGGTTCCTCTTTGGTCGATCGGAAGATGATCTTTTCGAGAGTGTCCTTGGGTAGGGCGTTTAGGTCAGGCCTATGACCCTACCCTAGGTACATGAATCCATCATTAGCCCCGAATGGATTGAGGCTTGAGTGAAGGATGAGTTGGCGTTTTTCCGATTGTCTTTTACGTCTTGGCTCGTGTTGTCTTGGATCAAGATCTTCTCTGTTGATAACAAGCAACTTTTCTTGATCGACTTGATCCATTCTTGTTCTTTGGTCGAGTGACCTTCTTTTACTTTGCTATTCGGCGGCGGATCGCGAAATCTCGCTTGATAGACCGATCTGTCCCTCGCGGATCTCGCGGGATCTGAAATTTGGGGAAGCCTTGGCCGAACGGATCAAGCGGCGTTCGGATGGGACATAACAGGAACGCCTCGATTTCCGCGCCGCTTTTTCCGCCACGTATCGTGCAGCGCAACTGTTCGGGATATGATTGGATTGTTCGGGTCCACCTGTCATCCACTCGGAAGGGATGTTATAAATGCAACTCGCGGGGGCTTCTGCACAGTACCCTGTTCTTCTTCTTCCGCTCTCTTCGCCTCCGCCCTCCGCAACTGCTGCTGCTCCTGCTACCTCCTCTCCTGCGCATTCCGCCGGCCACCATGGGCAAAGAGAAGACGGCGGTGTTGGAGCGCGCGAAGAAGGCGTCGGCGGCGGAGAGGGCGTCGGCAGCTGAGAAGGCGAAGGGAGATCTACCGCGGCATGGCGGTTCCTTGTCGAATCCAACTTGCCAAGGGCTGGGTCGAGGAGATTGGATCGATCGACCATCGAGGAGAAGGATCTCCTCGACATGGCCAATGACGGGTTGATCCCCACGGTGCCGCGAGGCTTCTGGCGAGTGGCAGCCTCGGCCGAAGAGGGTGAGTCGTGCTTCAGCCACCCATGTCGACCGAGGTTTTTCGCTGCCGCCGAGTGTCTTCTTTCGGGTTTTCTGAATTTCTTGAGCTCAGCTCCACCATTTTACTCAAACTCCATCGCATATCTTGCTGCGTTTGTGTCTATGTCGAAAACTTCCTGGGCTGTCGACCGCCTGCGGGTTTGTTCAAGTACATCTTCACATGTCGCTCTCGGTGTGAAGAAGGCAAGCCCCGTGACGAAAGACCCAAGTAGTTCAGATGTGTGGTGGCTTAGGGGTCCAGTTGAGGAATAAAAGCACCTTCCAGCTATGTCTTTTCCCGAGTCGGTCGGGGGTTGGCGATCGACCTGGTTCTATTGCGGAATGAGGCGGCGCCGGGCGATCGTGGTCTTCTGCATTCACCATGAGTCGAGTGAACAGACCCTCCTCCTGAAGGTAGTTCGGAGGAGAGAACTGAGGTGAAGATGTTGATGGATCGCGTGGTGCGGCTGGTTCGGGATGGCGTGGTGGCATGGACCTCTTGGAGGTCTTTCTTGGAGGCGAGTCCAGCCTCTTGATTCGAGCCCTTTGCATGTGGCTGTCTTCAAGGCATCAAGACGAGACTCGCGTCCACCGGAGGCGGTCGGCGATGCCATAGTGGAAAGATGGATGGCCGCGATCACTGGGAACAAGGACAACCCTCGCGGATCCCGGAGGATTTCCCCACTTGACCACAACAGCGTTCCAGAAAAGGTACATTTGCTCTGTTTTCCATTGAATCTCCGTCGAATGTGTTTCTGTGATTTGGTCGACTGAATTCTGTTTTGACATTTCCAGGCCCTTACTGAGCTATACTCCATGCCCAATGGCGCTCAGACTCCGACTGAGGAGGGGGAAGCCAGCGAGGCGAGAGCCAGAAGAGTGGGATTGAGCGCCCGCAGAAGATGACGATGATGAAGATGATGATGAGCGAGGATGAGCGGCAGCGAGGACGAAGAGGAGGAGGAGGCACCACCGCTTCGGAAAGGCGGTCAAAACTTGTGCACGACCCTTGTTGAGCAGCGGCAAGGGAGTGGCGACGCCTCGCAATCGACCAAGCGCCCCTCGGACCGCTTCTCCGGTGCCGGCCGAGAAGGCTCGAAGCGATCGAAAGTGGCTCCGTCGAGGGCGACCAAGCCTCTGCCAAAAATGAAGGTATCCATCCCCACCATCTCGCGGCTGCAACTTCCAAACCTCGGGCAAGGTGAGGACCATGAGATGGAGGGCGCGGCGACTTCAAATCCGGTACTACAACTTTAAATCTTGTTCTTGGTCGTGATGCATAATTTCGACTTTGACTTTTCTGAAGCTCCAACCAATGACATTATCACCCTTCCCGCGGCGATGATGAGGATGAGGAACCATTGAGGGCTAGGCGGGCAGGAAGGCATCTCATGGCCAAGCAGCCCAAGGTGTGGTGGCGCCCGAGACCATTGCGACGGAAGGGAGGTCGGCACTTTCGACACACCGTGTCGTTCATGATGCCGTTGACGAGTCGCGACCCACTTCGTCGAGTCTTTGGGCAGCCATCGATCTTCGCCACGCACCACGTCCGGAGGACCAGGGCTAGTGCTGCTAAGGAGGCGATCCGTCAGCGAGATCATGATGGAGCGGTGAAGATCGTTCGGGATGCGAGCCAAGCGACTTCTGACGCCAGCTCCACCCTTGAGCAATGTTGGTCGATCGACCACTGCTCATAGGGATATGTTATCAAAACTTTTCTTTCTGAAATTCATAGCACTCACCCACCGAGTGTGTTGGTAAAAACTCCGTGTTTAGCGGGGCATCGCTGAGTGCACCCGGCGGTGTAATCCCCAAGGCTAAGGTTGATGGCTGGCGATCGGTCTTAAACTTAATTAAATAAATATTGATCATCACTCGAATGGAGCGAATGGGTTTACGAGACCCGGTGGGGCACGCTGAGTGCACCCAGGTGTAATCCCGAGGCGTGGTCGATTGCGGCGATTGACTACGATCTGAAAAAGTTTCGTGGTCGACTCACTCTCTCTTTTTTTGCTGGTCGATTGGTCGACTGCATGTGAATAAGACCCGGTGGGGGCACGCTGAGTGCACCCACCGGTGTAATCCTCGAGATTACGGTCGAATGCTTGCATTCGATGTAATCTTAAAACGCATCATTTTCCTTTATTCACTCGGAAGTGGATTATCTCGATATTTTGGCAATTGACTCTTCGTAGAAATCCTGCGATCTTGCGGCGCTATCTTGAATCTGGGCGAAGCATATTCAGCTCGGGTTGGACTTGAAGCTAGTGCGGAGAATCGACGAAGGCAAAGGAGGAGACCAAAGGTATGTTTGGTGAGATTCGGCGACTCTTTTCTCCCCTCATTTGCTTGAACTGACTTTCTGTAATTTATGAGCAAGGTGAAGGAGGCCCAGAGGAAGAAGGAGCTTGAGCTGTGCGAGAAGATCAAGCTCGGCGATGAAAAGCTAGCCTCGGTCACCAAGCTCGAGCAGACAACACCAATCGAAGGCTGCTCGCCATTGCCACCAAGGATGTTGAATGGTGAAGGTGACAAGACTACTCTGACTGAGAAGATCAACCAGATGACCGGGAAGAAGAATGAGCTGGAAGGCTTCTTGGGTGCTCTTGCTAAAAAATTGTTCCTTAAGCTTGAAGGTAATCTTCTTCGCTCGACCAATTCTCCCAACTGTTATGTTCCCATTCGACTGTTTTCTTGATTCAGGATTTTGTCTTTGCAGAGTTCAGTCGCAACTTTGAAGAAGAAACCAGCCAGCTAGAGACGAACCTTGACCCTGTCAATTCTCCGGTGAATGATGAAACTGCCATGAACATCTTCCGACTGGAGTCCCGTGTTACTGCCGTCGTGGATTACCTCGCAAGGCGAAGGTTGCTACATCCGCATCGACTCGGCGCCTCGGCCGGGAGACACTCCAAAATGACCTCGAGTCGTTGGTGACTCGATTGACGCTGTCCCGACCGAGTGCAAGAGTGGAAGAAGTCTTCACTTCGATGTGGCGCGGATGTCGCCAATATCAGCACGAGTCCATTGCAAGGATGCCGAGAGGATAAGTGGCGGCTCTCCAGTGGCCAACACCAAAAAGCACGACTTCGGGCCTTCATGGAGACTTTCATTGCTGCTGCTACGCGGATTGCAGACGGGATTGACCTTGACGAGTTCGTTGCTCCATCCAGCCCTCCACGGGAGGGGTAAAAAACTTTCCTTGACCTTAAATTTGCCTCGGTATGCCGAGTGGAGTTGTAACCGATAAAACCTTAACAGGCTTAGCGCCTGAGCACTCTCGGTTCTTCTAGGTATCGACCTAAATTTGGATTGAATGTTTGCTTTTGGCTTGAATTGCCCCTTTGCAGGTTAACAGCAAGATGTTCACTGCAGTCGACTTATTCCTTAGGCGAGCACTTGGGCTGCAGCTAAGCCCCAGTGAGAGGTTTGCTCTTCACTCGGTAGGATTTCTTTTACCTTAGGCGAGCACTGGGCTGCAGCTAAGCCCCAGTGAGAGGTTTGCTCTTCACTCGGTGGGATTTCTTTTTCTTAGGCGGCTGGGCTGCAGCTAAGCCCCAGTGAGAGGTTTGCTCTTCACTCGGTGGATTTCTTTACCTTAGGCGGCTGGGCTGCAGCTAAGCCCCAGTGAGAGGTTTGCTCTTCACTCGGTGGGATTTCTTTACCTTAGGCGAGCACTGGGCTGCAGCTAAGCCCCGAGTGAGAGGTTTGCTCTTCACTTGGTAGGATTTCTTTTATCTTAGGCGAGCACTGGGCTGCAGCTAAGCCCCAGTGAGAGGATTGCTCTTCACTCGGTAGGATTTCTTTTACCTTAGGCGGCTGGGCTGCAGCTAAGCCCCGAGTGAGAGGTTTGCTCTCCACTCGGTAGGATTTCCATTGTATTTGTGTGGCTCGGGAGAGGGTCGCATGATCGACCCGCACCTCGTCTTCCTTCTGACGCACATCATACTTATGGTGTAGCTCGGAGGAGAGGGTCGCACGACCTGCCCTCGTCCTCCTTGCGGTGCATGCGCTACAATGGTGTAGTTCGGAGGAGAGGGTCGCAATCGACCTGCCCTCATCCTCCTTCTTGATGCATGCGCTACAATGGTGTAGTTCGGAGGAGAGGATCGCGATCGACCTGCACCTCGTCCTCCTTCTTGGTCGCATTATACTTAGGCGAGTCCTTGGATTGCAGCTAAGCCTCCGAGTGGGAGTCCGGCTTACCACTCGGTGGGATTTTTAATAACTTAGGCGAGCAGAGCTGCAGCTAAGCCCCGAGTGGAAGTCGGCTTACCACTCGGTGGGATTCTTATATCTTAGGCGTAGCTTGGACTGCAGCTAAGCCTCCGAGTCAAGTCGGCTTACCAATCGGTGGGATTTTTATATCTTAGGCGTAGTCTTGGATCTGCAGCTAAGCCTCCGAGTGGAAGTCGGCTTATCACTTTCGGTAGGATTTGTACAAACTTAGGCGAAACGGATTCGCGACTAAGCCACCCATCGGGGAAAATTTTCTTGGACCAAAAATAAAAAGTGACAAAAATTATGAAGGAATTATGACACTATTATTTCAAAGCCCATGAACTCTGAAGTATTTTATTACAACTCTTCCGAGTGAAAAACTTTAAGTGTAAAAGCGGGCGGAGCAGATCCGCGTTCAAGCTCGGGGCTCTTCGATATTGTGTTCGACGTTATAGAGGCAATCGCCCCATTGTGGAGAACCTTTGTGACGATGAAGGGTCCTTCCCAGAAGGAGCGAGCTTATGTTGCTTCGCGATCCACTCGAAGGACCAGATCTCCTTCTGGAAGGCTCGACCTCTCACATTTCTAGCGTCTGACAGCGACGCAAGTCTTCTTTGGTAAATGGTCGGCGGATCGAGCCATTTCCTTTCCTCTTCTAGGAGGTCATTGCATCTGACGCGCTTGCTCAGCTTCGCTTCATTGTAAAGTTCAATTCGGGAGCATTGTGAAGGAGATCACTTTCGGTAAGACTGCTACGCTCCATAGACCAGGAAGAAAGGAGTTCTCCCAGTCGACCGAT
The DNA here is from genome assembly GCA_021437245.1 of Aegilops speltoides. Lineage (NCBI taxonomy): Eukaryota > Viridiplantae > Streptophyta > Magnoliopsida > Poales > Poaceae > Aegilops > Aegilops speltoides. The sequence continues at coordinate 437,526,916 of CM038143.1, forward strand.
TAGGCGTGGTCCGCAAACCCCAAAGCACTGAAGGAAGTTCGTCGACCCAAGCTCCAGCCGCATGCTTGAGATCTCGCATCAATCGGGGCTTCAGACCCTTGAGGATTAATCCATTGGCTCGTTACGCTGTCCGTTCATTGTGGATGGGCGGCGAGCGTAGTCGACTTCGTGTGCCTTGGGAGTTGCGAAATCCTTGAATTCTTCCGAATCAAAATTCGACCCATTGTCCGTGATAATACTGTGCGGGACTCCATATCTGAACGTCAACCCTCTGACGAAGGAAACAGCAGTACCAACATCAAGTTTTTTGATTGGCTTAGCTTCAATCCACTTGGTGAACTTGTCGACTGCCACCAGTACATGCGTGAAACCGCTCCGACCTGTTCGCAAGGGACCGATCATGTCCAACCCCCATCTGCGAAAGGCCGACGAGTGGAATGGTCTTCAAAGGTGACGAGCTTGTGTGACATATTGGAGTAGAACCGGCATCCTTCGCACTTGTCCACTATTTCTTTCGCCATCTCATTTGCTCTTGGCGGTAAAATCCGGCTCGGTATGCTTTGGCTACAATGGTCCGAGAGGGCGCATGGTGACCACAGGTCCCAGTGGATGTCATTGAGTATGACTCGACCTTCTTACGGCATTATGCATTTTGTCCGACTCTGTCGGGCTTTCTCTACAACTGCCCATTGATAACGGTAAAGGCTTTGGATCGACGGACGATCTGCCGAGCCTCTTCCTCATCCTCTGGGAGTTCCTTTCTCGAATATATGCGGCGTATGGAATTGTCCAATCTGGAGTGACCACTAAAACTTCCATGACCAAGTCGACCACCGCGGGACCTCAACCTCAATCGGTGCATGGGCACTCTTGGGTTGTGGAGCTTCCTCTGTGAAGGATCTTCTTTTCTTGTGAGTGTGTATATGTTCCAAAAACACACCACTGGAATGGCTTCTCTTTTGGACCCTATCTTGGCGGATCATCTGCTGCTTGATTTTTCAATCGGGGATGTGATGGAGTTCAACCCTCGAACTTCTTTTCCAGCTTCCTCACTGCATTGCAGTATCCAATCATAGTTGGGCTTCTCCGTCCCACTCTTTCATCACTTGATTGACCACTAGATCTGAATCGCCATAGACCATCAGGCGACGGACGCCGAGTGAGATGGCCATGTGCAATCCATATAAGAGGGCCTCATACTCTGCCTCATTGTTGGAGGAATCAAAGTGAATCTGGAGCACATACCTAAGCGTATCTCCTCTGGGGGAAACTAGAACAACCCCAGCACCAGAACCATTCAGCATCTTGGAGCCGTCGAAGAACATGGTCCAATGTTCCGAGTGAACTTCATCATTCTGTTGTTGTTCAATCCACTCAGCAAGGAAATCCGCTATAGCACAGGACTTAATGGCTTTCTTTGCCTCGAATTTAAAATCAAGGGAAGAAGTTCAATCGCCCATTTAGCCACTCGACCGGTTCGTCTCTGTTGTGCGGGATCTACGATAAAGGCGTCGTGACGATCGTGATAGAATGATCGGAGAAATAGTGAGCAACCTTCTTTGTGGTCATGTATATACCATACACAAGCTTCGATAATGAGGGTATCTCTGCTTGGATGGAGTCAAGACTTGAGACGGATAATACACGGGCGCTGAACTTTGAAGGCCTTTCCTTCCTCTTCCGCTCGACCGTAAGCACAAGATCTTGACAACTTGTCCAAAGGCTGCAATATAAAGCAATAGAGGCTCTTTGCTGATTGGAGCAGCAAGCACCGGCTGGGTGGAGAGCGAGCTTTTAGCTCGACAAGCGCTGCATCAACTTCGAGTCCACTCGAACTTGTCGGCCTTCTTCATCGATCGGTAAAGAGGCGCGCTTTTCACGGCGAGAGATGAATCGACTTAAAGCGGCCAAGCATCGATAAAGCTTCGGGCGTCGTGCACTTTCGCCGAGGCGTTTCATTCGGAGAATAGTGCCGATCTTCTGCGGGTTAGCGTCGATCCCTCGTTCGAAGCGAAAACCGAGTAACTTTCCACGGGAACTCCGAATGTGCACTTTGACGGATTGAGCTTGATATCGTACCTTCCGAGGTTGGCAAATGTTTGGCGAGGTCGACAAGCAAGTCGGAACCTTTTCGCAACAACGACGATATCATCCATATCGCTTCCACATTCCGACTGATTTGGTGAAAGACACTTCGAATCATTCGCATAAATGTGGCTCCGGCATTCTTGAGGCGAATGGCATGGTGATATAGCGAAGCACCGAATGGAGTGATGAAAGCTGTTTTTATTTCATCGGGTCCATCTGACGGATCGATGATACCCGGAATATGCATCTAGAAAAGACAATCTCTCACACCCGCGGTCGAGTCAACAATTTGATCTATGCGGGGAGAGGAAATGATCCTTCGGCAGGCCCGATTAATGTGCTTAAAATCAATGCACATGCGGAGTGAGTTGTCCTTCTTGGGAACCATGGCGACATTAGCGAGCCACTCGGAGTGGTATATCTCTCGAATAAATCCTGCCGTCAGCAATCGAGCCACTTCTTCACCAATAGCTTTTCTCTTACGGGCGGCGGACCAAGATGCTCTTTGACTGGTTTCACGACTTGTCTACTCGGGGCGATGCTCAGCCAATTCCACAGGAACACGGCATGTCGGTGGCTTCCATGCGAAAATGTCGATTCTCACGGAGGAACTGGATGGCGCTTCTTCCTATTTGAGTCGAGTGTTGTGGAGATGTGGGTCGGGCTGCATTGGGATCCGTCGGATGAATATGGATAGCCGTCTCACCGGGCGGTGGAATCTGAACTCATTGTTGGCTTCTTGGATCGTAACAAGTCACTTGGATCTGCGGTTTGCATGTATTCGTCGAATTCGACCGCCGTCACTTGGGAGTCGGCAATCTTGAGCCCTTCGAAAGCACTCTTACGCCTTCTTCCGATCGCGGTGATAGTGATCACTCCCTTTGGTCTGGCATTTTCAGTTTGAGGTACACGTAGCATGGTCAAGCCATGAATCGTGCGTGGCGAGCCTCCCAAAATGGCATGGTATGCACTCTGAAAATCCACAACCTCAAAGGTCAACTTTTCTTTGCGGAAGTGCTTGGAATCACCAAAACCACGTCCGGGGCTATTTGGCGAGTGAGTTGGCCTTCTTCCTGGTATGACTCGTGGAAACTCATATTCTTTGGCGCTCAATCGGGACATCGGAATGCCCATCCCTTTCAATGTATCCGCATATAACAAATTCAGCCCACTACCACCATCCATCAGCACTTTTGTCGATCGAGTGCCTTCGACAATGGATCGACCACTAATGCTTGCCGCCCGGGGTGGCAATGTGAGTCGGGTGATCAGATTGGTCGAATGTGATGGGTGTCTGGGACCACTTCACATAACTTGGCTTTCTTTGGGCAACCATATTCACCTCCCGGTTGATGACTTTCATCAACTTTTGCTTTCCACATCCGCGAAGATCATCAGTGGAGTTGACATCTTGGTATTCCTCCTCACTGTCCTCTTTGTCTCCGGCCTTGTCCGCTCCTTCTCCTTGTCCTTAGACTGTTTTCCTGGCTTCTGGATCGAGAGTCGACCTTTGGCAGTGGTGTGCTTCGGGTAAATAATGTTGCCCTCTCCATCCTTCTTCGTGTGAATATGGCATGGCATATCCATCACGTCATTTCCTTCTTTATCTTTCACTTTCTTCGGATTCCAGGATCCTTTGGGCTTCCCCTTGAACTTCCCCCGAGTCACGGCGGGGCCTCTCCGAGCTGCTGGCTCGGCTTTTCGTTCTGCTTCCATTGGAATTTCCCTTCTCCGTGGCTTGGCTTGTACTTGCCGCTTGGTCGATCTTCTTCCTCGCCATTGGCGTGTTGCTAGCAATCTCCATCATTCGACTCGGGTCATGTCCCGGTTCGACCAAACTTGAGACTCAATTCTCTTTTTGGCGCCATCTTTGAAGGCGCAAACCGCTGATAGTCGACACATTTTCCACAAGATGGTGCAAGGTAATCCACCTCTGAATGTACTCTCGGAGAGTTTCATTGGTCTTACGCACACAAACTTGCAGCTCTGTCAAACCAGCCGATTAAACACAAGTCCCTTCAAAAGTCTGACGAACACTGGGACAAATCTTCCCAAGTATATATCTTCTTGTGAGGTGGCTGATTCAGCCATGCTCTGGCGAGAACCTTCTAACATGAGGGCAAATGCTTCATGGCCACCTCATCATTCCCACCACCAATCTGAACAGCCACTTTCGGTGTCGTCAAGCCAAGTTTGAGGCTTGGATTCCCCGATGAACTTGCTGACTCATGTTGCCAATCTGAAATTGGGGGATCATCTGCGGCTCTGATAGCTCTGCTAAAACACTCCGGACGAGACATGCACTTTCATTGCTGGTGGGTTCATCCCTCTCGGGTCCGCCTCGATGGGCTCTGTTCGGTCGACCAAGCCTTGCACGATAATGGATCGCGCGTCAAAGCTTGGTTCCACGGTGTCGACCGGAACTCTTAGCCCATCTTGAGCGTAAATCTGTCATCTTGCCGCCGAGGCGTCTGACCCTTCCCTCGGAGGAAAGGGCACTCGGCGCTGTCATCTCGGTCGTAAACTGCTCTCGCCGGTTGTCGCGCCCTTCTCGCCCTTGGAGGCGATCTGGGGCTGTGAGCCGATCGGCGATTCGCGATGACGGATCGGTGTGAATCTGTTCTTGCGCGATGTGACACGGCTGAGTTCGGTCTCCTGCTGCTCGGAGTAAATCTACGATCTGCTGCAAGCCTCTCCAGCCTCCGGCCGGGGCGGCTGGATGGACTCTGCTATCGAGTTGCAGCTGCTAAATTCTGAATCGGCGTGCGGTATACCTGAGTCGGTGGGAAGAGTCGGCGTCGGCCGGCTTCGGGATCCGTTGCGCGCCACGCTTCGTCGAGTGCTCGCCAAGATTCTCGGTAGAGCGTTCAGCCACATTGGCCAAACGTGCTTCCTCCAAGGCACGAGCCTCGGGGTTTCTCCGGCGATAGGAGTATGAAGTGCATCCATGTTCTGCGACGAAGCTCTTCTCTCTGCAGAGTCGAGTGTCTCGGGCTGGTACTCTTCGTGCTCTTGCACGGGGTCTCCTCCTCCGGCGACTCCACCACCATGGGCGAAGCCGGGAGGACTGCGAGGGCCGTCGACCATGAGGATCTCCGCCGCTGGATCACTGCTATCACACTCGGATCACGATCTCTCTGAGCCGGTCGGCAGATCGAACAAGCCGTAGAGGATTCGCCGGGCTCGATGGCGCGACTTGGCGGTGGCTGTCTGGCGAGCCACCGCGTGTTTCACCCACCGGAGCCTCGACCGACCAGAACGCTTGCGCTGGTGGGAGGCTGGCGGCGATCGATAGGGAGTCGACCGATCTGAGGTCGACGGTTGCCGCAGCGAACGCCGCAAACACATGCGCGAAAGTGTGTCGCCCAGCAGACGAGGCGCCTCGATGTCTAGTGGAGCCTCCACGGAGCCATGCGGGTCGTCGGCGACAAAAGTGAGAGCACCGAGACGGATCTCGCGCCCTCAACCAAAGCTCCAGCAGTCATCATGATGAAGGTACTGGAAATCTGCAACTCCTCCACAAATCTCTAAAACACCAGCCCCATGGTGGGCGCCAAACCGTCGTGGTTCTAAGTCGGACAAGAGAAGTAGGGGTAGGTAAGGGAGGCGATGTCCTAGCTATGGAGTAGTTGTGGAGACAAGTGATGTACGAGTTCGAGGCCCTTCTCGGGAAGTAACAGCCCTCGTCTCGGAGCCCCGAGGCGGTCGAGTGGATTATGGATATGAGTCTTACAAGAATGCGAACCCCTCTACCCGTGGAGGAGGGTGGCTTATATAGAGTCGCCAGACCCCAGCCAGCCCACGTATTGGAGAGGTTAAAGTACATTAAGTGCAGGCGTTCTTGTAACGCCCTCATAAAAATCTTAACTATCATTATGTCTATTCAATAGCAAGTCGTTGTGCTGCGGAGCGCCTTTTGACCTTCTGGTGGTCGAGTGAGTCTTCATGGTCGAGTGAGTCTTCCATGGTCGAGTCCTTCCAGTCAGTCGAGTGGGTTCCTCTTTGGTCGACTGGAAGATGATCTCTTCTGAGAGTGTCCTTGGGTAGGACGTTTAGGTCAGGCCTATGACCCTACCCTAGGTACATGAATCCATCATGGGGTTTATATCATATTGCATGAGTTTATCCCTCTACATCATTGTTGGGGAACGTAGCAGAAATTCAAAATTTTCCTACGTGTCACCAAGATCTATCTATGGAGAAACCAGCAACGAGGGGAAGGAGAGTGCATCTACATACCCTTGTAGATCGCTAAGCGGAAGCATTCAAGAGAGCGGGGTTGAAGGAGTCGTGCTGTCGTGATCCAAATCACGGAGATCCTAGTGCGAGCAGACGGCCCTCCGCGTTCAACACACGTGCAGCCCGGTGACGTCTCCCACGCCTTCATCCAGCAAGGAGAGAGGGAGAGGTTGAGGAAGACTCCATCCAGCAGCAGCACAATGGCGTGGTGGTGATGGAGGCGTGGCTATCTGCGCAGGCCGCCAAGCCCCACGGGAGAGGAGGAGTAAGAGAGGTAGGGATGCGCCAAGAGGGAGAGGTTCTCGTGTGTTGGGCAGCCCCAAAACCCCCACTATTTATAGGAGGAGGGGAGGGGGCTGCGCCCCCTCTAGGGTTCCCTCCCCAAGGGTGGCTGCAGCCCCCAGATGCCATCTGGTGGCGGCGAAGGGGAGGCAGGGAGGCGCACCTAGGGTGGGCCTTAGGGCCCATCTGCCCTAGGGTTTGCCCCCCTTCCCCACTTCCTGCGCCTTGGGCCCTGTGGGGGGGCGCACCAGCCCACCTGGGGCTGGTCCCCTCCCACACTTGGCCCATGCAGCCCTCCAGGGTTGGTGGCCCCACTTGGTGGACCCCCGGGACCCTCCCGGTGGTCCCAGATGCGTCTGGGAAAACCGAAACTTTTCCGGTGACCAAAACAGGACTTCACATATATAAATCTTTACCTCCGGACCATTCCGGAACTCCTCGTGACGTCCAAGATCTCATCTGGGACTCCTAACAACATTCGGTAACCACATACAAACTTCCTTTATAACCCTAGCGTCATCGAACCTTAAGTGTGTAGACCCTACGGGTTCGGGAGACATGTAGACATGACCGAGACGTTCTCTGGTCAATAACCAACAGCGGGATCTGGATACCCATGTTGGTTCCCATATGTTCCACGATGATCTCATCGGATGAACCACGATGTCAAGGACTCAATCGATCCCATATACAATTCCCTTTGTCTAACGGTATTGTACTTGCCCGAGAATCGATTGTCGGTATACTGATACCTTGTTCAATCTCGTTACCGGCAAGTCTCTTTACTCGTTCCGTAACACATCATCCTGTGATCAACCCCTTGGTCACATTGTGCACATTATGATGATGTCCTACCGAGTGGGCCCAGAGATACCTCTCCGTTTACGGGGAGTGACAAATCGATCTCGATTCGTGCTAACCCAGAGACACTTTCGGAGATACCAGTAGTGCACCTTTATAGCCACACAGTTACGTTGTGATGTTTGGTACACCCAAAGCATTCCTACGGTATCCGGGAGTTGCACAATCTGATGGTCTAAGGAAAAGATACTTGACATTAGAAAAGCTTTAGCATACTGAACTACGATCTACGTGCTAGGCTTAGGATTGGGTCTTGTCCATCACATCATTCTCCTAATGATGTGATCCCGTTATCAATGACATCCAATGTCCATGGTCAGGAAACCGTAACCATCTATTGATCAACGAGCTAGTCAACTAGAGGCTTACTAGGGACATGGTGTTGTCTATGTATCCACACATGTATCTGAGTTTCCTATCATTACAATTATAGCATGGATAATAAACGATTATCATGAACAAAGAAATATAATAATACCTAATTTATTATAGCCTCTAGGGCATATTTCCAACAGTCTCCCACTTGCACTAGAGTCAATAATCTAGTTCACATCGTCATGTGATTAACATTCACATGTCACATCGCCATATGACCAACATCCAAAGAGTTTACTAGTGTCATTAAACTAGTTCACATCATCATGTGATTAAGACTCAGTGAATTCTGGGGTTTGATCATGTTTTGCTTGTGAGAGAGGTTTTAGTCAACGGGTCTACAACTTTCAGATCCGTATGTACTTCGTAAATCTCTAGGTCATTCTGTAAATGCTGCTTCCACGCTCCACTTGGAGCTATTCCAAATGGTTGCTCCACTATACGTATCCGGTTTGCTACTCAGTGTCACTCGGATAGGTGTTAAAGCTTGTATCGACGTAACCCTTTACGCCGAACTCTTTATCACCTCCATAATCGAGAAACATGTCCTTATTTACTCCAAGGACAATTTTGACCGCTGTCCAATGATCCATTCCTGGATCATTCTTGTACCCTGGTGACTCATGGCAAGGCACACTTCCGGTGCGGTACACAGCATAGCATACTATAGAGCCTACGTCTGAAGTATAGGGGATGACCTTTGTTCTTTCTCTCTATTCTGCCGTGGCCGAGCTTTTAAGTCTTAACTTCATACCTTACATCTCAGGCAAGAACTCCTTCTTTGACTGATCCATCTTGAACACCTTCAAGATCATGTCAAGGTACGTGCTCATTTGAAAGTACTATTAAGCATTTTGATATATCTTATAGATCTTGATGCTTATTATTCAAGTAGCCTAATCCAGGTTTTCCATTGAAAAATACTTTTCAAATAACCCTAAATGCTTTACAGAAAATTCTACATCATTTCTGATCAACAATATGTCAACAACATATACTCATCAGAAATTCTATAGTGCTCCCACTCACTTCTTTGGAAATACAAGTTTCTCAAAAACTTTGTATAAATCCAAAATCTTTGATCATCTCATCAAAGCGTACATTCCAACTCCGAGATGCTTGCTCCAGTCCTTAGAAGGATCGCTGGAGCTAGCATACCTTTTAGCATCCTTAGGATCGACAAAAACTTCCTGATTGTATCACATACAACCTTTCCTTACGAAGACTGGTAAGGAAACTCGTTTTGACATCCATCTGCCAGATTTCATAAATGCAGCTAATGCTAACATGATTCCGACAGACTTAAGCATCGCTAGAATGAGAAAATCTCATTGTAGTCAACTCCTTGAACTTGTGAAAAAACTCTTTGCCACAAGTCGAGCTTCATAGACGGTGACATTACCATCCACGTCCGTCTTCTTCTTAAAGATCCATTTATCTCAATTGCTTGCTGATCATCGGGCAAGTCCACCAAAGTCCATGCTTTGTTCTAATACATGGATCCTATCTCGGATTTCATGGCTTCTAACCATTTGTCGGAATTTGGGCCCACCATTGCTTCTCCATAGCTCGTAGGTTCATTGTTGTCTAGCAACATGACCTTCAAGACAAGATTATTGTACAACTCAAGCGATCGCATCCTTGTCACCCTCACGAGGTGCGGTAGTGACTTGATCCAAGTTTCATGATCACTATCATAAGCTTCTACTTCAATTGGTGTAGGTGCCACAGGAACAACTTCCTGTGCCCTGCTACACACTAGTTGTAGTGACGGTTCAATAACCATATCAAGTCTCCACCACTCAACTTTTCAAGACAAACTTTTCCTCGAGAAAGGACCCGATTCAAGAAACAATCCCTATTGCTTTTAGATCTGAATTAGGAGGTATACCCAACTGTTTTGGGTGTCCTATGAAGATGCATTTTATCCGCTTTGGGTTCGAGCTTATCAACCTGAAACTTTTTCACATAAGCGTCGCAGCCCCAAACCTTTAAGAAATGACAGCTTAGGTTTCTCTAAACCATAGTTCATATGGTGTCATCTCAACGGAATTACGTGGTGCCCTATTTAAAGTGAATGTGGTTGTCTCTAATGCCTAACCCATAAACGATAGTGGTAATTCGATAAGAGACATCATGGTACATACCATATCCAATAGGGTGCAACTATGATGTTCGAACACACCATCAAACTATGGTGTTCCAGGCTGTATTAATTGTGAAACAATTTCCACAATGTCTTAATTGTGTGCCAAAGCTCGTAACTCAAATACTCATCTCTATGATCATATCATAGACATTTTATCCTCTTGTCACGATGATCTTCAACTTCACTCTGAAATTACTTGAACCATTCAATAATTCAGACTTGTGTTTCATCAAGTAAATATACTCAACATCTACTCGAATCATCGTGAAGTAAGAACATAGCGATATTCATTTGCATGCCTCGGCACTCATTTGGACTGCACACATCAAAATGTGTTTACTTCCAACGAGTTGCTATCTTGTTCCATCTTACTGAAAATGAGGCTTTTCAGTCATCTTGCCCATGTGGTATGATTTGCATATCTCAAGTGATTCAAAATCAAGTGAGTCCAAACGATCCATCTGCATGGAGTTTCTTCATGCGTATACACCAATAGACATGGTTCGCATGTCCCAAACTTTTTCAAAAACGAGTGAGTCCAAAGATCCATCAATATGGAGCTTCTTCATGCGTTTTATACCAATATGACTTACATGGCAGTGCCACAAGTAAGTGGTACTATCATTACTATCTTATATCTTTTTGGCATGAAAATGTGTATCACTACGATCGAGATTCAATAAACCATTCAATTAGGTGCAAGACCATTGAAGGTATTATTCAAATAAATAGAGTAACCATTATTCTCCTTAAATGAATAACCGTATTAATATGACATAATCCAATCATGTCTATGCTCAGCGCAAACACCAAATCTCGATGGTAGAGGGAGCGTATGATGCTTCATCACATCAACCTTGGAAACACTTCCAATACATATCGTCGACTCACCTTTAGCTAGTCTCCGTTTATTCCGTAGCTTTTATTTGAGTTACTAACACTTAGCAACCGAACCGTATCTAATACCACTGGTGCTACTAGGAGTACTAGTAAAGTACACATTAACATAATGTATATCAATATACTTCTATCGACCTTGCCACCTTCTCATCTACCAAGTATCTAGGGTAATTCCGCTCCGATGGTTGTTCCCCTTATTACGAAGCACTTAGTCTCGGGTTTGGGTTCAACCTTGGGTTTCTTCACTAGAGCAGCAGGCTGATTTGCCGTTTCATGAAGTATCCCTTCTTGCCCTTGCCCTTCTTGAAACTAGTGGTTTCATCAACCATCAACAATTGATGCTCCTTCTTGATTTCTACTTTCGCGTGTCAAACATCGCGAATACCTCAAGGATCATCATATCTATCCCGATATGTTATAGTTCATCACGAAGCTCTAGCAGCTTGGTGGCAATGACTTTGGAGAAACATCACTATCTCATCCGGAAGATCAACTCCCACTCGATTCAAGTGATTGTTGCACTCACACAATCGAGCACAAGCTCAACGATTGAGCTTTTCTCCCTTAGTTTGCGAGGCTAAGAAAATCGTCGAGGTCTCATACCTCTTGGCGTGGGCACGAGCCCGAAATCCCAATTTCAGCCCTCGAAACATCTCATATGTTCCGTGACGTTTGAAAACGTCTTTGGTGCCTCAACTCTAAACCGTTTAAGCGAACTATCACGTAGTTATCAAAACGTGTATGTCCGATGTTACGCAACATCCACAAACCATGTTTGGGTTTCAGACACCGAGTGGTGCATTAAGGACATAAGCTTTCTCTTGTCCGCATAATCGCTCATCGTCAACTTTCAACTATATTTTCTCTAGGAACATATCTAAGCAGTGGAACTAAAGCGCGAGCTTCGACATAATTTGCAAAGATCTTTTGACTATGTTCAGATAATTAAGTTCATCTTATGAACTCCCACTCGAGATAGACATCCTCTAGTCATCTAAGTGATTACATGATCCGAGTCAACTAGGCCGTGTCCGATCATCACGTGAGATGGACTACTCATCATCGGTGAACATCTTCATGTTGATCGTATCCTCCATCGACTCATGCTCGACCTTTCGGTCTCTGTGTTCGAGGCCATGTCTGTACATGCTAGGCTCGTCAAGTTAACCCTAAGTGTTTTGCATGTGTAAAACTGTCTTACACCCGTTGTATGTGAGCGTAAGGATCTATCACACCCGATCATCACGTGGTGCTTGAAGCAGCGAACTTTAGCAGCGGTGCACAATTAGGGAGAACACTTCTTGAAATTGTTGTAAGGATCATCTTATTTACTACCGTCGTTCTAAGTAAACAAGATGCATAAACATAATAAACATCACATGCAATTATATAGTAGTGACATGATATGGCCAATATCATATAGCTCCATTGATCTCCATCTTTGGGGCTCCATGATCATCATCGTCACCAGCATGACACCATGATCTCCATCATCCTGATCTCCATCATCGTGTCTTCATGAAGTTGTCTCGCCAACTATTACTTCTACTACTATGGCTACCGGTTAGCAATAAAGTAAAGTAATTACATGGCATTGTTTAATGACACACAAGTCATACAATAAATTAAGACAACTCCTATGGCTCCTGCCGGTTGTCATACTCATCGACATGCAAGTCGTGATTCCTATTACAAGAACATGATCAATCTCATACATCACATATCATTCATCACATTCTTCTTGGCCATATCACATCACATAGCATACCCCAAAAACAAGTTAGGCGTCCTCTAATTGTTGTTTGCATGTTTCTACGTGGCTGCTATGGGTTTCTAGCAAACGTTTCTTACCTCATAAAACCACAACATGATATGTCAATTGCTATTTATCCTTCATAAGGACCCTTTTCATCGAATCCGTTCCGACTAAAGTGGGAGGCGGCACCGCTAGCCACCTTATGCACCAAGTGCATGTCAATCGGTGGAACTTGTCTCACGTGAAATGCGTGTAAGGTCGGTCCGGGCGCTTCATCCCACAATACCGTCAAAACAAGATTGGACTAGTACCGGTAAGCATATTGAACAAAATCAACGCCCACAACTACTTTGTGTTATACTCGTGCAAAGAATCTACGCAATAGACCTAGCTCTGATACCACTGTTGGGGAACGTAGCAGAAATTCAAAATTTTCCTACATGTCACAAATATCTATCTATGGAGAAACCAGCAACAAGGGGAAGGAGAGTGCATCTACATACCCTTGTAGATCGCTAAGCGGAAGCGTTCAAGAGAACGGGGTTGAAGGAGTCGTACTCGTCGTGATCCAAATCACCGGAGATCCTAGTGCGAGCGGACGGCACCTCGCGTTCAACACACGTACAGCCCGGTGACGTCTCCCACGCCTTGATCCAGCAAGGAGAGAGGGAGAGGTTGAGGAAGACTCCATCCAGCAGCAGCACAACGGCGTGGTGGTGATGGAGGAGCGTGGCTATCCTGCAGGGCTTCGCCAAGCCCCACGGGAGAGGAGGAGTAAGAGAGGTAGGGCTGCGCCAAGAGGGAGAGGTTCTCGTGTGTTGGGCAGCCCCAAAACCCCCACTATTTATAGGAGGAGGGGAGGGGGCTGCGCCCCCTCTAGGGTTCCCTCCCCAGGGGTGGCTGCAGCCCCCAGATGCCATCTGGTGGTGGCCAGAAGGGGGAGAGGGGGGAGGTGCAACTGGGGTGGGCCTTAGGGCCCATCTGCCCTAGGGTTTGCCCCCTTCCCCACTTCCCTGCGCCTTGGGCCTTGTGGGGGGGCGCACCAGCCCACCTGGGGCTGGTCCCCTCCCACACTTGGCCCATGCAGCCCTCCAGGGTTGGTGGCCCCACTTGGTGGACCCCCGGGACCCTCCCGGTGGTCCCGGTACGTTACCGGAAAAACCCGAAACTTTTCCGGTGACCAAAATAGGACTTCCCATATATAAATCTTTACCTCCGGACCATTGGAACTCCTCGTGACGTCCAGGATCTCATCCGGGACTCCGAACAACATTCGGTAACCACATACAAACTTCCTTTATAACCCTAGCGTCATCGAACCTTAAGTGTGTAGACCCTACGGGTTCGGGAGACATGTAGACATGACCGAGGGCGTTCTCGGTCAATAACCAACAGCGGGATCTGGATACCCATGTTGGTTCCCACATGTTCCACGATGATCTCATCGGATGAACCACGATGTCAAGGACTCAATCGATCCGTATACAATTCCCTTTGTCTAGCGGTATTGTACTTGCCCGAGATTCGATCGTCGGTATACCGATACCTTGTTCAATCTCGTTACGGCAAGTCTCTTTACTCGTTCCGTAACACATCATCCTGTGATCAACCCCTTGGTCACATTGTGCACATATGATGATGTCCTACCGAGTGGGCCCAGAGATACCTTTCCGTTTACGGGTGACAAATCGATCTGGATTCGTGCCAACCCAATAGACACTTTCGGAGATACCAGTAGTGCACCTTTATAGCCACCCGGTTATGTTGTGACGTTTGGTACACCCAAAGCATTCCTCGGTATCCGGAGTTGCACAATCGATGGTCTAAGGAAAAGATACTTGACATTAGAAAAGCTTTAGCATACGAACTACACGATCTCTGTGCTAGGCTTAGGATTGGGTCTTGTCCATCACATCATTCTCCTAATGATGTGATCCCGTTATGAATGACATCCAATGTCCATGGTCAAGAAACCGTAACCATCTATTGATCAACGAGCTAGTCAACTAGAGGCTTACTAGGGACATGGTGTTGTCTATGTATCCACACATGTATCTGAGTTTCCTATCATTAAAATTATAGCATGGATAACAAACGATTATCATGAACAAGGAAATATAATAATACCTTATTTATTATTGCCTCTAGGGCATATTTCCAACAATCATGTCATCTTGCTTAAGGCGTTACTCTGTTCTTATGAACTTAATACTCTAGATGCACGCTGGAGTCGGTCGATGTGTGGAGTAATAGTAGTAGATGCAGGCAGGAGTCGGTCTACTTGTCACGGATAATCTCATAATTATTCGCTTTTCTATCAATTGCTCGACAGTAATTTGTTCACCCACCGTAATACTTATGCTATCTTGAGAGAAGCCTCTAGTGAAACCTATGGCCCCCGGGTCTATCTCTTATCATATTTGCTTCCAATCTACTTTTATTTGCATCTTTACTTTTTTGCATCTATATTATAAAATACCAAAAATATATTTATCTTATCATACTATCTCTATTAGATCTCACTTTCGCAAGTGGCCGTGAAGGGATTGACAACCCCTTTATTGCGTTGGTTGCGAGTTCTTTGTTTGTTTGTGTAGGTGCGTTGGACTTTTGAGGAGCCTCCTACTGGATTGATACCTTGGTTCTCAAAAACTGAGGGAAATACTTACGCTACTTTGTTGCATCACCATTTCCTCTTCAAGGAAAACCAACACAAGCTCAAGACGTAGCACACCCCCATGGCCCCAGTATTGGCCGAAATAGCCCCCTGCTTATCCCAAGTCTCCGTGTCAACGGAAGTGTCCAGCTGGCTGTCCTCGCAGTCCTCCGCAGCATCCTGCATCTTGGTGTCACCGCCAGAAGCCGCCATGGTAGCTCCACCCATGCCCTGATGCCCATTGCCTGTGACCGCACCGGCTGGCCGCGAGCCGCCCGATGGACGGCCACCCCCCGCGACGTCAGGATCTTTGGGTGGGGGGTTGGAAGGACCAGCGTGCTGATGTTAATATCTGTGTTGTTGACTCTCTATGTCTGTCTGGTACCGTGTTTGGAGAAAAAAAGGTATGTATATTACTGCCTTTTTATCAAGTACTTTTACCATGGACACTAAATTATAGACATGGTTGTATGGATTGTGCCTTCTTTGAGGTTGTATCATCTTCTTTACCAAATACATGTACGATGTGGATCTCATGCATGGTTTAAAGCAATAGGTTGTTCTAAATAATAATGTTTTTAATACAGTACGCTTAATCAGTTTGTGCCATTTCCATCTCAAAAAGAGTGAATTCCATTTTTTTACCCTCTATTTTTGATATTTTTGGCATAAATTATCTCATTTAACATCTACTCTTTTAGATTACCCTATCTAGCAAATGTTTTGCCAGTTTTTACCTCATTTAGCGTAAGTTTTGCTAGTTTCTACTTTCTACCCCATTTGGCCGTCTATCATGTGCAGCTTGATTCATCCCTGGTCGAATGGCTTAGTTTTTGTTTTTCATGATAATACGTGTCTCATTCATATCATAAAGAACAAAGTACAAGTCACATAAGGACCAACTTGACAAAACTAAAAAGATATAAGAACATCTCTAAGCTTGACACCAACGTTCGTCACCTGCCTGCGGCACCACCACAACAGCCACGAAGAAAATAATAGTGAATCATCTCCTCACCCGAGCTCGACGCGGCTCCATCGCTGATATACAGCTTTGCGAACCTCCAAGATGGTTCACCAAAAGTGAAGCCTTTGCCGTTGAACGAATCAGACCGGGGCAACACTCCGGACACGTCATCAAACTCCAGATCTGGCACCCTACCACGACTAAGACGCCGAAGGAGGAGACCATACCTGTCATCCACGAACCACGAACCCAGCACACGTTTCGTCTTCCAGTTGTCTTCGATGCAGACCACAATCTGCATTCGCTCCTGGACTACCTCCCAAGCTCCACACCGACGCTGGAGCAAACGTCGTCGCAATGGCAGAGCCCGAGGACACAGGTCCACCACGAGGATGCCGCCGCCGCCACGCCATCCTTACTTGAACAGTCTGGTTTCCAAATCCATCCCCAGTCATAGGACCAATGGCCTCGTCAAGGAAGGATCCAAAGAATCTTTATTTAGCGCCGTCATCGTCGCCGCCGAAGCCAAGACGATGAACAAACCTAAAAACCTAGACTACGAGGGAATAAAAACGATCCACGCGCGTAGATCCGGCGACCCCCCTCACCACCGACGACCGAGGTCGCCGGCGGAGGGGAGCCGCCGAAGGACGGCGCAGGAAGATTGGCCTCTGCTGACAGCGGCTAGGATTATCTAGTTAGGCGGCTGATTGCATCCTGTTGTAATTGTCGAATGGCTTAGCTGGACATCATTTCTCTCACGGTCATCATGTGTACATACGCCTCCGTAAAAAAACATGTGTACATACGCCCTCCTTCACCTTGATGGGTTTCTTCTTCACGTCACACAACTCCTTGTTTATTGCTTCCACCACATTTGCTCCGTGGTGCCGGATTGTACTAGACAAGGCTCCATTGGCGCTTTGTCCGGCAAAAGAACTACTAAAAGAGCTATCAGCAACCTAAAATACTTTAAAGTTGGTAAAAATGATAAAACTTTTTGCTAAATGAGTAATCCGGATGAAAAATTGTTAGATGGGGTAATTAGCATAAAATATATCAAGATACAGGGATATAAACTGAAATTCACTGTCTCAAAAAAATATAAAACTGTGCCATATGGTGTATATAAGTTGTTTCCTGATGTTAATATTTGTTATTAACTTTCTATGCAAGTCTGTCACCGTGCCTAGAGTAAAGGGTTTGTATATTAAGACAAGTATGATCACACGTTTTTTGTATCAAATAACATGGATATTAAATTATGGACACAGCAGGTTGATCTGAACAATAATGTATTTAATACGCATGATCAGTTTATGACATCTCGTGTATATAATGTGCTTGCTGATGTGAATATATGTGTGTGTTTTATGGGAGTGACCGGGTGAATATGAGCTATTGAATGAATATGCTTGTCGGTCACCGTGCATGGTGTAAAGGATTTTTATGTTCAGACAAGTCTGGACCCATTATTACTATTTTGTACTCCCTTCATAAACTAATATAAGAGCGTTTAGATCACTAGTTGACAGAGGGAGTAGAAGGTTATAGGGAATTGATTGTCCCACCTGGAATTTGATGTCTCTCATATATCTGACATGAATAGTTTCTTCGAGGGATAAAAAAATACTTGGAGCTAGCAGATTATGTTTTGTCATGTCTTTTTTTCAACGAGCCTAGGGAAGGGGGGATGGGGTAGAGAAGGGGGAGTTCATTCATCTGAATATATTGCTCAAATAATTTAACCAGTTACTAGACGATGGCAACTAAAAGTTTGCATGGGAACATTTGCACATGAGAAGAGGCATTGCCGCCAAGAGTAGGCAGTGACCTTTTCGCTTGGTGCCCTGAACCGACGAGTCCAAAGTGCGAGATCGGGGACAAAATTTCTGAGAGTGGAGGAGGTACGATTGTATTCATCTCAGAATATCTTCACATTTCTAGCATCTCATATTTTTCAGAGGATGGTAAGGAGAACCGATGTGCAAATGGAATCATCGAAATTGGTGATTCCTTCAAGTTTTTATATCTGAACCCGGGAGAACGCCAATGCATTGCCAAACACTTACCGTAGCCCGTAGGGCTCAGTGAATGATTTTTTTTTGGAGTCTTCGAAGTAGTGCACACCAGGGGCGGATCTACAGGGTGGCCAGGTGGGCCGCGGGCCACCCTGGGATTTTGCACTAGCCCTATATACCTATGCAACTAGAGATGGGCCAGAGAGAAGCAAGAAGCCCAATAACGCAAGCACACACGCAGCCACCGCAATCAGCAGAGAACCAGCCGTCCTGATTCCCCATCTGCCTCCAGTGCTCGCTGGGATGCTCCCTCCGGCGGCCCCCTCCCGCATTGCCACCGCGGCGCCGCCGTTCGCCGCTCCTTCCCCTTCTGCGGTGCCAATCCTGCTTCTCTGGCTCTCCATCCAGTACAGCGCAACCGGCGCTCGGAGCCAGGCACGCCCATCGCGCCTCCGCCCCTCCTGCCGATTGCGGGCTTGCGGCCCTGGCCCGGCCGCTCCAAGCCGACGTCAGCCGCCCAAACACCCAATCTGCACTCTAGCATTTCCGGTGGTTGCCCTCTTGCACGATTTGAGGTACCAGCCCATTGGCCCCCATTACCAACTTTTAATATAGGGTTTCTTCTTTGTTTTCCTATACACTAATCCAGTACACGAACCAATTAAACTTACACATTATTTTTTGTTTAATTATATCATATTGTAAGACCATATTGATCTATTTTTATGTTGTATTGATAGTTAGAATGAGAATTTTATTGTGTTTGTAAGACCTTATCGATCTATTTTAGTGTGTTTGTACAACATTCACATGTCAAGTTTGTCGTAAAAAAAATTTAGTCGGACCACCCTGTTGTCAAACGCTAGCTCCGCCACTGGTGCACACATGGTGGACGACGGTCACCGTTGTCCATAATGTTCTTGTAGGCAGCAGGTTTGTAAAGCGTGGGAGCTCATAAGCAGTTTTTTGGCCACAAAAGCAAAGAGCAAGAGTTTGTAGCAAGCGGTAATTTCACACACCACGGAACACAACCGTTGTTGTCAATATGTTTATAAACAAGGTTTTTTAATGCTTGGTAGCTAGCAATAGGTAATTTTTCTCATAGTTCGAGAAACCACTATTACCAACAAAGGATACAATTTTAATTATCTCCCCTGTCGCTTGGGAAGGGCAACCCATGGAATTCTAGAGCGTCGTCGCTAGGTCCTAGACATGACAGTCCCTCTCGGCGGCACACTCCTCTCCCATGGTGACCAATTCCTCGAGGCAAGCAAGATGGCGGGTCCATCTTGTTGGTGGTTGGTTGTGGTCCAGTGATAGTTGGTGGCTGCAATACGGCGGTGGAGGTGCTTGATGGAAGGAGGCTTGTTCCCTTGGCTTGTGGTAGTGGTGCTCGAGGATGAGTGGCCTCTGGATGTGCCCTGCAGCGGGCTCACGTACATGGCCTATGGCGATGCTTCCGACATCCAGCTCCAGATATGTGGGGATTCAAGGTGGACTCTCAACTTGATCTGTGATGACTCCAAATCTACGGTTGTGGGACACTGCGTCTTGGGGTCCCTCGTCGTCTATGCACAATGGCATGAGGCGGTGTGTGCGCGGTGATTTGAGGAAATGGTGAAGGCTGAGAGGTGGCGCTGGCGTCGAGAATAGCTGGTGAGGGTATTGTCTAACCATACCGGAGATTCTTCATCCTTGGTATGTTGGTTGGGCGGTAATTTGCTTTCACACGAGAGGACGAAAGCGCAAAATGTAGCGTATTGTGGTATTGCCCGATACATATCTGTCATTGGCGGCAATGCTACATCCACGGACTCTTACATGGTTCTACGGGCTTAGTTTTTCTTTCATTGGATCAAGGGGAAGGGAGGGGCCCCACCCCCTTAAAATAGGGGGGCTTGTTTAATTGTTTGGAAGGGTCCGTTGATGACCCGTAATACCCCCGTTGATGTAGCATTTTTGTGTCATTGGCTGCCACCTAAGAGGATGGTGCGGGTTTGCTGGAGCGTACCGAATTGGGGATTTTAGTGGTGCTTGTGACCTTCCTCCCGCGTCAATGGCCTTGTCAAATCACCACCTGATTAGCATACCAAGGAGGAGGAATCTCTCTCTCTCTCTCACTCTCCCCTTTGTCATGCATGGTGTCATGTCTCAGTCTCGCTGGTCTCTCTTCCCCAAAAATTTGATTGATTTCAAATTCATTTTGAGTTGCGTGTGAAGTAGCAAATGCGAGAAGCCCTAGATTAATTTCTAGTCTGTGAATTGTTGGATTTAGTACAAACTAATCTCCCACTCTAGATCAACTTACTAGGCATGTTTAAAACCTTACAGCGATACCACTTGTTAGAATAATCCAAGGCACACGTTGATCCGTCGAGTACAAGCAATCACCGCTCACAAGCATGACACCAAGATTTTTTTAACGAAGTGCAGCGACATGACTACATCCTCGAGGCATGACTACAAGCGCTCCTCCCCGTGTACTAAATAAACATAATACAACCGGCCATATGTCTGTCATGGCCATCAAACTAAAGGAAATATGACCTAGAGGCAATAATAAAGTTATTATTTATTTCCTTATTTCATGATAAATATTTAATATTCATGCTAGAATTGTATTAACCGAAAACATAATACATGTGTGAATACATAGACAAACAGAGTGTCACTAGTATGCCTCTACTTGACTAGCTCGTGAATCAAAGATGGTTAAGTTTCCTAACCATAGACATGAGTTGTCATTTGATTAACAGGATCACATCATTAGGAGAATGATGTGATTGACTTGACCCATTCCGTTAGCTTAGCACTTGATCGTTTAGTATGTTGCTATTGCTTTCTTCATGACTTATACATGTTCCTATGGCTGTGAGATTATGTAACTCCGTTTACGGAGGAACACTTTGTGTGCTACCAAGCGTCCTGGCATAACGAGGTGATTATAAAGGTGCTTTATAGGTGTCTCCAAAGGTACTTGTTGGGTTGGCGTATTTCGAGATTAGGATTTGTCACTCCGATTGTCGGAGAGGTATCTCTGGACCCACTCGGTAATGCACATCACTATAAGCCTTGCAAGCATTGTAGCGAATGAGTTAGTTACGGGATGATGTGTTACACAACGAGTAAAGAGACTTGTCGGTAACAAGATTGAACTAGGTATTGAGATACCGACGATCGAATCTCGGGCAAGTAACATACCGATGACAAAGGGAACAGCGTATGTTGTTATGCGGTTTGACCGATAAAGATCTTCGTAGAATATGTGGGAGCCAATATGAGCATCCGAGGTTTAGCTATTGGTTATTGACGGAGGCGTGTCTCGGTCATGTCTACATAGTTCTCGAACCCGTAGGGTCCGCACGCTTAAAGTTCGATGACGGTTATATTATGAGTTTATGTGTTTTGATGTACCAAAGGTAGTTCGGAGTCCCGGATAAGATCGGGGACTTGACGAGGAGTCTCAAAATGGTCGAGACGTAAAGATCAATATATTAGACGACTATATTCGGACTTCGGAAAGGTTTCGAGTGATTCCGGTATTTTTCGGAGTACCGGAGAGTTACGGGAATTCGCCGGGGAGTATATGGGCCTTATTGGGCCATACGGGAATAGAGGAGAGAGGCCAAAGGAAGGAGGCGCCCCCCTCTGGTCCGAATTGGACAAGGGTGCAACCCCTTTCCTTCTCCTCTCCCCTCTTTCCTTCTCTCCTACTCCGGAAAGGAAGGGGAATCCTACTAGGACTTGGGAGTCCTAGTAGGACTCCCCACTTTGCGCGCCCCCGTGGTCGGCCTCTCCTCCCTCCTTTATATCTGAGGCGGGGGCACCTCTGAACACAAAAATTGATCATTGATCTCTTAGCCGTGTGCGGTGCCCCCCTCCACCATAGTCCTCCTCGATAATATCGTAGCGGTGCTTAGGCGAAGCCCTGCGACGGTAGAACATCATCATCATCATCACGTTGTTGTGCTGACGGAACTCTCCCTCGACACTCGGCTAGATCGGAGTTTGAGGGACATCATCGAGCTGAACGTGTGCAAGAACTCGGAGGTGTCGTGCTTTCGGTGCTTGATCGGTCGGGCCGTGAAGACGTATGACTACATCAACCGCGTTGTGCTAACGCTTTCGCTTTCGTTCTACGAGGGTACGTGGACAACAATGTCACGCCCAATATGCGACCCTATCCAAAAGGAACTCGAAGGTCCCACCAAGGATAGACCCGCATATTGGAACGCTTTTGCAAGGTGGATATCATTACATCAACATTACATAAATAGATGGGGATACATACAAAAGGGCACACAATGCTACATGAATACAACATCATACATAAGATCAACATCCGACTATGGATGAAACACAAACAGAAGCTCAAACGACATCCACCACCTTTAGCCCAGTGCCGACACGGAACCTATCCCACGATCAAAGAAGAAGTAGAAGAAGAAACTCCAAAAACAAGTAACATCGCTCTCGCGTCATGATCATCGCATAACTTGTACACCTGCAATTGTTGTAGTAATCAGAGCCACGAGGACTCGGCAATCCCATTACCATGGGTATCAAGACTAGCAAAGCTTAATGGGAAAGGAAGGGGTAAAGTGGTGAGGTTGCGGCTGCTAAGCATGATATGGTGGCTAACCTCGCAAATGAGAGCGAGAAGAGAAGCAAAGGAACGGTCGTGAAGCTAGCAATGATCAAGAGGTGATCACGAACACCACTTACGTCAATCATAACACGGAAAGCGTGTTCACTTCCCGGACTCCGAGAAGAGACCATCACGGCTACACACGCGGTTGATGCGTTTTAATTCAGATCAAGTGTCAAGTTATCTACAACCGGACATTAACAAATTCCCATCGCCACATAACCGCGGGCACGACTCTCGAAAGTTTATACCTGCAGGGTGTCCCAACAAGCCCATGACAAGATCTCGCGATCAGCGAAGGAATGGACCTTCTCCCGGAAGACCCGATCGGTCTCGGAATCCCGGTTTACAAGACATTTTGACAATGGTAAAACAAGACCAGCAAAGCCGCCCGATCTTGCCGACAATCCCGATAGGAGCTGCACATATCTCGTTCTCGAGGCAACACCGGATAAGCTAAGCGTCACAGTACCGACGTAACCCAAGTTGCCAAGGGATGGTCCCATACGGTGCTCTAGTTTGGACCAACACTTAGACAAGCATTGGCCCGAGGGGATATAATAAAGATGACCCTTGGGTTAATTACTCCCAAGGAAAGGTAGGTGGTGGTGAGGCAAATGGTAAAACCAAGGTTGGGCCTTCTTGGACAAGTTTTATTCAAAGCGAACCGTCGGGGGTCCCATAAATCACCCGACAGCGTTAGAAACATAAAATCCGGGAACATAACACGGTATGATGAGAAATTAGGCGGCAAGAGTGGAACAAAACACGGGCATAAGGCCGAGCCTTCCACCCTTTACCAAATATATAGATGCATTAATAAATATAAGAGATATTGTGATATCCCAACCAAAATCCTGTCCACCATGGAGAAATCTTCAACTTCACCTGCAACTAGCAACGCTATAAGAGGGGCTGAGCAAAGCGGTAACATAGCCAAGCAATTGTTTGCTAGGAATGGCGTCAAAGGTTAGAGGTTCATGGCAATTTGGGAGGCTTGAAGAGCAAATGATAGGTAACGCAGCATAGCGATAGAACGAAGCAACTAGCATAGCAATGATAGTAGTGAGATCTAGGGTAGCGGTCATCTTGCCTGAAATCCCGCAAGGAAGAAGAATGAATCCATGAAGAAGATGAAGCCACGAAGACGAACCAAGCGTAGACGAACGAATCCTCACGATTGCAACGAAACGGGAACTATCGAGAAGAAGCACACAACATAGTAAACACACCACACATAGACAAGACATGATGCACAACAAGCATGATGCATGACCAAGCTACGTGAAGCTACTCATGGCAAGTGATGATGCAAACAAGAATAACACATCAAGGCAAGTTTAAATGAGGCCGGAAACAACATATAACAATTCCGGTAAGTCCTCATATGCATATTTCGAAATTGGTCCAGATCTGAATAAACCTTATGTTCAAGTTGTTAACCAGCAAGTTAAAGAGCACCAAGAGGATCTACATGAAATTCTAGTCAAGTTACATATAAAGTTCATTAGATTTGGAGCTACGGCCTAGAAGATATGAGCAAAACAAGTTAAACATGGCATTGATGCAAAATGCATACAAACATCAAGCAAACACACCAAAACAAGGATGCAACATGGTAATATGAAAGAACATGCAAAATCAAGCAAGTTTCATATAGAGCACACTCAAAACGGAGCAACGGTTCAACACACACACAATATACAAGTCATAGCAACAATCTGTCCATAACAGCAACTAGGCATATTGCAAGCATCAAAGCAATATGCTACAGCACCCCAACATAAGAACAAAAGGCATGAGCATGATGTACAGGTAAAGGACAACAAAACATGAACACTGAGCTATCTCCAGAAACTATTAGAACATGCTCAAAAAGACATGGTAAGATTGCAAATAATAACAGTTCCAGACTTTAGCAGAAATAACATCAGGTTGCAATGTTTAGAGCAAGCAAACAACATGTTACAGGAACATATCATGGCAAACGAAGGCATGGCATGAATCTACTAAAAGCATAGATCAAAAGACCCTTACTGACCATGAGCCAAAAAGGATCAGAAAATATGATGGCACCCATGTAAATATGGCAAGTTATATTACAGATTTAAACATGGCAGGAACAACAATAAGTAGGCATGTTCGTGAGCTTGAACCACTCACACAGAGCAATACATGGCACGGCAAGGCAACCAATAGTTAGAAGGCATGTTTATGAAGCTAAGCATGGCAAGAACATGTTCATAGGGTGCATGGATCACTAGGAAAACACATGGAAACAATTGAACTTAATGTTAACAGGCTGACAACAACATTATGAAGCAACTTTGGAGCAAGTTTACGACAAGCTACAGTAGGTTATAATTGCAACCAAGGGCATGAATGGATAGAGTATGACATGTATAACAAAACATCCTTAGTGAACATCTCCAAAATAATGCACGAAATGACTTGTAGAAGCATGTTTACATAGCAACAAAATATAACAGAATCTGCCAGGAAAACAGCAACAAGTACACTACTTAACAAGCTCAATGCACTCAGCACACAACTCACAAAAATACATGGTTGGCACCACTGGGAAGATGGCATAGCATAGATCAAAACACATGTAGAGCTCAAGTTCATAAGATGCACACATCAATCATGGCAAAAATGACAAATGAGCAATTTATAACAGTTTCAGCAGGTTAACATCAACATGCACTCTTCCAACAGCATTTCGGGCGTCAAGATGAACTCAAATGAAAATGATGCAATGGAATGAAATGAAGTACTCGTCGAGGCGAACAATTTGACATATTATACGCATGAAACGGAGATCTGAGATCTGAGATCTGTGAGTCAAACATGGCATGATTATGCAATAATTCTAGGACTTAGGAAATTGAGGGGAATCAACCTCCGGATCTGGATTTGGATCTGGGCGCGTCGGGCCGAGGTTCGCCGAACAGGAGCTCGCGGGCAGCAATGGAAGGAGAGGGCAGCCAGAGGCTGGGAGCTGCGCGCCGTCGCGTCGCGATGAAAGAAATCAGCCGTGGGCGCTTCGATGGAAGCCCGCGAGCGGCGCCAGGCGGGCGGCGTGGGCGCGCCGTGGCGGCGGGCGCCGGCGTCTTGGCGGGGCGGCGGCGGGCGGGCGGCGGAGGACTTCGGCGCGACAGCGAAGCGGATTGGGCCAGCGAGGGCCAGAGCTGGCCGAAGGCGGGCGGCGCGGGCGGCGCGGCGAAAGCCTGGGCGCTCCGATTCGCCGAAGTCTGGCGGCGGACGCGTCCGGCTCCGTCCGGACTTGTCCGACGGCGCGGAGAGGAGCGGGGCTAGGGTTAGGGTGGAAATGATCTGGGATTTTTGGAGGGGGAGACTTATTTATAGATAGAGGGAGCTAGGAGAGTCCAAATGAGGTGCGGTCTTCGGCCAGGCGATCATGATCGAACGACCGAGAGCATGAAGGGGAGTTGGCTGGGTTTTGGGCCACTTTGGAAGGGGTGTTGGGCTGCAAGACAAAGAGGCTTTAACGGTTACCCGGTTAACCGTTGGAGTACCAAACGACCTCCAAATGGCACGAAACTTGACAGGCGGTCTACTGGTGTTATACCAAGGCCGCTTGGCAAACCTCGGGCCATTCCGAGAAAGTTTAATACCCGCTCACAACAGAAGACAAAAGGGGAACGCTGGATGACATAGGAGTGTCGGATTGCAAAACGGACAACGGGGAAAATGCTCGGATGCAAGAGACGAACACGTATGCAAAATGAGATGCACATGATGACATGATATGAAATGCAAATGATGACATGGCAAAGTGCAACACGCAAGCAAATGACATGGCAACGGCGGCGAATAACTGGCGGACACCTGGCGCATCGAATCCGGGGCGTTACAACACTCCTCCACTAACAAGAGATCTCGTCCCGAGATCTTAGGACCGAGACGGAAGGGAAAAGAGAAGAGGTGAAACAAGAACTCAAGAGAAGAAGTAAAGAATCGAGAGCACTCGAGAAGAAGAGAGGAACGACGAGAATGACGAGAATAGAAAGCTCACAGAATCAGATAGACTAATAAACGACTCGTTCTAACCGGAGTGGTTAGAATGAGAAAAGAAACGAATAAGAGTGAAAGGATTTAGGCAGCACTTCGGCTGAAACATGGGGGAATAGAACACGAGCTAGAGAGGATGGAATGACACTTGACGAACTCTTACAGAATGAATTAAATCATGAAGAACCACCCTGAAGAACTCCGGTAAACAAAAGGATGATGAGATAGAATAAAGGATGAAAAGACTTGGAACTAGAATTTATTCATCAAGAACAAACTCCGAAGGAAAATGATTAATCACTTGGAGAAATAAGAATAAGATTTATTGTATGCTTATCCTTCATCAAATTAAATTGATGAAAGCAATAGATTTCACATACTACTTATTCTTCTTGAAAGAGAATTGAGAAATAGCATATCTTGAACTTGAGAAGGTCTTCATGAACCACCGGTAGGATTGAAAAGAACGAATGAATTAATATGATAAACAAGGAAAAGAATCTTGAACGAACCACCGTGAGAATTCGAAAATGACTGGTGAAAGAGACTGAATCACCGGGAAGAATTAGAAAAGCACAAAGATACTTGAGGAATAAAAGACAAGATAATGGCGGGATCGCGAATCGGTTGAAGAATACTTGAGCGAAGCACCGGAGAATATAGAGACGCGATCAAGCTGAAAACTTAGAACGAAGAAATCTTCCGAAAAGATGACCTCCGGATGATCGAGAGAAAGCAACTCTGAAATACTCCGGATGGATGAAAAGAATAACTGACAAATGGAATAATTCGAGAGGCTAACAAGAAGCTAGAACCACGAATCTTCGAGAGAACGGACAAGATTTAGAGGAAAACTCTTCTTCGGTCTTCAAAAGACGACGGGAAACCACCAAAATTACTGAGATACTCTGGGAGAATGAAAAGCAGAGAGGTTGAGCCGACGATGAAATGATTTGAAAGAGATCTTGGAAAAGCATCTGACTGATGAAATTCATACTTACGTCAAACTTGAAAAGAATTGACAATAACTTCGGGGAAAAGAAAAGAGTCAGGTAAGATCCTAGGAAAAGACCTGTAGGTTAGGGCCCACTAAAGAGAAAAACACCGTTGAAAGGATTGTTGAACAGACAGATGATGCACCGGAACAATTGAAATATTTGAAAGAGGTGACGACCTCGAATTAATTGGAACATAGATGAATCTCCTGATATGTCTTGAGCACTCCGAAAGGATAAACTAGCGAGAGGCGAACGAACAAGGAGAACACTTGATCTGAGGAAAAGAATATGATCAACACCGAAAAACTTGAATTGAGTCCACCGGAAAAGATAAAGAGATGAAGAATGTCGAACAAAACGAGAATTCACCGGTTAAAAATAATTGACGAAAGACTGAAGAGGCTCCGTACGAATGAAATTGATGGTCGAAAGAGACTCAAACTCCGGGAAGAGAAAGGGTGGGAGGGCGGGAAAAACAAAGGCAACTTGGAAGGGGGACCCGCGAATATCTTGAAGAGAAAACACCGGTTGAATCATTGAGGAAAGAAAGCAAAGACTTCGCACGAGTAGGATGGATACTCGATTACGGACTCCGGTTCCGAGAAGAAGAAGGGAGGGCGGCTGGGAAAAGAAAACAACTGAGGATTGATCTCGCAAAAGACAAAGAGGGTCGAATCGCCTTGACGAGAAAATGCACCGGATGAAAAGAGATAAGAACCAACGATCGGAAAACCAACTGCGTGATCCTAAAGAAAAATTTGAAGGGGAAGAGAAGTAATTCAAAACACCTACGTCAAGATTCCTCACCAGAGCGAAGAAGGGCCGAGGAGTAAAAAGAATTCCTACTCTCCGATATAACTAGACTCCGAAAACAGTTTTCTTCTAGACTCAACAACGGCCAAACTACACGATCAATCAAGGGGGCTCCTAAGGTCGGTCGTGGCTCTAATACCAACTTGTCACGCCCAATATGCGACCCTATCCAAAAGGAACTCGAAGGTCCCACCAAGGATAGACCCGCATATTGGAACGCTTTTGCAAGGTGGATATCATTACATCAACATTACATAAATAGATGGGGATACATACAAAAGGGCACACAATGCCACATGAATACAACATCATACATAAGATCAACATCCGACTACGGATGAAACACAAGCAGAAGCTCAAACGACATCCACCCTGCTAGCCCAGGCTGCCGACCTAGAACCTATGCCCTGATCGAAGAAGAAGTAGAAGAAGAAACTCCAAAAACAAGTAACATCGCTCGCGCGTCATGATGATCGCATAACCTGTACCTGCAACTGTTGTTGTAGTAATCTGTGAGCCACGAGGACTCAGCAATCCCATTACCATGGGTATCAAGACTAGCAAAGCTTAATGGGAAAGGAAGGGGTAAAGTGGTGAGGTTGCAGCAGCGGCTAAGCATGATATGGTGGCTAACCTACGCAAATGAGAGCGAGAAGAGAAGCAAAGGAACGGTCGTGAAGCTAGCAATGATCAAGAGGTGATCCTGAACACCTACTTACGTCAATCATAACACGGAAACCGTGTTCACTTCCCGGACTCCGCCGAGAAGAGACCATCACGGCTACACACGCGGTTGATGCGTTTTAATTCGGATCAAGTGTCAAGTTATCTACAACCGGACATTAACAAATTCCCATCTGCCACATAACCGCGGGCACGGCTCTCGAAAGTTTATACCTGCGGGGTGTCCCAACAGCCCATGACAAGCTCTCACGATCAGCGAAGGAATAGACCTTCTCCGGAAGACCCGATCGATCTCGGAATCCGGTTTACAAGACATTTCGACAATGGTAAAACAAGACCAGCAAAAGCCGCCCGATCGCCGACAATCCCGATAGGAGCTGCACATATCTCGTTCTCGAGGCAACACCGGATAAGCTAACCGTACAGGTACCGACGTAACCCAAGTTGCCAAGGGATGGTCCCACACGGTGCTCTAGTTTGGACCAACACTTAGACAAGCATTGGCCGGGGGCTATAATAAAGATGACCCTTGGGTTAATTACTCCCAAGGAAAGGTAGGTGGTGGTGAGGCAAATGGTAAAACCAAGGTTGGGCCTTCTTTGGACAAGTTTTATTCAAAGCAAACTGTCGGGGGTCCCATAAATCACCCGACCGCGTTAGGAACGCAAAATCCGGGAACATAACACAGGTATGACGGAAACTAGGGCGGCAAGAATGGAACAAAACACCAGGCATAAGGCTGAGCCTTCCACCCTTTACCAAATATATATATGCATTAATAAATATAAGAGATATTGTGATATCCCAACCAAAATCCTGTCCACCATGGAGAAATCTTCAACTTCACCTGCAACTAGCAACGCTATAAGAGGGGCTGAGCAAAGCGGTAACATAGCCAAGCAATGGTTTGCTAGGAATGGTGTCAAAGGTTAGAGGTTCATGGCAATTTGGGAGGCTTGAAGAGCAAATGATAGGTAACGCAGCATAGCGATAGAACGAAGCCACTAGCATAGCAATGATAGTAGTGAGATCCAGGGTAGCGGTCATCTTGCCTGAAATCCCGCAAGGAATAAGAACGAATCCATGAAGAAGATGAAGCCACGAAGACGAACCAAGCGTAGACGAACGAATCCTCATGATCGCAACGAAACGGGAACTATCGAGAAGAAGCACACAACATAGTAAACACACCACACATAGACAAGACATGATGCACAACAAGCATGATGCATGACCAAGCTACGTGAAGCTACTCATGGCAAGAGGTGTTGCAAACAAGAACAACACATCAAGGCAAGTTTAAATGAGGCCGGAAACAACATATAACAATTCCGGTAAGTCCTCATATGCATATTTCGAAATTGGTCCAGATCTGAATAAACCTTATGTTCAAGTTGTTAACCAGCAAGTTAAAGAGCATCAAGAGGATCTACACGAAATTCTAGTCAAGTTACATATAAAGTTCATTAGATTTGGAGCTACGGCCTAGAAGATATGAGCAAAACAAGTTAAACATGGCATTGATGCAAAATGCATACAAACATCAAGCAAACACACCAAAACAAGGATGCAACATGGTAATATGAAAGAACATGCAAAATCAAGCAAGTTTCATATAGAGCACACTCAAAACGGAGCAACGGTTCAACACACACACAATATACAAGTCATAGCAATAATCTGTCCATAACAGCAACTAGGCATATTGCAAGCATCAAAACAATATGCTACAGCACCCCAACATAAGAACAAAAGGCATGATAATGATGTACAAGTAAAGGACAACAAAACATGAACACTGAGCTAACTCCAGAAACTACTAGAACATGCTCAAAAAGACATGGTAAGATTGCAAATAATAACAGTTTCAGACTTTAGCAGAAATAACATCAGGTTGCAATGTTTAGAACAAGCAAAAAACATGTTACAGGAACATATCATGGCAAACGAAGGCATGGCATGAATCTACTAAAAGCATAGATCAAAAGACCCTTACTGACCATGAGCCAAAAAGGATCAGAAAATATGATGGCACCCATGTAAACATGGCAAGTTATATTATAGATTTAAACATGGCAGGAACAACAATAAGTAGGCATGTTCGTGAGCTTGAACCACTCACACAGAGCAATACATGGCATGGCAAGGCAACCAACAGTAAGAAGGCATGTTTATGAAGCTAAGCATGGCAAGAACAAGTTCATAGGATGCATGGATCACTAGGAAAACACATGGAAACAACTGAACTTAATGTTAACAGGCTGACAACAACATTATGAAGCAACTTTGGAGCAAGTTTACGACAAGCTACAGTAGGTTATAATTGCAACCAAGGGCATGAATGGATAGAGCATGACATGTATAACAAAACATCCTTAGTGAACATCTCCAAAATAATGCACGAAATGACTTGTAGAAGCATGTTTACATAGCAACAAAATATAACAGAATCTGCCAGGAAAACAGCAACAGCAAGTACACTACTTAACAAGCTCGATACACTCAGCACACAACTCACAAAAATACATGGTTGGCGCCACTGGGAAGATGGCATAGCATAGATCAAAACACATGTAGAGCTCAAGTTCATAAGATGCACACATCAATCATGGCAAAAATGACAAATGAGCAAGTTATAACAGTTTCAGCAGGTTAACATCAACATGCACTCTTACAACAGCATTTCGGGCATCAAGATGAACTCAAATGAAAATGACACAATGGAAAGAAATGAAGTACTCGTCGAGGCGAACAATTTGACATATTATACACATGAAACGGAGCTACGGATGCAGAGATACAGCAGGTCAAACATGGCATGATTATGCAATAATTTTAGGACTTAGGAAATTCGAGGGTGGGAATCAACCTCCGGATCTGGATCTGGATCTGGGCCGCGTCGGGCCCGAGGTTCGCCGGAACAGGGGAGCTTGCCGGAGCGGCGGAAGGAGAGGGCTGGCACAGGGGGGAGCTGCGGTGGCGGCGCCGCCGCTTGTGAAATGGCCGCGGGGCGCGGATCGCGGAGGCGCCGGGCGAGCGGCGTCGGCGGCCGGGCGGCGCGCGGGCGCTTATGATAATGGGCGCCATGGCGGCGCTGGCAGCGCATGGCCATGCGCTAGCCGGGCGCAGGGCGGGCGGCCGCCAGGCGTGGAGGACTTCAGCCTGGGGCGAAGCGGATCGGCCTGGGCGAGGCCAGGAGCGGCAGAGCAGCAGGCAGGGCGCGGGCGGCGCGCGCAGCCTGGCGGCTCCCGATTCGCCTTGCGGCGGCGACACGTCCGCTCGGTCCGGACGTGTCCGGCGGCGCGGAGAGGAGCGGGGCTAGGGTTACGGTGGAAATGATCCGGGATTATTGGAGGGGAGACTTATTTATAGATAGAGGGAGCTAGGAGAGTCCAAATGAGGTGCGGTCTTCGGCCACGCGATCGTGATCGAACGACCGAGAGCATGAAGGGGAGTTGGCTGGGTTTTGGGCAACTTTGGAAGGGGTGTTGGGCTGCAAGACAAAGAGGCTTTAACGGTTACCCGGTTAACCGTTGGAGTACCAAACGACCTCCAAATGGCATGAAACTTGACAGACGGTGTACCGGTGCTATACCAAGGCCGCTTGGCAAACCTCGGGCCATTCCGAGAAAGTTTAATACCCGCTCACAACAGAAGACAAAAGGGAAACGCCGGATGACATAGGAGTGCCGGATTGCAAAACAGACAACGGGGAAAATGCTTGGATGCAAGAGATGAACACGTATGCAAAATGAGATGCACATGATGACATGATATGAAATGCAAATGATGACATGGCAAAGTGCAACACGCAAGCAAATGACATGGCAACGGCGGCGAATAACTGGCGGACACCTAGCGCATCGAATCCGGGGCGTTACAAACACTCTCCCCTCTCATTGTTATGCATCACCATGATCTTGCGTGTGCGTTGGAAATTTTTTGAAATTGCTACGTTCCCCAATAGTGGCATCAGAGCCTAGGTTTTATGCATTGATGTTATATGCACGAGTAGAACACAAGTGAGTTGTGGGCGATACAAGTCATACTGCCTACCAGCATGTCATACTTTGGTTCGGCGGTATTGTTGGATGAAGCGGCCCGGACCGACATTACGCGTACGCTTATGCGAGACTGGTTCTACCGACGTGCTTTGCACACAGGTGGCTGGCGGGTGTCAGTTTCTCCAACTTTAGTTGAACCGAGTGTGGCTACGCCCGGTCCTTGAGAAGGTTATAACAGCACTAACTTAACGAACTATTGTTGTGGTTTTGATGCATAGGTAAGAACGGTTCTTGCTCAGCCCGTAGCATTCACGTAAAACTTGCAACAACAAAGTAGAGGACGTCTAACTTGTTTTTGCAGGGCATGTTGTGATGTGATATGGTCAAGACATGATGAGATATAAGTTGTTGTATGAGATGATCATGTTTTGTTGAAGTTATCGGCAACTGGCAGAAGCCATATGGTTCTTTATTGCATAAGATGCAAGCGCCAAATAATTGCTTTACTTTATCGCTATGCAATAGCAATAGTTGCAAGAGCAATAGTTGGCGAGACGACCATGTGACGACACATTGATATAGATCAAGATGATGGAGATCATGGTGTCATGCCGGTGACGATGGAGATCATCACGAAGCTTTGGAGATGGAGATCAAAGGCACAAGATGATGATGGCCATATCATGTCACATATTTTTGATTGCATATGATGTTTATCTTTTATACATCTTATTTTGTTTTGATTGACGGTAGCATTATAAGATGATCTCTCACTAAATTTCAAGATAAAAGTGTTCTCCCTGAGTATGCACTGTTGCCAAAGTTCGTCGTGCCCAGACACCACATGATGATCGGGTGTGATAAGCTCTACGTCCATCTACAACGGGTGCAAGCCAGTTTTGCACACGCGAATACTCAAAGTTAAACTTGACGAGCCTAGCATATGCAGATATGGCCTCGGAACACTTTGGAGACCGAAGGTCGGCGTGAATCATATAGTAGATATGATCAACATAGTGATGTTCACCATTGAAAACTACTCCATCTCACGTGATGATCGGTTATGGTTTAGTTGATTTGGATCATGTGATCACTTAGATGACTAGAGGGATGTCTATCTAAGTGGGTGTTCTTAGTAATATGATTAATTGAACTTAAATTTATCATGAACTTAGTCCTGGTAGTATTTTGCAAATTATGTTGTAGATCAATAGCTCGCGTTGCTGTTTTCATATGTTAATTTTGATATGTTCCTATAGAAAATTGTGTTGAAAGATGTTAGTAGCAATGATGCGGATTGGATCCGTGATCTGAGGATTGTCCTCATTGCTGCACAGAAGAATTATGTCCTTGATGCACCGCTAGGTGACAGACCTATTGCAGGAGCAGATGCAGACGTTATGAATGTTTGGCTAGCTCAATATGATGACTACTTGATAGTTTAGTGCACCATGCTTAACGGCTTAGAATCGGGACTTCAAAGACGTTTTTGAACGTCATGGACCATATGAGATGTTCCAGGACTTGAAGTTAATATTTCAAGCAAATACTTGAGTTGACAGATATGAAGCCTCCAACAAGTTCGATAGCTAAAAGATGGAGGAGAATTGCTCAACTAGTGAGCATGTGCTCAGATTGTCTGGGTACTACAATTGCTTGAATCAAGTGGGAGTTAATCTTCCAGATAAGATAGTGATTGACAAAGTTCTCTAGTCACCATCACCAAGTTACTGGAACTTCGTGATGAACTATAGTATGCAAGGGATGACGAAAACGATTCCCGAGCTCTTCGTGATATTGAAATTGACGAAGGTAGAAATCAAGAAAGAGAATCAAGTGTTGATAATTGACAAGACCACTAGTTTCAAGAAAAGGGCAAAGGGAAAGAAAGGGAACTTCAAGTAGAATGACAAGCAAGTTGTCACTCCAAATGAAGAAGCCCAAAGCTGGACCAAAGCACAAACCGAAAGTGCTTACTTTGCAAATGAAATGGTCCTTTGAAGCGGAAATGCCTGAATATTTGGTGGATAAGAAGGATGGCAAAGTGAACAAGGGTATATTTGATATACAGGTTATTGATGTGTACCTTACTAGTGTTTATAGTAGCCCCTGAGTATTTGATACTTGTTCGGTTGCTAAAATTTAGTAACTCAAAACAGGAGTTACAGAATAAACAGAGACTAGTTGAGGGTAAAGTGACGATGTGTGTTGGAAGTGGTTCCAAGATCGATATGATCATCATCGCACACTCTCTATACTTTCGGGATTAGTGTTAAACCTAAATAAATGTTATTGGCATTTGCGTTGAGCATGAATATGATTTGATCATGTTTATTGCAAAACGGTTATTCATTTAAAGTCAGAGAATAATTGTTGTTCTATTTACATGAATAAAACCTTTAATGGTCATACACCCAATGAAAATAGTTTGTTGGATCTCGATCGTAGTGATACACATATTCATAATATTGATGCCAAAAGATGCAAAGTTGATAATGATAGTGCATCATATTTGTGGCAATGCCATTTGGGTCATATCGGTGTAAAGCGCATGAAGAAACTCCGTAAAAATGGACTTTTGGAATTACTTGATTATGAATCATTTGATGCTTGCGAACCGTGCCTTATGGGCAAGATGACTAAAACTCCGTTCTCCGGAACAACGGAACGAGCTACTGACTTATTGGAAATAATACATACCGATGTATGCGATCCAATGAGTGTTGATGCTCGTGGCAAGTATCATTATTTTCTGACCTTCACAGATGATTTGATCTACTTAATGAAACACAAGTCTGAAACATTTGAAAAGTTCAAAGAATTTCAGAGTGAATTGGAGAATTATCGTAACAAGAAAATAAAGTTTCTACAATCTGATCGTGGAGGAGAATATTTTAGTTACGAGTTTGGCCTTCATATAAAACAATGTGGAATAGTTTCACAGCTCACGCCACATGGAACACCACAGCGTAATGGTGTGTCCGAACGTCATAACCGCACTTTATTGGATATGGTGTGATCTATGATGTATCTTACCGATTTACCACTATCATTTTGGGGTTATGCATTAGAGACAGTTGCATTCACTTTAAATAGGGCACAATCAAAATCCGTTTGAGACGACGCCTTATGAACTGTGGTTTGGCAAGAAACCAAAGTTGTCGTTTCTTAAAGTTAGGGACTGCGATGCTTATGTGAAAAAGTTTCAACCTGATAAGCTCGAACCCAAACCGGAGAAGTGTGTCTTCATAGAATACCCAAAGGAAACTATTGGGTACACCTTCTATCACAGATCCGAAAGCAAGATATTCGTTGCTAAGATGGATCCTTTCTAGAGAAGGAGTTTCTCTCGAAAGAAGTGAGTGGGAGAAAAGTAGAACTTGATAAGGTAATAGTACCTTCTCTGAATTGGAAAATAGTTCATCACTGAAATCAGTTCGAGTGATTCCTACACCAATTAGTGAGGAAGCTAATGATGATGATCATGAAACTTCAGATCAAGTTACTACAGAACCTCGTAGGTCTTTCAGAGTACGGTCCGCACCAGAGTAGTAAGGTAATCCTGTTCTGGAAGTCATATTACTAGACCATGATGAACTTACGAACTATGAGGAAGCGATGATGAGCCCAGATTCCGCGAAATGGCTTGAAGGCCATGAAATCTGAGATAGGATCCATGTATGAGAACAAAGTGTGGACTTTTGTGGACTTGTTTGATGATCGACAAGCCATAGAAAATAAATGGATCTTCAAGAGGAAGACGGACGTTGATAGTAGTGTTACTATCTACAAAGCTCGACTTGTCGCAAAAAAAGGTTTTCGACAAGTTCAAGGTGTTGACTACAATGAGATTTTCCCAACTGTAGCGATGCTTAAGTCTGTCCGAATCATGTTAGCAATTGCCACATTTTATGAAATCTGGCAAATGGATGTCAAAACTACATTCCTTAATGGTTTTCTTAAAGAAGAGTTGTATATGATGCAACCAGAAGGTTTTGACAATCCTAAAGGTGAAGGAAATATGCCCTAGAGGCAATAATAAAGTTATTATTTATTTCCTTATTTCATGATAAATGTTTATCATTCATGCTAGAATTGTATTAACCGGAAACATGATACATGTGTGAATGCATAGACAAAACAAGATGTCACTAGGATGCCTCTACTAGACTAGCTTGTTAATCAAAGATGGTTATGTTTCCTGACCATGAACAAAGAGTTGTTATTTGATTAACAAGGTCACATCATTAGTAGAATGATCTGATTGACATGACCCATTCCATTAGCTTAGCACACGATCGTTTAGTATGTTGCTACTGCTTTTATCCATGACTTATACATGTTCCTGTAACTATGAGATTATGCAACTCCGTTTGCGGAGGAACACTTTGGGTGCTACCAAACGTCACAACGTAATCGGGTGATTATAAAGGAGTACTACAGGTGTCTCCAAAGGCAGATGTTGGGTTGGCGTATTTCGAGATTAGGTTTTGTCACTCCGATTGTCGGAGAGGTATCTCTGGGCCCTCTCGGTAATGCACATCACTGAAGCCTTGCAAGCACTACAACTAATGAATTAGTTGTGAGATGATGTATTACGGAACGAGTAAAGAGACTTACCGGTAACGAGATTGAACTAGGTATTGGATACCGACGATCGAATCTCGGGCAAGTAACATACCGATGACAAAGGGAACAACGTATGTTGTTATGCGGTCTGACCGATAAAGATCTTCGTAGAATATGTAGGAACCAATATGGGCATCCAGTTCCCGCTGTTGGTTATTGACCGTGAATAGTTCTAGGTCATGTCTACATTGTTCTCGAACCGTAGGGTCCGCACGCTTAAGGTTTCGATGATGCTTATTATGAGTTTATGTATTTTGATGTACCGAAGAAGTTCGAGTCCCGGATGTGATCACGGACATGACGAGGAGTCTCGAAATGGTCGAGACATAAAGATTGATATATTGGAAGCCTATGTTTGGAGTTCGAATGGTTCGGGCGGCGGAATTTATCGAGTACCGGAGGTTACTGGAACCCCGGGAGGTAAATGGGCCTCTATGGGCCTTAGTGGAAAGGAGAAGGGCCAGCCCTAGGTGGGCGCGCCTCCCCCTTCCCTAGTCCTACTAGGACTAGGAGAAGGGCCCCCCCTCTCTCTTTCCCTCCGGGAATCCTAGTCCAACTAGGATTGGGGGAATCCTACTCCCGAGGAGTAGGACTCCTGGCGCGCCTCCTCTTGGCCGCCCCCTCCCCTGCTCCTTTATATCTGAGGGCAGGGGGCACCTTGGAACACACAAGTTGATCTTTAGATCGTTCCTTAGCCGTGTCGGTGCCCCTCCACCAGATTCCACCTCGCTTATACTGTCGCTGAAGCTTAAGCGAAGCCTGCGCCGTGAAACATCAAGATCGTCCACGCCGCGTCGTCTTGACGAAACTCTCCCTCGACACTCGGCTGGATCGAGTACGAGGGCGTCATCGAGCTGTCGTGTGTCAAGAACTTCGGGCGCCGAATGTAACGGCGCCGGATCGGTTGGATCGCGAGGAGAACGTACGACTACTTCCTCTACGTTGTGATCGCTTCCGCTTCGGGTCTACGAGGGTGCGTAGACAACACTCTCCCCTCTCGTTGCTATACGTTACCATGATCTTGCGTGTGCGTGGGAAAATTTTGAAATTACTCGTTCCCCAACAAAGGGCATCCGAGCCTAGGTTTTTCTATGGTTTGATGTTTTGCACGAGTAGAACACAAGTGAGTTGTGGGCGATACAAGTCATACTACCTACCAGCATGTCATACTTTGGTTCAGCGGTATTGTGAGATGAAGCGGCCCGCACCGACATTACGCGTGACGCTTCGCGAGACTGGTTTCACCGCCACGAGCACTCGTTGCTTAAAGGTGACTGGTGGGTGCTGTCTCTCTCACTTTAGTTGAACTGAGTGTGGCTACGCCCGGTCCTTGAGAAGGTTAAACGAGTCTATTTGACGAAATATCGTTGTGGTTTT
The DNA here is from genome assembly GCA_021437245.1 of Aegilops speltoides. Taxonomy (NCBI): domain Eukaryota; kingdom Viridiplantae; phylum Streptophyta; class Magnoliopsida; order Poales; family Poaceae; genus Aegilops; species Aegilops speltoides. The sequence goes on from CM038143.1 coordinate 437,566,398, forward strand.
GATGCGTGGGTGAGACTGGTTCTTGCTTAAGCCCGTAGCAGCCACGTAAAACTTGCAACAACAAAGTAGAGAACGTCTAACTTGTTTTTGCAGGGCATGTTGTGATGTGATATGGTCAAGACGTGATGCTATATTTTATTGTATGAGATGATCATGTTTTGTAACCGAAGTTATCGGCAACTGGCTGGAGCCATATGGTTGTCGCTTTATTGTATGCAATGCAATCGCCCTGTAATGCTTTACTTTATCACTAAGCGGTAGCGATAGTTGTAGAAGCATAAGTTTGGCGAGACGACAACGATGCTACCATGGAGATCAAGGTGTCGCGCCGGTGACGATGGTGATCATGGTGGTGCTGCAAGATGGAGATCATGAAGCACAAGATGATGATGACCATATCATATCACTTATATTGATTTGCATGTGATGTTTATCCTTTTATGCATCTTATCTTGCTTTGATTGACGGTAGCATTATAAGATGATCTCTCACTAAATTATCAAGAAGTGTTCTCCCGAGTATGCACCGCTGCCAAAGTTCGTCGTGCCCGGACACCACGTGATGATCGGTGTGATAAGCTCTCGTCCATCTACAACGGTGCAAGCCAGTTTTGCACACGCAGAATACTCGGGTTATACTTGACGAGCCTAGCATATGCGATATGGCCTCGGAACACGGAGACCGAAAGGTCGGCGTGAATCATATAGTAGATATGATCAACATAAGATGTTCACCATTGAAAACTACTCCATTTCACGTGATGATCGGTTATGGTTTAGTTGATTTGGATCACGTGATCACTTAGATGACTAGAGGATGTTTTTCTAAGTGGGAGTTCTTAAGTAATATGATTAATCGAACTTAAATTTATCATGAACTTAGTACCGATAGTATCTTGCTTGTTTATGTTTGATTGTAGATAGATGGCTCGTCTTTGTTGTTCCGTTGAATTTTAATGCGTTCCTTGAGAAAGCAAAGTTGAAAGATGATGGTAGCAATTACGGATCGGGTCCGTAACGAGGATCATCCTCATTGCTGCACGAAGAGTTACGTCTGGATGCACCGCTAGGTGCAGAACTCTTGCTAATGCAACTGCAGATGTTATGAGCGTCTGGCGAGCAAAGCGATGACTACTCTATAGTTCGATGTGCCATGCTTTACGGCTTAGAACCGGGACTTCAACGACGTTTTGAGCGTTATGGAGCATATGAGATGTTCCAGAGTTGAAGTTAATATTCCAACAGAATGCCCGGATTGAGAGATGTGAAGTCTCCAATAAGTTCTATAGCTGCAAGATGGAGGAGAATAGTTACATTAGTGAGCATATACTCGTAATGTCCGGTACTACAATCACTTGACACAATTGGGAGTCAATCTTCCGGATGATTGTGTCATTGATGAAATTCTTCAATCACGCCACCAAGCTACAAAGGCTTCGTGATGAACTATAATATGCAAGGGTTAGTAAAGACTATACAGAGCTCTTCGCAATGCTAAAGGCTGCGGAGGTAGAAATCAAGAAGGAGCATCAAGTGTTGATGGTCAATAAGACCACTAGTTTCAAGAAGAAAGGCAAAGGGAAGAAGAAGGAACTTCAAGAAGAACAGCAAGCAAGTTGCTGCTCAGAGAAGAAACCCAAGTCTGGCCCTAAACCTGAAATCGAGTGTTTCTCTTGCAAGCGAGGCTGGTCCTTTGAGCGGAACTGCCCCAAGTATTTGGCGGATAAGAAGGATGGCAAGGTGAACAAAGGTATATGTGATATACATGTTATTGATGTGTACCTTACTAGAGCTCGTAGTAGCACTGGTATTTGATATCGGTTCTGTTGCTAATATTTGCAACTCAAAGCAGGGACTACGATTGCGAACTCGGCAAAGGGCGAGGTGACGATGCGCGTGGGAAATGGTTCCAAAGTCGATGTGATCGCGATCGACACGCTACCTCTACATCTACCTTCGGGATTAGTTTTAGACCTAAATAATTGTTATTTGGTGCTGCGTTGAGCATGAACATTATATCTGGATCTTGTTTGATGCGAGACGGTTATTCATTTAAATCGAGAGAATAAAGGTTGTTCTATTTATATGAGTAATATCTTTTATGGTCATGCACCCTTGAGGAATGGTCTATTTTGATGAATCTCGATAGTAGTGATACACATATTCATAATGTTGAAACCAAAAGATGCAGAGTTGATAACGAAAGTGCAACTTATTTGTGGCACTTGCCGTTTAGGTCATATCGGTGTAAAGCGCATGAAGAAACTCCATCTTGATGGACTTTTGGAGTCACTTGATTATGAATCACTTGGCACTTAAGTAACCGTGCCTCATGGGCAAGATGACCAAACCCGTTCTCCGGTACTATGGAGAGAGCAACAGATTTGTTGGAGATCATACATACAGATGTATGTGGTCCGATGAACGTTGAGGCTCGTGGCGGATATCGTTATTTTCTCACCTTCACAGATGACTTAAGCAGATATGGGTATATCTACTTAATGAAACATAAGTCTGAAACATTTGAAAAGTTCAAAGAATTTCAGAGTGAAGTTGAAAATCATCGTAACAAGAAAATTAAGTTTCTACGATCTGATCGTGGAGGTGAATATTTGAGTTACGAGTTTGGTCTACATTTGAAACAATGCGGAATAGTTTCGCAACTCACGCCACCCGGAACACCACAGCGTAATGGTGTGTCCGAACGTCGTGTCGTGCTTTACTAGATATGGTGCGATCTATGATGTCTCTTACAGATTTACCGCTATCGTTTTGGGGTTATGCTCTAGAGACGGCCGCATTCACACTGAATAGAACACCGTCGAAATCCGTTGAGACGACACCTTATGAACTATGGTTTAGCAAGAAACCAAAGTTGTCGTTTCTTAAAGTTTGGGGATGCGATGCTTATGTGAAAAAGCTTCAACCCGATAAGCTCGAACCCAAATCGAGAAATGTGTCTTCATAGGATACCCAAAGGAGACAGTTGGGTACACCTTCTATCACAGATCCGAAGGCAAGACATTCGTTGCTAAGAATGGATCTTTTCTAGAGAAGGAGTTTCTCTCGAAAGAAGTGAGTGGGAGGAAAGTGGAACTTGATGAGGTAATTGTACCTTCTCCCTTACTTGAAAGTAGTCCGTCGCAGAAACCGGTTTCTGAGACGCCTACACCAAGTAATGAGGAAGTTGATGATGTTGATCATGAAACTTCAGATCAAGTTACTACAGAACCACGTAGATCAACCAGAATAAGATCCGCTCGAGTGGTGCGGTAATCCTATTCGGAAATCATGCTACTAGATCATGATGAACCTCACGAACTATGAAGAAGCGATGGTGAGCCCAGATTCCATAAAATGGCTTGAGGCCATGAAATCGAGATGGGATCCATGTATGAAAACAAAGTATGGACTTTGGTTGACTTGCCCGAGGGTAGGCAAGCAATAGAAAACAAGTGGATCTTCAAGAAGAAGACCGACGCCGACGGTAATATTATCGTCTATAAAGCTCGACTTGTGCAAAAGGTTTCGGCAAGTTCAAGGGATTGACTACGATGAGACCTTCTCACCCGTAGCGATGCTTAAGTCCGTCCGAATCATGTTAGCAATTGCCGCATTTTATGATTATGAAATTTGGCAAATGGATGTAAAGACGCATTCTGAATGGATTTACGGAAGAAGAGTTGTATATGATGCAACCGAAGGTTTTATCGATCCAAAGGAGCTAACAAAGTGTGCAAGCTCCAGCGATCCATCTATGGACTGGTGCAAGCATCTCGGAGTTGGAATAAACGCTTTGATAGTGTGATCAAAGCATTTGGGTTTGTATGCACTTTTGGAGAAGCTGTATTTACAAGAAAGTGAGTGGGAGCTCAGTAGCATTTCGATATTATATGTAGATGACATATTGCTGATCGGAAATGATATAGAATTCTGGATAGCATAAAGGATACTTGAACAAGAGTTTTCAATGAAAGACCTCGGTGAAGCTGCTTACATATTGGGCATTAAGATCTATAGAGATAGATCAAGGCGCTTAATTGGACTTTCACAAAGCACATACCTTGACAAAATTTTGAAGAAGTTCAAAATGGATCAAGCAAAGAAAGGGTTCTTGCTGTGTTATAAGGTGTGAAGTTGAGTAAGACTCAATGCCCGACCACTGCAGAAGATAGAGAAAATGAAAGATGTTCCTATGCTTCACCATAGGCTCTATCATGTATGCAATCTTGTGTACCGACCTGATGTGTGCCTTGCTATAAGCTTAGCAGGAGGTACCAAAGTAATCCAGAGTGGATCATCGGACAGCGGTCAAGAACATCCCGAAATACGAAAAGGACTAAGGATATGTTTCTCGTATATGGAGGTGACAAAGAGCTCATCGTGGCAGGTTACGTTGATGCAAGCTTTGACACCGATCCGAACGATTCTAAATCGCAGACGGATACGTATTTACACTAAGCGGAGGAGCTGTCGGTTGGTGCGTTCTAAACAAAGCGTCGTGGCGGGATCTACATGTGAAGCAGAGTACATAGCAGCTTCGAAGCAGCTAATGAAGGAGTCGGATGAAGGAGTTCATATCCGATCTAGGTGTCATACCTAGTGCATCGGGTCCAATGAAAATCTTCGTGACAATATTGGAGCAATTTCCTTAGCGAAGGAATCCAGATTTCACAAGAGGACCAAGCACATCAAAAGACGCTTCAATTCCATCCGGATTTAGTCGGTGGGAGACATAGAGATTTGCAAGGTACATACGGATCTGAATGTAGCGAGACCGTTGACTAAGCCTCTTCCACGAGCAAAACATGATCAGCACCAAGACTCCATGGGTGTTAGAATCATTACTATGTAATCTAGATTATTGACTCTAGTGCAAGTGGGAGATCAAGGAAATATGCCCTAGAGGCAATAATAAAGTTATTATTTATTTCCTTATTTCATGATAAATGTTTATCATTCATGCTAGAATTGTATTAACCGGAAACATGATACATGTGTGAATGCATAGACAAAACAAGATGTCACTAGGATGCCTCTACTAGACTAGCTTGTTAATCAAAGATGGTTATGTTTCCGACCATGAACAAAGAGTTGTTATTTGATTAACAAGGTCACATCATTAGTAGAATGATCTGATTGACATGACCCATTCCATTAGCTTAGCACACGATCGTTTAGTATGTTGCTACCGCTTTTATCCATGACTTATACATGTTCCTGTAACTATGAGATTATGCAACTCCGTTTGCGGAGGAACACTTTGGTGCTACCAAACGTCACAACGTAATCGGGTGATTATAAAGGAGTACTACGGTGTCTCCAAAGGCGGATGTTGGGTTGGCGTATTTGAGATTAGGTTTTGTCACTCCGATTGTCGGAGAGGTATCTCTGGGCCCTCTCGGTAATGCACATCATCAAGCCTTGCAAGCACTACAACTAATGAATTAGTTGTGAGATGATGTATTACGGAACGAGTAAAGAGACTTACCGTAACGAGATTGAACTAGGTATTGGATACCGACGATCGAATCTCGAGCAAGTAACATACCGATGACAAAGGAACAACGTATGTTGTTATGCGGTCCGACCGATAAAGATCGTCGTAGAATATGTAGGAACCAATATGGGCATCCAGGTCCCGCTGTTGGTTATTGACCGTGAATAGTTCTAGGTCATGTCTACATTGTTCTCGAACCGTAGGGTCCGCACGCTTAAGGTTTCGATGGCGCTTATTATGAGTTTATGTATTTTGATGTACCGAAGAAGTTGAGTCCCGGATGTGATCACGGACATGACGAGGAGTCTCGAAATGGTCGAGACATAAAGATTGATATATTGAAGCCTATGTTTGGAGTTCGGAATGGTTCCAGGAAAACGGAATTTATCGGAGTACCGGAGGTTACGGAACCCCGGGAGGTAAATGGGCCTCTATGGGCCTTAGTGGAAAGGAGAAGGGCCAGCCCTAGGTGGGCGCTGCCCCCCCTTCCCTAGTCCTACTAGGACTAGGAGAAGGGCCGCCCCCTCTCTCTCTTTCCCCTCAGGAATCCTAGTCCAACTAGGATTGGGGGAATCCTACTCCCAGAGGAGTAGGACTCCTGGCCAGCGTCCTCTTGGCATGGCCCCCTCCCCTGCTCCTTTATATACGGGGGCAGGGGGCACCTTGGAACACACAAGTTGATCTTTAGATCGTTCCTTAGCCGTGTCGGTGCCCCCTCCACCAGATTCCACCTCGCTTATACTCGTCAAAGCTTAGGCGAAGCCTGCGCCGGTGAAACATCAAGATCGTCACCACGCCGTCGTCTTGTGAAACTCTCCCTCGACACTCGGCTGGATCGAGTACGAGGGACGTCATCGAGCTGTGCGTGTGTCAAGAACTCGGGGCGCCGAGTAACAGCCGGGATCGGTCGGATCGCGAGGAGAACGTCGACTACTTCCTCTACGTTGTGATCGCTTCCGCTTCGGGTCTACGAGGGTACGTAGACAACACTCTCCCCTCTCGTTGCTATACATCACCATGATCTTGCGTGTGCGTAGGAAAATTTTGAAATTACTACGTTCCCCAACAAAAGGTGCTAACAAAATGTGCAAGCTCCAGCGATCCATCTATGGACTGGTGCAATTATCTCGGAGTTGGAATATACGCTTTGATAAGTTGATCAAAGCATATAGTTTTATACGGACTTGCAGTGAAGCCTGTATTTACCATAAAGTGAGAGGGAACACTATAGCCTTTCTGATAAGTATATGTGAGTGACATATTGTTGATCAGAAATGATGTAGAATTTTTCGGAAAGCATAAAGAAGTGTTTGAAAGGAGTTCTTTAAAAGAAAGACCTCGAAGAAAGCTACTTACATATTGAGCATCAAGATCTATTGAGATAGATCAAGGCGCTTGATAAGATTTTCAATGAGTACATACCTTGACAAGATTTTGAAGTAGTTCAAAATGGAACATTCAAAGAAAGAGTGCTTGCACGTGTTGCAAAGGTATGAAATTGAGTAAGACTCAAATCCCGACAACGGCGAGAAATAGAAAGAGAATGAAAGTCATTCCCTATGCATCACCATAGGTTCTATAAAAGTATGCCATGCTATGGACCGGACCTATTGTATACTATGCCCTGGTTTGGCAAGGAGTACAATAGTGATCTAGGAGTAGATCATTTGGACATTGGTCAAAATTATCCTTAGTGGAATAAGGATATGTTTCTCGATTATGGAGGTGACAAAAGGTTAAATGCGTAATGGGTTACGTCGATACAAGTTTTGCACCGATCCGATGACTCTAAGTCTTAATCTGGATACATATTGAAAGTGGGAGCAATTAGCTAGAGTAGCTCCGTGCGAGAGCATTGTAGACATAGAATATTTGCAAAATACATATGGCTCGAATGTGATGAGACCGTTGACTAAACTTCTCTCACAACCAAAACATGATCATACCTTAGTACTCTTTGGGTGTTAATCACATAGCAATGTGAACTAGATTATTGACTCTAGTAAACCCTTTGGGTGTTGACCACATGACGATGTGAACTATGGGTGTTAATCATATACAGATATGAATATTGGTGTTAAATCACATGGCGATGTGAACTAGATTATTGACTCTAGTGCAAGTGGGAGACTGAAGGAAATATGCCCTAGAGGCAATAATAAAGTTATTATTTATTTCCTTATTTCATGATAAATGTTTATTATTCATGCTAGAATTGTATTAATCAGAAACATAATACATGTGTGAATACATAGACAAACAGAGTGTCAGTAGTATGCCTCTACTTGACTAGCTCGTGAATCAAAGATGGTTAAGTTTCCTAACCATAGACAAGAGTTGTCATTTGATTAACGGGATCACATCATTAGGAGAATGATGTGATTGACTTGACCCATTCCGTGAGCTTAGCACTTGATCGTTTAGTATGTTGCTATTGCTTTCTTCATGACTTATACATGTTCCTATGGCTATGAGATTATGTAACTCCCGTTTACCGGAGGAACACTTTGTGTGCTACCAAACGTCACAACATAACTGGGTGATTATAAAGGTGCTCTACAGGTGTCTCCGAAGGTACTTGTTGGGTTGGCGTATTTCAAGATTAGGATTTGTCACTCCGATTGTCGGAGAGGTATCTCTGGGCCCACTCGGTAATGCACATCACTATAAGCCTTGCAATCATTGTAGCTAATGAGTTAGTTACGGAATGATGTATTACACAACGAGTAAAGAGACTTGCCGGTAACGAGATTGAACTAGGTATTGAGATACCGACGATCGAATCTCGGGCAAGTAACATACCGATGACAAAGGGAACATCGTATGTTGTTATGCGGTTTGACCGATAAAGATCTTCGTAGAATATGTGGGAGCCAATATGAGCATCCAGGTTCCGCTATTGGTTATTGACCGGAGACGTGTCTCGGTCATGTCTACACAGTTCTCGAACCCGTAGGGTCCGCACGCTTAAAGTTTGATGACGGTTATATTATGAGTTTATGTGTTTTGATGTACCGAAGGTAGTTCGGAGTCCCGGATGAGATTAGGGACTTGACGAGGAGTCTCAAAATGGTCGAGACGTAAAGATCGATATATTAGACGACTATATTCGGACTTCGGAAAGGTTCCGAGTGATTCGGGTATTTTTCGGAGTACCGGAGAGTTACGGGAATTCGCCGGGGAGTATATGGGCCTTATTGGGCCATATGGGAATAGAGGAGAGAGGCCAAAAGGAAGGAGCCCCCCCCCCTCTGGTCCGAAATTGACAAGGGGTGCAGCCCCCTTTTCCTTCTCCCTCCCCCCCTCTTTCCTTCTCTCCTACTCCGGAAAGGAAAGGGGAATCCTACTAGGACTTGGGAGTCCTAGTAGGACTCCTCACACTTGGCACGCCCCCTCTAGGGCCAGCCTCTCCCTCCCTCCTTTATATACGGGGGTAGGGGGCCACCTCTAGACACAACAATTGATCATTGATCTCTTAGCCGTGTGCGGTGCCCCCCTCCACCATAGTCCTCCTCGATAATATCGTAGCGGTGCTTAGGCAAAGCCTTGCGATGGTAGAACATCATCATCATCACCACGCCGTCGTGCTGACGGAACTCTTCCTCGACACTTGGCTGGATCGGAGTTCGAGGGACGTCATCGAGCTGAACGTGTGCAAGAACTCAGAGGTGTCGTGCTTTCGGTGCTTGATCGGTCGGGCCGTGAAGACGTACGACTACATAAACCGCGTTGTGCTAACGCTTCCGCTTTCGGTCTACAAGGGTACGTGGACAACACTCTTCCCTCTCGTTGCTATGCATCACCATGATCTTGCGTGTGCGTAGGAATTTTTTTTGAAATTACTATGTTCCCCAACACAAACAAGACTCCGACCACCACACCATTATCAGCCATGCCATGGGCATCCGGACCGTCCCTCTCGTGATCTATGCCTAGAGTACGAGATTATGTCTGGTCTATTTGGCTACCCTTTGTTGCCTTTATATAATAGTCTTAGGTTACACAGTTCGACTCAAATACGTAACTCTCTGCTAATTACAAGTCGAACTGTAGCCTGACTTGTACAGATTATATTCGACACATATTTTAACATATTTGTTGGGTTAGACCCACGTCAGTTGGGGTAGGAGACAGAGCACAAGTTATAAGGGCAGGGTGCCCCCTCCTATTGGGCTAATCTTCTGGGGAAATAGGGCCCAACCTTGGTATAGTATGTGTTGCTCTTTGGATGGGCCTGGTTAATGGGCTGAGATGAGCGTGTGGCAGGCCCAGGACACACGTGGGTCAGAATCGCTGGTTAGCGGACCTGGAATTGCATAATAACTGTTATCAAAGCCCAATTGCCTGGAATAGAAATCTTAATGGACTCATAGGCCAGTTAAACGGCGAAGATCGGCAAAGGGGCAGGCCCGGAATGAAAGGCGGGGGTGGGAAGGATCCTCCTTCCGCGCAACCCGAAAAAGTTGGTCTTGATTCGCCCTTAACACGGGTGGTCCCGGCTGGGCCCCGGAGCCGCCTACGGCTGAAGGGACCGGTTTTTTCCCCCAAAACTAAACTTCCGTGGGGACTACTTCAACGCTCCATTGACCCGGGACCCCCAACCCTCCTTCTCTTCTTGCTTTACCCCGGGGGGGAAAATGGGGGCGTTGCCGGCCAGCCCTGTTTCGGTTCACGGGAATCAGCGACCGGCCGGAGGGGGCCCCCCTGACACAACCAGTGCCACCCACCTAGAAACCCGCCTGGCCTTTTTTTCCCCCCGCCCGGCGCACCCGTCCGGCCCCCCTAACCCCGCTCCCCAAAAGCGCCCCGAGAAATGGGAAAGGCCGCCCCGCCCGGGCCATATGCCCACGCCCCTTTACCCCGCAGCCGGGCCAGGGCCCGGCCACAGGCCGCCTTGGGCAACCCCCGGGCCCCCGGGCGAGGTAACTCCCCGGGCTTCGCCCCCCCCCTGAATGGGTCCCCGCCACCCCGGCGGACCTTCCCCGCAACCGGGCCCGGGGGTCCCGCGCGAACGGGCCCCGCAAAAGGGCCCCTTTGGGAAAGATCGGGCCACTTCCGTCCTCGGGGGGCCGGGGGCCCCCCTGTCAGTACGGCGGCGTTTCCCCCCCGTCCGGGGTTGCCCTTCGGGCCCTGCGGGGGTGGTGGGGGGGCACAACTCCGAAACCCAATGGGGGCCGGGTGGCCCCCTTTCGTAGTTTCCCGGGGAAATTTTGGGGTCGGGTCGGGTTTACTCCCTTTGGGGGGCCCCAGGGGCCCGGCGCCGCGGCCTGGGATCCCCGCGGGGTAGCCGGAAATACCCGCCGGGGAAAGCCTGTTTCCCCTCCAAATTTTGGACCAGGGGCTGGGCCCCGGGCCCATTTCTTTCTTACTTATTCCGGGGTGGGGGGTGGCCCCGGTTATTTTGGGAAAGGCTCGGGGCGGGGCGAGGGGCCGGGCCGGTCCCGGCCGACGGGAAAGGGTTTCCCGGGGTAAGGAAAATTTTGGGGGGAATTATAGGGGCCCGGGTGGGGGCGAAACCGAACCTTTCCAAGAACGGTTTCAGGGAGCGTTGAAGGGCCCCGTAAAACCTAGCCCCCCGGCCGGCCGCGCGGGAAAGCGGGCAAACCCCCGGGAACTGGCCATTGTATATTTTCTTCCCCAAAAATTTCAAACCCCTTCTAACTTTCTCCCCTGTTTTCGGTTTCTTTAGGCAAAAAGCCTGGGTTTACGCCGGTGTTCATGGGCCCCTTCCTGTACGTGAAAAGAGAGTCAAATCAAACCCGGAGGGCACGATTTTTTCGCCTCCCAAATTTCTTAATTTCCCCCCTTTTTCGATCATTGATTATGTAGGCTGCAAATTAAAAGGGCCCTGCGGGTTGGGAAAACTCCCCTTGGGGAATGCGGCTTTTTTTTTTAATAAGGAAAGGAAATTTTTGGGGCCCCTCCAAGTTTAACTAGGCCCCGGGCCCTTCAAATTAAAATCATTTAAATCGTTTGAGCCGGGAAGGAAATTTTTCCCTGGCCCGGGTTTGATTGCGGGTAAAAAAGGGGCCCTCGCCCGGGACACAGGTTCCTCCCTTTTCCTGAAAAAAGGGTTATACCCCCCCTTTCTTTTCCCCAAATAAGAATTTTGGGTCCCAAGCAACCCTTTATTTAAATTTGAAAATTAGCCCTCCCGCCCCCGGGGCTTGGGACCCCAAAATTTTTCCCGCAGGATTTCTGAATCTGTTTTTCTTGTTTCCCTTTGGGTTTGCCCTCTGGCCAAATTTAAATTTCTATTGAAACCCCGGGAGGGTTTTCATTTTGGAAACGGGTTTTGGAAAAACCCCTTGGGAAAAATGGGACTTCCCCAAAAGGGTAAGGGAAAATTTTTCCCCCTTTTGCGATTCCCACATTTGCTTTCCCCTAAAATTAACTTTGGACCCCAAAGGTTTCCCATTTTTGGGGGGAAAAGAAAGAAGGGACCCCAAGCCCCCAAACGGGCCGGCCCCCCCCAAAATCGTTCGGGAGCCCGGGTGTTTATCTCGGTTTCCCTAAAATGGCCGGGTTGATTGGGAAGGGAAGGAACCCCTCCCTGGGAAAAAGTGTACCCTTTTTCATTAGGAAGGGTTTCCCTTTTGGGCCTTGTTAGGGAAAAATGAAAAGGGAGGCCCGACCTTAAAATTTGTGGACCCAAATTTTCCGGGTACCGGGGATTTAGGCTGAAATTTTCTATTGGGTTTAAAAGGGAAACCGCCCAAAAAATTCAATTAAATTTTTCCCGAAGGAAATCAGGAAAGTTGGTTTCCCCGTAAACCATTTTACCCCAAAACAGGGAGAACCCTTTGCGCACATGGGATTAAAGGGCCTCCCTTACTTTAAATAAAGGCCTTCCCTATTTTCCCCGGGGGTGTTAAAAAATCCCTCCTCACCCCCACCACCTCAAATTTGGTGAGCCCACCCGTGCTCCTTTGTGGCCGCAAATTTCCGGTTGTTCAAAGAACCTCGCACACAACCAGGAATATCAATCGAGACTTCTTCACTTGTACTAGCCATGGAAGCAAGGCATACTGCAAATGCAAGTTGGCATACAAATCCCATTGCTCACAACATTACACATATGCACAAAGGATTCTCTTGCAGCACATGGATATAGTTGGTTCTCGTAAAACTTTACGTAAACCAGATGCTCAACTACTTCCACCGATCACTGAGAGAGAAGTTAGATGATGCGCTGATAAACGCACGCGAGAAGCAAGTCCAAATCAACAAGAAGCAAGCCACATCAACGAGATGCAAATCCATATAAGAAAAACTAAGAAGTTTCGCCTTGTACTCCTAGTTGTGGTGATGATTTGGTTCATACTGGTTCAGCAACAACACTTCTTCTTGTGGGAGTCATTGCACTGGCGATGTTCTTAGTTTAGTTAGTTAGCTTGAGAATAAGTTCTTAGTAATATGTACGTTGGATGGACATCAGCAATTCTTATTGTGCGACATTATATTTGATATGTGTCCTAGATCAAGTTTCAGATTAAAATGTTACAAAAATATATGTTCAAATTAAGTTTGTATGCGAAAATTTTGTTTTTTTAAGGAATTAAGTTTTAGGTGATCTTTTTCTACGGGGTAAGTTCTAGGTGATCTGCTAGATGAAGAAAAGTTTAATCCCTTTAAAATTACCAATTTAAGATGAGAGATATGATTTGAGATTATAGGACAAGGGATCGGCCTAGACTAGAGACGCCCTTATTACGTTGTAAACACTCAATGGGTGTACCCCTGCTACTAAGCATCAAAATAGCTAACATGGTTATGGTCAATATCCGCAATCACGGACCAGTTAGACTCGACCGGATGCGTTAGTTCAGCTGGGAGACAGCTAGCCCATGGTTTGCTACTACTAGTAGTTCTTGCTGCCACTAAAGTCAAAACACGAGTTATTAACATGACAAGCGGCCAGCCCATAGTTTACCTTCCAAGTCGTCGACAGTGTCGCTAGCTCGACCCCGCCTCAATTTCTCCCTGATGCTGACGCTATGGCGCTAATATCCTCTCGTGACATGTACTGATCAACGACAATGAGTGCCGGTTGGAAGTTTCAAGTGCAAGTGTCCCGTTTCCTAGCAAGATTGGACGGTTGATCCTTAAAAAATATGAAGAAAAAAATGGACGATTGGTACAATCTGCGTTAAGTTTCCCACTCAGGAGCCATGGCTGTTCTGGTCTTGCGGGCATACACATGTCGTTACACATAGGGGGGCGGACTGCAGAATTGTTCAACAAATCGAGATGATCTTGTGATAGACTGATAAGCGATAACGATGGTGTTGACTGACATCTGGTGGGTTCTTGAGAGACACATAGGTTGGAATTTCTATACTACTAGTATTTTATTATTGAAAACAATGGCAAGGGAAACTAACCAAGAAGTTTAACTTTTAAAAGGGAAAACTTGAGGCGTGGAAGCAAGCCCAAAATCGCACCACAAATTATATGACCGTAGTCGAACGGCATGCGAAATGAGAAATGACACAACGCTCCAAGACAAAACCATCATGAAGAAATTGCCACTCGCAGGTTGATGTTTGCTGGTCAGAATATCAACAAAATGCTATCACCCCAAAAGCAAATCTTAGAACTAACACCTTCAACAAGATAACGGCGTGCATACGTCACTGTTGCGTGATCAAGCCATAAGGCTAGCAAGCAGGTTTTCAGCCAAAAAGGATATGAACATGATGCTACCCGCCATATTCCGCATACATAAAAGGGGAAACCGCTTCATTGACGTCTTCGGATCTCTTCTGACCACTCCGCACCACCGTCTCATCGAGGATTACCACATGTGCCACGACATCACCTAATAGCCAGTGTCGCCCATATGCCACACTGCAAGCACCTCAGTCTGGCTAGCGGTCGAGCTAGATCTGGCATGTTGGCGTCCGCCAACAGCGGTGAGGGAGAGAGCACCACACCTCACACAAGCTCTCCATGATATCGAGCCATCACAACACATCTAGTAGGCCTAGCCTCCGCTTCTAGTCAACTCATGATGCCGCGCCCATTCCGCACGTCGAAGGACATGTGTCGCGCGCTCAGCCGCCATGCCGGCAAGACAACCACCACAGCTGCCAACGCTCGACGAGTTCCCACCGCACAAACGACAGAGGGAGCACCCCCGACACCTTTGGTACGGGACATGCCGCCACTGTGGTGCAGGCTGGTGGTAGCAGCGAAGAGGGAGGGAAGGGGACTAGAGCTGCCCTATATCTACACATCTTTGGAAGTTTTGAGTACAAGTAGCTAGAAAGAGGTAAATCATGTAAAATTGAACAGCTGACACGATCTGTACTGATTCCCCTCTCGATGATCTAGTGATAGTTGATATGATGTGTGTAATCGGCTACCAACTAGCGTCTTAGTGCGTTCTTAAAAAAACACTACATATTAACTGTTTTCTGAACAAAGGGTTTCCTCAGGTTCCATTAATATGAAACCAAACATAGTTCACATGATCCATGCTAAGGTTAAGCAACATGCCAGCTAAATGTAGGAAGCATAGTCAACCAGACGGTTGTCAACAGAAAACACACACACTAGTTTATTACAGTCCTAGGAATTAGGCTAAGATGCAAGCACATCAGGATATCACGCACCATACATGCCCATCAGGCACGCCGAAACCAGTGGTACTGGAGATCAGGATTTGGCGTCGCTCTTTATCGAGCGCATCTCGAGGGACGATTAGGCCTAGTCGATCCTCAGGAGCTCTCCACGCCCACGGTCCAGTAGAATCAGGGACCTTAGAAGAAGCACGGACTTAGCACTGTTGCAGAGCATCTTTCATTGATGAAGAAATCCACTAGTTTGGACAAAAGGCATCTGGTGCTTCTCCATGTCCAACCCTGAAAGCAAAAATCATTGCGCAATATCCATAAGCTCCACAAGAAGGCAACACAAACCATATTTTTAACAACTCAAATCTTATGCTAGTGCCATGAGGCAATAAGATCAAACACACAAACATGGATATCAATCCTAATGAAATCGAAGACAAAGGTCCAAACTATTTTAGCAACCACACACTCGAAGAACAGATGATGAACAAATTCCGCCTGAATACAAAATAAATAGGTAGGATACTCCACGTGCCTATGTTTTGCAAGACTGGTCAATATTTTATTTTTGAGTATAAGCCAAAAGAACAAATGGATTTTCTTGGGGCAGAAAAATTTGCAAAACAGGTCACCATACATCAATTTCACACCACCAAAATTTATAACATTGTAAAAAAGATTTGACAGAGTGTGTGCTGAAAGATTCAAGCATTGCATCTCCAGCGCCCGTCCCTGAAGCGGACACATTATTTGTCCGCGGATTTGTCCGTACTTGTTCGTGGACACAAATACGAGAGTCAGCCATCCAACCATGTCCACTAAACGTTTACCCCTGGGTTTTTTCTAGTCCGCAACACTGAAAGTAACTCTAGAAAATATCACAATTCATCCATAAATAACGAGTAAATTGCATAAAACCACCACTTTGAAGGCAAGTGTCGCGAAAACCACTACAATACATTTTTTTTTTGCAAAACCACCGTGTCTTCCGTAATCTTTTGCGTAAAGCACCGATCGGCGGATCGGGCCGATTAAGCTTGTTTATGACAGGCGGGGCCCGTTTTTTGCGACGTGGCACCGTGTGCCGCCCCGACAACCGTTAGACGGCGTTAGAGCGGCGCCAGATGCCTCCATCCCCATCTGCTCGTTTCTCCCCATCTTCTCCTGCCGCCGCTCTCTCCGCTCTCGCGTCGCCTTCTTCCCCACTCTCCGCCGCTCTCCTCCTCTCGTCACAGAGGCAGATGGCTACTCCGCCAAAGCGGTGGTGTTGGCGGCGGTCCTCCCAAAGAAGGGCGCAGCGACGCGATCCCGACTCAGCGGTGAGCTCAAGGAGCTCGAACCCTAGCAAGGCGACGCGAGATGCGGAGGTGGAGTATTCGTGGAATACTGGGCGGCTAGATCTTCGCCGCGGCGGTGAAGGCGAATCCAATGGAAGCCACCACATCGCCTCATCCTTCAATGCGGTGTATAGTGAGATCCTTCCTTATCCATTCTCCTGTGAACTTATTTGACCCGTTTCTAGGGCTAGGGTTAGTGTGTAGTGATATCCCTTCCCCATCTCCATTGCCTATTGTTGGCCCTATGATTGTTATTGCGATGATTTCTTTCTGAAATTAACTCATTATGTATAAATTAGCTGTTCTGTGTGTCTTACTTAGTTGAAATAAGCTATGGTTTATAAGCAGTAGATCTTAACGAACCATGCTAGGGTTATTGCAGTTGTACTACATTGGTTATTTAAGCAACCCAAAGCTATGTATTGATGTTGTCCTGCTTTTTCATAAGTGTTATAATTGAACACTTATACACCACTATGTTTCTTTATAAATTTGCAGTCTGGATGATGAGGTTTGGGAATTGAGGATGCATTTTCATGACAGAGATAATCTTGAGAGAACTATGATGTTGTCAGACATCACATTTTACAATCTAGTTGCACTGATAGAGACTGAAGGATATGGGGTGAGGGATTACATGTACTATGTGAAGGATCCTGGCCTAAGGATAGAAGGAATGCAAGAAATAGAGGATGATGACATGCTGGAGGAAATTCTAGACCACATAGTACAATGAAGGAAGATTTTCAATGTGACAGTTGTTAGGGCCAGTTCCCCCAAACCTGCACATATAAATTGCAGTGCTAATGTTATTGAGGAACAGATCCCTCTGCAGGAAATTGGAGAGCCCCAACTGTATCAGGTAGATGAAGAAGGAGTGTTGTTCAATGCACATCCTAGTTCGGGCCAAACACAGCAACAGTAGTACCAGTAGAAGAACCAAGACCAATACAGTTTCAAACACAACAGAGCACAAACAATTCAGAGGAGCAACTGCAAATAGAAAAAGTCATGGAGGAGAGAAGGAGAAAGGAAATTGCAATGTTTAGGAAGAATGAGAAAGAAAAAGAGAAGGCCACTCCTTTGAAAAGGAAAGCTGCAGTTATGGACAATGAAGAGGATAGTGATGATGATAATTTGTCAGAATATGGGGATATCCTTGCTAGGCTTGAGGAAATGAAAAAACAGAGGGATGATCCATTACTGTGTTTTGAAGGGGACACAGATGTTGAGGATATGTGGTCTATAGATGAGGAGGAGGAACTGTATGATCCATCAGGTGAAGAAGAGGATGATGATGATCAAGAGGAGGAGGAATTGGAGGAATTGGAGGAAGTGGAGGAAGTGGTGCAAGGGGAGCAACACAATGAAGAGGAGCAAGAGAGTGGTCAACATATTGAGAAGAAGAATAAGGCCAAGAGAGAGAGAAAAGGGCCAACTAGCAGATCACATGGAAGTGTAGAGCAAATTTTTGAGGATGACTGGATACCATCAGATGATGAGGACAAAAATCCATTAGACCTTGGTTTGGAAGATGATGATGGTGCTGAGGCAATGGCTTATGTGTTGCCCAATGGTAGAAAGAGCAGAGCAAAGAAGTTGAAGCCAAGGTTATGGTATGATGAGGACAGAGCTAACCCACAAGACCAATTTGTGAAGCATCTTTGCTTCATTGATGTGTACCAGTTCAGAATTGCACTCCAAACCCTGCACATATCACAGAACAGGAACTATGAGTACCACAGAAACTGTAGTGATAGGGTTATAGCACAGTGCATAGATGAGCAATGCCCTTTTTATATAGCAGCTTCTCAGATTGCAAATGAGAAGACAATTACCATTAGAAAGGTGTATTTGGTGCACACATGCCCTTTTGTGTCAGAGAGCACCAAAGTAACTGCCAAGTGGGTTGCAAAACATTGTGAGGAGGCAGTGAGGAATGACCCTAACACAACAATAACAACAATAACTAACACTGCAAAGAGCAAGTATGGAGTGGATATTTCAACCCACATGGCCTCTGTGGGCTAGGAAGGCGACAAAGAATGTTGTTTTAGGAGATCAAAAGGCCCAATACACCAGGATTAGGGATTATTTACAGGCTGTCCTAGACACAAATTCAGGTTCTAGATGTATTGTGACAACAAAACATATTAGGGAGCATCCTAGCAAGAACCCTAGGTTTCATGGACTGTTCATCTGCCTAAATGGATGCAAAGAAGGGTTCCTCAATGGCTGCAGACCATTCATAGGTAACTGCCTTGTATTGTTGTTTATGCCACTTGTATGTTCTTTCAAGTACTAATCATTTGTGCTAAACTTGTAGGTTTGGATGGATGCTTCATAAAGCTGAGTACTGGTCAACAAATCCTAGCTGCTACTGGAAGAGATGGGAACAACAACATTTTCCCCATAGCTTTTGGAATTGTAGACAAGGAGGACACTAATTCCTGGACCTGGTTTCTATACCAGCTGAGGGAGGCAATATGTGGGCATTCTGGCAAGTTTGGACAGTACACAATCATTTCAGATAGGCAAAAGGTAATATATTTAGTTGTAGTTACTTTCATGCAGTTGTAGTTACTTAGTTGTAGTTGTTTCATACAGGGTCTTTTGAAAGCCATAAATAGAGTCTTCCCCAATTGCCCACAAAGGTTTTGCCTTAGGCATATCTACCAGAACTTTCAAATTGCTGGGTTTAGAGGGCCAGAATTAAAAAAATACATGGATGCAGCAAGTTACTCATATACTGAACATGGTTTTCAAGTTGCAATGGATGAGTTAAAGACAGAGTGTGAAGCAGCTTGGGTGTGGCTTAGCAAAATACCAAAACACACTTGGGCCAGACATGCCATGGGTGTAAACTGCAAGACAGACTTAGTTGTTAACAATCTAAGTGAGGTTTTCAATAGGTGGGTCCTAGATGTTAGGGCTAAGCCAATAAGGACCATGGTTGATGGAATTAGGACAAAGTTGATGGTCAAGTTCAATGCAAGTAGAACAAAAACTGATACTGTCAAATGGGAGATTTGTCCTACATATGCAGAGAAACTAGAAGAAGCAAAGAAGTGGTCTAGGAACTGCCAATCCTTGATGGCTGGACCACATCTTTACCAAGTGACAAGTGAAGAGAAAACATATGCTGTTGACCTGCAGAAATACACTTGTGGGTGTAGGAAGTGGGATATGACAGCGAGGCCTTGCAATCATCTTTGTCTCTCCCATACACAAAGCTAAGCTACACCAGAGGACTTTGTTCATGATTTTTCAAAAACCAATGTACAAGGCTGCATCAGATCCCATAATCTATCCAAGACTGCCCCGACATGTGGCCAAAGACAGACAGTAGGGACACTGACCCTCCAGTCTTCAAAGAACACAAAGGCAGAGCACAAACTAAGAGAAGAAAGGGCAGACATGAGAAGCCAGCTCCAAAAGACACTTCAAGGATGGCCTCAATCACTTGTTCTAATTGTAGCAAAGTTGTCCATAGGTACACCAACTGCAATGTTGCTTTGAAGCCTGCACTAGCCATGAGAAACAACAGGCATGAGGTACAAACAATGCAAAACATTCTAAATGAATTACTTGTGTTCTATATGCATGTAACAAAAGATTCTAAATGAATTACTTGTGTTTTTTGCAGCCAAGCACCTCTTCTTATCCACTGATGTTTGCTCTTGCACCGCACCAAAGAAGGGCTGCATCTATCGCCATTTGCACCAGCACCGACAGAAGAAGGGCTGCATCTATCGCCATCGCACCAAAGACCAAGAAGAAGGGCTGCATCTTCGCCACTTCACCAAAGACCAAAGAAGAAGGGATCCATCTTACGCCATCGCACCATCACCAGCAAGAAGGGCTCCATCTTACGCCATTTGCACCATCAACAAGATCTGCTCTTTGCAAAGGGTAAGGCTACAGCCACTAGGTCTTCAAGTGCTGCAAAGGGTAAGGCTACAGCCACTAGGGATTTAACTGCTGCAAAGGGAGCAAGGGCAGCTTTCTTGCCTCCAAGACCAAACAGTGGTTCCCAGAGAGTCAGAAAGCCAACCCAGAAGATCAAGGACTACCTGACTGCTTCTGGTGCAGCATGTGATTGATGTTGTGATCCAAAATATGCTTTATCATGTTGTGAGACACTGCTACTATTATGTTCTGGTACTGTAATGACCAACTTAGGTTCTGGTACTATAATGATCAACTTAGGTTCTGGTACTGTAATGATCAAGTGATGATCAACTTATGTAGTGCTACTCCAGTTATGATCCTTCTGTCAAACTATGGCATTCTAGTAGTGTTGTGATGATCAACTTATGTAGTGCTACTCTAGTTACTTGATGCCTCCTCATTGATAAATAGCCAAAAAAACCTACTTGATGCTTTCGAGGTCGATAAAAAGCCAAAAAAGCCTACTTGATGCCTCCGGGTCGATAAAAAGCCAAAAAAGCTTAGTTGATGCCTCCGGGTCGATAAAAAGCCAAAAAAGCTTACTTGATGCCTCCGGGTTGATAAAAAGCCAAAAAAGCCTAGTTGATGCCTCCTCATCGATAAATAGCCAAAAAAACCTACTTGATGCCTTCGGGGTCGATAAAAAGCCAAAAAGCCTACTTGATGCCTCCTCATCGATAAAAAGCCTAGTTGATGCCTCCTCATCGATAAATAGCCAAAAAACCTACTTGATGCCTTCGGGGTCGATAAAAAGCCAAAAAAGCCTACTTGATGCCTCCTCATCGATAAAAAGCCAAAAAAAGCCTAGTTGATGCCTCCTCATCGATAAATAGCCAAAAAACCTACTTGATACCTTCGGGGTCGATAAAAAGCCAAAAAATCCTACTTGATGCCTCCTCATCGATAAAAAGCCACAAACCACTAATTGACCCAACTTGATGCTCACAATCGTCATTTGAGCATAAACACACTTAAGATCAGATTCAACAACTGTAAAATACTTAAGATCACAATCATCAATTTGCAAGCATCTTACTAAAGATCACAATCAGCATTACTTCAAATCCATACATAATCATAGTTGAAGATTACTACATTACATAACCATAGTTCAGAAGTACTCATAGTTCATACAATTTAAACTACCATCATTACAACAAATGCCAAACCACACACTTCAAAAGGTCAGCAAATGCCAAATGATATTGCCCATTCTTCTCTTCCACAACCACCTGCTTATCCATTTATGATGGCCTTGACCCCCTGCAGCTTCACATTGCTCTCTTCAACTGTCTTCTTTAGCTCATCAATGTGGTTTTGCAAGTTCTTCCTCTCTTCAACTGTCTTGTTTAGCTGATCAATGTGGTTCTGCAAGTTCTCCCTCTCTTCAGCTAGCTTGAGCTTCATGTTCCTAATGACATTTGCTTGAGCAGCTGCTAAGTTCTTAACCATGTCATACTTCTCCTGAAGCTTGTTGGTTTCAAGATCTTTCCTTTCTACCTCTGCCCTCCTTTCCTGAGCATCCAAAAGTCCATTCACATCTTCAACCAACTTATCATAGTTCTCCTGCAGCTTTTTCTTCTCTTGTGTCAGGTCATGAACAGCAAATGAATGCATAAGATTTTCCTCAGTCCTGTCTCTCCTACTTTTGTCATACATAAACCATTGAAGGAAATATGCCCTAGAGGCAATAATAAAGTTATTATTTATTTCCTTATTTCATGATAAATGTTTATCATTCATGCTAGAATTGTATTAACCGGAAACATGATACATGTGTGAATGCATAGACAAACAATATGTCACTAGTATGCCTCTACTAGACTAGCTTGTTAATCAAAGATGGTTATGTTTCCTAACCATGAACAAAGAGTTGTTATTTGATTAACAAGGTCACATCATTAGTAGAATGATCTGATTGACATGACCCATTCCATTAGCTTAGCACACGATCGTTTAGTATGTTGCTACTGCTTTTATCCATGACTTATACATGTTCCAAGAACTATGAGATTATGCAACTCCGTTTACGGAGGAACACTTTGGTGCTACCAAACGTCACAACGAATCGGGTGATTATAAAGGAGTACTACATGTGTCTCCAAAGGTAGATGTTGGGTTGGCGTATTTGAGATTAGGTTTTGTCACTCCGATTGTCGGAGAGGTATCTCTGGGCCCTCTCGGTAATACACATCACTTTGAAGCCTTGCAAGCATTACAACTAATGAGTTAGCTGTGAGATGATGTATTACGGAACGAGTAAAGAGACTTGACGGTAACGAGATTGAACTAGGTATTGGATACCGACGATCGAATCTCGGGCAAGTAACATACCGATGACAAAGGAACAACGATGTTGTTATGCGGTCGACCGATAAAGATCTTCGAGAATATGTAGGAGCCAATATGGGCATCCAGGTCCCGCTATTGGTTATTGACCGGAGACGTGTCTCGGTCATGTCTACATTGTTCTCGAACCGTAGGGTCCGCAGCTTAAGGTTTCAATGATGTTATATTATGAGTTTATGTATTTTGATGTACCAAGAAGTTCGAGTCCGGATGTGATCACGGACATGACGAGGAGTCTCGAAATGGTCGAGACATAAAGATTGATATATTGGAAGCCTATATTTGGAGTTCGGAATGGTTCCGGGTGAAATCGGGATTTTACCGGAAAACCGGGGGGTTACCGGAACCCTCCCGGAGGCTATTGGGCCTTAGTGGGACACGAGGGAGAAGAGGAAGGGCCGGCCAGGAGTGGCCGCGCGCCCCCTCCCCCCTAGTCCGAATAGGACAAGGAGAGGGGGGCGGCGCCCCCCCTTCTCTCTTCCCCCTCCCCCAATCCTACTCCAACTAGGAAAAGGGGGGGAGTCCTACTCCCGGTGGGAGTAGGACTCCTCCCAGCCTTCCCTTGGGCCGGCCGCACTCCCCCTCCCTCCTTTATATCTGGGGCAAGGGGCACCCTAGGACACACAAGTTTGATCTACGGATCGTTCCTTAGCCGTGTCGGTGCCCCTTCCACCATATTCCACCTCGGTCATATCGTCGCAAAGCTTAGGCGAAGCTCTGCTACGGTAGAACATCAAGATCGTCACCATGCCGTCGTCTTGACGGAACTCTCCTCGACACTCGGCTGGATCGAGTCTGAGGGACGTCATCGAGCTGTCGTGTGTCAAGAACTCGGGCGCCGAGTAACGGCGCCGGATCGGTCGGATCGCGAGGAGAACGTCGACTACTTCCTCTACGTTGTGATCGCTTCGCTTGGTCTCACGAGGGTACGTAGACAACACTCTCCTTCTCGTTGCTATACATCACCATGATCTTGCGTGTGCGTAGGAAATTTTTGAAATTACTACGTTCCCCAACAAAGGTATCGAGCCTAGGTTTTTATGGTTTGATGTTTTGCACGAGAACACAAGTGAGTTGTGGGCGATACAAGTCATACTACCTACCAGCATGTCATACTTTGGTTCAGCGGTATTGTGAGATGAAGCGCCGGACCAACATTACGCGTGACGCTTCGCGAGACTGGTTTCACCGCCACGAGCACTCGTTGCTTAAAGGTGACCGCGGGTGTCTGCTCTCTCACTTTAGTTGAACTGAGTGTGGCTACGCCCGGTCCTTGAGAAGGTTAAACGAGTCTATTTGACGAAATATCGTTGTGGTTTTGATGCGTAGGTGAGATTGGTTCTTGCTTAAGCCCGTAGCAGCCACGTAAAATTTGCAACAACAAAGTAGAGGACGTCTAACTTGTTTTTGCAGGGCATGTTGTGATGTGATATGGTCAAGACGTGATGCTATATTTTATTGTATGAGATGATCATGTTTTGTAACCGGTTATCGGCAATCGGCGGAGCCATATGGTTGTCGCTTTATTGTATGAAATGCAACGCATCTGTAATTGCTTTACTTTATCACTAAGCGGTAGCGATAGTCGAGAAGCAATAGATGGCGTGGCGACAACGATGCTACGATGGAGATCAAGGTGTCGCGCCGGTGATGATGGTGATCATGATGGTGCTGCAGAGATGGAGATCACGAAGCACAAGATGATGATGACCATATCATATCACTTATATTGATTTGCATGTGATGTTTATCTTTTATGCATCTTATCTTGCTTTGATTGACGGTAGCATTATAAGATGATCTCTCACTAAATTATCAAGAAGTGTTCTCCCTGAGTATGCACCGTTGCCAAAGTTCGTCGTGCCCAGACACCACGTGATGATCAGGTGTGATAAGCTCTACGTCCATCTACAACGGGTGCAAGCCAGTTTTGCACACGCAGAATACTCGGGTTATACTTGACGAGCCTAGCATATGCAGATATGGCCTAAAGGAACACGGAGACCGAAAGGTCGAGCGTGAATCATATAGTAGATATGATCAACATAAGATGTTCACCATTGAAAACTTCTCCATTTCACGTGATGATCGGTTATGATTTAGTTGATTTGGATCACGTGATCACTTAGATGACTAGAGAGATGTCTGTCTAAGTGGGAGTTCTTAAGTAATATGATTAATTGAACTTAAATTTATCATGAACTTAGTACCGATAGTATCTTGCTTGTTTATGTTTGATTGTAAATAGATGGCTCGTCTTTGTTGTTCCGTTGAATTTTAATGCGTTCCTTGAGAAAGCAAAGTTGAAAGATGATGGTAGCAACTACACGGATCGGGTCCGTAACTCGAGGATTATCCTCATTGCTGCACGTAAGAGTTACGTCCCGATGCACCGCTAGGTGCCGGACCTCTTCTTGAGGAGCAACACGGATGTTATGAACGTCTGGCGAGCAAAGCGATGACTACTCTATAGTTCAAGTGTGCCATGCTTTACGGCTTAGAACCGGGACTTCAACGAAGTTTTGAACGTCATGGAGCATATGAGATGTTCCAGAGTTGAAGTTGATATTCCAACGAGAATGCCCGAATTGAGAGATATGAAGTCTCCAATAAGTTCTATAAGCGCAAGATGGAGGAGAATAGTTACGTCGGTGAGCACATACTCAAAATGTCCGGTATTACAATCACTTGACTCAACCGGGAGTTAATCTTCCGGATGATTGTGTCATTGATGAAATTCTTCAATCACGCCACCAAGCTACAAAGGCTTCGTGATGAACTATAATATGCAAGGGTTAGTAAAGACTATACCGAGCTCTTCGCAATGCTAAAGGCTGCGGAGGTAGAAATCAAGAAGGAGCATCAAGTGTTGATGGTCAATAAGACCACTAGTTTCAAGAAGAAAGGCAAAGGGAAGAAGAAGGGAACTTCAAGAAGAACAGCAAGCAAGTTGCTGCTCGGAGAAGAAACCCAAGTCCGGACCTAAGCCTCAAATCGAGTGCTTCTCCGCAAGCGATCGTCACCGAAGCGGAACTGCCCCAAGTATTTGGCGGATAAGAAGGATGGCAAGGTGAACAAAGGTATATGTGATATACATGTTATTGATGTGTACCTTACTAGAGCTCGCAGAGCACTGGTATTTGATACGGTTACTGCTGCTAATATTTGCAACTCAAACAGGACTACGGATTGCTTAACACCGCAAAGGACGAGGTGACGATGCGCGTGGGAAATGGTTCCAAAGTCGATGTGATCGCGGTCGGCACGCTACCTCTACATCTACCTTCGGGATTAGTTTTAGACCTAAATAATTGTTATTTGGTGCTGCGTTGAGCATGAACATTATATCTGGATCTTGTTTGATGCGAGACGGTTATTCATTTAAATCGAGAGAATAATGGTTGTTCTATTTATATGAGTAATATCTTTTATGGTCATGCACCCTTGAAGAGTGGTCTATTTTGATGAATCTCGATAGTAGTGATACACATATTCATAATGTTGAAACCAAAAGATGCAGAGTTGATAATGATAGTGCAACTTATTTGTGGCACTCCGTTTAGGTCATATCGATTAAAAGCGCATGAAGAAACTCCATCTTGATGGACTTTTGGAGTCACTTGATTATGAATCACTTGGCACTTATGAACCGTGCCTCATGGGCAAGATGACTAAAATCCGTTCTCCGGTACTATGGAGAGAGCAACAGATTTGTTGGAAATCATACATACAGATGTATGTGGTCCGATGAATGTTGAGGCTCGTGGCGGATATCGTTATTTTCTCACCTTCACAGATGATTTAAGGAGATATGGGTATATCTAGTTAATGAAACATAAGTCTGAAACATTTGAAAAGTTCAAAGAATTTCAGAGTGAAGTTGAAAATCATCGTAATAAGAAAATTAAGTTTCTACGATCTGATCGTGGAGGTGAATATTGAGTTCTGAGTTTGGTCTACATTTGAAACAATGCGGAATAGTTTCAGCAACTCACGCCACCCGGAACACCACAACAGTAATGGTGTGTCCGAACGTCGAATCGTGCTTTTACTAGATATGGTGCGATCTATGATGTCTCTTACAGATTTACCGCTATCGTTTTGGGGTTATGCTCTAGAGGCGGCCGCATTCACACTGAATAGAACACCGTCAAAATCCGTTGAGACGACACCTTATGAACTATGGTTTAGCAAGAAACCAAAGTTGTCGTTTCTTAAAGTTTGGGGATGCGATGCTTATGTGAAAAGCTTCAACCTGATAAGCTCGAACCCAAATCGAGAAATGTGTCTTCATAGGATACCCAAAGGAGATAGTTGGGTACACCTTCTATCACAGATCCGAAGGCAAGACATTTGTTGCTAAGAATGGATCTTTTCTAGAGAAGGAGTTTCTCTCGAAAGAAGTGAGTGGGAGGAAAGTAGAACTTGATGAGGTAATTGTACCTTCTCCCTTACTTGAAAGTAGTTTGTCGCAGAAACGGTTTACGAGACATCTACACCAAGTAGTGAGGAAGTTGATGATGTTGATCATGAAACTTGGATCAAGTTGCTACTGTAACCTCGTAGATCAACCAGAGTAAGATCCGCACAGAGTGGTATGGTAATCCTGTTCGGAAATCATGCTACTAGATCATGATGAACCTACGAACTATGAAGAAGCGATGGTGAGCCCAGATTCCAAAAATAGCTTGAGGCCATGAAATCGAGATGGGATCCATGTATGAAAACAAAGTATGGACTTTGGTTGACTTGCCCGAGGGTGGCAAGCAATAGAAAACAAGTGGATCTTCAAGAAGAAGACCGACGCGACGGTAATGTTATCGTCTACAAAGCTCGACTTGTTGCAAAGGGTTTTCGACAAGTTCAAGGAGTTGACTACGATGAGACCTTCCCACCGTAGCGATGCTTAAGTCTGTCCGAATCATGTTAGCAATTGCGCGATTTTATGATTATGAAATTTGGCAAATGGATGTAAAGACTGCATTCTGAATGGATTTCTAGAAGAAGAGTTGTATATGATGCAACGTAAGGTTTTATCGATCCAAAGGAGCTAACAAAGTATGCAAGCTCCATCGATCCATTTATGGACTGGTGCAAGCATCTCGAGTTGGAATAAACGCTTTGATAGTGTGATCAAAGCATTTGGGTTCATCTGAGACTTTTGGAGAAGCTGTATTTACAAGAAAGTGAGTGGGAGCTCTGTAGCATTTACGATATTATATGTAGATGACATATTGCTGATCGGAAATGATATAGAATTCTGGATAGCATAAAGGGATACTTGAATAAGAGTTTTTCAATGAAAGACCTCGGTGTAGCTGCTTACATATTGGGCATTAAGATCTATAGAGATAGATCAAGACGCTTAATTGGACTTTCACAAAGCACATACCTTGACAAAATTTTGAAGAAGTTCAAAATGGATCAAGCAAAGAAAGGGTTCTTGCACGTGTTATAAGGTGTGAAGTTGAGTAAGACTCAATGCCCGACCACTGCGAAGATAGAGAGAAAATGAAAGATGTTCCTATGCTTCAGCCATAGGCTCTATCATGTATGCAATGCTGTGTACCAGACTGATGTGTGCCTTGCTATAAGCTTAGCAGGAGGTACCAAAGTAATCCAGAGTGGATCATCGGACAGCGTCAAGAACATCCCAAATACCGAAAAGGACTAAGGATATGTTTCTCGATATGGAGGTGACAAAGAGCTCATCGTGGCAGTTACGTTGATGCAAGCTTTGACACCGATCCGAGACGATTCTAAATCGCAGACCGGATCGTATTTACACTAAACGGAGGAGCTGTCGGTTGGTGCAGTTCTAAACAAAGCGTCGTGGCAGGATCTACATGTGAAGCGAGTACATAGCAGCTTCGAAGCAGCTAATGAAGGAGTCGGATGAAGGAGTTCATATCCGATCTAGGTGTCATACCTAGTGCATCGGGTCCAATGAAAATCTTCGTGACAATATTGGAGCAATTTCCTTAGCGAAGGAATCCAGATTTCACAAGAGGACCAAGCACATCAAAAGACGCTTCAATTCCATCCGGATTTAGTCCGTGGGAGACATAGAGATTTGCAAGGTACATACGGATCTGAATGTAGCGCACCGTTGACTAAGCCTCTTCCACGAGCAAAACATGATCAACACCAAGACTCCATGGGTGTTAGAATCATTACTATGTAATCTAGATTATTGACTCTAGTGCAAGTGGGAGATGAAGGAAATATGCCCTAGAGGCAATAATAAAGTTATTATTTATTTCCTTATTTCATGATAAATGTTTATCATTCATGCTAGAATTGTATTAACCGGAAACATGATACATGTGTGAATGCATAGACAAACAATATGTCACTAGTATGCCTCTACTAGACTAGCTTGTTAATCAAAGATGGTTATGTTTCCTAACCATGAACAAAGAGTTGTTATTTGATTAACAAGGTCACATCATTAGTAGAATGATCGATTGACATGACCCATTCCATTAGCTTAGCACACGATCGTTTAGTATGTTGCTACTGCTTTTATCCATGACTTATACATGTTCCAAGAACTATGAGATTATGCAACTCCGTTTACGGAGGAACACTTTGGTGCTACCAAACGTCACAACGTAATCGGGTGATTATAAAGGAGTACTACATGTGTCTCCAAAGGTAGATGTTGGGTTGGCCTATTTGAGATTAGGTTTTGTCACTCCGATTGTCGGAGAGGTATCTCTGGGCCCTCTCGGTAATACACATCATCAAGCCTTGCAAGCATTACAACTAATGAGTTAGCTGTGAGATGATGTATTACTGAAGCGAGTAAAGAGACTTGACGATAACGAGATTGAACTAGGTATTGGATACCGACGATCGAATCTCGGGCAAGTAACATACCGATGACAAAGGGAACAACGATATGTTGTTATGCGGTCGACCGATAAAGATCTTCGTAGAATATGTAGGAGCCAATATGGGCATCCAGGTCCCGCTATTGGTTATTGACCGGAGACGTGTCTCGGTCATGTCTACATTGTTCTCGAACCGTAGGGTCCGCACGCTTAAGGTTTCGATGATCAAGTATATTATGAGTTTATGTATTTTGATGTACCAAGAAGTTCGAGTCCCGGATGTGATCACGGACATGACGAGGAGTCTCGAAATGGTCGAGACATAAAGATTGATATATTGGAAGCCTATATTTGGAGTTCGAATGGTTCCGGTGAAATCGGGATTTACCGAAAACCGGGGTTACGGAACCCTCCGGGGCTATTGGGCCTTAGTGGGCCACGAGGAGAAGAGGAAGGGCCGGCCGGGGGTGGCAAGACGCCCCCCCCTAGTCCGAATAGGACAAGGAGAGGCGCGGCGCCTCTCTCTCTCTTCCTCCCCAATCCTACTCCAACTAGGAAGGGGGAGTCCTACTCCTGTGGGAGTAGGACTCCTCCGCAGCCTCCCTTGGGCCGGCCGCACCTCCCCTCCCTCCTTTATATCTGGGGCAAGGGGCACCCTAGGACACACAAGTTTGATCTACGGATCGTTCCTTAGCCGTGTCGCGTGCCCCTTCCACCATATTCCACCTCGGTCATATCGTCATGAAGCTTAGGCGAAGCTCTGCTACCGTAGAACATCAAGATCGTCACCACGCCGTCGTGCTGACGGAACTCTCCCTCGACACTCGGCTGGATCGGAGTACGAGGGACGTCATGGTGTTGTACGTGTGTCAAGAACTCGGGGGCGCCAGAGTAACGGCGCCGGGATCGGTCGGATCGCGAGGAGAACGTACGACTACTTCCTCTACGTTGTGATTGCTTCCGCTTCGGTCTACGAGGGTATGTAGACAACACTCTCCCCTCTCGTTGCTATACATCACCATGATCTTGCGTGTGCGTAGGAAAATTTTTGAAATTACTACGTTCCCCAACAACCATAACTTGGTTAATGCATTCTCAAGGGTGATGGGCCAAGCTGGATCAATCCATTCAACTAATCCACAGTTTCCACCTTCCTGAACAAAATCAGAATTAACATAAACAAATACATTAAAATGCTTCCAAGCAACACTATTTAATTAATATCCTCAAATTCAGAGCTTGAGCTTGCTAGCTGAAAAGAGGACTACTTTAACATGTCCTCATGCTACTTAAACAATGTTGTCCTGCTTTAAAGTAAACAAAATCAATCAAATGACCTAACATGTCATACTAAACAAGTTGCATCCTCTGTCCTGCTCCAGTAACCCATGCATATTCTGCCTTAAATTATTAATAGCATGCTACACTAAACAAAGTGACCTAACTTAACAATGTAGCTGCACCAAGGGAAAAGATGTTTGCCAGAGTAAACAATTGTTTCGATCCACTTTCCTAACTCAAAATATACCTTCTCAAAGACAAAGAAAGAAACCTCCTGCCGGTGTGGATTCCTTCGAAGCAACACGCCTTTCTGCGAGCTTCGATGTTCATTGCAGAGAACAAGCGCCTCCTTCAAGTCCCTCAAATCAAGTCTTGATGCTAGCGAGGATCAGAGTGCATAGGAATACCGGGCATTTTATCCACATGTCAGCAAACAAGCTCATTCAAGAAATCCCCCAAATCACAAACCCTAACCCTAAAAATTTGAACTTACCTTAATTCTGCCGTCGTCAGAACCTGAGCTGACGTACTCCATGGTGTGCTCGCTGCTATCGGACTCATCGCTCCAGGACACCATGGCGATCGGCGGCGAGTAGCGGCGGCGCAGCGGCGGTCTGCGAAAGCAAAGCAGAGGAGCAAGACAGAGGAGGAGTGAGCGAGTGGGGAGTGTGGAGTGGGGCCAGCACCGACAGGTCTTTTGACCGGTCCATCAAACAGAGGCATACGGCGCCGTCTAACACCGTCTAATGGCTGTCGGGACGGCACACGGTGCCACGTCTTAAAAAATGGGCCCTTTATCATAAACAAGCTTAACTGACCCCGATCCGCCGATCAATGCTTTCTGCAAAAAGATTACGGAAGACACGGTGGTTTTTGCAAAAAAAAAATGTATTGTAGTGGTTTTCGCGACACTTGCCTTCAAAGTGGTGGTTTTATGCAATTTACTCATAAATAACATGCAAATATTCCTAGTACACCAATAGTTCAAATATAAATATTACATCCGAGATAACTGGATGTTCAACAAGTTTATTGAATTGATCGATTCCAAATACAGCGATACTCGAGTCAGAACCTTGTTTCATTCAATAATGTATGAATGTAAATGGTTTGCCCTCGCTTGTGTGGTATAGCACGGGTCCGGCCATACAACATGATGATTATCAAGTTATAACATTGAGTAAATCAATGAATTGACCAACATGTAGAGCAACAAGAAGCAAAACTTACGATCATCATGATTGACGCGTCAGGTGGCCACCTTCTGTCCACTTTTGTGCAATTGCACTGTAATACT
Organism: Aegilops speltoides; assembly: GCA_021437245.1. Classification (NCBI taxonomy): domain Eukaryota; kingdom Viridiplantae; phylum Streptophyta; class Magnoliopsida; order Poales; family Poaceae; genus Aegilops; species Aegilops speltoides. The sequence goes on from CM038143.1 coordinate 437,598,526, forward strand.
TCATGATCGCTACGGATTCGCTGACTTGCCATAGCCAAGTCAGCCACGCTACAGTCCCGATACCTTAGCCCACCCGCGATCCATGAGATTTCCGATCAACGGTACAGATCAGTGCTACAGTATACCGCTGCAGTGCATCATCTACAGGAGCAAACAGTGAATTGTTGCGCCGGTGAACAGTGCTCGTCCATAGTGGATTAATCTAGGCCACTCTCTTTTTCGATCAGGCGCTTTGCAGTGGCTAAGTCAGGCTACTGTAGGGACTTAGCCACACAAAGGCAGCGAATCCAAGCCCCTTGATGATGTAGTTCAAGATGGTGTACCCGATGGGCTAGCGACTTCACATCGGGTTCATGGATCACGTGGAATGCAAGTACTAGGGCGTGATGTATTTTTGCTCATGAAATGAAGAATGTGCGCTTTACCAAAAGGTCGAATCCCTTGCATTATGCCTACAAAGTTCGTAGATACGACCAGCCACGCATCGCACAACAACTCATTCTTCATCACCAAGTACCCCGCCATTGTGCTTACTCTAGAAACAATGAGAAGGCCAAAAAAGCTCAATGACATTTGGTCGAACACCTATCGGGTGTGGTGTCCGCCATGGACGGCGTTGGCAGGGGACAGAGGGTACCTGGCTGCGAACGGATCCGGGGTGAACGGCGGTACTCCAAGGCGGGCATGCGCATGGGTTGGGGTTGCGAACGTCCATCAATGCCTAGGTGGTAGCCGAAGAGGTACCTCGATGGCGTCAAGGAGAGTGTGGATGCAGAGCAAAGGACGAGGAGGGGGGGGCAAGGTCGGAGTAGAAGACAAAAGGTCCGGAAGGTTGATTTGAGTAGGGTGGATGTATCAAAATCCTATGTGACGGAGGTCCGGACGCCCGTAAACCTCCCCTAGTTTGCATCTGGTTTGTGTGAATTTGGATAAGCAAACACGTCCATGGACAAATATGGGTCCGGGTTGGATGTGAAACTATGCCAGAACAGCTCCATACGAATGTATGCGAGCATTTCGAGGGACGGCATTGATGCATCGGCTTCATCAGAAAAGGAAAGAGCCCTAACATTATCAAGCAACTGATACCATAGGCACAAGCCCAACCAGATCCACACACCTCCAGAAAGTAAAAGGTTGACCTCATCCTTGTTGGAGTTGTGTCGAATATAGTGTACGAGGTAGGTTACAGTTGGACTTGTAGTTGTATTGTGTTTAGATAGGATATGGAGTCGTGTCCTAGTAGAACACTTGTATCCTAGGTCTCTCGTATATGCGGGGCTAGACACACGTTGTAACCTATGCCAACATAATAGCACAGGCACGCGGGGGAGCCGGCGGCGTGTACCGGCGCCCGGGCGGCCAAGGTGCGGTATTGTAGCGGCGTCATGGGGAGGAGCGCCCGTAGTCAGGCCCCGGGGATGTAGCCATGATGGTGAACCTCGTTAACAAATCTCGGTGTCGTTTCTCATGTGATTGCTTGGTCCTCGGTAGATCGATGGTGGCCTCAGATTTATTCTAACAAGTGGTATCAGAGCTAGGTTGTTCGGAGGCTGCGGAAGGTTGATCTAGAGGAAGGAAGAAAGAGTCAAAGGAAGTCTGCAGTAAGCAATCCTAATACGGGATAAGTCATCTACGAGTTAGGATGCAGGAGCAGATGTATTGGTCGTCTTGTAATCTTCGGTGAAGCAATTGGAAGCAGGCAGAGTTCTCGGTGGATCGGATAGCAACATCGTTTGGAGCAAGCAGCCGCGGATCGATTAGTGCGGTAGCAAGCGGCTGCTGGTCAGTGCGCGCGTTAGCACGCGATCGTGACGTACAGCTGAGCAGCGGCCTGGCATGAGCCCGTGGCCAATGTGTGGTTGTTTGGTCAAAGCCTGGTTGACCAGGAGGAGGCGTGCACGGGGGCGTACGGACTACGAAGGTTTGGCGGGCTGCATTACTGTACGGTGCAGAAAGCTATGGACGTGCACGTGAATACTGCTGTTGAATATGCAAGGCAAAGTTGAGATTTGTTTGAGAAAAAAATCAGACACATGGCAGACCCAATCGGCGGAGAAGGCATCCATTGATACGGATCCATAGTGCAAGGTATGACAAAGCAATTACTAGCATTGAAAGTTGTGCATGGGAGCTAATATACATGAGTACAAGGAGGATTTTTTTGGTACGTATTTGCTACCGGTGCATCTTGTGTACTTGAGGATGTGTTGGAAGATCGATTATTTTTTCACAAGGTCAGCTGTACAAAGAATCATGACGCCATCGGGCATCGGGTTTGAGGTGGAGAAGTTCATCGGAACTAAAAACCTTGGGTTATGGCAGACAAGCACGAAAGATTTGTTGGCACAACAGGGATGCTTGAAGGCATTGCGGGAAGTCAATTCGCTAAGATGGAATTATCACATGATGGATGGAAATTCGCGAAAGACGATTTGGGAGCCTTGAGCGTGTCATACAGTCGAACGAGTTCGGCTGGGTTGGACTAGGCAGTCTGACGGGATCGACGCAAGTCGGTTGGTACAGAAGACGGTGGTGGGATCGGCGCTGACGACATAGGAGCGTGATGCTGATGGTAACCGACTTCTGGGGCGTGGAAACACGTGGTGCAGGCCCCGAGGGCTTGTGTGGCTTCGACAAGACTATGGCGCGGAGTTGATTCAGGATGGTGCACATGTGAGCTTGAAGTCGACGGGGCGCGAGGATGGACTGATCACCTACCATGGAGTCATGTTGAAGGTGGAGCTGGATTGAGGGGCTACGGTGTAAGGATCCAGAAAATCGAAGCCTATTTCAGCAGGAAAAGCGAGTGACACGCAATTCGGACTGGAGCCCAGTGGTCTGATGGAAGTGTGAAACTCGTCATCGGTCGGTGATGATCGGTGGTACTCTGCAGTGGGGGTTGAGTGGTGTGGGTTCGCGACCCTTGAGACTCGACCGGGACAGCGGAGGCTCGACGCGGTAATAGCGGCGAGGCGTGTGGTACGCACGGGGCATGGAGACGGGCCAGGGCTCTGGTGGTCATACATGTGATGAGACAACTACGAATTTGACTCGGGATAACTACAAGCAATGGTGAAATTTCTTCAAGTTTCAGACATGCAGTCAAGAAATAAGCGGTGATGTTGAGTTTCAGGTAACACTTATATGTGACACCAATATGTGAGTTGTTCACTGTCACGCAGGTCAGTGATCAGTGTCTGATGGCGTTGACGGATACTCTGGAAGTTGGGAGCACAAACTAGAGTAATAAGGAACTTAATTTTGCTCGAGTTTTGACTGTGGTCAAGAAAAGAAGGGACTACAAGTTGCAGGTGGAGTCACATAGAGTCTTTGGAGTAGCAGCGGTACTCATGGGATAAGCTCAAGTCCAATGTACATGGAAGTTTGACGCATGGACAAATCCAGTGTGGAGTATATTCGCCATGGTGGAGTTTGTTGGAGTTGTGTCGAATATAGTGTCTGGTGGGTTCTGATTGGACTTGTAGTTGTATTGTGTTTAGATAGGATATGGAGTCGTGTCCTAGTAGGACACTTGTATCCTAGGTCTCTCATATATCTTGCGGGCTAGACACACGTTGTAACCTATGCCAACATAATAGCACAGAGCCTGCTGGGGAGCCGGGGCGTGTCTTGGCCTTGGCGGCCAAGGTCGCGAGTATTATGGCGGCGTCATGGGGAGGAGCGCCCGTAGTCAGGCCCCGAGGATGTAGCCATGATGGTGAACCTCGTTAACAAATCTCGGTGTCGTTTCTCATGTGATTGCTTGGTTCTCGGTAGATCGACGGTGGCCTCAAATTTATTCTAACAATCCAGACATGGATAAGGGAACATCATGCATGCGCTCTGTTTACACATGCTTATTAGCATCGCTGCATGCATCTGCATGGCTGAGAGTATTGGAACGACAACAAAGTGAGTAAACACGACAAATGTCACATCGGTTAAAGCGGCTAAAGTTTTCCTCGGATCCACACTCGGGGGGTCCTCGGCTCCTCGATTTGACCCGACTTTCTGTAGCAAGCTAGGCAAGGTGGCGTGGAGGCAGAGGGAAGGAAGAAGAAGACCACAGATGAGAACTGCGAACTGGGGAAGCTGCTGGTGCCATGCCCCCATGCGTGCTGCTCACTGCTGAGCCTGACGTGCATTGCAATGGCTGATTGCGACGGCGACGGCGACGGCCTCCGGGCGACCGGTCGTACTGTCTATCGCCCGAACCCAGACTCCGTGTGGGGCCGCCCCGCCGGTCGTTGACGCCATTAAAGCCGCTGTCTCTTGTGGCTCGGGCGTTCGTGCTAGTACTACTTTCGCGGGACAAAATTATCTGGTAGCTTTGCCGTATCTGTTCGACAAATGCAAGTGTACAAGAGAGAGAGATTTATATATACTGTATATATTCGTTGTACGAAATTGCTCGCGTTCGTGTACGTACTAGTACGTGTGAACACTGTCACAGTTCAGGCCATCGTATTTTAATCGCTCTGCGTGTACCATGTGCACATTTTGCAATCCCTGGCGCATTTAAATAGTGTTGCCGACGTGTGAGAACACTCTGATTTGCACATTTTGTAATGTGCTCGTGTCACGTATTCCCAACTCATCCCTGCGCTAATCGTCCAAACACGAAAGGGCACGTTGGCCATTTAATAATCGTGGGCGACTTTGCAGCGAAGTTTTTGTAGGTCAAACGGTGGGGAATCCCCCGCAAATTTTATAAATCGAAAATATACATAAAGAAGGCTTGAAGAGAGTGGGCATACTTCCTCTTAATCCTATAACATAATCAGATTACAGCGCATATAAATACATTTTATATCCCAAAATATACACCATTGTAACACTTATGTTATTTTATGAGAATTTTTGTAAACGCTCCAAACTAATATGAACGTTTTGTGTGATGTGGCTAGTCATAGACTGACTCATAGTGAGAAGTAATTTAGACTAGTGCCATGTATATGTTATTAATCTATAGAGTAAAATACACTGGAGGTTTTAAAAGTATTTCAAGTGTGTCAAGTAGGTCCTAAAAGTTTAAAATCGTTCACCACATGTTTTAAATGTGTTTCACCACGGGTATTAAAAGTATTCCAAGTGTGTAAAGTAGGTCCTAAAAGTGTCACTGGTAAAATACACATACATGACCAGCGGTTAACGATTTCAAATTTTTATGACCTACTTTACACAGTTGGAATACTTTTAGGACCTCTGGTGTATTTTATTCTAAACTATATTATTATCTTCATAGTGGATAGTATCATTTGTGTGTTATCATGCAAGCCTTCATTTATTTTGATGCAAACTCATTTTTTCTTGGAGGGCGTTATGTTACGGTAACATATTACGTTACCACAAACACCTCTCCTTGTTGACTACTTGTCACATAAGAAAACGTCTCTTGGGTGTGCTATATTACTAGCTAAGTTACGCTCACTATGGCCAGATTGAGATGGTTGTTATTATACTATTGTCTCTTGGAAGGAAAAATGTTGTCAACAATTTTGTAGTACTACCTCCGTTTCAGTTTACAAGTCTTGCGCGTATACCTAGGTTGCTAATTTTATCACCCTAATATAAAGTATATAACACAAAAATTATACCTTTTGAAAGTAGAAACTCCAAAGTTTATGTTGGTATATTTTTTGTAACATATGACTTGTATTATGTTTGTCAAATTGACGACCTAGGGATACGCGCACGCCCTGTAAACTGAGAGAGAGGTAGTACTGGACTTTGCTTTTTTTTTCTAACTAATAGATGGAAGTTTTTTTTTTTGAATGAACTAATAGATGGAAGTAAAAAGTTATGACATAGAGGAACAATGCAAAACTATTTCTTGTATATGACACGTCTGTCGAATCTTTGAGGACAAATAGTAGACATGTCATTTTTACCCTACAAAACTTTATGTTCCTATTCATGTATACTGAGTGAAATCTTTTTTCCTAAATGGCTACAACCCATAAACTATTTTTTCTAGCCATGCAACCATGCCACATAAGCTGATAAGCAAGTCATGCATGCAAGCTACTCCCTCCGTTCCTAAATATATGTCTTTTTAGACATTTCAAATGGACTATAACATACGGATGTATGTAGACATATTTTAGAGTATAGATTCACTCATTTTTGTTCCATATATAGTCACTTGTTGTAATATCTAAAAAGACATATTTGGGAACGAAGGAGTATAAGTTACATTTTTTGCTTGTGCATTCAATGTTGTCACGTCATCAATTCATGCATGTTACTCATAAGTTTTTTTTCATGCATTTGCTTTTCATTAGTTTTAGATATTTCTGTAGCAGCTATTTATGTATTTTCTTTATCAAGGTTCCTGCGCAGCAACATGGGGGGCATCATCTAGTTTTTTTTATTACTTTTCAACTATTTGATCATGATCCAAGTACCCGCGTAATCTCATGCGGATTTATAAACATTAATTTCAGGCAGAAAAAAAATATAATTTATGTTAACTCGAACAATACATACATACATATATTTTTTTGAAAGGAGGAATTGTTGGGGAACGTAGCAGAAATTCAAAATTTTCCTATGTGTCACCAAGATCTATCTATGGAGAAACCAGCAACGAGGGGAAGGAGAGTGCATCTACATACCCTTGTAGATCGCTAAGCGGAAGCGTTCAAGAGAACGGGGTTGAAGGAGTCGTACTCGTCGTGATCCAAATCACCGGAGATCCTAGTGTCGAACGGACGGCGCCTCCGTTTTCAACACACGTACAGCCCGGTGACGTCTCCCATGCCTTGATCCAGCAAGGAGAGAGGGAGAGGTTGAGGAAGACTCCATCCAGCAGCAGCACAACGGCGTGGTGGTGGTGGAGGAGCGTGGCAATCCTGCAGGGCTTCGCCAAGCACCGCGAGAGAGGAGGAGTACTTGGGAGAGGGGGAGGGCTGCGCCAGAACTTGGGGTGCGGCTGCCCTCTCTCTCCCTCGCTATATATAGGGGTAAGGGGGTGGAGGAGGAGCCCTAGGGGAGGGGCGGCGGCCATAGGGGAAACCCTAGATGGGTTTGGGCGCCCCACCCCTAGGAAACTTGCCCCCAAGCCGGAAGGGGCTGCCCTAGGGGCGCCCCGCCTCTCTGGTTACGTGAGAGGGGCTGGGAGGCGCACCACCCTTAGTGGGCTGGTTTGCCCCTTCCCTTTGGCGCATGAGGCCCTCCAACACTTGCCGGGCTCCCGAACACCTTTCGCCATCTTGCCATAGCACAGGTACCCCGGAACACTTCCGGACTCCAATACCCTTCGTCCAATATATCGATCTTCACCGCCGGACCATTCCGGAACTCCTCGTGATGTCCGGGATCACATCCGGGACTCCGAACAACCTTCGGTAACCACATACTATTTCCCATAACAACTCTAGCATCACCGAACCTTAAGTGTGTAGACCCTACGGGTTCGGGAATCATGCAGACATGACCGAGACAACTCTCTGGCCAATAACCAACAGCGGGATCTGGATACCCATGTTGGCTCCCACATGTTCCACGATGATCTCATCGGATGAACCACGATGTCGAGGATTCAATCAATCCCGTATTCAATTCCCTTTGTCTAGCGGTATAGTACTTGCCCGAGATTCGATCGTCGGTATCCCGATACCTTGCTCAATCTCGTTACCGGCAAGTCTCTTTACTCGTTCCGTAACACATCATCCCGTGATCAACCCCTTGGTCACATTGTGCACGTTATGATGATGTCCTACCGAGTGGGCCCAGAGACACCTCTCCGTCACACGGAGTGACAAATCCCAGTCTCGATTCGTGCCAACCCAACAGACACTATCGGAGATACCCGTAGTGTACCTTTATAGCCACCCAGTTACGTTGTTACGTTTGGTACACCCAAAGCATTCCTACGGCATCCAGGAGTTGCACAATCTCATGGTCTAAGGAAATGATACTTGACATTAGAAAAGCTTTAGCATACGAACTACACGATCTTTGTGCTAGGCTTAGGATTGGGTCTTGTCCATCACATCATTCTCCTAATGATGTGATCCCGTTATCAACGACATCCAATGTCCATGGTCAGGAAACCGTAACCATCTATTGATCAACGAGCTAGTCTACTAGAGGCTTACTAGGGACATGGTGTTGTCTATGTATCCACACATGTATCTGAGTTTCCTATCAATACAATTATAGCATGGATAATAAACGATTATCATGAACAAGGAAATATAATAATAACTAATTTATTATTGCCTCTAGGGCATATTTCCAACAGTCTCCCACTTGCACTAGAGTCAATAATCTAGTTCACATCGCCATGTGATTAACACTCACAGGTCACATCGCCATGTGACCAACATCCAAAGAGTTTACTAGTGTCACCAAACTAGTTCGCATCATCATGCGATTAAGACTCAATGAGTTCTGGGGTTTGATCATGTTTTGCTTGTGAGAGAGGGTTTAGTCAACGGGTCTACAACATTCAGATCCGTATGTACTTCGCAAATCTCTAGGTCATATTGTAAATGCTGCTTCCACGCTCCACTTGAAGCTATTCCAAATGGTTGCTCCACTATACATATCCGGTTTGCTACTCAGAGTCATTCGGATAGGTGTTAAAGCTTGCATCAACGTAACCCTTTACGTCGAACTCTTTATCACCTCCATAATCGAGAAACATGTCCTTATTACTCCAAGGACAATTTTGACCGCTGTCCAATGATCCATTCCTGGATCACTCTTTTACCCCCTTGCCAGACACGTGGCAAGGCACACATCAGGTGCGGTACTCAGCATAGCATATGTAGAGCCTACGTCTAAAGCATAGGGGACGACCTTCGTCCTTTCTCTCTCTTCTGCCGTGGTCGAGCTTTAAGTCTTAACTTCATACCTTACAACTCAGGCAAGAACTCCTTTGACTGATCCATCTTGAACACCTTCAAGATCATGTCAAGGTATGTGCTCATTTGAAAGTACCATTAAGCATTTTTGATCCATCCTCATAGATCTTGATGCTCAACGTTCAAGCAACTTAATCCAGGTTTTCCCTTGAAAAACACTTTCAAATAACCCTATATGCTTTCCAGAAATTCTACATCATTTCTGATCAACAATATGTCAACAACATATACTCATCAGAAATTCCATAGTGCTCCCACTCACTTCTTTGGAAATACATGTTTCTCATAAACTTTGTATAATCCCAAAATCTTTGATCATCTCATCAAAGTGTATATTCTGACTCCGAGATGCTTGCTCTAGTCCAAGGAAGGATTGCTGGAGCTAGCATACCTTTTAGCATCCTTAGGATCGACAAAACCTTTCTGATTGTATCACATACAACCTTTCCTTACGAAAACTGGTAAGGAAACTCGTTTTGACATCCATCTGCCAGATTTCATAAATGCAGCTAATGCTAACATGATTCTGACGGATTTAAGCATCGCTACGGATGAGAAAATCTCATTGTAGTCAACTCCTTGAACTTGTGAAAAACTCTTTGCCACAAGTCGAGCTTCATAGACGGTGACATTACTGTCCACGTCCATCTTCTTCTTAAAGATCCATTTATCTCAATGGCTTGCCGATCATCGGGCAAGTCCACCAAAGTCCATGCTTTGTTCTGATACATGGATCCTATCTCGAATTTCATGGCTTCTAACCATTTGTTGGAATATGGGCCCACCATCGCTTCTCCATAGCTCGTAGGTTCATTATTGTCTAGCAACATGACCTTCAAGACAGGATTACTGTACCACTCTGAAGTAGTACTCATCCTTGTCACCCTACGAGGTACGGCAGTGACTTGATCCGAAACTTCATGATCACTATCATAAGCTTCTACTTCAATTGGTGTAGATGCCACAGAACAACTTCACGTGCCTGCTACACACTAGTTGAAGTGACGGTTCAATAACCTCATCAAGTCTCCACCATCCTCCCACTCAATTCTTTCGAGAGAAACTTTTCCTCGAGAAAGGACCCGATTAAGAAACAATCCCTATTGCTTTCGGATCTGAATTAGGAGGTATACCCAACTGTTTTGGGTGTCCTATGAAGATGCATTTTATCCGCTTTCGGTTCGAGCTTATCAACCTGAAACTTTTCACATAAGCGTCGCAGCCCCAAACTTTTAAGAAACGGCAACTTGGGTTTCTCCAAACCATAGTTCAAACGGTGTCGTCTCAATGGAATTACGTGGTGCCCTATTAAAGTGAGTGCGGTTGTCTCTAATGCCTAACCCATGAACGATAGTGGTAATTCGATAAGAGACATCATGGTACGCACCATATCCAATAGGGTGCAACTATGATGTTCGGACACACCATCACACTATGGTGTTCCAGGCGGTATTAATTGTGAAACAATTTCCACAATGTCTTAATTGTGTGCCAAAGCTCATAACTCAGATACTCATCTCTATGATCATATCATAGACATTTTATCCTCTTGTCATGATGATCTTCAACTTCACTCTGAAATTACTTGAACCATTCAATAATTCAGACTTGTGTTTCATCAAGTAAATATACTCAGTATCTACTCAAATCATCCGTGAAGTAAGAACATAACGATATCCATCAAGGCCTCAAAGACTCATTGGACTGCACACATCAAAATGTATTACTTCCAACAAGTTGCTTTCTTGTTCCATTTTTCTGAAAACGAGGCTTTCAGTCATCTTGCCCATGTGGTATGATTTGCATGTCTCAAGTGATTCAAAATCAAGTGAGTCCAAACGGTCCATTTGCATGGTTTCTTCATGCATATACACCAATAGACATGGTTCGCATGTCTCAAACTTTTAAAAAATGAGTGAGTCCAAAGATCCATCAACATGGAGCTTCTTCATACGTTTTATACCAATATGACTTACATGGCAGTGCCACAAGTAGGTGGTACTATCATTACTATCTTATATCTTTTGGCATGAACATGTGTATCACTACGATCGAGATTCAATAAACCATTCATTTTGGGTGCAAGACCATTGAAGGTATTATTCAAATAAACAGAGTAACCATTATTCTCCTTAAATGAATAACCGTATTGCGATAGGCATAATCCAATCATGTCTATGCTCAACGCAAACGCCAAATAACAATTATTTAGGTTTAACACCAATCTCGATGGTAGAGGGAGCGTGCGATGCTTGATCACATCAAGATTGGAAAACACTTCCAACACATATCGTCAGCTCACCTTTAGCTAGTCTCCGTTTATTCCGTAGCCTTTTATTCCGAGTTACTAACACTTAGCAACCGAACCGGTATCTAATACCCTGGTGCTACTAGGAGTACTAGTAAAGTACACATTAACATAATGTATATCCAATATACTTCTATCGACCTTGCCAGCCTTCTCATCTACCAAGTATCTAGGGTGGTTCTGCTTTAGTGTCCGTTCCTCTCATTACAGAAGCACTTAGTCTCGGGTTTGGGTTCAACCTCGGGTTTCTCCACTAGAGCAGCAGCTGATTTGCCGTTTCATGAAGTATCTCTTCTTGCCTTTGCCCTTCCTGAAACTAGTGGTTTCACTAACCATCAACAATTGATGCTCCTTCTTGATTTCTACTTTCACGGTGTCAAACATCGCGAATATCTCAAAGATCATCATATCTATCCCTGATATGTTATAGTTCATCACGAAGCTCTAGCAGCTTGGTGGCAATGACTTTGGAGAAACATCACTGTCTCATCTGGAAGATTAACTGCCACTCGATTCAAGTGATTGTGGTACTCAGACAATCTGAGCACAAGCTCAACGATTGAGCTTTTCTCCTTTAGTTTGCAGGCTAAGAGACTCGTCGGAGGTCTTATACCTCTTGACGTGGGCACGAGCCTGAAATCCCAATTTCAGCCCTCGAAACATCTCGGATGTTTCGTGACGTTTCAAAATCGTCTTCGGTGCCTCAACTCTAAACCATTTAACTGAACTATCACGTAGTTATCAAAACGTGTATGTCAGATGTTTGCAACATCCATAGAAGACGTTCGAGGTTCAGTACACTGAGCGGTGCATTAAGGACATAAGCCTTCTACGAAGCAATGAGGACAATCCTCAGTTTACGGACCTAGTCCGCACAATCGCTACTATCAACTTTCAATTGAATTTTCTCTAGGAACATATCTAAACAGTAGAACTAAAGCGTGAGCTAACGACATAATTTGCAAAGATCTTTTGACTATGTTCAGGATAATTAAGTTCATCTTATGAACTCCCACTCAGATAGACATCCCTCTAGTTATCTAAGTGATTACATGATCCGAGTCAACTAGGCCGTGTCCGATCATCACGTGAGACGGACTAGTCAACGTCGGTGAACATCTTCATGTTGATCGTATCTTCTATACGACTCATGCTCGACCTTTCGGTCTTCCGTGTTCCAAGGCCATGTCTGTACATGCTAGGCTCGTCAAGTCAACCTAAGTGTATCGCGTGTGTAAATCTGGCTTACACCCGTTGTATGTGAACATTAGAATCTATCACACCCGATCATGACGTGGTTCTTCGAAACGACGAACTTTCGCAACGGTGCACAGTTAGGGTGAACAATTTCTTGAAATTATTATGAGGGATCATCTTATTTACTACCGTCGTTCTAAGCAAATAAGATGCAAAATCATGATAAACATCACATGCAATCATAAAGTGACAAGATATGGCCAATATCATTTTGCTCCTTTCGATCTCCATCTTCGGGGCTCCATGATCATCATCGTCACCGGCATGACACCATGATCTCCATCATCATGATCTCCATCATCGTGTCTTCATGAATTTGTCATGCCAACGGCTACTTCTACTTCTATGGCTAACGCGTTTAGCAATAAAGTAAAGTAATTTACATGGCGTTCTTCAATGACACGCAGGTCATACAAAAAATAAAGACAACTCCTATGGCTCCTGCCGGTTGTCATACTCATCGACATGCAAGTCGTGATTCCTATTACAAGAACATGATCATCTCATACATCACATATATCATTCATCACATCCTTTGGCCATATCACATCACAAAACACTTGCTGCAAAAACAAGTTAGACGTCCTCTAATTGTTGTTCAAGTTTTTACGTGGCTTCTATAGGTTTCTAGCAAGAACGTTTTTTACCTACGCAAAAACCACAACGTGATATGTCAATTGCTATTTACCCTTCATAAGGACCCTTTTCATCGAATCCGATCCGACTAAAGTGGGAGAGACTGGCACCCGCTAGCCACCTTATGCAACAAGTGCATGTCAGTTGGTGGAACCTGTCTCACGTAAGTGTACGTGTAAGGTCGGTCCAGGCCGCTTCATCCCACAATACCGCCGAAACAAGATTGGACAAGTAACGGTAAGCATAATGAACAAAAATCAACGCCCACAACAACTTGTGTTCTACTCGTGCATAGAAACTACGCATAGACCTAGCTCATGATGCCACTGTTGGGGAACGTAGCAGAAATTCAAAATTTTCCTACGTGTCACCAAGATCTATTTATGGAGAAACTAGCAACGAGGGGAAGGAGAGTGCATCTACATACCCTTGTAGATTTCTAAGCGGAAGCGTTCAAGAGAACGGGGTTGAAGGAGTCGTACTCGTCGTGATCCAAATCACCGGAGATCCTAGTGCCGAACGGACGGCACCTCTGCGTTCAACACACGTACAACCCGGTGACGTCTCCCATGCCTTGATCCAGCAAGGAGAGAGGGAGAGGTTGAGGAAGACTCCATCCAGCAGCAGCACAACGGCGTGGTGGTGGTGGTGGAGCGTGGCAATCCTACAGGGCTTCGCCAAGCACCGCGAGAGAGGAGGAGTACTTGGGAGAGGGGGAGGGCTGCGCCAGAACTTGGGGTGCGTCTGCCCTCTCTCTCCCTCGCTATATATAGGGGTAAGGGGGGTGGATGAGGCGCCCTAGGGGAGGGGCGGCGGCCATAGGGGAAACCCTAGATGGGTTTGGGCGCCCCCACCCCCTAGGAAACTTGCCCCCCAAGCCGGGAAGGGGGGCTGCCCTAGGGGAGGCGCCCCCACCTCTCCTGGTTACGTGAGAGGGGCTGGGAGGGGCGCACCACCCCTTAGTGGGCTGGTTTGCCCCTTCCCCTTTGGCCCATGAGGCCCTCCAACACTTGCCGGGGCTCCCGAAACACCTTTCGGCCATGCTGGCCATAGCCTGGTACCCCCGGAACACTTCCGGACTCAAATACCCTTCGTCCAATATATCGATCTTCACCGCCGGACCATTCCGGAACTCCTCGTGATGTCCGGGACTCCGAACAACCTTCGGTAACCACATATTATTTCCCATAACAACTCTAGCGTCACCGAACCTGAAGTGTGTAGACCCTACGGGTTCGGGAATCATGCAGACATGACCGAGACAACTCTTTGGCCAATAACCAACAGCGGGATCTGGATACCCATGTTGGCTCCCACATGTTCCACGATGATCTCATCGGATGAACCACGATGTCGAGGATTCAATCAATCCCGCATTCAATTCCCTTTGTCTAGCGGTATAGTACTTGCCCGAGATTCGATCGTCGGTATCCCGATACCTTGTTCAATCTCGTTACCGGCAAGTCTCTTTACTCGTTCCGTAACACATCATCCCGTGATCAACCCCTTTGTCACATTGTGCACATTATGATGATTTCCTACCGAGTGGGCCCAGAGACACCTCTCCGTCACACGGAGTGACAAATCCCAGTCTCGATTCGTGCCAATCTAACAGACACTTTCAGAGATACCCGTAGTGTACCTTTATAGCCACCCAGTTACGTTGTGACGTTTGGTACACCCAAAGCATTCCTACGGCATCCGTGAGTTGCACAATCTCATGGTCTAAGGAAATGATACTTGACATTAGAAAAGCTTTAGCATACTGAACTACGATCTTTGTGCTAGGCTTAGGATTGGGTCTTGTCCATCACATCATTCTCCTAATGATGTGATCCGTTATCAACGACATCCCATGTCCATGGTCGAAACCGTAACCATCTATTGATCAACGAGCTAGTCTACTAGAGGCTTACTAGGGACATGGTGTTGTCTATGTATCCACACATGTATCTGAGTTTCCTATCAATACAATTATAGCATGGATAATAAACGATTATCATGAAGAAGGAAATATAATAATAACTAATTTAGAGAAAAGGAAGCTGCTCCCTCAGGCGGATTCTTGGAGATGGCTGTCCTGACCTCTCTCCCCTCTCCCTCCCCTCACGCCGGTCATGGCCGCTGATCGACGGCGTCATGCGCTGATGCAGTCACGCCGGAGTCGATGGTTGTGGGGCGCGTTCGTGTACCGCTTGGTGCGTCCCGTGTACCGCAGCGGACCGCGGACCCAGGGCTTCTCGGGCATGCGCCCGACACGCACGCCATGGCGGGACCGGGAGGTGGGGCGAACCCGGGCCAGGTGCGATCGATAGCTATAGGGTGCGCGGCTAGGGTTGCGGAGTGGATAAATCCCACAACTCCGCCTCCGGACCCACCTCAGTCCATACCAGATCTCGATCTACTCCTTCTCCACTTCTGGGAGGTGCCTAGGGTTTCGGTACCTAGGGTTTCCCCGTCATTTGGCTGGTGGGAGGGGAAGGCGGGGGGCGACCGCAGATCCTTCGCCCAGGTCGCCGCATCTCCACCAAGATCCATGGCGGATCGGGGCGCGGAGAATCGTGGACACCGGCTCGATGGCTTCGGAGAGGGCCGGGCCGGACGCGGTGCTGGTCGCTTCGGTCGGGGAGCCGGGCGCGGGGGCGGCGGTGGCGGCCGCAACATGGTGTGGACACGCGACATCGAGGAGGGTAGCCAGGCCTCCACCAACATGGAGCAGGGCGCGCGGGCGTCAGATCGTGCAAGGTGGGAGGCGGCGGCTATGGAGACACAGAGCGACGGCCGCCGGACAGAGAGATGGGGGGACAACAACCAAGGAAAGGCGGCCACGGGAGATCCAGGACAGCGCGACCCTCGTCCCCAACAAGATGCACGTCTACAGCAAGATCGTCGTCAAGCAACTCTAGGAAGAAGGAATGTTGCCCCGCTAGTGGGCGGCGCTGAGGTTTGCTTTACCTACAAAGAATCGGGGCATGTTCCTATGTGCTGCCCTCGGGCTGTGTGTGGTAGATGCGGTACTAGTGGTCATCTTGCTCCGATTTGCAATACTGTTCTTCCCTGGGAATGTGTGGCCCCTATGTGTGGATTCCAAGCCAAAGGGAATGGTTTCTTCTATATTCACGATGCTAGTACGCCTAAACAGAACACTGATAGGAACAGATTCATTGTGATCACTGTTATTGAGGGACAGGCTAGTGGTAGACAGTTGGAGGAATTTTTCAATGCTTACATTAACACAAACTGGAAATGTTCGGCCAGATCGATTGGGCTCAATACTTTTGTTATGAGGTTTCCCTCGCCCAGGGATGTTGACAAGGCATGTTTCGTTGAAACCATGAATATAAAAAGTTGTGGGGCTGTGGTTAGTCTTAAGAAGTGGTCCGAATCTGTTGGTGCCAAGGGTGTACTTAACATTGCTTGGGTCAATGTTAGCAACATCCCTCTGGACAAAAGGCATGAAATGAACATTGCATATGTTGGGTCTTTGGTTGGTGTGACATTGGAAATTGATAAATCCACTGTGAACAGACCTGAGTCGGTCAGAATTAAGTTGGGTTGCAGAGATGCTGAAAATATTCCAGGAAGCTGAGGGAGTGCTGGGTGACCACTTTTATGATTTCTTCTACTCTGTTGACAAGATTCTGGTTAAGAATCCTCCAAAAGAAAGTGTTGTTGTGGTACAGGAATCTGACAAAGGTGTGTCACCAAAGAGAGCTAGGATCAATGAAAATATTCGAAGTGTTGGGCAGGGGGACTCCTCCTCTACTATGGGGAATCTCTCTGTCCCACCAAATTCTGGTGGAAATGGAGGTAATATGAATACTATAAGGGAGAGAGTGGAAGAAGAGGAAGAGGATGGGGGGAAACAAAAAGAGAGTGAGGAAAATTTCTCTGAGGAAGAAAGTGAAGAGGTGGATAATGAACTTCTTATTGATACTCTTGCTGCTGAGAACATGAAGGAGCAGGTGGAAGGAGTGGAATCACATGGGGAACAACACTATGATAATATTGTGGTTAACTCCCTGCAAATTATACCCAGTGTTCCAATGATAAGGAAGTCTCTATCCTATCTGGATGCTGTACTTGGACAGCCTGTGGTTACTGAAGTTTCTCCTGATGAGGTGACATGCTAGCAAGCCCCTGCGTTGTACTCTGTACAATCTCCTGCTGATTCAGGGGAAGAAAATATGGAGGTTATTCCTACTCCACCTGTGGTGAATGAGACCCAAACCAGACTGAGCCAGAGGACAGCTGGTAGCAATATTGAGCATATGGGGGTTCGAGCAGAGAAAATGACCAGGAAGAGAAACCTCCAAGGTAATGAAAAAAACCCAAACTCCAATTCCTTTGAGATTCTTACAAATTTAGAGATTGTTGATACTGCTGCTAAAATGGGAGTGGATATCCCTGACAACAATTTTACTGTTGTTGATGTAATTAGGGAACTGGAAAAATCTAGAGCTAATTTAGCTGAGAAAACTGGAACCAATGCCCAACAACATGAAAAAATGTTGTTTATAACTAATGGTGCTGGAGATATATCCCCTTTAAATACTGAATGGTTGAAGGATGGGGAGATTGAGGAGGATGACTTTACTGTGGTTAGATCTAGACGGAAAGAAAAAAAGAAAGTTAATGTAGTCATATCTAAACCTGTGACTAGAAGTCAAAAGAATAAAGTGTGTTCTGACGCTGGTTCGACCATGGCTCCTGGTAAACCTAGCAACAAGAACCACTCCCCTAAAAACAAGAAAAAATGATTAGTTTGTTTTGGAATTGTGGAGGTGTTGGGAAGAGAGGTATGGTAGTCTGTATTCTAGACTTGATTAGAGATCATGGTTTGGACTTTGTTGGTATTCAGGAAACGATGAAAAAGGATTTTTCCTCTAAATTCTTGAGGAAAATTGATCCTGGGGAAT
Source organism: Aegilops speltoides (assembly GCA_021437245.1). Classification (NCBI taxonomy): domain Eukaryota; kingdom Viridiplantae; phylum Streptophyta; class Magnoliopsida; order Poales; family Poaceae; genus Aegilops; species Aegilops speltoides. The sequence goes on from CM038143.1 coordinate 437,616,522, forward strand.
ATTTTGAGTGGAGATGGACTCCCTCAGTGGGCAAATCTGGGGGGATTTTATGTGGCACTAAGAAAGACACTTTTGATGTTAAAAACTGTGAGGTGGGTAAATAGATCATGAAAATGGAGGTGTGGGATAAGAGTAAGAAGTTGAACTATTGTGTTCTAGTGGTTTATGGATCTGCTCATGAGGAGCATAAGGTGGAATTCCTGACTGAACTATCTGACATGTGCGGTAATATTACTTACCCTTACATTGTGGGTGGGGATTTCAATATTTTAAGGTACGCCAGGGAGAAGAATAAGAGAACCAGAACTAGCCATGCTTCTGATCTGTTTAACTACATCATCAATACCTTCTGTCTTAGGGAGGTTGATATGAATGGAGGGTTATATACTTGGTCGAATAAGCAACAAAACCCTACCCTAGAAAAGTTGGACCGAGTGCTTATGTCCAGTTCTTGGGAGAGGCAGTTTCCTTTGACGTTTGTTAGAAAGCTAGTCAAGGAGATTTCGGATCACAGCCCCCTAATCCTGAATACTGATGATTTTTTACCTAATCCAGGCCATCAGAGAGACTTCAGATTCGATCTTAACTGGCTCAAAAACCCGGAGTTTATAACCTTAGTTGCTAAGGTGTGGGTGAAACCGGTTAATTCTAAAAATCCCATTGATGTACTAAACATTAAGTTGAAGAGATTCAAAAAATTCTTTAAAGGATGGGGTGCAAATCTTTTTGGCAAATCTAGAAAGAGGAGAAGGGACCTCAGGGAGGAGTTAGAGCATCTAGAAAAACTGGAAGAAACAGATGTGTTGTCTCCTGAGCTATATGAGAGGAAAGTTGAGATATCGGCAGAATTATATAACCTGTTGGTGGAGGAGGAGGTGGCTTGGATGCAAAAATCACATGAAAAATTGGCTCTTGAAAGGGGATAGGAACACTGAATACTTCCATAGAATTGTGAATGGGAGGAGGCGGAGAAATACTATTTTTTCTCTTAGTTGTGGGGATGTGATTATTGAAGGAAATAATAATCTCTTGGAACATGCCACTAATTTCTATAAGGACCTTTTTGGGCCAGCAGTGGGAAACTTATGTAAAATGAAGGATGATATGTGGGAATCACGAGAAAAACTGTCAGACATTAACAACTTTATCCTTACTAGACCCTTTTCTGAAACAGAAGTCAAGAATGCGCTTTTCTCTATGAAACCAAATAAAGCTCCTGGTCCGGATAATATTCCTATTGAGTTTTTCCAACATTGTTGGGAGATAGTGAAAAATGAAGTGATGATGTTATTTGATTGGTTCCATGATAACAAACTGGATGTGCAGCGTCTCAATTATGGGATCATAACTCTACTACCTAAGGTTGTGGGAGCAAATAAGATTCAGCAATTCAGGCCTATATGCTTGCTTACATGTATATACAAGTTGATCACCAAAGTTCTTACTATTAGGCTGGAACCTTTTGTGGATATTCTTTTCAGTAGACATCAAAATGCTTTCATTAAGAAGCGTGACATCATGGATGGGATCATGTCCCTGCATGAAATCTTGCACCACAGTTACAATAGGAAGAAATCTGGTATTGTGTTGAAGCTGGACTTCGAAAAGGCTTACGATAAAGTCAATTGGGACTTCCTTTTGGATTGTCACAGAATGAGAGAATTCCATCTGAAATGGGTCGAGTGGGTCAGTAAAATTTTAGTGGGGGGCACAGTTAGTGTGAAGTTGAATGATGAGGTGGGCCCATATTTTCAAAGCTCGAAAGGGGTGCGCGAAGGGGGCCCTTTCTCACCATTTCTTTTCAATTTAGCTGCTGATTGTTTGACAAAAATAATTCTTAAAGCCTAACAAAACGGCTTGTTCAAGGGTCTGGCCTCGGACTTAATTCCAAATGGAGTAGCTATTCTCCAGTACGCGGATGACACAATTTTGTGCTTCGAGGATAATATCAGGAATGCTCTAAACGTAAAGTTGCTTTTATACCTCTTTGAGGTCATGTCAGGTCTAAAAATTAACTTCCTGAAGAGCGAGATCTTCTCTGTTCGTGCGGACGATGAGACTATGCATAAGTATGCTGAGATGTTTAACTGCCAGATAGGTAACTTCCCTATGAAATACCTAGGCATGCCGGTCAGTTACGCTGGTTTGAAATGTGGGGATTGGAGTTTTGTGGAGGACAAATTCACCATGCATGGTGAAAACTGGATTAGTGAAGTTCTGTCTATGGGAGGGAGACTTATTAAAGTAAATGCGGTATTGTCCCATATACCAACGTTTTACATGTCCATGTTCCTTTTGAACAAGACTACTCTAGATAGGTGGGACAAGCCGAGAAGGAAATTCTTCTGGCATAGGAAAGGAAAGAAAAGAGGATATCATATGGTCAAATGGGACCGCGTTTGTCGGTCTAAAAAGAAAGGAGGCCTAGGGGTTAAGGACCTGAGAAAACAAATATAAGCTTACTGGTTAAATGGTAGTGGAAATTAGATAAAAATAAGGGCCTCTGGCAGGATATAGTTAAGGCTAAGTACCTCAGAAAAACCTCGGTGGCCATGGTGGAGGCAAGGAATAATGATTCCCCGTGTTGGAAATCCCTCTTGAGAGTGAAAAATTTATATATGAAGGGCAGAGGTGTCAAATTGAATAAAGAGGATGTAGCCAGATTATGGCTTGATGAACTGGAAGGGAGGATACCATTTAAAGAAAAGTTTCCAGTACTTTTTGAGATTTGTATTGAGCAAAATTGTACTGTTGATAGAATAGAAGGTCTAAATCATATCACCTCCTTTAGGAGGAGGATGTCTCCTGAGATGAAGAGTCAATGGGATGAGATGAAAAAAGAAGTGCTGGCTCTCAAGCAAAATGATTTGCCTGATGAAGTCTACTGGAAGTTTGATAATTCTGGTATATATTCAACCAAATCAATGTATAGATGGTTAGAAAAAGATATTGCTGGTTCCAGTTTCAAATGGATTTGGGATGCTAAGCTCCCCTTGAAAATACAAATCTTCTTATGGCAAGTGGGGCAAAATGCCATTTTGACTAGAGATAATATGAAAAAAAGAGCTTGGCCTGGTGACCCCTGTTGCTCCTTTTGCAACCAATTGGAAACAACCTCGCACTTGTTGTTCCTGTGTCCGGTGTCTAGAGTAGTTTGGAGAACTGTAGGAGCCCTTCTTGGGACGGATTGCTGTCCTAATTCCATCTGGCAAGATACACTGGATGTACAGACTTCTGCTGGCTTTGATAAAATTTATCTTTGTAGGCTTGGCAGCGATATGCTGGGCCATTTGGCTAGCCCGGAACAGAGCTACTTTTGAAAACAAATGGATTAATTCTCCTTTTGAGATCGTGTTCACAGCTTGCGCCTTTCTAATATATTGGGCAGGTCTTGAAACACAGGATGGAAGAGATGGTGAAGAAGGAGCGGAGATGCTTGGCGCGATACTACTCGAGATGATGTCATTGTGTGGACCTCCTCCGGCGCCAAACACGGATGGGCGCGACTGAAGCTGAAGATGGGTGGCTCTTTGGACTCGGCTTCGTCTACAAAGGACGTACTGCTGGGTCTTTGCTGGCATAGGAGGTTGTAGTTCATTTTGGTAATATGGTGGTACTTTGGCCTTGTCCTGATGATGGGCGGATGTAATATGTGCGATACTTATCTAGTTCCTGTAGGCAGTTTCGGGTGATAGCAGGTTTTCGCCCCATGATCTGTTGTTCCTGATGACAGGCGCAGATAGTGGGTTTCCTGTTATTGCCCCGAGCTCGCTTTTCTTCTTTCCCTAGCCCTTCTAGTTTCAGTTTCCTGAGATAATGTATTTCCGTTATGAAAGTAATGGAAAGGGGAAAAGCCCGGTTCGAAAAAAATAATAACTAATTTATTATTGCCTCTAGGGCATATTTCCAACAGGAATACCTCTGGTCTTCGCATCATTTCGATGCACACAACCAACATACATACATTCATGCATGCATGCATACGTACATACACTCAAATTGTAACAAGGTTTTACTTTTGTTTCAAAAAGGAGAGCAATCCGATTATGCATCGAGTAACTCATACAGCCATAGTTGTAATTTTATTTATTTAGTTATGTTTTAGATAGCAATTTGGGCTTCCAAGACATCATTTTGTGTGTGGCTAATAGAGAGTGAAACTAATAAAGCTATTGTTATACTACATATAGTAGTATATGCCAGTATGGAGTAATTATTCAATAAGGGTGATGCGAACATAGTGAGTTGTTTGCACTGTATGAATAACAACACAGTGAGCATTTTTTGGATATATGTAAGCAAATTTGTAAAGTCCACTAAGAAACACTTTTCTCATAACTACTGCACGTAAACGACACTTTGAGGGTTCGATAAACTCGATCATCTCGTGTGAAAGTTCAGTGACAAAAACCACTCAATTTCCAAAGCTTGAGACACAACAGCCCCGGCAAGGTCACACGTTCCCACAAGTGAGACAGGCACTAGCTCGATTAAAGTGACGACCATTGTCTTCACGCCCCGAGCATAAAAAAGAGCATGATGACAGGCAGCAAGAACGCAGTACATGCATGGAACCAACATTTGGTTTGCGCGTACCGAGCAACAAAACCCGCCTTTCGACTCCTCGCCTCCCCGTCGAAGCAACGAGGACACGCAATGACTCGGCGGTGATTAGTCCAGTAGTAGTAAACGGCGTCGCCATCGGTGCGCTCGTCGGATCCGGAGCGGAGTTTCTCGGCACGTAGCTGCGGCGGGTCCTCGGTGAAAGGTCTCCTGGTTTTGGAGCTTGTGATGATCCATGCCAGTGGCACTGCAGGTCAAAAACGGGTCCTCGTTCAGACCGCGAAAGGGACGCGAGCAGGCCGCGCATCACGGGGGTCCGAACGCCGGCCAACAAGTGATGATGGGACTAACCAAGGAAGCCGCGTGAGTGAGCAGGAGGCTCGTGACGGGCAGAGGCGGCGCGAGCTCCGGCTGCGTCGCTCGCGGCGTTAAACATTTACGATACGACGACGATGGATGGCTGTCATGGGGCCTGTTTTTGCGCTGGATCGACGCGCAATGGTGAGAAACTAGGCCCGAGATGGGCATTGTAAACGATTGTTTTCAACGCCTTTACACTGAGATCGTTCCCCCGTACCTGGCGTGCCCACATGCCGGCAAGAAGACGGCTCTTTGATAAATGAATTGCATCTTCAACGCGGACCCCAAACTGCCCGCATCCGATCGTAATTTGCCGACCAACGTGGTACCCTATTGGTCCATGGACCACGTCCGTTTCCCGCAAGTCCGGACCACTGTCACGGTAGGACTCCAACATCCCCGGCACACACAAATCCCCTCCCGGTCCACTTTCCTTCCACTTTGTCCATGCTCCTCCCTTACTTTGCTTGCACACCCTCCTCGTCCGACAGTGAAGTTGTACCTCTCTAGCCGCCGCCCTGCCAACAACGTCCATGGCGGACACCACGCCCAATAGGTGTTCTGTCAAATGTCATTGATTTTTTTGTTGAACTTCTTGTTGTTTTCTAGAGTAAGCACGACCGCGGGGTACTCTGTAATCGAAAATCAGTTGTTGTGTGATGGGTGCTTGGTCGTATCTGCGCAATTTGTAGGCAGGAACTCAAGGGGCTCGATCTTTTGGCAGCACGTGCATGCTTTATGTCATGCTGAAAGAAGTTTGTGCCCTATGACATGCACGTCATCCATCAACGGAGCGTAAAGTTGATATCACATCGATGGTACACCATCTGCAACTTCGTGATGAAGTTTTGTGGTGCAGCTGCACGAGTGAAGACAATGTAGGCATCATCAACCAGGGATTGTAAGTTTTGCTTTCTATTGCCCTACATGTTGATTAAATCATTCATACACTCAATATCGCTCTACACATTCTGTAGACTCCATGTGCTGCAAAGATGTACTAGGGGACCGAGGGCAGGCCATTCACGCACATACGTTGTCGGATGAAGCTCAAGGGTTAGTATGTGTGGGACGGCATGTGCCGGTTCTGACTCTAGTATTGCTGAATTTTGGAATCGATGAATTCAAAAAACTTGTTGAACATCCAGTTATCTCTATCTACATTTGAATTATTGTTGTACAAGGGATATTTGCATGTTATTTATGAATGAATTGTGCAATTTTCTATAATTATTTTGAGTGGCGCAGTCTTATACAAAAAGGCGGACAATTAGAGAATAGGGTTGGATGGTCGGCTCCCGCATCAGTGTCCACAGACTGGTCTGGACCAGTCGGCGAACGGATACCGTGACCCATTCTTCTCCTATTTGTTTGCTAGGATGTTTTGGATTATTTTTTCATTCAACTGGGCTTTTTATTTTTGATTCGTACTTTCCTTTTCGATCTGGATTGTCCGGGATCAGCTAGTTCCAAATCGAGGGAAGGAGAATGAGAGTCTGGATTGTCCACCACATCAGATCCGATAGCCTGGGCACATGTAGAAAACCAATCATGACCCTGTGCTCTTCTTCCCACTCATGGATCCCGATGCTGCCACTAGACCCAACTCGGGCGCCACCACCACCGCAATGGATCTCTCCGGCTGCCTTGACCCATCCATGTGCACAATCATCGACTTTCTGTCGCAGCTGACACCCACGACCGCCACCGAGATGAATCCAAAGAGCTACAAAAATCGCCGCATCAACAAGAAGGCACGAGACGCGTGCTCGGCAGCGCGAGCGAAAGTTCCTCCTACCCGTACCGCCACCATGATCTTTCGGGGGTGGAAGGTCAATACTCGGTGGCGCTCGATGCAAAAGGAAAGAAAGCAAAGAGATGAGCAACATGCACGGCGGAGGAAGACTAGTTGTTTTGCTTGGCATGGTTGAATAAAAGCTTTGATCCATTTCAAGGTTCCGAGCAAAGGGGACAACCTTTTGGAGAAGGTGCATGAGTTATTTCATGGTATGAAAAACTACACGTTGTTTGAAATTGTAAGTGATTGGTGTGAGAGCTCCTTCCATCATCAGTGGTATGACATATAAGAAACAATGAATAAATATTGTGCCCCAAATCAAAAACCGTGAGCCAAGTGGCATCGCTGTGATCAATTACGTAAGTTTTGCTTCCTACAAAGTTTATCATTTGATTTATTTGCTCCATGTTGCAGTTTGTTCATCATGTGATTCGTTTGCTAGCCCAACTTGGTGGTAGCATTGTAGAAGCAAACCAAGAATAAGACATTTACCATGCATCATTGTTGGATCAAGTTGAATGGCCAAAGAAAATGGAGTGAGTTTGCCAATTCACTCAGGACCGCCAACGCTAAAAGTTGCTCGAGCTCCAAAATGGATGAAGATGGTGAAAAAGTGGAGTTTCTATTGGAGGAGGGCTTGCACTGGCAAACCATGTGCCAAGGTCGAGGGGGAAGAAGTGGGAGACCTAGAGGGCAGAGGGCAATGGAGCGGCCAACCAAATGTTGGAGAAGTTGGCGGACACCATGGACAAAAAAGAGGTGGTAAATACCAAAAGAAATGAACTCAAGGAAGAAAAGAAGGATGAGAGGTTCAAAGATTTCATGGAGATGCAGGCAAAGAAGATTGAAATTGAAGAGAAGAGGCTTGCGATTGAGATAATGTGCGAGAAGTCCAAGGTCAAGTACGTCAAGGCCGGCGACTTGGATGACAGTGGACTGGTGTGGTTTCGCCATATTGTAGTAGCATCATTGTGCCGCTATGCTAACTTTGATGGACATCGATTCATTATGTTTGTTGGATTTGCATTATGAACTTTATTGGAATTGTTGACATGTTGAATTGTTTCTCATCCACTTTATCTTCCAATTGTTTTGAGGTGATATATCATCAATTTTTTTAGGATTGTTGGAAAATGTCGAAATTCAACTTAGAAAAAAAGGAGGCGGATACATAGAGGATTCTTGGGGCTAAAATTAGGTGTTCGGGCGTTGGTCAGGTGTCCACAAACACGTCTAGATGTGTCTGACGACATATGGAGGTGTCCATTTGGGGTTTTGCCTTATATACACCCTATGGCATATGCTTAAGATTATTTTTTACATCATTTGATTTTGTTATTTGTAGGATTTTAAACCATAGAAATTTTGTATTACCACTTTACTATACATAGGAAAATTTTCAACCATGCAACATCTTCATAAAATCGATGAATAGAACACACTTACTTTGAAGACGAGTTTTGATGAGAAAGAGAGTAGGACTTTGATAAATCTTAAATGTATCTACTTTTTCTAACACTTTTGCTATGTTTTCTACTCTAATTTCCATATTTTGGCTAAGAAACTAATAGGACTAATGTTCTTTTTAGCAATACTAGCATGGTCTTGTCCTCTATGCAGGAAAACTCCCCAAAATTTCTGAACATTTTTTTGGAAAAACGCTAACATGTTTAGAAAATTCACGAATATTGATTGAAAAAAAATAATAATAATAATTGAAATTGTTATTCGAATATTTTTACATTTTTTAATAGAAATTGGAAATTTGATTTTTTTTCAAACTCCAAACAATTTTTAAAATGGGAATATTTTTTGAATATATGAAGAAATTTTGAAAATGGCATATATTTTAAATTCCTAGATTTTTTTGATTTTGTAAAAAATAATGAAAACTGGAACATCTTTAAAAAAATCTATAAATTCCGAAACATTTTTTAAAGGAAAGTTTTTTATTAAACAAAATAAAGAAAAATAATAATATGAAAAAGAAAAAATAAACCAATGAAAACAATCAAAAGAAATAAAGAGAAAAAAATAAGGGACCTGAACTGGTTAGGAAACTTCTAGAATGTTCACATAACCAGATGCGTCGTGCTCTAAATGGCTAACCCATCTTCATCGCCACGTCGGCATGGTCTGTTCGTTTATTCACAGTTTGACACTTAATGCATCCTATAGAATTTACCGCAAGGCACAACCACATCTCTTCTCCAGGACACTCTAAATGGCTCGCCATATTATCAGTATAGGTTGTTTCGCATAGGTTTAAAAAAAACGCTTCATGTTTCTCAAAAAATTATACAATGTAAAAAAATGTTCACATCAGTTTTGAAAACAACGCTTCATATCTGTCAAAAAAATTAACATTTATTTGAACGATGCTGAACATGTATTCAAAAATGTTTTAAAACATGTATTTGAAAAAATGTTAATATTGTTTTTCAATAAATAAATAGTGTAAAAATGTCTTTGATGTACACCTAAATAATACGACATGTATAAAAAAAGTAGATTTCAAAACATATGTTTGTCAAAAATTTAATCACGTATTTGAAAAATATTAAAGCTGTATAAAAATGTTTATTATGTACAATAAAAATGAACAATGTGCATGAAAAATGTGGACATGTCTTGAAAATTGGATAAAAAACAAAAAAAATGACGATAATTGGAGAAAGAAACAAAATAGCAAGAAAAACTAGGAAGAATTGAAGAAAACTTCTACAAACAGAACCATGGCTCCAAACTGGACCAGCTTAATAGCAGTATACGCTAGAAACACGAGAATTGCGCACCCCTCATGCGCTTTCGGCCAATCGTTCAAAGCCAGCTTTCATGGAAGAGGATGTACGTCAGAGGAAAAGATGGTTCCTACACCGTTTCCTGAGACCTCCTATATGCTGCTCGGTGCAGCAAAGTGCCTGCCTTTCGCACAGGGGCTGCTAACCTGGGCCAGCTCATTTACGGTATCATGATTGCGAGATGAAAAAACGCAAAAAGATTGAGCGCAATTGAGATGTGACTGAAAACTGCGATTTCGTGGAGGTTCACGCGTTGTGCTAGCCGCTGCAACTGACAACTTCTCGTATTAGAATTGCAGCGCACGCTTAAAGAAACATATAGCAGCGACAAAACTTAAACAACATTTCACAAAAAAACTTGCGAGGAACCGAGGACCTCCAGCAAGTGAGCAACACCAGTAGCCACCAGAATCCTGGCATTTAGTACATAACATGGCAGTCCGCCTTAGATGAACATAAGCCGAGACAGATTTAAACTATTTTCCAAATTTTGAACATGTTTTTGGTTTTGCAAAAATTTAATACTTTTTGAAATGAAAAATAAAGTATATTTCATATTTAAAAATTAAACTCAAACCATATTTGGGAATTCCAAACATTTTTTCAAAATAGGAAAAAAAGGAAAATGAGAACAATTTTTGAAATTATGAAGAACTTTTTGAAAATGCAAAAAAATTCCTAAAACAGGAACACAAAATTAAAAGCACGAACATTTTTTGGAAATTACAAACAAAATTTTCAACACGCGAACATTTTTAATTCCCTGGAAGTTGTTTTGACATCGGGGTCAAAATTTTGAAAAACATGACATTTTGATGATTTGAACAAATTTTGAAAGCAGAAACATTTTTTGGAAATTCCAGAATTCTTTTTAATTTGAGAACAATAATTAATAAATGTGAACATCTTTCAAAATTCACACAAAAAATTAGGAATTGGCGAACAAAATTTTAAGAAATGATTTATTTTAAAGAAACTTGGAAAGCGTGAACATTTTTGTGAAATACCAAAAAATTCAATTCACGAATATATTTTGAAAGCTGAAATATTTTCTGAATTTGTGACAAAAATTAAAATGCGCTCATTTTTTAAATTGCAAACAAATTTTCAAAACGACAATTTTCTTAATTTGTGAACACAATTTGAAAGTAGGAAAATACCAAACAAATTTGTGAACAGAAGTTTAAAATGCGAACAACATTTGAATTTGTGAACAAAATTGAAAGTAGGAACATTTTTTAGAAATCTGAATCTCTAAGTAATTGTGATTTGTTTTTGTAAAAGAAGCAAATGACATTCGAAATTCTAAAAGTTTTTGAAATTCCTGAAAAAAAATCAAGCAGGAACTTTATAAAAAATGAATAAAATTTAGAACACACGAACAGGGTTTAAAATCTGAACATTTTTAAAAGGAAAAAAATAAAAAAAAGAAAAGAAAACAGAAAGAGTAAAAAAAGGGATAAAATAAAGAAAAAGGATAAAAGGATAAAAGAAAAAAGGAACAGGAAAACAAATAAAAGAAATTAAAAAAAGATAGGGAAAAAATAGTTTACAAAAAAACGGCTAGAACCTACCAAAATGTTCCCAAAACCAAGATGTGTGGATCGGTTTGATTGCATGTGCGGCGCCACGAGAAGTTGTTGCAATATGCGTTGAATAAGGTGTTCCCCGTTTCCTAACACTTCAGGTGCTGGTTGTATGTCATTTGGCAAACCGGAGCACAACCCTCAAACCACACTGAGATTAGAACCAGTGATCTCCACTTACCCAGGCAAACTACACGACCTTTTCTTCTTTTAGATACTATCTCCAGACGGGTTTTTTTCTTTTTTTTTTGTTGTGGGTTTTTTCTAACTGAGTTTTAAGTATTGGTATTTTATTTTTCTGTTTCTCTTCTTTTTTTCCCTTTTTTCTTTACTCCTTTTTTAGAGTGCACGATTTTTTGAAATCCGATGAACATTTTCTTAAATACATAATCTATTTAAAGGTTTGACGCACCTTTTCCAAATTTGATGATACTTTCTCAAATCGATGGACCTATTTTCAAAATTGGTGAACTTTCTAGAACCGGTTTTTTTCGTTACAGCGTTTTTCTCCTTTTTTTTTTCTCATGCGGTCGAGCGGACTAGGGAAAACAAAACGCGAAGTCTACATGGGCCGGGCCACCAGCGTAGGCGTGCGGGCACCAGCGAGCTTCGCTGGTGCCTGAAGCACTAGATAAGAGCTCCCGGATCGTCAAGGCACGAGTGGGTGCCTGTTTTTTCTTCCTTTTGGTTTTAATTTGTGGCAAAACTCAAAAATGTTCACGAATAAAAAAAATGGTCACAAACCCTAAAACATTGTGATTCAAGACATGTTTTCATGAATTTATAAAAGAAATTGAATTCAAAAAATGATTGCGAATTTGAAAAGTGTTCATGGATTCAAATAATGATTCTGAATTCAAAAATTATTTGAAAATTTCAAATCTATTCACAAATCTAAAAAATGAATTGAAGAAATATTCATGTATTTAGAAAAAGCATTACAAAAATGACATGAATATTTCTGAATTTAAGAAAAAATCAGGAATTTAATATTTCCACGTGTAGAAAACATATTCACAAAATTTATTAATTCCCGTGATTTTTAAAATTGTCCTTGAATTCAAAAAATGGTTCTGAATCAATAATCGTCGCGAAAAAAATCCAAGAACTTATTTTTTCATGAACTCTAAAATGATCGCGAATTTCGGAAATGTTTGTGAATTCAAAAAATGCTCGCAAAACGATTTCTGCCAGAACTTGAAAAATATGTGAACTCGAAAATTAGTTTTCATTTCAAAAAAATGTTAAGAATTCAAAATATTCCATGAATGCAAAAATTATTTTGATTTCGAAGAAATCTTCGAAAAGATATAAAGGATAATAGATTTTATGCGCCTAGCTGGGTCACACTCGACAGGTTTACCCCTAGTTTTCGAAAACATTCGTTCCCGCCCAAAGCACTTTGCTCGTCTTATTCTTTTGCCCTTTGACAGTTTTACTGTCATTTAGAAAATAATCATACTAACCATAAAAATGCGAATAAGATATCAAAACTATAAGGAAAATATCACCACATATGTGCATGTGATTTGTATTCATGAAAAATTGTTGGAAAGTCGTCATGATCGGTTCACGACCTGCATCGAGAGTCAGTTACCCAATGATACATCTCCAATGCATCTATAATTTTTTATTGTTTCATGCTATTACATTATCAATCTTGGATGCTTTATATCCATTTATAGGTTATTTTATGTCATTTTTGGGGGACTAACCTATTAACCCAACCCCTAGTGTTACTTTCTGTTTTTTTTGCTTGTTTTTGGCTTTTCAGAAAATCAGTACCAAACAATATCCAAACACGGTGAAACTTTACGGTGATTTTTTCTGGACCATAAGGGAACCTGGAAGGTTCGAGAGGAGGCTAGAAGGCGTACGGGAGAGCCACAAGCTCACAGGGCGCGCCCCTGAGCTCGTGAATCCCACGCAACTCCGTTTGACCTAATTCCACCTTTATAAATTTCTAAATATTTCCAAACCAACAAAGAGCCACCGAAACACTTTTTTTGCCGCTGCAACCGTTTGTTCTTCCGCAATCCCATCTGGAGGCTTTTTTCGGTACTCTGCCGGAGGGGGAATCGATCACGGGGGGTTTCTACATCATCCTTGATGCCTTTCAATGATGCATGAGTAGTTTACCACAAACCTACGGGTCCATAGCTAGTAGCTAGATGACTTCTTCTCTCTTTGATTTTCAATACAATGTTCTCCTCGATCTTCTTGGAGTTCTATCTGATGTAATCTTCTTTTGCAGTGTGTTTGTTGGGATCTGATGAATTGTGGGTTTATGATTGGAATATTCGTTGAAACTAATTCGATCTTTTCTGAGCTTTATTTTGGATGATTGCTATAACTTTGTATTTCTCTCCGATCAATCCGTTTGGTTTGGCTAACTAGATTGATTTATCTTCAGTAGGAGAGGTGCTTTGTGATGGGTTCAATCTTGCGGTGTCCTCACCTCGTGACAGAAGGGATAGAGGCACGTATTGTATTGTTGACATTAAGGATAAAACGAAGGGATTTATTCATATTGATTGAGTTTAACACCATGTCGTTTTACTTAATGCGTTACTCTGTTTGTTATGAACTTAATAGCATATATGCATGCTGGATAGCGGTCGATTGGTGGAGTAATAGTAGTTGATGCAGGCAGGAGTCGGTGTACTTGTCATGGACGTGATGCCTATATACATGATCATTGCCATGAATACATCATAACTATGCGCTTTTCTATGAATTGCCCGATAGTAATTTGTTTACCCGCGTATGCTATATGTTCAAGAGAGAAGCCTCTAGTGAAAACTATGGCCCCTTGGTCTACCTTTATCATATGATAAAAACTAAAAACAGTTTGTTGTACTTTATTTACTTTTATTCTGTTTTGCAATTTATCTATCCACCTCTATCAGATTTAATCCTTGCAAGTAACGAGTTCAAGGGGATTGACAACCCTCTTGTGTGTGTTGGATGCAAGTATTTGCTCGTTTGTGTGTAGGTGCTGACGACGGGAATTTGCATGGTTCTCCTATTGGTTCGATAACCTTGGTTCTCACTGAGGGAAATACGTATCTCTACTGTACTACATCTCCCCTCCTCTAAGGGGAAAATCCCAACGCAGTTTACAAGTAGTAGGATTTGCGCTGTTGCCGGGGAGACATCATCAAATTCTTATCAAGTACTTTCACACAAACTATCATCTACTTGCTCTAGTTTTTATTTGCCTCTCTTTTCATCTCCCTCCACTTCTCATAAAAAATAAAAACACAACAAAAAATTGTTTGGTTGTTTGCTTGCAGCCGCTATCATGTATGATTTTGTGATTGCTCAAGGTGATAGTGAAGAGAATAATCCTCTTAACAATGAATCTCCCGTGAATTTGGTTATTAAACCTTTTGTAAGGGGAAGTGGGAATATTATTGGGAAGAGTGTTATTCAAGAATTCTCACTTGTAGGGGAGCTATGGTAAACAACGATGTCCCTATTCTTAAAAGAATCGATAGTTATGCTCAAGCTATTTCTGCACATATCGTCAAACTTAAAAGAAGATTTATGCGTACTCATCCCACTTTGCAAAGATTGTTTTTTGATCTACCCACTATAAATGATCATAGGGCTAACAAAATTGCCACAGTTATCCTCATGAATAAATTTGATTACATAGTTCAGGAAGCTAGAGAAATTATTGATCATTATGATATGAATTATGAGTGCCCAAGGATAGATGAATTTTTTTATGATAGAGATTTCATGCGGAGATATATGTCTAAGGATCACCATGCTTTTGAGGAAAATGCCAGGAAAGAAGTTCCAAACCTACACTTAATCCAACACCTATTTGACAGTACCAACCATCAATATTCTTGGATTGTTAAGGGTACCAAAAGGGGGTTTGAAGAAGGTCGCTTTGATAATGCTGATATCCTTATAGTAGATGAATTTACGGTTGCATATGCAAGGCCACTTGATGACCAAACTCCTCGAAAATTGAACTTGGAAGATATAAAAGTTACTAAGGATAGTCCATTCCATTACTTGAGTTCTCTTAATAGGAAGTCTATTTATAAAAGAAGGGAATTGATTAGATGTGCTTATGATGATATGATGTATAAAAATATAATGGAAATAAAGGAGGAGGACAATACTTGAAACAGTGCATTACACCTAGCTAGGGGCGTAAAACAATATCGCTCGTTGGGAGGCAACCCAATAGTTATCTTAAATTTTTGCTTTGACTTTCTGTTTTGGTGTGATGACACAATTATTGGTACTATTATTTTGTGTTTTAATTAGTATTTGTTCCAAGTAATGTCTTTGGATGATTTGGATAATAGTTGATTTGATTCTGTGAAAAACAAAAACTTTTGCTCTCAGTCCAGGCATTTCTAAAAATCACTGGAACGTGATTTTGATCTGAATTTTTTACACATGATTGACATACAAATTTCCTATGCTTTCCTAAAAGTTTTTAGAATTTTTAGAGTTTCAGAAGTATGGGTTTTGTTCAGATCATTATAAATTGTTCTTTTTTAGATAGATTCTGTTTTATATTACATAGTTCGCTTATTTTGATTATGCTATGGATTATATCGGGGGGTATAAGTCATGGAGAAGTT
Organism: Aegilops speltoides; assembly: GCA_021437245.1. Classification (NCBI taxonomy): domain Eukaryota; kingdom Viridiplantae; phylum Streptophyta; class Magnoliopsida; order Poales; family Poaceae; genus Aegilops; species Aegilops speltoides. The sequence continues at coordinate 437,632,243 of CM038143.1, forward strand.
AGCATAAAGTAGGTATTATGTAAGAATAAAATATGAACGGGTTCATAATAGTAACTAAAGTTGATGATTTGTCTATTATACTAACGGGTCTCATGAGGTTTCTGTTGTGTTTTGTGTGCTGAAGTTTTCAAGTTTTGGGTGAGATCACGATCGATGAAGGAATAAGGAGCGGAAAGACCCTAAGCTTGGAGATGCCAAGGAAGACCCAAGCGTCTAAGCTTGGGGATTCCCCGGATGGCATCCCCTCTTTCGTCTACAATCTATCGGTATGTTACTTGGAGCTACATTTTTATTCATCACATGATATGAGTTTTACTTGGAGCGTCTTGTGCCATAGTAGTTTTTGCTTTGTTTGCTTTTTAGTTTGACACAATCATTGTTTTCTGGAGACACCTTTCTGAGAAGGACACACATTGTTCTTGATTTGTTAGAATACTCTTTGTACTTCACTTATGTATTTTGAGCTAGGCAGTTCCTCAGTGCTTCACCTATACCTTTTAAAGCACGATGGTGGTTATATTTTGTAGAAATAATTTCACTATCATGCTTCACTCAAATCTTTTTGAGAGTCTAATAAATAGCAATTGCAATTTGCACGTGTTATAAGACTAGTCCGAGAAGGATAGGTATTCAAGGGGGATATAATAAAAACTTTCATGTAGATCACTAAATATGAAATGTATAGTTTAATGATATTAATGTCGTACTATGAAAGGATGTAGGTTCATGATCATTGGTTAGCACTACTGCAGGATGCTGCTAACGCGACACTACGATTAGAGACCCTTCGACGAAACTATGCGCGATGCAATAATCACAAAGATGGTGTAAAAACAGTCAAAAAAGGTGCAAAACGTTTGCGATGCATCAAACACAGTTTAGATTTTAGCTGCGTGTGCGATGCACGACATACGGTTCAGTTCAATGAACTGTTTGCGATGAGGAAGAAGAACGGAAACGGGCGTGTGCGATAGACAGCATATAGTTCAATCAGATTAACTGTTTGTGATGAGGCGGAACAACAAAAGTGGACAACTAGATAAAGGTGTGTGCGATTGAGGGCATATGCTTCAGAAGAATTAACTGTTTGTGATTAGTCAACAGAACAGAAATGGTCAGCCAGATCAAAGGTGTGTGTGATTGATGGCATACACTTCACAAGGATGAACTGTTTGCGATTAGCCACAACAAACAGAAACTGTTAGACAGATCAACGTGTGTGCGCTAGACGGGCACAGATTCTAATTAAAAGAAGCGTGTGTGATGGTAATAACGAGCGCGCACGGTTCTTGGAACAAGACATGTGCTGACATTGCCTACTGCGGTGCACCAAATGCCAAGTACGCGTCTGAGAAAGCGTGCCCACGTTACACCGTCCGGGAATACTGCCACACTTAGAAATTATAGAACCGTCAATAAATTTTGAGCGTACGTCCGTTCACCTTCCAAATTGCAAACCTGTTGACACCGATCAAAACCTAAACGGTTTTCCACTTAGGAGCGTATTAGTACACGGTTATAAATACTGTACTATGCCAAGATGATTGCGCATTCCTTCCTCAACTCCTCATCCACAAAAGCAAACAAGTCATTCATCATCGTTCTCTTGCGTCTGCCATGGCCAGAGTGAGTTCTCGTTTGAGAGATTACCACCAGGGAGAGGCGAGCATGGAAGCGGAAGCATGAGAGATGTCCCGCTTAGCCGTGAAAGCAGCCGACGTGTCCTGCCGCCTGACGATGAGCAACCTGAGGTCCCCGCCGCGTCGCCGGCAAAGACGGAGGTCCCGCCGCGCCGTCGATGCAGTAGACTGGTCCGGCCGCGCTGCGGAAGCAGCAGAGATGTCCTGTCGCGCCGCGAATGCAGTAGAGAAGTCCTCCCGCGCCGCGGCGGCCTGGGAAAATCTCTCGCGGGCAGGCTTATAGGCACATGCATGCGATCGTCCATAGCCAGATGGATCAGATCTCCGGCTGGATGAAGCTGCTGGACGAGTTGAATGCCTCATTTGAAAACCTCCGGGTCAAGCGCGACCTGCTGAAGGCGCAGATCGCTGGAAGGGCAAAGCAGGTGGAGGAGACCGCTGCCTTGTTGAAGAGGACCGGCGTCATCTTCAAGAAACTTATGGATGAGAATGTTATGCTCCGCATCGAGCGCGAAAGGATGGTGGAGGAATCCGCGGTTGCTGCCGAGCAGCGTATTAAGGACATGAAACTGATGAAAGAGATCATCGTCGCTCGCCGCGAGAACTAGTGTTCGCGACCTGCAGCGCATCAACAAAGTAGATATCAGCGAGCCAGATCGTTGTATGCGTCTTCCTTCTTCTTTTGCCATTATGTATTTCGGGCGTAGCCGCATCTGGCTTTTTTAGTTATCTTCCTAGATATGTAAGACAATTATTATACATTGTCATCATCCTTATATTCATCATGCTTGCTATAAGTCGCAGTCGATGCTATATAGCTTCGTCGGATCTTACATCAAGATCCGTGCAAAACTTTCTTTTTTCAGATTTTCACTTTTCTCTCTTAAATCTCAGTTCAGTGAGACATAGCCACGCCGTGAAACAGGGGCTCGGGCGCCATTAATGGAGACGTTGGGAGGGAGGTGCCCGGCGGATAGAGGTCAAAGGGCTCTCCTCCCGATGAGCATGCGCAGGGGTCTGATCGCACGCCTCCCATACTCAAATAGCTACCCCGCACGACACCTCCTAGCCAATAAAAAAATGGATGCATGGCAGCATGTAATTGGTAAGTAGAACGCCCATGGTTTGAATAGTAGTTGTGTTTCCGATTTGTAACGTGACAACACTTGTTCCAAAATTAGTTTGTTGATTTTTAATGTGTGCGCCTTCACAAATCAGACAGAAAAATTACCACAGTATGTTGGTGCCATTTCATGACACCATGCCAAGTTTCATGATTTTTAGACGTGTTTTGGATTTACAGGAATTAAAAAAACGAAGTTTCTCAATCTTTCCGGCCGAGCCACGACGCCCAGATGTTTGAATTTCATACTCATTTCTTGCATGGGACCTAGAAATTCACCCAAGGACACACATGTGATTTTTCAACCGAGTTTGGTGCACTGGAGCATGTGCTTGTAGTTCAAATTTGAATTATGCATATTAAATGCCCAGAAATTCAATTAATGTATAAAAAAGGCCAAACGCACCCGGAATAATTCCAAAATTTAGGACGATACTTCTATTTGGTCTAATTTGCCTGTGTAAACAAACTAAGGCGGGAGAAGGCAGTGTACATATGTCGTTTTGCACACGGAGGTGACACGTTCCCTCTCGGAACCACGAGCCTTCTTTAGAGAAGCTCCGGTTTGCAAGAAGCTTATACCAAAGCTTGTCCCAATTCGGCCAAAAAATTTATCACAGCATGTTGGTGCCATGTCATGACACCATGCCAAGTTTCATGATTTTCAGGCGTATTTTGGATTTACATGAATTAAAAAACCAAGTTCCTCAATCTTTCCGGTCGAGCCACGACGCCCAGATGTTTGAATTTTATTCCCATTTCTTGCATGGGACCTAGATATTCACCCAAGGACACACATTTGATTTTTCAACCAACTTTGGTGCACTAGAGCATGTGCTTGTAGTTCAAATTTGAATTATGCACATTAAATTCCCAGAAATTCAATTAATGTATAAAAAGGCCAAACGAACCCGGAATAATTCCAAAATTTAGCACGATACTTCTATTTGGTCTAATCTGCGTGTGTAAACAAATTAAGGCGGGAGAAGGCAGTGTACATATGTCCTTTCGCACACAGAGGTGACACGTTCCCTCTCAGAACCACGAGCCTTCTTGAGAGAAGCTCCGATTTGCAAGAGGCTTATACCAAAGCTTGCCCCAATTCAGCCAAAAATTTACTGCAACATGTTGGTGCTATGTCATGACACCATGCCAAGTTTCACGATTTTCAGGCGTGTTTTGGATTTACATGAATTAAAAAACCAAGTCCTAAATCTTTCCGGCCGAGCCACGACACCCAGATGTTTGAATTTCATTCTCATTTCTTGCATGGGACCTAGAAATTCACCCAAGGACACACATGTGATTTTTCAACCAACTTTGGTGCACTGGAGCATGTGCTTGTAGTTCAAATTTGAATTATGAACATTAAATGCCCGGATATTCAATTAATGTAAAAAAAGTCCAAACGAATCTGGAATAATTCCAAATTTTGGCATGATACTTCTATTTGGCCTAATCTGCCCGTGTAAAAAAATTAAGGCGGGAGAAGGCAGTGTACATATCTCGTTTCGCACATGGAGGTGACATGTTCCCTCTCGGAACCACAAGCCTTCCTGAGAGAAGCTCCGGTTTGCAAGAGGCTTATACCAAAGCTTGTCCCAATTCGGCCAAAAAAATTACCGCAACATGTGGTGCCATGTCATGACACCATGCCAAGTTTCATGATTTTTAGGTGTGTTTTGGATTCACATGAATTAAAAAACCAAGTTTCTCAATCTTTCCGGCTGAGCCACGACACCCAGATGTTTGAATTTCATTCCCATTTCTTGCATGGGACCTACAAATTCACCCAAGGACACACATGTGATTTTTCAACCAACTTTGGTGTACTAGAGCATGTGGTTGTAGTTCAAATTTGAATTATGCACATTAAATGACCAGAAATTCAATTAATGTCTAAAAAGGCCAAATGAACCTGGAATAATTCCAAAATTTAGCAAGATACTTCTATTTGGTCTAATTTGCATGTGTAAAAAGTTTAAGGCGGGAGAAGGCAATGTACGTATGTCGTTTCGCACACGGAGGTGACACGTTCCTCTCGGAACCACGAGCCTTCTTGAAAGAAGCTTCGGTTTGCAAGAAACTTATACCAAAGCTTGTCCCACTTCGTCCAAAAAATTTACCACAGCATGTTGGTGCCATGTCATGACACCATGCCAAGTTTCATGATTTTTAGACATTTTTTGGATTTACATCAAATTAAAAAACAAGTTTCTCAATCTTTCCGGCCGAGCCACGACGCCCAAATGTTTTGAATTTCATTCCCATTTCTTGCATGGGACATAGAAATTCAGCCAAGGACACACATGTGATTTTTCAACCAACTTTGGTGTATTGGAGCATGTGCTTGTAGTTCAAATTTGAATTATGCATATTAAATGACTAGAAATTCAATTAATGTATAAGAAAGTCCAAACGAACCCGGAATAATTCCAAATTTTAACACGCCACTCATATAGTTCTATGTTGCCTCTATAAAAAAATAAGGGGGGGAGGCAGTATATATTTTTTCGAACACAAAGGTGACACGTCCCCTCTCGGGAACCACTAGTCTTCTCGAGAGAAGCTGCGGTTTGCAAGAAGCTTATAACAAAAACTTGTCCAAATGCGGCCAATTTTTTTACTACAACATGTTGGTGCCATGAAATGACACCATGCCAAGTTTCATGATTTTCAGGCAAGTTTTGAATTTCCAGGAATTTAAAAACCAAGTTTCTCAATGTTCCCGACTGAGCCACGACGCCCACATGTTTGAATATCATTCCCATTTCTTGCATGGGACCTATAGATTCACCCAAAGACACACATGTGATTTTTCAATAAACTTTGGGGCACTAGAGCATGTACTTGTAGTTCAAATTTGAATATGCACATTAAATGCCGAGAAACTCAATTAAATCCATAAAAATGCCAAACGAACCAGGAATAATTCCAAATTTAAACACGACACTCATGTAGTTGCATGTTCACTGTACATAAATGTTATAGCAATTCAAACACCATCCTTTCCCTCTGTAACACCATTTTGTCTTTCAAAACATAATGAAAAAAATCAGGTACATCACAAACAGTTTACTAGAAAGAATCGTGTGGGATGCGATATAAAATATCTTGGCACACCGTCTTGTGGCTTATGCAGGAAGCTTCGTCGTCTACAGTCTACCACCCCCGCTTGAACCACACGTGCCCGCTAGTTTTTTGCGGCACCGAGCAAAAAAATTTTGCCACCGCGGAAATATCTATCTCCCCGCCCCTCCCTCCCACCAAAAGCCACATTTCCACTGTTCGTCCTCGCTTTCCAAGTTCAAACCTTCACTTCTGCTTACTGGCAGCTCAGCCTCCTCACTGGCGACCCTTCTTCTTGCAACGCCGCATCCTCGCCGATTACCCTTCTTCTTGCGGCGCCGCCTCCTCGCCGGTGACCCTTCGTCTTGCAACACCGCCTCCTCGCCGGCGACCCTTCGTCTTGCAGCGCTGCCTCCTCGCCGATGACCCTTCTTCTTGCAGTGCTGCCTCCTCGCCGGCAACCCTTCTTCTTGCTGCGCAGCCTCCTTGCCACCGACCCTTCTTCTTGCTGCGCGGCCTCATCGATATGGTCAGGTAATCCACACCCCACCCACACCATCCTCCTCCTTTCCCATCCCACATGCTCCGACCGACGGTGCGACACCTTCCGCCGAAATCACTGTCCCCCTCCTCCAATTAAGCGCCGCCCACAGCCATTTTGCACGCAGTATAACGTGGAGCTCAGTAGCATCTGGCAACGGAGACGCAAATCGCGGTCGCACGCGCGCACGAGGTCGCTATGGCTGCCATGTGTGCCGACCGCCAGATCTTGGAGGAGCACCTCGTCTTCGAGCCCATCGTCGACACCGCCACGCGGTTGTCTACTTTAAAATACAGTTCGTGCTGTTTTCTCAAAGCCACCACCAATGCCTTCTAGTGATTTGTCCTCTGTAATGTTAATATGCAATATGATGTTCAGTTTATAGTTTGGTCCTCTGAAATGTAATGTTCAGTTAACATTTTGGTCCTCTGAAATGTAATGTCCACTTAACAGTTTGGTCCAACAATTGCTACATTTTGTAGTAGTGTTCTCAAGCATTCTTTGTTTTTTAACTGTCTTATCTTCTAGTACATGTTTCTATTTTGCAATGTCGTGCTTAGTTAACTATTTTGGTTCATTTGGTCTGCTGTCCATTTAACTGTTTGGTTCAGTTCTGCAATTTGATTTTCATTTGCTATGGGTACGATTTTGTATTCTTACACATGTGAAATAAATCAAATTTGGATGTACTCAATACATATTCTACTGATAGTATGACAACTCTCAGTTAACCTGATCAAGATCTTCCTTATGTGTGTTGCAGGGAAACAATGGGAGACACTATGATTTACCATCGAGGTTTGTTCAAGCATGGTCCTTTGGCTAATAGCACATTATTGTGCAGTTGCAGGAATCATTCTAATATTTAGGTTTCTTAGAATTTGGTCTTGCACATGTAGGTCCTGCTATCAGAGTCTTAGACCCACTGTTCAACCCATTTTGCATACGGGGAAATGAGATGTCCATGAATATCAGTAAAGTTAAGAAACTCAGAAAGATTGTTAGGATGAAGAAATTTGCGAAGAATAACAGCAAGATCTTTGTTTGCACAAGGAAGAAGACATCAGTCAACTATAGGATGGTACTAACTCTTTTACCTTGTTTTTACCCCTTGCGTCATCAATCAACTATAGGATGGTACTAACTCTTTTACCTTGTTTGCATATCTTTGTTTTCAGTACTTTTCAAAGCAGTTCACTGATGATTACCTCTCAAACCACCTGCATGGTCAAGAGATGAGGAAGGTATTCATTCAACACCCACGGTACAATATTGAAGTCTTGCTGAAGAGGACGAAGGTTGGGCGGGCAATTATCCATAGCCACTGGCCTACGTTGCAAGGACATTCAACATCACTGAAAGGCTCAACATTTTCCTTTTGCTTCTGCAGTTTCCCAGATGAGATTCATCTGTCTATTTACCGTGTATGATGCTACTTTCCAAAGGTTTTTGATGTTGCATGTGAAACTTGGTGCTGTTGTGTAATGGCGAAACTGAGTGCTCAAGCTATCTGATGTAATTCGATTATGAAAACCTTGTTATTGTTATAGGATATGAAATATCTAGTGTGTTTTTATAAGAAATATCAATTTGATTAGTACATGGATTATCAATAATAGGCTAATTACCTTGCTTATTGGGGTTTTCTATTGCAGATGGTTTCTCAGACAGCACCGTGGGCGATGAACTCAAACAACACGCACGGTTTCTAGAAAGTAGGCATGTTCGATCAACTAACAATCACACATGGCTTCCGACAGAGAACTATTTGTGTTAGGCCACCTTGCACAAATGTTTCCACACAAAAAACTGTGTGTGATATACATACGAGGGGAAATGTTTTTCTGGGATTCACCGTCTGGGATGTACATACGAACGGAAATAATTGGGTTTCGATGCCCCGCCAGATCGCACATGAACTCATTTTGCCCCAGCCAGTCCCCGACGGTTTCTGGGTCGTGTGGGAAGGACCCCCCTATCACCCACACTCACTTGGCGATGGTTCCAAACACCATCGCACAAAGGGGTTAAAACCCTTTTGTATAGCACGTCGCTGTACTAGGGTAGTAGAAATATCGCTATTAAAGTTTGTTATTAGCTTCTCATTTAATGTTGGTCATGGCATGGTGGGGAGGTTTGACCATTTTTATGTCTAAAATGAAATCCTTGAGTGCTGTTATAATTGGATGTGTGCGATGATTAACTCCTACCAACCAATTACCTAGGGCATGCGAGTAGTGCTTTGCTACTTGTAAGTTGTGTTGCGATTTTCCCCGAAGAGGAGAGGAGATGTAGTACAGTAGAGATAAGTATGTAGTACAGTAGAGATAAGTATTTCCCTTAGTGAGAACCAACACTATCGAACCAGTAGGAGAATCACGCAAAGCCTCGTGCACATCACCTGTACACACAAAAGCAAATAATTACAACCAATGCAGGTAATAGGGGTGTCACCCCCTTGAACTCGTTACTTGCAAGGATCAAATCTTGTAGTGGTAGATAGATAAATTGCAAAATAAAAGGAAAGGAAATAAATTGCAGCAAAGGAATTTTGGTTTTTATAATATGATTAAAGTAGACCCGGGGGTAATATTTTTAAATAGAGGATTCTCTCCCGAATACATAGAATACAGTGGGTGAACAAATTATTGTTGGGCAATTGATAGAAAAAAGTGCATAGTTATGACATATTATGGCAATGGTCATGTATATAGGCATCACGTTCGAGACAAGTAGACCGACTTCTGCCTGCATCTACTACTATTACTCCACCAATCGACCACTATCCAACATGCATATATGGTATTAAGTTCATGAAAAATAGAGTAACGCCTTAAGCAAGATGAAATGATGTAGAGAAAGTAAAGCCAGTCAATATGAATAAACCCCGTTGTTTTATCATTAATGGCAAAATTACAAAGATGTGTCTTGTCCCATACTTTGTCACTGGGATATAGAGCACCACAGGATTGAACCCATTACAAAGCACATCTCCCACTGAAGATAAATCAATCTAGTTGTCCAAACCAAATGGACAGATCAGAGAGAAATACAAAAGCTATAACAATCATGCATAATAAAGTTCAAAAAAGACTCAATTACTTTAAATGAATATTCAGATCATAAACCCACAATTCATTGGATGCCAACAAACACACACAAAAGAAGATTTCATCGAATAGAACTCCTAGAAGATCGAGGATAACATTGTATTGAATATGAAAGAGAGAGAAGAAGCCTGGACCCCCTTAGGTCTGCGGTGAACTACTCACGCATCATTGGTGGGCAGCAAGTATGATGTACAAGCCCTTCGTGATCGATTCCCCTCCAACAGAGTACCAAAAAAGGCCTCCAGATGGGATCAAGAAAGAACAGAAGCTTGCTGCGACGGAAAAGTGTTTCGAGTGGCTCTCTGGGATATCCCAATATTTGAAAATTTATAGAAGTGGAATTAGATCAGACGGAGCCTCATGGGGCTTACAAGGTAACACGACGCATCCCCCTGGGCACGCGGGGCGCGCCCTGTTGCCTTGCCGTCTCCTCGTACATCGTCTCTGTGGGGACCCTGACTCATAAGTCATGATCACCGAATGCACATGTACAATGATCCCAGAGATCAATACTCACTGAACACACAGAAGCTAAATAACAAGAGTCTTACATCCATACATACCGTCTTACACAAGTAGGACCACTATGGTCAAGTCTTGAGTATATCATCGCAGTGGAAATATTCAATGACAGCTTGGACCCAAGCCATCTGCCTTAACCCTATAGGCATTCTCACTAGGAAGCATCCTAACTCGCATGTTCATCACCAGAGAAATCTTCATCTCTTGTTATTTCATGCCTGGCCAGTAAAATAACCAGTGGCAAGCCAATGAGTACTTTGAATGTACTCGCAAGCAACCCGAGAGTGATAACAGGATAATTATGCAAGGCTCTACTGCTAAATTAGCATTTTTGCGGAAAGCTAGTTTTTCTCATGCAAGTATGATCAACATTTATCAAGGACATGAATGCGTCTGCAACAAGTACTAGGAGGTTACAAACATCAATATCGAGAAAGAGTTATAAACAACTCATGCTCAAGCTCATCCTAACTTCCTCATGAATCATATCAACATTATTACCAAACTGTGTTGTTTTTCAGAAACGTATGGACAAAGTCTAAGTAGCACCACCCAACTGTCCTTGACTGTGGACATGACTATTCGAATAGTTTGACACTCTGCAGAGGTTGCACACTTTACCCACAAGATCCAGGGAACTTCCGTGTCATCCACAACCCGCGATACCTCAAGTACCCGGGTTAAGCACCCGATCACTACCTTTCCCTAGCAGTGACTAACAAGGAGTCCACTCGATTGGTAGCAGCCCCCGTGCCAAACATTGTCACCTAATATTATTTTTGTGGAGCCACGCTCCCATATTCATCACATATCACAAGCACGGGGTACCAACGGTGTGTCCGGTGCCCTGTAAAATTAGTCATGGCCGCCCTACCTGGCACGACCCCGTCCCTAGAGTGACCACACCACTCCCGTCACTAGTAATGCGGGCATCCATGTTAGCACGAACTAGGTAATCAATAATGCCCTTTCCCATATAAGGGTAGAGTGGTTGCGCATGTAGGGTTGGGACGGTCGTCAACTCTTAAATCTAATCCGTCTCTGTAAACAACACTTTCATCAAGCTTCGTACACTATCTCTCCACCAAGTAGTGACCTAGTTCATCATCATCTCCGAGGGGCATTAGTGGCACCCCCTTGGGCTATTTGCAAGTATTTTAAACCACACTTGTTTCTTTCCTTGCATAACCCTGACCCATTTTGCGTAGCCAACTACTACATCATATTTCTACAACCCACTAAGGGAGTCCTGGATTAGGGGGTATCCGGACAACCAGACTATACACTTTGTCCAGACTGTTGGAGCGTGAAGATACAAGACTCAAGACTCCGTCCCGTGTCCGGATGGGACTCTCCTTTGTGTGGAAGACAAGCTTGGTGATCCGGATATTAGATTTCCTTCTTTGTAACCAACTCTGTGTAAACCCTAGCCCCCTCCGGTGTCTATATAAACCGGAGGGTTTAGTCCTTAGAGACAGAATCATAATCATCATAGGCTAGCTTATAGGGTTTAGCCTCTACGATCTCGTGGTAGATCAACTCTTGTAATACTCATATCATCAAGACCAATCAAGCAGGAAGTAGGGTTTTACCTCCATCGAGAGGGTCCGAACCTGGGTAAAACATCATGTCCCTTGTCTCCTGTTGCCATTAGCCTTAGACGCATAGATCGGGACCCCCTACCCGAGATCTGCCGGTTTTGACACCGACATTGGTGCTTTCATTGAGAGTTCCTCTGTGTCGTCTCTGCAAGGCTCGATGGCTCCTTCAATCATCAACAACAACGCAGTCCAGGGTGAGACTTTTCTCCCCGGATAGATCATCGTGTTCGGCGGCTTCGCACTACGGGCCAACTCGCTTGGCCATCTAGAGCAGATCGGGAGCTACGCCCCTGGCCATCAGGTCAGGTTTGGAAGCTTGAACTACATGACCGATGTCCGCGAAGACTTGATCTTTGACGGATTCAGGCCTATGCCAGGAGCACCGAACAGTCACGACGAGCATGGCTTAGACCCGCTATGTGACAATTCTCAGGATATCGCACCTGCAGGGGCTCTGGACCTAAATCTGGGGTAGATCGCGCCACCCGAGGATGGGTGGATTGACCCCGCCCCGGAGGCCGCATACTCATCGGCGATAGAGCCGAGGACCGGCTCCACCCCCAAGGAAGCTTGCGACACAGGACCCCCAGACTCATATCCGGCTGAAGGTTCCATTCCGCGCACCCCGAGCCCGCCGATTCTGGTTGGGCTCCGGTAATGGAGTTCACCGCTGCGGATATCTTCCAGCACTCGCCCTTTGGCGACATGTTGAACTCGATAAAGTCTCTCTCTTTGTCAGGAGACTCCTGGCCGAACTATGTCCAGCTCAAGTGGGAAGAAGGCGGCGAGGGAATTCGCTGCCCACCCACCACCCACTTCATAGCCACTGTCGACGATGTAACAGACATGCTTGACTTCGACTCCGATGACACCAACGATACGGACGTTGGTGCAGGGGGCGAATCCGAACCACCGCCCATGGGGAGCTGGACTGCCACCTCATCATATGATATATACATGGTGGACACGCCTAAGGAGGAGGACGACGACAAAACGGAGGATAAAACCCTCGGACAAAAACCATAACGATGGTGCAGACGCCGCTCTAAGTCCAGCCATAGTAAAAACAGCGATAACAACGCTCGAAGGATCGAAACCCCAGACAACTCCAAAGGCAACAACGACCATATGGACCTACCGAGGGAGCAGGATGAGCCTGGTCACGCCGAACACAGCCCGGAGCAGACGCCCGATCACAACGATCTCGAGGGCTGAACCCATCAACCCGCCCCGGGAGAGGAGCACAGTCCGGACGATGATGCATTCATCATCCCGAAAACACGTTTGGAACGAGATAACCTCCACAGTAAGCTTATGGCCACTGCGAAAAGTCTAAAGAAGCAGAAGCAAAGGCTTAAGGCCGCCCAGGAAACGCTCAATCGCAGATGGAATACAGTGCTAGACACTGAAGAAAAATACGGCGATGAACGCCGCACAAAGAGCTATCCAAAATGCAAGCTGCTGCTAGAATTCGACGATGAGGCCGTTCCACCAAAGAACAATACGGCCAGTAGGCCAGACAAACCACTTCGTAACCGCAGCAAAGCAGCCACTGATGCTGCACACGATTTACACGAGCTACTGGACAAAAAGGCCGACGCGACCAGGTCCATCTACGGATCTAGAGGTCACGCTCCGGTGAAGGATTATGGTCACCAAAATGATCATACTGATCGAATACCAGTTCGGAATCAACACCAAACACAACAACAGTCGACAGCATGCCACAACATGTCTAGATACAGAGGAGCCGCTCACCCTCTGTGCTTCACCGAAGAGGTGCTGGACCACGAATTTCCATAGGGTTTCAAACCCGTGAACATAGAGGCATATGACGGAACGATAGACCCGAGGTCTGGATTGAGGATTTTATCCTTCACATTCACATGGCTCGTGGGGACGATCTCCATGCCATTAAATACCTTCCCCTCAAGCTGAAGGGACCAGCTCGACACTGGTTGAAAAGCCTCCCCGAAAACTCAATCGGAAGTTGGGAGGAACTTGAGGATGCTTTCAGGGCCAATTTTCAAGGAACCTATGTCCGACCTCCGGATGCTGACGATTTAAGTCATATAATTCAACAGCCCAGAGAGTCTGCCCGGAAGCTTTTGAATAGATTCCTCACTAAGAAGAATCAAATTGTCGATTGTTCGGATGCCGAAGCCCTAGCAGCCTTCAAACACAGTATCCGGGATGAGTGGCTCGCCACACACCTCGGCCAAGAAAAGCCGAGGACAATGGCAGCCTTAACAAGCCTTATGACCCGCTTTTGCGCAGGTGAAGACAGCTGGTTAGCCCGTAGAGGCACCAGTGACCCAGGCACATCCAAAATCAGGGATGACAACGGGAAGCTGCGGTGCAATAAAAACAAGCGTCGAAATAAAGAGGAAAGTCCGGACAACACAGCGGTCAATGCCGGATTCAGGGGCTCTCGACCCAGTCAACAAAAGAAGCCATTTAAAGGCAGCAAAGAGGGACCATCCTGCCTGAACAAGGCCCTGGACAGATTGTGCCAAATTCATGGCACCTCCGAAAAATGTGCAAACCACACTCACAGAGAATGCTGGGTCTTTAAGCAGGTCGGCAAGTTAAATGCCAAACACAAGGGAAGGGAAACACCAAGTGAAGACGAGGACGAGCCTCGCCAGCCGAACACTGGGGGACAGAAGAAATTCCCACCAGAGGTAAAAATAGTAAACATGATCCATGCGACTCACACACCCAAGAGAAGGCGCGAACGCACGTTCAGAGACGCATACGCTATAGAGCCCGTCGCCCCCAAACTTAACCATTGGTCAGCCTACCCGATCACTTTTGATCAAAGGGACCACCCGACTAGTATGGGGCACGGAGGATCAGCTGCCTTGGTGCTTGACCCAATAATCGACGGATACCATCTCACTCGCATCCTCATGGACGGTGGCAGTAGTATCAATCTAATATATCAGGACACTGTCCGCAGGATGGGGATAGACCCATCCAGAATCAGCCATAGTAACACCACCTTTGAAGGGGTGATACCAGGCGTTGAAGCCCGCTATAGGGGCTCCCTCGTACTAGAGGTAACATTCGGCTCCCCAGGAACCTCCAGAAGCGAAGAACTACTCTTCACCATCGCCCCCCTTCAAAGAGGTTATCATGCATTGCTCGAGAGAACGGCCTTCGCCCGCTTCATCGCAGTACCGCACTACGCCTACCTTAAACTTAAGATGCCCGATCCACGTGGTGTCATCACCATTAACGGAAATATAGAGCGTTCCTTACGCGCGGAAGAGTATGCGACGACTCTAGCAGCCGGACTCTAAGCGCCCGCTAATATCAGAACACATGATTGGTTGTTAAGACCACGGACACGGTTAGACGAGTCTAGCAGCCCAAATAAACCTGAGCTGGGCGCCATACATGCAATCCCATAGAGGACACCAGGGGCTATAGATATTTAATAAAGCCCCACTGTTGGCTTGACCTTATTAACAGGCCAATGTCTTACACTTTTACTACCCATCGCACGCTTACGTCATACTCTTCTACATGAGTTTTTCTTTTTACAGACACCATTCGTGCGATACCCTCCCAGGACATGGCACAATGGAGACAAAGGCGCAGACGTGCAGTAGGGCCCCGCTCAAAGGTTTCTCTTTAGATTAAGCCCCTGTGTAAACCTTTTTTATTGTCTCTTGTTGTTTACACATCCCATGGGTACTACACCCACAGAGGATACTGCCGTTATTGGCATTTCGCCACGACAGACCAATGCACGTACCTGGAAATATGGGGTTCATAATGAAGGGCGTTACTCAGCCCAGTATATGTTACAAAGTCCGAATACCTTCGGGAGTGTTTGGCGTCGTGAGTTTGGCCTTATATGCATCAGCTCCGAATCATGTCTTTGGTCAAATGTTGGGTTTGCCCGGCTCTTGGGTTTGCCGCCTTACATTCCGTTCTTATCAGCTAAGGCGGCCAAAGGAGAACTACTGCGATTGTTCCCTGGTTATTCCCGATGAGCACCTCAGTAGAGAAAGCCGAAAACTGACTGTCATGATATAGCGAGAGACTGTTCAACCACTCGAAGACTTATCGGAATCTTTAGGATTCCTCCGCATTAACAAAGGACCGTTTCCCGGTCATGTACATACGCGCCCGTTCGGATGCACGCGAAGGTACCAGGGGCTACATAGTAGCCCCACCGTCAAACTCCTATGGCTAAGTGAAAGCGTTAAAGCTATATAGTCCGGTTGCCTAGTTCGACATGCGATCACCTCCTTAATGGACCAAGACGTTGGATCAAGTGTGATTATGCATATTTTCGCGAACACCCCCGCATTGCATGCGTGGGGGCTGAAGCCAACGACTGTAACTTTCAGACTACATATATACATAAAACGGCCGCATAGGAGGCACAATAGCACTTTCGGGCAAAAAGTATAAAAATAGCCTTCGTAATTAAAATAACATTGTTTTTACAATGAAACGACTTGTCACTCAAACATGACATTCTTCGAGCACTGAGCCTCTATTAAGCGAGCACAATCTACTACCTGCTCCAAGTAGTGCTCAGCCGGATCCTGGCCTCCCGCCGGATTCTAGGTCGTAATGATGGTGGCCTCCATATCTGTCCAATATGCTTTAACGCGGGCAAGAGCCGTCCGTGCACACTCTATGCACACCGACCTCTTCAGGGCATCGATCTGCGATACGGCACCACGGAATTGTTGCACTAAACCAAAATAACTGTCCGGCTTAGGCCCCTTTGGCCATAGATGGTCTATTATAGACCGCATTGCAAGACCAGACAGCCTATGAAGCTCAGCCACAGCAGCCATCCTTTCACTCAACGGCAATGGGCGCGTGGGAGCACTGAATTGCGACCAGAACAACTTCTCCACTTCATTCTCTTTTTGATCTCCGAAAAACTTGGCCGCATCAGCTGTACTCTTTGCCAAATCCGCATACGCGTCTGCAGGGCTCCAGCGTCGATCCAGGGGAGCATACTTCGGATCTAAAAACTTCATCCGCAATAAATAGGGGTTTCCAGCCGCGATTTCTCCGGCATGTCGAAGCTCCTCCCGCGCATCCCTGATTTTGGACCACGCCTCCTTGGCCGCATCAAGTGCCTTCTTCAGATCAGCCAAATTAGCTTGATTCTCTTTTTCAAGGAGCTCATACCGGTCGGCGGCATTTTTCAGCTCCACAGCCATCTTGGCTATTTTGTCTTCGCTTCGGCGATGAGGAGCCTGTTCGGCTCTCAACTCTTCGGCCGCCTTTAGGGCAGCCGCATTGCTAGCCCGGGCTTGTTCCTTGGCGTGGCAAGCTCCGCCTCGTGGCTTCCACGACAAAGATCTCCGCTTCACACCCAAGCATATAACATTAACACTACGCTCCTCTCAAATTTTCCTATAAAAATAAGGAAAGCAGAGCACATACCTTGTGACTCGTTAAGCCGCTTGTTCACAAGTGTGATATCGGCATCAATAACTCCAATCTGCCTCCTCAGTTCGGCAACTTCAACGGACCGGTCGGCTTCCGATCCTTAGACACCTGCGCATAAATACAGCGCTATCATTACTTAACAATGTGATCCTCCGTTTGCCGCCCAGGGCTGGCAACCAGAGTCTCAGGGGCTACTATCCATATGGAGCACATCTAGCGCGTGCGTCACAGTCAAAAATTATGTATTTTCATTACATACCTCAAAGCCTTTGAGCAGGCTCGTAAAGGCTTCATTCAACCTGCTTGTGGCGGATGAAATCTTCTCAAGCACCGTGCTACTTAATGAATGGTGCTCCTCCAAGAGAGCAGCTTGCTCCAGAAGGCCCGTCAGTGTGTCCGGCCGAACGCCGAACTGTGTCGGACCCTTCTTATCGCCCCCCTGTGGGAGTCGAACGCTTCGGGCTCAGGGTGGCCGAAGTATTAGCTTTTGGCTTGGCAGATCTGGACTCCTCCGTGACGACACCTCGGGGTCGCTTGCCCCATGAGGCGGAAAGGTTGGTGGGGTCTCACTCTCCATCATCTCCGGAAGGAGATCCCCCTAAGACGAACTCTATCAAGAAGAGCTGCTAGCCGGACTGCAAAGAATGGATCCTGGTTATTGCTCTCGGAGAAGGAAGCAGTACCTTCGTATTTACGGTTAACTTACAGCTCGGCTGAGTGCTGGCCCGTTGGCGGGCATGGCGCGGTGAGGACGCCCTTTGGGGCAGGGCCCCCTGGTGAAGCTTTCTTCCCTTGTATGGGCACCTCCGTCTCCAAGTCTCCGGAGGCGGCCCTCTTCTTCCCACGAGGGGAGGAGGCCTTAGATTCCCCTCCCCGACTATCCTCCTTTGGGGAGGTAGCAATTCCCCCGGTTTTGATGTGCAATGTGTGAAGTTCTGCTCCTCTGTTCTTCCCTTCGTCTTTCCCCGAGGGCACTTTACTTAGCACACGACCAAGCATCTTGGCTATGGTGGGACTAGGCGAGCCTTCGGGAAGTGGCGTCGGACACCTGATTCTCTCCGCCTTGCAGAGCCATTCCTGGCGAGGGAGGATTTTCAGAATAATGTTATGATGAAAATAAACAAAGTGTTCGGTTTCTGGGTTACTTACTTGGGTATCTGGGCGATTGCAGCTCAGGCCCGCATCCTCGGTGGTGTCCGGACACTTTAATTGTGGTTCGAAGAATAACTTACAGATCCCTTCGAGCATGACGCTGAAGAAGTGCAGAATAGTCCGCGGACCTTCCAGATTGAACTCCCACATCCGGAGAGGCCGGCGTTTGCACGGCAAGATTCGTCGGACTAGCATTACCTGAATTACGCTTACAAGGCTAATGTCCCTCTCAAGAAGCTCATGTATGCGGCTCTGCAACATTGGTACATCATTAGTAGGCCCCCAATCCCGTCCTACATTGGCCCATGATGCCAGTTGAGGCGGAGGGCCATAACGGAAGTCGGGGGCAGCCACCCACTTTGTGCCTCTGGGAGCTGTGATGTAAAACCACCTCCACTGCCATAGATCGGACACCTCCGGGAAGGAGCCCTCTAGCCATGGGGCATCGGTGTTCCTGCTTATTACAGCACCTTCGCACTCTACGTGTCGCCCCTCAATCATCTTCGGCTTCACATTGAAGGTCTTGAGCCATAAGCCAAAGTGCGGGGTGACGTGGAGAAAAGCTTCGCACGCAACGATAAACGACAAGCTATGAAGGATGGCATCCGGAGCTAGATCGTGAAAATCTAGCCCGCAGTAGAACATGAGCCCTCTCATGAAGGGATCAAGAGTGAAGCCTAAGCCGCGGAGGAAGTGAGAAACAAATACGACGCTCTCATTGGGCTCGGGAGTAGGGATGATCTGCCCTAGAGTAGGGAGCCTGTGCCTAATGTCGACGGTCAGGTATCCGACCTTCCTAAGCTTCGCGATATCCTCCTCTATGACAGAGGAAGCCACCCACCGGCCTTGAAGGTTGGATTCGGACATGATTGAAGATCCGGAGGGCTTAAGCTTGGGCTTCGGGTGTTGGAACTCGAGATGCAAAAAGGCGCAAGCATGGTAGAAAAGAGGGATAGGCCTCGGCCCCTCTATAAAGGGGGAGAATATCAAGCGTCCCCAGCATAATCGCTTGGGGCTTACCTAAAAAACACGAAGTCATACCAACAGTCGTCGTGGGGTTGCGCACACCCGTATTGATGGAAAATCCCGCGATAAAGGGAACACGATCTCTACTTTGGCAAGGTGTGCCAATAAAAACCGCCTCACAACGCGTATCGAGGCAGGCCAAGAAAAACTAGTTCGTGGTGGGCCAGGACACAACATAAGAGCACACCGTACAAAAATTTCATTAGCAGATCGGATTTGTGAAATGTTATGCCCTCTACGGTGGTGTGCGGAAATTATCTTGTAGGAATCCGGACACAATCAGAATGTTCGGCAATTATTTTGGAGTATTCGGAGATGGAATCCGCCTTGCAATGCCGAAGACAACCTACGTGCCGGACTCATCGTTATTGAAGCCTAGTTCAGGGGCGACTGAGGGAGTCTTGGATTAGGGGGTATCCGGACAGCCGGACTATACACTTTGCCCGGACTGTTGGAGCGTGAAGATACAAGACTCAAGACTTCGTCCCGTGTCCGGATGGGACTCTCCTTTGCGTGGAAGACAAGCTTGGCGATCCGGATATTAGATTTCCTTCTTTGTAACCGACTCCGTGTAAACCCTAGCCCCCTCCGGTGTCTATATAAACTGGAGGGTTTAGTTCTTAGAGACAGAATCATAATCATCATAGGCTAGCTTCTAGGGTTTAGCCTCTACGATCTCGTGGTAGATCAACTCTTGTAATACTCATATCATCAAGATCAATCAAGTAAGAAGTAGGGTTTTACCTCCATCGAGAGGGCCCGAACCTGGGTAAAACATCATGTCCCTTGCCTCCTGTTACCATTAGCCTTAGACGCACAGATCGGGACCCCCTACCTGAGATCCGCCGGTTTTGACACCGACACCCACCAACACAACTCTAAACAAATATAGAGTCATGAACAATGCAAGTATCGATGGGGTATGCAACGAGCCAAGCCTAGCAAGGTTGCCATTCAAGATATATCATGCACTCGATGAAACAACAAAAATGCTATTACGATGTAAAAATGGTTCATCGGAGTCTTCAAATCTTCTGGTCCTTCTCCAAGTACTCCGTCTACTTCGTCAACTAACGACGGAAACAAACACAATAAGCAACACAACAAGGCAAAAATAAAAGTGCTCTAAAAACAGGTGTTGGACTTTTCTAAGATACCTCTGGTCATATGAGAAATGACCAAGGTGGTTTTGTTGGAAGTGGATTAATGGATTCTTTTGAACATATCAATATAATGGAATTAAGAGAGTAGTGGATTTGCAAGAAGTGTACAGAAGAATTATTTGGAAAACTGAGCAAAGGGACCAATTTAACAAGGAATGGTTTTATAAGCATCTAGGAGTTGGTTTCACTATATTTGGAGTTCAAATGATGTTCCTATGAATTTGCAAAGTTGGCAATATATGGGAAAATGGACCGATACTTCATGTGGCATAGAGAGTATTTAGAAAAATGTTCCAAAACAAAATTTTGAACTTATAAGTATCTAGGAATTTTAATCATGGCATTTGGATCAAAAATGGGCTCTCTATGATTTTCTAAAGTTTATCACAGAAATGGAAAATGGGATTTCATAAATATTTGTGAAGCAAATATTTCTGGAAAAATGTGCAAATATCACCATGTGATAGATCATGATTTATAGAGTCACTAGGATTTTAAATCACTAAATTTGGAGTTCAAACGAATTGTTTAGAGATTTTACAATATCCCTAGAAAAAGAAAAAGAATAAGGAGTTACTCTTATTACGCACTCTGGGCGAAGGCCAGCTAAATAGCGCCTACTAGGCTCAGCCCAGTGGCCCAGCCGAGGGGAAAGTGGGGGCGTCGAAGGCGTACTCCCTGAGTACGTCTCCAGTTGGCGAAGGCAGTTTTCGGGGGAGCCCGTCTTCACTTAACCTGACAGAGGGGCCAGCCAAGCCGCCGCTGCCGCTTACAAGTGGGCCCCCTGCCAGCTAGTGGGGTGGTCGTCCTCTACCTCCCACTCGAAGCAGAGGACGGGAGGCAGAGCGCACCGCTGGTGCTCGCCCAGTGATAGCCGGTACCTACACCCATCTCCCGCGGCGCTCCGCCTATGGGAGAGCTCAGTGCGGAGCAGAGCATCCGCTTGGGTAGATCACGTCCGCTGGAGGGGACCGAGGTGACCGCGGTTTTAACGGTGACGGGGGAGGCCGTCGGCCATCCGTGGCTCCCGGCGTTTGGGCGTCCTGGCGATGGTTTGAGGAGGTGGCGAGGATTGCTGGACTAGGGGGAGCCCATTGGTGGTGGAATGGGAGCAAGGTGAGCTTGGCGTTGCTCGAATTTCAGCGAGCCGAATCGGCGGTCGTGCCATGGTAGGAGGAGAAGGGAGGCACGGGAGGAGGAGTGGGATGGTCCAGGAGAAGTAGGAGAGGGAGAGAGAGTGAAGGGCGTCCAGAGAGGGGCTTGGAGAGGCTCTATATGGCATAGCCATGGCGCACCATGGGTGTCGTCCCTGGCCGCAGCCAAGGCAATGCCAAAGGTTGCCTTGGCACCCTGGGCAATTTCCTGGGCGTTCCTGGATGTGGTCTTGGCTAAGGTGAAGAGAACGGGGGAGCGAGGAAGGGTCAGAGGCATCGCTTGTTTGATGCTGCCTATTGGAGCTTTCGGGGGCCAGTGCGTGTGTGAGGGAGGCAATAGGAGGGGGAAGGAAGAGGGGGACAGGGATTTAGCATGCTGCGGACATTGAGGTGGTCCTGCTGGCGCGCGGGAGAGAGCCGAGGTGGTCGGAGGCGTCGGGCAGAGGGCGGCTACAGTGCTTTGGCTCATTGTAGCGCGCTCTGGAGCATGCGTTTGGCATGCCCTGGCATTGTTTAAGGGGCAAGGGAGTGCCCACTCATGTGTGGTAGGTCTAGGGGGAGTAGAATAAGAGGAGGAATGCATTGGATGCTCTGGAGACACAATGGAAGAGAGGTTGGTTGGAGAGAGAGAAGGAATAGGGATGTCCAGAGAGAGAAATGATGGGGTTTGACCCACCAATTATTGGTCCATGACCTTGCAAGAATTATGGGAGGTAGAGGATGACTAGGGAGAGCTCTAGTAAAAATTGAGCTCAAGGAGAATAGTGTAAGTGGTCAAAATGATGCTTTTGGCAAAATGCAAAAGGTGTTTGATAAAGTTTTGGGCAAGCAAATGGATTACACTTGACATGAGAATTAACAGGATCAAATTTCATATGCAAATGAGGTTGATCACCAAGTTTGAGTCCATTTGGAGAAATTTGCCGATGTAACTTTGGCAAACTCTAAAAATCAACAGAAATGGATTTTCCAAGATTTAGCCATGCAAATCTTTTCTCCTTGATGCACCACTTGATGTAGTGTCATCATTTGAGGATTTGAGAATGTCCACAAAAATTGAGATCAAAAGGAGAAAGTTGGCCATGTAGAGTTGCTCAAATTTGGATCTGGAGAGGGATGGTTTTGGGGCACTTTTGTGAACCAAAACTATTCTGATTGGAATAAAACTTTGCAATATCCTCACATTAGGCATATGTGACTTGCTAGAATCTTCTTGGATTTATTTGACAATATTTCATACAGAATTATTTCAAATGGTTGAAATATACAGAAACGGTTTTGGAGGGTTTTGTCCAATATTTTGAACACGACCATGTGTTGAAACTCATATATATGGAAAATATTTGTCCACTGAGTTTCCCTAAATTTTCTCAAATATTTTTGAAACTTTAAAATAATTTTTACCTATTAAGGACCATTTCTGGCCTAAAGTAAAATCCTTTAAATAAAATAACAAAATAACTTTTAAAATAATATTTTTGTGGTTTTAGGGAGTCCTATATCTAATAGGTTTCAAATATAATTTTTGAAATATTTTTCACATCCTAGATTAAGTACTTATAGGTCAAGCCTTAACTCAGGGGTTTTTGGAAAACCTAATTTAGAAAATACTTTTTGGCCAAATTATTTTTGAAAGAAAATACTATGTTGTCCTATACACATGGCATGATCATTGGGCCAAGTTTTGTATCAAAGAGAGGGAGTATAAGAGTTGGACGATTTATTTGATTTTTAGAGCACTTGCAAACAACAGACAAAATCCAATCAAATCAAAGTCCAAAACACTCTAAAGTTTTTATCAAACCATATTTTATCATGATTTGTTAGCTTAAGTGTTGTGGCATGAAAATTAGGGCGTGACAGACCTACCCCCCTTACAAGAATCTCGTCCTCGAGATTTCCAAACTAGGCACGGAAAGGAATACGGACACTTAGATGTGGGGTAGTCTTCACGTCCTCATACTGCTTCTATTTCCGTGTGGTGCTCCATTGAACCTTGAAGTACTAGATGGTGCGGCTTCGTGTATGAAGTTCTACTTGATCCAGGTTGCTAAGGGTCTCTCAGATAGGTCAGGTCAGGATGGAGGTCGGTGGCTGATGACCCACAAATGTAGGGGATCTATCGAAGTCCTTTCGATAAGTAAGAGTGTCGAACCCAACGAGGAGCGGAAGGAAATGACAAGCGGTTTTCAGTAAGGTATTCTCTGCAAGCGCTGAAATTATCGGTAACAGATAGTTTTGTGATAAGGTAATTTGTAACGGCTAACAAGCAATGAAAGTAAATGAGGTGCAGCAAGGTGCCCTAATCCTTTTTGTAGCAAAGGACAAGCTTGGACAAGTTCTTATATAGAGAAAAGCGCTCCTGAGGACACATGGGAATTATCGTCAAGCTAGTTTTCATCACGCTCATATGATTCACGTTCGTTACTTTGATAATTTGATATGTGGGTGGACGAGTGCTTGGGTACTAACCTTTCTTGGACAAGCATCCCACTTATGATTAATCCCTGTTGCAAGCATCCGCAACTACAAAAGAAGTATTAAGGTAAACCTAACCATAGCATGAAACATGTGGATCCAAATCAGCCCCTTATGAAGCAACACATAAACTAGGGTTTAAGCTTCTGTCACTCTAGCAACCCATCATCTACTTATTACTTCCCAATGCCTTCCACTAGGCCCAAATAATGGTGAAGTGTCATGTAGTCAACATTCACATAACACCACTAGAGGAGAGACAACATACATCTCATCAAAATATCGAACGAATACCAAATTCACATGACTACTAATAGCAAGACTTCTCACATGTCCTCAGGAACAAACGTAACTACTCACAAAGCATATTCATGTTCATAATCAGAGGGGTATTAATATGCATTAAGGATCTGAACAAATGATCTTCCACTCAATAAACCAACTAGCATCAACTACAAGGAGTAATCAACACTAATAGCAACCCACAGGTACCAATCTGAGGTTTCGGTACAAAGATTGGGTACAAGAGATGAACTAGGGTTTGAGAGGAGATGGTGTTGGTGAAGATGTTGATGGAGATTGACCCCCTCCCGATGAGAGGATCGATGGTGATGATTTCTCCCTCCCGGAGGGAAGTTTCCCCGGCAGAATAGCTCGGCCGGAGCCCTAGATTGGTTCCGCCAAGGTTCCGCCTCGTCGTGGCGGAGTTTCGTCCCGTAAGCTTGCTTATGATTTTTTTTCCAGGGTAAAAGACTTCATATAATAGAAGATGGCCACCGGAGGGCTGCCAGGGGGCCCACGAGGCAGGGGGGCACGCCCAGGGGGTTGGGCTTGCCCCCACCCTCGTGGACAGAGGGTGGCCCCCTCTGGTATTTCTTCCGCTCAATATTTATTATTAAATCCAAAAATGACTTTCGTGGAGTTTTAGGACTTTTGGAGTTGTGCAGAATAGGTCTCTAATATTTTCTCCTTTTCCAGCCCAGAATCCCAGCTGCCGATATTCTCCCTTTTCATGTAAACCTTGTAAAATAAGAGAGAATAGGCATAAGTATTGTGACATAACATGTAATAATAGCCCATAATGCAATAAATATCGATATAAAGCATGATGCAAAATGGTCGTATCAGTGGCTCGGTGATTGATGTCCTTGTAGAGATCAGGCTAGTTAGAAGTTGAAAACACTTCCGGAGTTATGTGGCATGGAAAACGTTGTGCACTTCAGATAATTAGGGTGGCAACTCCAGTTGGTAACCGTCTTCTCTTCGTCTTGTAGCGATCTCAAAGGGGGTCGATATACTTGGTGTGAGCTTACCTTTGACATGGAAATTCTTGGTTCTTTTGAGAGGACTGGCTCGCAGATACACATGGTCTTCGACGCGAAAGTTCACTTCTTGCTGATGGTGGTTGGTATAGTTCTTCCTCCTTGACATGGCGGTCTTGAAATGTTCCCTAACCAGATGATTGATTCTTCTTCCGTCTTCGGTAGAAAAGTGTGTCACCGGTAAAGATGACAACCAACTTGTCCAAGTACTCCATGAAGAGTTGGTTCACGGGGTACATAAAGTAGGTTGGGGTATGGGTGGTGTTCACGGTTGAGTATTGCTCAGGGTCTTCTTGACCTAGAGCCAAAGCCCATGGTCGTGATACGACCATGATGTGGCTTGGTAAGGCTTAAGGGTTTCAAGGATTATAGTGTGCGAGTGAACATTTATCATCTTATCCTTAAGCATAGTTTCTGAGATGCCAATAGTTCTACATAGTCCTTCAAACAAATCACATCATATTACCGAAAGAATCATCTCGTATAGGTCAAATCCAATCATCACTCATGCTATTCATATCCTCATGGCTCCCGAGAGGAGGTCTAACAAAATCATACATGCCAACTATACCCAAACTCATATGCATGACTATCCCTATGTAAAAATCCATGGGTAGAGCATACAAGATGCTAAGCTTGAATTAAACACCACAATCCAAGTGATCAGCCTATCCTTCCAAGGTCCAAGATAGTGCATCTCTATCCTAAGGAAACACGTCTTATGCCACTCCAAGATGTTGTTTCCTTCCTATGAATCAACTCCAACAACCCATTAACTTCCATCAATCACTACACAATCCATTAATTCTACAAATCCAATGTCTATGGTGTTCCACATGATCTACTAATGTCCTATAATCCCCGAGTACTTGAATGGGCTATCTTATTATAGTAAGTCCACCAATTCCCATTATCAGGGTCAAGTAAACTCCAAGATCAAGCTCATACAAATCCCTAAATAAACTCCGATAATTAATCCAATCTCCTAGTTTATTGTCCACCGAGAAACATGGTATCATGATCGAGATCATCAGTCTAAATCCAATTTACTCTGAATCATGTAGACTTATTCAGCATCTAGACTCCACTAGGATCACCTATTTAATCCAAATCTCATGTCGAGCGAGAAATCCTACATGTTTCCCCTAAGTCATCATCGTAATATCAACTATCTCCTATCAATATCCCCTGGTTAAGACAAATCCCTATACCTTCAAGAATTCCAGCTTGCGATCAGAATTGTCCTACTAAATCCAATTTACTCAGGGGAAAAGAAAGTTATGCTACTCTATTAACACGATCCAACCAACTTAATCTACCAACATAAAAGCCTCATAATCCTCCAAAGAGTCTTGGATAGTTCCTCAAGGTCACTGATATAAACTCATCAAGTCATTTGTCCTCTATTCCTATATCCTCAACTTGGTCTTCCCTCTGGCATCGCCAGTTTTGGTGCTATCTTAAGATTATAATGTGCTCGTTCACTATGTCCACTAGTTCCATAATGAACCCAGTGCTGGGCAAGGTTTCAGAGGCTTAATTGGTTCTCTTGCAATTATGTGGGTTAAGCACATGGTTAAGGATTTGAGATGGGGTATCTCGTGAAGTCTCGAAGGGTCAAGGGATGGGTTTCTAATCTTGAGGGGTAAACATATCTCTATGGTGTTGCACTTGGTCGAGGAGGATGTAGAAGAAGTCTACAGTGCTAGTTGGCTGCCGAAGTAGAACCCTTGGTGTACCTTGTCTTGGCAGTCTTCAGTTGAGGAGAGAGATGAGAGGGAAAAGTAGCATAGAGGAGGTGGGATTCCTAAAGGGGGTTCTATAGTGCAAGTGCCAAAAGGGACAAACACAAGCATTAAGATAAGGAAGGTAATATAGTCGCGTACTTGTTGCCTTGGGAAAAAGTGCGACTTATATCAAGGCACAAACAAATAAAACAAGCAACACACATTCATGCTTCTTTTCAAACCATCACACGGACTCGACTTCGCATAGGGGGTACACGACTCATCCTACCATAGGGGTTCTCGAACTCAATAGTCGTGCTTGCTTCGTGTCTCGTGTAGTATTCTGGGTTTTCCTCAGGTGTCGTCGGGCCTCTTGTAGTTGTTCGATGAAATGATCCGGGTTGGGCCCGAAGAATCTTGATCAACTTCTCGCCTGATGAGCTGACAGGGTGAAGGTGGTTCCTCATAGCTGGCATTGACTCGGTCTTTTGTTGTCTTCTTAATCATGACGATCACTTTTGCCTTCTAAGGCGTCGACGGTACCAGGTAGGTAATCCTTTATGCAATGATATTAATAAGGCATAGTAGAGGCCCGACATGTCGGTTATGTTGATGACAACATTGACACTGAGAGAGAAGGATGAAGAGAACCATTTTCCTGCTCACTATAGTGAGCCGGACCAAATGGCGAGGTCCTCATCCAGCGATGGTTGCCGATACAACAATGGTAGTGACAGGGTTACTCTATTAGCGATGTATATCATGATCTTGCATATCTTACACCCTCATCATCATAGGACAAGGCTGCGTCATCCTGGGGCAGTGTCAAGGGTGTCACCATCTTCCGAGTCTTAGTTTCCTCAATCCTTGAGAAGGTGTCTTCTGTCTTGTCGTGGTGCCACCAAACTTGTGTTGAGAAGATGTGGGTGAATGTTTGGCAAGGTGTCTTCCTTATAGATTATCAACGAGGATTACAAGGAATCATGTGGTCAGGGGCATGAGGGTGCTAGCGACCATTACAAAAGTTTTGAAGGGGAAGAGGTTAATAAGGAAAATATGTCTTAGTTTTCAAACAACTGAGAAGGGAAGGGAATTATAGATAGTTTTGAAAATTAGTAATAGTTTTGAAAATAATTTTACCCTAACTAACGACCATGCTAACTAAGGCTTCCTACAATCAGGATGGCTCTGATATCAGCTCTGTGGGGACAATGACTCATAAGTCGTGATCACCGAATGCACGTGTACAGTGATCCTAGAGATCAATGCTCACTGAACACACAGAAGCTGAATAATAAGTGTCTTACATCCATACATACCGTCTTACACAAGTAGGACCATTATGGTCAAATCTTGAGTATATCATCGTAGCGGAAATCTTCAATGACAGCTTGGACCCATGCCATCTGCCTTGACCCTATAGGCATTCTGACTGGGAAGCATCCTAGCTCGCATGTTCATCACCAGAGAAATCTTCAACTCCTGTTCTTTCATGCCTGGCCAATAAAATAACCTGTGGCAAGCCAATGAGTACTTTGAATGTACTCGCAAGCAACCCGAGAGTGATAACAGGATAATTATGCAAGGCTCTACTGCTAAATTGGCATTTTTGCGGAAAGCTAGTTTTTCTCATGCAAGTATGATCAACATTTATCAAAGGACATGAATGAGTCTGCAACAAGTACCAGGAGGTTACAGACATCAGTATAGAGAAAGAGTTATAAACAACTCATGCTCAAGCTCATCATGACTTCCTCATGAATCATATCAACATTATTACCAAACTGTGTTGTTTTTCATAAACATATGGACATAGTCTAAGCAGCACCACCCAACTGTCCTTGACCATGGACATGGCTATTCGAATAGTTTGACACTCTGCAGAGGTTGGACACTTTACCCACAAGATCCGGGGAACTTCCGTGTCATCCTCGACCCGTGGTACCTCAAGTGCCTGGGGTAAGCACCCGATCACTGCCTTTCCCTAGTTGTGACTAACAAGGAGTCCACTCGATTGGTAGCAGCTCCCGTGCCAAACATTGTCAAATAATTTTTTTTGTGGAGCCACGCTCCCATATTCATCACATATCACAAGCACGGGGTACCAATGGTGTGTTCGGTGCCCTGTAAAAATAGTCATGGCCGCCCTACCTAGCATGACCCCGTCCCGAGAGTGACCATGCCACTCCCATCACTAGTAATGCGGGCATCCATGTTAGCACGAACTAGGTAATCAATAATGCCCTTTCCCATATAAGGATAGAGTGGTTGCGCATGTAGGGTTGGGACGGTCAACAAATCTTAAATCTAATATGTCTCTGTAAACAACACTTTCATTAAGCCTCGGTACACTATCTCTCCACCAAGTAGTGACCTAGTTCATCATCATCTCCCAAGGGCATTAGTGGCACCCCCTGGGGCTATTTGCAAGTATGTCAAACCACACTTGTTTCTTTCCTTGCATAACCTTGACCCATTTTGCGTAGCCAACTACTACATCATATTTCCACAACCCACCTACACAACTCTAAACAAGGATAGAATCATGAACAATGCAAGTATCAACGTGGTATGCAACGGAGGCAAGCCTAGCAAGGTTGCCATTCAAGATATATCATGCACTCGATGAAACAACACAGAAGCTATTATGATGTAAAAATGGTTCATGATGGTCAAAGGGCTGCTTGCCTGGTTCATCGGAGTCTTCAAATCTTTTGGTACTTCTCCAAGTACTCCGTCTACTTTGTGAACTAACGCCGGAAACAAACACAATAAGCAACACAAGGCAGAAATAAAAGTGCTCTAAAAATAGGAGTTAGTCTTTTCTAAGATACCTCTAGTCATATGAGAAATGACCAAGGTGGTTTCATTGGAAGAGGATCAATGGATTCTTTTGAACATTTCAATATGATGGAATTAAGAGAGGAGTGGATTTGCAAGAAGTGTACAGAAGAATTATTTTGAAAAATGATCAAAGGGACCAATTAAACAAGGAATGATTTTATAAGCATCTAGGAGTTGGTCGAACTAGATTTGGAGTTTGTTGACGCTAGAATGCGTCACACGAACACGTCGATGTGTACCCGCCGCGTCGAGGAAGATGCTCCGCAACTCACACCGCGGGAGTCCGACTTCCAGCGCGATACGCAAGACAACAAGCCGGCGCTTTTGGGACCCAAAACTCCACACGCCCGGGAGGGACCCCGTCTGGGCGCGCGGCGGCTATGGGCTGCCCTACGTCGACTTGATCGCCCCTAGGGCCTCGAGGTTCACCGCCCTGCAATGAAGAAGAACGAACGAAGAACGAGGAAGAAGAAGAACTAGGGTTAAGGAGAAAAGATAAAAGATAAAAAGTGGTATATGATTTGATCGATTGTGTGTTGTTCAATTGGCCGTCACCCCTTAGGTATATAAGAGGCGGCTGGACTTCCCGTGCAAGAAAAAGGCTTGGATTCACGTCCAAAACCCTAGTCAAATTCGGATTGGTTTTGTCCGAACTTTCCAAAACTGTTCGGTTTAAACTGGCTGCACCTTGCGGGTCTTTTTTGTGGTGGTAAACGATCTCGGATGGAAACGAGCCAAAAAGCAATCTTGACCGCTTCGACGAGACGAACAACTTTTATGTTGAACGTTTTTTGATCAGATGTCATCTTGAGGGTCAATCTGTCGCGCAAAACAGGCAACCCCTCGCGCTACCCATCAGACATGGTGTCTGGTGGGGCGCGCCAGTTTTTGCCTCGTGACAGGGCTGTATTCCAATGGTTCTAACTTTTGCATACGAACTCGGATTGGAACGATTTTTATATCAAAATCGATTGTTTCAACGAGACGAAGACAATCAGTGTAGATAATTTTTCCATTTGAGGTCGTCTTGGGGGCTTAATCAGCCAAACTGTACTCTCAATATAAGATCTTAGTACTTTGAGCATAGTTTCGGCCTTCGAGATGAAATCGGACTGCGATGACCCAAAATTCAAAGATGTTCATATCGACAATACGGAACTCTTTCATGAAGATCACTTCTCCATTTGAGGCCGTCTTAAATAAGTTATTGACCGTGCCAAAATTTGGTGTCAACACATGCCCCCCTGTTTTTCGGCAAAGTTTGTGTGCCAAAAAATAACTTCCGCATAGCTTGTTCTAAGGACGATGTCAACACTCCATCGGCCATTTTGCATGTTCTTAGGACGACAAGTATATATCGGCCATTGCTTGTTTGAACCTCTTGATGCAAACTTGGGTGAAAACTTCTCAGCTTCTATAACAATCCGGTGATAAGGTTCCATAGATCAAAACCATCCTCCGAACCATATGTTCACCCTTTCGCTAGGATTTTGCAGATAATCAAGAATGAACTTCCTTCAATCCTTACTTCGCCTGCATAAAAGTTTCATTAGTGGCCGAAGCGGTGGGCTTCGATTCAGCCTTACCTATGTCGACAAGACCTAGCATCGGCTATTGATAGAAATGCAATACACCATGGTTAACATAGTAGCCGGACGCTTGCTGTGCCAACTCTTTCGAATTATCATACCTAGATATATGAACAATTTCAAAGCAACCCAAGGTAAATCTTGCATCTAGACATACCAAAAGATAAACTATAAGTGATCCGTCAAAACATTGATAACCCATGGATATTTGTTGCACTACTAATAACGAATCACCGGAAGCCTCAATATGTATAGCACCTATATCAAGGCAAAGCTCCAATCCGAATGACAATGCATATTCGGCTTTGATGATTGTGCAAAAATATTATAAGCGGCCCGAGGCTTCACAAAATAGCTCCATATGAAGATAAATAAGCAACACCAACACCTTGGCCATTGCCACAAATTTACCGTCGAAAATAATCTCCATAGTACTAGAAAGACAAGGGCAATATCAGTGAACATGTACCTCGTTTTGGCCTCTAATTGAACTAAGGACGATGTTAGGATACTACATCAGCCATGCTTTGACATATTCTTAGGGCGATAGATAAATACCGGCCATCAACATAATGCCCATGTAGAATTCATTCACCAAATCATGTATAGCCGAAATAAATAAATGAAATAGCAATCAAATATTTTGGCCCTTTGGATTAGCAAGAAAAAATGTAGCTAATAAAATGTATAGAGATTTGGTAATACCCTCTCATAATGCAGAAAATTATGTCGCTTCCATGGATTAAAATAAATCCAGGGAGGGTAATTTATCATACCTGATGATGAATTCCATGGCAAAGGCATCAATGGTATGGTTAAAGAATATGGATGATGTGCTAACCGAAGATTTTGATGGGGTGATGCAAACCTTCGGCTTAACTGTTTTTGGCTTCCATCCTTCTCTTTCTTCACTTTTGTAACACTTGTTGTAATAGAAGGTTGCACATCACTTTCATTTTGACTGCTCCTCTTCGGAACCCATGCCATGTTCTTCTTTTTCAGCTCTTGTGCACTAAGTTTTTGTAATTCCTTCTTTCGCCAATACGATAAACCGAGTGGGGATCTCGGCTGTGATTTTGTTTCAAGAAATGGCAACTCTTTTTGGGCCTTGTGCACCCTCAACTTCTTTTCTTCAGATTTGGCACTCTGATTTTTATCAATTGATTGTTTTGTCTCATTGCCTTTAGTAGCCAATGTCAACACTTTAATTGGCTCTTTTTCATTTGAGATCAAATCTGAAATTGCACTCTTACGACCATCTCTTTTAATGCGGTAAACCTGCTTGACCACCTCTTTCTTCTTCCTTGAGCTCTGGATCGATTCCTTATGATTGAAACAGTCATTGATGCGTGATTGTTCAAATGTTGATCTCCTTGGAGCTGCATAGTATTGGTGAGATGGTCTAGAATAAGATGGAGAATTTACCCTTGTATCATACCTGTCCCATGATGAATATGTATCTATATGAGCATAGGGAGGTATCCACGGCATTGGCATCGGCGGCCCAAAATAAGGATATGAATATGTTGCATTAAAATTATCACTTTGCCAATACCGATCCTCATATTTGCACCTTGGGGTGATCTTGGTTTCTTTGCATGATTTGGCTGATAAGCATTCTTCTCTTCACTCTTCTTTTGATATTTATCCAATAGTTCAGCAAAGGTGATTTTTGATCTCTTACACTTGCGCTTATTTCGGCCTTTGTTTTCTTTTGGTTTGCTTTCACCGATCTTTAGATTTGCTTGCTGCCCCCCGGTCCTTGGCGTCTCCATTGTAGCTTCGATGGAACTCCCGCCCTCAAGATTATGCTCGTTATGCTCTTCAACAACTTCTTTACTTGAAAGCTTGATCCCATCACCTGCAGCTTTTACATTCTTTTTAAATGGATCGGCTTGAAGCAGCCAATGTAAAAACTTTTTGCCATCAGGACCAATCGGAATAGACTGGTCATCTCTTAGTGTTTCAACAAATTTCAATCGTCCTTTTTCAATGGCCGATTTAACTATTTGATGAAACATGTTGCAATCCTCAAAATTATGCTTGGACGAATCATGCAACTTACAATACATTTGTCCTTGGATTGATGGCTTAAAATGGTGATCAAGAATTGTAATGTAATTATTTTTCAGCAACAAATCAAATATTTTATCACACATGCTTGAATTGAAAGTATACTTCTTGTTTCCTAGCCGATCTTGCTGTTTGAACGGCTTTGGAGATAAGCAAACGAATGGTTCAGATTTGGAATCTCCCCATTCGGCTATGCATTGTGTTTTCCACTCTATCTCTGATGTCTTTGGATATGATATTATATTAGCATCAGTTTTCTCAATAGAGTTTAACCTTGGCTTTAAATTTCTGAAACGAAGATATTTAGAACATACATGTCTCAGTTGAGACCAAGTGTAAGCCAAGTAAGAAATAAGCAAAGCTACCCAACTAGATATGAACTTTAGAGAAAGCAACGGGAAAAGCATTGGCTGTAACAATAAGTCATTATCGGTCTTTATAAATGGTGCAATGGGTTGACCGATATGTTCCATAACAGTTTTACTGCTAACAAGTAAATTACCCTTCCTCATTGGTCTTTCAAAATTACTTATGAGAATATTTCTTATAGATGCATCAACAATGAAGTTGCGACCAAATCTGAAAATAGGTAAATTACTCGCTATGCATACCTCTTCAAATATGTTGGAGAGCATGATAGTGGTGCCATTTGAAGAACACCTTGCTCAGTCTTTGGATGGCTCCCCAACACCTTGTCATCATCTTTTTCTTGAATCCGTGCATCATTGCTTTGAAGATTTTTGTCGGCCGAACTTTGTTCGGCTACTTGTTCTTGTCCTTGAAGCTTGTCAATTTCTACGACACGGAACTCATAGGGCAGGAAGTAGGTTCCATTAACTTCAGAAAAATCAAGCACCGTTGTTTTCCTATGCTTGCCATGCCCTTTCTCAATAATGCTTGCCTTGTTGGATTTGATGGATTCATAATATATACTACTTGATTCGGCTTTTTCAACCGAAGCACTTTCATGTTCCAAATCATCCTTCTTTTCATTGATAGTACCAATTGGCAATGCTTCTTTTGTCTGAGCCAATTCTTTTTCTATTTGTTTCTGATTGCGAGCGGCAAAATTAGTTTTAAGCTTTTTCTCAGTTTCAGCCCACTCCGGATATGATTGCCCCCCAATGCTTTTAGATTACTTCGGCAATGACACACGAGTATTGCCGAAATTTTGCAATTGTGTAAGGGGTGTATAATATGATGTAGTACTAGGTGAAGGCATATGCAGTGTTGTAAGACCATACTTTTGCTCGCCAATTTTATCAATTGGCAAAGATTCATCTTCTTGCAAAACACTAGCTTTTATTGCGGCATAATCAGGAAATAGCCCCTTTTCATGTTGTTCAAGGCAAAGAGCACTAATTCTCTTATTTTGGGCTAAACTCTTCAATGCAGCCACCACTACCTCATCTTCTACAATGTTGGGCACAACCGCTCCTGTAAAATTTACATTCATTCGGCTATAACCAGGAAGGTGTGAAGCCGAATTATGAGCATCTACAGTTGTGTATGGTGCCGAAGAATTACTAACATGAGGTGTAGTATATGAAGGGTGAGAGCAACTGGCCAAATAGCCATTAGTAGCATGGCCAATTCTCTCATTCATCGGCATGGTTGGATTACTATATTGCACATTAGCTGCCGATGAATAAAAGGGTGAAACACTTTCTTGTATGGCATTAGAACTTCTAACTTGGGGTGTTTCAAATTGATTAATCGAACTCATCATGTTGCTCATCGACATATGAATTTGTGGGGTTGCCGATGCATGGGAGTTGGGATACATATGTTGCATGTTGCTAAATTTATAAGAATTTGAAACATGAAGATTGTTTTGCATCGGCCCTTGCACATAATTAGATGCATGATTGATAAAACTAGGGCTAGCAGATACATTATTCTCAATAGGTGATCCAGCAACAACATATGGATTATTTGCATCTACAAAGGGGAATTGGGTATTCATATTACCTTTGTAGATTGCAGCAACTTGACGACGATCTCGTCGTAGCAAGAACGGGCTGGAGACCGTTCAAAGCTTCGTCCCCAGTGGAGTCGCCAAAAAGTGTGTTGACGCTGGAACGCGTCACACGAACATGTAGATGTGTACCCGCGGCGCCGAGGGAGATGCTCCGCAACTCACACCGCGAGAGGCCGACTTCCAGCATGATACGCAAGACAACAAGCCAGCGCTTTTGGGACCCGAAACTCCACACGCCCGGGAGGGACCCCGTCTAGGCGCGCGGCGGCTATGGGCTGCCCTAGGTCGACCTGATCGCCCCTAGGGCCTCGAGGTTCACCGCCCTGCAATGAAGAAGAACTAACGAAGAACGAGGAAGAAGAAGAACTAGGGTTAAGGAGAAAAGATAAAAGATAAAAAGTGGTATATGATTTGATCGATTGTGTGTTGTTCAATCGGCCGTCACCCCTTATAGGTATATAAGAGGCGGCTGGACTTCCTGTGCAAGGAAAAGGCTTGGATTCACGTCCAAATCCCTAGTCAAATTCGGATTGGTTTTGTCCGAACTTTCCAAAACTGTTCGGTTTAAACTGGCTGCACCTTGCGGGTCTTTTTTGTGGTGGTAAACGATTTCGGATGGAAACGAGCCCAAAAGCAATCTTGACCGTTTCGACGAGACGAACAACTTTTATGTTGAACGTTTTTGATCAGATGTCATCCTGAGG
This sequence comes from Aegilops speltoides, assembly GCA_021437245.1. Taxonomy (NCBI): domain Eukaryota; kingdom Viridiplantae; phylum Streptophyta; class Magnoliopsida; order Poales; family Poaceae; genus Aegilops; species Aegilops speltoides. The sequence continues at coordinate 437,668,492 of CM038143.1, forward strand.
TCAAATCTGTCGCAAAAAACAGGTTATCCTCGTGCTACCCATCGGACATGGTGTCGGTGGGCGCGCCAGCTTTTGCCTCCTAATAGGGCTGTATTCGATGGTTCTAACTTTTGCGCATTTACTCGGATTGGAACGATTTTTATCAAAATCGATTGTTTCAACGAGACGAAGACAATCAGTGTAGATAATTTTTCCATTTGAGGTCGTCTTGGGGCTTAATCAATAAACTGCGTACTCTGAATATAAGATCTTAGTACTTTGAGCATAGTTTCGGCCTTCGAGATGAAATCGGACTGCGATGACCCAAACTTCAAAGATATTCATATCGACAATACGGAACTCTTTCATGAAGATCACTTCTCCATTTGACGCCATCTTAAATAAGTTATTTACCGTGCCAAAATTTGGTGTCAACAGAGTTCAAATGATTTTCCTATGAATTTGCAAAGTTGGCAATATATGGGGAAATGGACCAATACTTCATGTGGCATAGAGAGTATTGGGAAAATGTTGCAAAACTAAAATTTGAACTTATAAGTATCTAGGAATTTGAATCATGGCATTTGGATCAAAAATGGGCTCTCTGCGATTTTCTAAAGTTTATCACAGAAATGGAAAAATGGGATTTCATAAATATTTGTGACAGAAATATTTCTAGAAAAATGTGCAAATAGCACCATGTGATAGATCATGATTTATAGAGTCACTAGGATTTTGAATCACTAGATTTGGAGTTCAAATGAATTGTTTAGAGATTTTACAATATCCCTAGAAAAAGAAAAAGAATAAGGAGTTACCCTTATTACACACTGAAGCCCAGCTAAATAGCGCCTACTGGGCTCAGCCTAGTGCTCCAACCGCGCAGGGGGAAGTGGGGCGTCGAAGGCGTACTCCTGGAGTACGTCTCCAGTTGGTGAAGGCGGTTTTCCGGGGAGCCCGTCTCCACTTAACCTGACAGAGGGGCCGGCCAAGCCGCCGCTGCCGCTTATAGGTGGGCCCCCCTACCAGCTGGCGGGGTGGTCGTCCTCTACCTCCTGCTCGAAGCAAAGGATGGGAGGTAGAGTGCACAACCAGTGCTCATCCGGCAATAGCTGCCGCCTACGCCCGTTTCTGCGGCGCTCCGCCTATGGGCGAGCTCAGCACGGAGCAGAGCATCCACTAGGGTAGATTACGTTTGCCGGAGGGGGTCGAGGTGACCGTGGTTTTGACAGTGGCGGGGGAAGCCATCGGTCGTCCGTGGCCCCCGGTGTTCGGGCGGCCTGGCGATGGATTGAGGAGGTGGGGAGTATTGCTGGACTAGGGGGAGCCCATTGGTGTTGGAATGGGAGCGAGGTGAGCTCGACGTTGCTCGAATTTGAGCGAGCCGAAGCAGCGGTCGTGCCATGTTAGGAGGAGAAGGGAGGCACGGGAGGAGGAGTGCGACGGTTTAGGAGAAGTAGGAGAGGGAGAGAGGGTGAAGGGCGTCTAGAGAGGGGCTTGGAGAGGCTCTATATGGCAAGCGCACCATGGGTGTCATCCACGGCCACGACCAAGGCAATGCCAGAGGCTGCATTGGCACCTGGGGCCATGTCCTAGGCGTTCCTGGATGTGGTCTTGGCTAAGGTGAAGAGAGCGGGGGAGCAGGAAAGGGTCAGAGGCGCCGCGCGTTTGAGGCTGCCTATTGGAGCTTTCGGGCGGCTGGTGCACGTGTGAGGGAGGCAACATGAGGGAGAAGGAAGAGGGGGACAGGGGTTTAGTGTGCCATGGACATCTAGGTGGTCCTGCTGGCGCGCGGGGGAGAGCCGAGGTGGTCGGAGGCATCAGGCAGAGGGTGCCTACAGTGGCTTGGCGCACTGTAGCTGAAGGAAATATGCCCTAGAGGCAATAATAAAGTTGTTATTTAATATTTCCTTATATCATGATAAATGTTTATTATTCATGCTAGAATTGTATTAACCGGAAACTTAGTACATGTGTGAATACATAGACAATACATAGTGTCCCTAGTATGCCTCTGCTTGACTAGCTCGTTAATCAAAGATGGTTATGTTTCCCAACCATAGACATGTGTTCTCATTTGATGAACGGGATCACATCATTAGAGAATGATGTGATGGACAAGACCCATCCATTAGCTTAGCATTATGATCGTTACAGTTTCATTGCTATTGCTTTCTTCATGACTTATACATGTTCCTCTGACTATGAGATTATGCAACTCCTGAATACCGGAGAAACATTTTGTGTGCTATCAAACGTCACAACGTAAATGGGTGATTATAAAGATACTCTATAGGTGTCTCCGAAGGTGTTTGTTGGGTTGCCATAGATCAAGATTAGGATTTGTTACTTCGTGTATCGGAGAGGTATCTCTGGGCCCTCTCGGTAATGCTCATCACTATAAGCCTTGCAAGCAATCTGACTAATGAGTTAGTTACGGGATGAAGCATTACAGAACGAGTAAAGAGACTTGCCGGTAACGAGATTAAACTAGGTATGATGATACCGACGATCGAATCTCGGGCAAGTAATATACCGATGACAAAGGGAACAACGTATGTTATTATACGGTTTGACCGATAAAGGTCTTCGTAGAATATGATGTAGGAGCCAATATGAGCATCTAGGTTCTGCTATTGGTTATTGATCGGAGATGTGTCTCGATCATGTCTACATAGTTTTCGAACCCGTAGGGTCCGCACGCTTAACGTTCGATTACGATTTGTGTTATGAGTTATGTGTTTTTGATGACCGAAGTTTGTTCGGAGTCCCGAATGAGATCACGGACATGATAAGGAGTCTCGAAATGGTTGAGACATAAAGATTGATATATTGGAAGGTTATGTTCGGACACTGAAAAGGTTTCAGAAAGATTCAGACATTTTCCGGAGTACCGGGAGGTTACAGGAACCCCCCGGAGGATTAATGGGCCTTCATCGGCCTTAGTGGAAGAGAGGAGGCGGCGGCCAGGTGGAGGCGCGTGCCTCCCTAGCCCAAACCAAATTGGACTAGGGGTGGGGGGCGCGGTCCCCTTTCCTCCTTCTCCTCCACCTTTTTCCCTCTTCTCCTATTCCAAAAGGAAAAGGGAATCCTACTAGGACTAGGGAGTCCTAGTAGGACTCCCCACACTTGGCGCGCCCCCTAGGCCAGCCGCCTCCCTCCTCCGTTATATACGGGGGCGGGGGCACCCCAAAGGACACCAAGATTTCTCTTAGACGTGTGCGGTGCCCCTTCCACAGTTTACTCCTCCGGTCATAGCGTCGAAGTGCTTAGGCAAAGCCCTGTGCGGTTCACATCATCAACACCGTCACCACGCCGTCGTGTTGACGGAACTCTCCCTCGACCCTCTACTGGATCAAGAGATCGAGGGATGTCATCGAGCTGAACGTGTGCTAAACACGGAGGTGCCGTACGTTCCGTACTTGGACCGGTTGGATCGTGAAGATGTTCGACTACATCAACCGCGGTAACTAATGCTTCCGCTTTTGGTCTACGAGGGTACGTGGACACACTCTCCCCCTCTCGTTGCTATGCATCACCTAGATAGATCTTGCGTGATTGTAGGAATTTTTTTGAAATTGCATGCTATGTTCCCCATCAGTAGCGCGCTCCAGAGCATGCGTTTGGCATGCCCTGGCATTGTTTAAGGGATAGGGGTGTGCCCACTCATGTATGGTAGGTCCAGGGGGAGTAGAATAAGAGGGGGAATGCATTGGATGCTCTAGAGACACAATGGAAGAGAGGTTGGTTGGAGATAGAGAAGGAATAGGGCTTTCCAGAGAGAAAAATGGTGGGGTTTCACCCATCAATTATTGGTCCATGACCTTGCAAGAATTACTGGAGGTAGAGGATGACTAGGGAGAGCTCTAGTAAAAATTGAGCTCAAGGAGAATAGTGTAAGTGGTCAAAATGATGCTTTTGGCAAAATGCCAGAAGGTGTTTGATAAAGTTATGGGCAAGCAAATGGATTCCACTTGACATGAGAATTAACAAGATCAAATGCCAGATGCAAATGAGGTTTATCACCAAGTTTGAGTCCATTTGGAGAAAGTTGCCAATGTAACTTTGGCAAACCCTAGAAATCAATAGAAATGGATTTTCCAAGATTTAGTCATGCAAATCTTTTCTCCTTGATGCACCACTTGGTGTAGTGTCATCATTTGAGTATTTGAGAATGTCCACAAAAATTGAGATCAAAAGGAGAAAGTTGGCAATGCAGAGTTGCTCAAATTTGGATCTGGAGAGGGATGGTTTTGGAGCACTTTTGTGAACCAAACTATTCTGATTGGAATAAAATTTGCAAGGTCATCACATTAGGCATATGTGACTTGCTAGAATTTTCTTGGATTTATTTGACAATATTTCATACAGAATTATTTCAAATGCTTGAAATATACAGAAATGGTTTTGGAGGGTTTTGTCCATTATTTTGAACATGACAATGTGTTGAAACTCATATATATGGAAAATATATGTCCACTGAGTTTCCCTAAATTTTCTCAAATATTTTTGAAACTTAAAATAATTTTTACCTACTAAGGACCATTTCTGGCCTAAAGAAAAAGCCTTTAAATAAAATAACAACATCACTTTTAAAATAATATTTTTGTGGTTTTAAAGAGTCCTATATCTAATAGGATTCAAATATAAGTTTTGAAAGATTTTTCACATCCCAGATTAAGTACTTGTCGTTTAAACCTTAACTCAGGGATTTTTGGAAAACCTAATTTAGAAAATACTTTGTGGCCAAATTATTATTGAAAGAAAATAATATGTTGTCCTATACACATGGCATGATCATTGGGAAAAGTTTTGGATCAAGGAGAGGGAGTATAAGAGTTGGAGGATTTATTTGATTTTTAGAGCACTTGCAAACAACAGACAAAATCCAATCAAAGCAAAGTCCAAAACACTCTAAAGTTTTTGTCAAACCACATTTTATCATGATTTATTAGCTTAAGTGTTGTGGCATGAAAATCAGGGTGTGACAGTATTACTGGTACAGCGAGGTGCTATACACACGATTTTTAACCCCTTTTCGTGATGACATTTTGAACCGTCGCCAAGTGAGTGACTGCGATAGGGGGGTCCATCCCACACGACCCAAAAACCATCGGGGATAGGGAGCCATGATGCAGAGGCCTTGACAAATGTAATCGTATGCAATGCAACACACATTAAATTCTTTCGCATGTGGGGTCGGTGATTAAACATTTCTAATGACGCAGTGAAACCAAATGGTGTGTCGTCATAAACCATTTGGGAAGACAATCATGCTCCAACTTCATCACATAACGGTTCACCATACGTGCATGCTACGGGAATCACAAACTTTTAACACAAGTATTCCTCAAATTCACAACTACTCAACTAGCATGACCCTAATATTACCATCTTCATATCTCAAAACAATCATCAAGTATCAAACTTCTCATAGTATTCAATGCACTTTATATGATAGTTTTTATTATAACTATCTTGGATGCTCATCATTTTAAGACTAAAATTTTAACCAAAGCAAATTACCATGCTGTTCTAAAGGACTCTCAAAATAATATAAGTGAAGCATGAGAGATCAATAATTTCTATAAAATAAAACCACCGCCATGCTCTAAAAAGATATAAGTGAAGTACTAGAGCAAAATTTTCTAGCTCAAAAGATATAAGTGAAGCACATAGAGTATTCTAATAAATTCCGATTCATGTGTGTCTCTCCCAAAATGTGTGTACAACAAAGATGGTTGTGTTAAACTAAAAAGCAAAGACTCAAATCATACAAGACGCTCCATGCAAAACACATATCATGTGGTGAATAAAAATAGTAGCATCAAGTAAAGTTACCGATGGACGAAGACGAAAGAGGGGATGCCTTCAGGGGCATCCCCCAGCTTAGGCTTTTGGTTATCCTTGAATTTTACCTTGGGGTTCCTTGGGCATCCCCAAGCTTAGGCTCTTGCCACTCCTTATTCCATAATCCATCAAATCTTTACCCAAAACTTGAAAACTTCACAACAAAAAACTCAACAGAAAATCTCATGAGTTCCGTTAGCGAAATAAAATAAACCACCACTTTAAGGTAATGTAATGAACTCATTATTTATTTATATTGGTGTTAAACCTAATGTATTCCAACCTCTCTATGGTTCATACCCCCCGATACTAGCAAGAGATTCATGAAAATAAGCAAATAACACACGAAAAACAGAATATGTCAAAAACAGAACAGTCTGTAGCAATCTGTAACTTTTGAATACTTCTGGAACTCCAAAAATTCTACCAAAATAGGAATTCGTATATAATTTGTTTATGAATCTTCTGCAAATAGAATCAACTGAAAATCACGTTTCTGAGATTGATGAAAATTATTCTCGTGCGCGCAAAAGTTTCTGTTTTTCAGCAAAATCAAATTAACTATCACTGTAGGTTATCCTAAAGGTTTTACTTGGCACAAACACTAATTAAAACACAAAACCACATCTAACAAGAGTCTATAAGAATTATTTATTACTAAACAGTAACAAAAAGTAAAGAACAAAAATAAAATTGGGTTGCCTCACAACAAGCGCTATCATTTAACGCCCCTAGCTAGGCATTGATAATTTTAATGATGCTCACATAAAAGAGGAGAATTGAAGCACAAAGAGAGCATCATAAAACATGTGATGAACACATCTAAGTCTAACGTACTTCCTATGCATCGACATTTTATAGGCAAACAAACTATCATAGCAAGCAAAAACTAGCATATGCAAGGAAGTGGAAAGAAACAATAGCCATCTCAACATAACGAGAGGTAATTTAGTAACATGAAAATTTATGCAATCATATTTTACTCTCTCATAATAACTACATGTGGGATCATAAGCAAATTCAATAAAATAGCTATCACATAAAATATTTTCAACACGATCCACATGCATGCAAAGTTGACACTCTTCCAAAATAGTGGGATTAACATTAACTAAAGTCATGACCTCTCCAAACCCACTTTTATCAAAAAATTCATAAGATTGAACATTCTCCAAATATGTGGGATCTAAAGTTGACACTCTTCCAAACCCACTTTCAATAACATTGCAAACACTATTATCAATCTCATATTCATCATGGGGCTTAAATTAATTTTCAAAATCAAAAGAAGAATCGCCCCAATCATTATCATTGCAACAAGTAATAGACATAGAAAAACTAGCATCCCCAAGTTTAGGGTTTTGCATATTATTAGCACAATTGACATGAAGAGAATTTATAGTAAAATCATTGCAATCATGCTTTTTATTGAAGGAACTACCAAGTATGGGTGCAATAGCAACGATCTCATGTTTAACATAAGGAACTATAGCAAATTCATCTTCATAAATATTGGCATCATGGACACAAGAATAGCAAGCATCATGTTCATTAAGGGATATTTCAATCAAATCATCGGAATCATCATTATCTATAAATTTATGCATATCATTATTTTCTTCCAAAGCGACGGTCATTCTCTCAATAAATTCTTTGACATAGACATTATGAGCATAATTTTCATAGCAATTTAAGTATGTCAAAATTTTCAAATTCATAGAGAGTAATATCATACTTTTCAGTCAAAGAAGCAACTTCATAAGCACCCTTAAAAGCAACAAATTCTTCAATTTTTTCAATATCATAGTAACTATAAATACCCTTAGCATAAGAAGATAAGATTCCATTTTCATTAAACTCACATAGGTAGGGAATGTGTTGTTTAGGGTTCTTAGAGCAACAAGTAAAATCATAAATTTCACAAAGATTCCAAGCATAACACAACAATCTGTTTATTTGATCCCGTAAGAGTCTCCCCTTTTCAGACAAACGATGACGCACAAATTGAGCATGCTCATCTAAAGATTTCCCATCAACTAGGCTAGTTGGGGTTTTAGCACGAGCGCATAAGGATCAAAGATGATCCAAGTAGAACACTTTAAGTGGATCCATATTAATAGATTTTTAGCAAGCAAAGATGAAAGCAAATAGAAGACACATGGTAACACAAGATCGAATGGAAGAAGGGCGAATAAAACGGCAAGGGTGAAGTGGGGGAGAGGAAATGAGAGGCAAATGACAAATAATGTAATGCGAGGGATAAGAGTTTGTGATGGGTACTTGGTATGACTTGACTTGTCCGTAGACTCCCCGGCAACGGCGCCAGAAATCCTTCTTGCTACCTCTTGAGCATGCGTTGGTTTTCCCTTGAAGAGGAAAGGGTGATGTAGCAAAGTAGTGTAAGTATTTCCCTCAATTTTTGAGAACCAAGGTATCAATCCAGTAGGAGGCTACACACAAATCCCTCGTACCTACACAAACAAATAACAACCTTGCAACCAACGCGAAAATGGGGTTGTCAATCCCTTCACGGCCACTTGCAAAAGTGAGATCTGATAAAGATAATAAGATAAATATTTTTGGTATTTTTATGATATAGATTGGAAAGTAAAGATTGCAGAATAAAATAGATCGGAAACTTATATGATGGAAAATAGACCCGGGGGCTATAGGTTTCACTAGTGGCTTCTCTCAAGATAGCATAGGTATTATGGTGGGTGAACAAATTACTATCGAGCAATTGATAGAAAGGTGCATAGTTATGAGAATATCTAGGCATGATCATGTGTATATGCATCACGTCCGCGACAAGTAGATCGAAACGATTCTGCATCTACTACAATTACTCCTCACATCGACCGCTATCCAGCATGCATCTAGAGTATTAAGTTCATAAGAACAGAGTAACGCATTAGGCAAGATGACATGATGTAGAGGGATAAACTCAAGCAATATGATATAAACCCCATCTTTTTATCCTCGATGGCAACAATACAATATGTGCCTTGCTGCCCCTGCTATCACTGGGAAAGGACACTGCAAGATTGAACCCAAAGCTAAGCACTTCTCCCATTGCAAGAAAGATCAATCTAGTAGGCCAAACCAAACTGATAATTCGAAGAGACTTGCAAAGATAGCAAATCATACATAAAAGAATTTAGAGGAGATTCAAATATTGTTCATAGATAATCTTGATCATAAACCCACAATTCATCGGATCTCGACAAACACAGCGCAAAAAGAATTACATCGAATAGATCTCCAAGAAGATCGAGGAGAACTTTGTATTGAGATCCAAAGAGAGAAAGGAAGCCATCTAGCTAATAACTATGGACCCGAAGGTCTGTGGTAAACTACTCACACTTCATCGGAGAGGCTATGGTGTTGATGTAGAAGCCCTCCGTGATCGATTCCCCCTCCGGCGGAGCACGGAAAAAGCCCCAAGATGGGATCTCACGGGTACAGAAGGTTGCGGCGGTGGAAATTGGGTTTCGTGGTGCTCCTGGATGTTTTCAGGGTATATGAGTATATATAGGCGAAGGAAGTCAGTCAGGGGAGCCACGAGGGGCCCATGAGGGTGGGGGGCACACCTACCCCCTCTGGGCGCGCCTCCCTGCCTCGTGGCCGCCTCATTTCTTTCTTGACGTCCACTCCAAGTCTCCTGGATTGCGTTTGTTCCAAAACTAACTCTCCGGAAGGTTTCATTCCGTTTGGACTCCGTTTGATATTCCTTTTCCGCAAAACACTGAAATAGGCAAAAAAAACAGCAATTTGGACTGGGCCTCCGGTTAATAAGTTAGTCCCAAAAATAATATAAAAGTGTATAATAAAGCCCATTGAACATCCAAAACAGATAATATAATAGCATGTAACAATCAAAAATTATAGATACGTTGGAGACGTATCAACTATTGAATACATTTTCCGAAAAGAACGGATTTCAGTGTGTTACCGGAGAAATGATCTCATGGTGCAGAGGTTGTTCCCTCTTGAACAGGTTCCCTGGTTTAGTTTTCCACAATGCGAGCACACTTCAAATGAAGATAAATTTTTACAACATCAATTATTGAACCAGATATGAATGCAAATTAATTTCAACATCATAGAATTCAATACCTATCCATGAATTGCTGAAGATGCGTCAGATCCTGAGAATTTGTTGACTCTTTGAGAGAATCCATGTAGTAAATTATGTTCTTGTTTGGAATGATCAATACCAACATCCTATGATTGCTACATATTAAGAAAGCCATGAACTTATGAATTATGTCGAAATGTGAAAGACAAACAGTGTATGCATGGTTGTTTATTTGACTTACAATTCATGATATGGCTAGAGAAATGATTCTGCATGGGACGTGTTTTCGAAGATACGGGTGACCGTGTTAATGGCCCACTCCCGTGCATCCTTACCATGTAATGTTGTGCCATTTGCTAATGAAGGATCTATGAAATACACACTCTCTCCCTTTTTCTTCTCAGTGTGTTCAATCCCCTGAGAGGAATAGAATAAAAGAAAGATACCGGTAGCTGAAATATCCACCATGCTTGCTAATTATACTTTTAAGGGTGGAATACCTAAGAAACTTGGAGATCCAAGAGTACCAACTATACCTTTCTCCATTAAAAGAAACTATCTTAAAACTGCTTTATGTGATCTTGGTGCCGGTGTTAGTGTTATGCCTCTCTCTTTATATCGTAGACTTGAATTGAATAAGTTGACACCTACTGAAATATCTTTGCAAATGGCTGATAAATCAACTGCTATACCTGTCGGTATTTGTGAGGATGTGCCTGTTGTGGTTGCAAACGTCACTATTTTAACAGACTTTGTTATTCTTGATATTCCCGAGGACGATAGTATGTCGATTATCCTTGGTGGACCCTTTTTGAATACTGTAGGGGCTGTTATTGATTGCAACAAAGGCAATGTCACTTTTCATATTAATGGTAATGAGCATACGGTACACTTTCCAAGGAAACAACCTCAAGTTCATAGCATCAATTCTATTGGAAAAATTCCAACTATCATTATTGGGGGTTTTGAATTTCCTCTTCCTACTGTCAAGAAGAAATATGATATTCTTATTATTGGGGATGTTCATATCCCCGTTGAGGTAACCTATTGTTATTCGAAATTTCTCCGGTTCCATGTTATTCGGAATGAGTTTGTTAACAATACTTGATCAACCTTGTTAGTGGATTCCTTTTGATGATCATGAGATGGATGAAATTAGAAGGCACAACCTTCTGTACCCTCCTTTTACTTTCTATTATTTATATTAAATAAAGCAGAAATAGTATTTTCTGTCTGTTTTCTGAATTATCCATGCAATAAAAAATACCACGAAAATAAAAGTTCTCCAAATGCCCTGCAAATTTAATATTATTTTTTCTGGAATATTTGAGAATATTTGGCACTGAGAACACAGCAGGGGGAGCTGGCACCTGGCCACGAGGGTCCAGGGCGCGTCCCCTGCCTCGTGGGCCAACGGTGGCCCCCCTCCACTTATTCCTGCACCCACACACTTCATCTTCCTGTCAAAAAAATCACCATCCAGCTCAAGCACGAGATCTAACTCACTTTGCTGCCATTTTTGATCTCCTTGCTCAAAGCTCCATTCACAAAACTGCTTTTGGGGATTGTTCCTTGGTATGTGACTCCTCCAATGGTCCAATTAGTTTTTGTTCCAGTGCTTTATTCATTGCAAATTTTTGCTGCCTAGGTGACCTTGTTCTTGAGCTTGCATGTCAAATTTATATGGTCCCATGTAATTCTAATGCATGATATAGGCTCTAGGAACATGTGGGAGTAGTTGCTATCAGTCTTGTTGAGTTTGATTCACTTTTATTTGAGTTACTAAAAATTTCAGATTTTTTCAGAAAAAGATGAAGAGATTTTTCTTGGGGTGCTCTTCTAGCCAAGGCTCTAAGGATAAACAAGCTAAGGAGAATGAAAAGGCCAAGTATAATCTTCCTCGTGTGGCGGAAGTACGGCCGTGTGAATGGCCTTGTGATGATTTCTTGAGAGCAGCCGGGATTTATGATGACTTTTATTCTTTGGCTGATAATGCGGGCCTCACCGACTTCCTCCACGACCAGGCTGAATAGTATCTCTTAGTCACCAATACTTTCGTGCAAAATTTCTACTTTTATCCTAAGAAATCACCTCCTTCAGTGAAGTTTCATTTATATGATGTGGCTAGGGAGATGTCGCTATATGAATTATTCATGGTTTGCAAGATACCTTTCGGGGGCAGCTTAGAGGAACCACATTGTAAAGATGTGGATGGATTTATTGATACTATTACTGTAGGGGAAACAAGGAAGGTTTCCGATGCAAGAATTACTAGCATACATTTTCCTGTTTTACGCTACTTTGCAATATTTGCTAGTCGATGCTTAATTGGTCGCGGAAACTCTGGAAACCTTAGTGTTCCCGATATTATTATTTTGTTCCATGCTTTATTTCGTGATAACTCTGTTAGTATGGGCGCTATTATTGCTAAATGATTAAGCATGAACCGTACAAAGGGCCCCATCTTTGGATGTATCTATGCTTCACGCCTTGCTAAACATTTCAGGATACCCATTAGGCATTTTGAGAAAGAGGAAAAGCTGATGCCCCCTACTTTTCTAGATTATGAAAGCATGGTAGCACATGAGTTTATTGTTAGAAATGACGATAAGATGCTTTAGTATAATTTGAGATTCATAAGAAACACAGTGAGACTATTATCTTGCCTGCGCCCTCTTTGTTTGATTTAAATGCAGGCCCTTACCTCAGCTTGCCGGAGGCCGTCTATGCACTCCGTGGCCAGACATCAGCTCCAGAGCGTGAGCCGGAACCACCACTTGACCCTGCTCGTGCATCCTCTTATCAGTCGGATCCGGAGGATATCGCCAGCCAATGGCAGTATGATGACACTCCTCAGTACACTGGAGGGAGTAGCCATGATCCATGGGCATAGAGCAACTTAGGCCAAAAGCCTAAGCTTGGCGGAGTACGTATTTCTCACCGACATTACATTCATGTTCACACACTCATTCTAGTTGTCGGTGCTCATACTTTTTCATTGTACTATCCATGCTAGTTTAATTTCTTTTCCTAGCTTTCTTCTTGTGTGTTTGATAAACCTTAAGAAAAACCAAGAAAATAGTTAGTTTAATTTCCATGCTTGTAGTAGTAGTTAGAAGAAAACCCAAAAATATTTCTCTTTCTTCTTTTGCTTGTTGGGAGCTTTCCCATGTAAATAGTTTTATTTCTTTTCTTTCCTTTGGGGGTCGAGAAGAGAAGACCATAATGAAAATGTTTAGTGGCTCTCATATGCATAATTGTTCATTTAACCAAGAGCCCATATTACCTTGTCTTCTCCCTTGAATTGAATGCTTGCAGATTCCAGCTTAGTCCAATGCACGTGCACTATTATTATTATACACATCATTCGGTCGTGCAAGTGAAAGGCAATAATGACGATATATGATGGACTGATTGAGATGAGAGAAGCTGGTATGAACTCGACCTCTCTTGTTTTTGTAAATATGATTAGTTCATCGTTCCTGATTCAGCCTATTATGAATAAACATGTTTGCAATGACAATTAGAGATTGTAGTTGCTTATTCCATGCTTAATTAGCTAGGAGCTTATAATGGTTTACCTTGCATGCCAACATGCTATTAAAATGGTTGTGATGTGGTATGATAGGGTGGTATCCTCCTTTGAATGATTCGAGTGACATGACTTGGCACATGTTCACGCATGTAGTTGAAACAAAATCAACATGGCCTTCACGATATAAATGTTCATGGTGGATTATATCCTACTCATGCTTGCACTCGGCGTTGATTAATTTTAATGCATGTTCATGACTGTTGTCGCTCTCTCAGCTGCTCGCTTCCCAGTCTCTTTCTAGCCTTCACCTGTACTAAGCGGGAATACTGCTTGTGCATCCAAACTCCATAAACCCCAAAGTTATTCCATATGAGTCCACCATACCTTCCTATATGCGGTATTTACCGGCCGTTCCAAGTAAATTTGTATGTGCCATACTCCAAACCTTAAAATGAAATTCTGTTTACTATGCTCGAGCAGCTCATGTATCAACTAGGGCTGTCTGTATCTTCCATGCTAGGTGGGTTATTCTCAAAGGGAGTGGACTCCGCTCCTCATTCACGAGAAAATGGCTGGTCACCGGGATGCCCAGTCCCATGCTCAAATCAAATCAAAATAATTAAACAAAATCCCCCAGGATTGTTGCTAGTTGGAGGCACCCGTCATTTCGGGCAAGCCATGGATTGATGCTTGTTGGTGGTGCGGGAGTATAAACTTTACCATTCTGTTTGGGAACCGCCTATAATGTGTGTAGCATGGAAGATATCGAGATCTAATAGTTGTTATGTTGACAGTGAAAGTATACCGCTCAAAATGTTATTCATCTCTATTTCAAAATTGAGCTCTGGCACCTCTACAAATACCTGCTTCCCTCTGTGAAGGGCCTATCTATTTACTTTTATGTTTGAGTCATCACCCTCTTATTAAAAAGCACCCACTGGAGAGCACCGCTGTCATTTGCATGCATTACTATTAGTTTATATTGGGTATGACTATGACCGGATCTCTTTTACCATGAATTACAATGTTTATTCAGTCCTTGATCTTTAAAGGTGCTCTGCATTTATGTTTTGCGGTCTCAGAAAGGGCTAGCGAGATACCATTTTGTTATATCATATTATGATTGTTTTGAGAAAGTGTTGTCATCCGAGTTTTATTATTATTGCTTGCTAGTTGATTATGCCATTGATATGAGTAAACATGAGACCTAAGTGTTATTGTGAATATGGTTAGTTCATAATCTTTCTGAAAGCTTGAATGCTCTGGCTTTACATATTTGCAACAACAAGAGGAAACAGAGTTTGTAAAAGTTTTTCTTTATCACTTTCAGTTTGTCAACTGAATTGCTTGAGGACAAGCAAATGTTTAAGCTTGGGGGGAGTTGATACGTCTCCGTCGTATCTACTTTTCCAAACACTTTTGCCCTTGTTTTGGACTCTAACTTGCATGATTTGAATGGAACTAACCCGAACTGACGCTGTTTTCAGCAGAACTGCCATGGTGTTATTTTTGTGCAGAATTAGAAGTTCTCGGAATGACCTGAAAATCCACGGAGCAACTTTTCAGAATTAATAAAAAATACTGGCGAAAGAATCAGCATCAGGGGGCCCACACCCTATCCACGAGGGTGGGGGGCGCCCCCTCCCCTAGCGCGCGCCCCTGCCTCATGGGCCCCCTGGACGTCCACCGACCTCAACTCCAACTCCATATATTTGCTTTCGCGGAGAAAAAAATCAGAGAGAAAGTTTCATTGCATTTTACGATACGGAGCCGCCGCCAAGCCCTAATCTCTCACGGGAGGGCTGATCTGGAGTCCGTTCGGGGCTCCGGAGAGGGGGATTCATTGCCATCGTCATCATCAACCATCCTCCATCACCAATTTCATGATGCTCACCGCCGTGCGTGAGTAATTCCATCGTAGGCTTGCTGGACGGGGATGGGTTGGATGAGATTTACCATGTAATCAAGTTAGTTTTGTTATAGTTTTGTTAGGGTTTGATCCCTAGTATCCACTATGTTCTGAAATTGATGTTCCTATGACTTTGCTATCCTTAATGCTTGTCACTAGGGCCCAAGTGCCATGATTTCAGATCTGAACCTATTATGTTTTCATGAAGATATGTGAGTTCTTGATCCGATCTTGCAAGTCTATAGTCACCTATTATGTGTTATGATCCGACAACCCCGAAGTGACAATAATCGGGATACTTCTCGGTGATGACCGTATTTTGAGGAGCTCATGCATTCACTATGTGTTAATGCTCTAGTCCGATACTCTATTAAAAGGAGGCCTTAATATCCCTTAGTTTCCACTAGGACCCCGCTGCCACGGGAGGGTAGGACAAAAGATGTCATGCAAGTTCTTTTCCATAAGCACGTATGACTATATTCGGAATACATGCCTACATTACATTGATGGACTGGAACTAGTTCTGTGTCACCCTATGTTATAACTATTACCTGAGGAATCGCATCCAACATAATTATCCATCATTGATCCAATGCCTACCAGCTTTTCACATATTGTGCTTTTCTTATTTACTTTACCGTTGCTGCTGTTACAACTACAAAACTGCTACTGTTACTTTTACCACTGTTATCGTTACTTCCATACTACTTTGCTACTAAATACTTTGTTACAGATACTAAGTTATCTAGGTGTGGTTGAATTTACAACTCAACTGCTAATAATTGAGAATATTCTTTGGCTCCCCTTGTGTCGAATCAATAAATTTGGGTTGAATACTCTACCCTCGAAAACTGTTGTGATCCCCTATACTTGTGAGTTATCACTAACCATGCGTTGAAGCTATGTTGGGTTTCTGCGCAGGTGGTGCCAACCTGTCGGTGTGCTGAGGAGGTAGTGCCAACGCATTGGTTTGCTTGGCAGGAAGTGCTGACGTATTGGTATGCTGATCACGCGGCTACGGACCGACGGACTGATGAGCAGTCGGTTCTGGACCTACAGACTGCTTAGTAGGTGGTTCCGAAGCATCAGACTAAGCGATCCGTTCCACCAGGTCGGTGTGTTGAGCATGTGCTGCAGCTGGGTCTCGCCCCGCTGCTTCAGCGGCCGGCATCTGAACTGGTGGTGCGTCTTCAGTAGTTGTCGGCCTTGCCACTGACTGCTCTGGGGCGAACGAGGACATGGCCTGTACGGCACAAAGTCGGGCGGGCTGATACATAGGTTGATGCATCAACCATCTGATTATGAGTATTAGGTTCTTTGGGGGAAGCATGCGAGAGCTGCTGTGGCAAGGAGAGCGTCACCGGTTGAGGGGCGACATTGGTTACTCTTCAGGGTGGTAATGGGTGGGCCCGGACCTGGCCTTGGACTTGGCCCTGGGGGCCTCGATGCCAATTTGAGAGGCCCTGGGTCGACCCAATTTGAAAAAGTCAATGGCCTCGCCGGCCCGATGGGTACTTTGGGTCGACCCAAATTTTATTTTCTTATACAATATTTGGTTGTGGTACATAGAATATTCTCAAAAATATGTTATTAATTACAAGTAAAACAAAATTATGACCTAAACATGCATGATTGAAACAATCAAAGGTTACAAATGAACCAGAATATACAATTTCAGCTCTTTTCACGTCCGGTTTATAAAGGAGGATTGGGTTAAAGGATTCCAGTAGGTGTACAAATGTTAGCTAGTTGATGTTTCAGAGTATACTATAATTAGTTGATCGCTAGTTGTATAAGCTAAGCTAGTAATATGGGTTTGGTGATACCGATGGACTCCAGTACTCGGAGGTGGGTCGGCCCCGCTGACCCAATGGGTCACTCCATGCCGGCTCTACTGGCCTGATTTTTATATGAGGTTGACCCGACTCACCCATTGGCCTTGTTTTTTTGGTCGGGCTAGAGACCCGGTGGGTCAACCCGGCCCATTCCCATCCCGAGTTGCTCTTGGCGGGTCATCCATGAAGTCTATTTCCTTTCGTGGCCACCGGATGTGATGTAACAGTGTTTCTCCCAAGGTCCTTTCCTCGTCAAAGTCTCCTAGGACATTCTTCAGGGCAAATTCATTTAATCCAGGCTTTACTTCAGTCACGTAGCACTTCACACCACTACAAAAAAAGACACATCCGTGACATTTTAGGCCGACCGAATTTTTTTTCCTGTCATACATATGACACTTCTATGACGATAATTATGACAAAACCCGGTATCATCATAGATGTGGTGGGCTCCTACTTCTATGACAAAAAATCATGACAGAAAATGGGCTTTTCTTCCTGGGCGGGCCGGAGAAGCAGCTGCATGACATTCTTTGGGCCGTCCATGACGGAAAAAACCGTGGTAGAAGCGAGGGGGAGGAAAGTTTTGGGGAGTTGCGATTCTGATGGGAGGTCGGGGCGAAGCGATGCGCGTTCTCTCGTCAGATGCAGCGTGTGTGCGAGGCATTGGCTCTAATCAACCCAAGCGAGGCGTTGGGCTCTAATCGAACTGGCGATTGCCCGAACTCTGGCGTTCTTGAATCCGGCGATCGATGGTCGTTAATCGACCCGATCGGCGATTCTTCGCTCTCGCTGCTAACTAAAGCCGATCGATTGGGTGAGCAGTGAGTGTTGCGGGGGTGGATGAGCGGTGGCGGCGGTGTTGCCTCTGGATGAATAGGACTCCATGGTGTGGAGGGCTGGATGAGCGATGAGCGGTGGAGGGTGGCCGTGGAGGGTGGTTGAGCAGGACCCGTGGTGTGGAGGGCTGGATGAATAGTAGACGATGGAGGGTGCCCGTGGAGGGTGGTTGAATAGTAGCCGGTGGAGTAGCGCGGTGGAGGCTGGATGAGCAGGAGCCCGTGGAGGCTGGAGGAGGTCGGCGGTAGCCCGTGGAGGCCGGAGGAGGTCGGCGGTGCGGATGAACGGTATCCGTGGAGTCCGTTTTGCGATCGCCACACCCTCCCGATGAACAGAGCCCGTTTCAGCCGTAGCTCTCCAACACAAGTCCGTTTAAATCCGTTTTGCGGTCGCCACACCCTCCCGATCAGCGGGACCCCGTTTCGACCGTAGGAGGTCCGTTTCCTCCGTTTTGCGGTACACCACACCCCTCCTGATCAACAGGACCCCCGTTTAGACCGTAGGAGGTCCGTTTGTCCGTTTTGCGGTACGCCAGGCCCCTCCCGATCAACAGGATCCCGTTTCGAACATGGTTGGTCGAACACAAGGCCGTTTCCTCATTGTGCGGTACGCCAGGCCTCGTTTCCATCGCCTGTTCCGTTCAAGCCATACCGATGAACACGACCACGCATTCCGTTCTGACCCAGCCGGTTGGCTCCCCATGAACACGACGACGACGTTGTTTCTCCATTCCGACCCAGCCATGTATGTATGCGCGAGTAGGCGTTCGAGACCCTGCCCGTATGTACGTACGTGGCCGTATTTTCTTTCTTGCACCCTCGCCGCTGTACGTACGTGTACATGCTACGTGCACGCCTCTACATCGACCAGTATATATGTACGAACACGTTCGCGACCAGAATGACAACGCTCCGTACGCTTCGACCAGGTGGGTCCCGACTGTCACGCACTTCCTTGCGTGCGAAGATGTAGCTGGTGGGTCCCAGCAGTCAGGGGGGCGAATCGTTTTTGTTGCGGGCGCACTTCCTGCGTGCGAAGATGTAGCTGGTGGGTCCCAGCGATCGGGGAATCGTTTTTGCTGGGCGCACTTCCTTGCGTGCGAAGATGTAGCCGGTGGTTCCCAGCGATCGAAGCGAATCATTTTTTTCGCGAAATACGGTGGCCCGTCCGGTGGGTCCCCGCTGTCAGTGGAGGAATAATTATTTTGCACGTAATAAGGAGGCACTTCCTTGCTGCGACCGTGGATCAAGCTGTCAGCCTCTCCATGTACAGTCCATGTCCGATGGAAGCCGTTCCTTGACCACGTTGACCACGCCGCGCCGAGAGCACCAGGCCTAGGAAGGGGATGACGCGGAGCCGGGGAAGACGCAACAGTGGATGCCCACGCATAGAGGAGTACGAGGGTTCACTAGTTCGCTGCTGTGTGAGGCTGTCGTCAACGCAGAATAACAGGGGGTGTGGGTGAGTAGAGGGATGGCCTGGCTAGTGGTGGGAGTAGCAGGGGGCGGTGAGGCCTCCGCCGCATCGCAGCCGGCCACGGGAGGCAGGAGCACGAGGCACGACCGGCGCTGGTTTAGGCGGCTGGAGCAAGAAGACCAGAGGTTGAAGAAGCACTACGGCCGTTGGATGGACATCGTCACGTCCTTGGAGCTAGAATCGTGCATATTGACTAAGTTGACAAAGCCCTCCGTCCCGTCGACTTAGTAGGCCCACAAGTCAGCTGCCACTATCTTTGGGTCCCAGCTAATAGGCGGAGTATTCATTTTTTTTGTGCGTAATAAGGAGGCACTTCCTTGCGTGCAAAGATATAGCTGGTGGGTCCGAGCTGTCAGCGGCGGTAATTTTTTTTCCCGAAATACAGAGGTCCTTTCGGTGGGTCCCTGATGTCAGGTGGAGGAATCATTATTTTGCGCGTAATAAGGAGGCATTTCCTTGCGTGCGGCCATGGACCCAGCTTCAGATGCATGTCGATCATTGACCACGTTGACCAGCCCGCGCTGAGAGTACCAGGGCGGTGGACGACGGCGAGGCCTAGGAAGGGAACGACACAGAGACAGGGAAGACTCGGCAGTTGTTTCCCACCCGGAGAATCTGTTGTCTGAGGTTTATTGGTTCGTCTACCGTCGCCGGAGAATAACAACAGGTGTGGATGAGTAGAGGGATGGCTAGGCCAGCGATGGGAGTCTGATGGGGCGGTAAGGCCTTCATATGAGCAGAGCCGGCCATGAGGAGGAGGAAGCGAGCGATCCGCCGACGCTTGTTTGAGCGGCCGGGGCAGAAGAGCAGAGATTGAAGAAGCACGACGGCCGTTGGATGGCCATCCAACAGTCACTGCTTGTGTGTCAACCTTTTTTAGGAAAGCCTCAAATCAGTTGAAAATAGCATACAACCCATCTGCCATTATTTCTAATAATTTACGGCCCATTTGCTAATTCTTAAGGTTTTTTTTGTAACGCCCCGGTTTCGATGCGCCAGGTGTCCGCCAGTTATTCGCCGTCGTTGCCATGTCATTTGCTTGCGTGTTGCACTTTGCCATGTCATCATATGCATTTCATATCATGTCATCATGTGCATTTCATTTTGCATTCGTGTTCATCTCATGCATCCGAGCATTTTCTCCGTTGTCCGTTTTGTGATCCGGCACTCCTATGTCATCCAGCGGTCCCTTTTGACCTCTTCTCTTGTGCGGGTGTTAAACATTCTCGGAATGGCCCGAGGTTTGCCAAGCGGCCTCGGTATAGCACTGGTAGACCGCCTGTCAAGTTTCGTGCCACTTGGAGGTTGTTTGGTACTCCAACGGTTAACCGGGTAACCGTAAAGCCCTCTTTGAGTTGCAGCCCAACACCCCTTCCAAAGTGGCCCAAAACCATCTAACTCCCCTCCATGCTCTCGGTCGTTCGATCACGATCGCGTGGCCGAAAACCGCTCCTCATTTGGACTCTCCTAGCTCCCTCTACCTATAAAACTACACCCCCCCCCATTCCAAATTCACGGATGATCCCCCCGAAACCCTAGATTTTTCCCCTCCGCGCGCGCCGGACATGTCCGGACCGAACCGGACACGTCCAGCCGCCGTCCCCGCGAATCGCCCGGCCGCCACGCCGCCCGCGCCGCCTCCACCACCGTCGGCCCTGCTGCCGGATCGAGCCAGCAGGGCCCATCCGCCATGAGGAGCCGCGCCGTCGCCAGCGAGCTCCCGCCCAGCGCCTCCGCCGGCGCCTCTGCTGCGCCCGTCGCCCGGCGCCTGGCTTCGCCGCCGTCCACGCCTCGGTCCCGCCCACGCCGACTCCGCCCGTGGTTCCAGCGGCGTCGCCCAGCGCCTGCGGCTCTCCGTGACCCGCACCCTCTCCGTCCGCCGCGCCCGGCTCGCCACCATTGCGGGACCCGACCAGCGTGCCCGCCGCCTCCTCCCCGTCACCGGCCAGATCCGGCAAGTGGCCGGCCAGATCCGGTGGCCCCGACCGTCCCCGACCTCCCCGGCGTCCTCCCCAACCATCTCCGGCCATCTCTCCTCCAACTCCGGCGAACATCGATAACCGTGCAAACCCTAAGGTTGTCCCGAAATGCCTAAGTCCCCGTTTCTGTGTAAATAATCATGCCATGTTCATGCCATCACATCTCTGCATCCGTAGCTCCGCTTTGCGCGTGTAATATGTCAATTGTTCGTCTCGATGAGTACTTCATTTCATTCCATTGCACCATTTTCATTTGAGCTCATCTTGATGCCCGAAATGCTGTTGGAAGGTTGCATGTTGATGTTAATCTGCTGAAACTGTTATAACTTGCTGTTTTATCATTTTTGCCATGATTGATGTGTGCATGCTATGAGGTTGATGTCTACATGTATGTTGATCTATGCTTTGCCATCTTTCCAGGGGTGCCAACCATGTATTTTTGTAAGTTGTGTGCTGAGTGTATCGAGCTTGTTAAGTAGGGCACTTGCTGTTACTGTTTTGCTAGACAGATTCTGTAATATTTTGTTGCTATGTTAACATGTTGCTACTAATCATTCTATGCATAATCTAGAGATGTCCTATAAACATGTTTTGATCTACATGTTGTGCTCTATCCATTCATGCCCTTGGTTGCAATTATAGACTACTGCAGCATGTTGTAATCTTGCTCTAAAGTTGCTTGATAATGTTGCTGTCACCCTGTTAACATTAAGTTCACTTGTTCCCATGTGTTTTCCTAGTGATCCATGCACCCTATGACCTTGCTATTGCCATGCTTAGCTTCACAAACATGTCTTCTTACTGTTGGTTGCCTTGCCATGCCATGTATTGCTCTGTGGTGAGTGGTTCAAGATCACCAACATGCCTACTTATTGTTGTTCCTGCCATGTTTGAATCTGTAATATAACTTGCCATGTTTACATGGGTGCCATCATATTTTCTGATCCTTTTTGGCTTATGGTCAGTAAGGGTCTTTTAATCTATGCTATTAGTAGATTCATGCCATGCCTTTGTTTGCCATGATAAGTTCCTGTAACATGTTGTTTGATAGCTCTAAACATTGCAACCTGATGTTATTTCTGCTAAAGTCTAAAACTGTTAGTATTTGCAATATCTCCATGTGTTTTTGAGCATGTTCTAGTTGTTTCTGGAGATAGCTCAGTGTTCATGTTTTGTTATGCCTTACCTGTACTTCATGCCCATGCCTTTTGTTATTGCGTTGAGATGCTGTAGCATGTTGTTTTGATGCTTGTAAGATGCCTAGTTGCTGTTATGGACAGATTGTTGGTATGACTTGTATGGAGTGTATGTGTTGAACCGTTGCTCCGTTTTGAGTGTGCTCTATATGAAACTTGCTTGTTTTTGCATGTAGCTTCATATTATCATGTTGCATCCTTGTTTTGGTGTGCTTGCTTGATGTTTGTATGAATTTTGCATCAATGCCATGCTTAACTTGTTTTGCTCATATCTTCTAGGCTGTAGCTCCGAATCTAATGAACTTTATATGTAACTTGACTAGAATTTTGTGTAGATCCCTTGGTGCTATTTAACTTGCTGTTTAACAACTTGAACATAATGTTTATTCATTTCTGGACCAATTTCGAAATATGCATATGAGGACTTACCGGAATTGTTATATGTTGTTCCCGGCCTCATTTAAACTTGCCTTGATGTGTTGTTCTTGTTTGCATCATCTCTTGCCATGAGTAGCTTCATGTAGCTTTGCCATGCATCATGCTTGTTGTGCATCATGTCTTGTTCATGTGTGGTGTGTTTACCATGTTGTGTGCTTCTTCTTGTTAGTTACTGTTTTCGTTGCGATCGTGAGGATTCGTTAAATCTACGGTTGGTTCGGCTTCATCCGTTCGTCTTCTTCATGGACTCGTTCTTCTTCCTTGCGGGATTTCAGGCAAGATGACCGCTACCCTGGATCTCACTACTATCATTGCTATGCTAGTTGCTTCGTTCTATCGCTATGCTGCGCTACCTATTACTTGTTTATCTAGCCATCCCATATTGCCATGAACCTCTAACCTTTGACACCATTCCTAGCAAACCGTTGTTTGGCTATGTTACCGCTTTGCTCAGCCCCTCTTATAGCGTTGCTAGTTGCAGGTGAAGTTGAAGATTTTCTCCATGGTGGACAGGATTTTGGTTGGGATATCACAATATCTCTTATATTATTAATGCATCTATATACTTGGTAAAGGGTGGAAGGCTCGGCCTTATGCCTGGTGTTTTGTTCCACTCTTGCCGCCCTAGTTTCCGTCATACGGTGTTATGTTCCCGGATTTTGCATTCCTAACGCGTCGGGTGATTTATGGGACCCCCGACGACAGTTCGCTTTGAATAAAACTTGTCCAGCAAGGCCCAACCTTGGTTTTACCATTTGCCTCACCACCACCTATCCCTTTCCTTGGGTCGTCCAACCCAAGGGTCATCTTTATTTTAGCCCCCGGGCGATGCTTGTCTAAGTCTGGTCCGAACCGAAGCGATGTCCGGCGCCCCACAGGCAACTAGGGTCTATGCCAACCCGACGTCTGGCTCATACGGTGTGCCCTGAGAACGAGATATGTGCAGCTCCTATCGGGATTTGTCGGCACAGGGGGAGGCTTCGCTGGTCTTGTTTTACCATTGTCGAAATGTCTTGTAAACCGGGATTCCGAGACTGATCGGGTCTTCCTGGGAGAAGGTATATTCCTTCGTTGATCGCGAGAGCTTGTCATGGGCTAAGTTGGGACACCCCTGCAGGGTTTAAACTTTCGAGAGCCGTGCCCGTGGTTATGTGGCAGATGGGAATTTGTTAATGTCTGGTTGTAGATAACTTGACACTTGATCCGAATTAAAACGCATCAACCGAGTGTGTAGCCGTGATGGTCTCTTCTCGGCGGAGTCCGGGAAGTGAACACGGTTTCTGGGTTATGTTTGACGTAAGTAGGTGTTCAGGATCACCTCTTGATCATTGCTAGCTTCATGACCGTTTCGCTTGTTTCTCTTATCGCACTCATTTGCGTTGGTTAGCCACCATACTTGCTTAGCCGCTGCTGCAACCTCACCACTTATCCATTCCTTACCCATTAAGCTTTGCTAGTCTTGATACCCATGGTAATGGGATTGCTGAGTCCTCGTGGCTCCAGATTACTACAACAACGATTGCGAGTACAGGTTATGCGATGATCTTGACGCGAGAGCGATGTTACTTGTTTTGGAGTTCTTCTTCTGCTTCTTCTTCGATCAGGGGATAGGTTCCAGGTCGGCAGCCTGGGCTAGCAGGGTGGATATTGTTTGAGTTTCTATTTATGTATCATCCGTAGTCGGATGTTGATCTCTTGTATGATGATGTTGTATTCGTGTGGCATTGTATGCCTCTTGTATGTATCCTCATCTATTATGTAATGTTGATGTAATGATATCCACCTTGCAAATGCGTTTCAATATGCTTGTCTATCCTTGGTGGGACCTTCGAGTTCCTTTTGGATAGGGTCGCATATTGGGCGTGACATTTTTGGAGCCCATATTCTTTTTGTTAGCATTACAGCCCATATTGTGGCCACGGTTAAAAAATTATACGAAATTTTGCATATTTCGGTGCGGTCCGAACTGTTTTTAATCCCGAAATTTCGACTCGCATTCAAACTGATTTTAAAAATAAATTTATATCAATATAAAATCCAACAAATTATCCACGCATAAAAATTAATGTAATTTAAAATCTTGAAATGAAAAAAAAGATATTTGAAACTAATTGCCGGTTTGATGTGTTTTAAAAATGTACAACCCATTTCTCATTACTGATGGCCATTTTCTCGGCCAGCCGAGTGAAAGCTCTCCTCGTCTTGAAAGATTTGCAGCCCAACAGGCCTGATAAAGCGACTTACTTGGCAAATCACAAAAAAAGCTGGGCTGTGGTCGTGGACCCAGCTGTCAGCCTCTCCGCATATAGTGCTCTTCCGATGGAAGTCGTTCCTTGACCACGTTGACCACGCCGCGCGGAGAGCACCACGGTGGTGGACGACAGCGAGGCCTAGGAAGGGGACGACGCGAAGCCGGGGAAGACGCGGCAGTGGAAAACCGCGTGGAGAGGAGTACGAGGGTTCACTGGTTCGGCTGCATTGTGAGGCTGTCGTCGCCGCAGGGCCTGGCCAGCGGTGGGAATAGTAGGGGGCGGTGACGCCTCCGCGGCAGCACAGCTGGCCACGAGAGGCAGGAGCATGAGGCACGACCGGCGCTGGTTTGGGCGGCTGGAGCAAGAAGACCAGAGGTTGAAGAAGCACTACGGTCGTTGGATGGACATCGTACGATCACTAGAGCTAGAATCATTCATATTGACTAAGTTGACAAAGCCCTTCGTCTCCGTCAACTTAGTAGGCCCACAAGTCAGCCTCCCACCAAGGTGGGTCCCAGCTAGCAGGGGGAGTATTCATTTTTTTTGTGTTTAATAAGGAGGCACTTCCCGTGGGTCCAAGCTGACAGCGGGGGGAACATTTTTTCGTGAAATACGGTGGCCCGTCTGGTGGGTCCCTGCAGTTAGGGGGCAAACGTTTTTTCGCAAAATACTGTGGCCCGTCCAGTGGGTCCCTGCTGTCAGTTGGAGGAATCATTATTTTCCGCGTAATAAGGAGGCACTTACTTGCTGCGGCCGTGGACCCAGCTGAGACTCTCCACGTACAGTATACTTCTGATGGAAGTCGTTCCTTGACCACGTTGACCTCACCGCATTCCGTTGCATGCATGCGTCCATGGGCGTGGTGCGTCCCCACTGTCAGCCTCTCATGTACAGTCATCTTCCGATGACTCTCGGTTGTTGACAACGTTGACCACACCGTGCTGAGCGCACCCAGACTTGAACGACCCGGAGATGGGGAATACGGGGCAGTGGAGTCGCAGATGGAGAGGAGTGGGAAACTTCACTGGTTCGGGTGCGTGATATGTCTCCAACGTATCTATAATTTTTTATTGTTCCATGCTATTATATTACCCTTGTTGGATGTTTATGGGCTTTATTTTACACATTTATATCATTTTTGGCACTAACCTACTAACCGGAGGCCCAGCCCATATTGCTGTTTTTTTTCCCTATTTCAGTATTTCGACGAAAAGGAATATCAAACGGAGTCCAAACGGAATGAAAACTTCGGGAGCGTGATTTTTGGAATGATACGTGATCTAGAGGACTTGGAGTGCAAGTCAAGAAGCAACCGAGGCTCCCACGAGATAGGGCGCCCCTATAGGGCGCCCCCTGTCTCGTGGGCCCTCAGCGACCACCGACGTACTTCTTCCTCCTATATAAGCCTCGTGCCCGAAAACATCCGAGGCGCAGGCGAAACACAATTTCCACCACCGTAACCTTACAGATCCGTGAGATCTCATCTTGGAGCCTTCGTCGGCACTTTCTGCTGGGGGAATCGACCACGGAGGGCTTCTACATCAACATCCTTGCCCCTCCGAAGAGTTGTGAGTAGTTTACCACAGACCTACGGGTCCATAGTTACTAGCTAGATGGCTTCTTCTCTCTTTTTGGATCTCAATACAATGTTCTCCCCCTCTCTTGTGGAGATCTATTCGATGTAAACTCTTTTTGCGGTGTGTTTGTCGAGATCCGATGAATTGTGGGTTTATGATCAAGTTTACCTATGAATAATATTTGAATCTTCTCTGTATTCTTTTATGTATGATTGAGTTATCTTTGCAAGTCTCTTTGAATTATCAGTTTGGTTTGGCCTACTAGATTGATCTTTCTTGCCATGGGAGAAGTGCTTAGCTTTGGGTTCAATCTTGCGGTGTCCTTACCTAGTGACAGAAAGGGTTGCAAGGCACGTATTGTATTGTTGCCATCGAGGATAACTAGATGGGGTTTTTATCATATTGCTTGAGTTTATCCCTCTACATCATGTCATCTTGCTTAATGCGTTACTCTGTTCTTATGAACTTAATACTCTAGATGCAGGCAGGAGTCGGTCGATGTGTGTAGTAATAATAGTAGATGCAGGCAGGAGTCGTTCTACTTGTTGCGGACGTGATGCCTATATACATGATCATACCTAGATAATCTCATAATTATTCGCTTTTCTATCAATTGCTCGACAGTAATTTGTTCACACACTGTAATACTTATGCTATCTTGAGAGAAGCCACTAGGGAAACCTATGGCCTCCGGGTATATCTCTTATCATATTTTCTTCCAATCTACTTTTATTTGTATCTTTACTTTTTGCATCTATATTATAAAATACCAAAAATATATTTATCTTATCTTACTATCTTTATTAGATCTCACTTTCGCAAGTGGTCGTGAAGGGATTGACAACCCCTTTATTGCGTTGGTTGCGAGTTCTCGGTTTGTTTGCGTGGGTGCGTGGGACTTTTGAGGAGCCTCCTCTTTGGATTGATACCTTGGTTCTCAAAACTGAGGGAAATACTTACGCTTCTCTCTGCTGCATCACCCTCTCCTCTTGAGGAAACCAGCATAAGCTCAAGGCGTAGCAAGAAGGATTTCTAAGCGCCGTTCTTTGGGAGGTCTTCGCTCAAGTCAAGACATACCAAGTACCCATCACAAACCCATCTCCCTCGCATTTAGCTATTTGCCTCTCGTTTCCTCTCCCCCACTTCACCCTTGCCGTTTTATTCGCCCTCTCTTTCCCAATCTCCTCCTCTCTTTTCGCTTGCCCTTTTGTTTGATCGTTTGGTTGGAATAGACGCTTATTTATTGCTAAACAGAGAACCTAAGATCTATGGATCCTCATCTGCTTGCTAATCTTTTTAAGAGATCCAATTATGATGAACCAATTGCTAGTGAGTTTTGTGCGCTAGATTATCTTTATGAAGCTTTGCTTAAAACTTGTGAATCTGAAAATTACATTGAAGAAATTTATGAAGAGATTCACGATAACTCCTTGAATAAAAAGCATGATTGCAATGATTTTCCTATAAATTCTCTTGATGTCAATTGTGCTAATAATATGCAAAGCCCTAAGCTTGGGGATTCTAGTTTTGCTATGTCCACTACTTGTTTCAATGATCATGATTGGGGTGATTCTTCTTATAACCTTGAAAATTTATTTAAGCCCCATGATGAATATTAGATTGATAATAGTGTTTGCAATAGTATTGAAAGTGGGTTTTGAAGAGTGTCAACTTTCGATCCCACATATTTGGAGTATGTTCAATCTTATGATATTTTTGATAAAAGTGGATTCGGAAAGGTCATGACTTTAGTTAATGTTAACCCCACTATCTTGGAAGAGTGTCAACTTTGCATGCATGTGGATCATGTTGAGAATATGTTTTTTGATAGCTATTTTGTTGAATTTGCCTATTGTCCTACATGTAATTATTATGAGATAGGAAAATATGGTCGTAGAAATTTTTATCTTATTAAATCACCTCTCGTCATGTTGAGATTGCTATCGTCTCTTTCTTCTTCCTTGCGTATACTAGTTTATGCTTGCCTTGAAAATTTGTCTGCTATAATATGCCTATGCATAGGAAGTATGTTAGACTTAGGTGTGTTTGTCACGTGTTTTATGATGCTCTCTTTGTGCTTCAATTCTTGTCTTTCATGTGAGCATCATTGAAATCTCAATGTCTAGCTAAAAAGGCTTTAAAGAAAAGCGCTTGTTGGGAGGCAACCCAATATTTTTCCTTGTTGTTATTTAATAAATCTTGCATCTACCTTCTGTTTAGATGTGTTTTTATCTTTTAATTAGTGTTTGTGACAAGTAGAACCTATAGGATAACCTATGATGATAGTTGATTTGATTCTGCTGAAAAACAGAAACTTTGCGCGCACGAATATAATTTGGTTAAATCACAGGAAGGTGATTTTGCGTTAGTTACAGATTCCTACAGATTGTTCTGTTTTTGACAGATTCTGTTTTTCGTGTGTTGTTTGCTTATTTCGATGTATCTATGGCTAGTAAAATAGTTTAGAAACCATAGAGAAGTTGGAATACAATAGGTTTAACACCAAAATAAATAAATAATGAGTTCATTACAGTACCTTATGTGGTGTTTTTGTTTTCATTCACTAACGGAGCTTATAAGATTTCCTGTTGAGTTTTGTGTTGTGAAGTTTTCAAGTTTTGGGTAAAGCTTTTATGGACTATGGAATAAAGGGTGGTGATGGAGTCCTGGACTAGGGGGTGTCCGGATAGCCGGACTATCATCATCGGCCGGACTCCAAGACTATGAAGATACAAGATTGAAGACTTCGTCCCGTGTCCGGATAGGACTTTCCTTGGCGTGGAAGGCAAGCTTGGCGATACGGATATGCAGATCTCCTACCATTGTAACCGACTCTGTGTAACCCTAGCCCTCTCCGGTGTCTATATAAACCGGAGAGTTTAGTCTGTAGGACACACAACCACTTACAACAATCATACCATAGGCTAGCTTCTAGGGTTTAGCCTCCTTGATCTCGTGGTAGATCCACTCTTGTACTACCCATATCATCAATATCAATCAAGCAGGAGTAGGGTTTTACCTCCATCGAGAGGGCCCGAACACAGGTAAAAGATCGTGTCCCTTGTCTCCTGTTACCATCCGCCTAGACGCACAGTTTGGGACCCCCTACCCAAGATCCGCCGGTTTTGACACCGACATTGGTGCTTTCATTGAGAGTTCCTCTATGTCGTCACCGATAGGCTTGATGGTTTCTTCAATCAACAACAACGCCGTCTAGGGTGAGACTTTCCTCCCCGGACAGATCTTCTTGTTCGGCGGCTTTGCACTGCGGGCCAATTCACTTGGCCATCTGGAGCAGATCGAAAGCTACGCCCCTGGCCATCAGGTCAGGTTTGGTAGCCTAAACTTCACGGCTAACATCCGCGGAGACTTGATCTTCGATGGAGTCGAGCCACAGCCGAGCGTGCCACATTGTCACGATGGGCATGATCTAGCTCTGCCGCCGGACAGTACCCTGGAGGCCGCACATGAGTCCGCTCTGACCCATAGTTCGGAGCCGACCATGCAGATCGAGGATAGGTGGCTGGACACCGCCTTGGGGGCTGCGACTTCTATGGTGATAGATCCGAATACCGACCTTGTCCCTCGCAAAGCTTGTGACTCCGAGGTGCCGGACTCCTTGCCGGACTCCGAGCCTCCGACGCCCCTGCCAATCGAATCCGATTGGGCGTTGATCATGGAGTTCACCGCTACGGACATCTTTCAGCACTCACCCTTTGGCGACATCCTGAATTCGCTAAAGTATCTCTCGTTATCAGGAGAGCCCTGGCCGGACTGCGGTCAGGAAGGTTGGGATGCGGACGACGAAGAAATTCAAAGCCCACCCACCACCCACTTTATAGCCACTGTCGATGAACTAACCGACATGCTAGACTACGACTCCGAAGACATCGACGGTATGGACGATGACGCCTGAGACGATCAAGAACCAGCGCCTACGGGGCATTGGAAGGCCACCTCAACTCCTGATATATGCATGGTGGACACTCCGAAGGGGAGCGATAACGAAAAACAACCAATACGGCGACGCAAGCGCCGCCCCAAGTCCCGCCTCGATGACAATAGTACCCATAATGACCCAGCCATAGAGCAGGGCAAACCAATAGGCGACGAGCACGCAACCAAGCAGCCATTAGAACAGGATGAACCGGACGACCAGCTCATCCTCGGCGAAAATAACAGTCCGGACGATCTCACGCCGGACACACCACCGGAGCGCAAGAACCTCCAAAAAAGGCTTGTCGCCACCGCAAGAAGCTTGAAGAAGGAAAAACGGAAGCTCAAAACAGCGGAAGACATACTCAGGATGAGGTGGAGCAAAGTACTCAAGACCGCGGACAAATATGGCAATGGCCACCAAACAAAGAGCTACCCGAAGCGCAAGCTGCTGCCAGAATTCAATGAGGAGGCCATACAGCCCCCACAGGCAAAAAGCAAAGAGGCCGCCTGGCCGGATAGACGACCAGATGACAGGCCAGGAGCGGCAAGCGGCGCCACACATAAGCCAGCACATGACACATATAAATATCCTCGCAAAACGGATGGTCCGGTCAGGTCCATCTATGGGCCAAAAAAGAGGGGCCCAGGAAGCAACACAACATGCGCATGTTCGAAGATAACGGCACGCCTATATACAGGGGTGCCGCACACCCACTATGTTTCACCGACGAGGTGCTGGATCATGAATTTCCGGCGGGATTCAAGCCCGCAAACATAGAGGCATACGACGGAACAACAGACCCCAGAGCCTGGATTGAGGATTACATCCTGCACATACACATGGCTAGAGGAGATGATCTCCGGCCATAAAATATCTACCCTCAAGCTCAAAGGGCCAGCTCGGCATTGGCTCAAAAGCCTCCCGAAAATACTATTGGAAGTTGGGAAGAGCTCGAGGACGCGTTTAGAACAAATTTTCAAGGGACTTATGTCCGCCCTCGGATCTGAGCGATCTAAGTCATATAACTCAACAGCCCGGAGAGTCGGTAGCATAAATTCAGGAACAGGTTCCTTACCAAAAAGAACCAAATAGTCATTGTCCGGACGCGAAGCCTTAGCAGCTTTTAAACATAATGTCCGAGACGAATGGCTCGCCAGACACCTCGGCCAAGAGAAGCCGAGAACAATGGCCGCGCTAACAACCCTCATGACCCGCTTTTGCGCGGGGGAAGACAGCTAGCTAGCAAGATGCAGCACCAGCGACGCGAGTACATCCGAGATTAGAGATGGAAACGGAAAATCACGGCGCAGAAAGGACCAGCACCGAAATAAAGAAAAAAGCCAAAAGAACACGGCGGTCAACGCCGGATTCAAAAGCTTGCGGCCGAACAACAAAACACTGCCTCTTAAGGACAACAGTGACGAACTATCCAACTTAAACAAAATTTTGGATCGGATATGTCAAATCCACAGTACCTCCGGAAGGCCTGCAAACCACACCCACCGAGATTGTTGGGTCTTCAAACAGTCCGGCCGACTCAACGCCGAACACAAGGGGATCGACGCGCCAAGCGATGATGATGACGAACCCCACCAGCAGAGCGCCGGAGAACAAAAGACTTTCCCACAAGAAGTCAAAACAGTAAACTCACTTCATGTGATAATATGGAACAACAATGCGGCACCCGCCAAAGTAGGTGTCGCACGGTCTACCCCAGCGGAACCTCGAGATTGGATGTCGAAACCAATTACTTTCGACCACCGGACTATTCGAATATTGAAACGCAGGATGGACTGCTCGATATTGGATCCTATAATCGACGGATTACAATTTACACAAGTCACGATGGATGGCGGCGATTTAAACTGCTATATCCGGACACGATCCGCAAGATGAGGATAGACCTTACTAAAATTCGACATAGCCGCACTTCCTTTAAAGTTGACACCAGGCCCTTCGCCAAGTGCACAGGCTCCTTACTACTAGAAGTTGTGTTGGGTCACCCGACAACTTTCGATCGCGAAAAGCTAATCTTTCATGTCGCCCCATTCAAAAGTAGCCATCAAGCACTATTGGGGCGTGAAGCTTTTGTCGCTTTAACGCAATACCACACTACGCGTCTCTTACACTTAAAATGCCCGGTCCACGCGGCATCATCTCACTAAAAGGTCGTTAAAGACCCCGGACACGGCTAGACGAGTCCGGCATAAATAAGCTAGGGGCTCCCTAGCCGCACACCCCTTTACAAGGGGTTGTGCGTATGAGCAATAAGGAGCCAATAAAAGCTCAACTCTATTCATTTATTCATGCTTTGTTTTAAGTACATTTTTTGACACAATTACTTCCTCTCTTTTACAGATGAACAGCGTGTCACACCCGTCCAGGATACATCACAACGGAGACACAGGCGCAGACGTGCAGTAGGGACCCGTTGCAAGGATTCTTTTCAGATAAAGACCCTGCGTAAACCTTTTTTATTGTCTCTTGTTGCTATACATCCCCTGGTTTCTCATCATAACTAGAGAGGAGGCTGACGTTTTGGCATCGGTCGCGTCAGAGGACCTTGCGTGTACCTGGACACTAGGGGCTTAGGGCATTGATCTGCCCGTCATCATAAAGACCGAACACCTCAGGGAGTGTTCGGCGTCTCGAGATTAGGCCTTATATGCACCAGCTCGAATCATGTCTTTGGTCAAATGTTGGGTTTGCGGCTCCTGTGTTTTGCCGCCTTCGTTACGTATCATCGGCTAACGCGGCACCGGAGAACTCTGCGATTGTGCTCGGTTCGGCGGGTGAGCACCTCGATGAAAGCCGCCGACTATCATGATGTAGCGAGGGACTGGTCAACCACTCGATCGACCTCTGGAATGTTTAGAATTCCTCCGCTTTGACGAAGGACCGCTTCCCGGTCAGGCACACACGCGCCCCAAGTACGGAGAGCGCGGTGCCCCTAGGGGCTATATCGTAGCCCCACCTTCGAACTCCTATGGCTAAGTGAAAGTGATAAAGCATTATAGTCCGGTTGCCTCGTTTGCTATGCTACCACCTCCTTAACAGGACCAAGGCGTTGGATTAAGTGTGAAAATCGCTATTTAAGAACACCCCGCACTATGTGCGTAATAAAGTCAAGACTGCCATCTTCGGGTTATACACAAGTATACATTAACGGCCGCACAGAGATATTTCAATACTTGAACGCACAAGTACAAAAAGCGCTTATATTACAAACATCATTTTATAAATCATAAAGTTCATTTGAACGTGACATTTTTTGAGCACTGCGACTCTATTACACGAGCACCACGCAGAACTTCCCCAAAATAGTGCTCGGCGGGTAACCGCTCTCGTCCAGAACCACGGTCGCAACAGCGTGGCATCCATCTCCGTCCAATATATCTTCACACGGGCGAGGGCCATCCGTGCACCCTCTATGCAGGCCGACCGCTTCATCGCCTTGATATGCTGCACCGCCCCAAGGAATTGCTGCAGTAAGCCAAAATAACTCTTTGGCTTGGGCTTATCCGGCCAAACATGAGCCACGACATCTGTCATGGCAAGTCCGGACAATCTATTCAGCTCAGCCCACTCAGCCAACCGATCGGTCAACGGAAGTGAACGATCCGGACTATGGAATTGAGACCAAAAAAGCTCTTCCGTCTCGTGATCCTTTTGACTTCGGAAGTGCACAGCAGCATCTGCTGCACTCGCCGCTAAGTCCATATAAGGATCCTCCGGACCCCACAAGCCAAGCCGGCGTGCCGGATCGAGAAACCTCTGCGCAGCAGAAAGGGCTTGCCAGCCACAATATCTTTGGCCTGGCGCAGCTCCTCCTTTATAGCCCTCATTGCAGAACGGGCATCCTTGGCTTCGGCGGTGGCCTTCTTCAGGCCTTCTTGCTCCGCTCGGCGTTCCTTTTCAAGAACCTCATAGCGGTCGGTAATATCTTTCAACTTCACGGCCATTTCGGTCATCTCCTCCCTACTTCGGCAGTGAGCAGCCTTTTCGGCTTTTAACTCTTCGGCCGCCCTCGAGACAGCCGCATCACTCCTTCTGGCCTGCTCCTTGGTTCGAGCAAGTTCTGCCCGAAGGCTCTCCACAGCAGCGGCACCATCTGCATTAAGCACATATATTGTAAGGAGTGGGCTTCGGCTCCCTTACTAGGTGACCACAGAGGAAAACCTACCTTGTGACTCGTCAAGTCGCTTATTGACCAGCGCGATGTCCGCATCCGCAACGTCGAATTGCCGCTTTAGGTCAGCAACCCCATCAGTCCGGCTGGCCACCGGACTATCCGCCACCTGTATAGGAAAGGCGAAAATTAATACCTGCGATTTTGATCCTCGGCACGCTGTCGCTCTCGACAACCTACCAAGTCCCAGGGGCTACTATCTATACAGGGCTCACTTTATGTGCAAAATTGTCAAAAGGTATGTCATTTTTACGTACCTCAAACCCCGCCAAAGAAGCTTCGATGGCATCACGCCTTCCGCCTTGGCGGATGAAATTCTTTCAATCACCGTACTCATCAGTGTACGGTGACCTTCTGAGATAGACGCCCTCTCAAGCAGATCCTTCAGCTCCCCCGGCCGCACACCGGTTGGTGCCGAACTATCCGGCCCTGCCGGACTCGGGGATACCCTCCGTGATGACACTTCAGGCTCGTCAGCCCTATCCGATGGTGCGGCAGATGGAGGCATCTCGCTCTCCATCATCTCCGGACGAAGTTCCCCCGAAGACGAGCTCATCTGAGAAGGACGGAGATCCGAACTACAAGGTAAAAACCTAAGTTATCCTCAGAAGCACAAATAGGGATGTCCCTTATTACAAAACTCCATTTTTTCTACTTACGGTTCGCTGGAGGGCTGATTCTTTAGGGGAGACTGTGCGGCCGGGGCCTCCCCGGACGCAGGACCCTCTGGTGAAGATCTCTTCCCCCGCTTCGGGGCTTTGGCCTCCGGGTTTTCAGAAGCAGTCCTCTTCTCCCCTTGGAAGGAGGGATTCTCGATCCCCCCTTTCTCAAAAGCCTCCTCGGTCGAGGCGATAGCTTCTCTGTTTTCCCCTTCGCCTTCCTCTGAAGGCGCAACCTCCAGCATCTGACCAGCCACGGATCCGCGCGGTCTCTGGGAGGGCGGACACATCAGATCAACTTTGCTTGCGCTATCCACTCCTGTTTAGAGGACAACTGGTTAAAAGGCGAATAATAGAAAGGCAAACCAATGGTATGTCCGGACTCAGAGCTACTTACTTGTGTATCAGGGCGATTGCAGCTTAGGCCGGCGTCCTCGGTCAATTCCGGACACGTCTCTTGTGATCCGAAGAACAATTTGTACATCTCCACGGGTGTCATACCCATGAAGTGTTGAAGAATTCATGGTCCCTCCGGACTAAACTCCCACAGCCGGAGAGGACGGCATTTGCAGCGCAGGAGACGCCTAATCAGCATGACCTGCATCACGACAACCAGATCGATCTCCCTCGCTTGGAGGTCTCGAATCCGGCCCTGCAATAGGGGCACGTCCTTTGACGGCCCCCAGTTGAGTCCTTGGTTGACCCATGACATCAGCCGCTGTGGAGGGCCCGGGCGGAAGATGGGCGGTGGCCTCTGCCTGCTGCCCCTGGGAGCGGTTATGTAGAACCACTCCTGCTGCCGCAAGCCGAGCTCCTCCTGGAAAGAGCCCTCGGGCCATGGAGCGTCGGCCCTTCTGCTTACAACCGCCCCGCCGCACTCTGCTTGACGCCCCTCGATCATCTTCGGCTCCACGTCGAAGGTCTTAAGCCACAAGCCGAAGTGAAGGGTAATGCGGAGGAAGGCTTCGCAGACGACAATGAAGGAAGAAATATGGAGGATGGACTCCGGAGCCAAGTCATGGAATTCCAACCCATAATAAAACATGAGCCCTCTCACAAAAGGATCCATCGGGAAGCCTAAACCCCGACGAAGGTGGGACGCAAACACGACATACTCGCCGGGCTCGGGGGTGGGAATGACTTGCCCTTTGGCAGACAGCCTATGCGAAATCTCGTAGGTCAGGTACTTGGCTTCTCGCAGATTTAGCACGTCCTCTTCCGTGACGGAGGAGGGCATCCACCGGTCCTTTGGGTCGGAGCTGGAAATTGTTGGAGGTCCGAAGCGCTCAAATTTGGGGCTCTGGGTGTTGGAACTCGGGGCGAGGAGAAGATTCGATTAAGGATTGAAGAAAAGAAATGAGCATTGGTCCCATTATAAAGGGGGAGAATACCAAGAGCCATCCCCGTGACCGTTTGGGACTCGCCTCTGATAGAGGGGGCGTGGCAACAGGCACGATTGGGTTACCCACGTCCGTATTGATGGGAATCCCGGAATAAGGGGAACACGATCTCTGCTTCGACAAGACGTGCCAAGGAAACCGCTTCGCTAAACGCGCTGAGGTGGTATAAAAAACGATTCAAGTAAAGGCTTGGTAGTGGAGTGACATCGTGCCACAAAATCGTCGTGATTGAACTTGTGTACATATTATTCTCTCTGATGGAGCGTGGAATTTATTTTGCGAGCGGACACTATCCTGGTGTTCACAATCTTCTATGAATTATTCAGAGGAGGAACCCACCTTGCAATGCCGAACTATATGCGTCGGACTCATCGACATTGAAGCCTGGTTCGAGGCTCTTGAGGAGTCTGGACTAGGGGTGTCCGGATAGCCGGACTATCATCATCGGCCAGACTCCAAGACTATGAAGATACAAGATTGAAGATTTCGTCCCGTGTCCGGATAGGACTTTCCTTGGCGTGGAAGGCAAGCTTGGCGATATGGATATGTAGATCTCCTACCATTGTAACCGACTCTGTGTAACCCTAGCCCTCTCCGGTGTCTATATAAACCGGAGGGTTTAGTCCGTAGGACACACAACCATTTACAACAATCATACCATAGGCTAGCTTCTAGGGTTTAGCCTCCTTGATCTCGTGGTAGATCCACTCTTGTACTACCCATATCATCAATATCAATCAAGCAGGAGTAGGGTTTTACCTCCATCGAGAGGGCCCGAACCTGGGTAAAAACATCGTGTCCCTTGTCTCCTGTTACCATCCGCCTAGACGCACAGTTCGGGACCCCCTACCCGAGATCCACCGGTTTTGACACCGACAGGTGGCAAGAGCCAAAGCTTGGGGATTCCCATGGCACCCCAAGATATTGAAGGATAGCCAAAAGCCTAAGCTTCGGGATGCCCCGGGAAGGCATCCCCTCTTTCGTCTTCGTTCATTGGTAACTTTACTTGGAGCTATATTTTTATTCGCCACATGATATGTGTTTTGCTTGGAGCATCGTGTATTATATTAGTCTTTGCTTTTTAGTTTACCACAATCATCCTTGCTGTACCCACCTTTTGGGAGAAGCCTATTTGATTAGAATTTGCTAGAATACTCTATGTGCTTCACTTATATCTTTTGAGCTTGATAGTTTTTGCTCTAGTGCTTCACTTATATCTTTTAGAGCATGGTGGTGTCTTAATTTTGAATAAATCACTAGTATCTCATGCTTCACTTATATCTTTTTAAGAGTCTTTTAGAACAGCATGGTATTTGCTATGGTTTTAAAGTTGGTCCTAGAATGATGAGCATCCAAGTTGGGTATAATAAAAACTATCATGGAAAGTGAATTGGATGCTATGATCAATTTGATGCTTGATAATTGTTTTGAGATATGGAGGTAGTGATATTAAAGTCATGCTAGTTGGGTGATTAATAATTTACAGAATGCTTGTGTTGAAGTTTGTGATTCCCGTAGCATGCACGTATGGTGAACCGCTTTGTGATGAAGTTGGAGCACAATTTTATTTATTGATTGTCTTCCTTATGAGTGGCGGTCGGGGACGAGCGATGGTCTTTTCCTACCAATCTATCCCCCTAGGAGCATGCACGTAGTGCTTTGGTTTTTGATGACTTCTAGATTATTGCAACAAGTACATGAGTTCTTTTGGTTAATGTTGAGTCCATGGATTATACACACCCTTTCACCATTCCATCATTGCTAGCCTTTCTTGTGTCGTGCAACTTTCGCCGGTACCATACACCTACCATATACCTTCCTCAAAACAGCCACCATACCTACCTATTATGGCATTTCCATAGCCATTCTGAGATATATTGCCATGCAACTTTCCACCGTTCCGTTCATATGACACGCATTACTTTTGTCATATTGCTTTTGCATGATCATGTAGTTGACATTGTATTTGTGGCAAGGCCACCTTCATAATTTTCATACATGTCGCTCTTGATTCATTGCATATCCCCATACACCACCGGAGGCATTCATATAGAGTCATATCTTGTTCTAGCTTTGAGTTGTAATTCTTGAGTTGTAAATCCATAAAAGTGTGATGATCTTCATTATTAGAGCATTGTCCCAGTGAGGAAAGGATGATGAAGACTATGATTCCCCCACAAGTCGGGATGAGACTTCGGACTTTACAAAAAGGAAAAAAGGAAAAAAAAAAGAAAGGCCAAAAAGAAAAAGAAAAAGAAAGGCCAAAGAAAAAAAAAGAAAAAAATAAAAAAAAGACAGAAAAAATGAATGAGAGAAAAAGAGAGAAGGGACAGTGCTACTATCTCTTTTTCCACACTTGTGCTTCAAAATAGCACCATGATCTTCATGATAGAGAGTCTCATATGTTGTTACTTTCATATACTAGTGGGCATTTTTCATTATAGAACTTGGCTTGTATATTCCAATGATGGGCTTCCTCAAAGTGCCGTAGGTATTTGTGAGCAAGCGAGTTGGATGCACACCCACTTAGTTTCTTTTGTTGAGCTTTCATATATTTATAGCTCTAGTGCATCCGTTGCATGGCAATGCCTACTCACTCACATTGATATCTATTAATGGGCATCTCCATAGCCCATTGATATGCCTAGTTGATGTGAGACTATCTTCTCCTTTTT
The DNA here is from genome assembly GCA_021437245.1 of Aegilops speltoides. Classification (NCBI taxonomy): domain Eukaryota; kingdom Viridiplantae; phylum Streptophyta; class Magnoliopsida; order Poales; family Poaceae; genus Aegilops; species Aegilops speltoides. The sequence continues at coordinate 437,708,299 of CM038143.1, forward strand.
GTCTTCTCCACAACCACCATTCTATTCCACATATAGTGCTATGTCCATGGCTCACGCTCATGTATTCCGTGAAAGTTGAAAAAGTTTGAGATTATTAAAGTATGAAACAATTACTTGGCTTGTCATCGGGGTTGTGCATGATTAAATACTTTGTGTGATGAAGATAGAGCAATAGCCAGACTATATGATTTTGTAGGGATAACTTTCTTTGGCCATGTTATTTTGAGAAGACATGATTACTTTGATGAGTATGCTTGAAGTTTCACCATTTTCATGTTAATATGAACTTTTATTTTGTATCATTTGGATCTGAACATTCATGCCACAATAAAAAAAATTACATTGAGAACTATGCTAGGTAGCATTCCACATCAGAAATTCTCTTTTTATCATTTACCTACTCGAGGACGAGCAGGAATTAAGCTTGGGGATGCTTGATACGTCTCCAACGTATCTATAATTTTTGATTGTTCCATGCTATTATATTACCCTTGTTGGATGTTTATGGGCTTTATTTTACACATTTATATCATTTTTAGGACTAACCTACTAACCGGAGGCCCAGCCCATATTGCTGTTTTTTTTGCCTATTTCAGTATTTCGAAGAACAGGAATATCAAACGGAGTCCAAACGGAATGAAACCTTCGGGAGCGTGATTTTTGGAACGGACGTGATCCAGAGGACTTGGAGTGCAAGTCAAGAAGCAGCCAAGGCTCCCAAAAGATAGGAGGGTGCCCCCCCTATAGGGCGCGCCCCCTGTCTCGTGGGCCCCTCGGGCGGCCACCGACGTACTTCTTCCTCCTATATAAGCCTACGTACCCCGAAAACATCCAAGGGGCAGACGAAACACAATTTCCACCACCATAACCTTCTGTATCCGCGAGATCTCATCTTGGAGCCTTCGTCGGCACTCTGCCGGAGGGGGAATCGACCATGGAGGGCTTCTACATCAACATCCTTGCCCCTCCGATGAGTTGTGAGTAGTTTGCCACAGACCTACGGGTCCATAGTTATTAGCTAGATAGCTTCTTCTCTCTTTTTGGATCTCAATACAATGTTCTCCCCATCTCTTGTGGAGATCTATTCGATGTAAACTCTTTTTGCGGTGTGTTTGTCGAGATCCGATGAATTGTGGGTTTATGATCAAGTTTATCTATGAATAATATTTGAATCTTATCTGAATTCTTTTATGTATGATTGAGTTATCTTTGCAAGTCTCTTCGAATTATCAGTTTGGTTTGGCCTAATAGATTGATCTTTCTTGCCATGGGAGAAGTGCTTAGCTTTGGGTTCAGTCTTGCGGTGTCCTTACCCAGTGATAGAAAGGGTTGCAAGGCATGTATTGTATTCTTGCCATCGAGGATAACAAGATGGGGTTTTTATCATATTGCTTGAGTTTATCCTCTACATCATGTCATCTTGCTTAATCGTTACTCTGTTCTTATGAACTTAATACTCTAGATGCGAGGGTGAATCGGTCGATATGGAGTAATAGTAGTAGATGCGAGCGTGAGTCGGTCTACTTGTTGCAGACGTGATGCCTATATACATGATCATGCCTAGATAATCTCATAATTATTCGCGTTTCTATCAATTGCTCGACAGTAATTTGTTCACGCACTGTAATACTTATGCTATCTTGAGAGAAGCCACTAGTGAAACCTATGGCCCCCGGGTCTATCTCTTATCATATTTGCTTCCAATCTACTTTTATTTGTATCTTTACTTTTTGCATCTATATTATAAAATACCAAAAATATATTTATCTTATCTTACTATCTTTATTAGATCTCACTTTCGCAAGTGGCCGTTAAGGGATTGACAACCCCTTTATTGCATTGGTTGCGAGTTCTCAGTTTGTTTGTGTAGGTGTGTGGGAGTTTTGAGGAGCCTCCTATTGGATTGATACCTTGGTTCTCAAAACTGAGGGAAATACTTACGCTACTCTGCTGCATCACCTCTCCTCTTCGAGGAAAACCAGCATAAGCTCAAGGCGTAGCGGTCTTGGCAAAGATGACCGATGTGCGCCTACGGAGGCAGGAGCAAGAACAGAGGTTGAAGGAGCATGGCTGTTGGATTAACATCCAATGGTCCAGCTGCTAGAATCATTTGTTGATTAAGTTGACAAAAGCCGTGTGTACACGTCCTCTTAGTAGGCCCACAAGTCAGTCACCAAATCTGACGGGTCCCAGCTGTCAACGGGATGAATAATGTTTTTCGCAAAACAAGGAGGCACTTCCTTCCTGCGAAGATATAGCCCGTGGGTCCCAGCTGTCAGGTGGAGGAAACATTTTTTTCAGCTTAATAAGGAGGAACTTTCCTTGCGTGCGACCATGGACCTCGTGGGTCCCAACCATCAGGCTCTCCACTTACAGTCCTCTTCCGATGACTCTTGTTTGTTGACCACGCCGCACCGAACACAGCGAGGCAATGGACGGCGGCGAGGCCCCGGACGGGAAGGACTCGGAGATGGGAAAAAGCGGCAGTGGAGTCGCAGATTGAGAGGAGGAGAAGGGTTATAACTTGTTCTGTTGCGGCGTGGGGCTGTAGTTTGTGGAGAATAACAGGAGGTGTCGAGGGGTGGAGGGATAGCCTGGCCGGCGGTAGGGTAGCGCTTCGCAGTGATGCGTGCTAAGCAGATCCGCTAGCTGCCGGAGGCCGACCAGGCGGTCCCGGCGACGCTGGAGGAGGAAGACGAGAGATTGAAGGTGCATGCCGGCCGTTGGATATAAATCCAATGGCTGTGGATGGCACAATCATTTGTTGACCAAGTTGACAACGCCCTGCGTAGGCTTCAACCTATTGGCCCACATGTCAGCCTGCAAAAATGTGGCATATATTTAACCCATGTTTTCTAGAATGTACAATCCTATTGTTGGGCTGGGTGAACAAATAATTTTGCGTCAATCAGGCCCATTTATATTTTCTAAGAAATCCTAGCCCATTTGCACTTCCTTGAAATACACGTATTAGGTGGGCTCGTTATATATATAATGTTATGTTAGAAGGAGCAATTAATATCAAAGAATAAACTGGAGAGACACATTTTTTATATATATAATTAAGAAATTAGCGAGTTATTGCTCAAAATAAAAATGAGCCCGTTATTATTAAATTGGTCCTTAAAATCTTCGCAAGCTTTTGTACGCAATCACCAGGATTTTCCTTGCCTGTGAGTCAAAAACAACCAGGATTTCCCGTTAAACATTTACTTTTATAAGTTAATAACACGTGGGATGTTTTTATAATGTATATATAAGTCTCTATAAAATACACGATAATAGTAATAATATAAATGTATATAATGTGGTTAGAAGGGAAAACATAAATTGGACACAACATTACTTTTATAAGAGACCTGCGTTTTATACCCCACAGTAGGCATACTAACAAGTTCACACACAAATACAACAGAAAAGGTAAACATTCATATCAAACTCCGGTTCACAGGACACGTTCATATTCATAGCCAACATTCACTATCAACAACTCAAAAGATTCATATATACACAAGCTCAACATATCTATGCATCCAAATGATTGATAGATCACACGACAATATTCATACATAATTCACAAAATGATTCAGATATACACATGTTCAGTATGTTTATGCATCCAAATGATTGAGATCACAGCCAATATGATCCATGGACGAACTTTAATTACCTAGGGTACAGAATGGTAAATAGTGTTCAATCGAAGGTACTTCTTGCTAAAATTAGTTCTTGTATGAGTAAACTTTCGAGTACATAAGAGGCAGCACAGACAATCTGAACTTTGCTTGTAGGTTTATCCTCAAAATAGAGGCCTCGTGCCGAGGGAGGTTTGAGCAACTTGGCCACTACTTTCATCCAACTAGTTTACTGGCTCATCTTGGTCATGTATCTCGCCAGAATTCTACATTGCAGACGAGAAAGGAGGCGGTTGAGAAAATGAACCGCCCAAATTTTTTGTGGAGTTCAACTGAAATGGAGCATCATTGGCGTGTAGACTGATTAAGTGCCAGATGAATTTACGCGTCAACCAACTTGTCTAGAATCTTTAGACTCCATGCCATATAGTTCGCTACCATATGTGCCGATAACCAAAAGGCACAAGTTGGGACCAAAGACTGGACTGTGTTTTTCTGGGCTATGCACCAAGCAATATTTTTGGCGTTCACTCTCCTAATACTTGGAGTTTGACAATTGGTTGACGCCGGTTGATACTCGAATGAATATAGGCACTTCTTGTCAACATCGATGCTTGTCTGCGTGAACTTTGGAGTACATAGCAGCAGCATAAGTACGTGTCCATCTGATCATTTTGTGCAGTTCTACTGAAATCACCCGATGTAATGATTTTCCTGCAAGTTCACGCTCCAAATTACTCCTTTATGAAATCGTCAAACAGTAGCACAATACCAAATTACCAATACATATGACAGGCACAATAATCAGGATAAAGACCAGTACCAACCTATGTGAGGTAGCATATCAATTACTAATTCCTTTGACTGGAAGCCGAGATAAGACAAGCGACTGACAGCAAAGGAAGAAAGCAAGCGGAGATTAGCGACTGACAGGAAAGGACGAAAGCTGTCGAGGCAATGAAGCACCCAAAGTTTTTGTGCAGTTCCACCAAAATCGAGCATCCCTGTTGGCACATATGTTGAGAGAGTGAGATTACTGTAATAGTGGGACTAGTTGATGAAACATACACTAACAAATAGAAGCACCCTCATTTTCTTAATGGGTAAAGTTAGCAACATAGTAGTCTTGCTTAAAGAGAGATGTTAGTTTATTTAATCGGTGCCAATTAGCTCAACTCAACACTCAAAGAATTGTCATTTATCATAGGTTGCAAAACTTAAAAGTGCAAAGATAAAGGAGTTTCTCATGACAATAGCACGATACAAATAGAGATGACAGCAAACTAATATGGATGAAGGCCTTAGGCCCGTACCAACCTGAGAAAAAAAGCTTACTCATGTAGTCCCATAAGAGATGATAAAGCACTCACTGGGAATCCACAATAGTATATATTTTTGTGCACTTCAAATGAATGGTTGAAATCACTCTTGTTTACCGATCTTTGAGATTATATCGAAGATTATCAAGAACTTCAGAGAGTTAAAGCACCGGGTGGGATATAGTTCATTGTATCGTCTTGTGTAGTTCCACTAAAATGTATGATTGGCACAACATGATCCTGTTTGCACAAGTAGGAACAAGGTGAAACCTTCATTAGCTTAGTGAGAAAGGATAGGAAGACATTAGCATATTACTCAAACAGTAGCATCAAATTCATGATGGACAATCGCAAAACATTGCCTCATTGAACCAATGGCAATAAATTGACATGCAAAACAATAGCACTATTATGTCATGACATAATAATATTCCTCCCCTGCTCCACCACATGATTCACCTCCATAGACAAACATTCACACGTACATGATTCAGCATAGGGTCCTCTCAAGATTTGTTTAACTCCAACAGAAAAATTAGGCAAGAATAAATTAGTGGTACTTAAGTACTCCTAATTAATTGAGAAAGGAAGTGGAAGGATCCTGGAGGATCGTCTCACATGTAAGGTAGTCGTTGCCGGAGCCCTTGAATAGCCTCGACCGAGGCCTCCAGCTTCAACAAGATCACCTTAGCCTTTTTATTCTTCTTCTTCTTCCTCTTCATGCTCTGTTTCTCTTTCTCCTCGCCAGTTGGTGAAACCAAGTACATGATTGGCCTTCTAATTCAGAATTGGTTTTGTCAGTGAGCGAGTACAAGTGTACTAGTAAAAAATAGCATTATTTTCTCATGGCAGTCGGAAAATAGAGATGAACACATGCATTAAATATCATTCTTACCTAAAGGAAGGTTATGGCGCCAATATGGATGATGAGGATTGGAACACAGATCTCCCTTTGTGCAGTTTCACCAAAATGAACCAACTGTTCCATTCTGTCATTCCAGTTAAACGGCACAAAAGTCACTTCTTTTAAGAAGAGTTTTGTGTAGTGCACCAAAAGGTCACAATAGCAACCAGGTGAATTGGATATCCCTGTTTGCACAAAAAGGCACAGAGGAAATAGTCAGAGTCTCAAACAATTATAGGCAAAAACATTTGGCTAAACTTGTCAGAGTCTCAAACAATTACAGGTAAAAACAGTGGCATGGCTTCATTTTTACCAGCGATATTATATTAAGAACAGCTAAGGCTGTGTTCGGTTCACAAGTTTGGTGCAGGATTTTTGTACGAACACAATTCCTACGGTATTCTTTTCCTTCCAACCGTTCGGAACACGGGAAAGGTGAATAGTGGTTCATAGAAAAGCTGGTCTGGTAGTACGGATTCCATCAGATTAGAAACATCCACGCGCTGCTCATGTTTTGGGCTGAAGCCTGAGGTAGGTGCTCGCTGCCATGCGTTAGACAGGTTGTTGTGCTGTGTTTGCCGGAATAAAAAATCAACCTATGTGTGGTACGTGAGGTGAGAACAAGAGTAGTCACTGTGTAGCTGAATAAACAAATAGCATCTCATACTGCCAAGCATGCTACTCTAAAAAACAAATCAGTACATTTAAGTAGTCCATCCAACACATTCTCTTGAGAGTTTCCTCCGGTTCATTGTTCCATAGTTTTATACCTACATTCCTTTCCTATTCCTCTATTTTCATCAAGACCTATGTTTTCTGCCCCTTTATTCCGACCGGAGCCTAAATATTTGGTATAAGGGCATGGAACAGTGGGTGCACCAGCAGTATAGCACCATGTACGTAAACAGGGGCATAAAGTGGTGATTCATAGTTTGTTGCCCGAGAAACAAACATCCAAGAAACATATCTGGTTGGTCCCATTTTGTTCACTCTAGCCACCTACTCCTATGTGTGGATAGCAAATCTAGTCTGGTCATACCACTTTGTGTCAGCGTCACCCCTATATTTCCTTTTTCACCAAGAGACCGGTTGGATGACCATCAGTACTACTTTCACCCCCTTTCCTTCCTGTTTGTACCAAGTCCGATGTACAAACTAAATTCCCCCACCCCCACTTTATTTCTTGTTTGAACCAAGTACTCCTCCGTCCGGAATTACTTGTCATCAAAATGGATGTGTCTAGAACTAAAATACATCTAGATACATCCATTTCAATGACAAGTATTTTTGGACGGAGGGAGTACAAGATTCGACTCCATGAAGTAGCTTTACCTCTAACAATACAAGAAAAACAAATAGGTGGCGTTGGACCATCCGATCGAGAGGGGCTGAGAGGTAGAAATGATGCACATGCAGCGACGTAACGAGCTGGGGAAGTAGAGCTAAGGTGGTTTCGAACGAGGATATACCTGAAGGTCGTCGGGATGTGGATAGGTGGGCGGCGGGAGGCCGGATCCGCCCAAAGGCAACGACGAAGGGATCGGAGGACCTCCCACACCGGCGCTCGTCCAGAGATAATGGTGCGGGCGGCAGTGGGTCTCCTCCCTCGCTGTCGATGACGGCCTAAACGCTGCCCCTCCTCCCCTTCACCGGCGAAGGGGGATACGTCTGGATCTGTAACCAGCGGTGAGGATAGAAAGCCAGTGTTTTTTGAAGGGAGAAAGATAGTGTTACTACCCCTATCTTGTTTAGATCTGGAGAGGATGAGAGTGTGTGAATAGAGCAACCCTAGCAAGAAAGCGCGGAGGTTCCGGCCTATATATAAGTAGTGGGGTAGTTTTCCTTTTTCACTCCATCAAAACAATCGTTTAAAATTGTGTACTACTACATGCCAGGTCACGGGTTTTTAGTTGTTGATTGTTTTTTGAGATAGCTACCCGCTTGTTCCAAGTGGTGTTATGGTGTGCCAGGTCGCACTTTGTATCGTTCAAGTCTGGTACTACAAGTCCCTCCATTAAATGAATAACCACCCCCTCGTAAAAATTGTGAACAAGCCCACAGCTAAAATTAGCGGCGTGGGTTGCCCCAACATGCATTATTATTTATATTTTCTACTCCTCCGTTCCTAAATATAAGTCTTTTTATTAGCCACACCTAAGACAAGATTTTTTTATTAGCGTGAACCCCACATGTCATAGACACAAAAATTGTGGCAAGATTCCCTTAGGCAAGCCAAACTGTGTCTAACAATTTGAGCAACTCAGGTTAGGCAAGTGTGGCAAGTGTGGGAAAAATAATGTGGCAACATAAGACAAACATAGTCACAATCCAAACAGCCCCGTAATTTTTTGTGACATGCATGAAAATTTGGTTAGTTAAATTTATAGACAAAATTTGGCAAGGTGCATCAAATCAACACGTGCAAGTATCAAAAGGAAAGTCACGGCATGCATGCATGCGTTGTACTCCCTCCGTTTCCAAATATAAGTCTTTTTGAGATTGCAACAAGTGACCACATACGAAGCAGAATATGTCTACTCCTACATACGAAGTAGCCCATTTGAAATGTGTAAAAAGACTTTTATCGAATGCAGTGCTTTGATGTGTCGCGTCAACTTGTACAAGACTGAGAAATTTGATTACTACGACGCCCTCTCCCTCGCAGACTGAGCTCCGGTGCCTTAACTGCACCTGCCTTTGGCTGCATGACAGGAGGGCCAACCATGTGTTGGGCCCACCTGTCATAGACGTAAAGGCAGGAGCAGTAAGTAGAAGCTTTTGCTACATGCTATCCCTCCCACACGAGGTGGACGGACATGCAGCAGTGGATTCGACACTGTATAAGTAGGAGTAACATCATTGTTCGTCTTCTCAAAGAGGCGAAGAGCCAAGCGCAAACCGAACGTGGCAGTTGCGAACGCTCGCGTGGTCCGGTTCCTTGGAGTACTAGCCAGGCTCTTGCATGAGACAAAATTGCTATTGTTTAACAATTAAACTCCATTATCCATTAGTTGATACTCATTCTGCATAGATCCACGCGCTTAGCACCATTTCCTCCTGGGGTCACCAATGTTTATTTGCTAATTAATAGCATTCCATGCAATGAACTAGCCATTGCAAGTCATTAAAAGCATGCACACCTCTCATCTCTTATTGGTTGATATGTCAAGAAACAAGAAACAAGGTAGAAGTTAGTGCACCGCGCCTAAGTGTTTTGGGACGATTTGGTTTTCGTAAGATGACTTACACACCTAGATGGAGGGGGTAGTATAGAGTATAGACCTGTAAACCGGAAAGGAGTATTTGCCTTTCTAGAGATTTCAACAAGTGACTAGACTACACCGTGTGCAGTACCCCCTCCCTTCCGGTTTATAGGGCTCAAATCTCAAATCTCATGAACCAAGGCATTTTGCGATTGGAGGAATGTATCTCGTACTTTACAAAACTACCCTAATTAAACTCATGCATTAATTACGTAGTTCTCTCGTTTTCCTCTCCGCCTTGGTCGCGGTGCACAATATTGAGCACTCCTATATGACTGGCCACTCTATCTACATGCGGGACATTTCAAAGCATCTGGGCCTGCATGCCATCCACCAAATCACAACGAGGTGCTACAGTCGAGACTCACCTGTCACCCTGGTGCGGCCGTCATGACCCGTCATATCACAAAACCCACACCTTTACCACCAGTGGTAAGGTGGCCTCCAAGTTGGACTGGACGAAGCAACCATGTAACGCCCCGAGACCGATGCTCTAGTTGCCTTCCATTTATTTTCCGTTGTTGTCGTGTGTTTATTTTGTTTGTTGCATTATCATAATTATTTTTGCATATTTCATTCCTCTACGTTGATGCCATGACCATGTAGAGTGACTTGTCTTATTTTGCTTCTTGCACCATGCTCATCTCACTTGTTATGTTGCATTGTACCCTTGTCATTTTGCATTTCATCACGCTCATCATGTGGGTTGCATTCTTTCATGTTGTGTGTGCATCAGCCCTTGCAAACTCTCTCTCAAGCCATGCCCATGTATCATCACCTCTCCTTTCCTCCTTCCTTCATGTTTTTTTTGCAAGCGACATTATTTCCTTCTCCATTAATGTTCATTCTTTTCCTGATGCTAGTTCACCATGCCTAAACCATCTCTGCCAATTTTTAAGCTCTTTTGGACTTGATTTGGTTGGAATTAAAATTGCCTCAAGTTTGAATTTAGTTCAAACTTGCGATAATTTTCTTTCTCTAAAAATGCCCAAACCAATTATTTAAATTAGTGCATAATTCCAGCTTCGTGGGGATATTCTTATATCTCTCATCACCCCTCTGTTATCCCTGTGCTTTTCTGTTCATTTTCTGCCTGAGGAAAATGAAAAAAAAAAAAAGAGACAGCAGCAAGAGCGGCCTACCTGGGCCTCCTCCTCCCAGGCCGGTCCAGCAGAAGCCTCAACGCAGCACCCCTCGCTCTCTCCCGTGGTGAATCCACGCTGGATACCCATCCGGACCCACCTGGCAGTCTCTCTACTCCTATTTTTCTTCCTCCTCCCGATCACCTCTCCTCTCACAGTATTATTCAGGGGCACATGGCCACCGTGGCTACCACGGCGCCCACGCCCCTCCTTTTTAACCAGCGCCTCCTCCCTAGGGTTTCCCCTTCGTCCTCCCTTCCTCCTCCGCGCCGCCAGCCAGGTAAGGGTAGCTCCACCTCGCCCCATCGCCGCCGCCCGACGCCATGGCCGGCTTGTGCTCAAGCTTTCCCCTGGCGTAGCAAGCTCGTCGCCGACCCTTTCTTCATCCACGCGCATCGAGACGCCGCCATGACCCCGTTCCTCTGCGATCCAAGGCCGGAGACGCCAAGTCCATCGACGTTGTCTTCCTCTGCTTCACGGAACCGAGGACGCTGCCCCGATCATCGCGTCGTCTCGCCGTCCCCATTCTCCTCCGACTCCGTACACCTTCAGCATCACCCGCATGGTGAGAAGCCGCTTCTCTTCCCATCATCCCTGCTTGAATTTCGCGCCGATAGGCATCACCCCGTCCCAACCCGAGGCCGTCCGCCATGGATGAGGTACTCGAGCTCCTCTGTTTCTTTCTCTGCTTCAGCACGCACACGACACCGGCGAGCAGCAGCCGCTCGTCCTCGCCTTGCGCATTCACACCCACACCCTCATCGTCTTCCGCACCCCCGCCGGCCCTTTGCAGCCGCGGTTGCCGCTGCTGTGCTCGGCTGCGTCACCGGCAACCACCGTGAGCCATGCCTCCAAAGCTCGTCCGTTTCAGTCTTTAGTTAAGAGCAGCTGGCTCCCATGTGTGGCACAAGCAGAGCAGCTAGCGCAGTGGCTAGTAGAGATTCAGCCATCCGTGAGGTCCTGGGTTCAAACCCAGCTCCCTCCCTTTTCATTTCTTTTTGTTGTTGATGTTGTTTCAGTTATTCCACATGCTCACTCTCCTGCTGCCGCCTGCCAGCCTCGCTGTGTGCCTGAATGTGGCCGAGGTCGAGTGTCTTGATCCCAAGGCCGGCACTTTCTGTTCCCAATTTCTGTTGTTTTAATCAGATCCGTCGAGCAATCCTACATAAGATCCTGAGCTGAATGTTGAACACAAGTTCTGTCCTAGCCCGTTGGTCACTAAGCAGATCAATAACCAAGGGGTCTGGGGTTCAAATCCCAGGCGCCCCTCTTTTGCTCTGTTCTTTTATTTCTTTTGCACACACCCACAGCTGCTTGGGCCGAATCCTCATCTGGGCCGCTGCACCGTAATGCTTCGGGCCCGTGCATATTTTTTTCCCATTCTATATTTTAGCATTATCCAATGCATTCTTATTTACAGAAAATGCCCCTGTTTTGTATTGTTAATAACTAATCATGCATGCATCCAAATTAAACAAATTATATATGTAAAATGCTTAGAATTTCATCTAGTTTCACATTATGCCATTTTCATCCATGTTTAAAATGTTTAAAATGATTAAACTTGCTGTTTGCTTTATTTTGCTCAAATGCCATGTTAAAATGATTTATTTCATAACTAAATAACCGTAGCTCGGTTTTAAATGTTCTTTATATGTAAATGGGGTGGAAAAATGCCTAGTTTAACATGGTGCACTTTATTTTCCTGTTTAACAACCTTAAAATATGTTTTAGGGCAGAACAGTACCAAATTCATAATATGCATATGAGGACTTACCGGAATTGTTATATGTTGTTCCGGCCTCATTTAAACTTGCCTTGATGTGTTGTTCTTGTTTGCATCATCTTTTGCCATGAGTAGCTTCATGTAGCATTGTCATGCATCATGCTTGTTGTGCATCATGCCTTGTTCATGTGTGGTTTGTTTACCATGTTGTGTGCTTCTTCTCGATAGTTCCCGTTTCGTTACGATCGTGAGGATTCGTTCATCTTCGGTTGGTTCGGCTTCATCCGTTCGTCTTCTTCATGGACTCATTCTTCTTCCTTGCGGGATTTCAGGCAAGATGACCGCTACCCTGGATCTCACTACTATCATTGCTATGCTAGTTGCTTCGTTCTATCGCTATGCTGCGTTACCTATCTTTTGCTCATCAAGCCTCCTAAATTGCCATGAACCTCTAACCTTTGACACAATTCCTAGCAAACCATTGATTGGCTATGTTACCGCTTTGCTCAGCCCCTCTTATAGTGTTGATAGTTGCAGGTGAAGTTGAAGATTGCTCCGTGGTGGACAGGGTTTTGTTGGGATATCACAATATCTCTTATATTATTAATGCATCTATATATTTGGTAAAGGGTGGAAGGCTCGGCCTTATGCAGTGTTTTGTTCCACTTGCCGCCCTAGTTTCCGTCATACCGTGTTATGTTCCCGGATTTTATGTTCCTAACGCGGTCGGGTGATTTATGGGACCCCCGACGATTCGCTTTGAATAAAACTTGTCCAAAGAAGGCCCAACATTGACTTTTACCATTTGCCTCACCACCACCTATTTTTCCCTTAGAGTCGCTCTCTCGGGTCAACTTTATTATAGCCCCCACGGGGCCAATGCTTGTCTAAGTGTTGGTCCAAACCAGAGCCACTTGCGGTGCCGCCCTAGGCAACTTGGGGTATCGTCGGTTCTTGCACGTAGTGTTCATCCGGTGTTGCCACGAGAACGAGATATGTGCAGCTCCTATCGGGATTGTCGGCGCATCGGGCGGCTTTGGTGGTCTTGTTTTACCATTGTCGAAATGTTTTGTAAACCGGATTCCGAGACGATCGGGTCTTCCCGGGAGAAGGTCTATTCTTCGTTGATCGCGAGAGCTTGTCATGGGCTAAGTTGGGACACCCTGCAGGTTTAAACTTTCGAGAGTCGTGCTCGCGGTTATGAGGCGATGGGAATTTGTTAATGTCGGTTGTAGATAACTTGACACCAGATCCGAATTAAAACGCATCAACCGAAAGTGTGTAGCCGTGATGGTCTCTTCTCGTGGTCCGGAAGTGAACACGGTTTCCGTGTTATGTTTGGCGTAAGTAGGTGTTCAGGATCACCTCTTGATCATTGCTAGCTTCACGACCGTTCCGCTTGTTTCTCTTCTCACTCTCATTTGCGTATGTTAGCCACCATTTCATGCTTAGTCGCTGCTGCAACCTCACCACTTTACCCCTTCCTTTCCCATTAAGCTTTGCTAGTCTTGATACCCATGGTAATGGGATTGCTAAGTCCTCGTGACTCACCGGATACTTCAAAACCGGTTTGCGGTGCCTATGTTACCGAAAGGTGTGATTTAAACCAAGCTCGAGGAGGAGCTCGATGAAGATCTTGCCCTTTGTGTTGTTTCGCTCTAGTTGATCAGTAGTGGAGCCCATTTGGGGTCGATCGAGGACCTTTTGTCGCATTTGGGGTTCTTCTTTTATTTTGGTTCCGTAGTCGGACCTTGATTGTATCTGGATGATGTAATGCTTTATTCATGTAATTGCGTGAAGTGGCGATTGTAAGCCAACTATGTATCTCTTTCCCTTATGTAATACATGGGTTGTGTGAAGATTACCTTACTTGCGACATTGCTTTCAATGCGGTTATGCCTCTAAGTCGTGCTTCGACACGTGGGAGATATAGCCGCATCGAGGGCGTGACAAGTTGGTAATCAGAGCCTTCCCCGACCTTAGGAGCCCCACTGCTTGATCGTTTTTAGCGGCCGAGTTGTGTCTAGTAAAATGTTTTGAGTCATTTAGGATTATATATATCGGAGAGTTAGAATTCTTTTACTCCTCGGTCCTTAAATCGCTCTGGTGAGGTCTCCCGACGAGAAGTTTTGACTCTCCTCTCCTCAAATTTCACTAAATTTTTTTTAGGATCACGCGGTATCTTGGAATCGTTCCGATGGTTTTATGATGACAACATTGTCTTGGTGCCTCCGTCGTGGGGTTTTTTTAGTGGAGGTGTCCCGGAGTTGAGCTCGAGGTGTTGTCGTCATAATTTTATCGTTGCGCTCGAATACCGAGTTTAGTACGCGACATCGAAAATCTCTTTTATGCAGTTGTTGGTGAGATAACCCCGCTAACCCAAAGATCGAGGTGAGTACGGAGTATTGCCATGACTCGTATAACGGATGCTTTTCAAGGTTGAGGTACACGATTTCGAAGGTTTCTTGGTTATGTGTTGACGGATGGATACTGACTTGGATGTAGGTATTGTTAGTTTGGGTGAGATATATTGCTTCCTCGTATCCCCAACACCGATTGCATAACCGAGAAAGTTTCGGAGTTTTATAGGTGGGAATTCAAGTAGCTCCTAGAATATCTTTCCGACAGATGCATGATATGGGATTGGGTAAATCTCTATCATATGTATTTGTTCCGGCTTATTCTGCAAGCCAAATCCTTTGTTTTGTGTTATATGTGGTATTCGAGTTGCTTCGAAGTCAAATGTTGAATCCATACCTTCCCTAATTGGTGTTCTCATATTGCTATGTGAATACTAATCCTTTTGATCATTGAGGTTGTCATGTTAATTCTTTTCCTACCGGCGTGCTTCTCTTCAAGTGGATCCGATCATTCTCCCCATCCGCAAGATCAATTCTAGATTTTTTTCTCAACGGTGTTTGCTTCATCCGTCTCCAAGTTGCCTTTGTTTTCCCACCCTCCCACCCTTTTTTCTTCAAGGACACAGATTTCTTAATCAAGTATCCATTTATTCATGTGAAGTCTCTTCATTCTTTTCAATCAATGTTCTTATCCGGTGATTTCCTGTGAAGATGCTCAACAGCTTCAAGTTCATCATCCTCCTTTCTTTTTCTTCTCCGGTGGATCCAATTCAAGCTTTCAGTGTTGATCGTATTCCTTTCCTCGTGTCAAATGCTTTCTCATGCCGGTGCACCTCTCAATCACTCACCTCTTGCTATTCATTTGTTCTGGAGTGCTGAAGATATCTCACAAGATTTGTGCTTTCATTCTCAATCCGTTCAAGATATTTCGAGGTTGTTATTTCAATCAAGCCATTTAATTCTACCGGTGCAATCTTTATTTCAAGCAATCATTTTCAACGGTGTTCTTTTGAGTGGGCCCTAACCCACAGGTCTTTTCCCAGGATCTTACCTGACTCTTCTAATTATCAGGAGCCATTCGCAAATTCTTTTCCAAGTTTGACGTAAGAATGAGTTGTCATCAGTCAAATGCTTTTCTCCAAGATCTTTCAAATTCTTTTCATAGTTGGCTCAACCTCTTCGCTTTTGATTCTTCCGGTGTGCCTCAATAATTCTTGGTGATGCTTCTCGTTGTCATTCTCATCATTTGAAGACCGAAGAAGGATTTCTCTTAAATCTTGTCCGTTCTCTTGAAGATTCATGGTCCTAGCTTGATGCCATCCTCTCATAATTGCTTTCGATTGAGACAACTCTTTTCTTACCATCCGGAGCATTTCATGAGTTGTTTCCATTTCTTTCCTCCGAAGGCCATCATGTCATAATTCTTCATTCTCAGCGTGTAGCTATCGTTCTCCAAATCTTACCGGTGATTCGTTCAAATATCCTCTAATCAGTTCTTGATCTCTTTGTTCTCATGTATCTAGTTTGTCTCAAGCACCTTCGTTCATTTGTTAATTCTTACCGGTGATGCACCCCTACTTCGATCATTTTCAATTCTTACGGTGGTTCGTTCAAGATTTCATTTCCTTTGTTATCATATCAATTCATTTATTGTTCCAATCCTACCGGTGGTTCGTTCAAGACCTTCTCAAGTTTTGATATATCTCTTTTAATCCTTTCTACGAGAATAAGTAATATTCCAAATCCGTTGATTCTCATCAATTTAATTGGTGAAGGATAAGCATAACATAATTCTTATTCTTGTTCATCCAAGTGATTAATTCTTTATTCCGGAGGTCCTTAAAATTCTCGATTTCATTTGTTTCATCTTCTCTTTTTCCCGGAGTTCCAAGCTCTAATTACCACGGAGATCCAGCTAAATCATTGCAAGGATCCACCTTGTGTTTTCAAGTTCTCTTTCCTTTTATCATCCTTTAATTACCGGAGTTCTTCATGGAGGCTCTAAATGGTGGGTCGTCAAGGTTTCTTTTCATTCTTCAATTGTTCTTCAAGATTTCGCTCGAAGTTATGACCCGCCAAGCTATACTCTAAAAATAAACATGATGCTCAACACATGTTTTGTTTTGAGGCATTCAAGTATTCTTCTTCTTGCATTTCGAAGTGCAATTCTTTCTACCTTATCTTTTGAGATGGTGTTATGTCACTCTTGACAATTTCCTTCATGTTTCACGATTCACATGTTGTCAAGAATGAGGTATATTAAATCCATCAATCTCTTCGTCGGAGTTATCTTGGTAAAGATTTCACCTAAAGCCTTCCCTAAGGAATGTTGCTATTATGGTGTTTATCAATGATCCAAGTTTTCTCCTATCCTCTCGGCGAAAGCAGTTTTTCATCTCTTTGGTGCTCTCAATCAAATCAATGGTTTCCGTTAGTGGCCGGTTGTCACCTCATAGTTTTGAGATGTTTTCCATAAGCCCACTACAAGCTTATTCATTTTGTTGTGGGTTTTCCCCAACAACCCCGTTGTAATCTTCTTGGAATGGTGCTTTCCAATCTCAATTCTGGCAGAAGTTGTCATTTCCCCCTCCATTCTGTTATTCCAATGATCTATCTTCTATTCTTTCTTCCGGAGGCATTGTGATGTTGCTCTTATCACTCATCATCTCATTTTGTAAATATCATGTAATTTTCCTTGCTTATCCGTTTAGCCGGAGTGTCGTGTTTTCATTCGAGTTCTCTCATCTTATCAAGTTTTGCCTCCCTTCTCAACCAGAGTGCGGTTTGTAATGTTTCTTACCCCTTGTGCCATTCTTTCAATTCCGGAGGCAGTGTGCCATCATTTCATTGGAACGATCGTTCAAGCCCTTTCTTCCCTTTCTTGAAGAAAACCTCACTCCAGGCTACTCACTTCTGCCATTTTCCTTCTGTACCGACAAAGCAAAGGTGGGCGAATCAGTTATGCTGCTATATTTTCATTCCAATAATCTTCTTTTTGCGAAGCACCGACCGATTCTCACATCCTATTCTTTTCCCGTTTTCATTGCGATTGTGGTTTCCTTTTGATTGCTTTTTGTTTGTCGGTTCATTGATGGATCACGGAGCACTAGGCAAAGAGTTGCGGCGGACAACCCATCGGAGACAGCGATCTCCGAAGCGAGCACCGACCAACCAGATTGACCATGTTGGCGGGCCAACCCATGGAGACGAAGAACTCCAAGAAACAAACATCGGCCAAAGAGTTGAGGACGTTGGCGCATTTAACTCCTCAAAGAAAGTTGGAAGAACGGCAAAGGGCCCCACCGTGCCTACCCCAGAACTCGATTGCCACCTATGTGAGGCTTAAGACCGAGTTTGAGGAGATAGTCACCGTTGAGAAGCAGTATTCCCCTGGCAAGGTGATGGCCCCCATCGAGGACGAGGAGATGGCCCCTGAGGATGAGATCCCCTGAGCTGCACAAGGTCAAAAATAATGGCTTATTACCATAGTTGTGGTTTTTGATTATTTGCAATGTGCTTGCTAATATGTTAGGGTTGTGCAGGTGCCGGTGGTTGTCCTTGATGATTCCGATGTCGTGGCCCGTCCTGTTGGCAACGCCCCGGAGATCGATTCCGATGCCACTGTCCATCCTGTAGACATCGCCCCAGAGATCGATTCCGATGTCGCGGTCAGTCCTGTGGACGTCATTCCAGAAATCAATTCCCATGCCGCTGTCCGTGTTGTGGTCATTGCCCGAGAGATCGATGACAAGAAATAGTTGGTCGCGCTAATCCTTCAGGGTAGTTTGCATTGCCCTATGATTAATTACCAGAATGATGCGTGTTATCAAACCATCTTAGGGCTAGTGCACTGTCTTGTGTGGGCGGATCTTGCTACTTTTGTTTGATAGTGAATCATGCGATGAATCATGTGAACCCTCTCTGAGTTATGGAAATAGATGTATCCTCACCATCTTTTGATGTAATATATGGCATGCTTAGATGTAAGTTTGAATTCTTTATCATATCAACAGGGCTTGTTTGATGATTCTTGGTGTTAGTAGGCTAGCTACTGTGCGAGCTATAGTACTTGCAAAACACTCACCGAAGAGAAACGTTGGGGCTGATGAGCTCGTGGTACGCTTATACTTATCCCTCGTCGATCGACCAATAGCCCTAGCTCCTAAAATTGTAGGCTTAGTGATCGATCGCACAATAGTCGACATACATTCAGCCTCATTTGGTTCATAGGGTAGGAAAATCGTAGCAAAAGTACAGAGAACGTGCAACACAAAATCATAGCAGTGCAGAGACGTACTCCCTCCATTCCAAAATAGATGACCTAGGCGGGCTAGTTTGGCCTAGTGGGTTTCAGTGATATGACGTGGTACGGTGTTGTCCAGTCTTCGTGTGTGGTAGCAGTATTGCGGGTACAGTAAGTTTTCTTTAAGAAGCAGAATTCAATGAAGTCATGATGGTTCCTTCGTCCGAACAACTTACAGTGGGAAAGGTTGGGCCTGCGATACGACCGGGGTAGACTAGGATAATTTTGTGCATGGCAGGTGGACCAGGAGGGTCGATGTCCCACATGTCGGCGAATGAAAGTATTCTTTCCGATATAGAGGACGAGCAACGAGTATTCATTGTTTATTTTTGATGAAAGCTATTGTCTCCATCACACTCCTTGATGTGTCAATGCCTCTCTCTCTCCACATAGCGGGGACTACTTGCTATGCATGCAATGGGCAGTTGGCGCCTTGAGGGGCTGGCGGTGAGAGCGGGCTCGAAGCGGTCCGGACTCCAGCATGGCCCACCTCACATTATCACCATATATTTCTTGGAGTCCGTGCGCGGCGGGCGAGCGATCTCTTCTCCCTCCCCCGTTTCTCTCTTCTCAGCCGACGCCCGTTGAGCGATTAGATTTCGGCTATCGACGGTTTACTCAATTATGGTCCCACATGTCAGTGAAATTGCAAGACAACACGTGTCCCCTCTGGTGAGCGGCGTGCGAGCCGGACTATCAGGGTTGTGACGCGTACGAGTCGTAAGTGTGCCGCCTTTTCCTTTAGAACTTGCGAAGCGTAACATTTTCGCGCGATCGATCGATAGAAATCCAGAACAAAATGACGAGGGCGGTGCTTTCCCGCTCATTAGGCGGGCTAGTTCGAGTGATATGACGTGCTACAGTGCTGTCCACTTGCTCCATTTGTATGTAAGAAAGAGTTTACACTCTTACGGGGGAGGATTGCGAAACACCGCGGATCTGATTTTGATCGAGGGATAACTGGTCCCTTCCAAATAATGGAGGATTGTTAGCGATTATAGCATGATAGTTAGGGCATCTCCAAATACCGGCCCACAAATTTACACCGCATCATGCGAGGACACCGATGGATGCCATCCGATGCTGCCGGCATACCTTTTGACAACTATATGAACTAACCGGACGAAATTCGTGCAAACAAAGCAAATTTCAAATTAACCGGATGAAATTCATTACATTTCGAAAACTTTTCCTAGAAACTCGACGAAATTCATTACATATTTCGCACAAACCGTACTAAACCTACTATAAACCTAATCTAAATGATCGCCGGCGCCCGACCGCCATGTCCGGCCATGAACCCGAGAAAGCCGGTCATTGCCTTTGCCTCCTCCTCATCCGCCTCAATAACCTCCTCCTCCGGAGCACAAGGTTCTGAAGATTTCCGCCTCCACGTCGTCGTCAAGCGGCTAATCGGTCGCCGATGTTTACCCCACCAAGCTTGGCATCGACTGATTGGAGTAGCGGTGGCCTTCCCGGGACCAGAGCGGCGGCGACCTACCATGTACTACTCTTCCTCGCTGCCAGCTGCGCCCGCGCACGCGCGCCGGCTTCGTGGTCGTGGTGGCGGAGGGCGGCCGGGGGGTGCCGGCGATCTCCTTCGTTTGCTCCTGCGATAGTACATCAAAGAGAGCTTTGGAGCGCGCCCGGAGCAGAGCCGCTGATGTCCCTCGTCTGCTCCTGCGAGAGTATGTCCAAGAGAGCTTCGGAGCGCCAGGAGGCCATGGTTGAAGTGGTGCCGACAAAAGGAAGGGACCGGAGGAGAATAAGTGTGGGTCTTTGGCTATGGCTGGGAGCTGGGGCTCAAGTTAATATAGCACGCGAATGGCAATGAGCCGCGGCAGACGGATCGACAATTGGCGCCGGAGTAGGTTCATCGGGCGTGAATGCGGACGCTACTTCAGTGACTTAACTGTAGATGCGTTTGGGTTACTGACATGTGGGCCCAACGGGCGTCTGGCCCGCATGTCAGTGACACACCAATTGCACCTGCAGTTAAGTCCGGTGAATGCGGCATTGACATTCTGGAGAGACGGTGACCGTTTCAGGCGGGAAGCACGTGCTAGCGATGGAAGGGGTTTCGGTGTGCAGTGGCACTAAGATCGGTCGCTCACAATAGTACATACTCCGTACCATACTACCATAGTACCCTCTCTAGCTTAGGTTGTTTTATAGATTGTCGTTGTGATGGACGATATACATGAGCAAGGCGGTCCGAGTATGACCGTTGGTGTTGAGCCAGGTGAATACAAGCTCGACGTTCGCGTAGGCCTCCATCAAACGTCTAAATAGTAATGTCAGGCACCGCCGGGGCGCGCAGGTTATGGGCTCGCCGTTTGCGTTACGCCATGAGCAGGCCTTCGATTTAGAGGGCAACGTGCATGCATTAGCATGCTTTGACACCGTGAGTGTGAGTTTCTGATGCGAAGTATTTCATTTTCATTTGGCTGACGAGGGTGCATTGCAGCGACGAGTCCGTAGTTTGATTCCCCACATATGCATAACTTTGGTTTTTACAGTATTTCTTTCTCCATTCACAGGTAGGCTCGCGTAGATAGATAAAGAACACGAGCTGATGAGGCGCATGCGGACTGTTTGACTGGTCAACCATACAAATACAGAGCTATACGCTGAGCCAGTGACCGTATAATCACCATATCTCGTATACAATGATCAAAGTGAGCTATCAAGACAAGCTCGATGACCGCCAATGCATTTTACTCGGTAATAAATGTCTAGGATTGAAGGGGAATCCAAATTTGCTTCGTATTCTGTCCTTGAGCTCTGGACAAACCAATGCACTATACGATTGTCCGGCCACTCCACCCCAGAGCTCTCACCAAGCGTCGTTCATGCCACCGCGCCGCACACTAACCGGTAAGGCAGCGATGGCATCCCACCGCGCCGAGTTCCTCGCCGCCCATGACCGCACACAAATTGGTAGGGAAGCGATGGCATCTCGTCGTGCTGAGTTCATCGCCGCTCGCAACCTCACAACTATGTGGGAGGAATTTGAAGATGCCAAGGCCGAATGGGCGGTAGAGCAAGAGGCGGCCAAAGCCGCACAGAGGGAGCGGAAAAGTCAGAAAGCACTCAAGAAAAGAGACGCCTGCCGCAGCAAGAAAGAAAAGGACGCACACGCTGCTGCGGAGAGGTCGGCGGAGATCCAAGCATGGTGGGGTGTCGCCGACAAAGCCGGGAAGGAGAACGACGGCGTCTGGCCGGCATGTGAGAAGTAGTAGTACTAGTAGTTAGTGTGTGTGTCTGGGTCTGAGTACGAGCATGTACCAGTACTACTAGTTTCTACTGTAGTTTTTAGAGCAAATTACTAGTACATTAGCCTAGACTAAATGGAAAATTTCCTATCCGAAGCATCAAATGGCATCTCTTTCTCTATAGGAATTGAGATGCATGTCATCTCACTTCCTATGATTTTCATATTCCTATCCTATGAACGAAAGGGGGCCTCTGTTGGAGTAAATACTGTAGCTAGCAGTACTGTTGGTACAGTAGTTTTCTTCAAGAAGCGGAATTCAACGAAGTCATGATGGTTCCTTCATCCGAGCAACTTCAAAGTGGGAAGTGGGCCTGTGATTTGACGGCTCATTAGTCATTGTTACTACGGCGCGATGACTTGGGTGACTCTCCCTTGGAGTTCTGCGTGCATGGCAAGTGGACCAGGATGGTCGACGTCCCACATGTTGGCGAATGGAAGTATTCTTTCCGATATCGAGGAGCAAGGAAACCGCGTGGTATAGTATCACTGCTGATTGGTTTGCAAAAAAATAGTATCACTGCCGATTTGTAATTATTTTTTATTTCTGATGAATGCTAGCGTTTCAACTCTTACAACGAAGGGTGCCAAACACGGCACGTGCTAGATGTCCCACACGTCAGCGAAAGGAGTGGGACATGAACAACGTGGTAGAGCCCGACGTAAAAAAACAACGTGGTAGAGCGTCTCCACTTCTTCCACTTCTAGGTCGGAGACCACATGTAGTAGTACTTAGTGGTATGAACGATACAAAGTGCGACCTGAAGAGAAAGACACGTCTAGTTGGAAGGTCTCGGGGCATACACGTAAACAAATATGAAAGTTAATATGTGCCTCCAACTAATACAGTAGTAGTAGAGTACTTAGGCACGTACTACATAACATCACCGTGCATTGCACGTACAGCATTTAGTGGTAGTACGTAGTAAGAGACAAATGCCACCCAAGAGTTCCCTTCTTGACCTACTTTTGGGTATTTGGTAGAGTGTATGGAGGGTGCATGAGTCCACACTAGTTTAGCACAAATACACTAGAAGCATGCATGAAGAGAGCATGCATGAAGAGGGGTGTTGAGTTGAGCATGCATGAAGAGGGAACAACTATGTTGAGACGAGAAAGCAACCAAACACACCCTATATGCCATGCATGTTCATACCATTTGTGCCTTTCTACTTCACTTACTGCGCTACATTACTCAGGTTCGTACGTCCACTCCTGGGTACATGTCCGTCTCATAGTTCCAGTCCCACGTGTTCTTCATATAGATGGAACGATCCTTGCATAACACGTGCACCTTGATGCTAGATGTCTCGCGTGTTGGCAAAAGGATGAACAAAGGTCACGTAAAAAAATAGAGTGGAAGAACATAGATTCCGGACGGCCGAGAAGGAGCAAGGAACCTCGTGGTGGAGCGTCTGCACTCATAATATTTAATATTATTCAGCGATATAAAATTAACCAATCATCTCCATAGTGGACTGGAAGAGTACGAAACACGGCAGCCCAGTGTAGTTACATCATACTAGTACATGGCTAACCCACGCTATCACCATATTTCTTGGCTTCCGTGCGACACCTATCTCTAGTAATCCAAAGCAGCTTCAGACGCTTCGCCTCCTCGTCTCTATCAAAGTGCGGCGGGCTAGCATTTCTGCCGCCTATTGAGGTCGGTTAACTATCACATGTTAGCGACATGCCAAGAGCATTCTAAAAATTCCTTTCACGCTCGCTTTCAAAAGAAAAAAAATCCTTTCACGCATTTAATTTGCTCGTATGCTTTGAGCAACTTGCATGTCCTATATCGCTCTGCTTGATACTCTAACTTAGCTAGAGGTTAGACTAACTCATGACTAACCCTGAACTAATTGTAGCCAAAGAGGTGTTTGGGTGACAGGGTTAGATTGACAATAATTGCACTTCATGGAGAGAGAAAAGTTATTTTTCAGTGGTCCCAATGAGAACTATCTCCAGTTAGCACCTCTTGGGTGGGATAGTTTTTTTGGTGGGTTCGGTACAACTTGCTCCAATTTAAGCCCTCATGCTTGGATACTTTAGGGCTATTTGAGACCCAACTAGCTCAAACTAACTCTAACCCATGGATCCAAACAGGGCCTATGGCCAGTCTCGATGCGGAGCAGTCGCGTGCACCTGGAAGCGGCGCTCTCTAGGCCGTCATGCCACTTCAAAGCCGGTGCCAGTGAGAGGTCGCCTCCGCTCTGGCCGGACATTAATGTGGCACTGACGCTCCAGGGCGACACTGACCGTTTCACGCGGGAAGCGCGTGCTGGCAAGGGAGTATAGGTTTTGAACTTTTCAGGTGTAGTACTGGTAGCTTGCAAAACTACTCAAATATTGCACTCAATTTCCTAAGAAATTGTGGTAAAAAACGTTACTCCACAGCCCGCTTCCATTCTCCTTCCTCTTCCACCGCCCGCGCACGTCCGCGAGAAGTGACCGGTCAACCCTTATATAGGAGTGCTAGCACCAAAAGATGCTTGCATGACCACTAAAATTTCCATATTAAAGCGTCGCTCCGGCGGGAGTATGGCGTATGTTGTTACCTTCGGCCGGCCCATCGCTACCGGGCGACGGCAACCAGAGAAGAGGCGGCGGGAGGGGAATGAATGCAGCTACTGTTTGGGTTCACCTCCCGGCTTAAATAAATGCACAGCATCACGTGTACCCGTGGGTGCACAAATTGTAACATACTCGTGTCTGCTTAAGTGGGCGTCACGTAACTGGTGTGTGCGTGTGTGAGAGAGAGAGAGAGATTCTGAGAGACAGAGTGCATGTGTGCGACTCTACTCTCCGGACATGTACTCAACCTTGTGCATCGGGATATAAGTATAATGGTATTTACTTGAGCTAGTGATTTACGTGGCCATGTTAACATGGTTGTGTCAAAAAAATGTCACTTCCTGCTCGTGATTTGTGTTATATAATTACAAGCAAGATTCTCGTGCATTGCATGGAACATCAATATACATTTTTTTTACAAAACACCTGTTGTGATTGACCCATGCAGGAGTAATCCCATGTGTAAAAATTAATGATATCTCGAGAATTTTATCGGAAAACTGGTATCTCAAGAATGTCATCGAAAAAATGAAAGATGAGAGATAAGGCGAGGAGGAGTGGAGCGTGGTGGTGACTGGTGGTCGAAATGGGCGGAGGCATAGGGATGGACGGCGCCGGCAGGCGGCAGCGGCCACCATCCATGCTAGATTGTTCCAAAGACTTATTCCTTTTTTAATTACTGAGCAATGAGGTTGCGCGAGATAATGATGTGGAGAGAGGTGCGGGTATCTTTTGTAAAATTATCATAGTTTACTTTCTATCCGTCAGATATGGATCATACGGTCTGTATTACAAGATGGCAGTCACACTATCATCGCCAACTCATTTTTTTATAAGGGTACAGATGATAAGTTTGCTGACTACTAATGAAAAGTGGAATTTGTCCATGTTATGCAAGTAAATAAAGGTGATTGTTTATCATACGGGTAAGGTTGGATGAAGGGTGGTAGGAACAAATGCTCTGCCTAGAGCATGTGTGTGTGAGATGGAGTCTTCGTGTGTGTGTGTGGTGTGTGTGTGTGTGTGTGTGTGTGTGTGTGTGTGTGTGTGTGTGTGTGTGTGTGTGTGTGAGAGAGAGAGAGAGATGGAGTCTTAGTTTGTGTGTGTGTGTGTGAGGAAGAGAGAGAGAGAGAGAGAGAGAGCTGGAGTCTAAGTGTGTGTGGGGGGTGCGTGTGTGTGTGTGTTTGTGTGTGTGAGAGAGAGAGAGATGGAGTCTTAGTGTGTGTGGGGGGTGTGCGTGCGTGCGTGCGTGCGCGCGCGTGTGTGTGTGTGTGTTTGTGTGTGCATGCGTGCGTGTGTGTGTGTGTGTGTGTGTGTGTGTGTCGCGGGGTCCTCTATGGCAGATGTAATTTAAGTGTGCATGGCTTCATCATAGAGAGGTGATGTGTATGGCAGAGGCCACCAACGATGGGGTGCGAGAGAGAAAATGCCCGTAGAGAGGGAAGAGAAGGTGCGTGCGCGTGAGAGGAGTCGACATCGAGAGAACAGGTTTGTTCGAGAGACACCGAGGAAGACTACTATATATCGATGGTGCATGTAGGCGGGAATTAAACAAAGGGATGGTCTTATTGGTTTCGGGGATATAGTGGAAGAGTGAGAGGCGCGGGGGGTAGCTAGAAGGAGATTGTTAAGTGTGAGTGTGTGTTTTACCCATCCAGGCGGAAGTTATGTGCACAAAAGAGGAGAACGATTCAATGTGGTGTTAGGATTGAGGGTAATTAACTACGTATGGAGACATAGAGACCTTAAACATGCATGTGTGAGAGGTATACATGTATACGTGGGATGTGTGTGTGTGCACGCACATGATCGAGATAAAATAAAGAAGACATAAGTCATAAGATCAACGACATGGGAGAGATGGATCGGTATGACAATATGCATGCATGTGAGAATGCAGGGAAGAAGGCCCGACAATTGAGCATGTGTTTTTGTCTTTAAGAGATAGTGGCGTGGGCTGGAGCATGCATCTATGGCGAGCAGAGGGGGTGAGGCGCAACGATTGTGCAAAAGGGATCAACCTATAAATGCATATGTATGGAGAGACATATATAGTGTGGGTGATAGGAAGCAAGACTCCGTGCGAGAAAGAAATGTTGACGGAGAAACTACAGATAGATACAGAGATGGAGATGCTAGCTAGAGGGACATCTGTTAGTTTGGGTGTTGGAGATGACCGTCGGGTGGTTCAAAGGGTGAAGTTATATATGTGTGTGAGAGGGCACTTGACTGCATGTAGAGAGAAACATATGTAGTGTGCGTGATAGGAATCAAGAGTGAGGGCGACAAAGAAGGTTGATGGAGAAACAGATAAATAGAAAGATAAAGATGCTAGCTAGTGTGCGTTAGAGATAGGAGTCGAGTGGGTCAGAAGGCTGGGTTATGTGTGTGGGTGTGAGAGAGAGATAGAGAGAGGGTGCATGTGAGTCACATACAAACAGATATCAGAGAGAAATGAGATCCAGAGAGACGGAGTTTTGTGTCTGCGAGAGAGAAAGATATTTCACAACGAGAGTGATAGTTAGAGAGACATATGAGGGAACGCAAGATATATCTAGGGAGAGAGGGTGTGTGTGAGCGTCATACAAGAGAACAATGGAGAAATATGAGACCCTGGGAGACAGAGTTTGTGTTTGTGTGTGAGAAAGAGATATTGAAGAGGAAGAGTCGTAGGTTCTCATATCTAAGGAGCGAAAGACATCTCTGTATGAGGGGTGTGCGAGTGGCACACATGGGAATAGTAGAGAGAAATGAGACCCCGGGAGACAAAGTTTTGTGTTTGTGTGAGAGAAAGAGATTCCACATGGAGAATCATAGTTAGAGACACATAGCAGGGAGCGAGATATACTTAGAGAGAGATAAAGTGATGAAGGTCGAGGGAGAGAGTACCGTCAGTGTGTAACGAAGATAGAAGATCATTGTCGACATACAGGTAGCACGAGAGATGCCTGAGAGACGGTGAACGCGTATAGGTCCAGAGAGATAGTCCTATATAAGCATGAGTGATAGCTATATGAGACGAATATCTGGATTAAAGGGGATTTAAATATTTAAACTGGAGACCACGACATCGATAATATCATAACGCAAATTGGTGTATCAAACATCCATATTCATTTGAATTTGGGCACACGTGTAATGTTATATAGTTTATCAATATTGGTGATCCATAGATTCTTCAATTACAAACAATGCATGGTTTATATGCAATTAATGTCTAAACGGGATTACACTATATGTTGCGTGTGTGTGAAACACATTATACATGTTTGAGAAGTTAAAAAGACCGCATGAAACACACATTAATTGGAGACAGATAGCGAGGAATGCATACATTGGATTTCAACATAAAATGGTTTCAAATATTTGAAAATCCAAATTGATGGATACAACCTTATGAGTCTGAGATCATGCCATTTGTAAACCATATTTATGTATAAATGGTGTTGTGCTTTTGAAAGTATATATAAAAAATGATGTATATAGAATGTAATTCCAATTGAAAATGGATCCCGCCTCAAAAAATAGAATACAAACGGGATTGAATTGAGTTGGCACGGTAAACGTGCACTCGCAAAATTTGAACGGCGAGGAAAGTCGCAGAATCACCAAACCAAAATCTGCGAGATGGAAATCACTACTGCCTATCCCTGCCACGCAAAGCCTATCTGCTGGATTTCTATAGGTTTCGATAGGGGTAGGTTTGTAATTTCACCCAAACGTGATGTAACCGCCTCTCACCCGGATTCATACACGGTGTGCGCCAAAACACGGTGTGTCCTCGGCCGAAATCGACTCCCTCCCCGATACATATTCATACACGGTGGGCGCCAAAAACAAACTCTCGTCGGCAAATATTCGGTGTATGCGAGATTACCGTCCTATCCCCAACAGACAAACATTGCTGTGATGTAGTAGAAATTTGAAATGGGGGCTAAGTTTGTAAATTTCCTCGCATTTGAGACAAGCGCGCCCTGAATACATGGTTCCCCCCTTCCTCTCTACCTCCCTTTTCCCCATTCGTACTCCGTGGGCGCCAAAACACCCTCTCCACCCCACCCTCCTCCGTCCGCCACCGTCCGCCACCCCATCCACCGCCATCCTCCTCCACCATGCCGGAGCTGATACCCCAACACCACCGTCCATTACAAGAGATCGACCTCTGTCATCCACGCCTTCGGACCAGGATTCTTGCATCCCGTCCTCTCACTTCATCCCCGCCGTCATCCACCTTGCCGGCGCCGCTCCTACGACCGTCTCGTCCACCGCGCCCCGCCGCCACCGTCTACCCTCCTAGATCTGCTTCCACGCCGCCGACAGCCATCGCTACCGCAGCACCGTCAAATTCTCAGCAGATGCATACACGGCACCGCACCAGACGCGGTACTCTTTCGTATCTGCTCAACTTATTTATCGCAGCAAGAAAATAGATAGCCACTGCTTTACTCTGATTTCTTGTCTTGGTTGCGAAGTTGCCTTTGTCCGGTTTGCACCTTCAGATCCGCCATGGCACGCTCAACACTATACTCCCAATGCTTATGGTTTCCCCTTCTATATTCCACACTAGTTAAATCACAGTAGACTAAATTTCAAAATTGGGCCAGTCGATTTTTCTGAGCTCGCCGGAGTTTGCCGGTGCGATCCATGGGGTTTAGGTGGTTGTGGGGCCTCACCGAACGAAGAAAACTCGACGCGGGTGGTGGTTGGGTGCGGGTGGGGGTGGGGGTGGCGGAGGAACACATGCGGTGGGGGCCGATGGTCTGGCCGGCGGCCCATGCGGTGTTCTGTATGGGAAGAATCAGAGACGAGGAAGAAGAAGGGTTAGGAGACGTAGGATCTTCATCTAACCGCCTGAAATGGTCGAGAGACAGCTGGGAGTTGCATTCTTAATGCGCTCTGGTTCATCATGTGTAGGCACTGCGCAACCAACATTTTATTATCAAAAATCTTCTTGCTCTTCTTTACCATGTTCGATAGAGCCGGCCTGTACGTGATCGATAGGCTTTCAATTACTAGCGGCAATACAACACCGTATTTTCAAGCCAGTTCCACTTTCCCGATTTATATATCGTGGTTATGGTGTACCCCTGTTATGTACACTATGATCTGCTGTAGGATCGGAAGTATGTCTAGAGGGGGGGTGATTAGACTACTTGACAATTTAAAAGTTTAGCCTTTTGATTAGGACAAGTTTTTAGCAAGTTCACAATGATGACCAAGTCAAGTATCACCCTACACATGCAATTCTAGAGTTATGGCAGCGGAAAGTAAATTGCACATGTAGTAAATAGAGGTGGAGAAGAGCAAACGTAGTTTGGAGATACGGAGATTTTTCTCGTGGTTCCGATAGGTGGTGCTATCGTCAATCCACGTTGATGGAGACTTCAACCCACGGAGGGTAACGGCTGCGAGAGTCCACGGAGGGCTCCACCCACGAAGGGTCCACGAAGGGTCCACGAAGAAGCAACCTTGTCTATGCCATCATGGCTTACGCCCACGGAGGACTAGCCTTACTCGGGGTAGATCTTCACGAAGTAGGCGATCTCCTTGCCCTTACAAACTTCTTGGTTCAACTCCACATCTTGACGGAGGCTCCCAAGCGACACCTAACCAATCTAGGAGGCACCACCCTCCAAAAGGTAATAGATGGTGTTGGTGATGATGAACTCCTTGCTCTTGTGCTTCAAATGATAATCTCCCCAACACTCAACTCTCCTCACCGATTTGGCTGTGGTGGAAGAAGGGATTGAGTGGAAAGCAACTTGGGAAGGCTAGAAATCAAGTTTCATATGGTGGGAGTGGAGCAACTTGATCTCAACACAAGGGTAGGTAGTTTTCTTCTCGAAAATGTAAGGTAGGAGTGGTAGTTCTTTCGATGGCTCTCTCCACAAATGAAGAGGAGGTGGAGGGTATTTATAGCCTCCACACAAAATCCAACTGCTACACACATTTGACCAATCTCGGTCGGACCGAAGTTGACAACTCGGTGAGACCGAAAGTTCAAATCTTGTGAACGTTGGGATTTTCGTGGGACCGAAAATACAATCTCGGTTAGTCCGATTCTTCCAAAGACTAGGGTTTGCCATTCTCGGTGGGACCGACTTTATCATCTCGGTGACACCGATTTGATTACGTATGTTCTGAAGCTTGGCAACACTAGTTTCGTGAGACCGAGTTTGGAATCGGAAAATCCAAATTACTAGGGTTTGGGTATATGGCTGAGGTGGTTCATCTCGGTGTGACTGAGTTTATGGAATCGGTGGGACCGAGATTACTTATGAGCATATGTTGGAATGAAAGATTGTCGATCGTTTGGGAGATAGATCACTAAGCACTTTGAGCAACCAGATCATCAACATAACCTCATCCCCTTTAATAGTATTGGCTTTCCTATGGACTCAATGTGATCATGGATCACTAAACCAAAAATGGAGTCTTGAGCTTTTGCCAATGCTTTCCTTAGCATTTTGAGGGTCCACATCATCGGTCATTGCCATACCCATATCAATGAACTTTCTGAAATATTCTCAAGAAACAATTAGTTCAATGATATATATGTTGTTATTAATTACCAAAACCACCCGGGATTAGTTGCACTTTCAATCTCCCCTTTTGGTAATTGATGACAACATATAGATCAAAGCTTCGACAAATGATATAATCAATGAATGATATCGTCGCTTTGAGAAGTATGTGATAAGCAAGAGCTCCCCCTAAATTTGTGCATTATTTAAGATTTGCGTTTGAATGCAAATGCACAATCGATTAGGATCATGGGTCACTCTTCCATGTCACATACATCTTGGTGGAGCGCGCAAAATGATAAAAATGAATAACATGCACCCAATCACCAAGACATGAGTAAATGATCATACAAAACATGAATAGCATATGATAAGCATTAAGCACACATTAAGCATAGTATGATCAGGCACTCATCAAAGTAGAGCAAACGTAGTATCAAACACACGGAATGTCTCGAAAACTCAAAAGTATCTCAAAGAAAACCGCAAACGAAAGAGCAAAAGCGAGCACTCTCTCTCGAAGTCCTATGATCTATACAGCTTTCCCCCTTTGGCAACAAGTTACCAAAAGTTCGAAGGTATAGAGCTAAGCGTCACTAGGGACTCTGCCGGCGGCTCCTGCAGGGTCGATGGAGTGGAGATAGCTGCATCTGCAAAGGCTTCGCCAAGTCTGTGGAGCCGGAGGAGTGGACACCGGAGCCGGAGCTGGAACCGACGGAGCTGTGGGAGGTGCTTGATGTAGTAGCCAGGGTCTGCCATCGAACAAAGAATCGATCTGGTCTTGTGGGAACTCGAGCAGCTGCTCATAGTCATCCTGGACTAAATCATCTTCCATCTCCTTCATGAGCTCTGCCTTCTCCCTCTTGGCTTCCTCTATATCTGCCTCAACCTTGTTGACGGTGACCTGCACTTCGGCCACTTTGACATCCAGAGCATGGAACTTGTCTTCAACTATCCTCTCAAGACTCTCCCGAGACTGCACTATGCTGGCAGCGTAGTTCAATCCTCCGGTAGCTTCAAGAAGTTGTTCTCCAACGCTCTTGGGTTTTGCTGCCGCTTCTGCTTCCTTCTCAGCTTTGGCTTGTTTGGCAGCTTCGACTTAGCTTGTCCTTCAACAGATGTGGGATCATCCTCTGTCATCACAACTTCATTGTCCTCATGTTCAGGCTGCGGTGGCAAGTGGGGTCTATCCAACAAGTAGGTGTCCGTGCCAAACTTGGCATTGATGAGCATCCGAATGTGCGGAGCAAACCCACATGACCTCTTACAGTCTGCTGCTTTGTCCTCTTGATAGTCTCAACTATCGTGTCCATCACCTTGAAAGGTGCCTTCGATCTAGAATATGCAGCATGTTGATAGAATACCCTCTTATCATGCGATGATCTCTCGACTTAGGCATCAAAGTATGCCTCGTAATGGTGTTAGTGGTTGGGAGACCTGCTCAAGATGATACACCGATCCAAGCTTCCATATCTCAACATCTTTGGCTGGTACCTCATTGTACATATTTTTCATCGACTCATGGTTTTTCTTTGGAATTCCATAGACATCTACATCATCATCTCTTGATATCGAGCATTCAGCGGTGGTTTCCATTCTTCAACTGTTGAAGAGAATCTCGGCCTTCACCATCCATACAATTCGCCATCCGGATAGAAATGTGTTGTGGCATAGAACGCATGATCATCTCATCATTCCATGCCGCCGGTTTCGACCAACAAACTCGCAACACCACATGCAAGGTGAAGCTCTCATGCACATGTGGGAAGTAGTCTCTGTGCTCTTCACTATCAATATATTCCCGGTCAACATATCTCGTGTCAAGAATAATGGGCTTCTTGTCCATGAGCACCGCCTCATAGAAATCTTGTTGCTCTCGGTGTGGAATCTTGAGTCAACAAATGTCCTTCTCCGGTGGCATATGGATCAACTTGCCTCCATAGCTTGAGACCTTTGTCCTTCCTTTCCTTCATATTTTCTCGCCGAGGATGAGCATCATTGTGGATCGGCAGGTTTACATCGAAGTTTCAAGAACACATGTGCCTCATCATCGACTCACCGGTGGCACATTGTCCTTCTTCTTCTCTCAAACAGAATATTTCTCACTGCTTTTCTTGGGCTTGGCAAAGAGCTTGGCTTGAGCTGCCTTTCTTTGGAGCCGATGGCTTAGATTTGGTAGGTGCTCCTGCCTCGATGGCATCTCCCATCAACTTAGGCTTCTGAGGAGGCTGGGGTGCTTCCTCATCAGAATCATCATCAGCTTCATCATGTACTAACCTCTTCCTCTTGGAAGTTTTCTTTATCTTGCTGGAGGTTTCTTCTTCCATGCTCAACTTCTTGGCAACTGTGGACTTCTTCACTTTGTTTGGTGCCCTTCTTGGTGTGTTGCCCTTGATAGTCTTTGGCAACCACTTTCCTCTTAGGTTTGGAAGTGATCTCTTCCTCAAAGAACAAAGTCGAATCCTCTTCATCGAATTTCTCTTCTTCCCGCCCCGTGGCAGCAGCAGCAAACCACTTGGGGTGCTCCTCTCACCATCATCGAAAAACTGCTGGCTTCAGGACTAGTGCCCGCTCGAATCTCAACCGGTGATTCAGACTGTTCGCTGTCACTTGCATCGCATATGACCGACAACCCGTGAATAGAATAGGTATAGGCGTAATAGAAGAGTTATCACAAACTGCGTAAGATTTTGTAAAAAGAATGAGTTCAAATTTCAGTTTTAAGTTTTCACAGAATGCATTTCGGTCCGACCGAGGCTAAAATTCGTGAATCCAAGTGTCTAAACAGTAACCATTCACACCACTTTCGGTTGGACCGAAATGGGTTTCGGTCTAGCCGAGAACACTAGGGTTTCACTAAATCCTCATTTCGGTCTTACCGATTTGCACAACTCGGTTGGACCGAAAGGTGCAGTGCAATGGCCAGAGGCCAGATCGGTCAGTCCGAGAATGTAGAATCGGTCACACCGAGATGTGTTCGGCGGAAACCTAACCCTAAAATTTTCACTCGAATTTCGTTCTAAGAACTAATCTGCTGGATAGGAAGATTTCAAACATGGCAAGAAGCTAGGGCAAACCTATCGTGCATTGAATCAGAGGTTGAAGCACGAGAGGGATCGAAACTCACCCTAAGATGGAGTTTCTCTACGGCGGCAACGGCGCGATGAGATTGACCGCTGACGGTGATGGAGACCATGCATGAGGGCGCAAAGCGACGGCGGAGACGATCCGGAGACCACGGCGACGCAGCTAAGGGTTTGAGGGCGAGACGCTTTGAAGGAATAATCAACGCTGCCCCTCGTATATATATACCTTCACTGTCGGTGGGACCGAGTTGAAAACTTCGGTGGCACCGAGATGGTTAATCGCAAGATTACTCACATCGGTCACGCCGAATTTGTAACTCGGTTTCACCGAGGTGAAAACCTAGATCAATCCAAGTGATTTCGGTCCGTCCGATTTGAGTATATTGGTTTGACCGAAAGTACTTAGAAGGTTTTGGAAGTTAAGCTTTTGACGGATCGGTGGCTCAAAGTGCTCCTCACTCGGTCTCGTCCAAAAAGACTTGATCAAAGTTTGTGATATAAGCATGAATAGAGTTTGAGACAAGAAAGCATAGATAGCTAGGGAGGAACTTAGGCATTCTTGTCCATCCATTTGGTCAAAAGAGATAAAATCCAAAAGACCAAAGCAACAAATGGATGTCCTCGAATGGATAAAATTATGCATCCAACATGCTCACACAATAAGATATCAAATGAAATATGTGTCAAACATGCACAAACAAAACTCTAGCAACTAGCACACAATTTGGCGATGACTAGGTCATCTATATATGAGTATATTGACTTAGGAGTCAAATGAGAACATTTGATCATAGGTCATACTCATCGCTTAAGCACAAGTGGGGTTACCACTTTTACATAAAGCATTAATGTGTTCACATCATTTGAAGATGCTTTAGCTCATATCTTTAGAGCATAGCTCCCCTTGATGTGAGAACCCTTTTAAAGGGTCAAACTAACCTTGGGTTGTCGAGAAGACTTCATGTAGATGTTGAAGATGTGGATGCTCAATGTTGATGAGGATCATCAAGAGTTGGGAGCAATCCTTTGATTCGGCACTTTCAATACCTACATGGGTTAGTCCCACAAGGAACAAACAAGGATATCCATGGACATAGATTGAAGTACACAATAGATGATGTCCATGAAAGCAATGATTACCTTGTCCCTTGACTTACCAACATGAGGGTTTGTGACTCCATGAACTAGTGCAAGATGTGGAAGTTGATTGCACAAGTTCTTGCCAAAATGAATATGAGTGAAGTATGTTGGCGGAGTCACCCTCAAGAACTCTCTAGTTCTTCTTCTTCGGATCCACATCATCTTGATGGGAATCCTTGGGGTAGTAGTTGAGCTTGTCAAGTAGAACTTGAAGTTACCTTGGGAACCCACTTGACCATGGCCTTGGGTGCTTCAATAAATGCATCAATCTCCTCTTGAAGCTTGTCCTTGCCTTTTAGCTTGTGGTCTTGTGGTGGAAGGTCATCTTGAGCTTGTTCCATATTGGAAGAAGTAGGATCATACTTCTCCTTTTGAGAAACAAACTTTGGAGTGGGATATTGACCTTCTTCCCATTCAACACCCTCGGCGTTGAACTTTCGCTCAAAACCAATTCCTTGATTCTTCCGTGCCTTCCTTGCTTGCGAACAATTTCTCAAAGTTCTTGCTTCCGCAAGGCTCTTGTAGACACCTTTCTCTATAATCCCTTTCAATAAAATATTTTCTTGCTCAAGTGTAACTTGGCTTGAAACATTGTTAGTGGAATCAAGAGAATTACTAGAACCAATTATGTTGCTTCTAGATGAAGAATTTTTCTTATGCTTGTCATGCTTAGTTTTAATAGGTGGCAAGAAATTAGACAAGAGAAGTCGTTTGGCAAGATATGAAGAACTCTTCTTTCAAGATCGTCATTGATAGCTTTTAGGAACTCATGTTCTTGCTCTAGATTGAGCTTCTCGGCGTAGCTTCTCATGAGATCTTAGGAGCTCTCTATGATCTTCTTGAGTTGTTTCATGAGCTAACTTAAGAGTGTTTAGTTCTTTAGTTAGACGCTCAATCTCCTTCATAGCATTGTCATTCGACTCTTCTCGACTATAAAGACTACTAGCATGTTCATCATTACTAGGCTCACTAGATTTGTCATGTAAAAGCTCATCTTCACCAAGCAAGTCATCCTCATCACTATCAAAGTCAATGAATTCAGGGTGTGATACCTTGGGGCCTTTTGCCATGAAGCATCTTCCAATTCCTTCATTTGGTGAATCAAATATGTCATAGGAGTTGAAGTTGGAGGATACGAGAGCAAGACCGGCAACACCTTCATCTTGATCAGATTCGGAGTTGGAGTGATAGCTTCTTTCGGAGTGATTGTCGGAGTCGGAGCCGAGACCCATTCACCAACATGAGCTTGATGTTTTCTTCTTGTGTAGCTCCTTGATGACTTTTCTTTCCTTTCCGAATCCTTGCTTCTCCGAGAGGATCTTCGTTCATAACGATCATCTCTACTCCTTCTCTCTTTCCAAGGCGACTCTTCTCTTGAGCTTCTTCTTCTTGGAGATTCTTCTCTTCTCTTGTGGGAGTCGAACACTCATTTGAGTAGTGTCCGGTCTTCCACAATTGTAGCAGCTTCGATCACGACTAGAAGATCTCTTTTCATCATATGATCTAGACTTTGAGCTTCTTTCCTTGCTTCTACTCTTGTAGAATTTGTTGAAGTTCTTCACCATTAGGCTTATCTCTTCATTGGAAACTAGCTTGTCACTTGAGGTTGTGGGAGCTTCAACTGTAGCTTTGTAAGCACCACTTGACTTGTTGTGAAGCTCTTCCTTGTCTTTAAGTGTCATTTCATGAGCAACAATCCTTCCAATGACTTCGGTAGGCTTGAGATCCTTGTAGTTTGGCATCATTTGGATCAAAGTGCACACGGTGTCATACTTTCCATCCAAAGCTCTGAGGATCTTCTTGATGATGAATCGGTCGGTCATTTCTTCGCTTCCTAAGCCGGCCATCTCATTTGTGATGAGAGCAAGCATAGAGTACATTTCAGCGACTCCTTCACCTTCCTTCATCTTGAACTTGTCAAGTTGACCTTGAAGAACATCTAGCTTTGATTCCTTCACGGACTCGGTACCTTCGTGCATTTCACCAAAGTATCCCAAATCTCTTTGCATTCTCAAGACGGCTGATCTTGTTGAACTCCTCGACACAAAGCATTGAAGAGAATGTCACAAGCTTGAGCATTGTTCAGAACATCCGCAACTCATCCGCTGTAGAGCTTCGCGATCCGAACTTTTCCTTCCTCAAGAACTCACCTTGCAAGCCAACACAAATAATGCCCCATGCGGGGTTATGTCCAAGAATATGCATTTTCATTTTGTGCTTCCAACTAGCAAAATTTGAACCATCAAAGTAAGGACCTCTCTTAAAATTACCCTCACTAGACGCCATACTCTCCTAGGTTGTGAAACCAAGCTTATGGAGTCCAATGCAATGGAAACCAATCCAATGGAGACCAAAGCTCGATACCACTTGTAGGATCGGAAGTATGTCTAGAGGGGGTGATTAGACTACTTGACAATTTAAAAGTTTAGCCTTTTGATTAGGACAAGTTTTAGCAAGTTCACAATGATGACCAAGTCAAGTATCACCCTACACATGCAATTCTAGAGTTATGGCAGCGGAAAGTAAATTGCACATGTAGTAAATAGAGGTGGAGAAGAGCAAACGCAGTTTGGAGACACGGAGATTTTTCTCGTGGTTCCGATAGGTGGTGCTATCGTCAATCCACGTTGATGGAGACTTCAACCCACGGAGAGTAACGGCTGCGAGAGTCCATGGAGGGCTCCACCCACGAAGGGTCCACGAAGAAGCAACCTTGTCTATGCCATCATGGCTTACGCCCACGGAGGACTAGCCTTACTCGGGTAGATCTTCACGAAGTAGGCGATCTCCTTGCCCTTACAAACTTCTTGGTTCAACTCCACATCTTGACGGAGGCTCCCAAGCGACACCTAACCAATCTAGGAGGCACCACCTCCAAAAGGTAATAGATGGTGTTGGTGATGATGAACTCCTTGCTCTTGTGCTTCAAATGATAATCTCCCCAACACTCAACTCTCCTCACCGATTTGGCTATGGTGGAAGAAGGATTGAGTGGAAAGCAACTTGGGAAGGCTAGAAATCAAGTTTCATATGGTGGGAGTGGAGCAACTTGATCTCAACACAAGGGTAGGTAGTTTTCTTCTCGTAAATGTAAGGTAGGAGTGGTAGTTCTTTCGATGGCTCTCTCCACTAATGAAGAGGAGGTGGAGGGTATTTATAGCCTCCACACAAAATCCAACTGTTACACACATTTGACCAATCTCGGTCGGACCGAAGTTGACAACTCGGTGAGACCGAAAGTTCAAATCTTAGAACGTTGGGATTTTCGTGGGACCGAAAATACAATCTCGGCTAGTCCGATTCTTCCAAAGACTAGGGTTTGCCATTCTCGGTGGGACCGACTTTATCATCTCGGTGACACCGATTTGATTACGTGAAGTTTCTGAAGCTTGGCAACACTAGTTTCGTGAGACCGAGTTTGGAATCGAAAATCCAAATTACTAGGGTTTGGGTATATGGTGAGGTGGTTCATCTCGGTGTGACTGAAGTTTATGGAATCGGTGGGACCGAGATTACTTATGAGCATATGTTGGAATGAAAGATTGTCGATGTTTGGGAGATAGATCACTAAGCACTTTGAGCAACCAGATCATCAACATAACCTCATCCCTTTTAATAGTATTGGCTTTCCTATGGACTCAATGTGATCATGGATCACTAAACCAAAAATGGAGTCTTGAGCTTTTGCCAATGCTTTCCTTAGCATTTTGAGGGGTCCACATCATCAATATTGCCATACCCATATCAACGAACTTTCTGAAATATTCTCAAGAAACAATTAGTTCAATGATATATATGTTGTTATTAATTACCAAAACCACCCGGGGATTAGTTGCACTTTCATCTGCCTAGTTGTTGTGTGGTCTTGTTATCATGGTTTGGCAATAAACTCTCTATACAGTATATTATGAACCTATCATCTGCCAGCTATCCTTACTTCTGGAGCCTATTCTTTTGTGTACTTGTGCCAGATTATATAAATGCACGCACCATATTACAACACACATGAGCTCTCTCATCAGAATCCAGTGATAGCACATAAGTGTTTACAGGGGCGCCCCTATATTAGACTATCATCTGCATTACAAAGATAATCTCACAACTATTTATGTTTTCATGGTTCTCGATATTATACGCAATTACAAAGTGAATATCGAATCCGCGATCGAAAGAATGTTGTGGAACACTGCAATGACTTACAAAATTGGCACCAAGGCATTGAGTGCCATTCTGGAAGCAATGAAACTCGATCGTACGCTCCCCACCTGTTGATTCTAGTTCAGAATATCATCCTAATGACTATTCTAACCTCGAGGAGTCAAAGGCAGATGGTCTGTCCTGTTAACCCATCAAGGTGCCTGTTCTAATTTGGCAAGGTTTTATTAATTACGCGTATCTTGCATATGTTGTCTTGCATTTCTTCTACTTTGTTGCACCGTCACTGCTTAGTTTACTCATCATATAACTCGAGATGCCATGCCCATCCATTAACAATACATATTCCATCTGTCGCTATACCATGTTTTTCCACTGAAATGTTGTTCTTGTGCATCAGACATCAAAAAGGAAGAGGGTGATTGCGAACCTCAAGGAGCACCAAAGAAAGTCCTTGAAAACGTGGTGGTGCCGAGAAATCGACAAATACCCCACTTATATTGGTTGTACAACCAGCTACACAAAACATAGGACCGACTCAACAGATCTGTACCCATACTTCATCGCCACACCACACAGACCTGCACTCCAAAGAAAAGGTATACCGATTTCATTTGCCATAGCACCACCGCACCACGTAAAAATCCCACTCCAAAGAAAAAGTACAAAGAAGTCCACCGGCCAAGACCTATCCCAACTGCAGAGACGGCCAATTCCTGCAGATTGGAACCCCATTCCATTTATTCCCGGTTTAAAAGACAATGCTTTCAATATTGTTAGGGACTACGTGCATATATTCCCATCATGGGAAGATTATAGTGAAGACAAACACCATTTTCACATCTTCCTGTGCAACTTACGTGTAAGTGCTATTATTCATGGTTATTATTTTCCTGTTTTCTGCTGATCGAACACATCAATGATTTACATTACATTGTTGTAACTAGGCGAGGGTCAATCTAGATAGTCATGACGAGCAAAGCTTGCTTGTTCTTTTCAAGGAAGCATTGTAGCAGTATCGGTGTTACCTGAGGAAATCACACTTTGATGGCAAGTCTATAAACGAATTTCCGGTGAAGTCTCCTGTGCTAAATTTAGAAGACATTGAATGGAAAAACCTTGTTATGCACTAGTCTCGTTCCCAGGATGAGGTATTGTCTATGAAATCATATGACAATTTGAACTTCTACTTTTCAAAGATGTGCCTTACGGATCTTTTTTGCGAAAAATCGCTCAAGAAGAATTCGGTTTGAAAAGAACGACAATATATCGCAAATATGCTGCCCGCTGCTTTGCTCTTGTTAGTACCGTGTTGTCTCAGATCACCGCATTTGCATACATACCGGTTCATTATGTGACAGCAGATGCATGATAGCTTGCTTATCAATTGTTCGCCCAAATTATCTCGATTTGTATGAATGGTTACATTAGTGTAGAATATATCCAATGCCAATGAATTTTTTAGCTCTGCATTGTTCTTGTAAGTACATGATGTCCTTTATCGCTGTACTTATATTGACAGTAGTTGTTCATGTACCATCACTCTGCAGCTTATTTTCCTTTGCCTCCATTTTCTACACATCGATCTATATTTACTCTTACCATAAGGTTGGTATTGAAGAAGTTTAGCTATCGTTGCTTTTGGTCAGCCTTTTGCCTATATCGCAAGACATACATTTATAGCTACTTGGTTATGTAGCATCACTCTTCATCTTATATTAAATATTCTCCATTTTTTCAGATATTATCACATCTATATTTACTCTTAACAAAATGTAGAATAAAGGCAATGCTTCCCCCATCAAGATGGACAAGGACTTTATAGAGCCTGTCTTCACCAAGAATGTAAGTTTGTCCTTCTCAAGCCTTCAAACTTTGTTGTGTATATTTGGTTAGACATGACTGCAATAACTGTTTATTTTGGTGTTTGCATCAAATTGCATGTTTAAAGTTTATTATGTAGTTCATAAACAAAAGTTTGTCCTTCTCAATTTAAGTTTTCAACAGACAACCAAGTTCCTTCTTCATACCATGTAAATTAAACTATACAGAGCAAGTGATCTTCTTTTGCACTACATGTATGCTTCTTTTCTTCATCCGTAATCCAGTGGTGTGGTGAACCTACCCACTACAGCACAATGTCATATTCTGCAATGTCTTAACTATGAACACTGTCATATCATTCTACTATTATTTAAACCGTCCCTTTATTTGCCAATCTGAAATGGGATAAATTGACAGCACACTAACAATTGATACTTATGAGTTCTTGATCTGTAATCCAGTGGTGTCGTGAAGCTGCCAACTCCTTCACAATGTCATTTCCTACCATGTCTTGACCTGAACAATACCATATTGTGTTCATGCAATTTTCTGTGTCACTTTATTCGTCAGTAAGAAATGTGATGAATTGTCAGCACTGATACTTTTATGTGCAAAACCTGTCATCTATCTGCTTGTTTATCTTTCAGAGTGAGGAAGATATAAGTGTTGAACAAGCGCAATCTCATCATCTTGCTCGGCTGCTTGCGCTGCAGCTCCCCAACAGGGCTAAACTTTCTTAAACTCTATTGAAGTGTTGTCGGTTTTGTATATTATTTTATCGGCGTGTTTATTTGCACTGGTGGCGATCTTTGATGCCCAGTGTATGTAATTTGCGGTCTGCTTGTGCTTTATTATCATAGTGGCAAACTTTGATGCCCAGTGGATGTAATATGCCATAATTTCATTATTGTATAGTCTAGGTTTTTTCTTATTCATGATGCTGCAGTTATTTTACTGTATATATATCATGTCTTCACAGTAAACCGGCCAGATCGTAAAATTACGGTACATGATCGGGCCATCATGCAATCACGATGTATGATCCGCATCATGGGCCCCGTCAAACTGGCCCACTAGTAGATTCGGGCCTTTAATAGGCCGAGTAACCCCCGGCCCTCTTTTCGCAAGAAAACTCAATGGGCTTTAGGAGGCCGAGAAGTAGGTTGGGCCGTAAACGTGTTAATAGCTCATGGGCGGCAGCAGCCCGAAATGGACCCCGGCCCATGATTGTGCGAATCAATTCATGAGCTTTTAACAGGCCAAAGTTGCCTCGGTCCTTGTTTGGCCCATCAGACATCGGTACAAGCGGTTTGATGTAAATCGGGCCGTAGTTAGGCCCAACTATATGACGGGCTTTTAACAGGCCGAAATTAATATAGGGCCGAAATGTTAAATGGGCCCTTAACAGACCAAAACTAATATCAGGCTGAATTACTAAATGGCCTTTAGCAAGTGGGCCCAAAAGCATAGCGTCCAGTTAACGGGCCGAATTCGATATGGACCATAACTCAGCCCAAAGCCTCTTAAAGGGCCGGACCTAATCTGGGCCGTGATTTGGCCTAGAAAGTGGGAGGCTTTTAACGAGCCGGATCTTATATGGGCCATTATTAGGCCTGGAACATGGCAGGCCATTAATGGACCAGATCAAATATGGGTCGGCATTTGGCCCAAAACATGGCAACCAGTTAATGGGTCGGCCTACTAGGGTCCTCAAAATCTTGTGGGCCTACAGCTAGGCCGGCCCATTAATGTCGGCGAAATCTCGTGGGCCTTTAGCTGGGCCGGCCCATTATGATCCACAAGAATTTTGTGGGCCTTTACCTGGGCCGGCCCATTATGGCACACAAAAATCTTGTGGGCCTTTACCTAGGCCGGCCTATTATGGCCCGCGAAATCTTGTGGGCCTTTAGCTGGGCCAGCCCATTATGGTCCGCAAAATCTCGTGGGCCTTTAGCTGGCCGGCCCATTATGGTCCGCAAAATCTTGTGGGCCTTTAGTTGGGCCGGCCCATTTAAACTTGATGGGTCGTGCCACGTGTCGACGTATCATAGGCGCCTTCTTCCAATGAGTGGATGACATCTGTCCCAACGATGAGCCGACACGTGTTTCCTCCAGCCAATGATGATTTTACACGTGGAAAATCCCCATTGGTCGGGGCTGTTAACGGGTTATCGGATCCAAAACCCGACCTGGTAGCTTAACGGTATTCCGTTACGGTGGATGCCACGTGTCGGTCACCCTTGACGAAAGCACTTCTGTGACGCGCGATTTATCGTCATGGAAGTGGACACTTTCGTGATGATAATTTTGGTAATGTCATGGAACACTTCTACGACAATACAGGTATGACTATCTTGATTCTGTCATAAAATCATCATGGATGTACATCCATGACAAAAAACGCGACCTACTGTG
The DNA here is from genome assembly GCA_021437245.1 of Aegilops speltoides. Taxonomy (NCBI): domain Eukaryota; kingdom Viridiplantae; phylum Streptophyta; class Magnoliopsida; order Poales; family Poaceae; genus Aegilops; species Aegilops speltoides. The sequence goes on from CM038143.1 coordinate 437,751,946, forward strand.
ACAAACATGTATCATCACGGAAGTGTATTTTTTTTGTAGTGCACAGCCCGGCTTCAATGGCACATTGTCCAACAAGGGGCATGTTTCAAAGAAGGGTGGGCAAACCCAGGCTATTGCACATTTTAACGTACCTTCATAATGTGTAAGCACGCCCTTCTGTCTGTGTCTCATTCCAGATAGATCAGATATAACATTATCATGAGCATCTAGAGTCTCAATGTTGTTGGAGTCAGCTCATGCACAACTACTCTTGTGCGGTGTTGTCGCGCAATAACCAGCGGCCTCCATGCCCGCCTCCCCTCCCATCTACTGGTTATCTGTCAATGTTAGAGTCTTTCTGCATCATCATTGACTCCTCAATTTCCTTTCGAACAGCCAGATACACGTCCTTCCTCAACCTTTCATACAATTCATTCTGCTTCATTTCACTCCACACTTTTTTCATGCTAAGCCTCTCTTCTTTGTTGAGTGTGAAAGACCTCTTGTGCGAGACATTAACACCTATACCCCTTGCACGGCCAGGGGGCTCTCATGTTTCCAGAGCATCAGACAGAATGTCACATGGCCCTGAGTTCCGGTAAAACCTTCCAGGGATCTAGGAAGCGGGCATGATATCACTGGAGGAGGCGCCGGACTCTGAGTATGAAGCATACAAGAGAAACCTCAGAGATATGCAAGGTGATTTCAGGGAGTATGCACAGAAACATTTTCAATGGCTTGAATGCGCTAAGTTCTAATGCCGGAATCCTGGGAGTGACAACAAGCAGAGGGAAGTGATGAAGGTAACTTTAAGCCTCATAGCATTCTATTCGAGCAATCACAATTTTGATCCATGCCATGTTCTTACTTACTTGCAACCCTAAACCTGATCCAAGCCATCTTCTATATTTGTTTTTGCAGAAGATCATGAACTGTTGCGGTAGGCTAGCGGGCATGCTTGGGTGCTGCCTCGGTTGACATGCATGTTCCTCCTCCTGGTAGGTCGACACGTGCCCTAGCTTCATCAAGCCACACCGGTGGAGGTTCCTCGATCCATGCCGCCTTGTCGTCTCGCCTTGTTCACGATACCGAGGAAGAAGAGGACAAGGAGGAAGAGGAAGAAGAGGGAGAAGAGGAAGGAGGTGACGAAGAAGAAGGTGATGAGGGAGATGAGGAGGAGTACGACGACAACGACGGACCTCCACCTACTCAGCCAACCCACGTGAAGAGGGTGTCCCATCCGCACCAGGATGTTTTGAGCCCATCACCGTTTCAGAAACCGGTTCCTCGACGTCGCCCGAAGAAGCCGGACGAGAGCCACTCGAAGAGAAATGAGGAGCGTGCCACCGAGAGGGGAAGGGGGAGGAACTAGTGATGTTGAACTTGCTAAGTTAAAGTAGTTGTGTTATGTTGAACTACTCGGTGGCGTGCTATTGCTACCTATGTTACTAGTTGAACCTATTTGATATGTTGAACTTATTGGATACATCGATTTACTATCTATAATGTGTGAGGTCATCATATTTTCATATGCAAACACTTTTTGTTGTTGTGTTTATCTATCAGTGTTCAATTCAAATGGCCAAGTTATTGTAAAAAAAGCCAGAGAAGAGCCTACCGCCAGGCAACACAACGGTAGGTATTCACAGCTTACCGCCATGCACCCTGGCGGCAGCCGATGTAAACCTACCGCACGAAACCCCCATTTTTAGTCCTAGAACTCTGCCGCACATATTGGACCCTACCGCCGTCGGGCGTGGCGGTAGGGTGTGAAACCCTACCACAGAAACATCATCGCTTTCTATCACAGAACTCTACCCGGCACTAGTACGTCTCCAACGTATTTATAATTTTTATTGTTCCATGTTGTTATATTATCATTCTTGGATGTTTTACAATCATTTTATAGTCATTTTATATCATTTTTTGGTACTAACCTATTGACATAGTGCCAAGTGAAAGTTACTGTTTTCTGCATGTTTTTTACATCGCAGGAAATAAATACCAAACGGAGTCCAAATGCAGCGAAACTTTTTGAGGATTTTTTGGGCCAGAAGACATCCAGTGGGCCAGGAACACGCCTGAGGGGAGCTCCGAGGGGAGCACAACCCGCCAGGGCGCACCCTGGCGGGTTGTGCCCTCCTCATTAGCCTCCCGCACCACCTCTTTGCTCTATAAATACCCCAATATTCCAGAAACCCTAGGGGAGTCGACGAAAATAAATTCTAGCCGCCGCAGAGTCCAGAAACACCAGATCCAATATAGACACCATCAGAGGGATGCATCATGTCCATTGGTGCCTCTCCAATGAGGATGTGATTAGTTTTTTGTAGACCTATGGGTCCGTAGTTAGTAGCAAGATGGCTTCCTCTCCCTCTCTTGATTATCAATACAATGGTCTCTTGGAGATCCATATGATATAAGTCTTTTGCGGGGTGTTTGTTGGGATCCGATGAACTTTGAGTTTGTGATAGATCTATGTTTTTATCCATGAAAGTTATTTGAGTCTTCTCTTGATCTCTCATATGCATTATTGATTATAGCCTCGTATTTCTTCTCCGATATTTGGGTTTTGTTTGGCTAACTTGATCTATTTATCTTGCAATGGGAACATGTACTTTGTAATGGGTTCGATCTTACGGTGCTTAATCCCAGTGACAGAAAGGGAAACAAAATGTATGTATTGTTGCTATTAAGGATAACAAGATGGGGTCTATTTCTACATAAATAGATCTTATCTACATCATGTCATTGTTCTTATTGCATTACTCCATTTTTCCATGAACTTAATACACTAGATGCATGCTGGATAGCGGTCGATGTGTGGAGTAATAGTAGTAGATGCAGGCAGGAGTCGGTCTACTAAGCTTGGACGTGATGCCTATATAATGATCATTGCCTGGATATGGTGATGATTATTTGAAGTTCTATCAATTGCCCAACAGTAATTGTTTTCCCACCGTTTGCTATTTTCCTCGAGAGAAGCCACTAGTGAAACCTACGGCCCCCGAGTCTCTTTTCATCATATTTGCCATTGCGATCTATTTTCCTTTGCATTTATTTTCATATCTATTAAACCAAAAATACAAAATATCTTGCTGCAATTTATTTTTTCCGCGATCTATTATCATATCTACCACTTTTACCTCACGTTATTTGCCTATCTAGAGGCGTCGTACCCGAAAGGAATTGACAACCCCTTTAACACGTCGGGTTGCGAGTATTTGTTATTTGTGTGTAGGTGTTGTTTACGTGGTGTGAGGAGGTTCTCCTACTGGTTCGATAACCTTGGTTGCATCACTAAGGGAAATACCTACCGTCGCTATACTGCGTCATCCCTTCCTCTTTGGGGAAATACCGACGTAGTTCTAGCAGACATCAGGCACGCAGGCGCCCCACACCCTACTACCTCCCCTCGTGGCGGTAGCTTTAGCCACCCTACCACCATCTCTTGCGGTGGTGGGGCAGTTATGACACGATAGCCCAGTAACGACTGGTTGACGAGGGCTGTCGTCAACCTATCGCCGGTGCCCATGGCGGTACCCTGTTTAAGCCTACCACTATGGTCCCTGGTGGTAGGAAAAAGGTCAGATCACGAAAACTTTTGCAACTGGGGTCAGATCTGTCTAAATGTGATCAAAAGGGTGAAGACACAAAGCCTACCACCATGGTCCCTGGTGGTAGGAAAATTGTCAGATCACGAAAACTTTTGCAACTGGGTCAGATCCGGCTAAACGTGACAAAAGGGTGAAGACAGAAAATTTACCTCGATGAGCGAAGAGGCTGTGCGGTCCCTCCGACACTCCACTGCCTCCAGTCCATCTCTTTGCGGTAGCTCAGTGGTACAGACTACACAGTATGCCTCGACAACTGCCACACAACACGTAGTGCGTCCCTCCACTGCCTCCGGTCCATCTCTCCCCGGTAGTTCAGTGGTACAGACTGAAGGAAATATGCCCTAGAGGCAATAATAAAGTTGCTATTTATATTTCCTTATATCATGATAAAATTTTATTATTCATGCTAGAATTGTATTAACCGGAAACTTAGTACATGTGTGAATACATAGACAAAACATATTGTCCCTAGTATGCCTCTACTTGACTAGCTCGTTAACTAAAGATGGTTATGTTTCCTAACCATAGACATGTGTTGTCATTTGATGAATGGGATCACATCATTAGGAGAATGATGTGATGGACATGACCCATTGGTTAGCTTAGCGTTAGGATCGTTGTAGTTTCATTGCTACTGCTTTCCTCATGACTTATACATATTCCTCAGACTATGAGATTATGCAACTCCCGAATACCAGAGGAACACCTTGTGTGCTGTCAAACGTCACAACATAACTAGGTGATTATAAAGATGCTCTACAGGTGTCTCCAAAGGTGTTTGTTGGGTTGGCATAGATCAAGATTAGCATTTGTCACTCCATGTATCGGAGAGGTATCTCTGGGCCCTCTCGGTAATGCTAATCACTATAAGCCTTGCAAGCAATGTGACTAATGAGTTAGTTGCAGGATGAAGCATTACGGAACAAGTAAAGAGACTTGTTGGTAACGAGATTGAACTAGGTATGATGATACCGACGATCGAATCTCGGGCACGTAACATACTGATGAGAAAGGGAACAACGTATGTTGTTATGCGATTTGACCGATAAAGATCTTCATAGAATATGTAGGAGACAATATGAGCATCTAGGTTCTGCTATTGTTTATTGATCAGAGATGTGTCTCGATCATGTCTACATAGTTCTCGAACCCATAGGGTCCGCACGCTTAACGTTCGATGACGATTTGTATTATGAGTTATGTGTTTTTGATGACCAAAGTTTGTTCGGAGTCCCGGATGAGATCACTGACATGACGAGGAGTCTCAAAATGGTCGAGACATAAAGATTGATATATTGGAAGGCTATGTTCAGACACCGGAAAGGTTTTGGAAGAGTTCGGACATGTTTCGGGGAACTGAGGGGTTACCGGAACTCCCCGGGGAAGTTATGGGCCTAGATGGGCCATAAGGGAGTAGGAGAGGGAAGGCCACAAGGTGGCGCGCGCCCCTCCCCATAGCAGGCCGAATTGGACTAGGCCCCCTCTGCTTCCCCTCTCCCTCTTCTTCCCTCCTTACTCCTCTTGGAATAGGAAAGGGGGGCGAATCCAACTAGGTTTGGAGTCCTAGTAGGCTCCCCCCCCTTGGCGCGCCTTCCCTTTGGTCGGCCTCCTCCTCCTCCCTGCTTTATATATGGGGGCAGGGGGCACCCCAAGGCACAATAGATTTTCTCTTAGCCGTGTGTGGTGCCCTCCTCCACAGTTTAACACCTCGGTCATATCATCGTAGTGCTTAGGCGAAGCCCTGCGCTGGCAACATCACCAAGACCGTCGCCATGCTGTTGTGCTGACGGAACTCTCCCTCGTCCTCAACTGGATCAAAAGCTCAAGGGACATCATCATGTTGAACGTGTGCTGAACACTGAGGTGTCGTACATTCGGTACTTGGATTGGTTGGATCGTGAAGACGTTCGACTACATCAACCGCGTTACTAAACGCTTCTGCTTTTGGTCTACGAGGGTACGTGGACACACTCTCCCATCTCATTGCTATGCATCTCCTAGATAGATCTTGCATGATCGTAGGAATTTTTTTGAATTACTACGTTCCCCAACAGTGGTATCAGAGCTAGATCTATGCGTAGATGTTATTTGCACGAGTAGAACACAAAGAGTTGTGCGCGATAATAGTCATACTTCTTACCACCAACGTCTTACTTTGATTTGGCGGTATTGTTGGATGAAGCGGCCCGGACCGACATTACATGACCGCGTCATGAGACTGGTTCTACCGACGTGCTTTGCACATAGATGGCTGGCAGGTGTCTATTTCTTCAACTTTAGTTGAATCGAGTTTGACTACGGCCGGTCCTTGTTGAAGGTTAAAACAGCACACTTGATGAAAAATGATTATGATTTGATGCGTAGGTAAGAACGGTTCTTGCTAGAAGCACGTAGCAGCCACGTAAAACTTGAAACAACAAAGTAGAGGACGTCTAACTTGTTTTTGCAGGGCTTGTTGTGATGTGATATGGTCAAGACATGATGTGATATAAATTGTTGTATGAGATGATCATGTTTTGTAACAGGGTTATCGGCAACTGGCAGGAGCCATATGGTTGTCGCTTTATTGTATGAAATGCAATCGCCATGTAACTGCTTTACTTTATCACTAAGCGGTAGCGATAGTCATAGTAGCAATAGTTGGTGAGACGACAACGATGCTACGATGGAGATCAAGGTGTCAAGCCGGTGACGATGGAGATCATGACGATGCTTTGGTGATGGAGATCATGAGCACAAGATGATGATGGCCATATCATGTCACATATTTTTGATTGCATGTGGTGTTTATCTTTTTATGCATCTTATTTTGCTTAGTACGGTGGTAGCATTATAAGATGATCCCTTACTAAATTTCAAGGTATAAGTGTTCTTCCTGAGTATACACCATTGCTATAGTTCGTCGTGCCGAGACACCACGTGATGATCGGGTGTGATAAGCTCTACGTTCACATACAACGGGTGCAAGCCAGTTTTGCACGTGCAGAATACTCTGGTTAAACTTGATGAGCCTAGCATATGCAGATATGGCCTCGGAACACTGAGACCGAAAGGTCGAACCTGAATCATATAGTAGATATGATCAACACAGTGATGTTCACCATTGAAAACTACTCCATCTCATGTGATGATCGGACATGGTTTAGTTGATTTGGATCATGTGATCATTTAGATGACTAGAGGGATGTCTATCTAAGTGGGAGTTCTTAAGTAATATGATTAATTGAACTTTAGTTTATCATGAACTTAGTCCTGATAGTTTTTGCATGTCTATGTTGTTGTAGATCAATGACACGTGCTACCGTTCCCTTGAATTTTAATGCATTCCTAGAGAAAGCTAAGTTGAAAGATGATGGTAGCAATTACATGGACTGGGTCCATAACTTGAGGATTATCTTCATTGTTGTATAGAAGAATTACGTCCTCGAAGCACCGCTAGGTGTACCACCTGCGCCAGCAACTGCAGACATTGTGAATGCATGGCAGACGCGTGTTGATGACTACTCGATAGTTCAGTGTGCCATGCTTTACGGCTTAGAATCGGGACTTCAAAGACATTTTGAACGCCATGGGGCATATGAGATGTTCCAAGAGTTGAAGTTAATATTTCAAGCAAATGCCCGAGTTGAGAAATATAAAGTCTCCAACAAGTTCTATAGCTGCAAAATGAAGGAGAATAGTTCTGTCAGTGAACACATACTCAGAATGTCTGGGTACCATAACCACTTGACTCAGCTGCGAGTTAATCTTCCTAATGATAGTGTCATTGACAGAGTTCTTCAATCACTGCCACCAAGCTATAAAGGCTTCGTGATAAACTATAATATGCAAGGGTTGATGAAAACGATTCCCGAGCTCTTCATAATGCTAAAGGCTGCGGAGGTACAAATCAAGAAGGAGCATCAAGTGTTGATGGTCAACAAGACCACTAGTTTCAAGAAAAATGGCAAAGGGAAGAAAAGGAACTTCAAGAAGAATAGTAAGCAAGTTGCTACTCCCGGGAAGAAGCCCAAGTCTAGACCTAAGACTGAAACTGAGTGCTTCTACTGCAAAGGGACTGGTCACTGGAAGCGGAACTACCCCAAGTATTTGGCGGATAAGAAGAATGGCAAAGTGAAAGGTATATTTGATATATATGTTATTGATGTGTACCTTACTAATGCTCGTAGTAGCGCCTGGGTATTTGATATTGGTTCTGTTGCTCATATTTGCAACTTGAAACAGGGGCTACGGATTAAACGAAGATTGGCTAAGGACGAGGTGACGATGCGCATCGGGGATGGTTCCAAGGTCGATGTGATCGCCGTCGGCACGCTACCTCTACATATACCTTTGGGATTAGTTTTAGACCTGAATAATTGTTATTTGGTGCCAGCGTTGAGCAAGAACATTATATCTGGATCTTGTTTGATGCGAGACGGTTATTCATTTAAATCAAAGAATAATGATTTTCTATTTATATGAGCAATATCTTTTATGGTCATGCACCCTTGTTGAGTGGTCTATTTTTATTGAATCTCGATCGTAGAGATACACATGTTCATAATATTGAAGCCAAAAGATGCAAAGTTGATAATGATAGTGCAACTTATTTGTGGCACTGCCGTTTAGGTCATATTGGTGTAAAGTGCATGAAGAAACTCCATGCTGATGGGCTTTGGAAATCACTTGATTATGAAACACTTGGTGCTTACGAACCATGCCTCATGGGCAAGATGACTAAAACTTCGTTCTCCGGAACAATGGAACGAGCTACTGACTTATTAGAAATAATACATATTGATGTATGCGGTCCAATGAGTATTGAGGCTCATGGTGGGTATCGTTATTTTCCTACCTTCACAAATGATTTGAGCAGATATGGGTATATCTACTTAATGAAGCATAAGTCTGAAACATTTGAAAAGTTCAAAGAATTTCAGAGTGAAGTGGAAAATCATCGTAACAAGAAAATAAAGTTTCTACGATCTGATCGTGGAGGCAAATATTTGAGTTACGAGTTTGGTCTTCATTTGAAACAATGTGGAATAGTTTCGCAACTCACGCCACCTGGAACACCACAGCGTAATGGTGTCTCCGAATGTCATAACCGTACTTTATTGGATATGGTGCGATCTATGATGTCTCTTACTAATTTACCACTATTGTTTTGGGGTTATGCTTTAGAGACGGCTGCATTCACTTTAAATAGGGCACCATCATTTTTTGTTGAGACGACACCTTATGAACTGTGGTTTGGCAAGAAACCAAAGTTGTCATTTCTTAAAGTTTGGGGCTGCGATGCTTATGTGAAAAAGCTTCAACTTGATAAGCTCGAACCCAAATCGGAGAAGTGCGTCTTCATAAGATACCCAAAGGAAACTGTTGGGTACACCTTCTATCATAGATCCGAAGGCAAGATATTCGTTCCTAAGAATGGAACCTTTCTAGAGAAGGAGTTTCTTCTCGAAAGAAGTGAGTGGGAGGAAAGTAGAACTTGATGAGGTAATTGTACCTTCTCCCAAATTCGAAAGTAGTTCATCACAGAAATCAGTTCCAATGATTCCTACACCAATTAGTGAGGAAGCTAATGATGATGATCATGAAACTTCAGATCAAGTTACTACCAAACCTCGTAGGTCTTCCAGAGTACGGTCCGCACTAGAGTGGTACTGTAATCCTGCTCTGGAAGTCATGTTACTAGACCATGATGAACCTACGAACTATGAGGAAGCGATGATGAGCCCAGATTCCGCGAAATGGCTTGAGGCCATGAAATCTGAGATGGGATCCATGTATGAGAACAAAGTGAGCGACAAGTCATAGAAAATAAATGGATCTTCAAGAAGAAGACTGATGCCGACGGTAATGTTACTGTCTACAAAGCTCGACTTGTTGCGAAAGGTTTTCGACAAATTCAAGGAGTTGACTACGATGAGACCTTTACCCCCGTAGTGATGCTTAAGTCTGTCTGAATCATGTTAGCAATTGCCGCATTTTATGATTATGAAATTTGGCAGATGGATGTCAAAACTGCATTCCTTAATGGATTTCTGGAAGAAGAGTTGTATATGATGCAACCCGAAGGTTTTGTCGATCCAAAGGGTGCTAACAAAGTGTGCAAGCTCCAGCAATCCATTTATGGACTGGTGCAAGCTCTTGGAGTTGGAATAAACGCTTTGATAGTGTGATCAAAGCATATGGTTTTATACAGACTTTTGGAGAAGCCTGTATTTACAAGAAAGTGAGTGGGAGCTTTGTAGCATTTTAAATATTATATGTGGATGACATATTGTTGATTGAAAATGATACAGAACTTCTAGATAGCATAAAAGGATACTTGAATAAGTATTTTTCAATGAAAAACCTCGGTGAAGCTGCGTACATATTGGGCATCAAGATCTATAGAGATAAATCAGGACGCTTAATTGGACTTTCACAAGCACATACCTTGATGAAAAATAGAAGAAGTTCAAAATGGATCAGTCAAAGAAAGGGTTATTGCTTGTGTTACAAGGTGTGAAGTTGAGTCAGACTCAATGCCCGACCACTGCGGAAGATAGAGAGAAAATGAAAGTCATTCCCTATGCTTCAGCCATAGGTTCTATCATGTATGCAATGTTGTGTACCAGACCTGATGTGTGCCTTGCTATAAATATAGCAGGGAGGTATCAAAGTAATTCAGGAGTGGAGCACTGGACAGCGGTCAAGAACATCCTAAAAAACCTGAAAAGGACTAAGGATATGTTTCTCGTTTATGGAGGTGACAAATAGCTCGCCGTAAATGGTTACGTCGATGCAAGCTTTGACATAGATCTAGATGACTCTAAGTCACAATCCGGATACGTATTTATATTGAATGGTGGAGCTGTCAGTTGGTGCAGTTCCAAGCAGAGCGTCTTGGTGGGATCTACGTGTGAAGCGGAGTACATAGCTGCTGCGGAAGCAGCAAATGAAGGAGTCTGGATGAAGGAGTTCATATCTGATCTAGGTGTTATACATAGTGTATCGGGTCCAATGAAAATCTTTTGTGACAATACTGGCGCAATTGCCTTGGCAAAGGAATCCATATTTTAGAAGAGAACCAAACACATCAAGAGACGCTTCAATTCCATCTGGCATCAAGTCGCGGAGGGAGACATAGAGATTTGCAAAATACATATGGATCTGGATGTTGCAGACCCGTTTACTAAGCCTCTTCCACGAGCAAAACATGATCAGCACCATGACTCCATGGGTGTTAGAATCATTATGTGTAATCTAGATTATTGACTCTAGTGCAAGTGGGAGACTGAAGGAATTATGCCCTAGAGGCAATAATAAAGTTGTTATTTATATTTCATTATATCATGATAAATGTTTATTATTCATGCTAGAATTGTATTAACCGGAAACTTAGTACATGTGTAAATACATAGACAAAACATAGTGTCCCTAGTATGCCTCTACTTGACTAGCTCGTTAATCAAATATGGTTATGTTTCCTAACCATAGACATGTGTTGTCATTTGATGAACGGGATCACATCATTAGGAGAATGGTGTGATGGATATGACCCATATGTTAGCTTAGCATTATGATCATTACAGTTTCATTGCTACTGCTTTCTTCATGACTTATACATGTTCCTCAGACAATGAGATTATGCAACTCCCGAATACCGGAGGAACACCTTGTGTGCTATCAAACGTCACAACATAACTAGGTGATTATAAAGATGCTCTACAGGTGTCTCCGAAGGTGTTTGTTGGGTTGGCATAGATCGAGATTAGGATTTGTCAATCCATGTATTAGAGAGGTATCTCTGGGCCCTCTCGGTAATGCTCATCACTATAAGCCTTGCAAGAAATGTGACTAATGAGTTAGTTGCAAGATGAAGCATTACAGAACGAGTAAAGAGACTTGCCGATAACGAGATTGAACTACGTATGATGATACCGACGATCGAATCTCGGGCACGTAACATACTGATGAGAAAGGGAACAACGTATGTTGTTATGCGGTTTGACCGATAAAGATCTTCGTAGAATATGTAGGAGCCAATATGAGCATCCAGGTTCCGCTATTGGTTATTGATCAGAGATGTGTCTCGATCATGTCTACATAGTTCTCAATCCGTAGGGTCCACACGCTTAACGTTCGATGACAATTTGTATTATGAGTTATGTGTTTTTGATGACCAAAGTTTGTTCGGAGTCCCGGATGAGATCACGGACATGAAGAGGAGTCTCGAAATGGTCGAGACATAAAGATTGATATATTGGAAGGCTATGTTCGGACACCGAAAAGGTTTCGAAAGAGTTCGGACTTGTTTCAGGCCGAGGGGTTACCGGAACTCCTCAGGAAAGTTATGGGCCTAGATGGACCATAAGGGAGTAGGAGAGGGAAGGCCACAAGGTGGTGTGCGCCCCTCCCCATAGTGGTCCGAATTGGACTGGGGAGAGGGGGCGCGGCCCCCGTTTTCCTTCCCTTCTCCCTCTCCTTCCCTCCTTCCCCCTCTTGGAATAGGAAGTGGTGAATCCTACTTGGTTTGGAGTCCTAGTAGGACTCCCCCCCCCCCGCCGCACCCGATTGGAATAGTAGGACTCCGTTTCAAAATATAGTGCACCCGCGCTTTTCGAGGTTTAACTTTGACCAATTTTTTTTCGAGAGTACGCAAATCGCGTACCTTAGCTTTATAGAAGAGAGAAAATAATGTACAAGAGTGTTACAAACTTAGCCACCAGTCACAAGCCGACTGAGGCCATGGTGAACTCCAACTCCACACACTATGTTAACTCCTCACACAATGTTGTCAACTTCCCACCCACCCGTTGTCGCCCACATGCGCAGCTCATCAAGAATCCTACTCCCTCCGTTCCTAAATATTTGTCTTTCTAGACATTTTAAATGGACCACCAGATACGGATGTATGTAGACATGTTTTAGAGTGTAGATTCACTCATTTTGCTCCGTATGTAGTCACTTGTTCAAATACCTAGAAAGACAAATATTTAGGAACGGAGGGAGTAGATACTAACTCAGAGGCGGAAATAGATGGAGTCGCCGGGTGGAAGACTCAAGCATTTCGTTGCTTCCATAATTGCCAACACACCAAGATCACCAGGCTATCAAAAGCTTTACGGGTCTCCTTGCGAATGAGCTTACGGGAGCTTCCCTATCAAGATTCCAAGTTATCATTCGCCACTGGAGCTAGGGTTGGCGCAGCCCTAACACTGGGTAAGATCATGTGCCATACCTGTCGTGAATAGACGCACTGGATGAGTAGATGTTCCACATTGTCTTCCTTGACTAAAAAATTTAACCAATGAGACTGTTGTATAATTTTTGCTCCCGTCGCAGTCGGTCTCGTTGGTTAAATTTAGGGTCGCGCTAACTGTCACACGTGTGGCAGGAAGGGAGACGCACCAGACGTCTCTAATGTAAACAGATTGTCACGTCATCGCATGCATGCATGCAGGAATCTTTTTGGATTTTCAGTTTTTAAAATGTTTTATCTCTTAAACGAAAAAACTGATTGAAGATCTGTTTTCACCATTAAATCCCTCGCGACGAGATCTTCGAAACTAGATCCCATGTTGAATTGTTTCGACGAAAAAAAATTCGGTTAAAATTTGCCATGTCTATTACACATGAATTGTCACGGTGTTTACACTGAAGTTGCCATGATATGTTTCAGCTATTTTCTTCTACATTTAAAAGTAAATTTTGACATTTATAAAACGGGGAATTAAGAAACTAGACTTGCCATTAACCATAAACTAAAATTGCCATGATACATGCACATAAAATTGCCATGGTTCATACAAAAAATAATTTTCATGGTCAAAGTACTGGAGTTGCCATCATCAAAATACTAAAATTGCCATGATCTACAAACTAAAATTGCCACATGGCAACTTTAGTTTAAGCCCTATGGCAACCGCAGCAGTAAAGATCGTGGCAACTTCTGGCAAAAAAAAACTTCGTCGAAACATATCAACATGGGGTCTAGTTTTGAAGATCTCGTCGAGACGGATTTAATGGTGAAAACGGATTTTTAGTTCGCTTTTTTATTTATGAGATACAACATTTTTAAGCCGAAAACCAAAAAAAATTCTGCTGATGTCATCTATTCATACGTGGCAAAATGAATGGTAATGGAGGCGTGTGGGCGATGTGCAAACGCCCACACGTGTGAGCGTTAACATTTCCGTAAATTTATGGTCAAAGGTGAAGCACGGGAACCAAGGACACGCTATATTTTAAAACGGAAGGAGTATTGATGATACCATGATGATGCGTCTACATGGATTGATAAGACTGTGCCAATTGGTATTCAGTTTTATTTACATCATCGTATTCTTTCTCTACTACCTAAAAGAAATATAGTGTTCCGTCTCCCCTCTTACGTTGTCCCTTCGTCCAACTCCCGATCCCCACGTCGTTCGCAGTTCCCTCCCGCTACCCTTTTTTCGTACGCACGTACCCCCCCTGCCTCGCCGGGTTTTCTCGATCCCCTGACAGCCTACCGGGTAAAAATACAAATCCTCTTTAATCGGACCGAATCCTAACCCTAGCATTACAGAGGCTCCTCCGCCGTCGCCATGCCCACGGCTGACTACGTCGCCTACCACGCGGCTCCCACTCCCTGCCGCGTGTGAATCCACTGCAGAGGTCGTCGCCATTGTTGGGGAACGTTGCAGAAAATTAAAATTTTTCCTACGGTTTCACCAAGATCCATCTATGAGTTCATCTAAGCAATGAGTAACGAGAGAGTTTGCATCTACATACCACTTGTAGATCGCAAGGCGAAAGCTTGCAAGGTGATGATGGAGTCGTACTCGAACGTGATTCAGATCACCGATGCCAAGTGTCGAACGGACAGCACCTCCGCTGCTCAACACACGACGGGACGAGCGACGCCTCCTCCTTCTTGATCCAGCAAGGGGAAGGAGAGGTTGAGGAAGACAGCTCCACCGGCAAAGACGACGGCGTGGTGATGGTGGAGAAGCAAGATCTCGGCTGTGGCTTCACGAGCTCTTCGGAGGAGGAGATGTGTTGGGAGGGAGGGCTGCGCCTGGGAGTTGGTACAGCAGCCCCCTCCTCCCCCCTTTATATAGGCCCCTGTAGGGCGGCCCCGAGATCCAATCTCCGGGGCGGCGGCCAAGGGGTGGAGTGCCCCCAAGCCGGTGGGCGCCCCACCCCTAGGGTTTCAACCCTAGGCGCGGGGTGGGCCTAGGGGCGCACCAGCCCCCTGTGGGCTGGTTCCTTCCCCTATGGCCCATGGGGCCCTCCGGATAGGTGGCCCCACCGGTGGACCCTCGACCCTTCCGGTGGTCCCAGATTTCTGGAAACCCCAAACTTTCCCGATGGTCAAACACCACTTCCTATATATTATTCTTTACCTCCGACCCTTCCGAACTCCTCGTGACGTCCGGGATCTCATCCGGACTCAACAACATTCGTATTCACATACTAGACTTCCTTCTAACCCTAGCGCCACCGAACCTTATGTGTAGACCCTACGGGTTCGGAGACACGCAGACATGACCGAGACGACTTTTGGGCAATAACCAACAGCGGATCTGGATACCCATGTTGGCTCCTACATGCTCCTCGATGATTTCATCGGTTGAACCATGATGTCGAGGATTCGATCAAACCTCAGTATGCAATTCCTTTGTCAATCGGTACGTTATTTGCCCGAGACTTGATCGCCGGTATCCCAATACCTTGTTCAGCCTCGCATCGCAAGTCACTTTACTCGCATCTGTAATGCATGATCCCGTGACCAACACCTTGGTCACATTGAGCTCATTATGATGATGCATTACCGAGTGGGCCCAGAGATACCTCTCCGCCATACGGAGTGACAAATTCCAGCCTCGGTCCATGTCAACCCAATGATACTTTCGGAGATACCGTAATGCACCTTTATAGTCACCCGCCACGCCAGTGACGCTTGATACACCCAAGGCACTCCTACGGTAACCGGAGTTACACGATCTCATGGTCGAAGGAATAGATACTTGACATTGGCAAAGCTTCTAGCAAACGAACTATACGATCTTTTATGCTATGCTTATGATTGTCTTGTCCATCACATCATTCTCCTAATGATGTGATCCCATTATCAACGACATCCAATGTCCATAGTCGTGAAACCATGACCATCTATTGATCACAACGGGCTAGTCAACTAGAGGCTCACTAGGGACATATTGGGGTCTAAGTGTTCACACGTATTACGATTTCCGGATAACACGCTTATAGCATGAACAAAAGACAATTATCATGAACATTGAAATATAATAATACTTTTATTATTGCCTCTAGGGCATATTTCCAACAGTCTCCCACTTGCACTAGAGTCACTAATCTAGTTACATTGTGATGAATCGAACACCCATAGAGTTCGTGTTGATCATGTTTTGCACGCGAGAGAGTTTAGTCAACGGATCTGCGGCATTCAGATCCGTGTGCACTTTGCAAATCTCTATATCTCCATCTTGAACATTTTCACGGATGGAGTTGAAACGACGCTTGATGTGCTCGGTCTTCTTGTGAAACCCGGGCTCCTTGGCAAGGGCAATAGCTCCAGTGTTGTCACGAAGAGTTTGATCGGCCCCGACGCATTGGGTATGACTCTAGGTCGGTGATGAACTCCTTCACCCAAATTGCTTCATGCGCTGCCTCCGAGGCTGCCATGTACTCCGCTTCACACGTAGATCCCGCCACGACGCTTCGCTTGCAAACCGCACTACCATCGCTTCCACCATTCAACATATACACGATCCGGTTTGTGACTTAGAGTCATCCAGATCTGAGTCGGCTAGCGCCGACGTAACCCTTTACGACGAGCTCTTCGCTCCTCCATAAACGAGAAACATGTCCTTTGTCCTTTTCGGTACTTCAGATATTCTTGACCGCTGTCCAGTGTTCCTTGCCGGATTACTTTGGTATCTTGCAACCAAACTTACGGCAAGGTTTACATCGGTCCAGTACACAAGATGGCATACATAATAGATCCTATGGTCAAGCATAGGGATGACACTCATCTCTTCTTTATCTTTTGCCGTGGTCGGTGATCGAGCTGAGCTCAATTTCACACCTTATAACATAGGCAAGAACCCTTTCTTGGACTGATCCATTTTGAACCTCTTCAAAATCTTATCAAGGTATGTGCTTTGTGAAAGACCTATGAGGCGCCTCGATCTATCCCTATAGATCTTGATGCCTAATATATAAGCAGCTTCTCCAAGGTCCTTCATTGAAAAACACTTGTTCAAGTAGGCCTTAATGTTGTCCGAAGTTTTGTATCATTTCCCATCAAGAGTATGTCATCTACATATAATAGGAGAAATGCTACTGAGCTCCCACTCACTTTCTTGTAAACGCAGCTTCTCCATAAGTCTCAAGATAAACCCAAACGCTTTGATCATCTCATCAAAGCGAATGTTCCAACTCCGAGATGCTTGCACCAGCCCATAAATGGATCGCCGGAGCTTGCATACTTTGCTAGCATTCGAGGATCGACAAAACCTTCCGCTGCATCATATACAGCTCTTCCTTAAGATGTCCGCTTAAGGAATGCCGCTTTGGACGCCCATCCGCCATATCTCATAATCATAGTATGCGCAATTGCTAACATGATTCGGACGGACTTAAGCTTCGCTACGGAGAGAATGTCTCGTCAGAGTCAATCCCTTGAACTTGTCGATAACCCTTAGCGACAAGTCGAGCTTTATAGATGGTGACATTACCATCCGCGTCCGCCTTCTTCTTAAAAATCCATTTGTTTTCTATCGCCGCGATCATCGGCAAGTCTGTCAAAGTCCATACTTTGTTTTCATACATGGATTCTATCTCGGTTTCATGGCCTCAAGCCATTTATTGGAATCCGGCCCGCCATTGCTTCTTCATAGTTCAAGGTTCATTGTTGTCCAACAACATGATTTCCATGACAGGTTGCCGCATTCACTCAGTGCGGAACGTGTCCTCGTGGACCTTCGAAGTTCAAGAGTAACTTGATCCGGTACCTTGATCATCATCAACGCTTTCCTCTTCGTTGGTGTGGGCATTACAGAACGGTTTCTGCGCCGCACCACTTTCCCGCTCGAGAGGTAGTACTTCATCAAGTTCTACTTTCCTCCCACTTACTTCTTTCGAGAGAAACTCTTTCTCCGTAAAGCATCCGTTCTGGCAACAAAGATCTTGCCTTCGATCTTAAGTAGAAGGTATACCCGACAGCTTCCTTAGGGTATCCTATGAATACGCATTTTTCCGACTTGGGTTCGAGCTTTTCAGGTTGAAGTTTCTTGACATAAGCATCGCATCCCCAAACTTTCGAAACGACGCGCTTAGGTTTCTTCCCAAACCATAATTCATACGGTGTCGCCTCAACGGATTTAGACGGTGCCCTATTTAAAGTGAATGTAGCTGTTTCTAGAGCGATCCCCAAAATGACAGCGTAAATCAGTAAGAGACATCATAGACCGCACCATATCCAATAGAGTGCGACACGACGCTCGAACACACCGCTTATTTGAGGTGTTCCAGCGGCGTGAGTTGTGAAACGATTCCACATTTTCTTAAGTGTGAGCCAAATTCGTGACTTAAATATTCTCCTCCACGATCCGATCAGAGGAACTTTATCTTTCACACGTTGATTCTCCACCTCACTCTGAAATTCCTTGAACTTTTCAAAGGTCTCAGACTTGTGTTTCATTAAGTAGACATACCCATATCTACTTAAGTCATCGAGAGAGTGAGAACATAACGATATCCTCCATGAGCCTCAACGCCATTGGACCGCACACATCGGTATGTATGATTTCCAACAAGTTGGTTGCTCGCCCATTGTTCCGAGAACGGAGTCTTGGTCATTTTGCCCAAGAGGCAAGGTTCGCATGTGTCAAACGATTCATAATCAAGAGACTCTAAAAGTCCATCAAGATGGAGCTTCTTCATGCGCTTGACACCAATGTGACCAAGGCGGCGATGCCACAAGTATGTGGGACTATCGTTATCAACTTTACATCTTTTCGCATCCACACTATGAACATGTGTAATAATACGCCGAGATTCATTAAGAATAAACCATCGACCATCGGAGCATGACCATAAAACATATCTCTCATATAAATCGAACAACCATTATTCTCGACTTAAATGAGTAGCCATCTCAGATCAAACGAGATCCGGATACAATGTTCATGCTCAAACTTGGCACTAAATAACAATTATTAAGGTTCAAAACTAATCCCGAGGTAAATGTAGAGGCAGCGTCGACGGCGATCACATCGACTCGAACCATTCCCGACGCCAAGATCGTCACCTCGCCCTTCGCCAGCCTCCGCTTATTCCGTAGCTCTGCCGTGAGTTACAAATATGAGCAACGGCACCGTATCAAATACCGTGAGTTACTACGAGTAATCGGTAAGGTACACATCAATTACATGTATATCAAATATACCTTTGGTGTTGCGGCCTTCTTATCCGCTAAGTATTTGGGGCAGTTCCGCTTCCAAAGGACCCTTCCCTTGCAATAAAAGCACTCGGTCTCGTGCTTGGGTCCATTCTTTGACTTCTTCCCAAGAACAGACTTACGGGCGCGCAACATCTTTGCCGCCCTTCTTGAAGTTCTTCTTACCCTTGCCCTTCTTGAACTTAGTGGTCTTATTGACCATCAACACTTGATGTTCTTTCTGATTTCAGCCTCTGCGACTTCAAAGATCGAGAACACTTCAGAATGGTCTTTACCATCCCCTGCATGTTGTAGTTCATCACAAAGCTCTTGTAGCTTGGTGGGAGCGATCGAGGATTCTGTCGATGACCGCCTCATCTGGGAGGTTTATGTTCACCGGGTCATACGGTTGTGCAACCTGCATATCTTCGGATGTGCTCACCGATGTAACTATTTTCCTCCATCTTACAATCTGAGAACTTGTCGAGACATCATATCTCTCGACCCGGCATGAGCTTGGAAAACTAGTTTCAGCTCTTCAACATCTCATATGCTCCGTGATGCTCAAAACGCTTTTGGAGCCCCGGTTCTAAGCTGTAGAGCATGCCGCACCGAACGAGGGAGTAATCATCGAACGAGTCCGCCAGACGCTCAAATCGCTTTGCAGCACCGGAGAACAGTGGGTCACCTAACGGTGCTTCTAGGACATACTTGCTTTTTTGCAGCTATGAGGATGATCTCGTGTTCCGGACCCAATCCGTATAGTTGCTGCCATCATCTTTCAGCTTGGTTTTCTAGGAACGCGTTGAAGTTCATGTTGACATTAGCGCTGGCCATTGATCTACAAGACATATTTGCAAAGGTTTTAGACTAAGTTCATGATAATAAAGTTCTAATCAAAATTATGAACTCCCACTTAGATTAGACATCCTCTAGTCATCTAAGTGTTACACGATCCGAGTCGACTAGCCCGTGTCCGATCATCACGTGAGACGGACTAGTCATCATCGGTGAACATCTTCATGTTGATCGATCTTCCATACGACTCGTGTTCGACCTTTCGGTCTCCGTGTTCCGAGGCCATGTCCGTACATGCTAGGCTCGCTGTTAACCCTAAGTGTTTTCGCCGTAAAACTGTCTTACACCCGTTGTATGTGAACGTAAGGATCCATCACACCCGATCATCACGTGGTGCTTAGAAACGATTTAACCGTAGCAACGGTGCACGCTTAGGGAGAACACTTCTTGAAATTTTATAAGGGATCATCTTATTTACTACCGTCGTCCTAAGTAAACAAGATGCATAAACATAATAAACATCACATGCAATTATATAGTTGTGACATGATATGGCCAATATCATCAAGCTCCATTGATCTCCATCTTCGGGGCTCCATGATCATCTTGTCACCGGCTTGACACCATGATCTCCATCATCATGATCTCCATCATCGTGTCTTCATGAAGTTGTCACGCTAACGACTACTTCTACTTCTATGACTAACGCGCTTAGTAATGAAGTAAAGTAGTTTACATGGCGTTCTTCAATGACACGCAGTCATACAAAAATAAAGACAACTCCTATGGCTCCTGCCGTTGTCATACTCATCGACATGCAAGTCGTGAATCCTATTACAAGAACATGATCTCATACATCACAATTCATCATTCATCACAACTTCGCCATATCACATCACATGATCAATCGCCGCAAAAACAAGTTAGACGTTCTCTAGTTGTTGTTGCATCTTTTACGTGGCTGCGATTGGGTTCTAGCAAGAACGTTTTCTTACCTACGAATCACCACAACGTGATTTTGTCAACTTCTATTTACCCTTCATAAGGGCCCTGTTCATCGAATCCGCTGCAACTAAAGTGGAGAGACAGACACCCGCCACCCACCTTATGCAACTAGTGCATGTCGATCGGTGGAACCGGTCTCACGTAAGCGCACGTAAGGTTGGTCCGGGCCGCTTCATCCCACAATACCGCTGAGCAAGAAAAGACTAGTAGGGCAAGTAAGATGACAAGATCAACGCCCACAACAAATTGTGTTCTACTCGTGCAATAGAGAACTACGATAGACCTAGCTCGATGCCACTTTGTTGGGGAACGCTGCGAAAAATTAAAATTTTTCCTACGGTTTCACCAAGATCCATCTATGAGTTCATCTAAGCAATGAGTAACGAGAGAGTTTGCATCTACATACCACTTGTAGATCGCAAGTGCGAAGCTTGCAAGGTGATGATGGAGTCGTACTCGAACGTGATTCAGATCACCGATGCCAAGTGCCGAACGGACAGCACCTCCGCGTTCAACACACGTGCGGGACGAGCGACGCCTCCTCCTTCTTGATCCAGCAAGGGGAAGGAGAGGTTGAGGAAGACAGCTCCACCGGCAAGACGACGGCAGGTGATGGTGGAGAAGCAAGATCTCGGCTGTGGCTTCACGAGCTCTTACGGAGGAGGAGATGTGTTGGGGAGGGAGGGCTGCGCCTTGGGAGTTGGTACAGCAGCCCCCTCCTCCCCCTTTATATAGGCCCCAGTGGCGGCCCTGGAGATCCAATCTCCGGGGCGGCGGCCAGGGGGTGGAGTGCCCCTGCCAAAGGGGGCGCTTCACCCCTAGGGTTTCAACCCTAGGCGCAGGGTGGGCCTAGGCGCACCAGCCCCTGTGGGCTGGTTCCTTCCCTATGGCCCATGGGGCCCTCCGGATAGGTGGCCCCACCGGTGGACCTCGGACCCTTCCGTGGTCCCAGACATTACCGAAACCCCAAACTTTCCCGATGGTCGAAACACCACTTCCTATATATTATTCTTTACCTCCGGACCCTTCCGAACTCCTCGTGACGTCCGGGATCTCATCCGGACTCAACAACATTCGTATTCACATACTAGACTTCCTTCTAACCCTAGCGCCACCGAACCTTAAGTGTGTAGACCCTACGGGTTCGGAGACACGCAGACATGACCGAGACGACTCTCGGGCAATAACCAACAGCGGATCTGATACCCATGTTGGCTCCTACATGCTCCTCGATGATTTCATCGGTTGAACCACGATGTCGAGGATTCGATCAAACCTCGTATGCAATTCCTTTGTCAATCGATGACGTTACTTGCCCGAGACTTGATCGTCGGTATCCCAATACCTTGTTCGGTCTCGTTATCGCAAGTCACTTTACTCGCATCAGTAATGATGATCCCGTGACCAACACCTTGGTCACATTGAGCTCATTATGATGATGCATTACCGAGTGGGCCCAGAGATACCTCTCCGCCATACGGAGTGACAAATTCCATCCTCGATCCATGTCAACCCAATGATACTTTCGGAGATACCGTAATGCACCTTTATAGTCACCCGCCACGCCAGTGACGCTTTGATACACCCAAGGCACTCCTACGGTAACCGGAGTTACACGATCTCATGGTCGAAGGAATAGATACTTGACATTGGCAAAGCTTCTAGCAAACTAACTATACGATCTTTTATGCTATGCTTATGATTGGGTCTTGTCCATCACATCATTCTCCTAATGATGTGATCCCGTTATCAACGACATCCAATGTCCATAGTCGTGAAACCATGACCATCTATTGATCACAACGGGCTAGTCAACTAGAGGCTCACTAGGGACATATTGGGGTCTAAGTGTTCACACGTGTATTACGATTTCCGGATAACACAGTTATAGCATGAACAAAAGACAATTATCATGAACATTGAAATATAATAATACTTTTATTATTGCCTCTAGGGCATATTTCCAACAGCCATGTGGAATACCAGGAGCGACGGGGGCAGCGCTCACGATGAGAGTGGAGGAGAAAGGGTGGTAAGGTCGTCGCGGTGGAATTGGAGGGAGTCGGGGAGGGGCTCGCCTTTGGGAGTAGCCATGGCGGCGGCGAAGAAGATTTGAAAGTGAAGGAATCCCGAGAGGTGGGGAAGAACGTTAGATGCAGAGGGAGCTGGGGTGAGGTTTGGAGGCGGTGGTGTGGCGACGAAGATAGGAAAGGAGAGCATTGGTACAGTTGGTCCAACCGTCCAAGATGCTAGAGGTGACCAGCGTATTGGTTGGAATTGGAACCGCCGTCCACCATGAGCGACATCTCTGGCCATAACGAACGACCTCCATTGTTGTCTCATCTCTCATTGACTGACACTGGCAGATCTGTCGCCCCACCACAAATCCTCGTCGATCTGCTGTTGTGTGCACATCGTCCTCTTCTCCAGGTTCGCGAGATCCTGGGGACATTAATTCGGGTCGTGGTCATAGCCACTTCGCCGGCACCATCGAGGCTGATCGGCTGCGCTAGGATGGTACGCACGCACCATTACGTTGCCCTCTCCGTCGTGGTCATAGCTTCATCTCTCACGCAGGCAAGCCCGAACTGACTTCTATTTGCAATTCTTGTATAGCTTGAGGATTTGTGGGCATTTTCTTTCGTCTGAACTGACTTCTATTTGCAATAGTAGATCAAATGAGTTATTTGTTGGGCCGTTCATGTCACAATGTATATCAATCGAGCTAATTTTTGTTGTTCAGGTACCTGATTAAATGCAGTTGTGGAAAAGAATCACAGTAAACTCAGAGTATCGTGGATGCAAAGAATTATTGGTAATGGAAAGTTATTTTTAAGCCTGTGATCAAGAGCATGTATGTGCTTCCGAAGGCACATGGTCCTCGTTTGTAAACGGTATGCTTCTTTGATCTTGCAATATGAATGACGAGAGTACAAGCTAATTATATAATAATGCATTTAAAAATATACTTATACGTTCAAATATAGTAGTCCTAATTTATCAATGTAGTAAATTAGTCATATTATACCTACATCATTTTTCATATTTTGCTTTCACAGTTTACTGTAAGAAAGTTTTATTACTTTTCTAATTTATGAAATATTCTAGATTTATTTGATGGAGTTGGTTGCACCGAGTGATCACACCCATGACATCATGGCAGGGACTTCTCCGGTTTTCTCTGAGGTTTAGAAAGTGTAGCAAATACAAATCAAGGGGATTGTTGTAGAATAAATTTTGGTAAGTACCTTTCTCAAATCAATCTTTATCTACAGTGTGATGGGTGTGGAAAAAATATAAACCCGACACTTTCTGTCAGAATTCACTCAGACAGTGAGTAGTGTTGCAACAAAGAAGAATAGTAGCATAACAGGTGTCATTGCAGGAACTATAGTTGGTGTAGAAAGGAGGCTTGAGTCATTGCATCGATCTCGTGCTGCTTGTGCTCCGCCCAGCAGCATGGCACAAATTCGGCGCCGGACACACAGGAGTCCACGATGACGATGTCCACCATGTGGGCCTCTTCCGTGTTGGCGGCGTCCTCGGATCACGTGCTTCTTGTCGGTCTCATTCGTAGGGGCGTTGGAGAGGTGTTCGGCATAGGTGAGTGCGCATTGGTGGGCTAGATCTGAAGGAGGAGCAGAGGGAAGGAGAGTGAGAGGGGAGGCAGACGAATGCAGTGAAGACATATGCATGTATTATAAAGAGATGGGTGGGATAGAAAATATGCTAGAGTAGCTTTATACGTGTCCTTATTTATTGCCCGTAGCAACGCACGGGCATTTAACTAGTTTGTCAAAAATAGGATTGCGGTCGAAGATGCTCTTGAACCATGAACCATGGTTTCACCGCAAGAGCTTGCAAACGATCAATGATGAGCGAAAAGGCGGTGCGATCACTCCGTCATACACTGCCTTCGGTCCATCTCTCCGCGGTAGTTCAGTGGTACAGACCGCACAGTAGCCTCGACAACTGCCACACAACACGTAGTGCGTCCGTCCACTACAGGAAGCACTGTTGAGCTGCATGCCACGTCCGTCAGCCCCGCCGAAGTGCGCGCCAATGGTTTCCCACGCCGAGCCGACGATCGGTGGTCACGCACGCCACACAACGGCGCCAGTTCCGCCACGCAGATCCCATCTCTCTCGGCCACGCACGCGCCCCTTTCCCCGAGGTTCACCTCCCCTTCGCCCCCACCGCAACGTGGCCACGCCAGCCCCCAACTACCGGCCGCCTCCCCCCCTCCCCCACCCCCACGCAACAAAAGGCACCCCCGGCCTCCACGCCACGCGTCCCCTCCTCCCACGACCGACCAACCTCCCACCGATCGCGACCGACCCTCACCACGTGTCCCTCCACCTCCCCACGACCATGGCGTCTACCCTCGCCCGCTGCCATGCGGGTCACCGAGCACCCATGGCCCCGCCGCCCATGACCCCTCGCTGCATGGGCCGGTCACCGCGGCCGGAGTAGAATACTCACATGATATTTCCGGGCGGCACAGGAGGCACAGCCCATGTGGAGCGGGCCCCGCGGGCATCAATAAAGAAGCTGCCGCGGCGGGCTGTCTCGCCGCGAGCCGCCACGTGTGTGCTGGGCGATAACACCGGCGTCGCCGCCGTTAGCTTCAACCTCCCGGTGGGGCCGAGACTGCGAGCACGTGTCGCGATCTGCCCGCCGGGCGCGCCCACGCGTCCAGATCAGGTGGAGACGGACGGTGAGCACGTCACGGGCTCACGGCGACGGTAGCTATCGGGCGCTCCCGCCATGATGGCGACCGGCACCCTCCCTCCCCTTCTTCTACCGCCCCACCCCGCGTGTGTGAGGTTCGTTTCGGCTCGCGCCTCTGCCGCTGCTTAGCTTCTACTGCTGCCATACTAGCTGGGAACGCGCGCGAAGGCGGTGCCGTTTGTCGAGGTGTTTCGTGTAGGACTCGGGGTTTCTGTCGCCGACGTGCGGCGGAGGGCAGTGGAGATCTAGGGCGGCGTCAGGATCGAGCGGACGACTAGTTTCCAATGGCCGAGATCTGCTGCCAGGAAGCCAAGTCGCCGCCGGCGACAGCCGCCACGGTGGCCACGGTCTCGGCTTCGGCGGCCGCCGCGGCCGTTGCCTCTTCGGTGATGGACAGGCGGCGCCGCAGGCTGGAGCTGAAGCGTTTCCGCCTCGCGAGCGACCTCGAGCAGTCGGCCGCGGAGTACGCCGGCGCCCGCAAGCGCCCGAGGATACCGCGCACGCTGTCTGGCCCGTGTCCCGACGCTGCCTCGGCGTCCGAGAACGCGGAGCGTTGCCCAAGGTACGGGTTCTCCTCGGTGTGCGGCCGTCGTCGCGAGATGGAGGACGCCGTCTCCATCAGGCCGGGTTTCCTGCCCGGCTCCGGCAAGTCCCACTTCTTCGGCGTCTTCGATGGCCACGGCTGCTCACACGTACGTCGAACTCTCCTTTCATATGAGCGCAATTCGCGTTGTTTCTGCGCAAGAGAATGGTGCTGATGACATGGTTTCGTGTCATCAGGTGGCGACGACGTGCCAGGAGCTGATGCATGAGGCGGTGGCGGAGGAGCACGAGAAGGCGGCGTCCGGCGAGGAGCCTGCGTGGAAGGAGGTGATGGAGAGGAGCTTCGCGCGACTGGACGAGCGGGCCGCGAACTGGGCGACCACCCGCAGCAGCGAGGAGCCCGCCTGCCGCTGCGAGCAGAAGATGCCCTCGCGGTGCGACCACGTGGGATCCACCGCCGTCGTGGCCGTCGTCAGCCCGACCCAGCTCGTCGTGGCCAACGCCGGCGACTCCCGTGCCGTCCTTTCCCGCGCTGGCGTGCCCGTTGCACTCTCCGTCGACCACAAGGTACGCGCATGCTCTCGCATCACAGCGCTCGGCCCCTCTGTTTCGACGCGAATTGTCCATGACCTTGCGTGGTTTACTTTCCTCAGCCTGACCGGCCGGACGAGCTGGAGCGCATCCAGGCGGCGGGCGGGCGCGTCATCTACTGGGACGGCGCCCGGGTGCTCGGCGTCCTCGCCATGTCTCGAGCCATAGGTGAGTTTTCTAGTTCAAATTTCGCTCTCGTCAGGAGCTGTGCTCTGCCTCTGGGGTCCCGATCCGAACCTAACTTGACCTGGACGCTCTCAGGGGATGGCTACCTGAAGCCGTTCGTGACGGCGGAGCCGGAGGTGACCGTGACGGAGCGCAGCGAGGCCGACGAGTGCCTGATCCTGGCCAGCGACGGGCTGTGGGACGTGGTGACCAACGAGATGGCGTGCGACGTCGCCAGGGCGTGCTTCCGGAGCAACGGCCCTCCAGAGCCGGCCACGGCTCAGGCGCAGCCGAGCGGCGAGGCCAAGGCGAGCGAGGGGGTGAGCAAGGCGGAGTCCGACCGGGCGTGCTCCGACGCGGCCATGCTGCTGGCGAAGCTGGCGCTGGCGCGGGGGAGCTCCGACAACGTGAGCGTCGTGGTCGTGGATCTGCGCCGGGGATCGTGATTCTTGGAGCAGAATTCGTGCTCCATGATTGCTTCTCGTTATCCTATTTTTTTAATCCACGCTAATTTCTTTCTCTTCTTGCTCCTAAATTTATTACGTTGCTGCCTCGATGTACTAGTAGTATTAGATCTAGCAGTATAGTATAGTTTCTAATTCTGCCCGCCAAAAAGAAGTTGAACAGATAAGCTCAGCTGTTTCAACTGCATCGTGCTACATACACGAAGATATTCGAGATGTTGTTGACAAGTCGATACGCAGATCTTTATCTAGCCCTAAGCTATTCATATCCGTCCTACGTACACGAGATAAGCGCGAATTAGGTGGATCGTGACGACGGAAGCTGGCCGCCACTCGCGTCCTACTCCTGACAATTCGTTGATATTCGTGGGTGGGTGATCGCCTCGTACCGTCGTAGGATCGATCGGAGCAGAGAAAAGTCGAAGAACAGATGCTGATCTAGTAGTACCTATCTATGCACTGTGCGTGGGGCCAAGCTGTACTGAGCCCGAATGAAACGTGCCCCCCTTTTACTGCACGATTTTTCTTGAGTGGGACAACAAAAGGACGCTGATGATAGGACGGGATGAATGATGCTGGGGGGCTACGTGTCGAGGCCTGTCGCTGTCGTCCTCCCGATGGGTTTCTGTTGGGGTGTGTCGTGGGGAGAAAGAGAAAAGTCTCCACTGACCCCGGGGCGTACACGTCCCGAGTTAGGCGCCGGGGCATTATTGAGCATGCCCTCCGCGGCACACCCACCGCCACCGGTCCCGTGGCCGCACTGCACGCGTCGACGCGCACAGCTGCGCCGCACGACGCGGCCCGGCTGGAAAAGGGGAGGGAGGAGGGAGGGGGGTCGTGCCGTGCCGTCGGTGACTGTTTGCTGACTCGATCTGCACTTGTTTATTGTTGATGAAGATCCCTTCGCGTAATTCCACGGATGGATGCCATCGGCCTTGGCGTGGTTGCACAGCGTGTAGCTCTAGCGCGGCGCACGGTCGGGGAGGGAGGAGAGAAGGTTCCGGGAAGTGGCGGGCACGGTATCTGGGCGTAGGGTTGATACCAAAGGGTGCGCGTCGCCGTCCCGGAATCTATCAATGGAAGATGTCGCACGATCCACCGGCGGTACGGCGGCGGAGAAAGGAAGGGCCGCGACCGCGATGCGACGGGAGGGGAGCGAAGGGCGCTCGGATCGCAAAAGCGGATTCGGAGGCGGAAAGAGAGAAAAGTGTTCGGGACACGGCGACACCGGAGGACGAGGGAGAGGGCGACGTACGGCCGGTGTAGCCTCGTCGGCGACGCATGGTTTTGTTGCTAGGCGACTCGGGAGACTGGCTATCTCGCCACCGTTGAAGCGAAGGAGCAACAGCGAGAGGCCGGATTGATTGGTCCATCTTGCCTCCACATGCGCTGTCTCTCTGCCACTTTTACTCATGATTTTGGTCGATTTGGAGTTTGATTTCGAAGATGATGAAGTTGAAGAAAAGTTAGATTAAGGTAAGATCTATCCATTTTTGTTGGTTTCGTTCACATGCATGATGTTTTTGTTCTGTTTGATTAGTTCCTAAGTGTGTATTCTCTGTTGTTTTAGGCATAATTTTAGCACTTGAAGGAGTCATTTGGAGTCATTTAGAGCTTGAGGAGTAGGATTTGCGTTGCGAAAAGTGAAGTACGAAGTTGAAGATCAAGGTATGAGCTCTGCAATACATTTATTTATTTGTGCATGCATGGTGGTAATTAGTTAGTCTTTTAGCTCGTCATTAGCTATGCGCTGTTAGTGCGTAGAGGTTAGAAATAATTTCAGACGACACATACAACATTTACAATATTTTTTATTGCATGGGGTATGTTATTTCATGTGGTATGTTATTTTATACGGTATGTTTATTAATAAGTCTATAGTTATGTCGCAATAATCTAAATTTTATATGTTAAGATTAGGTGCTAATGTACTTAATGATATATGTAATTAGGTAAAATAATTCATCTTAGTAGCAAACAAGGAGGAGAAGACGTGATTGAAGAAATTGTATTTCCATTTTGTTAGCAGGAAGAAAAATCCGTGTGTAATATTGATGTTAATGTGATAACAGGTTGACTCCGTTCATATAGTACTGGCGACCGATATTTATTGGAACTATTTTGACGCTTAATTGCATTCGCAAGCACATCCATATTGGAGCTAAGGTCAAAAAAATGACACTGTAATTTTGTTAATATTTTTTGTATTGATGTACTATTGTGAATAATGTGCATGCTGCTGTAAATATTATTATTTGTAGATAAATGATTGTTATCGTATGGTGTGAAAAAAATTATATAAAGCCGAAAGAAACTAAATGTTTTACTCATATGATATTAAAATGTTGTTATCGTACTATTATGTTTACTGGTTGTTTGGATAGCGAGTAATTACCATGGGTTTTGTCATAACCTGTTGTAAGAAAAATAGTTCTTACTAATAGTTGTTAGAGAAAAAAGAGAGTTTTAGTTAATGACGCTCGTAGACGAGTTTTATTTGAACTATTTGGACTCTTAATTGCATTCGCAAGCACATTCATATTGGAGCTAAGGTATAAAATGACGCCGTAATTTTGTTAATATTTTTTATATTGATGTACTGTCATGCCGCTGCAAATATTATTATTTGTAAATAAATGAATTTTATCGTATGATATGAAAAATATTATATCATGCCGGAAGAAATTAGATATTTTACTCATATGATATTTAAATGTTATTATCGTAATATTATGTTTAGTGGTTGTTTGGATAGCGAGTACTTACCCTCAGTTTTGTCATAACCTGTTGTAAGGAAATTATGTAGAAAACCATATTTTACTAATAGTCGTTTTTCCAAAAGCTAAGTTTTTGCATGTTACGAGAACTATTTTAGGATATTTTTGGGGTAGTTAGAGAAAAGCAAACAGAGTTTTATTTTGTTACGCTCGTAGACAAGTTTGAGAAAAATAGATCTTTAAATACCCGTTAACCAAACAACCCCTTAAAGTCTAAGCAAATGATTCTAAAAACAAACCGAATATTTATAACGAAAATACGGTTATTATTTTAGTCATAAGATATGTAAATGTTGTCATCGTTACTAAATGTTCAGTTACTAATTATTTGAAATGTAAACATGTATGTTGGTTAGGTACTATGGAAAATTTAGTAGTGTACTATGGGAACGTCTTACGCGACGGTCCATGCGGGGTGGATGTGTCCTTCTGCGAGTCGACTACAGTAGTGGTGAGAGACATGGTCAACGTGGGTTACACAGCTGTTAGAAGGTGCATCCGAGTGGTGTTTGGCCCAGTGATGCAGGAAAAAAAATGACAATGGAGGCCTTCGTCGTTGACGGAGGAAATGATGGGACAGTTGGCCGTTGGGGTTTGCGGCCTGTCACAGGTGATCGGTCGTGGGGGTCGTACATGAGGTTTGCAAGCAATCCCAATAACTCAATGTACGGTCAGCCGATGGTGAATGTGGAGTTCATTTCAGTCACTGATGTTGCGGATGCGATGCGGGGGGTGGTGGTCGAGTTGGCCATCACATCAGCCCCTAGCATCGGCCCATCAGAACCGACGGGCGGCCAGCCTGTGTATGACACAGGATATTGGTCGGCGGCCGTTGACATGAGCGAACACGTGGAGGGATTGCCGGAGGCGCTAGATGATGATGATCATTCTTCTGCGTCTTCGGAGTCAAGCGGAGAAGAAGATGTTCCTCCTCATAGGGCGGTCGCGCGGCACCGCAACCTGGGTTTTACAGGATATGAGCATCACCAACGAATTTCACTCGCTTCGGCCTAGGAGCGGAAGCCCGGAGGTTGGGCAAGTTTTCCCAGATAAGAAGTCTGCTTACCAGGCAATGGGTAGCTATGCAATCGGCATCCACCGCCAGCATAGAGTGAAGCAGTCTGATAAAAAAGAGTTGAAGGTCATATGCATCCACACCGCGAAAGGTTGCCGCGGAAGAGTTCTCGCTAGACTGAAGCCTGGGGTATGTCAGTCATGGCATACCACAAAAATAGTGGAGCATACCTGTGAGCAAACTGGGACTCTTTCAGATCACTGCAATGTGACAGCAAAATTTTGTGGCACAGACGATGGAAACAATTGTGCAGGGAAGTCTCAACATTAGTGTTAGGGCTCTGCAAAAAGATGCAGAGGATCTAATTGGATTCCCTGTTAGCTACAACAAGGCTAGGCGTGCGAAGGAAAATATATTCAAGAACTTGTATGGTACCTATGATCGAGGAGGCATATTCTTATGCCCCTAGAATGCTTCATCAAATAGCAAGTGCTAATAGGGGGACTCAAGTTTGGCGGAGAGAACGTCCAAACCCAATGAACCCGGGTGAGCTAATCCTGGACAGCTTATTCTGGGCATTCGCCCAGACTATACAAGCCTTCAGGAACTGTCGCCCGGTATTATCTGTTGATGGTACCTTTCTCACTGGAACGTACAAGGGCACACTATTGGTGGCAATTGCAGCAGATGCAAATAATCAGCTTCTTCCTATTGCATATGCATTGGTCGAGAGCGAGAACAAAGATAGCTGGTTGTGGTTCCTGAGCTGCGTGAAGATTGGTGTCGTGAAAGAGCGTGAAGGTGTTTGCATCATTTCTGATCGCAACACTGGATTATTAAGCGCTCTTGAAATAATTAAGGCGTCGGAAAAAGAGTGGGGCTGGCCCGATCTAGAGGGAAGGTGGTGCATGAGGCATTTGGCAGCAAACTTTTATTCCAAATTCAAAAACAAGGATTGGTTCAAGTTATTCAAGAGGATGTGCATGCACAAAACTGAAGCCAAAATGAATGCGATATGGGCAGGTATCAATGGTGAGATCGACCGCGCGGCCTTGCCGCAGAGAGAAGACCGGAGGGTCGTAGGACGGCCATAAATTTGAGCCAGTAGATCACCGAGAATTGCCCTCATTTGGAGAAGTGGGCGCAGGCTCACGACACCGGGGCTCGGTATGGAATAATGACCAGCAACATGTCAGAGGTGTACAATGGTGTTCTTAAAGGGGTGCGAGCCCTGCCTATCACAGCCCTAATTGAAGAAACTTGGAACCAGACCCTATCATACTTTGCAGACAGGGTCACCGTCGCGAAAGCACAAGTTGAATTGAAGAAGCCATGGTCCGAGAAGATGCAAAGACATCTGGATGAGAAAGGAAAGAAGTCCCAAAGTCATGGCTGCAGGAAAGTGGACGCACTTAGGAATAAGTGGGAGGTCAATGTGCGAGCCAAGTACGTTAAGGGTCACCACAGAGGATCAAAAAAGCAAGCTGTCACCCTTGGATCAACCTCCTGTGAGTGCACTTGTAACAAGCCCAAGCTTGAGGGCTACACTTGCAGTCATGTGCTCCGGGCGGCTGCTGATCAAAAAATCAGCGTCGAGCCATACATATCGCCGTACTTCAACATGTACAATCTGTACAACACTTGGAATGGTGAGTTCTGGGCTTGGGGCATTGATATGAACTACAAAATGTTGTGGCCAGATGGGCCGAAATGGGTTCCGAACACCGACTTGATGAGAACCGCAAAGGGACGACGTCAGTCTAGGCGTCATCGCAATGACATGGACCATAGCCAGATGGGAGAACCATGGCCCATATCGCAAGACATTCCAGAAACTTTTGCAACAATTTGTGGCAAAGAAGTTCTTTTGAGATGCCGAGTCACCTATTTTTGACGATTATCGTTAACCCAAATATTGTTCAGCTTGGAGCATACATGCCGGATAGCGAGGTCAGCCGGCACCGAAAGTGCGGCACCGTCGTCCGCACCGGCGAGGCGCGTCGACGAGCCATGAGCAATGGGGAGGGTCCGAGTACTAGAATGACATTGCCACGACATGACTCATCTCGCCATCGCATCGCTCTTCTTCGATGCAGCCGTCGTCGGGCGGACATCTCGGGACCATGGCACGGGCTTGGATTCGATGCCCGAGCAGTTTCTTTCCCCTAACCCATATGCGTACACAGGATATGATGCATACACCCAAGGTGAGGGATCTCAGCCGTTTCTCTCCACGCGAGGGATCCCCATGCCCGAGGAGACTCGTGTACCAGATTTAAACAAGCACCAAGTACAATGGCCAGACAGTATAGGAGAGGAATATGCTCAGGTAGTCATGTTTACATTTCAATGCATTTACAATGATATCATATATTATCTTCTAACAGTTTGTTTAAAATGTTTCTATGTGCAGGACACACCTGATGTTAATTGGGACGATAAGAACACCCAACGCGGCGTCAACACAGGCCTCCGGGGAGCATCACATGATCATGGCGTCAACACAGGCCTCCGGGGAGCATCACATGATCTTGGCGACACGGTTACATCATTAGTTACAGAGTTCTTCGGAGGGGATGTTATTGGCCCATCTTTTATCCCCTCGGAGTCACAACCATACGCCTACAATTACGCTTCAGGTTCGCAACAAGGATTCGCGACTCCACCACCTACGCAGGACTCGCAGACACATGAAGCCGAATTGGAGTACGGCCGCGGTCTTCGTGTGACCCGGCCACCTAATCGCTTGTCGCCTTCCGGTCGTAAGGAAAGGCCAGGTGGTCGTCGTAAAGTAGGGTGATTCATCTATGCACGTGCGCGACCCATTGTATCTATATATGTGTGTATCAGACTTTTCGATTTGAACATCTATGTTTGCTGAAATAAAAATGCACCAGTCAGGAACAATTTTTGCGGAACAATTTTTTTGCGGAACAATTTTTTTTAATATTTTGGCTGATGAATACTGTGCAACCATTGCCCGTCTTAGACATTGAAAAAAAAATATATTTCAGGCAACGCTTTCCCCTCAATATTTTCCCGCCAACGCTTTCCCTCCATATGTTCCGCCACCCGTTTCCCGCCAACCCCTTCCCGCCATATCTTCCCGCCACTCGTTTCCCGCCATATGTTCCCGCCAACCCTTTCCCGCCATACTGCACTCGTTCTTTCCCGCCATTTTCTCCTCTCTACCTATAAAACCCCCTTCAGACGGAGGTGGATAAGCATTCGAGTGTAGTGTAGTCGAGATGTCCCATTATCCTTTCGATCGTAGTTTTCACCCTGGGATGAGCAGGACTCTTCTGAGGCTAGCTACCGATTTCAGGATGAACAATAGGATAGTTCCATGGGACGAACTCACCGGTAGTGACACCATAATGAATGAGTTGGCTCACCAATTACGTAGGTCTGGGTGGCCTGAACGGACCTATGAGGAGGTACGTAAAGAACTTCTTAGGTTGCGTGCAAGGTGGAAGAATGTAGTGGAGCCGAAGAGTGAAACTTTCAGAAGGACTGCGGAAAAGCATCCATTTTTATGGACTGAGGAGAGCGAGGATGAAGATGATATCTTCATGCCGCCGCTTCCGGGTGCTGCATCATCAAAGGGAAAGAGTTCTGCATCGTCTAAGGGCAAGAGTACTGCAACCTCGAAGAGCAGGAGTTCTGCATCGTCCAAGGGTAAGAGTTCTACATCCTCGAAGGGCAAGAGTTCTGCATCGATGGAGGATGACGATGATGCCTTCATGTAGTTTTATTCCAGTTCTACCGTTTAATTCGGATGTACTTGCATTATTAGTTTGTACTCTGTTATTGTAGGGCATTATGTTCTATCTTAATTTTATTTTGTAGTTGTTGCACGATGTTCGATATTAGTGGAGGGAAAGAAAATGCCACTACTTTATTCTTAAATTATTATTTTTTTCCATTGCGACACGGCACAACTGAAAATAAGATACATTGTAGGAATATACCTACATTTAACTCCTGAAATAAAACTACATTAAAGTGCATAAATAAAGATACAAATGATTGCAAAATTTTAAATACTACCACAGGAATCTACTGAGTCCAGCGTGGATATTTTCCTTTTCCATCGCCAGCTTCTTCTGCTGCCTAGGCCTGACGAGCCCTTTCTTTCTTTCTCTGCCTC
Source organism: Aegilops speltoides (assembly GCA_021437245.1). Taxonomy (NCBI): domain Eukaryota; kingdom Viridiplantae; phylum Streptophyta; class Magnoliopsida; order Poales; family Poaceae; genus Aegilops; species Aegilops speltoides. The sequence continues at coordinate 437,787,208 of CM038143.1, forward strand.
TCTGCCTCACGAGCCTCCTTTTGCTGTCGTTCCTGCTCCTCCATGCGACGAACCTCTTCCCTGTTTTTCTTTCCCATTTCCTCAAAAAAACGGTGTTGCTCCGCATAGTATTCTTTTAACTCTCTCTCTTGCTCTGCTTTCTCCTCAGCTTCCGCCTTCTCGCGTCGCTCTTCCGCAAATAAACTATTCCACGCACGGCGACTTCTTTCACGAATCTCAGTCACTGCCCAAGCCGGCTTCTCCGTGTCAATCCAATGATAGTACATGCACAGAGGCGGAGGAGACTACAACAAGAACAAGAATGTTACTAAAGAATCAATGAAAATACCAACAATATCTATTCGTGATGGTTAAAGCATACCGGAGGCTTGTCGTACTCTGAAATAGCTACGGCAGGATCTTCCTCATAATTGGCGCACATGAAAAACTTCATGCCCAGCCAATCTGAAAAATCCGTCACCTCCTTCACCTTGCAAAGATCGCCACACCAACACCGCATGACTGCCACCCCAGGAGGCAAACTTGCATTCTTCATTTTCCTCGGCCTAATGCTTTGATCCGAGCAAGGCAAACTCATAACGACTGAAAAAATGTGTTACACACTTTGCGCACTGGCGATTTCTAGGATGGCTGGACGAGAGCCTCGGTGCCTCCTTTTATAAGCTCAGACGATAAATGATGGCGAGAAAATTAAGCGAGGATATTTACGATCCCTGTAGTGTCGGCACAACAGTTTCGCGTAGCCTCGGATTCCCAGTGCCATCGCATCCGCTGAGGCAAAAGAAGCAAAGGCAGGATTCCCGGGCGAAAGAACCAAAAGCGTCCATATTCCTGCGCGTCGGATCAAGCTCGCGCCTCGAAATCAGCGCCGTCTGCGCACTGTCGCGCGTGCAGCAGCACAGGACGTGCCGCCTCAGCTAGTGGCGGCGTGGCCCACCCGCTGGGCCCGCGCGCAGCAGGCCTTGTTGGCCGAGTAGCGACAGCGGCAGCGGCGGTCGCCTCACCCGGTGGCGGTCGGGCCCGCTGGCGCGGCGCGTTCGTCGCGCGCGCACGCTGGCTCTTTGCACGCGTTATACACCGGGCTGCCGCCTCCTGCTGTGGCGGCGGGTCCGCGCCTCTTTTTTCCGTGGCGGCAGTGACATGTGCCTGCCGCGCTGCCGCCACTAGTGAGGGGTCTCTTTGTCAATATTTTGAATATTCTCTTAAGTCATGAACATGTTTTTGAATTCATGAACAGTTTTTCTAAATAATGAACATTTTAAAATTATAGACTAAAATTTCAATATCTTGTACATTTTCCCCCAGATTTGTGAACATTTTTTGAATGAGTGGACATTTTTTTGGAATTTGTTAACATTTTTCGAATTAGCGAACATTTGTTTTGAATTGTGAACATTTCTTTTCAAATTTGTGAATGTTTTCCGAATTAGCGAACATTTTTTTCCAAATTGACGAATTTTTTTCGAATTAGCGAACTTTTTTTGAATCGTGAACACTTTTTTCAAATTCGTGAATATTTTTCGAATTAGCAAACTGTTTTTGAATCGTGAACATTTTTAACAAATTCACAAACATGTTTTAATTAGTGAACATTTTTTCAAATTCGTGAACCTTTTCAAATTAGCGAGTATTGTTTTGAATCATGAACATTTTTTTCAAATCTACAAACATTTTTTGAATGAACCAACAATTTTTTGAATCATGATTTTTTTTCAAAGTCATGAACATTTTTTGAGTTTGTGGACATCTTTTACAAATTTATGAACAGTTTTTGAATTCCTAAGCATTTTTCTCTAAACATGAATACATGTTTCGAAAACATGATTATTTTATTAAAATTAGCAACTTTTTCTGAAATTTTAGAACTTTTTTATATCCCGAATTACTGAAAAAAAGGAAAAAAAACAAGGTGGCGTCCCGGCCCGCACATGGGCCGGCCCAGCAGTGCGCGAAGGGGAGCGCGGGGTGCGTGCTCGCTTCTTCCGCAGCGCGTAGGTCGCCATATAGGCGCTCCCCACATCCTCCTATTCACCGCCTTCACCGTCCCACCACCCTTTCCACATAGGCCTCGGCCAATTTAGTTTTTACTCGTGCAATACCATGTCTTTTATATGCTTGCTTGCGTGTTCACCTTAATCAAATTTAATTTTTCGCTTGCTCTTTTAAGAATATGTAAATTCACTATATATTTATTGGAAATTTCAAAATACTACTCCCTCCGTCCAAAAATAAGTGTCTCAACTTTGTGCTAACTTTATTTTGAGACGGACGGAGTATTATTTAATCTTGTCATGGCTTGTAGCCCCAAGTCGTGCTTCACTTTTCAGTACGTCATTTTTTACATGCATATGTATTTCATTATTTCAAAATCTACAACATTAGATCATGCACGACGTCCTCGTGACTATTTTGTCTATGTTGACATAAATATGTTTTTATATCTCGAGCCCATGCATATTAATCTTTTCGCTAATAATAAAGGACGGATTGACCCCGTGGTTCACCGTCAAAATACGCTTCTTCCCGTGAGTTTACGCCTTCAGTTTAAATTTAAAACATATACATGTGTGGTACTAACTCCGGGAACCACGTCATGTAAAAAAAGACGATGCGTTTCCTCGATCCTTCGTTCGTCCCCAGCAGCCCGTCTCGGTTCGCATAGGCTGGCCACCCCCGCCTGGGCCTTAGCCTATCTATCGCCCAAAACAGCACCATGGCCCAACTACAACCAGAGACGAGGTAAATTTTTTTCCATGAACTGGAGTCGAAGTTGCACCGTCACGCCTGGGGAGTATGTGTCATTGCCAACTGAGCTAGCTTAGTTTTGTGTGTAGTGGTTTGCTTGCTATTTCTCTTAAAAACACATTTTAACTCGCTGCGTTGCTGGGCCTTATGGGCCGGCAGCAACGCCTCGACTTACAACGGGGGCAAAAGGTAGTTTGATGCCTGCACTTTATTTTCTCAATAGTCCCACCTCGCCCTATTAAATCGATTCTCACCAGTTTATATACGTTTTGAAGTTCTTTGTAACATCAACCAGGCGCCTTATGACAAATGAGATGAAAAAGAGAAAGGAACTGCATGCAGGCTCCTTGACGCATGGTGAAACTTTCCTTTCCCCTCGTTATCTCTCTCTAGACGTTTTCTTGATTCCTGAGGCACCTCCTTGAGACTCAGAAACCTCCTAGAAGACATATACTATAAATTAGGAGGATTTAGTGTAAGAAAGCGAGGTGGGACTATTAGTAGTGGATCAATCTTTTATCTAAACAACAAACAAACCTAGCTTAGTTGGCCATAGTCCCATTGACCGAAGGCCTGATCATGGGTTTGATTCTTCACATCGATGTAGCCCTTTTGTCCTTTTTTTTCCAAAAATATAGGATGAGGCTTAGTTCGTCCCATAAGGTTGACGGATGGACTAAACCAACGTTTTTAACTGGATGGGGTGGACGGACCAAAAATTGACGAAATTTCGGTGGTAAGAAGTGATCAACCCTTTATTATTAAGGGGCAGGCCATTTTTTGGGCTTCCTCCTTTTTCCCTTTCCCCTCGTTATCTCTCTCTAGACGTTTGAAATCATCTTGATTCCCGAGGCACCTCCTTGAGACTTAGAAACCTCCTAGAAGACATATATAAATTAGGAGAATTTAGTGTAAGAAAGCAAGGTGGGACTATTAGTAGTGGATCAATCTTTTATCTAAACAACAAACGAAGCTAGCTTAGTTGGCCAGAGTCCCATTGACTGAAGGCCTGGTCGTGGGTTCGATTCTTCACATCGTTGCAGCCCTTTTGTCCTTTTTTATTTTCCAAAAATATAGGACGAGGCCCACTTCGGCCCATAGGGTTGACGGACGGACTAAGCCAACGTTTTTAACTTGATGGGGTGGATGGACCAAAAACAAACGAATTTTTGGTGGTAAGAAGCGATCACCCCTTTATTATCAGGTAAAGATAGATTTTTTTGTAATTAGTGAATGATTAATATAGGAGCTTATTTATTTAAATCTATGAATCACTTTAAAATTGATAAGTGTTTAAAAAAATTGTGAACCCTTTAAAAATATCACTGATATTTTTTATTTAAAAAATCGAGTATTTTTTGAAACCAACAGATGATACCCCGTGCGGTGCCGCGGGAATTGGTTGATGAAAAATTGGGTTGATAACATGAGAACAAAAGGTAAAACTACATATGATTCATTATATTTGATTATGTATAGTTGTTCTAATATTTATGAATACAGGTAGAATAATTTAATGGAAGCTATTTTCTCATGCATGGTTAAATGTTGTGGTGACGTCTTTTTCCATGCATGATTGCATGCTGAGGTGGGTCTTATCTCATTCATAATTATATAATGAGGTGACATGTTTGATTCTTGAGATAAACAAGTTAGTGGAGATGACTCTCTTAGGTATATAAGATACATTGATTTTCGTGTGTGTGTGTGTCTCTCTCTCTCTCTCTCTCTCTCTATATATATATATATATATATATATATATATATATATATATATATGTTTTTGGGGTTTTGACATAAAATTGTTTTTATTAAATAGGAAAATATTTACGGACTGAGAAAGTGTTGATTGTGAGGCAACCCGTAAGTGGCGTCCCTTGTGCGATTTGCCCCGCTAAGCGGAGAAATTGAATCACTCACTCCTTCGAGCCTTAGCACAACTACGTTACCAACTGCGATGGAGCGATTGTTACCGTTGGCAACGACAACAATCTAGCCATCACGACGTGAGGTGCCTTGGTGGTTGCCTCGTTGTGGCGATGTGGGTGGTGTGATGTCATGGTGGAGCAACGCGGGAGGTGGGTGCTCGGGTGTGTGGTGGTGGAGAAGTTAGGTGGTTTGATTGTTCTCGATTTCAAGGCATGGGTCATAGTTTCGTGACACGTGGTCAGGTGAAGGCCTTTCTTCCCCTTGGTGGTCGGGGCAGGCAACGATGATGTCTGGAGCTCTAGAGGAAATAACAAAGTTGTTACTATTCTATTTATATGTGCATGGTTAAGTTTACATTCTACTCCCTCCGTTCCTAAATACTTGTCTTTCTAGAGATTTCAACAAGTGACTACATACGGCGCAAAATGAGTGAATCTATACTTTAAAATATGTCTACATACATCCGTATGTTGAGTCCATTTGAAATGTCTAGAAAGACAAGTATTTGGGAACGGAGGGAGTATTCTATAATTGCAATATTTCTTGAATATGAGATTCAAAGAAACTTATTACATGTGTAAAATTATAAACACCATATAGATCCCTAAGGCCTCTAGACTAGCTCATGTATTGTTGATGGTCTTGTTTTTCTAGCCATTAGCATTGTTCATGTGACAATTATGCCAACAATAATGAGAGCACATGGTTAAGGTAACAATAATGTTGGATATACCCACTTCTGAACTACTGTGAGATCATGTTGTTAATGTTTACTTTGCATCCTTGTACCATAAGAATATGGTAGACCCGGATACCGGATGGTTGATTCGGTTTAATCAACCGTTACCCCATAATTAGTACAGATGACTTTCGGATAAGTCAGAAAGTATGTCGTGGTGCTAGATATGTCAATACTATATTTTTCCCCTTTGTCGATAGAGAGATACACTCTTAACCCACAGTATTATGGTGTCCAACATTGCCTTACCAGGTATAATGACTGACAAATTAGTCCCAGGGATACTGAAATACATAAAAAAGAGTGCGAAGCGGTAACGAGGATAACCAGGTATGATGATCAAGGAGTTATTCTTGTTCTTAAATGTGTGGAACTGGAGTTCTTCTTGTGTACCAAGTTGGCACTAGGATTTTCTTCATGAAGAGTGCCAATAATATTGACAACAAAAAGTTCCAGTCTCTTGTGCTTTAGAGAAGTAGCAAAATTCCCCCACGACGGAGCAAGTTTAGCGATGATGTCTCAGACAACAAACTTACATTGTAACACACAATTGAAATGCTCAAGTTTGTTTACAAGTTATTGGGTTCATGAGCATGCTCAATTACGAGGCAGTCATCTTGTAAACATGATATTGTTCCATAAGATACAACTCACTGTCTGTGTCCGAGAGCCCAACCTTGGCATGCAGCACATCCCACATATCATTATCAACCTCACTGGTCATGAAAGGATTGACGATCTTGCCACCAAGAACACTCAAAACAACACCTCTAAGGAGGGTGTCTATAGCCTGGAAATCTTTTTCCCATTTGGGAGTAAGAGTTCCCTTTGGCTTTCCTTTAGAGGCATGAGAACAATTCATGGTGGTTAGACAAAGTACTACCCACCAAAACCATCTCTTGTAATTCACACCCTCAAACGGAGGTGGTTTGAGGGTTGCCTCGAAAGCAATTGAAGAAAATTGCCTACACATATATTGTTGAATTATTGAGCAATTTTTCATTAAGTTTATCTAGAAGAACAAAAGATAAAACATGATAGTCAATATCGTTGAAACATGTAACATAGTGATGTTACTAAACATGCAATTGGATACATAAAGGACATACATCATATCCATACTGATTGCTAGTATAATATATCCAAAAACAATCCCTAAGAGAAGAAAAAAGAGAACATTTTTTCCCATATAATCCTAAAATAGGATCGTGTTCCGGTATAAGAGATACAACGGAAATTAACAAAGAAAAAGCATCCAGGTGCAAAAAGCTCCAGCCAACAGGGTTAAACGATCTTACATCATAGTTGGCGCCTACTAAGGCTAGCCATCAGATAAACTAAGACATGTAACCAAAAGTAAAAAATGTCAGCTACATCCCATAAAACAGGATGCACACACTTTTATGTAAATATCTTAGAGACAAACTATACGCCACTTTTACAGGTTAAAATAGAAGGAAAAAAGAGCCATACGACATTGGTGGAAGAAGAACCAAATGCGTCAGCTCGTTGATACGTACCCAACATATCGATAATTTTTGTATGTTTCATGCTCATTATCCTATACGTTTACAATGTTTTTAAACCACTTTGAGTAACTAACATATTAATCAGTGCCAAATGCCCCTTTCTGTTTTCTATCATTCTTAGAATTCCAGGAAAACACCACAGAAAAAGTTCTAAAAAAGCAGAAAAATAGGAGGAAGGTTTTTGTACCATAAGAAGACTGGGAGCCAAGGCTCGACCCTAGGTGGTCCCATAGGCGACCTACACCATCAGCAGCCTCAGGCGTTATATTTCGACCACATTGGTGCATGCCGACTCAAGTAAGAGCAAACCAAACGAACCGAGCACCACTCGTAAAAAAAAAGAGAAGCAACCTTCCTAAGGACCTCATAATCGACCACAGACAACACACCAAGAGCGGCTAAACCATATGTGACTCCAAGTGTTATACTTTGTCGCGTCAAACTAGTTCGACTATATCGGCGCATGCCAATCCCAGGGAATACCAAGTCGAACGAATGAACCACCACAACGTCGGCAGAGAAGCAGCATCCCAAGGACCTCCTAACTGACCACCAAGAACACACAAAAAGTGGTCGTCAAACTGGACCCAGAAAGCAAAGAACCTTGTTGACCCGGCAACATCGCACGAGGGGTACCCGACATAACCCGACCCAACACAAGACATCAACCGAACAAGCAGCAATGACGACCACTCAGAGCAATGCACAAACCGGACTGAAAAAGCAACTACCTCCGCCGACCAACAACATCACGCGAGAGTTGTCTGACATGATCCAACCAAATGCATGCCAGCAACCATATATAATTCGCGGTGATGGACACTCCGAACAACGCACGAGGCGGCATATGAGGAACAACAAAAAAACACCACAGAAAGATGGCCCCCCGGCGACTCAAAAGTCATGGACCCCCCGAGGTCCCCAGCTCGATGAGGAGCGCTCGTGCCCCATCAGACGTTGGGGAGGGCGCCAGGCAGGTAGCGGCCCCGAATCGAACGAGGTGGAAGGCACTCGCTGGCGAGGACACCCCTGGGAGGCGGGTACTCCAACATCTTTTATATAAGTAATTATTAGTTTAGATTAAAGGAAACGAATTTAAATTGCCAAGGCAATTGCGCACTCCCATCGGCTGCCTCAGTCGTATGTCACGTGCTCCTTGGGCTTGCACACTGGCTCCATCTTCTACTCATCTGTACGGAGGACTATCTTACCCACTTGTTCTCCCGAGCGTGTCCCCATCCCTTTTCTTTCCCTTTTGCCTACTTCTGGATCCTAGCCATCGCTTCTCCATTTGCTGAAGATGACATGGATGCGGTTCCTCAAGTACTGGTTCGCAACTCGGTTTGTGTCCCCAAGTGAACATAAACGAAGAGAAGCACCTCCCCACGATTTTGAATGAAATCTACAGGAGCGGGAAGAAAAATGATGCAAGCAAGGCATTGCTACGAGCTAAAGGCGGCCAAGAGTGGCACAACTGCAAACCCATTACTGCTGCTATGAGCAGAGACACGTGTTGCTGCAATGGCTAGTGGTCGATGTTGCAAAGGAGACGAGAGGCGAGGCAAGGCTAGGCACCTGACGCTGAGGTGGTCGACGATGGTGCAATTGCATCCGATCATGGTATGAATGTGGCCATGTAAGACGATGGGTGCTGCGAGGGAGCCGACCGATGCCGAGATCCGGCCGACATCTGTGCGTCCATGTGCGATGTTGCGAAGGGGTTGCGCGGTGCGGCGAGCCGACTGGCAGTGACGTCACATCCTGAGTCGAGACAGAAGGAAGACAAACGACCATGCGACGTCGCGAGGGGGTGGCGAGAGGATGGGGTTGACCATGCATGGCTGATCTAGCTGCTAATAGCAACACAACTGAACGGTGTGCCAGGCAACTTCGTTTATCCCATCGCCGAGCCGACGCAGAGCGTTGCCCTAGATTTAAAGTAGGAGTATGACACAATGCTAAAAAAAATCAGCCTTTTATTTCGAGAGAAAAAAAAGAGCCTTAGCACCGAAGGTACTAGGGAATGACAAAGGGTAGAGTACATTTAATTTACACATCTGTAAAGGAAGTGTGATCGAGTCAGCAGCGTACCACATTAACCACCCGAAGGCCCACAGATCCATCCAAAGCTTCGTTTCCGGCTTTCCTCTGGCGCGTGCCGCTTCGGCGTCTCCGAACCAGACCAGGTCTCCGCCCTCGTTTCAACTCGGCGCGGCCGCTGCATAACTTCCCCCCCGCCATGGTCTCCTCCACCTCTCGCCCCTCGTCGATCTGCCCCCCTTGACCCGACCCGACGACGCGACTTCACCGCACGCGGCCGCCGCCGCCGTCGCCGCCACTCAGCGGCCGCCGACTTGGCGCTCCCCAGAAACCCAGATCCACCTCCTGTTTTTCTCCAGGTAAAATCCCCTCGCCACTTCTCCTCGGCTAGTCCGTACGAAGTACGAACCCCGGCATCAAATTTTGGGATAGCGGGTGTGTGCGCGTGTGTCGATTGTGGGGTTTCGCTGGCCATCGCGGTAGGGCCCCCGCCGCTCTGATTAAAGAATGCATCATGCTTCGAGGGCTGATACTCGATGCATGGAAGCACGCCATGTCAGTGCTTTGCTTTCTAGCTTGACACTGGTGCATCCGCCAAATTAAGCTACTTTTAAGACTCGTGGTGCTATGTGTGGTGAATGGCCGAAGTTGTACTCAGATTTTGCCTTGCGTGGATGAGCATATGCTGCAATATTCAGAAAAAATGATGAAAAAAAATCGCATATCAGTCGACAACCACTCCCGGCATGGGAGCTTTTTCTGTGGATTGTTTGCCATGTTGACTGTTAATGGTAGGTACGGTAAACACAAACAAGATAGAACATGCACAAAAAGGTTCCATTCGTTGGCTTGGCCAGTGATGCTTCCCCTCATGCCATAGTTGAATATGCTAGGAGATTTTCAAAGTACCCCGCTCCTCCGAGTTGAATTGAGGATATTCCATGCCATGTTACTCGTTTACATCACGATCCTAGGGGAGTCACATATACTCAAAATCCCCATTACGTCAAAACTTGGTAGCGCTGCCTCTAAATCCACTGTCTTCCCATTATGAAGAATCTAGGTTTTAGTTTGTGGTCTCCATAAATTTTCTACTTTTAGAGAGTTTTTTTTAGAACGAAGGCTCAAGAAGAGCCCGCTTTGAATTAACAAAGCCATCAACCGGCCAGGATTACATCAACCGCCAACTTACAAGGACAGAACAAAGAAACAGCTAAAAGGATACATAGTGCTGTGCAAGCAACTAATAGGCTTCCTGCCATCTACAAGCAAAGATGAAAAAACTGAAGAACAAGGCCAGCTTGAAGATAAAGGAGCCCTCCACTGAGTGTAATTCATCCCGCCGAGACACCAGCAAGCCTTGCGGAGATCCAACTAGCATGTAAGGGAACGCTGACAGCTCCATAGACTCCGACCGAACCGTTGACAACATCCTACATCTTTGAACGATGCAAACGCTCTCCCAAGAGCAAAGATGTACAACCGTCGCCATTGCCGCCCGGCAAGCCTGACCAGGGCACCACCAACTCGCGTCGCCGAGCTCCACAAAGGCAAACGTGGCATTGGGGGGGGAACCAACACTCAAGGAGAAGCAAAATGCACGGTGAGGCTGCTGATGACGGAGCAAACAATGGTGGGAAGCCACTGAACTTGGAGAAGAACCTCCAAGACCACCAACTCCAACCATGTCGCCGCCGGTCGCCCACCAACCAGATCGAACTTGCCACCGCCCCATGCTCAACCGAAGGCGGCACCTCCATGAAGGTGACGGCGCCGTGAGCGTCGCTGCCGCCCAATCCAGAGGGATTTGGGTTTCACCCCGGTGCACGAGCAGGGGAGAGGCGAGGGGAAAGGGCACCTTGACGGCGCCATAGTAGTGGAGACGGCGCCCTCAGCGCCGCCGTCGTCGTGGCCGCATAGCCAGTGTGGATTTCTCCAGCCCCCATCTCCCCACCCCTACCACAGACGCGGCGCCGGCGACTGGTCACCGGAAACCAGATCCGACAGGGACGAAGGATTGGGGCGGAGGCGTCGATCCGGGCGGCGCCCACAGCCACCACCCGCCGCCGCCTTGCCACCAGCGTGGCCAAGGGGACGGCCAGCACCAGCGACGCCATGAGCTGAAGACGACGACGCACCACCGCCCGAGGCCGCCGCCCCGGCTACATAGCCCCTGCGCGAAACAGGCGGACAGATCCTCGCCACCACCCTCCCCGGCGGCCGCGCGGCTTTCCGGCGACCTCCTCCGGTGGTGGCGAGGGAGAGGAGAAGGGGGGAGGAGGGCCGGCGGCGGCTAGGGTTAGCGCCGCCCGAGTCGCCCCTGCGGGAGCGACGCGGGGGCCTTTTTTTGTCTACTTTTAGAGAGTTACGGATACGTTTGGTTCTCTCAGAGAATGCAGTGCTCCACTAAGTTCTTTTTTTTTGTTATGGTTCTTTGAAAACATTTCTCGTACATTCTGTCCTGGAAAATTTTGTATGAAATAAAACTAGGGCAATCATTGTACTTGTAACTAGTGTTTAGCGGTGCTAATTGACACTCATATTACTTCTCCCTTTCTTTCTTGCTTGATCTTATGTTTCTTCCTGGCTTCAGTATTTCAGCATGATTGAATTTGTCCCCAACAATGATGTGCTGGAGAAGTGTATTAAAGACATCCTCTCTCAAATAAAACCGGCAGAGGATGATCTGAACAGAAGACTATCTGCAATTAAGGAGCTGGAAGTTTCCATGCAACCAGTTGCAGCCTTGAAAGGTAACTTACTCCTTTGGCTACCATGGGAGCCATATCCATTATTTGAAAATGAGCCTGATATTGACAGTGAAGTTTGTGCTGCACTCTGCACTACTGAAGGGAAAGCCTTTTCCTTTGTCCATGGACTTATGATATAAATTTCTGAAACACAGTATTTGTAATCCATTACAGGACGTCTGCAAAGTTGAATATATCCCCAAAGGTTTTCCAGAAAGTCTATTGTATTCCTAAAGAACCCTAGAGTAGTTTGTGTTTGAGAACAAAGAACCAAAGACGATAGATGAGAAGCGGTAATCTAGTCGCCTGTGAATGCACTTCATTATTTCAACTAAGTATTGGAACGGTGACTCATTGACAGGTTCAGGTGTCTGCCATTGTGTAACTAGTGACCTATGGCCGCAGTACAGTTTATTACCTAGTATTGGAAAAAGTCATATGGCAATATGTGATTTGCTAGGTTATGAGCTGCTCAAATGACACACAATAATCTTTACCAGAGGATACATTTATTTCTTGTCATAGACTTAATTAACCAACATACAGGTCAAGAAATTTGAAATTTCTATAATGATGACAAGTGAAAGGTGTTTGAAGTTTCTCATGATACAGTTTAAATGTTGCTTTACCTGATTTTCTCACTTTCCTCACAGGTGCTGCTGCAAAACCTTTTGGATCCTTTCTATCAAATCTATACTCAAAATCAGGAGATTTGGATATATCAGTTCAGCTCATGAATAGCTCAAACCTTCCTATAAACAAGAAAAAGAAGATAAGTATCTTGAAAGCAGTAAGGACAGCTTTGCAAAAGGGAGGTAATTCTATCTATTCTACAGTACATAAGCATACATAATTCGTTGCCTGATCACTCTATCCTGCGAATAGCGTTAACCAGAATGATTAATTTCTAGTGTCAACCTGTGAATACTCATAGCTTTTGTGGTAAAACAGTCATAATAAGTTTGTGTGCACCAAGTAGTACAAAATCATGTGAGGGAGCATCATTCTAACTTATGTGTTGGCTGTGATTTATTCAAGAATTTCATTATTGTTCTGTGGTTAGTGAATTTACTGTGGCACTTTGTTTTTTTGCCCCTGTAATGGTTTTTAGCACTCCATGCCTACTCCACATCTCATTTAAATTTGGTTCTGCTCCTTTTATTGTATTTAGGTGTTTATGGATATATGGAGTTCATTCCTCAAGCAAGAGTCCCAGTTCTTCAGTACGTGAGCAACCGCTTTGGCATTTCCTGCGATTTATCCGTTGATAACTACCCTGGTCGAATTAAATCCAGAATCTTCTACTGGATCAGTACTTTGGATGAGCGCTTTGGTGATATGGTTTTATTGGTAAGCTCCAAAGTGATAGTCTTTTGCTGATGAGTTTTTCTAGTAAACCCAAGGCTCAGCATCAAGTTTCCTTGCAGATCAAGGAGTGGGCAAAAGCTCAAAACATTAATGATCCAAAAAGTGGGACCCTGAACTCCTATTCGCTTTGCCTACTTGTTCTCTTTCATTTTCAGGTAATACTTCTTACTTTGGAAGTTATGTCCAATTATCTTGTTTGTTGTTTCAGTAATATCTTTTGCTTACCTCTCTGATGCTAAATTTTGAGACATGTGAGCCGGCAATCCTACCACCTTTGGAGGACATTTATGAAGGGAATATCACAGAAGATTTTGCAGGTTCAGTGAACTCATATTTTCTCTGATGGTTGTCTAGCTTACTAGTTCCTGGTAACTTACTCATTACAGTCACATGTAGACATGACGCTCTATAATGAGGAACATCTTGATGAGGTTTGTGCTGCAAATATAGCAAAATTTCAAAGCCAGAACAAGGAACAAAGAAATGAAAGCTCTCTTTGTCATCTCCTTGCAACCTTTTTTCACAAGGTAACTGAGCATTGTGCCCTCACTATCTTTGCTAAGCCAACCATCTCTCTGACTATCTTAATTGTACACTTATATCATTTGTAGTTAACATCTTCATAAAACAGGCTACTTGTGTTTTCAGGAAATTTTCTTTTTGTCTTGGTTACGGTCATTTAATTTCCTGGTACACTTTTAGGCCATATTAGAAGGGGAGCCTTGGCGCAGTGGTAAAGCTGCTGCCTTGTGACCAAGAGGTCACGGGTTCAAGTCCTGGAAACAGCCTCTTGCAGAAATGTAGGGAAAGGCTGCGTACAATAGATCCAAAGTGGTCGGACCCTTCCCCGGACCCTGCGCAAGTGGGAGCTCATGCACCGGGCTGCCCTTTTTTTTTATACTTCAACTAATTTGTTGATACTTCAACTAATTGATAGGAGCTTTCAGGACAGTGATAGCAGAAACATTTCACTAGAATTTGCCATACAACTTACAAGGAGTCGAAATGCTAATTGATATGATAGGATATTTCAGAGCAATATTAGCATAAATATTTTACTAGAATTTGTTAAACTCCATATAACTAGTTATATTCCACAGGACAGTGTCACACAGCATCAGCCAGTCGCAAACTGTCCCATCATTGTTTATTTTGCTGGGGTTACATTCCCAATAAAGCAAACTATCTTCTTTGCATTCGCTAAATATGCTAATCCCTTGGTTTCATGGATTAGTTCATGTTGTTAGCTTTAGTTTTTGCCAATGAAAGCACGTTTAGCATTTATCCGCAATTGCTCATTTGCTGGATGAGTATGTGCAATGGAATTTGGTATGGATAAATTTTTGATACCAAAAGGACAACCATTCTCGTATCAAAAGGCATTCTGCATTTCCTCATTTTTTACCTCAAGAAACAAGCCTAACTGGTGATCTTGTATTGTTTGCAGTTTTGTCACATTGACTCCCTTTCGAGTGATGTGATATCTACCTACACGGGTCAGTTTAAGAAGATTCAGGACATTCCAATTCGGAGGAAGAAACCCTATAGCTTGTTTGTAAGACCAATATCCTGTGCGTTTTGCTGCTGATATAATTGAGAATTTACCCTACATACTGACATGACATCTGTTCTTTGCTCTTGTTAGGTTGAAGATCCAGTTGAGAGGCCTGATAATGCTGCTAGAGCGGTTGGTGAGAGAGGGCTCCTCCTAATTGCTAGTGCCTTCAGTGATGCTAAGAACAAGTTAGCTTCTCTAGAGCATACTGACCGAAACGACTTACTGGCAATGTTGTCCACACCTGGTGTTTGCTCAAAACTTGGCGGAAGAGTCATTGCTAACAATTATACAAATACCCCGCAAAGGACTCGACAGCATGTAATCAATGTGGGAGCTAAGGTATCTAATAATCAACGTCACCCCAGAGCCAAAGCATTTACAGGAAGCAGACCAGTCAAGAATCCTACTCAGGCAAACACTGTCCAGAATCCTACTCAGATGAACACTGATACTGCAGGGCGGCAAACGCCAGGACACCACCGAAATCATGACCCTCCTCAGGTTTATGCTAACGCCGCAGTTCATCAGCCATCAAGACAGCCAGGGCTATACACAAACCATTATACCCCATCGGCATATACTCCGGGCCGCCAAACATCAGGATCATACCCGAGTCAGAGTCATCCACAGGCGCACACTACATGGGGCCCGTCAGGGGTACCATACGAGAATCATAATCATCAATCGGCGTATTCCCCAATGTACCAAGCAGCAAGCCAGTACTACTATCCGAGTCAACAGCAGCCTCATACAAGCGGGTTCCAAACACCAGGGTCATACCAGTACGAGTATCAGAGTCAGTCACCTGTTCATACAAGCGGGATCCAAAGGCCAGGACCATACAACTATCATAGTCAACCGCAGGGTCATACAACTGGGGTCCACATGCCAAGACAATACCAGAATGGATATTACAATCAGCCGGCGTATACTGCAGGCCAAGGATCACACCAGAACTGGCGGGGGGCGCAATACACACCCGACCATCAGACTAATAGGTACAATAGGAATGGGGTGACTACAAGGTACGAGCCTGTTGCTGGAGGGCTCCAGAATGGACCGGCACGAGCACGGGACTCGCGGTCGCAAGCCTCCTCAAGCCGTACGGAATGGCGAGGAAGCAGCCAACATCAGACCTGACCGGAACTGTTAGTCACAGCAAAGATAGCAATTTGCTGTTTCCATTGGCTGATAAAATGTATCGGTTTCGATTTCATGGTGTATGTAATCCTTCATACTTCAGTTTGTCGCGGAGGCAACGTAACGATTTCCACTAGAAAGATTTTGTGCAGAATGTTTCGCTGGTGTAATGTCACTTGAGATGCCAAACCTTGCGTTTCCCTCGTCCCTGATGATGACTAGAGTGTTGTTGCCTTTATCCACTGAACTTTGCTGCACATGTATTCCCCTTGTGCTGCATCTTCTCTTTTAGAGCAGTGAATGCAGTTTTCTAAGAAAAATGCTACATATCACTGTTTGAGCATTTTGCCCTCGGTCCTCCTTCCCTCGACTATTGTACTGAGCGTACGTTCTTTTGGGTGGTACGTGATGGTCACGACTTTTGGGTGGTACGTGATGGTCATGACCAAGGAGCAATGAAAGAGAGAAGAAACAGAATCAAGATGAAAATGGGGCAATCTTTGCCTTTCTTTTTGCGGAAAACACTTCTGATCTGTTCATCAAACATCATCGCAGTATAAGAACACGAGAAGTAGCAAAATCCATGTCCGTAGACCATCTAGCGATGACTACAACCATTGGAGCGAGCCGAAGACGTGTCATGGTTCTTCACTGGAGCCGAGCAAACCTTGTTGTAGTAGACAGTCAAGAAATTGTTGTGCTACGACCCTAAAAGGTCATCACACTAGAACAACAACGCCACCAATGAAGAGAAGCACAAGGATCCAACCTATAGACATATGAACGTAGCCGAACCAAGCTTGAATCCGTGCAGATCCATCGAAGACAAACATCGACCGAATTCCGCAAGATTCGTCGGAGACACACCTCCACACGCACACCGACGACGCGAAACACACCACCAGGATGGGGGGCTTGGCAGGACGAACCTTATTTCATCTTTAGGTAGCCACGGCCGCCTCGCCTTCCTAAGTAGGATACAAACCATAAACAGATTAAAAAACAAAAAAAAATGAAGCATGAGTCCTCCCGCCGGCAAGGGTCAGGATTCACTGCGCCTCCTCGGCCCTAAGGCCACAGCAGACGAGGCAGATCGGCGGCAGCGCCGACGGAAGGCGAAAAAACCATAAACGCCTGAGAGTCTTTCTTTCTTTCTCGAGAAGGGGTAGTGCTTGGTACACCGTACACAGGTGTATGCCCGAGCACTAGCTTTTCACTGTTTTGTTTTTGAAGAGTTGACGAGAAGAAAAAAGGTATGCATGGAATCAAATTTCACGAGAATTGGATACAAAGTTATGAATATCATTTGATTATCATATTATCTTTAGCTCAGGCTTGTTTAGATCCCCTTGGAGAAATTTATGAAAGATTGAGGGAGAGCGACACGGTGCGGGGCGGGACCATGCTGCACGAATGAAACTTTATGATAATTTATGGAACTTTATGAAAATCATAATATTGACAATGAATGAAATTTTATGACACACGACCGTGTCACTCTCCGTCTTCCTCGTGGACTCTGGTCTACAAGAAGCCGCTTCGGCCTTCGGCACTTCACCGCTTCGACGCCAACACGCGGTGGTCTCTCGTCCCTCCTCCGCTGCCACTTCCTCGACCGTAGCCGCCGCCGACTCATCGCCTCAGAAGACTCCCCGTCCAGCCGCAACTTCCTCTAGGTAATTATATATAAGTCCATGGCCTCTCCTGTTTATCGCTTCGCCCGCTGGTGGGTTTCGTTGATCGCGGAGTTCACCTGCCGCCGCCCACCGTGCCGTCGTACGACGGCCAAAATATGGCACCGCGCTGTTCTGACTTTTGTAACAAGATTTTGGCGTCTATGCATAGTTGCTTGCCGCGCGATTTGCGTGTCCTGCTTGGAACTTTGATACCATGTGTAGTGCATTGGCCAAATTGCGGACGGGGTTTCCATCACTGGGGAATTGTGGTATTTAGTATTTTTGGTTTGGATCTGAAGTTCTGAACTGCTATCATTCATAATAACCTATGCACACATCGCCTTGCTGCATCACAGGTTGATGGAGATGGAAGAGGTAGCGAATGCCGACAAAATTTGCCATAGCTACAAGAAAAGTTTTAAAAATCACTAGGTGTTAATAATTGCGCTCTTTGCCACCGCCTTGCACTTTTCTGGCTGACTAAAGCGCGCGCATGCTTAAGCACAATTATGGCCATATTAAGCACAACTAAGAGCTAGGTGTTTGCTATCGCCTAGAGCCTAGGTCTGCTTAAGCAGGCACACCTTTTTAACTATGCCTGCAAGTTTCTCTGCAAGTTATCAGTTTCAGGTCTGGCTTTTTCTCAGTATGTTTTTTCCGGTCAAGAACATTTAATAAACATGGGAATACATGATTGAGAAGTTAGCTACTCCCTCCGTCTCAGTTTACAAGTCCTACGCGTATACCTAGGTTACCAATTTGACCACCCTAATATAAACTATATAACACAAAAATTATATCTTTTGAAAATAGAACATCTGAAGTTTATATTGGTATATTTTTTGTAATATATAACTTGTATTAGGTTGGTCAAATAGACGACCTAGGGATACGCGCACGCCCTCTAAACTGAGAGAGAGGTAGTACATGGCATCGTATGTACATATGAAAACCAGCGCAGCCATTCTCCTTGTAACTTGCAGTTCGAATTTTCTTAAGTGGTAGATTTAGAAGCAGAAGAAGGCTTGCTTCTTTAATGTCGATAGCCAGATATCCAATGCTTGATGCTCACCATCCAAACCGAGGCACGTCTGCATGAGGCACAACTGCCCTAAAGGGCAACTACAATGCCGTTTCGGACTGTCAGTTGTCGGTGTTGCCTACCTTGACTATTTATTGTACATATATCTTTTCGCTATATCAATCCATCAAGACGCAAGGGAGGGAATTCTTAAGTTGAATTTGGTCATACGTGATTTATAATGTTATATACTCGTTTAACTTACACATTATGTTGTTGTAGGGTTTCAGCATGATTGAGATTGTGCAGGACTTTTATTTAGTGGGGGTGTGCATTGAGGAAGTTCTCTCTGTAATCAAGCCGACGGAGGACGATCGAAACAAACGTCTGGAAACTATTCAAGAGTTTGTGAATTCCATCAATTCAGCTGCTGATTTGGAAGGTAGCTTCTCATTATTTGGTCACCACAAGGTTCTTTTCCACAATTTAAAAACAAAATCCTGATAATATTTATTAAGGGTACAATGATGTGATTGTCTGACATCAAGCTTGGTATTGCTTACTATAGAAGGAAAATGTTTTCCCTTCTTACACATGCTCTACTATGGTCTATGGTTGTGCATTCCTAGTAGACTACTTTAACATAGTAAGCCCAATCTTAACAGTTTATTGAGACCACTGACAAGTGACAAGCTTGTAAAATCTATAATCCTTCATGGGATAACTTTGGTTTGTGACAATTGACCGGCAACTTTTTTCATACTGCGAGTGTTGTAGGCGAAATTCAACAGTTTATTCTTCCCTTAGTCTATCTATGCCTAATCAGTCGATGCAAATGTTACTGAAGTTTTGAGGGAGGTGTTGAGACGTTATTACTTATTAGTACTACAGTTTCTGAGTGTTGGATTTTCCTTAACAGATGCAGCTGTCAAACCTTTTGGATCCTTTGCATCAAATCTTTATGCAAAATCAGGTGATTTGGATGTATCAGTTGAGCTGTCAAATGACCCGGACTCCTTTACAACCAAGAAAAAGAGGAAAGCCTTGAGAGTCAAAAGAATAAATGCCTTGAGTGAAGTAAGGAGAGTTTTACAAATCAAAGGTAACTTCTTTTCAGAACCATGCATCTGCGTGCAGAATGAAAGATCTTTACTGTAACGTATATGTTGATCAATCTCCGTGGTTGCTTGATTAAATGCAATACCCTCTGTTGTTGTGCGGCTGTGCTGATTTAGATTTTATGAGGCAACTTTTTTTTTTCTCGTTTAAATTATGTTTTCATACTTCATTCAGGTGTTGCTAGGGATGTGCAGTTAATTCCTACTGCAAGGGTTCCAGTACTTAGTTATGTGAGCAACAAATTTGGCATTTCCTGTGATATATCCATCGATAACTACCGTGGCCGAATTAAGTCCAGAGTGCTGTACTGGCTCAATACTCTAGATAAGCGCTTTGGTGATGTGGTTTTGTTGGTAAGCTCTATGTATCCATTTTCTTCAATTTTCTGTTTCCACGATTTCTTAGTTAAGCCCAGGGCTCAGCATCACATTCCCTTGCAGGTCAAGGAATGGGCAAAAGCTCAAAACATTAATGATCCAAAAAGGGGAACCCTGAGCTCGTATTCGCTTTGCTTACTTGTCATCTTTTATTTCCAGGTGTTTATTTTTTCCCTAATTCTTATTTGTATTTTTGCCAAAATGGAACCCAGAAATCCTATTTCTCACGCAATTTAACTGTATTTTGCAGACTTGTACGCCTGCAATTTTTCCACCTATGAACAAGTTTTTTGATGTGGAGGATCCAGCAGGTGAGACGAAATTGGCTTGTTTGTGAGACTGACGATGAGGATTGTGTGGTGTATTGTGTAATAGTGTTGGTAATTTACTCGTCGCGTTCACATGCAGGAATGAGGTTTATTGATGAAAAGCATGTTGATGAGGTCTGTGCAGCAAATATAGAAAAATTTCAACTCCAGAACATAGGGCAAAGAAATAATAAGTCTCTTTGCGCTCTCCTTGTAGGATTTTTTTCAAAGGTAATTGAACTTATTTTTCACTATTTTGTCTACATGAGCCTTTCCTCTGAGGCTCCGACTACCTAAATTCTAGACACCGGATGTGTTATTCGTGTTTCTAAGTGCATTTTATTCTACTTATGTCATAGCCATTAGCTGCCATTTTCGGCATTCTTTTTGTCTATCTTGCAATCTTCATTATCATATCATAATAAAGTTAGCATAGTGGGTGGTAATAAGTTTAGATTTCTAGCCAAGGAGAAGCTCAAGCAAAGCCATAAATGACTAGGACTATATGAGAGGGGTAGGTTTGTAGGTGGCTCGAGTTAGTTTGTGATCCTTACAGGGTTATAACCTGTAAGTCCAGCTTGAGTCCACCCATATAGATTGACCTATTTGGATTATGTTGTCGGTAAATGAGCTAATCGCTTCACCTCATCAAAATTAGTTCATTTATGTTTGCCAAGGTATAAACTCTATGTGCTATTTGTAGTATATATGTACATGCAGTAGGGTAACGAAATTTTGTATGAATAATTTCCATTTAGAACAAAGCATAACATAATTATGCGAAAAGGAATCTTACCAGCATTATCATAGATTAAAAAAAATCTTATCAGGCAAGCTTATACTCTGTTTGCAGTTTTCCGGGATGGTCCCTAGCGATGTATCCACTTACACTGGCCAGCCCAAACGAACCCATGACAAGATGAAATCTCACCGCTGGTTTGTAAGTATTTCCTTCACAGTGCATTTGGTGGCTATGTTGGTGGAAATTTTAGCCTCAAGTTGAAGATCTGTATATGCTGTTCTTTTCGGTTTAGGTCGAAGATCCATTTGATAGATCTTATAATGCAGCTAGAACAGTTGATGCGCTACAGCTTGGGCGTATTGCCAATGCCTTCACAAACGCTGCTGCCGTAACCATCTACTCTTATGATCCCGACGACCGGAATGAATTACTTACGCTGCTGTGTACACCTGAAGTTTGTTCAAAACTAGGTGCAAGACTTTCAACCAGGCCTCAACAGGGCGGAGTCACAGGATCTCTGGAACTTGTGGCAGCTACCCCATACGATGATCAGTGTTGCCAGAGGGCCACAAGATCCAAAAGGAAGCGGGGGAATTCATAGGCCACATGGGTAACAACAAGTCAGGCAGGTCAGAAGTGAGCAGAACGCATCTGCATATAAAATCTCCACAAGCAGAACTCACGCGTAGATCTTTTGAACATCCTATCATCTTAAGCTTCCCCAATCAGTACATGTAACAGATAGTCCCAAGACATCTTTTGACCAACACTCGTGGACCAACTATGTTTAGTTTTTTTTTCTTTTGCGGGGTAAAAAAAAACTATGTTTAGTTGCCTTATGGTCTGCGTCAATTTATATTACTTAACGTAGTACTTAGCCGGCTCGTGGTTTAAGTGGATTCTAGGATCCAAAACTTGTTTTGGTTGACTGAACTTTGCACGACTCACAAAACTTGTCGTGTATTCCCTTACAGTTTATAGTCACCAACTCAATTGAAAAATGCCCATTTGCTACACACAAGTTGACAAAACAAGCACCCCAGGTCATGGTCGACCTAGATCGGGCCAATTTTATAGTTGGTGTGTTGACGCGGTTGAAATGTTTGCAAAACATCCTCTCATTGTCCTGTGTAGAATTTCATTAAAAAAATTCAACCCAATGGTTCACACTATAAAATTTCTTTACAGGAGCTTATTGACAGATCGATCGGTGTGAGTTGGTCTCACATACTTAACTTTTGTAGAACTTCAGGTATTTAAATTTTCATCCTTGTGTTAGAGAGGGTGTATGCGGAGAACTGGACATTGTCACAGAAGGTCTTGCAGACACTTATTTGGGACTTCCTACCATGGTTCTATCATCTTGTTTGTGTGAGTGATTGCTTCCATCATCTTGTTGACAGAGTCTGTCAGCGACTGAAAGGATGAAAAGAAAAAAACCGTCTTTATGCAAGGTACACAGATTTTGGTGAAATTGGTAGCCCAATCAATTCCTTCTTATGCCATGTCAGTTTTTATATTGCCAAAGGAAACTTGCAAGTCAATTACCAATGAAATTGTTAGTTTTTGGTGGGGAGATAATCAGGAGAAAAGAAGATGCACTAGTTTGCATGGTGGAAGATGTTTGTTTCAAAGAATAAAGCTGGATCTCGACGATGGATGTGGTTGGATGGACGAGTGCAGGGCGGTGGGGTTGTTTGGCGCCGTGGTGGCGTCCATGGTAGGCTTGGCAAGGTCGATGCACCAATATCTGCTCTGAAGATGGATAGGTGGAATATGGCGGCAACGACCCATGAGGGTGCATCGAACCGGTCTATGTCCCAGACCCGATATATGGCTGGGCTGGGGCCTCCGGTTTTAGATGTTAGGCTTAGGTGAGAGATCTGGGTATCTGGCTCACTATTTCTGCACCCCTTCATCAAGTGAATAGAAGTAGCGACAGATGTTGCCAAGATGGCGGATTCAGACATATTGATGTACTGTTTTGTAAGATCTTCGTGAATAATTAATAAAATGGCCCCATACATTTTCCAGATGCAGAGGCCGGGGTTCGTCCTCCTTCTAAGAAAATATGGAGGTTGCTAAAAAGCTGAAAAAATTGTTGATTAGAACAGACAGTGTATTATTCTTTGGTGTTTAATATATTTAAGTTGTATATATAGATTATTGATCCTTTGAACAGTGTAGTATCATCATTATGTGGGAAATACATGGATGACTTGTGATGAAAGACGGAAGGCCAAAAGATCAATTATAGTTGGGTTTCCACCAGAACTATTTAACTAGACTGGCATCATTCAGATAAATGTATATCTGATCTTCAGGGCCATCACAATGATGGTGCAAGCTAGCACTAGCCGGAAGAACCTATGGGGTCATTACTAATTTTTAGTTACTTTTCCATAATATACAGTAAATGAACAATAATTTTAGTATGTTTTTTTTTTAAAGTTGGGGGCTCAACTGACCGCACGACTTGTGTCTAGAAACTAGAATCCCGACTGCAAGCTAGGCCAGGTTTCATGTGGAGACGAGGCGGATATCTGGCACGATAGAAAGCAATGGCTCCTGTGTTGTAACGTCATCCTATGATTCAGGGCAAGGACGAGGCGAGGAGGCAAAAACACACATAATCATTTTTCTGTTTTCCTCTTTCCTGTTTTCAATTTCATGACAATTTTTTTCTTAAACATAGTACAATCAAAGTCGCTCACATACACTCATCTTTATAAATATATGCACACACACCCTACCCCATGACTATATTTTTAAAGTGCATTTCCTGTTGCAACACACAGGCAATCTAGTCAGTATGAAAGAGCCAACCAGATTCGTCGGTCACCATCTTGACACCGTTGGATGTTGGACTTATTCCGGCCTCTCTCATCATCAGCGAGCGTGGCTGCATGTTGTGAGCGTCGAATTAGCCAGTGTCTAGCATCATCGGAGGGTGTGTGGAGGTTTGTCTCCGGCGGATCTTGCGGGATTCAGGCGGCGTTTGTCTTCGGTGGATCCACGTGGATCTTGTCTTCGTTCGTCTGTGTTCGTGTGTCTACATATTGGATCCTTCTGATCTATGCTATTCTTCATCGGCAACAGATGTTGTTCTGGTGCGCTGGTTCTACGGGACATTAGTATGATGACTTCTCGACTGTCTACTATAACAAGGTTTGTCTGGCTCCGATGAGAGAGGGGCGGAGACGGCGGCGCGTCGTCGCCTCGCTCCAGTGCTAGTAGTCCTCGGTGTCTAATCGGGAGTTTGGGACATCAACGCGTTGCTAGACGGCGCCGGTGCACATACACGCTTGGCTTGATCCCAGCTGAGACACGCAAGTATAAGAGATACGGCGTTGGAGGCAGACTAGAAGATCGTTTCCGTCCAAGGTTAGCTAGCTTCCGATCGGCCGGAAACACATGCAATCATGCATGCTACAACCTGGGTCAATCGATTTCATTGATCAACTTGGTGATGCTTTTGTGAGGGACAAGACACCAGCCTCTGGCTTCGACATGCTCTCATTGCACTTCAAGCAGCCGTGCAAATTCAGACTACAACTTTTGTTTACTCATCTTGTATTGATTGGCATAAACCTTTTGAAATTCCTCTTCATGCACGTTGCTGCGAAATTCTAGACATTGAATGTGCTATTCATGTTTCTAAGTATACATTTTATTCAAGTTTTCTCGTAGCCATTAGCTACCATTTTCAGGCCTTCCTGTCTATCTCCGAATCTTCATTATCATATCATAATAAAGTTAGCATAGTGGAAAATGAGTTTAGATTTCTAGCCAGAGAGAAGCTCAAGCAAAGCTATATATGACTACTAGAAGATAGCCCACACGCTTGTTACCGGAATTAATTGATGAAAATTTGGGTTGATAACATGGGAACTAAAATTTAAAATACAAGTTTCTTATTTTATTTTATTATGTATAGTTGTAATAATATTTATTAATTAAATATAAGTGGAATAATTGAATGGAAAATATTTTCTCATGCATGGTTGAATGTTTTGGTAGGTCATTTCCCATGCATATGATTGCATGGTGAGATGGGTTTTATCCCATTTATAATTGTATATAAAGTGGCATGCTTGCATGTTAAAATAAATAAGTTAGTTGGGATGACTTTCTTAATAGGTACTTCCTCCGTTCCAAAATAGATGACTCGACTTTGTATTAACTTTAGTACAAAGTTAATATAAAGTTGGGTCATCTATTTTGGAACGGAGGGAGTACTAGATAGGTTAGGAGAGGGGTAGGCTTGTAGGTGGCTCAAGTTAGTTTGTGATCCTTATAGGGATTATAACTTGTAAGTCCAGTTTGAGTCCACCCATATAGGTTGGCCTTCTTGGATTATTCTGTCTGTAAATGAGCTAATCCCTTGACCAAATCAAAATCAATTCATTTTTGTTTGTCAAGATATAAACTGTCAATTTACACCTGAGATTCGGGTGAAGTCCGCTATTTGTAGTATCTACGTACATGCAGTATCGTAATGAAATTTTGTATGAACGATTTACACTTGAAAAAGAACGTAACATCGATTATGCCAAAAGGAATTGACTATCATTATCATAACCTGAGATTACAAAAATCTTATAACATGCAGGCTTTACTCTATTTGCAGTTTTGCTGGACGATCCCTAGCGATGTATCCACTTACACTGGTCAGCCAAAACAAACCCCTAATGATATCAAAATGTCATTGCTGGTTTGTAACTATTTTCTTCTTAGTGCATTTGGTGAAAATTTTAGCATCAATTTAACACCTCATCTGTATGTGGTGTATTGCTATTCTTTTTCGTTTAGGTCAAAGATCCATTTGATAGATCTGATAATACAGCCAAAACAATTGATGTGCTAGAGCTCGGGTGCATTCCCAGTGCCTTCAGACATGCTCGTGACGTAAACTTCTCTCATGATCCCGCTGACCAAATGAAGTACTTACGCTACTGTGCACACCTGAAGTTCGTTCAAAACTAAGTGCAAGACCATGGTTAAGCGTTACACAAACCAGGAAGAGTGGCTTTTGCTGATGCATGTACATGAACTTGGTGAAAGAGCCACGACCAACCGTTGCGTGAATCCTGCATCGAGTCCTCAGTAGCATAGAGCCATAGAGTGACAGCTAACTCATATGATAATGAGCGTGCGCAGAGAAACAATGGATCCAAAGGGAAGCAGAGGAGGAATTCATAACCACAACACAAGGGTCCTGGTACTACCCAGGTGCGAAGAACCCCGGAGGCGACTGCAATGAGCAAAAATTGTGAAGCTACATTGGTGATGGTTGGTGGTAGATGCGGC